>CM060831.1:19475000-20798750 GCA_030762175.1 Metallyticus violacea | reverse complement strand
GTTCTCAACATGTAATTCTTGTACCCTTAGTGGCAGCTCTGGCAAATAAAAACAAATATGCCAACCTATTCTCAAATATTATAATTTATTTCCTGTAATGTAAGAATTTATCACTTCAAAACAGTAAAATTTCTCATATCCAGCAAGTCTGGGATAATCAATTTTGCCAGGTAAGTAGAAAATACTTACAGTTTATGTAAAGACATAATGCACAAACATTATTTTCATGCAAAAATGAGCATTTTTCATGTGGACTTTTGACAATGAAATGTTCAAATACAAACTTATTTTCAGTATTTAACATTCATTTGTTAGTTCATGGGAAGGAAGGGGGGGAAAAAAAATACAATTGCCACACCTGATGATAATGTTAATGTGTGGCTATATGATGTCCAGATCAGGGGCCAACATTGCAATAGTCAAGACTAAGTTGTAGTACATGATGATTCTACCATTAACTGTGTCCTATAAACCCTTTTTATTTTATCCAACAGCTCTAACTTCTGTTTAAGCATAAGAACATTTCGCTTGCACTTCATGGAATCCATCATGCAGCAGCAAGTTAATTCACTTTAACTAATACCCATAGGTGTGACAGTATGCAACTGCCATGTTATCATGCTACTGTGAAGCCATGCCACGTCCATATGCTGTATCTATGATGCTATTAGAAGACAATGAAAATTTCACCAAAATGATGCATTTATGAAAATGCAATGTTTTTTTTCTTATTGTAAAGTGTCATTGTTTTGGTACTACTGGACATTTGAATACAAGATTTTTTTTCCTGATTTGGTTTATTTACGGATGCTCTTTAACAGCTCAGGTCATCAGCGTCCCAATCAATTCAGGGCGTGAAACAGCCGACAAATTTTGCTTAGAGGCCTCTTCTTTCAGGCTTGAGGTTCTTTTTCCTGCCATAAATGTACAACACGGGACCCACGCCTTTACTTCCCTTCCGAAGGAAGCCATACTTAGGATTTTTACGCCCCAAAAAAATCCATCGATCCTGGCCAGGTTTGAACACGCAATCTTGAGTTTAGAAGGCAAGTATAGTTACCATTACACCACCAGGACCGATACCAGATACAAGAGATTTTACTGTACATATGAAACCTAAAATAATAATACAAATATTACACATTTTCAGACAGCACAGAACCATAACTGAAACCTGCATCTCTCAGATACCTGTGTCTGACCATGTAGCAATAGGTATTATGCCTGTCGGAGGGTTAATAAAACTAATCCAGGAAAATGTCACTCAGGTAAGCCTAGTACTACCAAAGAGAAAGGTGGCATACTGCATTAAAGTTTTACTTGCAGTTCTAGAAAACCTCTGCAGAGACTAGATGAGAATTTATCTACCAGAGTCTACAGTGAGGAAGATTCTATTAGAATGATTCCAGTCATATCCATAAAAATACAGCTGGTACAAAAACTTCAGTCTGGTGATCAAAAATAACAGCTGGTGTTTTACAAAGTATTTGCTAGCTATGATGAAAATGGTTGAGAGTTTGTTGAACTTTCAAAATGAAACATTTCATTTATTCAGAAAGCTTCATAGGCGCAATATCCATTATGAGAATTCATGATTCTCTATATTGTCATTGATATTGAAAAAATCAATTCCTAATTGAACTTGTTTTTTGGGATATGTGTTCCCTGGACAGGAAAGAAAACTGGTTAATGCCACAACTCATGGATGAGGAGGTACAGGAGTTAATTTATTGTCAGCTGTTGCATGGCTAATCTAGGAAATTGCTGGTTTGCACTAACTCCAAAAGTGTCAACATTTTAATTTAGTTTAAGTATTGCTTACTGCTAGGGGACTTGGTTTACAATCGCATTAAATTTGTGGAGTATTTTGCCCTAGGGAAATGAGAAGTAGCAGCAGGAGGAGCCCTTTGCCCATAAATCATTAATTTGTATACTACATCACCTGAAACATCACCTCTTGTCTCGTACTCTTGCAGGAAAGCTTGCCTTGAGCCTTATACATGCTGATTGTTGTTGTATTACAAGTTGAATAAAATGTTTTATAAGACTATTAGCTAACTATAGTGGAAATATATTAATGGCAACACAGTCAAATATATGTTAAATATGAAAAAATACTGCAGTTATTCAATATGAAACAATATGACATTTGAAGTAACAATGCTCTTATGGAGGCACTTTCCAGAGTGTTAATGTAGTGATTATCAGTTGTTTAATTAGTTGGTTATTACTGAATGGCGGATTAGTGAAGTTTTATGTGAATCTGTTTAGTACCTGCTTTCTTTTGTTTTGTGTTAATTGAATGTAAAGAAAACTTCAGTAAAAAATGATTTAAAAACATAGAAAGTATATAGGGCTTTCTATCAATTCTACAGATTCCAGACTTTAATCAAAGGGTCATTGATAAGTTTGCTGCAATGAAAATTAGGAAAATGAATTTTATTGCAAATTTTTATGAGGAAATCACTGAAATTTCATTGATCTTGTTCCACTTACTTGGGCATGTTTCAAAGGCTGTTACCTTCATCCTGGATACCATGCTGATGAAGGCAATAGCTTTCAAAACATGTTCAAGTAACTGGAATAAAATTAGTGAAATTTGAGTGATTTCCTCATAAAAATTTACTATATTATACTATATTTCAATATGAAAATTCCCGCTATTTAAAACTATGACTTTTATTGTTTAAATAAGTGCATTGCTGCAATATTTTTATTAAAGTCCTTTTCTCTTTCTTTGTAAACATTCAATTGCACATATGTGAGTGTTAATTCTAGAAGCTTGAAATCTATATTTAGCTGTAGCAGTAGCGATGGTACCACTCTGGGTTTATGCTGTCATAAGCTGCTGCTAAGTTGATGTATGTTTTACAGGTAAACAATGTCCTTGACAAAACCCCACAGGAAGAAATCACAGGTGTACAAATTCTAAGTATGGCTTCCTTTGGAAGGAACATGTAAAGCTGTGAATCCTGTGTTATAGATTTACAGCAAGCAAAAGAACCTCAAGCCTGAAAAAAGAGGTATTTGAGTAAAATTTATTGGCTGTTTCATGCCCTGAATTAAATGGGGCACAAATGACGAAAGATGTTAAACAGCATCCTTAATAAAACAAATACATAATTAAAGGCAACTGACCTTACAGGATTAGAACCCAGGAACTCCAGATTTGTAGGCATAAATGGAACACAGAAGTGGTCATCATGATGGATCAAGGGGATATACTGCTAATGCGGAAGGCTGTAAGCTTGGAACAATGCAATTTTCAATTGCAGAGTTCCTAATAACCCAGACATGCACAACATATAGCATCATCTTAACGCATGCTAACCATAACCCTTTCACTAAAATGTTTAAAGCTCCTGAAGATCACTTTATTCAAATTAGACATTAACTAAAATAATATTAAA
The DNA here is from genome assembly GCA_030762175.1 of Metallyticus violacea. Lineage (NCBI taxonomy): Eukaryota > Metazoa > Arthropoda > Insecta > Mantodea > Metallyticidae > Metallyticus > Metallyticus violacea. The sequence goes on along the minus strand of CM060831.1, from coordinate 20,795,340 downwards.
AACAAACAGATGCAAAATATGAACAAGGACAGCTTGAGAAAGCAAACATAAAAATATATGTTGCATTCACCCTTCCTCTGCTCCATTAAACTGTACTTTCTTAAGCCATCTATCCTCATTCTAAAAATATCAAGAGTTAGAAAAAAACAGCATATGCAACTTATGATTAATTGAAACATTCTTTTAACTCACGTGCAGCATGTGAAATGAGACCTTGGGACACAGCTTGGGAAACAGTAGGCCTGATGATGGAAGCAGGCTGGCGACGCGAAACCACAAAGTTCCTACACACAACATGTACCTCATATCAACATAAAACACTACTGCAAGCAGCTCAGCCCCACACAACATTAAGTGACACTTCCATTCTGTTTCACTGTTTCAAACTAGTGAGAGTAAGTAAATGCTGATGATGCTGTTAAGCAAACCTTCACTTAAAAGCATACAAGAAAGTTCATGCCATGTCACAAAACAACTGCATCAAAGGAAATTTGTAAAGGTTTCCTTGTCGTGCACAACTTTCATTTCCATCCACCAGATGTGCTTCTTATTTAATATTGCATAATATATAAAGTACGTTATTTCAAATTACAACCCTGAATAACTCAAATGCAGCCATAGATGAGCTGTTTTTGCAAAACAGAAGTACAGAAAAGGATCTACAAATTCACAGTATAGCTGCCATGACACCTGACAGTTCTGTATTAAGCTGGTGATACTATGGCGGCATCATTTGAGGCGATATTACTGGGTACTGTTTTCTATTTTATTCAAGTTGATGATTATCAAAATCATCTATTTAAAGCAGCAATAATAATGCTCAGTTTAATTTCACCATTGTAATCAACTGTCTTTGTGCTTATGAATTACTGCTATTGATATCATTATTTATTTATTTACTTTTATCGACTATTTATGCAATTTCTTGATGTAATGGTGCAGCATCTATCTCCTCTCAATCTCTGTTCCCAAATTTGACCACAGATAATCTCCATCATTACAGACCTATTGTTCATTTCTCATAACGTTAACACTACCTATATTCATTATTAAACAATGTATGCACTTAATTTTAGCGAATTCAAAAAAATGCAGCTATTGCAGTTGAACTCATGAAAAGATTTTTGAAAAATGTCTTCAAATCTGCATTGATCCTACTTTCTAGGCAGGAAAAATTATGTAATTTTTTTGGCTACAATTTTTATTTTTTCGAATTGGCATATAACAATCCATTAACAAATGATTTGTTGAGTTCGAAAAATTTAAATTAGATAAATTTAGAATAATTCACTCCACTTTCCATATAATATTTCTAATGTAGTTATTACGACATTGGAAATGAAACTTTACTTTAAGGTGTAACTCTTTAACATGATACATGATACACGAAAGAGAGAAGAAAGAAGGGGTGGGAACGTGCAAGGCATACATAAGAGAAACAACCTCGCATAAATGTATTATCAAATTTCTGCACTTGAAGAGTCGAAAACTTTAACCAAGAATTTTCTTTTCCCTATTCCCATGTTGACTTCAGTATCAGCTGCTGAAGAGTAAACATGTACTCTCACTTACTCTAAATGGAAGTGTCAGGATAGGAATGCAGCTACTCTAAATAAAACACTCAAGCACACATAAACTCAGCTGGCATATCAACACACAGCTTGCATTCCTAGCATTGGTTAGTTACACAAGAAAAACAACCAACCAGTGTTCTCCACAGTTCTGATGGTCTGGACCGGTGGAGTTCGAGATGCCACAAAGTTCCTGCAAACATTTTCAACAGGATAGGCATTGGAAACAAAAATAATGCCATACATTCTTCTACATAAGAGAGTATTTTATAATAAACTTAAATGAAAACTGCAAATATTTCTTCACTTTTTGGTTCTTTAATATCATTTCTGTTTTTGAGATGATTAAAAATGATTGTAATTAATGTGTCTTTAGCTGAATAATGTTCACAAGAACATCAGAATGCAATTTATACACTATAAGTTCCTAACTAGCCAGCAGAAAATAATATGCATGTGTCAATGAAATTATTGTAAAGGGCATTTCACTTGCTCTTGGTGCCTGATTTTTCATTATAGCTTTTAAGCATGCTTAACTTTGGTATATGAGAAGAAGAAATGATCTCATAGCAGATGTTGAAAGTGGTTGCCATTACGAGAATCACACTAAAAGTTTAACGAGGAGTTGTGACAAGTCAGTGAAAATTTTCCCATCTTTAGATTGAAGCTTAGATAGCAACATGTGCAAGTCTGGGCACATTCCAACGAAGCTTGGTGTCAGCACAGCTTGTGTATAAATATGTAATGTTGCCATGCCAGATGCTAGGATTTTTTTATAGTGTTTAATGCCCATTTTAACTATTGAGGCATCAAAAAACGTAGACACTGATGATACATGAGATAAAATGGGAAAGAATTTTTTAAATGAAGTGTTCCAGACCTAAGTTTAGGGTATCTCCCTGGCATTTTCCATTTATGAGGACTGAGAAAAACATGAAAAAAAACCTCAGTTAAGGAGGATGGTCCTGGTGGGAATCGAACCCCAGGCTCCTGCTCACGTGTCCATGATTTAATGATCTCGGCCACCCATGGACACTTGGAGATTCTGAAGCATGAGAATTTAAATGCTATGATTATCCATGACTTTAAAGATGCTTTAAAGATAGAATGCCTTGAAAGATTTCATCATGCATTTGGGGATCTTTGCAATCCACTATTTATCATAGTTTGCAGATTTTAGTGGATGAAGGGATTCCTTCAAAAATGACGACCATGCAAAATGGCTGCTGGTGCAACATCCTATGAAAATGTAATAAAAGCAGAGTGAATGTTGTGGGAAAATTATTGTTGCACATATTATCAGATTCAAGAAGCCCTAAATATTGGATTGGCAGCAGTGAACACAATACTCAAAGAAAAATTTTAAGTCAGTAAGCTCTGCAGTCACTGAATTCCCCACCACCTCACAAATAAGCAGAAAAAAGCACATGTGCATTGGTGCCAGGTAATGATAGAAAAATTTGATGGCAGAAGCAAAATACATATTTAACATCTCAACAGGTGATAAAAGCTGGATGTACTAATATGATCCAGAAACTAAGCAACAGTCACTCTGGGTCTTCTCTGGAGAGAATCCGCCAACAAAAGTGAGGCTAGTGAGAAGTATTAGAAAGATGATCTGTTCCTTCTTCTCAACTAGGGATCATATTATGATAATTCCACTTGAGGGACTAAAGACTGCAACTTTCAGATGGTACTCCATAAAATGCCTGCCTCAAATCTTCAATGGACTGAGAACGAAGTGTCATAAGACTGATCTGCATGGAATCTTGTTAGACCATTATCCCTCCTCCCTACAGTCTAGATCATATGACTTTTTTCTATTTCCCAAAATAAAAGAAAAAATTTATAGCCAACGATTTGAATCACCTGAAGCTTTGTACAAAGAATGTATTTGCACTCCATCCAAAGAAGCACAACATTCAACATTTAAAAAATGGTTTGAATGGATGAAATGTTGCATAGAATGCATTCAGCATTTACAAAATAGTTTGAATGGATGAACATTGTATAGAATGCAATGTAGAAAAGATGCAATGACTAGATCTAAATTTTTAAAATTTTACTGCGTCCATTTTCAAAACTTGTAGAGTGACCCTCATATCAAATATGTCATATTATGAAACATATTCACCAATGTATCAAGAGCCACAGCTTAAGTTTTCTTGCAGTATTAAGGATTCCATGGCTTGCTGCAAAATAGTATTTACTTTTAGCATGTATTAATGGAAGAAACTGATGAGATAAGGACAGGTGAATTCTAAGTCCTTTAGAAATGAGACAATCTTCAAAGAACGTAATGATTCCAGGCATGCTGATTTTGGCATGACAGGTGACATCATCCTGATGAAAATATCCCATACGAGTTCCTTGTCCAACTATTCACAAACTCATGGAAGATTTCCACGTATACTGTAGTATTCACCATGTAAGGAAAAAGATGAAATAAAATGGCATCACTACAAAGCATGCCACATCCCAAATACAGAAGTTTTGAGAATTGCAATGTCAACTTACATGAAATCGCTCCTCATCAGAGAACCATTTGTCTAGTCTAATATTTCCAGAAACTGCTGGAACCAATGTCAGTAACTGGGTCTCTTCTGATTATTGGGCAGTTTCCATTCTTGCACTAGGGATTCTAGATTTTAAAATTAAAACAGCGGGACCCTTGAAACATTTTTAAAGCTAACATATATAATTACATCTACTCACCCTTTAAATGACAATTCCATCTATTACCTGCCAGAAGACAAGGATTCTGCATCTCCTGGATCCTGTGGTGTACTATATCTTGCAGAACCATATATATGTGCCAAAATCTTTAAATTTTTCAAAAGGAAGTCAAAGATCCTCACAGATGCTTTACTGTAATTACAGCTTTCAGTGTGTCATTCTCTATGTGATTTCACTCCTTTATTTATATGACAGAAAACATTTTATTCCTGTCATTTTTAACAATAATAACACAAGGAAATTTGAATTTTGAAATATTCAAAAACACACACTTTCACTTTGGTGAAAGAACTGAACTGCACATACTGACTTGCCTTCCTTGTATTATTGCTTAACAATTATGATTTGATTTGAGAAGTGCAGGCAGACACATTGTTGCCAGCAGGAAGTAATTTAAAAGCAAAGCAGGGACTTTCTGTTTTCTATAGCTATATACATTATAAATAAAATAAGTATCATATTAAAATATTTTATAGAAATAAATATCACATTACAATATTTTATATTTCCATCGTTGTGGTATGTTTTTATATTTATTATGTTCCCTACTATTTTCTATTCATGGACTCAAATTGCTTAATGGATGTGACATGCAATTATAATAATTAGAAAAAAAGAACAAAAATGACCTGGTTTCCCAGTCTGCTCCTGATATCATAAAACAAAACAAGATATAGAAAAGTAACACTAAAAATTGTTGCAAATGTAGGTGTCTATCCTGCACAGCAGTAGCATGATATGCATGCAACGGGGAAGGCCTGTAGTCTAGCCTCTGACAATTTTGAATACTTATTTTTCATAGACATCCAACAATATTCCAGTGGTTACCAGTTTCTTTCACCAAACATTAAAATAAAATTAACAAAAGTTTCACTGTGTGGATTCCCAAATTCCATAAACATATTAAAATGAGAATTTTGCCTGTAGTTTCCAAATCCCAATCTGTGCAATAAATTGTCTTTGGCATTTTTTATAAACAGTTTTCCAGTATGTGGAGAATAAACATGTGATGTTCTACTGTGTACTGGTTCATATTGTACATGCTATAAGTATATTGCTTGCATAACACAAAACTACAATGATGCTGATCTCCTTACAGCAGCAAGGTCAGATGGTTCATACTACTACCAAAAATAGCAAACATGCAACTGGCCTTCAAGGGCAAGCACAATATTTGAGCTCTATCATTTATGTCCTTCTGTAACTATTCTTCTCACATACCAAGGTATGTCTGCACTAATTTCACTAATTTAAGTCCATTAGTTTTAAAGTTATTAGGCAAAATCAGGGACCAAGAGTGAATGAAACACACATATATCAAATGTATAAAATGCTAATATTTTTCTGTGTAAAAGCTCATCAACTAAACATGTGAAGAATATTTTAAATCATAATTTCTAATTTTCCAATAACATTTTTAAATTTCATGAGCTAGGTATTCTATCGTCCATTTGGAGGTTTAGCTATCACAACTCCTTTCAAATTATGCTGGTAGAAAAATCCCTCATATTAATATGATTCATGCAACTTACTTGCTTCGTTCATGCAAAGGTATGGTTCGACCATTGCCTTTTTGAATGTGCACTTCCTTGACATGTCTTGCAAGACGCTGAACATTGGGAAATGGTGGAGCACCCTTCTTAATGCGTCCACAGCCTCGCCACTGACACTGGAACTCACAATCTGAGAATAGAAACAGATAGATCTTAATCAAGCAGTATACTGATACACTTGAATTTGCTTTTTGAGACATGAAGAGTTATAAATAAAAAATAAAATAAAAAAATAACTCTTATATTGATGTTTTATAGTAATTATGTGCATGCTTGAATGACATTAAATCATTTGTCCTCTTGTGCTATATTTTCTATAGATGCCTAAATGAAAGAACATATATTTTACATTTGCTGACTTTGATGGGAGCACTGCATACTGTTTACATCTGCTCCTATTGGTGCCTTTCCCACCAATCTCATACAGAACATAACATAGCGCCCATAGAAGGCACAAACAAAAACAAATTTAACAGACTGCATTGTTAACTGATGTAAATAAAATAAAATTCTATCACAATACAGCTTGAAGCTTGTCAGCTATTTTCCACTTTGTTGTAGAATTTTGTGCCATGATGCCTTCACTATCGGTTTTGAGAAAATGAAAATTGGTTTTGGGTATAGAAAGTAAAGTGAAAATTATAGAAATGTCTCACGATGGTGAAATGGTGGTTCACTTAGCTAATAAATTTGGTATGTGTCATAGCAGAATAAATCATTAAGTCAGCATAGATCCTCATATAATTTTTGGAGCAAAATGATTTGGACAGTGTTTTATTTTATAGAATTGAATAGACTTCAGAAAAAGAACATTTCATGTAGTAAAGTTCAGAAAAATTGACGGATTTCTTCAGACATAAAAATTAGTAAGAAATGGCTGAAAATATGGAGGGAGTAAAGACTATGTTCAAGTCAATAACCGAAGATATAAAGGAGTTTAAAAGTAGGGAGGCAAGAATTCAAGAGAAATTGGAGAAGAGCATTAAGAGATAAATAGGGCGGGTCTAAGAGCAATTACAAAGAGAGTTAGTGATTGCAGGAACAGAATAGTTAAAATGGAGAAAGTGGCAGATGTGAGCAGGAAGCTAAACACAGTGATATTTGTAATAGAAGAAAGAAGTGAGGAAAAGACATGGGAAGAAGTAGAAGTGATTGAAGGAATATTAGACAATAAATTGAGGGATGGGAAATTAGAGATTCCTGGAGAATTGGAAGAAGGCCACTTTTAATTAAATTAACCACTATGAATATAAAATGAAAAGTATTAGGCCAAACAGAGAAATTAAAAGGAACAAGAATTTTTTTGAAAATGACTATGATTAAAAAGATCGAGAAATAAGAGCAGAATTGATAAAAAAGATGAAGGAAGCTAGGAACAAAGGTAGTGGAGCAGTTATAACTGCTATACAATCCTCTCCTCCTCACCAGATGCACATTACTCCCCTTTCTTTCCTCCTCTTCTCCATTTCCCATTCCTTGTCCTAGATGCAGTGTCAACAGGTTTCTGTCTCTACTCCTCTGTCCCTCTTTAGTTGGCATTTCTTGACCTTGTTACTGTATAAACTGGTTTTCTCGTATCGATATGTACATATCATGTACTTATGATTTTCAAAAAAATTCTTGTGCCTTTTAATTTCTCTGTTTGGCCTAATACTTTCCATTGAGCATGTCAAGGACCTTACCAAGTGCAAAACAGCTGAGTGGGGTAAATAAATGATATGGTGGAGAGAAGTGGATGGGTGGAATCAGCAGGTCAGTGGTCAAGAGGTTTTGAGTGTGGTGTCATCGCCTATAGTGAGTTTGATTTAAATACAGTGAAAAAAAATTCAGGATCAAATAAAAACTTACAAGAGCAAAAGTGAAACTAGAACAATTTATTTGGAAGAAAATGGAAAATAAGGATTGTGAGGGGGATTATTGGTGATTTTAAAGTTTATATGGTAAAAATGGTAAAGCACAGATCAGAAATAAAGCAAAGTGAGTGGACAATTAAATGAGAATAGCGGAACGGGTAGAGATTTGGAAGTAGGATCTATAGCATATACAACTAAGGAGTTCAATGCATAGATCCCAAAGTAACAGGCACTCCAAGATCGTTGTATAATGTGTAAAGTTAATGCAAGAGAATTATGTAGTTTTTGTTCATTCATAGTAGACATGATGGGGCTCTTGCTAGATAATCTCAGCGCCATCATCTACTATAATAATAAAAGATAAAATCAACTGTTCAGCATTGTCAGATTCTTTGGTGGGCACTTGGTGACATTGCACCAACCTGAACTATCCTCAGAAATTGATTTTGTGAGTTTAAAAAATAATGGGCATCATTTGAAGACAAACCCTATTTGGCTGCCCCAACATAGCCATAAATCCTAGAGAGCTTTTTAAATGTTTTTTCTCCTGATAAATTACTCAAAGTTGTTATTGATTTATCAGGGGAAAAAAACAATTAAACAGTTCACTTACCACCCATCAGCCAATATAAAATTTCAAAAAATTTTCAAGCAATATAATATCATCTTAGCACCTCAAAACCAATACAGTGTAAAACATTTAATGAAATTAAACAGATTTCAGGCTCAAAGAGAAAAAATTTGGTATTTACCAGATTAACTGCAAGGATTGGGAAAAAAAGTCTACATAGGGAAGACAAAGAGAAATATAGGCTAATGCAGGAACATTGCAGAAACATCCTTTATAAACAAATAGATAAATCAGCTGTGGCAGCACATTTTTGGAATGAAAACCATGAAATAGAAAAAGGCATCAAGTTATTAAAAACTATTCAACAACCAAAAGAACTAAACATAAGGGAAAGGATTTATATAAAATAAACATGAGCAAACTTTAAGAATTTTGACATCCCCCAGAAGCAGACAGCACTTTAAGTTTATCACTAGACCATGAGAGTCAACCCAGATACCAACGAATGATCCAACAATTAACAGCTGATGATGTGGAAAAAGTTCCATGAAACACATATGTCCTGAGTAAATATCATGTAAGTGAAACTATAAAGAGTGTTCTAAATATCCTACTCAGAAGAGATTATTAATGTAATACAAACTACTTTTACTACATTTAACAGAATTAAACAATAATCCTAAAATATGAAAAATGTTTCTGCTTGCTCACAAGGCAAACCAAAGAGTTCTAGTCTTTTGCATCTCCCTTATTCTCCAAATTTGGCCTAGTGTAACATCTCCCCCTCCAAATGCTTTGTGATGCCAGTTTGATGTTCCACAAAGAGGTTGTAAAGAAATAACCTTCCTCAAGAAATGAATCAGAGAAAATTTCAAAGTAGTATCAACAAATGCAAAAATGTGTGTGTTCTTTGTGAATATATGGAAAAGCTGCTTGAAGTTTCAAGTCACTAAAACTTTTTTGTAGCTTGTGGTAAAAACTTTCTAATTAACGTTCACAGTCTATGGAGAACTGTCTTTTCTAACTTAAAGTACATAATTTCATTCCCTATTGTCAACAATATAAATTTTTTGTTTACTTTTCTTAAATAATGTGACTGTTTTTAGAATTATACTGGAAAATTGTGTAAACAAATACAATGAAATCTACCTTTGCATCTGAAAAACAGTGAAACCCCATTTAAATTTTAATGAAATTATCATAAGCATTAGCAATATTCAATTTTAAGTAATGTTTTTACACTAATTTATAAAAACATATTGCAATGACAACTTACAATATTCATGGTCTGCTTCACCAATATTCATTACTGTTATAATGGTATATTAAATAAGTAATCAACATATTATTCCTATTTTGTATTTCATCAAGCATTCCTACAGGTGATATATATGTCAATTGAATGATATGCATTCATCAAGTTAACTCTGATGACACATATACAATTATGTGACATTATATGTGAAGGCCGACTACATTATCTGGTGTATTACCTTTTTTCCCATGGGACAAAATCTGCCAGGATCACAGACACATTTCTATGACCATCTGTTTAGTTTGTAAATGATTGACCCTATTAAACAACTTTTCTTACTTACAACCAAACACTTTGAGGCCAGTTTTGAAGGGGGAGAGGAGGAAAAAATGGTTAGGTGTTCTAAATAACGGTAAGCAAATAAAAAAAATATTTTTGAATATGTGAAGCACAAATTCTAAGCAATTTATTTCAAGTTGCAGTCTTACCTTGAGGAGGAATGCTTGCAAAGTATTGTTGCACATGACCATTTGACTCCTGAACACAGTGCTCTAGGCAGTCTTGTACTTCCTCAAACTGCCAGTCACAGTTGTCCCAGCAGCATTCATAAATTGCATGGTCTGCTGAGAGCTCCTGATTTTGTGCCAAGCATGTCATTAAAGGCATTTGCTTCTGTAGGTTGGGTAGTGCTGGACTGGGACTGTTGCTAGCTGCTGCAGCTGCTGCCTCCTCTAAGGCAAACTTAGCAGCACTCTCTTCATTTACTTTTGCTGCCCGCTCTTCCCACATTTGCTTCTCTTGTGATGGAAGATTTCGCCACTAAAATTAAAACAAGTAATTTCCCAATTTATAAGTAAATTCTAAAATCAAATTTTATAAAATTGAATGAATAACCCATAAAATAATCATAGAAATGCCCAATAAACACTTACCTCATTTCCAACAATGCGACTGATCTCACCAAAGCTTGACTCTGGATGATTTGCTGCCACAGAGCGCCGCACATCACTAGAGTATAGTATATATCCAGTCACTAACTTTTTGCCTGTCGATTTCTGTGTTATAAAAGCAATTTTAAATTAATAAAAGTATTAATTACAATTTATAACTTTCAATAAATTTACCTTTAATTTATAGGTTCAGAAATTAATTCTCCTGTTCTAGCAATATAATAACTTGTGAACAATTTACATTTTAATTCAAGCTTCTGCTTTCTGCAGTGGTATCAATGAATCATATACAAACAACTGAATTATTAAATGTTTCTGATACTTATATTATAGATTATAATATTATTTAAAATAATTGCTTATTATTTCATATTATCTCACAACAATATATGGTAAACTTTATCATGAGGGTTACAAAATTTTACTTCCAAATTTAATAAGTACAGCTTTCAGGTATTAAGAAATAAATAAATACACAGTATTTATGCAGGCTTCCATGGCCTGTATTGTATATTCTGTGCCTGCAAATACAATGTTTGTATTTTTAACACAAACAAAATCTTTATATGAATAATGTGGTGATCTCCCACCATTATCCAAGGATGAGGGCAGAGCTGAAAATTACATAAATGTTGAGTGTATGGCAGGAGCTTGCAGTCATTTAGCAGGCTAGCCCTCAATCATTTTGGTGTCTGTACAGAGAGCTTCCTTTACATATCATTCCAGTCATCAGGTTTTTATTGTGAGTGTTATTTTGAAGTCATGTATTTCTGCTTCTAATACATTAATACTGGGGCATAAGTGGGATGTCTTGTATTAATAATTAGCTTTTCAATCTAACTTTAAAAATCACTATACTATTAAGATATTTTGAGTTAATTAATCAAATTAGTATTAAATATGATGGAAAACATTTTTACCTTCTTTGATGAAATTGGAGTGGAAGTGGACGTGTTTTGAGAGATATCTCCTGAACCAACGGATGGAGGGCCTCCGTCCAAAGAGTCATCCATCTGCAGCATATCTGGGTCCATCTTTGGCAGCAAGGGAGAGGGGGCCTGGAATACAGAAGAAATAGGTGGGGCAGTGTCCCCTGAACCAACTGAGGATGGTCTTCCATCCAGGGAATCTTCTGTTACTGCCATCTTGGTTATGGATGGTGATGGGGCCTGCAATATTATGGAAGCCCCATTCAGCCTGCTTTGCTAACTGCTTGCGTTTAGCTTAACTTTTCTTGGGGAGGTTGGGCATGAGATAGTCAAACAAAAATAATAAAATGGACTCATTACACAGCCTACCATCACTTCACTATGACAGCTTAGTAAGTGCCATTATGAAAGAGTATGCTTGATGATATGCTGAATGAAAGCTCCATATTTGCAAATGTGACTTACAAGTGCTGCTTAAAGTGTGGTTGACAGCAGAAAACAATTCTGAATAACAATAACCAATAACAATTCGTGATAAAAGTACAGAATGGAAATGGGACTTATGACTTTTCTCCGAACATGAGAAAGTTTCTGTTATTTTGAACATTTTCGTTTGCTATATTGCTATTCTTTCCTAAGATAGTCACTTATATTTTTGCACACTCTTGCAAATTCAAATACTTGCTATCAATTCTTTAGCTTTTGCAGCAAGTATAACAAACAAAAGCATTTTGTCTGCTTTCAAAATGAATTCCACTGAACATGTCTTGCCACTGACAATTGCTATAGTCCTAACAGAGTGTGAGGGTCTGATCTCAAGCAATTATCAACAATACCAGTCTTAGTGAAGCATAGGATGGTGCAGCACATAAACATTTTACTGGTTTCCAGCTTTTTAAGGATCTGGAAAATTTCACTTAGCAATTTTCCAAATATGAATACCAATCACAGCAACAGAGCTTTCATAAGCTCCCTCCAATGGTTAAACCTAATACCGCCTGGGCTGAATTGTTATCTGTTATATATATTAACATAATGTTATATATATTTAAAAAAAAAAAAAAAAGCAAGCAAGCAAGCAAGCAAACCAACCACCCAGTACAGTTACTTCCATAAGTTTAAAACAGTATTTAGGCAGGACTAAGTATTTGATTCTTTAATTTGCAATATTATACACAAATGATGCAGAAAATAACAAATATTGGAAGGCTTATGATCAGAAAGTTATGAAATTTATGACTGTAAAAAACAAAGTTAATGGTGATTATCTTCCCATTTTCCGAAAGAAATAAATAGAAATTATTTACTACTTGGACACAAAATCACGACATAAAGCAAAATTATTAAAATCAGTACAAGGTCCTACGGAATTAGCAACCTGGGAGAAAATCTACATCTACAAATGCAAAGACAGCATAATGAACTTCAACATTGCTGGAGATGAAAACATAAAACTACAAGTTTATCACACTGCCACTAGAGCAGAATACACATTCCCACAGCTCAACGAATGATCCAACATTGAACTTTAGCCTGGCTGTAGATGGAAATTAAATGTTCTGGAAACCAGTTACATACATTTATGAAAAGTAAGTGAAGCTTTAAGAGTGTGTAGTTGAGCTGGTTCATACAATGATATCAATTAAAACAATTTATTTAATTTCAATTAATTACTTATATGTGCTTAAAAGGATAGCCAATTACCAACATTTTCCCAAAATCACATCACAAAAGGAGCAAAATGACCTGAAACCTTTTCATTCTATTAATCACAAAGAATCATCTTGTATAAGTAAAGTCATACATCCCTTTCCACCCTGTATAATATCAGAGTTATGCTGCATTATACCAGCTAGTAGGCTTCCCTTTAAAATGTTCAGTTTATCAAAATTAAATTAAATTAATTTAAATTTACTTATATCACTATATTTGCAATTTCTTGTGCTTAATTTGACTACTTTGAGCCAGGCAAAGAAGATTGCAGTTACGAAGCATAAATGAATATCTATTAGAGAATAAGACTGGAGAAGATAATATGTTATATACAACAGATGTTAGGGTAACTGAACTTTCCTGGGGAAGTCTGATATGTTCCCAAAGAAAAGTTACACCAAATCTGAAGGGGAAAAAAGATACCAAATGAAATAATATAATGTTTATTTCACATTTCCACAAGTTCCAGTCTTATATACCAGAGAATTTATGAAATGCATTTATATTACAAGAGATTAATACCTTCAAATCTCACACCTTTCATGCTACTTACTTAGTAAACTGTAAATCCTCTGTTAACTGATAATATGAGGATAATTTAAAAAGTTCTTGGAATAAAGCACAAAATGATAGTATAAGTCTGTGAAAGTATTCCTATTTTTCAACTTACTCTCCCTTGACATTATCACACTTTTTCCAGCTATGCCAAGTCTTTATACCATTACAAAAGTCCTAATCCACCAGGCCTGCAAAATATGCTTTAAGCTCTTTCTTTCCACCAAGGAATTTTCTCAGTTTAGGGAACAGATGGATGCCTGATGGAGCCAAGTCAGGGGAATAAGGTAGATGTGGTAGCAAACTGCACATAAACTATTTGATTTTTGCCATTGTAAGACACTTATGTGAGAGCAAGCATTGTCTTAATGCAAGAAGAAAGCATCTTGACTTTTCTTTTCTTGTGTATTTTTGCATTTAATAGGTCCAAAAGGTTAGCACACTACAATGGTGTTTAATGCCCATTTTAACTCCTGAGGCACCACAGGCGGTGGACATTGATGATATATGAGATGAAATTATATATTAGGAAAGGATTTTTTTAAAAAAGGGAACGTTCCAGGCCTAAGTTTAGGGTACCTCCCCGGCATTTGCCATACAGGAGGACTAAAGAAAACCTGGAGAAATCTCATCAGGGAAGATGGTCCTGGTAGGAATAGAACTCCAGACCTCCCGTACACGATCCAAGCCTTAATGACCTCGGCCACCCGTGGTGGTAAATGATTGTGTAAAGCCATTAAGGACAAATATTCATGTTGTGTTATTGAATAATATAAGGTGCTATTAGAAAGTTCAAAGACTATAGCACAAAAACAGCAGAACATGGGAATGCTTACATAGCCATTGTAAGCTGTGACCTTCATTAGCTATTATGCCAAGTGAGAGCATTCTCTGGACATTTTGAGTTATGCTACACAAGTTTTTGTTTCTACATATAAGGAGTGGTTGTTATGGAGTTTGTATTATCACCATGCATGGTCCTATATTTAGTAGTCTTTTCCACATATGCACCATACAAGCTGACATATTTCTGCCACAGATGGATGAGCTGGTGCATACACTGATGGTAGACCTCCTCACTTTGGCTGCTGAAGAACTGTTCCATCTCTCGCATCACCTGGGTGTTGTCCTAGAAACTCCTGCCATGCAATGGGGTCTTTGGTCAAGGAAATAGGAAGATGCCACTGATTGCCAGGTCAGGTGAATATGGAGGATGGGGTAAAATGTCATACCCCAAAGCAGCCGCATGCATTTGATAGAAGAATGTGCTGGCACACTGTAATGCAGCAAATGAACTCTCTTGGACGGCTTTCCACTGCATTGTTTAATTATGCCCCCTCTCCCCGCATTATCATCAGAAGGTCTTGGTAATAATTTCCAGTTATTTGCCCTTACAGGCATAATTCGTCAACAGCAAACCATGGCAGTGCTGAAAAACACTCAACATGACCTTCCCCGATGACGTCTGTGTCTTTTTGGTGATGATGAATCTGTATGTTTCTACTACTTGTTTTACTGCACCATCAAGTGGTCATAATGATACACCCAACATACATTCATGGTGATCAGGAGCTTGAAAGTCACCAGAATCGGCCTGGCAAAGCTGCAACATTTCAGCTGCAGGTTCCTTTCAGCACTGATTTTGTTCAAGAGTGGGCAAGTACGGTATCCACTAAGTAGTGACCTTTGTCTTATGCAAAACTTTGTGAAAGTTTATCACTGAACCATGACTAATGCACACATTCTCCACTATTGCCTTGACAGAAATGCAATGGTCTTCAAGCACAAAAGCCTACACTTGAGCCACAATTCCCAGTTCCTTGCTGAGAGAAGAGCAACCACATCTTGTCCACATTGGAAATGCCTGTGTGACTTAACCACTTGCTATACTTTGGGGCGGTGTCTCCATACATGGCTCAGCATGAATTTCCTTGGCAATTTTCCTTTCAAAAAAACAGGAAACGAATAATCGCATGAGCTTTCATCATCTCAAGAGAGATCACCATCTTGGATTTTGTACTCTATCAGCATGCTGCATAATAATGGTGCAGTAAAATTTAAATGGCAAACACTATATTAACACATGATCGCTTTATAATGCAAAGCATTAATTTGTTCTTCAATCTTAATTAATGAATTATACATTACATGTTTTACATGAATAAATTAATTGCTTCACTGTATTACTTCCAACATGAAATTTATTTTAAATTTGTTCTTCATTGTTAAAACTGATAATATGAACTTATAGATTGCCCTTTGTATATCAACAAATTTGCAATTTCACTATGGGCGGCAAAATAGAATAAAAAGAGCAAGTATTGAAACTGTCAGGATTTCAGTCAGCATGCTCTGAATGACCAAACCATCTTGTACAGGGTAATTGGTGGAAATGAGTTTTGGGTCTATGGTTAGGACCCAGAGACCAAACAAAGTGGAAAAGTTCAGCATTCCCAAGATTAAAGAAGGTGAGAAGAGGTTTGCAGGGTTGTGCACCATGAATTTGTCCCAGAGGATCAGACCATCAAAACCAGGTTTTACATGTTCTGAGGCATCTGTCAAAGAATATTTGGCAAAAAAAAAATCTGCAAAGTGGCACAAGGGGAAATGAATGTTGCATCACAATGCACCTACTCACAGAGTGTTACTAATGAATGAGTATCTTGGCCATAACATAATTTTTTTTAATAGTGTTTAACACCCTTTTTTACTGCTGAGGCATCACAGACAGTGGACACTGGCGATATACGAGATGAATTGATATAGCATTTTTTTTAAAGGAAGGAAAGTTCCAGGCCTTAGTTTAGGATACCTCCCCAGCATTTACTATTTATGAGGACTGAGGAAAATCTGGAAAAAATCTCAGTCAGGGAGGACGTCCTGGCTGGAATTGAAACCCAGACTTCTGCTCACGAGTTCGCACCTTAATGACCTGGGTCACTCCTGGAAGTACAGCAACACTATGATCAATCTTCCTTCCTTACCTGCCTCTTGTCAAACTCTGACCCCTCAAACTTCTTCCTCTCTCTTAAGAAGAGCCAATAGCAGAAGAATCATTTTCATGAATGAGATCCAGCATGAATTGTAGGAGTTTGGTATGCTTAAAATGCAGGAGCTTTCATAAAATGGAAATGGTGCTGGGAGCAATAGTATTGCTGCATAAGGGGGTGGTGGCAAAATTTAAATCAGATATGTACTTTGTTACATATACCTATGGGCTAGTTTTGGAATTTTTCAATAGTACCTAGTGATGCCAATTAACACAAGTCTAACAAAAAAATAGCTCTTTAGAACATATTTTACTAGGAGATACTATAAAATTTACATCTAGAAATGGTTCTTTTACACTAGCCATTTGAGAAGATGGAAATCCCAGAATAAGATGATTTAATGGTGGTATCAGTATCAGTAACACAGCTAAATCACGTCATACTAGAAATTGAAAGATATTGCAAAGTCTGGGGTCTCAGTGTAAATCAAACATGTTGTTCAAAAAAGGAAAGAAATTGAGAAAATTGGACAAATGGTATATGGCTGGCAAAGAAATTCATGTCACAGCAGGGATTCGAACAACTGATCTTCAGTCTTTAGTGCTAACAATCTTACAAACTGAGCTACCATACTACTCCGAGCAAAGAATCACAAATTTCTCTTACCCAATTCCCTAGGTTTTCTCTTCTATGAGAGATTTATTTCCTAACAGCCTATGTTCATCACCCTGAGACTGTTTGGCCTATTCAAGCAACATTTGAGGAATCAATGATTTGCAATGGACACTAAGATCAAGATTGTTGCTCTCACAGATCAAAGCTTTTTGGAGGACATTCATTGGCATCTGTTACAGTTAAATCACTTCTATCTGGTGCATGTATGTTGATCACCTTTTCATTTGACATTTTAAATTTTCCAAAATTGTGTCATCTCCTTTGTGTTCGTTAACAGAGGTTTTACCTTAGTAAATAAATAAAAAGTGCATACACTAATTTTAGCTGAAATTAAGAGCAAATATTCAGACATAAAATTAGTACTTTCAGTTACCAATATTAAATTGCAATGTGCATTTTTAAGTAATAAATTCTACTTTTTATTTTTAAAATGACTAAATTATATAATGCAGAAACCTGTATAAAAATAAACTGATTTTAAAAATTTTAATATAAAAAATACAGCCACCACACACAAAACTTTTTTAACATAAACCAGATATCAAGATTCTTTAACAAATATTTTTCATCTCAGTTCACTGACTTTTTAATTGACACTATTATTTTCTTCTACATTTCATTTACAATATTAAATTACTCTAACTATGCTATTACTGAAAAAATCTTAAAATTCAGTGTTAATTGTAGTTCACTTTCACAATCTTTCTAAAAATATAAATGAGCATAAGATAGTTAAAAGAAAAAAAAAAGCCAAAAACATTTTTATTAATTAAAAACATCAAATGAATTGAGCTGAAAAGGTGGAAGTGCTAATAACAATTACAAAGAAGTGAAAACTGTGTTAATAACAATTTAAAGTAATGATATTCCCATGTTAAAGAGTCATGCATTTATTTAATCACACCATAAAAACGAAACTTGGAGAAACATTACTGTGAAAAAAGGTTTTTCTACTTACACAGTTGCATGAAGTTTTACCAGATACTTCAGGATCAAGTAAACATTAATTACTTTTGTCATTGTTTCTCCAACTTCCATAGCTGTATTTTCCAATGCATGGAAAAGCTTTTTACCCACTTTGTGCTGCACAAGGATCATGAATTTTATGGAAATGATTATTTCAAACAGCAATATTCTATATCTGATCACCAAACCGGTTCCAAATGAGAACAATAATGTCCTTTTCAATATTAATTCAATTTGGAATCAACAAAGTGAAACACGCATAGTTGAAATATTTAGATAATCTTTATAGATCACTTATTGGAAATTTACTCAGAACATGTGGTCCATGAAACATGTCCTCAGTAAATCTGCAATAGGTGAAACCATATAGAGTATCCTAAATATTTTGACTCGGAAGAGATCAACAATAATGTCCTCTTATATTATGTTAAATGCCACTGCATATGTTAGCTGTTGCTCTACATAAGGGAGTACAAAAAATATCAGAAATTATTTTATTCTGTTTAAATGACATGGTTAGTGTTTGCAGTTGTGATAAGGGAGGTCTGGCATCAAGATAAAACTACTCATTTGAATATAGACAATATTTGTGTTGAATGTATTTTTGGACATTCATGGACTTGGACTTTAAGGCAATGCTGATCAATTAACAATGGCAATAACCCAGATGTGATGCACATTTCATTAGATCAAGAAAAGATGTAATCCACAATGACTTGTACTACAGCAAAATGATTGATGTGCATAAACAACTCCAAATGTTTCACTGGATCATGATAGGGTAATAGAGGAACTATAGGCTTCAGCAGAAATTAGTCTTATGCAATGATTCTGAGTTTCATCTGGGTGCAAATCAAATTGCATCAAAAAGAGGAAAAGAGATTGCATCTTGTTCATAAAGGACGGATTCTATACCTTGATTACGTTCCAGCTCACTAATCATGCAAGACATGATAAACAACCATCCAGAAAGCATTCAAGTGGTGGCTCATTTGCCAGATCTCATTCACTCTGATTTCTACTTATAAGGGTGAATAAAATATAAACTGGAAATTTAATTTACTGCTTGTGAGTATTAAAGAGTGAAAAATGCCTTTAAGAATTTGTGCATTAGGGTTTCAGGATTAGTCTTGGAATTGGTTTGCCTTGCATAGATGTTTTCCCCTTTAAATAGTGTTTAACACCCATTTTTACTGCTGAGGCACCACGACACTGGTGATACATGAGATGAAATGACAAATTGGGAAATGATATTTATTTTTCTTAAGGAAGGAAATATCCCAGGCCTAAGTTTATGTTAACTGCTGGCATTTGCCACTTTGCCACTTGCACAGCTGTAGTATCATGTGGGATCATGTCTGAGCAATAGGCATTTAGTTAATTGTGCATAGAATTAATATTAAGTAATTGATGAGAGAGGGCGTAAAACCAGCCAAAATTTTGCAAAGATTAAGGGTAAATTTTCACAAAAGGATAAGAAACTGTGGAAAATGAGTCTCCAACGTGTACCTCAGACAAGGGTAATGAAAATAACCATTCAAGCTGTTTAGAACCTTACTGAGTGTGATAGACATTTAAAGATTTCTGATATTGCTTATGAAGTTGGGATAATTTATGGAAGCATTCAATACATCATTTCAAATGACTTGAATTACTGTAAAGTCCCAGCAAGATGGGGTCCTTGAATTCTCACTAAGGATAAAAAAACTATACATGTGGAAGTGCCACAGACTTTTGGCTCAATATCGGGATCAATGAGAAATGTTTCCGCAATGAATCATAATCTACAATAAAAATTACCACGCATTTAAATAAATGTAAAAATTTACTGCTGACAGTATTAGCACATTACAGCATATACGATTAATGTACATGAGAGACGTTTTCTAAAAAAAATATGGTTCCAAATATCTTACTTTCTGGACATATAAATAAAGATAAAGAGATATAAAGAACATAAATGAAAGATCATATAAAAACAAAACCTCAAAATCTGCAGTTACTTTCTGTGTATTGCTTTTTTAAGGGAGGGAAAGAAAAAAAATAAATTTCCAGGTAACTAGAAATGTTAATTGAACTTGTACAGTGAAGCTAGTCATATAATTAATATCATTGTACAATTGAGTCAAACTACACACTCTTATTGCCCCACTTACTTATTTATAATATGTAGACTAAATATTATAAACAAGTGGAGCAATAAGAGTGTGTAGTTCGACTCAATCATACAATGATCTTAATTATAGTTCCAGATAAGTTAGGAATATTATATCTAAGAAATTTTATTTCTTTATATTTTTAAGAAGCTTCAACCAAACTATTAAAATTTTATTACAATTTTTTAATTTGTAAAATCCTTGCATTTTAGTCAAGAACATTTCTCAAGCCTTAGTACACAATCACCAATACTCTACCTATGAGCAAAGAAGAATGATATTTGTTTCTGAAAAGTTTGGAACAACTAAAATAGTATACTTCTATTGACAACTGAAGCATGAATCACTTTTGGAGACATACTTTCTGAAATTGCCTGAATACCGAGACTGATGTCCGGAAGAGGAATACAAGGTCTGCTTTATCACCGAATTTCTCATATATATTTTTAGCACCTGTCTATTCTCTTTAAGATCTACATATCTAATTGGATCTGTGAAAAAAATTATGGTAAGCTCTGACTTACCATATCATAATGATTTGATTTTGGATTTTCTGCAGTTTGTTGGGCACAGTCACTCCCAATCTGAAAAGAAAAATATAACAAAACTTAAAATTTGTAATATTACCTACATTTAACTTCAACTTATATATTCACTTATCCAAAAGTAAGACACGTTTCGGGAGAATCTCTACCATCTTCAGTTGCTTACTGAACCGCTGTTGCTCGAAACTATGACTGGACAAATGGATGTTCCTGTGGTGTCCTCTGTTGAAGTAGGAAGTTGCTGAGCTTGTCCATGGGAGGAAACTCGAAATTCATAAGGTTTTTTCTATTTTTTACAATAAAACTGCTGAAACATCTTCACAGCCCATTGGAGTTATCCACTTGGGAAAAAATTTTCATATTAAAAGATATAAAAAACCTTATGAATTTCGAGTTTCCTCCCATGGACGAGCTCAGCAACTTCCTACTTCAACCAACAGAGGTCACCACAGGAACATCCGTTTGTCCAGTCATAGTTTTGAGCAACGGTGGGTTCAGTAAGCAACTGAAGATGGGAGAGATTCTCCCAAAATGCGTCTTACTTTTGGGTAAGTGAATGGAGTAAAGTGTAAAAAAGTGAATATATAAGTTGAAGTTATATTGCCATTCAATTGTCACAGCTTCGTAAGTACAAGATTTATTACCTACATTATTTAAAAATGTAGCAAAACTTAAAATTTGTGATATTACCAACATTATTTTTGTGAAAATGGCAACCCAAAATGAATTAAATATGTAGAAAAGAAAAATTTTAAAACTAATGATAAATCAGGATTCTACACTTCATTCATAGCCACTTTACCTCTCCTTGCTTCCTGTAATTTTCCAATGCAAACAAATACTGGTGATCAAATTTATTTGAATTGTACATTATTAGAGCATGGCATTAACAGATTGGAGTACATGGTCAAATGCACCCACTCTTAGACTTAGACTATGCATTAACAATATAGCAAAGGTTTAAATTAGCATGTTCTCTTGCATGTCTTCAATTTTTTCTCTGTGCATCATCTTTAGTGGTTCCTTGTTTCTTTTCAGAGTTGCCAACTATTGTACAATTTTACAGTAAACCATTTGGGACAAGGGTAACGGAATTGTAGAGACACATAAGAGTATAATTAAGTCTACTAATACCACACATTAACTTAAACCTAACCTAGGAGTTATATTTAAGATTGTTATGAACCATATGAATGCAATCACAATCTTAAAATTAAGCTCCCGAGGATCCTTGTAATAATAAATATTTATTTACATTAATTTGGGTTAGGTTAAATGTTTGCTTAAATTTAGTTTAAGAAAATTGCTTTAATTCAGCTTTACCTCTTATCCCTGCTTCTGTGGGGGCTGTCTAGTGCATTTTATCGCATAATCAGAAAGCATATATTGATTAAATGTCTCATGGGCTATGTCTACATGCACCATTTGAATCTCAATGGCAATGACTGTATGTTCATTTTCTGCATTTCTTGCTGCTAGTAAACTAAGACATCACACACCATGCTGCCAGTTTCTTCTTCTTGTTTGTATTTCTTCTATAAAAGTTGACACTTTTTGGGTAGCTGGATAACATACTTGCTTTTAACACATTCACATCATGCCTTTATAACGTTTATATTCACTCTCCTGTTTATTTAGATAAGATTTAAACTTCTTATACTGCATACTATATGTAAGCTTTACCCAAAGATTAAATAAAGTGAAAATTGCTAGTTATGAACATTTTTGTAGTAAGTTTATGCAAACACATACTGAGTATTTGCAATTATTGAATTAATTTAAACATTGGTCATGGAAAAGTTCATCAGTCACAAGTATTTAGACATACGATTAATTTATGCAGAAGTACATTAGAACTCAATAGCAGCAGCTCCCTTGCACCAAGAAAGATACCTGGCAAGATGATCTCCAAATCATTAAATTTTTGTTACTGAGCCCCAGAAAATGTTATGCCTGTTAGGCAAACAACAGATTCTTCAGATGAAATGCAAAATAATGCAGGTACTGAGGATGTGTACACAACTGTTTTTTGTTAGATCATCTTTATGTAGTACAATTACCAAATTTGATTTTATACCAAATTAAACATCAAAGAATAAAAGTAAACAGTGTTAATGCTCAGCATTCCTATACATATTCAAAATATGGTACAGATATGTTAATGACATATTTGCCATAGTTAACAAACATTCATTGATGATGCCATAAAAATTCTGAACATACAAGATAAAATCATCGTTTACGTAAGAAACAGATAACATGTTACCATTCTTGGACATTAAAATAATGAAATATACAGAAAGAACACACATTCAGACAATCACATCAAATATTGTACTTACGAAGCTGTTGACAATGGAGTGGCAATCTAACCTCAACTCATGTATTCACATTTCTTACACTATACTCCATTCACTTACATAAAAGTAAGACGCATTTCAGGAGAATCTCTCCCATCTTCAGTCGTTCACTGAACCTCCATTACTCGAAACTCTACTTACTTACTTACTTTTACTCTTACTTTTATGTAAGTGAATGGAGTATAGTGTAAGAAACGTGAATACATGAGTTGAGGTTAAATCACCTCAAAGTTGATGGTTTTAACCCCACAATGCACAACATGCAGTTATCATCAGCTTAACACACTGGCAAGTTAACCTACAAATTAGCAAAGAAGAATACTTTAAAGAATACAAACAATAGAAAGAACAGCGGTTAAAAATGGTTTTAAAAAAGAACTAGCACAAAAAAGTATAGAAATTCAAGAGGCAAAAACTTATTAAAGGAACCACAACACTTTCAGCAGGAAAAAATATGCTAATTTTTAAAAAATTCACATATCATCCACAGACTAAAATAATTTCAAAATATTCTTAAGATTTTAATATCAGGTTGGCACGTGTAAACAGATTTAATGTTAAACATCTCTTGATAGACTATGTTAATGACAGTGTTCTACAGGAGAAAAAAGCAGGTATTTGCAAAATAAGTTGTGCAGAATGTGAAAAAATTTACATTGGAAAAACAAAGAGAAACATAGACACAGTGTTAAAAGAACATTTCAGGAACATAAAATGCAAGCAAATAGAGAAATCAGCAGTAGCATCTGATTTTTGGACAGAAATCCACAAATTAGTGAATAAAGCAAAATTATTAAAATCAGTGTAAGGGCCTACAGAATTAGCAACATGGGAGAAAATCTACATTTACAAATACAAAGATAGTTTAATGAACTTCGCACTACCAGGGATGAAAACATAAACTTTAAGTTCATCACACCTCTACTACAGCACAATACACATTCCCACAGCATAATGCATTATTCAGCAGTTGACAGCTGATGATGCTAACAAATGATTTGTGAAACTAGTTCTACATATTATAAACAAGTGGGGGAAATAATTAGTCATACACAGATATTAATTATATGATTAGCTTCACTATACAAGTTTGAATTAACATTTATAATTAAAGATAGTGTTATTAAGTGATTTGTAATCATAAAAAACTCTTAAAATAATTCATTTCTGTTAAGCTGCACTGTATGTTGACAAGAAAGCAATGCATGTACAGTAAACTTGCAATCACTCAATGCTGACCTTTCCTCCATCCATCAGACAAGTAACACATTTACACTCATAACTCTAATTGGCGACCATAGTAAAATGTGTTCCCAAAATAATAGGTCATGACAAACATTTTGGATACCTTCTATTGTGAAAATAAAATGTTGGGACTTAATGCATTTTCTCAATTTGAAAATATAAAGGTCTTTCTTTTCTTTCTTTTTTATTTTAGTTATCACTTTGCTGCATCTTAGATCTATTGTACTAGATTAAAGGATGATCAATGATAACTGTCTAGCAGTAGTGCACACAGTGGACCAGCATTCAATTCCCAGCAGGGTTATTTTCCTAACTAAGATTTTGAGGGTTTTTCTTCAGTTCTTTATGTGAAAACCTGAGAAACATAGGCCACAAAGTTCCCTGAACTCATTCAACCAAGTTATTAGCACAACAGATTTTTAGGTCGCTGTATCTGATTGCAGAAGATGGAAAAAAAGTGATAATTTAGTTGAAAAGTTCAGGAAATATTATGGCCTAATTTTCCAGGCATTCAGCTTAAGAAATTAAATACCTCCGATAGGAAATTAACCCAACCAAGAACTGAATTCAAGCTTGCTGCATGGGAAGAGCAAATGCTATCATTATATCATGGCAGTGATCTTCTTTTATTTACAAGCGTTTTACCTAGATTAATCTTCCACATTTAATATACTATTTAATCGCTTTTTCTCTAATCTTCTCCCTTATAACAAGTACTGATACCTATAGAACAGCAAACTGAATACTGTACTCCTATGCTGGAAAAAAGTATTACCTTGGGAGGGTTAATGAGCCTGCGGAAGAAGTAAATTTCATCCTCCATAACAGCATTGCTATGGCTGTACTTCTTCAACCCTTCCCTTGGCAGTTTCTTCACCTGCCTTCTTGCCTCATCATAAACAGATTCACATACAAACACATCCTGTTCTGGAATCTCAGTAGGCCGACCTGCAACAATTATTCATGTTTTTATTTATGTAACATAAATTAAATAATAATGTGAATGCATCTTATTTAAAGGATTTATTAACAGCAATAGCAGTAAAATACATCTGTTAGGTTCAATTCAACTCAACAGCTGATGATAGAAGCAATAAACTTCAGAAACATGCCCTAGTGTTATGCAAGTAAATGGAGTTAGATAAACAGAGTAAGATAATAGTATTAATGAATATCATTGTATGATATTCATTAATATGATTGGCTTCACTGTGTAAAGTTCCAATTTACATTTAAGATAATAGTACTCTAATTTGAAATCATTTTATGATATAGTCGAACTACACACTCTTATGCTTCACTTACTTGTCACTATTGTAGACCGGTTTCGAGAACAGTTGTTCTCATCATCAGTTCAAATCTCCGACTCAGATTTGAACTGATGATGAGAACAACTGTTCTCGAAACCGGTCTACAATAGTGACAAGTAAGTGAAGCATAAGAGTGTGTAGTTCGACTATATCATAAAATGATTTCAATTATATGATTGGCTTCACTGTGAATGTTCCAATTAACATTTTTAGTTACTCTAATTTGTTTAAGTTCTATATCCATTTATGACTTACTTAATAACCCACCGTAGTATTTATTTACTAACTTTTCTGAATATTATTGAAATTTAAATTATAATGAAATAATTATTGTCTGATTGCATCAGGTGCATAAACTTGAGCTGATAATGAAACCTAACAATTCCTATCATGCAAGTGTTTACCCAAGTGAAATGTGCCAAGTCTTGAACAAATTGTATGCTATTGAGTATTTAACATGAATAAAAATAAATCACAGAAGCAATTGTAACCAATGTTTTTATTAGCTGCACTATATCATACATCATTAACAAAATGCTTTCACTTGGTGTATACTTTTTTCAATCAGGACAATGAATGCAACTGACTTCAGAAATGGAATGTTAACCTGTGCAAGTTTGGAAAAGTGAAATATTATAAATACTTATTAAAACAAGATGCATGCTCATAAATTCATATAAAATATGCTCCTTAAAAGCAAAATTCATAAAAAGCAGGTTTAAATTCTAATGTATATATGATTTTTCTGAGACTTTTACAATATTTTGTTAAAAATACTATCTTTAAGTGAGAATATTATATTGGAGTTTCATTGTAATATGAAATATGTTTGATATGCAAAATATTCGAAGATCTGTGGTTTAAGTCTGGGCATGATTTTAAATTTTCATGATAATATGTTTAGATTCTACTATTCTGCTTTTAACATGAAAATAAATTTTACAATTTAAAGGCCATTTACTTCTTGATATGCTTTGAAAGCATCTACTTACATGAGATATATTCTGCATGCTCCAGAACAGCACACTTTCCAACTATGGTGTCTACTGTGTTCGTATCTTCCAGAGTACTGAGAAACACTTCTTGCTTATAGAACAAACGTGTTGGTGCATGAGGAATTTCTGGTGGAGTCACCAACCATGGCCCACGGAAAAAGCACACACCCCTACAAAAATAACGAGTTATATGTCTTTATTATATTCTGACATCTGAAATTAAATTTATTACGCGTGTGGGGGAAAGTTTGATTATAATGTATATGAAAAATGTCTTCCAATCCTAGTACCAGAACAACTGCACATTATGAAACAGAATCTCATCTCTACTAAACAAGGTAACTGAATAGTTATTTGTGACCAGTTTAATAATATGCTTTTTATGGAAGAAACACGTATTGTTCATGAAATCAGAACATGCAGGAGTTATATTCCCCAAAAAATTGTTGCTTAAAATCATGCACAATTGTGTACTTACTGTTTATTGGTCCAGATGGTGTCTACTTGGGCAATAAGTTGTCTTCCAATATCTGTGCGGACATAAACACAGTCCCCTGTGCGTATTACTCCAACTGGTGTGTTATATTGCTCATAATATGTGCAACCATCTGCAGTTTGGCCATTCACAACTTCAACATTCTGTAAAACAAGATTATTTTGAAAGGGATAGTAATAAAATTAAATCAGGTACATACTTGGTTGTATATGATAGGCTTGGGAAACTTATGAATAGGGAATACCTAAACAGAGGATTATGAGAAGAAATAAACCTAAGATTGGAAGATATTGAAAGACTAGAATATTTGGTAGTATGAGAGAAAAGAATTCATTCAGACTTTATAAGGAAATAAAAATAGTATGGCAAAGGGAAAAATATACACAACAATGTGATAAGGAAAGTCAGGATGGGTTTGCATGGGCTAGAATTTGAGTTATGAATTTAAAAGGGTTAGGATATGATAAAGATGTAGAGAAATGTCAAATGTGTGGAGAAACCAATATGGATTTTCATTGTTTATTATACTGCAAGCAAAATTATGGAGAGAACAGGCTTGGCAACAAAAATGGAAGAATTTAGATGGAGATATTAATTAGAAAGATTTTAACTGTAAAAGGAGAGAAGAATATAAAAATGATATGGAACTATTTGGGCAAAGTTAGAGAGAAATGGATAAGAATGATTAAGAAACATAACCTTAGAAGTACAACAGGTCAGATAAGTATAATACAGCAATATGATGGTTATAATAATACTAATAGTAATAACCTGGAATTGTATGTATTGGGATCAGAGTGTAAACAAGCAATTCTAGAAAGAAAATATCAACAGGAGATTAATAAGATCAGTTTTTTTATTTTATTTTTAGATCTCATTTTATAATGTATAAGTATGTATATTTGAGTGTAGTATATTATATAGTCTGTAGAATATATTTTGAATAAATTTTCATATGAGCCTATTTTGAAACTTCTTGATAGCATCTAGTAAAATTCTTCAAATGTTAATAAAGTGTATAAAAATAGTATGTATATAAAGCTTAAAAATTTTTAAAAAAAGGTTATAATTAAATGATAATGCAATGATACTTTTACTGTAGCATTTAAATTTAGCAAAATTAGTAAAATTCTTCAAATGTTAATAAAGTGTATAAAAATAGTATATATATATAAAGCTTAAACATTTTTAAAAAAAGGTTATAATTAAATGATAATGCAATGATACTTTTACTGTAGCACTTAAACTTAGCATTATACATGCTCATATTTTATATTTTAATAATGCTTTCTCTTCAACAAATGCAATAAAAGCCACATTTTCACCTGCTAATAATAAACCATGACTTTCAATAAGTCCAAAACTGAAAAATAAAATTGCAAAAACAATACATGGCTTGGTATATGATATATATTTTCTTTTTGTATACTTACTGGCTTTTCCTTCTCTACCAACTTTTCCCTTTCTTCCAACTCAGCTATTTCCTCCTTATGTTTTTCTACTCTCTCTCGAAAGACAGACATTATCCTTTTTGGTTCAAGAGGTTCTTCTCTAGGTATCAGTGTTACATGTTGTGACATTGTGGCCGGCCAATTCTGTTGATATAACATATTCACTAATTATTTTGGAACTTTCAGATGAATTCATATTAGGTCTAATTCAAAACATAAGTTATTAAGTATATGAACAATATACCTCACTTTTGAAATTTTTGAAATAAGCACAAACCTATTTTCAAATAATTACAAAAAATGCACCTTGGTACCAACAATAAGTCCTTTCTTTGAACAATTCCTATTTATAATTAACTGGTTACTAATTTTTCTTATATTACAAAACAACTCAATGAGGTCATACTGTAGTAAACAAACAACTTTCTTTAAAAAATGGAATATTTCAAGATTTTCAAATAAGCAAATTTTGCTTAGGGTTTTTGTTTATAACCAAGGCACATACAATTATCAATGCTACTATGTTTGCTACATGTGGGAAACAATATGCGTGCAACTACGTTTTATAATATTTTAAATTAGGTTGGTAGTGAAAGAGTAAAATCAGCTTATTCAATCTGTGGAAGGCTGTTGTTATCTATTTTCCCATTATCACCCTGAAGTTGCAATATCCAAGCTCAATAATTAAAATACTACATATAATTTACTTTTCACTACTTCATATACACCTAGAATATGCTGCCATGATTTTTTTTTTTTTTTTTTCCCCTGAATATTTATATTTTAGATATCTTTACACTTCAAAAAAGGATGGCAAGCATTCTGTAACTCAAAGTTGCAAAAATAGTTTTAAGGAAATGTTATGCCACTATATACAACCATATTTTCTTAAATATAGGAACTATATTCTATATGCTCCCAAATAAACTGACAAATAAACTTTTTCAAAGGAATAAAACTTAAAATTCATTTTCATTCAAAGGAAGTTGAAGATAAATATATTAATACACTTTTTTACACGACACCATGTTTAAGTTGATATATATCTTCCAAATTAGATTTTAAGTTTTCATATATATACTATTCTCAATGAATTTTACTGCCTGACTCATGTGAGCTAATATTTATAGAATTATTCTTGAATTTGTCTTTTGTACACAACTATTTGTATATTCTTAATATATTTAAATTAGAACTTTTATTTTTATATACAATATAAAATGAACTAATATTTAATTTATTCTTAATTAAAATAAATTTAATTTATTCTAATGAGTCGATTTGATAATCTATGCTCCACTTACTGTTGAATTACGCAAAACTAGTTTCCCATGAGATTAATAATCAATTATAGAAACACACCTTCCTAACAACTAGCAAGATGGCCCTCCGGGGATTTCAAAAATGTCCAAAATTTGATAGCTTAAGTGTAAATTATTCCGAAGAACTGATGGAGAAAATTAAAGGTTTTCCTCCAAAATGATGATCTTTTAGTGTCTTTCGACGTAAAGCCACTTTTCCCAAAATGCAAACTTCCAACATCACTTCAGAAATGGTTACAGTGTGTGAAACTAAGCAACAAGGATATTGAGGAATACATCCAACTAACCAAAGTATGTATCAGTCAGAATTTCTTCAGGTTCAATCGTGAATTTTACAAACAAAAAGCAGGTTTAGCTATGGGGAATCCATTATCGCCTTTTCTGGCTGATTTGTATATGAGTAGTTTAGAAATGCACATCACCAAATCATTTCCATACATTTTCAAAGTATGGCACAGATATGTGGATGATATCTTTGCAGTGGTCAACAAGAAACTCTTTGATGATGCTTTGAAATTGCTAAACCTACACAAATTAAATTCACTTCCGAAACAGAACAAGGCAACATGATACCTTTTCTTGAATTAAAGATTATAAGAATAGGCAATAATTTTGTATATATAGAATGTACACGCAGACTGAGAATTACATAAAGGCAATGGGTTCAATCCCACAGAACACAAACATGCAGTTCTCAATAGCTTAGAACATAAACTCATTAACATACCTATGAATGAGTTTGAATACAACAAAGAGCACTATCATATCACACAAACAGCAAAATTAAATGGGTATGACCAAGAAATTGTAGACAAGAAAATGAATAAATTCAAACAAAAGAAGAGGTTAAAGCAGATTATTGACAGCAATAAAAGAATCTACCATCCTCATGAAATTCACTTATCATCCTTATAAAAAATTCCAAAAATTCAAAAAAATACTTAGAGAGTTTGGGATTACTTTGTCCCCGGTGAACAAGTTTAGCTCAATTCTGGTGATAATGATAGAATACCTGAGGAGAAGAAGCCAGGAATGTATAAAATCAAATGTTAAAAATGTAACAAAGTACATAATGGAAAACAAAAAGAAGCATTGCATTCAGGCTGAAGGAACACTGGAGAAACATCAGGTATAATCAGATAGAGAAATTAACGGTTGCACATTACTTTTGGAGATATAAACATGATATAGAAATGGGATTGAAATAATTGAAATTCGTAGATAAGCCCGTAGAGCTAGGAATATGGGAAAAAATTTATATAAAAAGATTATGAACTTAAAGATCCCAACAGAAGACAAATTAAACTTCAGTTCATAAAATGAGAACTACACCAAGTCCAGCCAATCAACAACATATTCAACAGTCAACTCGCAACTGAGGATGCAGGCTAAAGTCTGTGAAATTAGTTTTGCATAATTCAACAGTAAGTGGAGCATAGATTATCAAATCGACTCACTGGATAATTAAGAATATATTAGTCGCTTCACTGTATTGGTTCCAACATAAAATTAAATTGTATATTTAATAATTTTTTAATTTTTTATTTTGTATGAACTATTTGTTAACATGCTTGAATAATTCATAAATATTCCAGAATTACATTTAATCTACTTATAGATTCTTGACAAATGTATTTCAACCAGCTGTAAATAAATAAAATATGTTATCCAAGCAATGCTGCCAAGTTTCTTCTAAGGAAGAATCTATTTCCCAAGCTTGACATAGACACATGAAACACACAAATGCTAAAGTATAAAATAGCATTAATAAATTTTTAAATTTAGTTTTGCAGCATACAAACATATCATATCTTATTATATTAAATTATTTATGAAGCATCACTCAAATTTTACTAGTTTTGCCTATAAATATTTGTTATATTATCCTATATTTCACTGTGAAAATCCCTGCTATTTAAATCTATATCATACCTTTATTTTCTTAAATGCTCGAGCTTTAGTAGAATATCGTGATTCACACACATATACATCCTTTTCAGGGAAATCTTCTGGTTTTGAACGTAAGTAATCTTTAACACTTAGCACACAGCACTGACCCAGAACCTGGTCCAATGGCAGGGCTATATGAACATCACTTTTGAACACTTCCTGAAAATTAATATAACTGATGAAATTCTATGTACATTACAATAATGACAAAGAAATTTTAGTATCTATACTTCTGAACCACAGAAATTGCAGAAAACTTTAGTATGACAACTATTTTATGTTGGAGGGATATTAAAAATTAGTGGTTCAAAAAAGAAGTATAAAATTTTACATTTTCTTATCTTGATTCAAGTCCTCCCCAAAAAACTATAAGAGCTGAAATGAATCATGCAAAACACACAGTTACCAAAAGATATTATTCTACTCCACTGTTTTTGAAAATATTTGGAAATCTATGATTTTGTATTGTAAAATTTTTAATAAACTTTTTTTTATATTAATGGATATCATTGTATGATTAGTTGAACTACACACTCTTAAAGCTTCACTTACTTTTCATAAATGTATGGAACCGGTTTCGAGAACATTTTGTTCCCATCTTCAGCCATGCTAAGGTTCAACTTTTTTTTATATGTTTTTTTTCTGATTATTTTAAAACAATTTGGCCTGTTGCTTCAAGATGCATTCAAGTTCTAAGGTCTCCATTTTTGTCCAAGAACAATGCCCACATCTTTTAAAATGTTCTATATTTCCATCTGCTCTCACATTGAAGAAAAAAATTAGGATACCTTAAAACCTGAACGCAGTTCATACACTAGATCAGTTTGGTAGCTCTTAAAATTGTGTGTATACTATTTTAATCTATGTATGACTTTTGTGATTTGGTGATAATATTGTACTTTAATTTTAATGTAATACATGACTTGTTCCTACACTGTAAATGCAGTCTCTGAACATTAAAATAAAAAATCTGTAATGACTGAACTATTTGCTACTTAGTTAGGTGTTCTGTCCACTAATTTATTTTGTTAATACAAATTTCACTATAATAGAAATGCTTTTAAAGTGATAAGTTCAGAGCTGTATAGTTTGCTGTATAGCAAACACTATGGCATCAGATATTATTAAATTATACTAAATATTGTTTTCATTATGTCATAAAAAATAGCTAACTTGCAAAGCTCATTAGTGGTACTCAAAGCTTTAACAGTCAAACACTCCTGTGTGCTGGTCAATGAAACTGAAGCATGTTCAGACTTAGAAATGGTTCCTGAAATTAGTGCCCTTATCTACCATATTCATATTCCCATTTATTTTGAGATTTTATGCACTTATTAAACCAAGCTACATTTACTGAGAAAATCTGCTTAAAATAGGTGGTTCTATTTGCACCATGAAGTACACTTGACCTGTATTCAGAACCATTTGAAAGCCTTTGGTCTGTAATAAATTGATGTGAACAATACCAAAGATGTGAGTACCAACTGACTTTACACAATTCAAAAGGAAAGACTAGAACATCTGAAGCAGTAACAACTGGTTATCAATTGATAAAGAAGTTAAATGTGGATGTTGTATTTTTTTCAAGTATATCTGAATTCAATAAAATTAACACTGACATAATAGACAGAAATAAAATAAACAATATTCAATAAGCAGATGTCATAACTGATGATAAAAAATAATAGCTAAGCATTATAGCTATTGTGAACAGAAAATACCAAATTTGAAATTTCAAACTTTTCTAAATAAACAGTAATATAAAGTAATAGAATGCTCCCTGGAGAGAGATTTCATTTCAAAACTGCACCATGCCTATAAATATGGTTTGATTGAACTAAAAAATATGCTTGGAATACATCAAGCAACCCTCTATGCTTAATTTTTTTTAATAGTGTTTAATGCCCATTTTTACTACTGACTAGTGATATATGAGATGAAATGATACACTGGGAAAGGAATTTTTTAAAGGAAGAAAGCAGGCCTAAGTTTAGGGTACCTCCCTGGCATTTGTCATTCATGAGAACTGAAGAAATCCTGGGAGGGGGGGGAAAAAACCAGGGAGGATGGTCCTGACAGGAATCAAAACCCAGACCTTCCACTCGCCAGTCTGCACCTTAAAAATATTGGCCACCCATGGTAGCAAAAATGACATAAAAGCCTCAATTAGATGTTTAAATTTTAGACCTGCAAAAAATGACATTTTTAAATTTCAGCCTTCCTAATATTCACAATAATATAAAGTATAAGAATATGATGTTCCCTGCATATACAGCTTGTCTCCAGCATTATAAAAATATGCCAAACATAGGAATATGCCTTATGGTTGCAGAGGTATTCACCAAAGTAGGTCCCAAAAATTGGTCTTTTTGGGGCCCTCAAAAGATAGATTTCATTTTGAAACTGCTCCATGTGTAGAAATATAGCATTAAAAATTATATTGGGAATACAACTAGCATTCTTGTACATAGAAATGTCCATCAACATCGTTGATGCCACTGCCAAGCCATGCCATTCATAATGGCAATGCCACTCTTATGGATACTGCTACTCCAAGAGCAAAGTCACAGCTACTGCCACCACCACACCAATGCCTCATCCATAATCCCACACCTTTCCATGGAATCATCTTCCACATTTTAAAAATTCACATTTATCTTTAGATTTCCTAAAAAAAAATGCCCATAACTGGTATTTCCAATGTGGTCTGAATTGCAATCTGGGACAAAATACAAAAGCATTTCAACTCAATAATAATTAAAGCAATATACTATCTTGGCACAATGAATTAATCTGTCCTCCCTCTACTAATTAGGATGCTTGGGAATTAATCAGAACTAAAATTTATAATTAATATCATTGTATGATTGGGTGGAACTACACACTCTGTTTGGCTCCATTTACTTGTTTAAATTTATTACATTTTCATGAGCCTTTGTCTGCATCCTCAGCTAACTGTCAACTGTTGGATAATTTGTTATGCTTTGGGGATGAATATTCTGCTCTGGTGGAGGTATAATGAGCTTAAAATTAATGCATAACAAATTATCCAGCAGTTGACAGTTAGCTGAGGATGGGGACAAAGGCCCGTGAAACATGTACTAAATTTAAACAAGTGGAGTCAATAAGAGAGTGTAGTTTGACTCAAACATACAATTATATTAATCATATGATTAGCTTAACTGTATAAGTTGCAATTAGCATTTCTAGTTAAAAAGAACTAACATTACTAGACTTACACACTTAAGTTACACATTTTATGAAAGATTACTATAATTTTAATATTTTAAATATATCACCATTAAACTATTACACATCTGACTCTATGAATGTATTATGTTCTTCAAAAAATTCAATTTTCAAGGTGTGCATTATGTTTCTTCAAAAACTTCAATTTTCAAAGTATATATTAATTCACAATAATTTAATGCACATTACGAAGAAAGTAGATATCAATCAAAAACTATTTACTACCATGAGAAACACTAGAAACTCGTCACATTTCTAGTGCTCTGTACATCATCACCCATAGTTTTAAAAGTCCACAATGGTAATCTGCAAAGTCAGCACACTCTCTCTTCTATACACTGCTACTGCTATTTGCAATTCTGTCATTTTATAGGTATAAAAAGAATATACTGTTAATATGTTTTTATTTATGTAGTACTCTACAGGAATTCAACTTTTAGATTTCAACGCTGTCCTTATTAACATACTTCTTATCATTTTGCAAGTTTCTGGGATATTTAAATTACTTGCCTTTTCCATAAACCTTCTTGTGGTAACATGATATGTTTCTGCTGGGCGGAAGTAGTAGTTGCCATACAGCATTTGTTGTCCTTCTTGGTTAGTCCAAAGTCGTTCTATGTTGGCAATGCTAGGTTCCATTCCTCTTTCCTTGGGCTCAGCATAGACAAAATCGCCAACACGATACACTTGCTGATTATAACTCATTGTGTCACCAGAAGTACTATTTCCTGCAGCTTCCTGAAAATTAAAATGCATACCTTATATACAAAACAAAAGTGGATTTTTTTTAGAACATTATGATCAGAAAGTACATTATTACCTCATAATATAGATTATCTTTATATGTCGACATATATTTGCCATTGTTAGCAATAAGCTCATTGAGGATGCCATAAAACTTTTGAATTTACAAGACAAAAATATATCGTTCACATACGAAACAGAAATTGATAACATATTACCATTCTTGGACATAAAAATAATGAAAAATCAAGGAAGTCTAGAATTTGGAATTTACAGAAAAGATACACATGCAGACAATCACATAAAAGCTGACAGTTTTAACCCCACTTCTCACAAACATGCAGTTATCAATAGTTTAACACACAGGCTAGTTAACCTACAAATTAGCAAGGATGAATTCTTTAAAGAATACAAACATATAGAAAAAACAGCAATTAAAAATGGTTTTAAGAAAGAACTAGTATACAAAAAGGTACAGAAATTCAAGAGGCAAAAGCTCATAAAAGAAACCACAACACTTTCAGCAAAGAAAGATAAACAAATTTTTAAAAAATTTACATATCATCCATGGGCTACAAAAAAATTTCAGAAAATTCTTAAAGATTTTAATATCAGGTTGGCACCGATTAACAAGTTTAATGTTAAACATCTTCTCACAGACAATGTTAATGACAGTATTCCACAGGAGAAAAAAACCAGGCATTTACAAAATAAGTTGTGAAGAATGTGGAAAAATATACATAGGAAAAACAAAGAGAAACATAGGCACAAGGTTAAAAGAACATTTCAGGAACATAAAATACAAGCAAATTGAGAAATCAGCAGTGGCATTTCATTTTTGGACAGAAAACCACGATATAGTGAATAAAGCAAAATTATTAAAATCAGTGCAAGGACCTACAGAATTAGCAACATGGGAGAAAATATACATTTACAAATACAGAGACAGTTTAATGAACTTTGACACTTCCGGCGAAGAAAATATAAACTTTAAGTTCATCACACCTCCTCCAGAGCAGAATACCCACAACACAACGAATTATCCAGCAGTCGGAGATTTGAACTGATGATGAGAACAACTGTTCTCGAAACCGGTCTACAATAGTGACAAGTAAGTGAAGCATAAGAGTGTGTAGTTCGACTATATCATAAAATGATTTCAATTATCTTTATTATGTTTAATAATGTTATCTAGGCATTCCCTACCCCTGTATATGTTAATGCAGTAATTATAGGATTTCAGACTATCTTGTAATAAATTAATTTCACTTGAGCTTTTAATATATTAATATTTGTACTGCATAAGTAAATAATTTTGCAATTCTCATATCTATTTAGGTGCAAAGAGAATTTTTCTAAATGAACAAAAAAGAATATTAGAGTAAATATTTTATAACCACATACAGTCACTAATGCATACTTTCTATTTCTTAAGTGTTTGGTCTGAGCTAATAGTTTTGTGAACTATGTATACTGAAATAAAATCATATAAAAATGTGATGCTGTCATAAGTGATAAAGTAAAGGTTATGTAGAAATGAAGGAAGAGAAGAAACAAGAGTCTGACAGACATTATGTTTAAATTCTTGAAAGACTCAAGTGTATGACACATTAATATATAAAGGCCATATAATGAGTCAGTGGTTAGGGAAAGAAGAGAGAGAGAAAAAAAAACCTAATGGTTTATGAAAAAATAAACAAATTGTTATGGCTATGGTTTGTTAGCACATGTTGGAAAAATATACGAATTTCTGACTTATGGTATAGAAACAAGTGCTTGAAATAGCGAAAAGACTAAATAAGCCAGATTTGAAAGTTTCCAATAGATGGCTAGAAAATTTTAAAAATGTCTGGAATCAAGTGTACAGAGAAGCTAGTGAGATTAACAATTCAGTTATTAACTAGACAGTATTCCACAGTAAAAAAAGCAGGTATTTACAAAATAAGTTATGCAGAATGTGAAAAAAATCTACATTGGAAAAACAAAGAGAAACATAGGCACAGTGTTAAAAGAACAATTCAGGAACATAAAATACAAGCAAATGGAGAAATCAGCAGTAAAATCTCATTTCTAGACAGAAAACCATGATATATTGAATAAAACAAAATTATTTAAATCAGTACAAGGACCTACAGAATTAGTAAAATGGGAGAAAATCTACATTTACAAATACAAAGACAGTTTAATGAACTTCGCACTTCCAGGGATGAAAACATAACTTTAAGTTCATCACACCTCCACTAGAGCAGAATACACATTCCCATAACATAATGAATTATCCAGCAGTCGACAGTTAGCTGATGATAAACCAAAGGATTCATGAAATCGGTTTCACATATTATAAACAAGAAAGTAGAGCAATAAGAGTTTGTAGTTCGACTCAAACATATAATGATCTCAATTCAGTTGTTGCTAAATGACAATATAGATTGAGAACACTATTGCAGGATATCAGCTGAGTGATGTGAACAATGGGGATGAAATTGGTTTATTTTTAGGGCCATTACTATAAAATCCTATCTTTCTGTACAGTGACATGCAGTGATACTGATTTTTCTTCATTTAGTGCAGTGATACAATATAAGTTTTTAAGTGACTTAACAACAGTGACATTAATTAGCATCAATGGAAATGTATCTCCTATGAAAATGGAAACTAGAATGAATGTGAGTACTCTTTGAAAGTATAATTTAAAGTAATTATATGCATGCATTAACTTAATAAATATAGTAG
The DNA here is from genome assembly GCA_030762175.1 of Metallyticus violacea. NCBI lineage: Eukaryota > Metazoa > Arthropoda > Insecta > Mantodea > Metallyticidae > Metallyticus > Metallyticus violacea. The sequence goes on along the minus strand of CM060831.1, from coordinate 20,756,467 downwards.
ATTGCTATTTGTATGAAACATGATCGAATCGGAAGAAATATTAGAACCAAGTCACTTTCTCCTTGAAAAAGTTTTGCCTTTTTATCATCATCACCACCGCCACCACCACCACCACCAGTATATTGAATAAACCTCCCATTAATGGATAACTCCTAATAAAAAAATATAATAATAAATTACACAAATATACAGGATGTTAATGAATTTTACTGAAATAATTTCAGAAAGTGTAGAGATGTCATATATAAGCAATGTATGGTCCATAACTAAACATAATGCAGTTATATGGTGTTTTTTTTTATTAGTGTTTAATGCCCATTCTTACTAGTGAGGTACCACAGGCGGTGACACTGATCATACATGAGATGAAATAATGAATTGGGAAAGGATATTTTTTAAGGAAGGAAATGTTCCAGGCCTAAGTTTAGGGTACCTCCCAGCATTTGCCATTTATGAGGACTAAGGAAAACCTGGAAAAAACCTCAGTTAGGGAGGACGGTCCTGACGGGATTGGAAACCTAGACCTTCTGCTCACGAGTCCGCATCTTAACGACCTTGGCCACCCATGGCAGTGGTTTTATGGTGTTAAAAATGTTTGCATCAGATGCTGATTAATTCCTGTTAAAGCCAAACAGGGTGAAAAATTGATTTAGAATGTTTTTAAAACTGCTTTGCAAGCATAGAAATATCAATTTTCTGCAGCCCATTATAAGCATTTTCAAGATTTGGAGACATAAAATTACCTCAAATCTTGAACTAATCATTTTGCCAGTCACTGAACATCTGATAACTGCTTTCTTGCATTCTGCATTTTAGATGGAGCTCTTTAACTGCTTGTGTGGCGTAATGCAAAAACTGATGTTCCACAAGCAGCGGATTCAATTCTTGTCATGCTGATGAATTTTTTTTTTATTTAATATGAAGTGCTGTGATACACATACTAAAGAATTATGAATGAAATTTACTTTAACGCTTTCAAGTTTTATTCTTTCTCTCAACAATGAATATATTACCAACATACAATGGCTAATAAGCTTACTATTAACATGATGCCTAAAATTAAATTTACATAGAATACTCCGGTCTTCTTGAATTTTGTAGGCTATTCTAGAAGAAGCTCTTTAACTGCTTGTGTGGCATAATGCATAATGCAAAAGCTGATGTTCTGCAAGTCACAGGTTCAACTTTTGCCATACCATTAATTTATTTTATTTAACACATTCAGTACTGTAGATGGCAAACAATGTTTAAATCACCCCTCACATTATGGACTGTGAAAGGCTTGCAAAATTTAAGCTACATTTGAAATAATTCTGTTTATATTCTGCGCCCAGTTGTTCATATGATTTAGTTATTGTTGGTTCTTATAGATGAAAGTAAAGTTGATATTTAATCTTTCCTTGATAAGATGTCTGGTTTATCCCTGGTGTTTATACAATAAACATCTGTCTTACCTCGTGTCAATGCCAAGTACTTCATATTATAGTGCAGCATTGTGGGTTTATAGCAACGGCTTATCAAACAAAAAGTTTCTTAGATGAAGAAATTTTAGACATTTTCTACAATATCAATTCAGGTGATGAATTAATTCTTAAAATGATTCTGACAGTGAAATTCTGATTCCTGAATCTGACAGGCCAGAAGAACAGACAAATTTGTATGTAAGTAATTGAAAAATGTGGCCCCATGACCTTTCACAAAAAAAAAATTAATAATGCAAACCTAGAAAGCATTAGATGTTCCTGATCTAAAAATATTTATGGAATTGACTTCATCACAGGAACTGTTGAGTGAGAAGTGCCATACTTACAAATGTATTGGACTGCAGACCCTGTTTTTGAAACTCCAATTTTTTCAAACACAATGTCACAAACATGCATTCTCCACTTTCTTTCATTTCTCCATTTTAGTTACAGCAGTGTCTATACTGATACTAGACAGACACGCTATATCAAATTATAACTATTTTAGAGAGGCTGTGTGACAAATTTATCAAGTGGTATATAGAGGTGGGAGTGCTATTAAAATGACTGGTCCAGGCATTTAAATGCCTTGCTGAGAAGGTGGTCAAAATGTGTTAATATGAAGTGCTGCAATATGCACACTAAGGAATTATGAATGAAATTTAGGTAATTCTTGAATATATGGCCCCACCTCATTAAGATTACCCATTTTTCTACCTTTTGTAACCAAGGGTTGTAATTGTATAAATTGGTATGTTAAGATTTAAGTGTATAAATTGAAACGTTTTAAAAAGGGTAGTTAGTCTTCTTTTTCTTCATCTTAGAAGAGGAGGGGGGAGGAGCAGCAGAAGAAGAACAAGAAGAAGAAGAAGAAGAAGAAGAAGAAGAAGAGGAGGAGGAGGAGGAGGAGGAGGAGGAGGAGGAACAAGAAGAAGATAGGAGAAAAGAAGGAAAGAAAGGTAATGGATGAGATTTGAGCTCAAAAACAAATGACCACCTCTTACTGGAAAGTTAATGTCATAACCATGGCGAGAGAGTGATACATTAAAAAAACTTCCGTCATTATTGTGTGTTATGCTTTCGAGGGGCATCTTCATTAGCCAGTGGCGTACTGGTGCTTTAGAAACTTATACCTATAGCTTCGAAATTTGAACAGATAAGCCATACAATCTTTTATCTCAAATCGCTTATATATACGACTGTGAAATTATTTTGATGTAGTTCATTAATACCCTGTGTGCTGAAAAGAACTCTACTATTACTTAAAGATACAGAAATTAAATTTAAAAACAAATTAAAATAGATGATATTCATGAAGGTATGAATACCCTTAATGAATCCTCTGAACTACGAGTCTCAGTTTCCTCCTCTGGCTGCTCTTGAAGCAGCTTCTGTTGTCGTGTTGCCTCTACTGCTGCAGCTAAGTGAAGTACTGTATAGCTCAGAGCTGGTGAGTGAAGTAAATCTCCTCCACGACATAAATCATCTCTACAGAAATGAAGCAGAAGAGAAGTTTTATTCATTATTTTCCCATTAAGTTGTTGGTGTCTAAATTATGTTGATTAAAGCTGAAATTGTAAGGAAAGATATAATTTTTTCTCAGGTTTTAAGGCAGCTAACAGCAAAACCAAATTTAAATTTTATCTAACCTTTGCCTGATGAAACAATTCTGCAGCTCAATGGAGTCTTCAAACACCTGCGAATCTGTTCTTGATAGCCGACGAGCCCTCTCAAAGCATGCAAACATATCTTCTTGGAATGTATCCAGACGTCTGTAAAGGCCCCGGTCCAATCGACGCTTGATAAGGTCCAATGACAGTGCTCTCAGCCTTTAACAAATTAACAGATGCTGATCAGTAATTTGCTAGAATATATGAAACTTGTTAGAAAAGAATCATAGGTTTATAGTTGGAATAACGGTAAATAAAAGCAGTGTTATGTTGGATGTTTCACTTGCTCTTTTAACTTGTAACTTCAAACTACTGAATGCAATTCAGTGAAATATGACATGGGCATCCTTAGTGTGCAAAAAGCATGATTATAGAGAGTGGCAACACTACTCTCTAGCTCATGTGTCATGTATGCTTGTGAAGGCTGACTACTCTACTTGGCAGTATTTTATTCATTTAACTGCACTATTTTATGGAGATCAACAAGTCACTGCATCTTTTGTTATGAGCAATATACTAATCACAATACAGTATAAACTGCTTTATAGTACATATTTATTGCCCATATATTAGATAACTGGCTATAAAACAATATTCCATTAATGAATGAAATATGAAATGATGTAATAAACTTGTACTCACTTGGTACCATTAACTTCATCATGTTCAGGTAGCTCTGCCATGGAATCTGAGAAGCATCTTCCTTCTTCATCTTGGTGATTATACACTGAGATAAAGAGTGAGGTAAGTAGCTCCTGAACTGCAGCTGTCACATCTGGAACAGCTTCCTCATCTTCTCTTAACTGAAGTTTAGTCTGAAGTGCAACTCGCTGCAGCATCAGTGCATCCTTAAAAAGCAAATAGCAAGCACTTACTATACCTAGTTCAGCCATAAATACTGACAAATTATTTTGTGAATAAGTGAAATATGGTTTGAGATTTTTCAATTGCCTTTTAATAAGTTGTAGACACATATATTATTCACAGTTTCCATCAATCAGTCTTCAAACTGTCCACCATTAGCATGCACACAAGCTTGGAGTCTCTTTGGCCTGTCAGATAATATCAATTAGGAAAACTGCCACCATCACCAACACCACCACCAAGGATTGCTCCAAACTTTCAAGTAAAGAATATCTTTTCTTGTGGACCAGTCTTGCACCAACCACAGTATGAAGTCCATCCAGGGGGTTCATCCAGGGGGTTAAGATCTGGGCTACAGAAAGCCACTCAGAATGGAGATGAAGTCTTGGTACATCAGCTTGCAACCACTGTTCCACAATCCTTGCATTATGACCTGTTGCAGAATCTTGCTGTAAAGTCCAGGGCTCTTGGTTGAACATGGTGTTACTCAAGTCCTTCATGAGAGGGTCCAGAATAATTTCAACATACACTCTGGCACTAGTTTTTATGCCTTTTCACAAAAATGAAGCCTGGTGGGACACTCACAGCTTACCTCCACCACCAAATCATGACTGAGGAGTGGTGAATGCTCTGGACCTTAGAAACCTTTTCATGAGCTTCCCGACAACTTGCAGCATGTAACCTATTGTTTTGGGAGGAAAAAAAAAAAAAAAAAAAAAAAAAAAGAAGAAGAAGAAGAAGAAGAAGAAAAGAAAAGGAAAAAAAAGCTCTCTTAAATGGCAAAAACTTTCTCGTATGTAAAGAGAATTCTTACCCATTTCTGCAGGAGCTGACTTGTCCTCTGCTGCTTCAGCTGCGGTGTCAGTAAATGTCCTATGCTCCATTTTTATAAGATCTTCAAAGAGTGCCCTGGATAATGGTCAAATGTTGAGCTCTCATACCATTATTGTCTGTTTCTGGACGGGATTTTGCCAGATATAGGCCGGCACTGGTAAATGTTCTCTTGAATAATGATTTTTTGAATATGTGTGCAAACAGACAAATCTGAGCGCAAGTGATAAGTGCAGTGCCTTGGCCTTTCGCAAAAAATTCAATAATGCAGACCTGGAAACCAGCTAATGTTCCTGAACTAAAGCTATTTATGGGATTTACCACAGAAATTGTTTAGAAACCAAACTTAAAAATGTGCTGAACTGCATAACCTGTTTTTGAAACTCCAATTTTTTTTAAAACAATATCTTGAACACGCTCTTTCCCCCTTCTTTCATTTCTCTATTTCAGTGAGACAGCAGTGTCTATACTGATACTACAGACAGACTAGGAGTGAATAATATGTACAGAATTCATATTTTTACTTGTAGTTCAGGAGCACTGCTAAATTTTATGAAGTGGTGTATAGAGGGTGGGAGTGGCATTAAAATAGTGGTCCAGGCATTTAAGTGCCCTGCTGAAAGCTGGTACTGAATGTGTTAAAACATTTCCAAACAGTTGGCTGATGTTCACATGTAATTTTGCTTTTATTCCAGAATAAGTAGACATGGAATCCATCTTGCGCAAAGTTTTCTCACTGTAACTAATTATGCAAAATAATCGGCTGAGATCTGTAGACTCTGCTAACCCATGCACTTTTACTCATCTGCTATGGACTTTATTGATGAAGTCTGGTCTGACAACTGATTTTGGAGCCCCAGGACATGGTGCATCTTTGATGTTTGTTCTGCCAGGCCACAACTCATTTGCTAAATTCAAATGGTTTCACAGGATGGACACCGACATTCAAATTTTAGCAATCACTTGAATTTCCTTTGCTGTTTTCCCTTCCATAAAAAGAATGAATTCACATCATGAATTCCAATCTTATCTATTTTTCACTTTCAATTAAAACTTTATGACCACATATAGAGAAGTTTCTGTTGCTCTCTATAGTATGGGAACCAAGTTATTTATCAAACCGCCCTTGTATTTAGTCTAGTAGTTTTATCATGGAGAGTAAAAAATATAGTCAATCTATTATGTGTGAAATGGAGGGACAATATAGCTGTTTATTTTCTTTTCTCCAAACACAAAACATATGATCTATTGTACAGGTGAAGTTCCAAAAGAAGAATAGAGACAAACACCCTAGAAAGATCCCTTCTGTTAGAAAGGGATGGTTCAGTATATTTACAAGACCAAGCTCTGTTTCATATCATGCTTTAGATTGGCAAGGGGTACAGAAAAACATTTTTCTATTTTATAGATAGTGCAAATTCAAAACTTGCTCTTTATGAACTCACACGAAGGAATAAGAAAACCTGTATGCAACAGTTGTTCAAATCTGCAGAAATGACTGAGCTCTCCATTCAATGTCAATCTTTAACCAGATCTATGCAAGGCAAAATCTGGGCTCATTTTCCAATGTATATTCTTCTTACCAATAAAGAAAAATGTAATTGAAAATAGTATAATACTGATGGGCTATAGCAGGGGAGGAAGAAATGAAAATGTATGGCAGTGCTAAAAACGTAGGCTGCTTTTTATTTGCTAGATTACTTTGAGGTAGAGGATACTAAGGCACCATACTAGATGTATATAATTAGTAATATGATAATGTATTTGCTTTGCATGCAAAAAATTTCAAGCAAAATTTCAGCCATAAACTCCATGGACCTCATCAATAAAATTGAAGATAATCACAGAACGACATATTGGTTTCTTCTGGTGTCAAAACCCTGTTTCCCAGCATACCACAGAGTAAATTATTAGGTTTTCTAAGAAAATGGTTACAATTAGCCAACCCAACAGAATGGCACATCAAAGAATTTATCGAATTCAGTAAGTTGAGCATAAATCAAGCATTTTTTATATTTGGGGACAAATTCTTTAAACAGAAAGCAGGACTTGTAATGGGCAGTCCATCATCAGCTTTCTTTGCCGACTTATTCATGAGCTATTTTGAGATACACATCACTAAGGCTTTTCCCCACATTTTTAAGGTTTGGCACAGATATGTAGATGATGTATTTGCTATCATTAACAATAAGCACATGGAAGATGCACTAAAACTTTTAAACCTGGAAGAACCTTCAATTAAGTTCACTGTCATAATGGAAAGAGATATGTGATTCTTTTTGGATCTGAAGATAATAAAATGTAATAATAAACTTGAATTTGGCATCTATAGAAAGGACACACATACAGACAACTATGTCATAGCCCATGGTTTCAATCCAAGATTACATTAAGGAAACAGCATTCAACAGCATGATATACAGACTAATAAATATACCTTTGAGCAAAGAAGAATACAAGAATGAATATCTACACATAATAGAAACAGCTAAATCCAAGGGTTCAACAAACAGATGATTAACCAAAAAATCAAAAGATTCCAGAAACAAAAAAGAATTATGAGTGATTTATTAGGGGAAAAAACATTTAAAAAGTTCACTTACCACCCATTAGCCTATTAGAAATTTCAAACATTTTTAAAGCAGTATAACACCATCTTAGCACCTCAAAACTGATACAGTGTAAAAAAAATTATTGTAATTAAACAAAACAGATTCCAGGCCCAAAGAGAAAAAAGCTGATATTTACAAGATTAATTGTAAGGCTTTTGAAAAAATCTACGTAGGGAAGACAAAGAGAAATATAGGCATTAGGTTGAAGGAACATTGGAGAAACATGTTACAAACTAGTAGATAAATCAGCTGTGGCAGCATATTTTGGAATGAAAACCATGAAGTAGAAAAAGGCATCAAGTTATTAAAAACTGTTATAAAACAACCAAAAGAACTAAACATATGGGAAAGGATTTATATAAAAAAAAAAAACCATGAGCATAACCTTATGAATTTTGACATCCCAGAAGCAGACAGCACTTTGTTTATGTTTATCACTACACCATCAGAGTCAACCCAGATACCTACCTACCCAGCTCCTATGAATGAGCCAATAGATGTCAAACAGCTGATGATGTGGACGATAGTTCCACGAAACATTTGTCCTGAGTAAATCTCATTAAGTGAAACCATAAAGAGTATTCTAAACATCCGACTCAGAAGAGATCATAAACCATTAGTTTCTTTTTAAAATTTTTTTAAATTGTAAAAACTTTAAAAAATTCATATGGAACTAACACAGTGAAGCTCACATGAATTAAATCTGTCGTCTAACACTCTTCATGCTTCACTAATCTTAAAAATATCCGGAACCGGTTTCAAAGATATGTTATTTCCATCTTCGGCCGTGGACAACTCCACAGATACTTTTAAAGTTAGTGAAGCATGAAGAGTGTTAGACGACACATTTAATTCCTTAGTTTCTTTCTTATGACTTATATATGAACATGCTTTCCATAACCTTTCAGAGCAATTTAAATCTGATTTCTGTGATATGGGAAGGGTATTTAAAAATGACGTGAATAATAATAATAATAATAATAATAATAATAATAATAAATGTATTGATATTACCTGGCAAACTTATGTAAAACCCTCTCTTCTACTTTACCACAATTATGATTGCATGCATATATACAATACAGTTAATAACATAAATAATTTGAGCACAGTATTTGTTAAATGCTGCATTCTCCAAATAAACAACCTTCAAGCAATATTTTAAATTATCACTGTCACCAGCAGTTATTGATATGAGATAGTAGAGTTCCAGAGATAAGTAGAGACCACTTTGAAGGATGAAGAAAATTGAGATTTGATGTAAGAGTATAGCAAGAATGAAATTGTTATTTGGTTGGATGTTTAAACTATGATAACAAGCTAAAGAGCGAAAATGGGTTGAAAGATAGTGTATGGTTGTAATGCAAGGGTTAATTAAAAAAGAAATAGGTTAAAAAGATATGTCCTTATTTGCAAGTAAATGCTGAAATTCCTCCTTACCTTATAGATCTGCGAATCTGGTTCATTGTATTTGCAGGCATTGTCAAACATTAGCACAAAATCTGACACCATATCGTCCAAGCTATCATATTGTGATGCCTTCAGCTTCTGTGAAATTCGCTCTAAATCAATTGGGCGCTTTATAACCTCATAATAGTCTGGATACTCCTGCAATAAAATAGTTCATACTAGTGAACCCACTTTAGTAAAACTTTTGACAGCCACAAAGATATGCAAAATACAGAGTTCTCCTACTCTGTTTATTAATGCCCTTGTCAAAATAGTTCAGTATGCAGAAGGTTTTGATAACTTGAATTATGAATGATGAACTTGTTTTTCCCCTTCAAAGCCTTTGTTACCTTGAACTTTGCGATTACCCCCCAGCATGGGGATATCATTTCTGTCTTCTGAGGCCAGGGCTGCTCTTAAGGTGCTGCTATGTTGACCATATGGGAATAATGATAAAAATATTATGGTGTGCCATGGGGATCCTTAAACCTAGTGAGATTTAACCTAACCAGACTATGGGCACCATGGAGTTTTTCCTAGGGGCTGGTCTGAATGTTGAAATGTATGTTGTCATTAAAACAGCTGTTTTGTAATTTTAAATATTTATGTACTAAGATTACAATTACAATTGCCAAAAAAATCTGGCTATTTGGTTTGCCTTAAGCAGAGGCAAGTAACATGGATAAGAAATAACAATTTTGTTCTATATCTCACAGCTATGACAGAGCTAATCCACGAAACATTTGCACACTTGGACGATGGGTATAGTGATAGGACCTTTCTTGATTTATCAAAGGCATTCAACAATGTATCAATCTTTTATTAATAAAACTTGAAAACTGTGGTATAAAGGAAAAATTGCTTGAATTACTAAAATTACATCTGACAAATCCCAAACAGTGCACTCTAGGATAAATTGAAGTATCAATGTAATGTTATTAAAACATTTTCATCACAGAATGATTTTTTTTGCTTTATTTACAGATGTTCTTTAACATCTTAGGTCATCAGCTTCCCATTCAATTTAGGGAATGAAACAGCAATCATATTTTGCCCAGAGGCCTCTCCATTCAGGCTTGACATTCATTTACGTGCCGTAAATCTATGACACGGGACCTACAGCTTTACTTCCTTTCTGAAAGAAGCCATACTTAAGATTTTAAGCCCCAAAAAATCTATCGACCCTGGCTGGGATTGAACCTGTAATCTTGGGTATAAAAGGCAATTATGTTCATTACAGAATGCTAATATAGAGTACCTCAAGGCTCAGTTCTTGGTCCTCATTTACATGTTTTTTGTGTGTGTGTGTGTGTGCGTGCGTGCGTGCGTGCGTGTGTGTGTGAATGATATCCCTCAGTTGGAGAATTGTAAATGCAGATGATATATTTTGGGATAAGACAGTAGAGTGTGAAGCATTTATTAGCAGACTCAACAGTCATGCTAAAATATCTTGAAAATAACAATCTAAAAATAAATTTAAACTAGACAACAATTTTACACTTCCAGCATTACTATCACAAGAGTAATAATCCTGAAATGGAAAAGTCATAGAATCAATTTAATTTATTAATTCCTGGATTATATCGTGAAAGAAATCTAACTTATGGCTACCATGTAGATCACAATATGCAAGAAAATAGCATGGGATTATATCTTCAAAATTAATTTTCTGTCAGAAATAATACAGTGAGGCAATTAATTTATTCTTAATTAAATTGATTTTATACTCTTATGCTCCACTTATGAAGAATGCCTGATGAGAAGAAGCCAAGAATATATCAAATCAACTGTTCAGAATGCAACAAAGTATATATTGGCAAAACAAAATGAAGCATTGGAATTAGGCTAAAGGAACACTAGAGAAACATCAGGTACAATAAGATATATAAATCAGCATTACACATCACTTTTGGAGAGATAAACCTGATATAGGAATGGGAGTCAAATTACTGAAATTTGCAGATAGATCCTTGGAGTTGGGAATATGGGGGGAAAAAAAAAAATATGAAGATAAGGTTTTGAACTTCGAGATCCCAACAAGAGACAAATTAATCCCAAAGTTCATAAAATGTCCTTGAGAACTACACATGTCCATTCAACCAACGAATCCGGCAATCGACACACAGCTACTGATGTGGAAAAAGGCCTATGAAACATGTCTGTATAATTCAATAGTAAGTGGAGTATAATATTAAATCTACTCACTGTCTAATTAAGAATAAATTAATTGCTTCACTGTATTAGTTCCGACATGAAATTAATTTTGAATTTAATACTTTAACTGTCAAGTCCATGGGAACATAATCGGTAAACATCAACCAGGTAAGATAAACAAAGTGAATGCTAACAAGGTGAGAATATTGGAAAAAACTGACATTTCCTTTAACCACTCAATATGGGACACAAAGAAAACGATAAAAGATTTCCTGAAACTAAAATTGAAAAGAAGATTAATCTCCATGGACATATAGTTTTTGAATGCATGCCTCAAGAACCAGAATTTGTCAAGAAAATAATGAAATCCAACCAAAACAGGTAAATACAAATAGCAGCAGAAAGAAAAATAATAACATCTGAGAAACACAAGCACTATAAAAACCATTCAGAAATAGATTTAAAAACATATGAGTTACATTTAATCCTAACTAAAGTTTTGGGAAATTATATTTGGGACAATCTGAAATTCACATGTTTTTGGCATATTAACTTTAATATGAAAAAGAAAGCTGTAAAGCTGCAAAAGAAACTAAAGAACTTGCATCAGGGAAATGTTATGAAGAAACAACACCTGAAGTTTCAAAATGCAATATACTGAACCTATCTAAAGAAAATTTCAACAAGAAAGAAATTAAGTTTTTAAATAAAGGGCTAAAGACTTGTGTCAATTTCTCTAACAATGTGGAGGAATATATAATAGACCTGGAGGCAGCGATCATAGGCTAAATAATGATGATAAGAACATTGTTAGAAGAAAAGGGAAGGAGATTCTGAATCAATTGCCAAAAGTAAGGTTAGGTTTTGAGGGCAAAAGCTAATCCTGGAATTGCTTGATAAAAAAGTGGTAGTATACAAAAAAGCAGATAAAGGGAACAAAATTGTGATCTTGGACAAAGTAGAATACAAGTCAAAGATGGACTTCTCGTGGGAAAGAATACATGAAAATAAAAGTGGATCCTTTGAAGAAATGCATACAGTCTCTAACCAAATTGGTCAACAAAAGCAAAATCATACCACCCAAGGAGAACCAAAATTAAAAGCAGATAACACTACAATACAGAAGAATACTTGGCCTACTGAAAATACATAAACTGGGAATCCTATTAGACCAATAAAGAACTGTAGAAACATACCTTCCTACCAACTAGCAAGATGGCTCCTCCAGAAATTTAAAAAATTAAAAATTTAAAATTAAATTAAATTTAAAAAATGTCCTAGTGTAAGTAATTCCAAAGAACTGACGGAGAAAATGAAAGATTTGGTTGTCCAAAAGGATGATCTTCATGTGTCCTTTGCTGTAAATTCACTCTTTCCCAGCATACCAAAATGCAAACTTCCAACATCCCTTCAGAAATGGTTGCAGTCTCTGAATCTAAGCAATGAGGAGGTTCCGAAGTCTGCATCAATCAGAATTCCTTCACGTTCAATGGTGAATTTCACAGCAGGTTTAGCTGTGGAGAATCCATTATCATGCTTTCTGGCTGATTTATATATGAGTAGTTTAGAAGTGCACATCACCAAATCATTTTCATACATTTTTAAAGTCTGGCACAGATATGTGGATGATATTTTTGCAACTGTTAATGAGAAATACTTGGATAATGCTTTGAATTTGCTAAACCTACAAGATAGGGAAATTAAATTCACTTCTGAAACAGAGCAAGACAACATGAATCCTTTCCTTGACTTAAAGATGATAAGAAAAGGCAATAATTTGACATTTGGAATATGCAGAAACGATATACAAATTGAAAATTACATATAGGCCAGTGGCTTCAATCCCACAGCACATGAACATGCAGTTCTCAACAACTTACCACATAGACTCATTAACATACTCATGAATGAATTTCAATACAGAAAAGAGTACTTTCACATTATACAAATGGCAAAAATCAATGGGTATTGCCAAGAAATCGTAGACAAGAAAACCAAGAAATTCAAACAAGAGAAGAGGTTAAAATAGGCTACAACTTTGTCAGGAAAAAAAGAAACTATCATTTGCAAGGAATTTACATCATCCTTGGGCTGCCAAAAAATTCCAGAAAATACTCTGAGAGTTTGGGATTACTTTGTCCCCAGTGTACAAATTCAGCCTATATAATGTGCTCAACTTCGATGATTATAGAATACCTGATGAGAAGAAGCCAGGAATATATCAAATCAACTGTTCGGAATGCAACACAGTATATATTGGAAAAACAAAAACAAGCATTGGATTTAGGCTAAAGGAGCAATAGAGAAACATCAAGTACAATCAGATAGAGAAATCAGCGGTCGCACATCACTTTTGGAGAGATAAACATAATATAGAAATGGAAGTCAAATTATTAAAATTCGTAGATAGACCCTCGGAGCTGGGAATATGGGAAGAAAATTTTATAAAAAAATGTGAGGATAGAGTTATAAATTTCGAGATCCCAATAGAAGACAAATTAATTCAAAAGTTCATTAAATGTCCACAAGAGCTATACCAAGTTCATTCAACCAACAAGTCTAATAACAGCTAATGATGCAGGCAAAGGCCTATGAAACATATTCTGTATAACTCAATGGTAATTGGAGTTAAGAGTATTAAATTGACTCACTATATAATTAAGAATGGATTGTATCTGTTAAGGGAACTCTCAAAATATCTGGATATTTTTGTTTACAATAAACAGGATTATACTATATACATATACAGAGATCAAAGTTAGCTAGTTACTTTCTCCGGAGACTTTTCTACATAAAGTTCTTTTATTAAACCTGTAAATAAATTTTATACTGTGATTTTGTAAAATGAATAGCCCATTTAGGTTACCAATTGCTAGGCTGGCATATTATGGTATAATTTATCCTCAAATACAAAATGGAATAGAATTCTGGGGTAGCACAGCTATTGCTAACCTAAATAGGCTATTAATTTTACAAAAAAACACTGTATAAGCATTATTTACACGCTTAATAAAAGACCACGTCGAAAAGTCTTTAGAGAAAATAACTTGTTAATTGTGATCTCGTTATATGTATACTGCTAGTCCTATTGATTGTAAATAGCAATAAACATGCTGGCAGTAATAACCAATACCACATCTATGACACATGGCAAAAGCTAATCTACATCGAATCACCTTACACAAAAATGAATCAGAATGAGATCCACTTGTCAAAGGTGTAATTTTGTACAACAAACTACCAGAGGCCCTAAAATTAAAAAAGCAAAGAAATTTAAGATAGATTTAAAAGAATTCTTGATTGAGAAATGCCCATACAGGTCGGATGAACTGTAGATAAAATTTATAATTCTCCTTTAATTCTTGCAACTATGTAATAAAATGTTCTAATAATAAGTTATTATAAATTGATTTTGTTAAAATTTATTGTTCTTATGCTATAATTTATATTATGAATTATTTTGACTAATGTTTTAAACTTATATACACTTACAATTTAAAATGATTGATCTGAATTTGTAACACTTAACATCACTAACATTTTAAAAAAGGAATCTGGAGCTAATCGCTCTCATCATCAATTCCAGATCGACTGCCAACCTTATTCTTCCTGGTGGTGGTTGGATGAACTTCTGTATTAAAATGTCACTTGGCAGAATTTCAAAGTTGAAGATGTGATTTTTGTTCTTCCAGATGTAAATGTTTTTCCAGACTGTAAGTTCTGTTTTTCCTGTAATATTTTTAAGCATACTGTTCTTTGTTCATGGGAACATTTACCATGATCAAGAACTGAGCAATATAATCAATATAGCTATAGAAAATGGTTTCAAACAAGAAGTGGTATACAAGAAAGTAAACTAAGCAAGGAACAAAAAGAGAATCAAAGACATTAGTACACTTATTCCTAACAAGGAAGAAAATAGAATGTACAAAAAATTCACGTACCACCCATTTGCCTTCTACAAATTCCAAAAGATTTTCAAAAAACATAACATTATTTTAGCTTTAAAAAAAAAAAAAAAACACAGTTGCTCCATAAAAAAATATATTAAATTCTAAACTAAAAGAGGACATTCCACAAGAGAACAAAACAGGAATATATCAGATGAATTGTAACAATTGCGAAAAAATTTCTATTGGAAAGACTAAAAGAAACAAAAACACAAGCAAAGAAACGCATCAGTAACACAAATCAAAGACAGGAAGAAAAATCAGCGGCAGCTTGGTAATTTTGGAAGGAACAACATAATATTAACAGGAATCCCAAACTACTTAAAAATATTACAGGAAAAACAGAACTTACAGTCTGGGAAAACATTTATATCTAGAAGAACAAAAATCAGGTTTTCGTTTTTAAATTCTGCCAAGTGACATCTTAATATAGAAGTTCATCCAACCACCACCAGAGACAAACCAAACCAAACCAAACCACCACAAAGAACAAGGGCGGCAGTCAATCTGGAACTGATGATGGGAGTGATAAGCTGCAGAAACTTAGTTTTCCTTTTTTAAAACATTAGTGATGTGCTACAAATTTGACTTAATCATTTTAAATTCTTAGTAATAAGCATCATTGTTACAAAAGTCCACCATATTTAACTAATTATACACACTTATTTTATGAAATTTTACAATGTCCTATGATAAACTTCACTGTGCATATGATAAACTTCACTGTGCAATGTCCCAATTAACATTTTTAGTTTTACACAGTTAACTCTAGATTTTGACAATGTCAGAAACTTGTGTATACAAGACCATTGACAGAAAATAAACTTATTTATTTACCCTTCTTGTGTACTCACCACTTTAGATGGCAGTCTCTGGAAGATCAAACTTAACTGCCGGCCTTTGGGGTCCTTATATTCTTTGATGGTGTCAGACAATGTTCTAAGTTTCTGAGTTAATACAGTTATATTCTTCCTGGGTTTAACACTGAAAAGAACCAATTTATTATTTAGGAAGACTATTAACAATGAAGTTATTTTAAATTATATTTGGTTGAATTTTTGGTACTGGAACTTCACCACCTTTTTATTTTCTGGATATGTTTCAAATACACTTACGTTCATCCTTAGCTGCTTTCTCCAACTGTAGTTTCCTTGTAGCAAGGAAAATATAAAGGAAGTGAAGTTTCAGTGACAAACATACAACCAAATATAACTGAAAAGAATATTCATTTTATAATGTTGAAACAACATTGCCGCACTGACGTACAATGCAACACATAAAGAATAATGGCTTCAAACTTAAACCACACCAACATGCCATTTATAAACAGCCTTGCTCATACATTAGTATATCCCACTCAACAAGGAAGAATACACAATGGAATACAGTTCATCATCAATACTACCCTCAACAATACACATATAGTTCATTTGTAGATAAGATCAGACATTTCGAGAGACTTAAAGATATTAAAAACACCACCATTCTCTCCATGATAAAGGACTTTTAATGTGAGAAACCTTTTGAACAGTACCATTAAAGATGTCATTCCATCCAACAAGAAGGCAGGAATGTATCAGATAGATTGTTTGGATTGTGATATGATATATATATTGGCAGAACAATAAGAAATTTGGAGACAAAGACGAAAGAACACTTTAAAAATGTAAGATATAAACAGGTGGATAAATCAGGAGTAGCAGATCATTTTTGAACTTACAAACAAGAATCGCAAAAGAAACTAAACTACTGAAAGCTATCAACAATCCTAGGGAATTAGTAATATGGAAAAAGAATTCATTTTAAAGAATAAGCATTGTGTTATGAATTTTGGCATCCCACTAATGGACTTCCTGTTTTGCTGTATATAGGAACCAATGGAGGTCACATCGTCACCATGCCAGTGTTAGTCGATTCCCAGCTGAAGATGAAACATTCTGGTAAATTAATCAGTTAAAGTGTAGTGTCACCTAATACCGACCTCTTTTATGTGTATAACCAACAACTTCACTGTTTCTAACTTCTATTAACTTTACAATGGTCACAGAATATTTATGTTTACATAATATTTCATTATACACCACGGTGAACTTTTTCAGAGAAATCAAATTGGATGTTGCTCAACTCTGAATTATTTGCATTCTTACCCATAGCAAAAATGTCATGCATGCAGTTAGCAATATTATCACTCAATAGTTCAATTAAAGAAAATATGTTATCACTTAATATAACATCTTGAAGGATTTAGTAGAAGAAGATCCATTCTAGATGATATTTTTATAATAATAGATACATATTTAGTCAGAAACATATATATTTTATAGATTTAGAAAAGGCATTTGATACTATTAACACATTCAGTACTATAGATGACAAACAACATTTAAATCTTCTCTTATGCTATGGGCTGTAGACAGCATGCAACATTTAACACCACATAAAGTTGAGATGAACTTTAGCCTGGCTGAAGATGGGAACTCCATCTTCAGCGTTCTTGAAACCTGTTCCATACATTTATGAAAAGTAAGCAAAGCTTTAAGAGTGTGTAGTTCAACTGAATAATACAATGATATCAATTAATTTAACACCACATTTGAAATAATTCCATTTATATTCTGCAGCTGGGCATTAGTATGATTTAGTTCATGTTGCTTCTTATAGATGGAACTAGTGTTGACATTCTCCTTCTGTATAAATATTTATCATGTGATAGGGTGCTGGTTTATCCCAAGTGTCCATAGAATACATATTTCAGCTTTGCCTCGCGACAATGTCAAGCAAGTACTTGAGATTGTAGGGCTTGTCAGCTTATCTAAGTAGTGCTTGTGTTGTAGGTTTTTATAAGCCATGGTTTATCAAAGACAATTCTTACAAATAAATTTCCCCCACTGAAATATAAAACTACCTCTTCTAGAAAGTGCACAGTGTTCATAAAAAATAAAACTAGGAGTGAAATATCATGGTACTGTGGTGTTCCCCTTCATCCAGGAATCTGTGACACCAGATTCACAAACTCAAAGATAGTATGTACAAAATTTCATATTTTTTTTTACCTGTAATTCAGGAGCAATGCTAACTTTTATGAAGTGATGTACAAAGGGTGGGAGTGACATTAAACAGCTGGTTCAGACAAAACTGCAGCTGAAGCAAAATTGAAATATTTTAAAGAATGGGAGTTAAAAATAAATAAGAATAAGGTGAAAATCATGGTTTGTAAAATGGCACTAAACAGGGATGAGAAATGGTGGTTGGGGGGTAATGAAATTGAGGTAGTAAAGAAATTGGACTACTTAGGGGCAAGGCTAAATAATAATGGAAGATGGACAGAACAGGGGAAAAATGTATTAGTACCAAACGCTTCTGTTTATATTGCATTTTGATGTGAAAAAACAGTTCAGTGTATGGGTGGATCTCATCTCCTCACACATTTTTAAAAATGACCAGAGTTTAATCCAAGTGACTTGATTAAACTGAATGATTTTATAGCAATGTTCAGTGTGTTATATAAATCATGTTATTTTTTTCACAACCATATTTTCTTCTATGTATAATGTAATGTTTTTTGACCTGTCAATGAAGCAGCACCAACTGTAGATGTACTTACACATAAGTCCCACAACAAATTTGCTTCTAATTGAATTTAATTCTAATTTAATCAAGTTATTCACATAATGCTACCATAAGACTTTGCTGAACCATATTAATAATTTCAGCATAAAATACAGTATTTTTTGTAGCTTTTAAGTATTTCAATTCTAACACAAAAATCTGGTGACCACCCAAGAGCTTTGTACAACATGAATATCACTAAGAGCATGTAATATAATTTAAAATTACTTACACTTTAACAACCCTCTTTGCACTTTCTGTGTTAGGAGTACTACTGGTGGTGCTGGATGTTGAAGTACCATTGTTATTAAGTTCTTTCAATTTCTCCATTAAAACCTCCTCAAGTTTGTTTGCATCTTCATAAATCATAGATCCTTCTTCATTGTACTGGCGACAATTGTCAAACATCAACTGAAAACATTCAGTTAAAAACTTGATTTAATCATGAATTTCATTTGCAAATGGTGATATTTAGCAGCCAAAGATCTTTATGGGCTATTCATTTTTCTCTTGGAGTAACCTTAAACAAAGCAAAATGATATAAGGATGTTGGATAGGTGGTATGAATAATGTGACAGAAGTAATCGGAAGCTTTCATGGCCGGAGTCAGACTTATAACTACAAGTTTCTTCTGGGCTTAGGAGCCGTGGTCTGTTGGAGCTAAGGAGTCCAAACGTTTCATCTCCAAATGCAGAGGACATCTTCAGTGGCGCACCGGCATCCGAGTACAACCCCTATGCTCCAGTCGAACCAATCTCCTTCGAGCAGTTCATATAAAAATATAACACCTCCAGCTGGCATTTCAGTCGTGCCAGGACCTTCGCCCAGAAGACTCAGACTGCGCCACTGAAGATGTCCTCCGCAGTTGGGGATGAAACGTTTGGACTCCTTAGCTCCAACAGACCACGGCTCCTAAGCCCGGAAGAAACTTCTAGTTATAAATGTGATAGAATTTTGGGAGATAGTAAATAGAGGTTGCAAGATGTGAACAGGCAGTTTAGTTAAGTAGAGTTTGCAGGATGCACACAGACAATTTTATGAATTCTGGTGTTGGAGAGAAAAATCTCTTATAAATAAATACAGTTATAGCATAGGAGAAAAGAGTACCTCAACAAATGTAATAAAAAGAGAAAGAAAAACTGGATGGCTGTGTATTAGTGTATGGTGATTAGGAGAATTGCACAGAAATAGGGATTGTTTTTGCTCTATTTGTGAGGATTTGGAAGCTGTGTTCCATATAATGAAAGAGGATATTTTAAGAAGATACTTGAAGAACAAAGTTAGATAAAGGAACGAAAGACTTTTTGTGCCGGGTTAATGAAAAATGGGAAAGGTTTCTTAAAATTTTTAATAAACTGAAAGAAGTTGAGAACATGTAGAATTGAATAATTACAAGTTTTTTAACAGGGACTAGTTGATTAATATAAAAATATTTATTGAATGGAAGTTAGTTAATAAGACTGTGAAAAACTAGGATAAGAATTAGGTCATATTTCATGTAACTGATTTAGAAAAATGCTAAATTAATATTATGCAAAAGGAAGAGGAAAAGGATTAAATTAAGATTATGTATTTAAGGGATATCACTCTCTTCAGGTTTACCAAAGAACACTGGTCTCCCCAACACAAAATAAAATAAGATGGAATGTACCTTCAGGGATAATTGAAGACACCAATTCCACTACTAAAGGGTTATAATTGTTTTGTCATGTTAATGAACTACACTGAAATAATTTCGGGGAGTATAGAGATGTTGCAGATGTGCAATTTGAGATAGGCTATGTATGGTCCACAATTAAACAAAATGCAATTTTATGATGTTAAACAATTTGGTATCAGATGCTAATAAGTCAAAGTTAAAGCCAAACAGGTGAAAAATTGCTGGATGATCCAGCAGCCAATGGTTAGCTGATGATGTGGACAAAGGGTTCTTGAAACCGGTTCTACAAATTATAAGCAAGTATGTGGAGCAAAAAGACTGTGTAGTTCGACTCAACCATACATTGATTTCAATTACAGAAATATCAATTTTCCACAGCTCAGCATTTTCAACATTTAGTGCCATTAAAAACTCTTAAATCTCAAACTAATGATTCTGATTGGTAAGTACAATAAGAACTACAAGGGTTGTAATCATATTACTTAATATGTTAAGATTTAGGTATATAAATTGAAACATTAACTTAAAATGTAGGCTAAAAGCTGTATTATTAGGCCCTAGTAAGGAAAAAGAACAGAGAGAGAGAAAATGGTGAACGAGATTCAAACTTGAAAACAAATGACCACCTCTTACTCGAAAGCTAACATGATAACCATTGTGCCAGATTGATATATTCTAAACCTTCCTTTTTTATCATGTATTATGCTTTCGAGGGGCAGCTTCTTTAACCAGTGGCATACTGGCACTTTAGAAATTTATATTGATAGCTTCAAAATTGGAACACACAGGTCATACATTTTCTATCTCAAATTACCTGTCTAAGACACCTCCACACTCTCTGAAATTGTTTTGGTGTAGTTCATTAATACCTTGTATATGAACACTTGTGGGCATAGAGAGTAGTGTTTGAGAATTGTTGAACAATGAATCATAACTTTTATTACTTCCACAATGCTGATTTTGCATTGCATCTATTACACAAAAACAGTCAGTTTAGTTTCAAAGTGGATGTTTGATTAACTTAAGACATATGACATAATGGAGATAAAAAAAAAACCTGACCCACGGCTTTACTTCCCTTCCAAAGGAAGCCATACTTAGGATTTTTACGCCTGAAAAAATCCATCGATCCTGGCCAGGTTCTGTGATTTTGGGTTTAGAAGCCAAGTATGGTTACCACTACACCACCAGGACTGATGTCTTTAGAAATTGCGTGCTGGATCTTGTTCAATGTATGTATAAAGCTTGTGTTCTTACATTCCTGAGAATGTTCAATGATGGAAGCAAGCATCATAAAAATCATCAGTGAAGTCATAGGATAGAACTCTGAAAGTGTACTGAAGGATCATGCTGCAACAGAATGACTCTATTTCTATGCAATGGGGTAGTTGTTACACCATTAGAATGCAAGGCAACACTGCATAAGTTGTCTTGGAATACAGTACAATTTAAAAACAAACCAATAATGCTTAGTGTCAATATTAATTCAATTGGAATGTAATACAGTGAAACACACATTAATAATCTCTTCTGAGTCGAAATATTAAGAACACTCTTTATGGTTTCACTTATTGGAGATTTACTCCAAGGTTTTACATAAAAAAATGTGAGCAAAACTTAATGAATTCCTAAAGCAGACAGCTCTTTAGCCAAGTTTATCACATGAGTAATGGAGTCAACACAGATACCTTCCAACATAACATCTACAAATGATCCAACAGTCGTTTAACAGCTGAGAATGTGGACGAGGGTCCAAGAAACTTGTCCTGAGTAAATCTCCGATAAGTAAACCATAAAGAGTGTTGTTAATATTTCGATTCTGCAGGATGACAAACTGATTATTTTTAGAGGGGGGACCCATGTCTAAAAATTCATGATTTGGGACTGTGGAGCATAAAATATGGCAATACTTTGGATATGGTGTTGGGATGCATTCCATATTTTGTCAATAAACCACCACTAACCCAACAAGAGCATATCATCATTAACTACAAAAGAGGTTCGAATCATCAACTTCTGATGTGATTACAGAGTGTATATTGACAATAAAGAGACTAGCACACATGACCAAAGACTGCAAAGTATTTCTCATACTGCATGGATCTGTGTGATATGGCTCTCTTTCTCTTCCAGTTCATAAGCTAACACTGAAACTATATTAATTTCTGTTAGCTGCTTGTGCCTCCAGATTATATTCTGCCCACACACATGTTTATTGTTAAAGTTCATGATGCTGTTCTTAACAGAACCTCAAGCCTGAAAGAAGAGACTTCTGGGCAAAATTTATCATATTTCACACCCTGAATTGAATGGGGTGCTAATGACCACAGATGTTCACACTATCCTTATACAAAATTCAAATAAATAAATATCAAATGATGCTGCCTTGAGACCAATGTAATATCACCAAAAGACCTTTTACACAGATTCATGCAGCTTCTGAAATACTTTGCTCACAATCATAAATCTTTGACCATGGATACCATTTTCTGTATCACCAATGCACACTGTAATCACATGAAAGTTGACAGTTCCTAACCCTTTCGTAATTAAAGGCATAATGTGATGCTCTTGTTGCTTGGTGGAGGTTTCTTAACAAAATGTGGAATGTGTGCCTATCACTTTATCTGAAGTGTTGGATAACATCAACATTTCTGGCTATGAGTCCTGTCTTGAAAAATTATTAGTATGCTGTACCGCACAACATACTTGGTTATTGATTTATTTAAGAACTTTCGAAAAATAAGACATTTTTAAAAATTCTGTTGGAGCTTACATAGTGAAGTTTGTTAAATGTAAATTCTAACTAATCTGTCATCTCACACTCTTAGACAGATTCTTAGAATTTACATTGGTTATTGGTGTTTTTTTTAATCATCCTGTACATCACTAAATTAAATTTCACTTCAAATATTTTTGTCCTTTTCCCAAAATTAAAGAAATGATTTTTCAGAGCCATTTTCAGTCTTTGGAAGAACTGTTAAAGACTGCAGGGACTAATCTTATAAAAAAGCATAAAAAATATGAAGGATGATTATAGTACTAAATCATCAAAAAAATGATCATTAATGAATGAACAACTCTTTTACTTCCTATGTTATGAAGTTATATTGTGCAAATCCAGCTGCTACACTATTTCATTATTCCCTTGGTTTGTACAATCCTAGAACAAATCAAAAGATTATTAATATAATTAATGTACCAACAAGTGAGAGCATCATACCTTGAAATCAGCAATTATCTCATCTTCTGATGTGTATTTATCAGTCTTGATATTTGCCTCAATTGTAAGCATGTCAATTGGATCTTTTATCACCTGAAAATAAAGAGAGTTCACATTAGAAAGCAAAAATCAAATTTATGTAACTTTATACATCTATTTTACTCTTCAGGATACTCTTTAACCATATATTTGGCCTCCAATCCCTTGGCTATTTTACTGAATTAATTTTTAAGCCATGCTCTCAGTCATATAAATCAGATGATTCTAACCTAATATGCGTTTCATTAATAATGCAACACTTCCCCCCCACACTTACAATTTTTGATGGAAATATAAGAGACATCAAATCTTTAATGTCAATGTTGATAATATGATTTTCAGCATATAATGTGAGCAGAAGTTTTTTTGCCTTGAAATTTCTATTGAAACAATGTTAAAAATTTCTATTTAATTCAAAATTTTAAACCTTTCATTTGGATTATTCAAAGGAAGGATTTTATTTATTTGAAAAGCAATACTTACTCCTAAATTCTAATTTATGCTATGTTCATAGGTATTTCTAAGAATTTATAACAATGGTCAGACAACAAACAAAATAATGTGATTTCAACTGGTTTACTTATCCAAGGACAGTTAGTTGTAGGGAAGGCTTGTACTGTAACTATAGCTTTTACCCTCCTCTTTTTTTTTCATCTGGGGTATCCTTTAACCACAATGACTGTTTCTACCATCTCCTCAATAATGAGAATTTCATACCTCTTTTGTGTGCAGATATTTGTTCTTCAAACCACCTTTCCCATTAGGATTTAAACAAAAATTTTGAATTTTTTTTTAATTGCACTGAAGTTAGTGACCAAAAAACTGTAAGTTGTCAGCTGTGATTTATCCATATATACCACGCTGTTTGCAATGTCAAAGCCTGGTGCACATTGTAACTTAATGTTACAAAAAAGTAGAAGTTTTAAAAAGTGAGAGGAAGAATGTGACATCCCAAAAGACTATGGAATATCACTGAACTTACTGTAATATAATTAAGATCATTGTATGATTGAGTTAAACTACACACTTTTATTGCTCCACTTATTTGTTTAAATGTAGTATGTGTTTCACAGACCCTTGTCCACATCCTCAGCTACCCATTGACTGCTGGATAATTCGTAATGCTTTGGAGATGAGTATACTGCTCTGTTAGAGGTGTGATGAACTTAAAATTTGTTTTCATCCCTGTACGTGTTGAAGTTCATTAATCTGTCTCTGTATTTGTATATGTAGATTTCCTCCCATGTTGCTAACTATGTAGGTCCTTGAATTGCTTTTAACAATTTTGTTTTACTCACTATGTCACGGTTTTCTGTCCAGAAATGAGATGCTACTGATGGGTAGCTGACGTGAACAAGGGTCTGTGAAACATGCATATTTAAAAAAGTAAGTGGAAATAATAAGAGTGTGTATTTTGATTCAATCATACAATGATCATAATTCATTCATTATGTAGGTTCCAATTAACATTTCAAGTTTCTTTCTTTTTTTTTAACAGTGTTAAATGCTCATTTTTACTGAGGCACCACAGGCTGTGGACACTGATGATACATGAAATGAAATGATAAATTGGGAAAGGAATATTTTTTTTTTATGGAAGTAAACATTCCAAGCCTAAGTTTATGGTACCTCCCCAGCATTTGCCACCATTTATGAGGACTGAGGAAAACCTGGAAAAAACCTGTCAGGGAGGATGGTCCTGGTGGGAATTGAACCCCAGATCTCCTGCTCATGAGTCTACACCTTAACGACCTAGGCCACTTATGGTGGTTTTTCAAGTTGTTGAAATATGTTTTTCATTTAATGCTACCTTAATTATTGTGAGCAGATTTTTGTCTTGCACTACAGTACAACACTCAAAGTATAGTAATTTTTAAGTTACTACTGCATGTTAATTATTTCTGTAATAATTAACAGTAATTTTGTTTTACTGATTTTCTTAAATATATAATATGCAAATGTTTTTGCTCATTTGAACTGCATAATTAATTGTTTTTTTGTATTCCCTTGGAGTTAAAGAGTCCACTGTATTTAATTAGTAGACTTTTTTTTAAACCTTCTTGTACTCTTCATGTAATATTATCAATGATGCCATTAGCTTTCAAAATGCAATCTATAAGTGATCAGCATCATAAACAAAAAACAGTAACTTCATAATAAATGGAACCATCATAAAACATTCCTAGACACTTACATAGAATAGTTAAATGATTGTGCTAGATAGCTCCCTTCTATCCTAACTGCTGAATATATTAACATAATTGACTATTATCTGTTCAGAATTCACAAATCTTTCTCATAGCTTTCAGTGTACATATGTACTTCCAATGACAAGAAAGTTATGGCTTCAGCACAAAGATGCCTGAGAGAAGCCTCCAGAGTAGTGCTATGAGGGCACAGAGGCTCTGATATCAAAGGTGATACAAAGTCACAGGCTTACAAAGAGAATATGTGGAAAAACAGACTGGAACATTTTAATTAATAAACAAACAAATACTGAATAACAGAGAAAACATATTTTATCATTATTGAATGGCTCTCATATTTTCCCACTTTGTTAACTGTGAAAAAAAAAAAAAAAAAAAAAAAAAAAAAAAAAAAATGTATGACTGCTCTTAATTGATACATTACTAATATTAATGGGTGAGTAATTTCAAAATGCATTAACATGCATTCTATGGAGAGTTGCCTTAGTTAAGTTAAAATTGCCTTGAATGATTCATCTGCTGTTGGCTATTTTTAGCTCGCAGTGCATTCTTTTCACAGCATTAATGTGAATCTGGAGTGTAGACACATGCAAGAGTTGGTGAAAAATAACATAAATATTGCAGTTTTGTGCCAAGCACACATTATTGGACTTTCCAGTGCTGTTAGAGCAATAATGATTATAAAATGCTGCAAACAGAAGGACCTCACCAGCAAGCTGTGTGTGGATCATATTATTCAACTCTCCAAGAATGGGTTTCCACCCAAAGTCCAAAGTGCAAAAAAGTGAGCAAAGTCAAGATTAATTGCTATGATGAACTGCAGCAATAGCAGTTTTACAGTGGAAATTGCAGTGTAGAGCAATTGTCTAGACCCATGGAAATCGCATTACAGTGGTAGCAAAAGGGAATCTTGCCACAAAACTAGATACGGAAGAACATCTTCCCCTAAATGGAGTAACCCTCCATATGTAAGTGATGTTTCTTTGCTGTAGAAAAATAAATAGATATTAGTATTACACAAAACAGTACTTTGCAACAAAGTTGAAAGATATTAAAATTAGTTTTCAAAAACCTGATGACCTATGGAATCCTATATTATATAATGATATTTCATTATATAAAAATAAAGAGACAACTTACACCAATACTCAAAGCATCTATACATTTTACTCTAAACAACATCTAAGGTTAAAACTACTATACATAGCCTCCTGCTCACCTGATAATAATCTGGATACAGCTTTTTCGATGGTTTCTCCATAAACATGAGAATTGGCTGCCTTCCATCTTCTCTCTAGCAACAAATAACATGTTTCAATAAAGTATACTATTTTGTGAAGCAAAATATTACTATACTATGTATACTATTTCATGATTTACATTTATGGACAAATTTATTTTTATGATACAAAAAAATTAATATCATAAATAACTTGATAAAATAAATATACAGTAGCTGCAATAATTTATTAAATACATTGAAAATCCACACAGAAATACTGGTAACTTCTTAACCATACCTTACTAATGAATATATGAATAATGATTAATTTATCCTAAGTTTAGGATATATTACCACTCCACTGTCAACAGCTTCATAAGTACAATGATTAATTTACTGCCTGCCTTAAAATGAGCACTGTTCAAGGTCAGATATCAATAAAGATAGATGAAATATTAAAATTATGTATTTTATGTACACTAGTAATATAGATTAATAATACATAAATAAGGTATCTTCACATGTGCATATCAATTGATGTCTCATTCACATCATCAAAAGTATAACTTTAACTGTACAAGTTTTAAAGCCCTTGTTCTGCATCTGCAAAAGAGATTTTCCTGGCTGCTTTGCTAATAAAGAAACGGAATTAGCCAATCATTCTTTCTACATCACTCCAATTGGTAGCATGGTTGAAGAATCTAATCAGATAATTACATATTTTGTATATATATTATTAATGACAACAATTTTTGTACAGAAAATGAAGACTTAAATAATGGATACAGACTTTTTTTTTATTAAAGATAACTGTTAAAGTACCATATTTTTATGCATGAATAGTGTGTAATGCCCATTTTTGCTATGTGACACCGATGATATATGAAATTAAATTATAAAGTGGAAAAGAAGTTTTTAAGAAAGGACACCTTCCTCCCATTTACTTGGCTACCTGTGTTAATGTTTTTATTCCCAATAATTCATAAGACATGCAACTGCAAATAAATAAGTATGTAAAATAAAAACAAGAACATTTTGGTTATCTTAAGCTATATTTATGACCATTCTTCCTTCAAAGAACTTACATTGCAGATTGAATGCATCTATGATTTCATTCCCAGCCTTTGTACACAAACTTATTCTGCATGAAATAATTTCAGCTATTAGCTTTTTGTTGTACAGTGAGGTTATTTGAGTTTTGGGCCCTCTGAGCATGGTTGCTTACTCAGTTGCTGCAACCAGATAAAGAGGGATAGAGTGACCACATATAAAGTTAGTATTTTTATTTTTACTGAAAGCATAAAATCATACTGTATTTAAAACTGGTAATAATAAGCACTAATTTTTGTAGCAAGCGATGTTGAAAATGATCCCCCCCAAATGGCAATACATTCAGCACTTGCCCGGCAAATTCTGTATTACATCTAATTTTTCTTATGTAAGAACAAACGGTTTGGAGCATTTTTCTTGTCATTGAGAGATTCTGTCTTTTGTAACTTTTTAACAAGTTGGAAAATGGTTTCTCTACCTGGAACACAATTTTATTTTTTTGTAAATTGCTTCACCACTTCTCTACAAGAATCCGCTTTTGTCATGTGTATCATGCATAAAAATCTATTCAGGACTATATGCAGTGGCATAACTAATGAAGATAATTAGCACATGATGAAAGCACTAACACATGAATGCACAACCATTCACAGTCTTCCTCTAACTAAAGTTAACAATTGGCTTCTCCCAGTATGCAGTTGCACTCTGCTTGTAACTCAAATAACCTCCTGTGCATAACGTCTTTGATCAAATCTTTGCATCTAAAGTGGATGATGTATAGTTGGTACATATGTCAGTGTTCTATATGAGTTTTTATTCAGATTATGCAGTTTTATCAATTTTAATGTATCTTATTCTCTCATTTGCTATGGCTTCTACCTTGAATTATTCCTTTTCCTGAAGAAATTCTTAAGAGTATATTGGAAAAAATGTTTTGATAAAGTTAAATTACTAAAAAGAAATGTATATATGGCAAAAAATGGATGATGAATTTACTTTTGATTTGTAGTTTATGAATCAGATGTACATCAGTGCATGAAATAAGTATGTGGACAAATGATATTCAGGAGAGATAAACAAACAACACTAGCAAGTGAATATCAAAAGATATAAAGAAATCATCATATCTTCAAATTCAGTAAAAAGCACAACCATTTTCGTTCCTTATGTAAAATGTTTATGTGAACATTTTGATAAGATCAAGATGGGAATTTTAAACTTCGCCCATTTAGAAAATGCCACTCAAAAGTTAAAAATTAGTTATGCAAAAGTATTACAGCAAAAGATACAAATAGAATACAATGTTTCTTTTTAGTCAAGCTAATTAATATTAAAAAGAAAAAAATGACTTGACTTACCTACAATTATAACTAATCACAGTTACATATAGCATGGGCTGTGTTAACCATTAACATTTTTTTTATTAATAATTACAAAACTTTTTGGAATGGGTTTGTTTCATTATATTACACCAAGAATATTTCTCTGCCAAATATTCTTCAGCATATTCTATATGTTACTGCATTTATTGGAACCAATCTGGAAGCAGCCATAACCATTTGTATTACAAAACAATGCTAAGGCCTTTTAAGTGCCTGTAATCAGCTAAAATATTAGCGTAATCTTTCACATTTTGAAATAAGCAGCTGTATAGCTCCATGTTTGACTATATGCTGGATACATCAATACTTTCAAAATTGTTGCACTGGCTGTGAGAAGAAATTTTTTGACGCAACATATGCTTCTCTATCCTGTTAAGGGTCATTTCTCCTGAGTACATAACATTTTGCAGTAACTGTTCTCTGGTTTTTAAAAACATGGGTGGTCAAATGGCTACTTATTGAGAGGAACCTGGCCAAAATTTGATTTCCTCTGTGCTCTTTGGTCACTTTTATCATTGTTGAAGGCTGAAATTTGAGAAGACCAAGACTGAACATTGTTGCTTAGCTTCAGAGAGTTAGGCCAGGATTTACCAGGTAAATCCTGGTTTAACTCTCTTTTATGATTTCAATACTGCTGAGTATCTCCATTATAGTCTTTCCATGCATTATTCCATTTTAATCTGCTTCTGAGAGGTTATGTAATCTCTGACAAGAAGAATGAACTTGGGTTCCTTGGCACCTTAAAATTGGAGCCATCTGGCATTCACCTTCTCAAAAAAGGAACAGAGGGAGAAAAAATACTTCACCCAGAAAATTTGACCTGGCTGGGATTTGAATCCAGAACCTCTCTATTAGTTGTCACAAATTCTACCATTAGACCATGGAGGCAGTCACCGGATTTTGTAGCTGAAAAACTGGGACATAGTTCAGAGAGCACTGATAATGTTCAGGAGGCTTTAAATTGAATATAGTATGTACAGTGGCTATGTATTTAATGTTAAATTGAAAACTTACAATATGACATAGAAACTATTTCAATATTAAAATTTCCATTTAAAATATAGAAAATGAAAGATTTCCATTAGTTTTATAAATTTGGTGGCATTGTTTTCCAAACCACCTATTTTCCACCCATTAGCTTACTATATTATGGTCATTAATTTAACTTCTGGATAAGGAAAAACTAGGAGTAGGAACTTCCAAATAATCAATAACATCTTCTCCAAGTACCTCTCTTTCTGGCCCGTGCATTCTTGCATTCTTTGAAAGCCATACCTGGAAGCACTCAATAGAGTCTGCAACTTTTTGCTGATGCATTTTAACAACCTCTATCAAACTATTGCTTGGGAATAAAAAGAAGCCAATGACAATGAAGAAAACCATCTAGACATGTGACTCCTCCAGAAACTCAATTGCAGTATGCTTGTGCATTGATGTGGTGATGAGAAGATCTTGGAGACCTGTCTTTGATGGAATTTTAACAATTTCTAGCTGTTAAACTGTGTTACACTAATCAGCAATGGATGTGGAGAAAAAAAAAGTGATGTCTGCTTCTCTTGAAAGCAGAAAAATCAATATCTACTACATGTCAAAAGATTGCTTTTTCATATATTTGAATCAAGGAGTAGTACCATTTTATCCAATTTCCTGCTGGTCTTCTGACAATAAATAAGGCATTTACAGGGAATAAATTTTTCTGGCTTGGAGATGTTAGTGCAGTATAGTATGCACTGATGGTGAAGGAATTTCTAAAGTAAACTTTATGTGCTGGTAACTCGTTCGTGAATCTGTATGAAACATGTTATCAACAGTCATCACATTTTTATTAGTCACAGCAATGACAGGCCAGTCAAATCTCACTTTGACTTTCAAACGTGTCCTGTTTTGCCAAAATTCCACAAACCATCAATGTACAAGTTTTTGTGATGGAACAAAGACTGAAAATGCTTGCTGCTAATGCTTCAGTGATTGTGATTCTGTTAAATTATCAGTATAGCTTTGCTTGTAATGGAGAAAAGAGTGAAAATGCTCCATGCTAATGCTTATGACTGCAATTCTGTTAAACTATTTTATAACCACAAAATAACCAACCAGAAAATCCTCTCTAGTCAGCCACAAGGGTGATTTGATAAGTAAATTATTTGATATTAAATAGAACATATTCAGTTTTGCAAAGTACTTTATTTTTCCACAATTCAACACACTTGGTATATATCTTCAGGTTTGTGATTCCCTTGTGGAAGTGGGGTTTCTTTGAGACTCTCAAAATATTTGTTTACCTCCTGTAGGTCCTCTTCATTTTATTTAAATTTGTGTCCAGCCATGAAAGTTTTGAGTTTCAGGAACAGATGGTAATTTAAGGGAGCAAGATCAAGTGAACAAAGTGGATGTGGAGGCATTCCAAATCATAATTCAGTCAATTTGTCAACTTGAATGCACCGGCACACTGTCACGGTGAAAAACCTTCTTTCTGGCCATTCCTGAACCTTTTTCTGTGATCACTGTCATCAGTCTCTCCCAAAGTGATGTGTAGTACTCTCCAGTACATGTAATCAATCAAGAGAATTCTTTTTGCATTTCAAAAAACTGAAGTCATCACTTTTCCAATGGATGGAACACATTTAGTTTTTTCAGAGGCAGCTCACTTTGTGTGGTCCACAGTTTAGTTACTGGTGTATAGCAATTAATCCTCATTTTGGTCCATAGTCACAAAACACTACATTGGATTCTTCTTAACATTTCCAAACAGTTGGCCATAATTGCATTTGATTTCCTTTTGCTGCAGAATGAGCAGATGTGACATCCATCTTGCACAAAATTTTCTTGCGTGTAATTCATTATGCAAAATAAAATGAACCTTCTCAGTTGAGATTTCCATGACCTTTGCTAGCTCACATACTTTAATCTGTCTGTCAGCCAAATGACATTATGGATTTTTATCGATGATTTCTGGCCTCATAGCTGATTTTGGAGCTCCTGAACAAGGTATATCTTCGATGCTTGAACTCATTTACTCAACTAAAATTGTTAATTGGAACATTGCACAGTGAAGCTTATCTATATTAAGACCCTACAGAATTAGCAACATGGGAGAAATCTACGTTTACAAGTACAAAGACTGTTTAATGAACTTCAACACTTGTGATAAAAGCATAAATTTTAAGTTCATCACACCTCCACCAGAGCAGATTACACATTCCCACAGCATAACAGTTTATCCTCCAGTCGACTAGGGGCTGATGACGTGAACAAAGGGTTTGTGAAACTGGTCCTACATATTTAAACAAGTGGAGCAAAAGAGTGTTAGTTTCATTCAATCACACATGATCATTTACTCAAGTTGAATAGTTTTATGGGAAGAGCATGCGACATACAATGTAGATAAAATCCTCATGAATTTCCGTTGCTGTTTTCCATTTCAGAAAAAAGAATTGAATAGCACCACAAATTCCATTCTTAACTCATTTTCAGTGCTACTCGAAGCACTTGTGTTTAAACAATTGCCAAACAATAATTAACATAAGAATGTAATAATAGAATATTCATACATAGAAAGCAAACTTTATGACCAATATACACATGTTGCTGTTGCCCTCTATTAGTATGTTACTTATCAAACCACTCTCATACATAGTAAGATAAAAGACAGCAAGCACAAGATGACAACTGACATTTTATTGCAGATGCATGCACACAATTAGGACATGCTCTTTACATTGTTCTCAAAACGAACTGGTATCTCTCTTAGTTTTCCAGTATCCTGAAATTAAACTAGTTACCTTGATACTACTGTCATTGACTTAGTTTTGCGCTAACTGAGCTGCCAGCTTTATACATGTACTGCACACAAATTGAGATAATGGGTAGTGTTCATAAAGCAGCAGTGTTTGTAGCTGTTATGTAGACATTCCAAATTGAGTATAAAACTTGAACATTTTTCAGTTTTTAAATAAAACAATTCTTTTAAATAAGAATTGAGAAAGAATTTCATTTAATGAAAAATCTTCATATGGCAAGAAAAAACTGGTACCAACAGGCTTCAAAAATCATTTTCTGGGCAGCAAATTCATTATTAAAAAACTAGGATTGTGCCAGAAAATCAGGATGTGTAGCAACTCTGTTTATGAAGATTTGAGAAAACAATGCAAACTAATCCACAAGGAGTTTAAGTTGGTCTTTGCATCTTCCTTTATAACCGTCTTCACCAAAGAAACTTGGTGGTTGATGGCCTGTCACTTCTCTCCCCTTTATGTGATGTTTTATTCCTCTTAAACCTGTGGAGAACTGTAGCATGTTAAGGAGAAAGTTCAGTAATGTCTGAATTTACTGCATTATTATTCCAGAAGTTAGATTACCTATGATGCAGTGGGGTTGGAATGAGGGATTAAGGGAGGGAAACTGCTGGAGTTCAAGTGAGAGTGTATGTTCATGTAGCAGAAAATAGAAAACAGGCTGCTATATATGTGAACATGTTTATCACAGAATTTTTAAATGCACAAAATTACAGAATTATATGAATTTAAACATTTTTTTGAGTAAACATATTAACATATATAACAGGCTATTTTCCATTTTCTGCTACATGAACATACACTATCACTTGACTCTAGCAGTTTCCTCCCACAATCCCTCATTCTAACCTCAGTGCAACACATGTAATCTAACCTCTGCATTAAAGTGCAGTATATTCAAACATTATTGAAAGTTCTGCGTATGTCTAATTACATTTAATCACATAAAATAAATGCACTAATATATTGACCCTCAAGTTTCATTTTACACTTACTGATATCAAACACCCTAATTGACATCAACAGGCTACTGTTTAACATTTAATGAACCAATCCCCTGAAACTGCCACTGCTGTGATATGACAGGAGGGAGATTTTATTTAATTTGTTTATACTTCACATAGCAAGAGATACTATCACAACTTTATTTTACCAAACCTCATATCCTTTCAAGTAAAAGTTAAATGTTTGAATTACTTGATATTTCACTTATTACTATACACAAAATATAGTATTTACTTTTCAAAATATAATGCACATACTAACTTATTCTGCAGTGAATTGACAGCAGTGGCCAATCTGGCAAGTGACATAAAGTTGGTACTATGGAGGTGGATTTGAAACGTAACATTGTTTAACAACTCAGAAATTACTTTTAAGATGCCAATTTATATGAATGGGAAAAAAGGAAGAAAAAAATTATATACACATGCATATATAAATTTCTAGCCTTGCTTACAGTAGGTGCTGAAAATGCTTTCCTTGTTGTAGGAGTGTAGCCATGGCCTTCTGGACTAGACGCAGAACAGGGACCAATTAACAGTGCAATGGTTTGATTTCTGTTTATGTTTCATAAAAAAGAAAACACTTGATAGGATTTTAAATCAGTGGCCAATCATCATTCAGTGTGTATAAGATCTAAGAATAACAATTATTTTTAATAAATGTTAAATTAGTAAGGCGACCAGCATGGCTAGTTACCTGAGAAGAGTTCTACAATTGTTGTCAGTAGGACAATTTTGTTTCAGAATCTGTTTAAATGATGTATCCTATGATGTTTGAATAAATATCATTTATCATATCATAATTGAGTATCTTGATGGGGCCATTTTCAATGAAAACCTTCCTCTAATTCACGCTTTACACTTTCTGAAAATTTATTCCCTGCACCAAAACATTACTAAAAACAATCTCTTCTTGAGTGACAATATAGTTCATTACTATTTGTTACACATATATACATGTCTTAAAGACACCCTGCACTTTAATCATTGTGCTTTTCCAAGCCTTTGTCCTTGGCATTCTTTGTGATCATGCTCAAACCATCTGATGGTGCCAATTTAACTGTGCAAGTCCCTCTTTCTGTTGCCAATTTTCACTGCAGAACATGTTATAAATTCATAGTAGCATAACATATAGTATAAATTACTATATAAATTATAATATTAAAAAGCATCTGCTTTTTAATCCAAGGACCTTACAAAAAGTTTCAGGACAACATATAGCAATGGTGCACTGGGTGTAGAGGTTAATATGTTAAATAAGCTATCTAGAGGGGGGGTTAGGTAAAGTGCATCGTGCCTCAGGGCAGCAGGTCTGTTATAGATAAGCTTAGGTCAACAGAAACAATCACACAATGATCTTACGAAACACTTGGGTTATTTGTATTATGTGAAGGAAGGAGGAACACTATAAATGTAAATGTTACTAAAACATACAATATTTTTTTTCAAGAATAGCAGGTTTGATTATAAGCTTGTGGAATTTATAAATCTAAAAAGGTATTTAATGTAGGTAATTTGCCATTTATATGATTTTTCCTTTGTAGAAGGAAATAAAGCATGAAATAATCCATTAACCATCTATGTCAACTGCCACTTAATATGATTCATCTGACTCCAATATTTAAAATAGCTAAACTGTGATTATTTAGATATCTATTCTAAAGAAGCTATCTAGTTAAAAAGGCCAATACAGAGCAATGTAATTTCAGGATTACATAGTCATTACATGGAATTTGAAGTGTGAAAATCAATTTAAAGCATAGTCACTATGTTTCTCTATTCCAGTATACAACAATGCTGTCTAATAGGAATACTTTAAGATCTCAATGGTTAAAGCTAGCAAGCAATGTGTTTGCCAAGAGGTAGCAAATGTCAACCAAATTTTTATTTGGTATTTTCAATGTACTAATATCCAACAGGTCAACTGAACCTATATATGATTAAAATTATAAAAGTTATACAGTAGAACATTAATTATCTGAGCTCACTAAAAAGAAGCAAAACTTTGCAAATGCATGACTAAAGTGGAATACTAACAGGCTATTTGAGGTAAACCAATATTTAATCAAGCAAGCCATGCCAGCATTTACCCAGGCTCTAAGAGCATGTGAAACTTGCTAGATATATCTACGCATATAACAATCATGGTAGTGAGCAACAGAATGTGTTGGATGTAAAAATTCATTGTTTTGCATAAAAAGAAAAGTGGTAAAGTAGCAAATATCATTTAACATTTTTCAAAGAAAGTGACAAATGTGTAAAATATGTACATGGTAACATGTAAAACTGATACAAAATATAGTATTAATTTTAAAATGAATTTTTGTCGACAACTAATACAGTGAAGCAATTATTCTTTATTGCACTTGAGTCGATTTAGTACTCTTATGCTCCACTTACCACAAGTGCTAATAAAGAAAAAAATACACTGTTTGCTTATATACTGGCTTTATACATTTTTAACATGAATCATGCAATTCCTACATCTAACATTTTCCTGCATCCATAATTTTTTTTAACCCGGTCCCTACAAAAACATGAATCCAAGATTCTACTGTATATCAAATTAAACATCGCATGTTTTTCTACCCTAAAGAACAATGGAATTTTACTTTCACCAGTTTATGGTGGCAAGTTCCTATTGTTTCTTGTTCTGGATCCCATTTTCACTGTATGAAAGTCAACTAATTCATTTCTCACAATACCATAAGTTAGATAGGCTTACAATGATTTCCTAAACAGTTGTACTTTTATGTGAAAAATTAAGACCTGTAGTAGCTGTGGTTCGATGGATACAATATGTTGCTAAAGTCACAATAAAGTATAACAATTTCACAGCATAGTTTAAATTTAAATGTGCTACTAATAATAATGGGATGATGGCAGCAAGACAGTTTTTCTTTGATCCTAATTTGATGCAATAAGGGTGTAGATAAAATAGTAATTCATTGCTTGAAAAAAAACCATAAAATCTTTCCGCTGGCCTAAAACTGGAGAATGTTCTGCTACTAATAACAGTATGATGGCAATGTTAGAGTACTTTGTTAATCGTTGGTGGCTTGCTACATATAAAATAAATGGGGCATATGAGATTTTAGAACTAATTCTGTGGCACCCGCATGAATCTCATTAAATTCATATTTAAACAGCTGAGATAATGGCATTATCTGTTTGCTTTTACCCTATCTTTCAGCTCACAACCACAATTCCTACAACACAGATTTTTTGCAAAAGGGGGAGGAAGTGTGCATCTTTCTGTAAGAGACCATGTAATTTTGTAATCTTTAAATACTATTTTCTCAAAATTATCTGTGTGGATTATAGAATTTATGTCTAAAGCCACGGAATTGAGCTTGGTATAAAATATTTACTTATAATTTCAAGTACAGAAGCTCAATCTTCCTGTGTTTTTATTTGAGGAAATTTTACAGCATTAATCACATATAAACAAAACTTCACGTCCTGTATTGAGAAACAAGTTTATTACACAGAAACTTGGAATAACATTTCCCGTCACGAGAAAGTTTTCACAATTGACTCTACATTTTCATTACCAGACACTTTGTAAGGAATTCAGAAATTGAGAAGTGCCCAGTCAAATTGGTAATGATCTCCATTAAGCAGCATATCTTTGTTTCCCCTCTAACAACCTTAGTTGGCTAGTTTACATGGTAATAAGTATTTTTTCTCAAAGGTGGCAGTTAATAATAAGTTGTTTGTTTTTTTTTAAATCTACATCTACAAATACAAAGACAGCATAATGAACTTCGACACTGCTGGAGATGAAAACATAAACTACAAGTTTATCACACCACCACCAGAGCAGAATACACATTCCCACAGCTCAACAAATGATCCGACAGTTGAACTTTAGTCTGGCTGAAGATGGGAACTAAATGTTCTCGTTTATGGAAAGTAAGTGAAGCTTTAAAAGTGTGTAGTTCAACTGAATTATACAATGATATGAATTAAAATTTATTTGTTTTATTTATGGATGCTCTTTAACATCTCAGGTCATCAGCGTCCCACTCCAATCAGAGCATGAAACGGTCGACAAATTTTGCTCAGAGACCTCTTTTTCCAGGCTTGAGGTTCTTTATCATGCTGTAAATGTATGATATGGGATCCATGGCTTTACTTCTCTTCTGAAGGAAGCCATATTTAGGATTTTTATGCCTGAAAAAATGCATTGGTCCTGACCAGGATCGAACCGGCGATCTTGGGTTTTGGAGGCAAGTATGATTAATAATAAGGTGGTGCCTTCTACTTTGTAAAGTGAGTATTTTTTTGAAATTTGTAGTCACAAATTCATTGTGAATATTGAGCCCATAAAGGTGCATCTGGTAGGCAAGCACAGAACATGTGATGGTCTACAAGACTTGTGATCATTACTATATTGCCAGTTCTTCTCAGACATTCCAGTAACGTTACAATGTGATGTTTAAAGAAAAGGAAGAGTTTTCAAAAGAGATTAAGGAGAATATTAACTAATGTTATTTTATTTAAATGTAACTTTGTAAAATTTACACAATGAAGATATAATTAAAAAAATAAATGCTGTAGCTGGTGAGTAAATTACATGATCTTTTTTCTCCTTTTTTTACTACTGAGGCACCACAGGCAGTTTTCTCCCCTTACCAATGTTATTGGCAGAAATGTTTTGTGGACCCATGTTCACATCCTTGGCTGCCAATCAACTGGTGGGTGATCCAAATTGCCAGCTGTAAATGTCCATGCTGCAATTAGAATGTTTGCCAGTTGGATTATAAACCAAGGATTGAACAAGAGTTCCAAAAACATTTAAACACTGATTGAAGGGAGGAGGGGTGGGAAGTTTGTAATCAACTCGTCAGCTAATCAGCTAATTTAATTGTTAATCTCATTTTCATTTGCAATTAGAAAACATGTGACTATGTGACCTTATCAATATTAAATTATTAATTTAATATTTATACAGCATGTTTCTTCTATTAAGCCTATTGGCTAAATTAATTTTTAATGTATCTTTAAATGCTCTCTTTCCCCACCAGTTGAAAGAACCCCAATACTTAGATGTAATATCCAAAATTAACCAATTATGTTTGTATTAATAAGTACTAATCATTTTATAACATCCCTGAGGTCACACACACGTAATTTACTCATATTATTTTTGTGCAAAAGATAAGAGGGAAAAAGGAAGAGAATTATGGGATAAAATATAATCTGCAACAAATTTCTCTATTACCAAGCTATTCTATCAAGGAGTATATATTCAAAATAAGATTAAATAGTTTAATCAAGTGTGTGGCACAATAAAAAAAAAGTAAACATAAAATAAGAAACCATTCTATTA
Organism: Metallyticus violacea; assembly: GCA_030762175.1. Taxonomy (NCBI): domain Eukaryota; kingdom Metazoa; phylum Arthropoda; class Insecta; order Mantodea; family Metallyticidae; genus Metallyticus; species Metallyticus violacea. Next base: position 20,716,952 of record CM060831.1, on the reverse strand, counting down.
AAACACAGTGGTTAAACTCATACGCTTATATGATAGTGGAATATGGATATTAAAGAAATGAGATTAGACTACAGGCATGAGATGAGATAGCATGCATGACACATTAGAAAGAATTTGGAATGGAACAGTTATACAAAAATTGGGTATATATATATAGTGCAGATGAAAGAATAAACAATAACAGACTAAAAACACTGGGATCACATAGAAATATCATGTTACCCAAGAGATACAAATTAAAGCCTTGTGAAAGCTGAATGACCAATTTGAAGTTGCAATAGATTGACAGCACAATGAAGGAGGAGGAGAAAGTCTAGGAAGAAGTAAAAGAAAAACAGAAAGAAGATGATGATTTCTAAAATGTCAATGAAATTCTATGAGGTGAAATTAATTGCCTATATATAAACTACAACATTTTTAAAATATCACAATATTTGTTGTGTACAGGTGACCTTCAAATTGGAGCAAAATTTTCCAAACTTCCAAATATAAGTTTTCAATGAAGCAATTTTCTTTATGCTCATGCTTTCAGACCTGTTAACATTAGCTGGCAGTACTACTGTCATGCAAGCATGGATTGATGTGCTCTTAAATGTATAAGATGATTTAGAATTCCATGTGACATTAGACATTAGTGACTGCTCTACCACTAAAGTATATCTACCTTAAAAACCAAACAACATAAACAAAGCATTTGTATCACTATGCACTGGCCTGCCTTTTAACATTAGCTGTGAGAATACGAATGAAGATTAATTGTGCTGTAGCTGCTGCATTGTACAGTTCAAATAGCCATACTCAAAACACAATACAATATTAAAAAGAATATAAATATAAATAATTTGGTACAGCATGAGAGGGACTAAAAAAAAAATTATTTATGCCCTATACACAGTTTCCCTCCAACATATGAATATATTCTGCAGTTAATTTTATGATGTCATTTCCAAGATCAGTTGAATTTTCATTCATTATTTATTGAAAACATTCAACACTATTCTCTTTTCGCCAATAGTGACCACTGGTTTACTGTTAAAATTTTAGTGTTGTATGTATATCACCTACTGTATGATTCACACCAGCACAGGTGCCATTTTATCAAACTACACACAAATGATCACTACAACAGAATGTTAGTTTAATTATATCTGTGCAGCATTTGTTTAAACAAAATACAAATGTTGTTTTGCTAAATCTGCATTTATTCACACACTTTGTAAGCAAAGGTAAATAACTATAACTAAATTATTCCCAGTTATGTTCTATATTATGCTAGTCTCCAGCAAATCACAGGCCAATCATATTATCTGTTTACATTAAATTTGGTTCTAAGGTTGGATACACTTTAGCAAGTGGCACATTAAAAATATTTTTTTATTAAAGGAGTAAACTATGAATTAGCAAGGATGTTAGTTATCCTGTGTATTTGGCATGTTAACATAAACAAGCATGCATGCTAGATGCAGGTAACACACAGTGAAGGTGTAATGCAAGCCCATATGAATATTAGACAAGCATGTGTATGTTAGCAATATCACAATATCAGCAGGGAAAAGTCCTGGAACTTTTTGAGTGGTCCTTGAACGCGTTGACAATTGTCTCACCACGTAGTCTATTAAGCATTTGGAGATCATATGCAGCCTCTTCTTAAGTGGGGGTTCCTCCCGTGATTTCCCAGAGTTTCTGGGTGTGGAGGAACCTGCGCTACTGCGGCCACCCCGACTTCGACGACCTCGTGACCCTCGTTCATCTGAGTCATCTTCACTATCAGAATCCTACATCATAATGAAATGTCAGAATTTCATACAGAATATTGTGGACATGTATCCCAAAGGCAGCATATATTAAAAATGATGTAAATTTTTTCTTTGGAACAGATATGATTATTGATAGTTTTTATAAACATTAGAAAATAAAGGTTGGAGAAAATCATTACAGCTATTTAAATTTTAAAATTAACAAAAAGTGTTTATATAAATGTACACCTATTTGAAATTCACCTGCAAATATGCTTGCAGAAAATGTAAACAAAAACTTTCTGCAATTATAATTTAGTTCTAAAGAGAGTATGGACCAACTAGCACAAAAATTAATAAAAACAGATTACTATGGAAACAAATGTACAAATTAAGAAAAACTAAGTGAAATCAGACAATGGCATATCTGAAATTGAATAAAAAAATTATGAATGCATAACATGTAATAAGTTTTGGTACCTGATCAAAATCTAGCAGCTCCTGGACCTTATTCTGCATTATCTTCTGCAATTTCACAGCATCCTGCAATGCATAAATACAATGTTCAAACAAATGTGCTTAAGCTAACATATGAAACAAAGCAACAATTTAAACCTACAGTGAAACTCCCATTTTATACTTCTGTGGGTGGGAGGCAGTGCTAAAATTCAAGAAAGTGCAAAAATCAAGAAATAACACAGCATACAAACAAAATTGAAAAGAATGCAATAATAAATATCTGTTATGCCACATTTAATACTTCTTACTTTTTTTATAAATCTGAAATCATACCAGAAATGTTGTCTTTCTTTGTTACTAACCTGTCAGTATAGCTCATTTTATTTGTTGGCACATAGCAAGCAATTCATTATTAACAGTAAGCTTTAGAATGTATGCTTTTGCAGAGCATCTAAGATAATTATTGTTCTCTATATATACTTAGCAACATATTTCTTCTTCTTCTTCTTGTTCTTCGACTAAAGCATGATTATCATTCAGCACTTGGGTCAATACTTTGCAATTCACACATAATGACACTATCATTACAAGTAACTTATGTATTCACTTTTTTACACTTTACTCCATTCACTTACACAAAAGTAAGACGCATTTCGGGAGAATCTCTCCCATCTTCAGTATCTTAAGTAACATAATCTTCAAACTCCACTCCTGTAGGTTGTATGGATTCCCCATTGCACTTCTGGTCTTTAAGAGCCAGTTATAAAAAGAGTAAACTTGATTTCAGGGCATAAAATTAACCTTCAATCATACTTAACTTGAAAATGTTCCATTTGCACTTTTTCTGGTTATTAAGGGCCAGTTATATATAGAGTTAATTGAGTTTAGAACATAAAATTAACAATCATTTATACTTAACTTGGAAATTTTTGTTCTATAAACATCAGTATAAGATTATTTTGTCTTAACCTCAAATTAACTATCACAAAATTTTACAAAGTATTAACTGGGGTTTAGTAATTATTAATAAAACATTTCCCAGAGTAAACCAGCATAACAACTTCATTTATAAATTAGCTGCTGAGTCACATTTATTTTAATTTCATGTTAATAAAAATTCTTCAACATTTTGTTTTTCATTTTCACAACAGGTAGAATTGTTGGTTATGTTAGGCTAACCTTATAAGTGGTATATTGTGCAGATTTCTGACTATTCCTACATTTCATTCTATGATGAATTTCACCTTGCTTATCTATTTAATGAGAGAAATAATCGGTTCATAGAAATGGATGACAAATAATTCAAAATGCTATTTCGCTTAGCAAAAAATGTTGAAGAACTGGAATAGATGTTACATCCCTGATTACAACCACAAACTTAGGGAAATTATACTTTGAATTTGATTATATACTTCAGAGAATGAATTGTGCCTTTAAAATTCTTCTTAATGTAATGAAGACTTTTCATTATTTAGTATTTAGTCTTAACACAGATAAATCTTGCTGCTAAATTAACATATGAACACACATGAGCAATGACTTGAGCAAGAATGTATATTTTCTCCACAATCAAAAATACTTTCTGCTTTTTAGCTAAAACACTGGATCACAGAATAAAATGAATCTCTAAATTGGTGCAAGTGTTACAACATACAACACAACTTATTGAGAGGTCAATAATGAGCAAAGTTGAAGCCACAGTACAACACTAATGCAGAAGCATGTTGTCAAATGCAGCATCTGCATTGTTGCCCTATCCTGCCTAAAATCAAGGTTACTGTAGGACACAAAAATTCCCATGTAAAGTTGAGGAAACTGTACAATCAGACAGTGCAAAATTGCAAAAATGTTTGTGTTGTTGTTATTCACATTATGTTGGGATTTAAATTTATGATGTAAAATGCACGAAAACATAAAATCAGAGAGTGTAAAATGGAAATATCACTGTATTACTTGTTAACTTGTTATTACTTAAAAATAATGTTATGTACCTACTTTATAGAGGCGTGAATCTGGACGGTTATACTTTTTGGCATTTTCAAACATGATGTTCATGTCTCCTGCCACTTCGCTAACTGTTCCATAGTCACCTCGCTGAAATCATGAAATTATGGCTGAGTGAAAGTCTGCATTAGGAAAGAAATAAGCACATTTACTTTCAAATTAGACTCTTGAGGTTTTTATTTCAAATTTAAAAAGTATTTATATATTACCGAATAGATAACCTTCCACATTCTTGAAAGAAACTTGCTTTCGAGAAAGCTTGAAAGAACTCTTTCTAAAGTTTGGGAATATCCAATAGCTGCACATGAAAATAATTAATAATGATTTAAGAACTTATACCTTCTTACATTCCTATATCCACCAATCATCACATGCATGTGTGATGCATTAAGTCAGTATCAAGTACATTGCAATGCTAAGGACCCTGAGCTCATTTGTGTCAACATTTCAACCATTACATTCATCGTCTCAAAAGATCTTGACAGTTGGTTAAACATGTGTATAAAAGTCAGTAGTTTGGTTATATTTAAGAAGTATATAAGCTGTAGTACACAGTAACAGGGAGTACCAGTAGGCTGATTAGTATTTAATATGACCGATTGAGAAATGCCTTTGATTAGTGTGCCAAAATTAAGTATGTGAGAACAGCATCTTGCAAGATTTCCATTTGGCTAAATATTCCATGCTAGATCGCTGCATCACTATTCTCTTGTTCAGATCATTGCAGTACGCGATGTTTTATGTAATATTAAGTGTAAACATATTTTAAATAAAAATGAAAATATTTCAAACAAAATCAATGACTATTAACATCACCTCTCTTAATAATCTCGCATGGGTCAACTATTTGGGAATAATAATAATAATAATAATAATAATAATAATAATAATAATAATAATAACAACAACAACAGCAACAACCTTTTCGTAGCTTGATCTATGGAAGTTTTTATCGGAACATATTTTGTGATTCTTTGACCATGCTCTCAGTTATTATATGATTATTGATCAATGGTTAAATGTATTTTGTGAGGATGGATTTTATACAGTTAAAGAAATATTTAAATTATGAATGACTTTAAGAGAAATTTAAAGCCTAACTTACTGGATAAACTGTATATGTTAATAGGGAATTTTGCATTTCCAATCTGAATTTGGCACAAATTAAATATACAAAATCATCTATTTCCATTCAAGTGCAAAATAAAAGTCACTTCCTATTGGTACTCCTCAAAGACTCGGGCTCAGCTGTATAACAATGTCACTAAAAAAACATAATTAAGTCTGACACAATTCCCCCTTCCCTCTCTGTTCCATCCCGTCATGACTTCCAGGTCAACGACATGATTTAGAGCACAAAAATTTATAAATAAACTTACTTTGTATTTTGACTACTCAGATCTTTCCTTCTCTTTCTCTATCATCCACATCCGTTTCTCCCTTACTTTTCCCAAATATTTGCTCATAATCCTACTTGTTTCCCACTCTAATTATAATCACCTTCCATTTTGGGTCCTAAATAACTTCTCTACAATGGATTGTTTCCTATACTCTTATCAAACAATGAAGCTTTCCTTCTGCTTCCCAAAACATAATACATACTTTCATACTATTGTTCCTATATCTTTAAGATAAATGTTCCTGTCTACATCCATGCATACCCTCTGTCCCTGTTTATTGCAATGTAAATGCATTTCTCCCTGCCCTAATATTTCTTTATTATTTTATAGAATCTCCAGGAGCTTTAGCTCAAAGCTTGACTATATCTCTTGCCTCTCTATATCATCTACTCTTCTCTTTATTTTCTTCCAAAATATTCACTTATTAGATCAACCCATTCCAAACCAAAATTTTAATGAGAAGATTAGGTTGCAAGCAGTATTCTATTTGTAACATGATAGCATAAAGTAACTGTTTGGAATAAGAGCATGTGAAACAGAAATACATCACCTATATGCAAACAAATCATATTTGAACTATCAACTTACCTTGAGCTTATTCCTAATTTGTGAGAGTGACACAGGATTCTTAATTTCTTTGTAATAGTCTGGATAATATCTCTTGGACGGCAGCTTCCAAAAAGGTTCACTTAGAGAATGGCCTAAACAGACAATTTTGCTGGATTAGAACTACAGATACTTCTGTTCAGTATTACATTAGTTTTTTTATAAGATTAGCAAAAAAGTTCTGCTGGTTTCAGGCCAAACAATTTAAAGCATCGTATTATGAACAAATAATATATTTAGTATTACACAGTCCCAATTGCCATCAGGCATGTTCTGCCAAAATGATGGAAGACTATGAATTACATTGATACTATTCCTTAGGGCAGGAAGCAAAAAATCCAGCCAGTGTAGTTACCAGATTAGCAAAAGTTCAGAATTTCTGTCCTTGGAGACAATTATCCAAAGAAAGAAAATGACCATAATCTGATGCAATGTCTATAGAATAGGGTGGGTGCAGTAGTTTCCCAACCAAGACAAAATAACAGTTTTATAAGCCACCTTAGTAGTATGTGATTTTGCTTGTTCATGCAAAAGAACACCACCTTTGAGATTCACCAGTGCAAGCTCCTAAGTTTTCAGCTTTTCATGGTTCTAGTACAATGATGTTGATTGTTTGGCCAGCTGGCAGCATTTTACTAAGTCAATTCTGGTCTAGTGGTAACCATACTTGTCTCATAGACAGAAGGTCGTGGGTTCAATCCCAGCCAAAGTCAAAAATTGTTGGGAGCAAAAAACCAAGTATGACTTCCTTCAGAAGGGAAGCAAAGCCATGGGTCCTATGTCGTAAATTGATAGATTGTTCCACAACTGATTTGTATGGGATACTGATAACCTGAGATGTTAAAGAACAGCCGTAAATAAACAAAATCAACAGTCCATGAAATATAGAGCATATGCTTCTTTTGGTGTAGTGGTGATTGGGGTTGTTTGGGATAGAATCATGATTTTTTTTAAATAGTGTTTAACGCCCATTTTTACTACTAAGGCACTATAGGCTGATGACGAATGAAATGATAAATTGGGAAAGGAGTTTTTTTCTCCCAAGGATGAAAGCATTTCAGGTCTAAGTTTACAGTACATACCCTGGTATTTGCCAATTATGAGGACTGAGGAAAATGTGAAAAAAAATTCAATCAGGGGAGACAGTCCTTGTAGGAATTGAACCCCAGACCTGCTGTTCACAAGTCTTGGCAATACATTGCAGTACCATTCATGATGACGGCTTCTTGGAGTGTTATAAAGGATCCACTTCTCATCGCATATCAGCAGCCTATCATGAAAAAGATTCTTCTGCTGACACGACAACAATGCAAAACAATGCAAAAATGAGCTCTGCTGCCTTCTGAGCCATTATCAATTTGTGTTGAACCCAACAATTGAGTTTATATCTTTTTCCTAGCTGATGGAGATGATGCCATATGGTTTCTGGACTGATAAACTGCTGTGACACGTTTTCACAAGTCTAGCTATTGTTTGCTTGAATAGTTGCTAAGAGAGTCTCATTATCCACTGTTGTTAGCATTCTTTTTGTGGCTAATCTTTTAAGGGTTTTGTTGCCTTCCTGGAAAATTGCAAACTATCTTTGCTTCATCTGTTCACTCCAGAACCAGCACCAAATGCCTGACATATTTTCCACACCATTATAATTGCATTGTTCCCCAGTTTAAATTCGTAGCGCATACATGCTGGTATAATTATCTTTGGGAAGCCCATGTTTGAATGCACTTCTCAGAATGCTGGCTAACACTAGGAAAAATTGAACTTACAAGCTTAAAAGTCTCTAAGCAACAATTTGTTCCCACCTTAACTTTATTTTTTTGCATTTAATTGTGCTAACACTTGAGTTTTGACAATGCAAAAAACTAACAGAACTTTTTTGGACAACTGTATACTTTAATAGTACTAATTTATCAAAATACTAATTTATTAAAAATAAAATTATGATTTTACTATGCTCAATCTCATTTCACGCTGTAACAGTAATGGAGATAAATTGCTATCTAATAAAATAAGTATACGGTTTCTTTTCTTTCAAAATTTCATTGATAGGTTGTCTAAACATGTTTGAGCAAAATAATGTTCAGGTTATCTTTGTTAGAATTGAACTGAATTTTATTTCCACTTAATAACACAACAAGCTTCCACAGTACAATTTTACAATCATTCACTCATACAAGCAAATACAACCATAGGCACACTAGTAAATCTTCCTGAGTTGTTGTGTAACCAAGTGACCCGAATAGTTTCAACCTTGTGGTTACTTAACTATCATACAACTTATATCTAAAAGTTAACTCAATCAAAATCCAGCTTAAATTATGTTTCTACCAGTTTTGGTTCCTTATTTTTACTTATTTTCTTCAACCATTTTCTTTTAAGCTTACCTAAATAATTCCCAAACTTCAAGTTTTGCTGCCTTATTTTCATATTCACCAACTTATTTCCCCTTATCTCTATTGGTAGGTTAGCCCATTTCTCAATCTTAAGTTTTGCTCTCATTTCTTTGGTTTCTCCACATTCCAAAATTGCATGCCAATAACTATCTTGCATTCCACACATCGGACATTCCCCTATATTTAAAACTCCTGTTATTCCTTTCAAATTCCCACCCATCAGGGCCCATGCAATTCCCTCCCTCATCCACCTGTCATCCTCATCTGATTTCCTCTGCCCCATATTTCCTTTAACCCCCTATAAACCCTGCGACTTTTTATTACTAAAAGTATATAACATCTCCTGTCTTTCCATATCATCAATTCATTCTTTAATTTCTTTCCAAAAACCTCTTTTTTTACTTCCTCTATCATGTCACACCATACCCAAGCCAATTTTTTCCGTAATCTTATTGATTCTACTGACCCAAGTATGTTGGTAATTGACCCCACTACCAAATCATCTGCAAATAATAGCCCTGGAATCTTGACATTTTCAACTGTGGGCATATGCGTATTAGCTTTGAACTTCTTCTAAAACATCATTAATAAATAGATTAAACAGTATGGGACTTAAATTACATACTTGTCTTAGACCTTGTGTGCTCAAATTATTTGGAGTCACCCTATCCTGAGCAATCTTAATACAGCATTTATTTTCATAGTATAAATTTTGCAATGCTTTTATTAACTTGTCCTAACTCTTATTATTCCAATCAATTTTGACCATAATATCTTACAGTTAATTGTATCAAATGCCTTTTCAAAATAAACAAAAAACATATATAGTCTTCCTCTTTTTTGATGTAGATATTTCTCTATATATTTAAAATGAAAACATTGTCCGCTGTTCTCTTATTTTTCCTGAAGCTTGCTTGGAACTCTGATAATTTATTTTCTTGTTCTGCCCAATTTTGAAGCCTTTCTGCCAGAATCCCCATATATAGAGCTACCTAAGACAATTATACACTAATTCCTCTTATAATTAGTTGGTTTGTTGATATACCTTTTCCTTTATATAGGTACTACAACTGCTGTTCTCCAATCTTTAGGAACTTCAACCTCTTTATATATTGAATCAAATATCTGTGCCAATAACATACCTCCATTTTCATCCTGACCCCATGCCCTCAAGAATTCCCCTGGAACCCCATCAATCCTGCAAGCCTAATTTCTTTTTATTTGTTCCTTTATTTCATTTGTATCAATCTATCCAGGTAATCTACACTTAATGTATTTTTCACTGCCTCCTCTACCCCTACCAGATTTTTTAAGTATAAACACCATTCCTGAGCTTGATATTACTCTCATTGATTTTATCATATAATCTCTTAACTATCACCCACAATTTCTGTCCTCATTTGTCCTCTTTGCCTCCGGTATTTTCTTACTAATATTGCCCCCATTCTTTCTTTTTTGCCTCCATGAGAGATTTATATTCCCACCTTTCAATCAAATTTCTCTCTTTCTGTTTGTCTCCATTTTCTCAACTCTCTCTCCACTCTCCTTTTACCAATACTACATTCATCATCATATCAGTCCTCCTGCATCTTGTTACCCATTTCTTTTACTCTCATCTTATCCCCTGCTTGTTCGACCAACCTCTTTAAAGTCTCCATTAATTCTCCAATTTTCCCTTCCCTCATTAGAGCTTCTGCATTAAGCTTAAATGATCTAAAATTAGTTCCTAACTCTCTTATGAAACCTGGTGCTTTCTCATCATTCCATTTATATCTCTCTATTATCCTACTAGATTTCTGCACTTGCACCACTTTCCCAAATTGATTTTGAAATTTCACTTTTAATGGGAAATGACTGCTGGTACATACTAAATCCATAACTTTGAAATCTGTCGGATACTCCTCTAAGTTTAATGTGATTAACATATAATCAACAATACTCTGACCATATTGTTTGCAAAAGTAAACTTGCCCCTAGAATCTTTTCCTCTAGTATCATTACAAATTAAAAAAGTATGTTCTTCATAAAAATGCAATAACTTATTTCATTCCTTATTATATATTTTTACTTTACTATCCCTTTCCGTCGGTCCTGATGGTGTGGTGGTTACCATACTTGCCTCCTACACCCAAATCGCGGGTTCGAACCCGGCTAGGACCGATGGATTTTTTCGGGTGTTAAAATCCTAAGTATGGCTTTCTTCGGAAGGGAAGTAAAGCCGTGGGTCCCGTGTCGTACATTTGCGGCACGAAAAAGAACTTCAAGCCTGAAAGAGAGGCCTCTGAGCAAAATTTGTCGGCCGTTTCACGCCCTGAGTTGAATGGGGCGCTGATGACTTGAGATGTTAAAGAGCGTCCATAAATAAATCAATCAATCAATCAATATCCCTTTCCAATCTGTCCTCTTTCCCAGCATCGTTTTTTAGATCAACAAATATGTTATAATAAAATTTCTGTACTTATATTTGTTTTGCAGAACCTCCATGCCCTTTCCTAGTAATGGAAATAATTGGGGTTATAAAACTCAGAAGTATTTGGTGAGCTATATACTGTTGCTAAACACACTTTTGCACTTCCACGTATTTGACTTATTTCACACCATGGCCGGTTTTTTTAGTTATTAATAACAATTGGCCTCATGTTTCAGAACTGTTGGAAGATTAGGTTTGCTAAATCTTTTAATTTCTTTTGATACTTTATTATGTTTATAGGTGGTAACATGTAAATAGCATTCAAAATAAGGCTAATAAATTAGTTAAAAAATACCATTATAAATCCTTGTAATGTATTTCATGTCCCTTTTAAAGACTGTTATTTAACGAACAAATATTAAATCCCTCTAAAATACCTTTATAGGATTTTCACAGATTTGCAGTAATTTGTACATATTAAGAGAACTTTTAAGAATTTTTAAATGCAAAATTATAATGAAGTTATACTGATAGTATTTCTGCCACTTTTATCATGTGATACAGTGATCAAAACAACACACTTCCCAAAAATTGAATGATGATCCCTAAAGTTATGTATACTAAAACTGTTTAGTGAAAACAGTTCCATCATTATGCATATACCTTGATTGTTTGATGTGCTTCTAATGGTCTCATACAGCTGCCATCTTGGATTATCAGCATCTTCAGCTGCTGTATCTTCATCCATTGGACCTCCATCATCAGATTCTTCTTCCTCATCACGGAGCGCTGCTGTGATGGCTGACAGAGATTGGCCACCACGCATTCGCTTATTTCTTCAAAATAAAAAATAATAGCAAATGGACATAAAATGCAAATCTGTAAGTCTATGAGAACAAATACTGTACATTTATTTGCAACTAGAATTAAGAGTATTTTGATTTAAAGTAAAACACTAAAAATCATGTCGTCACAATAAAACTCTCTTTAAGTTTCACAAACACACTTATAAAAGTAATTTTGGAACATGTTTTGTGAGGTACATTCCTCACATTGTCAACCAAAAACGACGACTGATTGACGACTGAGAATTAAGAGGTTCACTTAAAATAGGAAACTTGCAGAATGATAAAGGGTATCCATATTCAAAGATGTTTTTAGTACAGCCCAACTAGCAGCTTTGGATGGATTAATAATGGACTTTTTTTTGTATTCATAAATAGTAATTTGCAATAGTCTGAGATTAAATGCCAGAGTATGGCTTACAACAGAGGGGGGGAAATAAAGAGATAGTATGAAACTAGAGAAGAGTGGAAGAAGTGGATAGAATGAGGTCACCCCAATGCCTGAAAGTATAAGGGAGTTGATGAAGAAAGAAAAAGAGGAAATACGGCTTAAATTTTAGTCTTATGCAAGAGTGCTGATTAAAGGCAACTATCTTTGCAAAATGGATGACTATGGATTTATGGATGTGTCTTTTGTGCATAAAATTTGTGAAACGATACAGTGAGGGAAAGCATTGGATAAAATTAGAAAGTATGAAGTATCTTTTCACGAATAGATATAGATTTACCAAAAAAAATATAAGAAAATCAACAGAGCTAATTTGCCCTAACCTGTATGTCAATGAAGATAACCACAGTTTGCCAATCCAGATTGAAAAACAAGTCTTAAATGCACTTCCTTATTAAATTAAAATAATGCTGCCGAACTATATAACACCAGTAAAACCACATAATAACGAATGTATTCTAAAATTTTCTTACATTTTAATCCATTTCTACTACAGGATTTTTTTAGCAAATTATTCTTACATTATATCAGTATTTTCTGTACAGTACCAGCTTATATACTCTATAAAGTAATTTTAATTAATCATATAACCTTATCACATCCTGCTCTGATGGTTTAATTTAGGGTTGCATTGTGCATTGCTACTTTTCCATAACTTAACTTCTGTTACTAGCTAGTTACCAGCTGATACACAGAGTGTAACAAAATACTGAGGGCAAATTTGAATAGTTTGGGATTTTCACAGTGAAATATAGATCATATAACAAATTATTTATGAGGAAGTCACTCAAATTTCACTAGTTTTATTCCTCTTACTTGAACATGTTTCAAAGGCAAATTTCCTCCATCATCAGCACGGTTCCACTCCACTCTCCTGAAACACGTGTTACTTTTATGTAAGTAAGTGGAATTTAGTATAAAAAAATGAATACCTAAGTTTGGGGTATATTACCACTCCATTGTCAACAGCTTCGGAAGTACAATATTTATGACCCTCAAAGTTTATATTCCACAACTGAAAATGAGAATATACTGTAAATAGGTTTAGAATGGGAAGAAAAGTAACTAAGCTAGGGATCATTTGAAATCCTACTCAGCTTTATTATTTTGATTGAACTAAAAAAAAATTAAAATTATCAACTAAGATTTACATAAAGTAGAGAATCTCTTAATAGAAAAAGAAATATCTTACCGAATTCGTTCACTACTTTTTCCAGATCCTGCTTGAAACTTTCCATGTTCAACTTCAATTTTCTTGCTAGTGATGGTCTTGCGTAGTGTTTTAGCATCCTTATAAATTTGAGATCCTGGCTCATTGAAAAGACAGGCATTGCGAGTCATCAACAACAAATCCTTTTCCAATTCTCCAAGATTAGTGTACTGGTTTTGCTGTATCTTAGTTGCTATCATCTTTAGATCCAGAGGATTTTCTATGACATCATAGTATTCAGGATATCGCTGTATCAGAAAAAACATTTTAGTTGCACACAGTTGTAAAAGCAATGCAATGTGATGGATTTAATTCTTTGACTATATGTCTGTTTTTACAGTTGCTGTGGAACTGAATAAGTTATTATGTACCATTACACAATGATGATTATTTAGTGTGTTTGTTGGTTTTTGCAGCATGAGGGAAAATTCTAGTATAAAACCATATACAGATAATTTCAGCTATTCAGGAAACAAATCTCTGATTATCTGTAATAAAACACTTAGTTCTTGAGCCACAGCAAAAGACAAACTATATTGGAGATTTTAAAATTTTTGCATTATGTAGCTGGAAACAGACAATAAAGCCATTTATTATTTAGGAAGATTCTTAATGGTGAAGTTATTTTAAATTCTGATATTTGGTTCGATATTTTTAACACTATAAATTTACTAACCTTTTAATAAACATAACATTTAATTTCGTGTTGGAACCAATACAGTGAAGCGTCTATTATATTCTTAATTATCTAGTGAGTCGATTTGATAATCTTATGCTCCACTTACTGTCGAATTATGCAAAACTAGTTTCGCAGGCTTTTGCATGCATCCTCAGTTGCAAGTCGACTGTCGGCTTTGTTGTTGGTTGGCTGGACTTGGTGTAGCTCTTGTGGGCATTTTATTAACTTCTGGATTAATTTGTCTTCTGTTGGAATCTCAAAGTTCATAACCTTATCCTCGTATTTTTTTATAAAATTTTTTTCCCATATTCCCAGCTCAACAGGGTTGCTCTACAATTTTCAATAATTTCACTCCCATTTCTATACCACGTTTATCTCTCCAAAAGTGATGTGCAACTGCTGATTTCTCTATCTGATTGTACCTTATGTTTCAACTGAGGATGCAGGCAAAAGTCTGCGAAACTAGTTTTGCATGATTCAACAGTAAGTTGAGCATAAGATTATCAAATTGATTCACTAGATAATTACGAACATAACCTTTTAATGTTTGAACATGTTTCGAATGCTGTTACATTGCATTAGGCAAAGTAGCTAAACAGAATATAATGACATTTGAAACATCTCCTAACATTAAGGTTAGTAAGTTCTAGTTAAAATACCCAACTAAATATTTAAATAAATAAATGTCCTCTGTAAATGGCATATGGATAAAGTAGGCCTTCCTGAAGGTACTGTCTCTAGTCCAATTCTTTTTAATATTTTTCATAGTGGCATCAACAAAATATTAGCTGACTTCCCAAAGGCAATATGGGGTTGCAGATAATACTGGCTTATAGATTAGTCAAAAAATTAGCAAAATAAAAACTACAAAACACTAGAAAGTGAAATGCAAAAAAATTATCAATAGCATGGAAACATGGGTATCTACCAAATATCTGGAAATAAACACTAAAAAAATAATTTTCCTGTTTCAGTCTTCCAACACATTACAGATGATATTGCAACTTTAAAGTATTACATGAGAAAGAACACACTAAATATTTTGGAATAACACTTGGCGAGCCGAGCCGAGTGATGCATGAATTGGACAAGATCTAGCTCTGTGTTGAAATGTTCATGCACTGGAATTTTTTGACATTTTTAGGAAGACAAAATTGTTCTTGAAACCAGAAAGGTAGCTTATTTCAAAATTAAATATGAAGGAATCAATATTTAATAAAAATACTTTTTAAATATATGGCCTAAAATCTAGGGGCTGCCTACCACAAGTAAATCCTTTTGTACATCTACAACTACATTTGGTTTGAAGAGAGCAAAGATTTGGATAATTAAGCAATCAATATTAGGGCTATTTCAAACTCTTTCTAAATGCAAATGTCATGCATATTAAAAAATTGCATATAAATAATAAATACTGAAATATATATACCTTTTTTGATGGTAAAAGCTGAAACATTGTATGAAGCAAGCGATTGTCTTGATCAGTTGCCATCATTACAGCAGTGAACAGATCCTCATACATATTGTCATCATCTGGATTGGTAGAACTTTCTGAAGTATCTTCTGCTACTTCTGGATCTTGTTTTCTTGCTTCGGCAGCAGCAGCAGCTCTTCGAGCCTAAAAATACATATATGTACATTCATGTACGACTGGTTGAATGGAAGAAAACTAAGTCCTTAACTCATGCCAATATAAATAAATATATATAAAAAATTAATTTGTTCCCTCTCACCACTCCAGCTTTTTTGAGATTTCAAGAATGCTTAGTTATCTTACTAAGAAACACAATTTTTTTTAACTGTATATTTTAATGACAGAAACTAGATAAAAATTAGATAACATGTAAATACATTAATTATTACCTTCTGTTTCAGATTTTTAATATCACAAGACTGAGAAAAGAATTTTATGACTGGTTACCTTTACGAAAAGATTAACAAAGGAAGATTATTATACACTGTATAACTGCCATATTCTGAAATCTGAAAATGCTGACCCTTCTCCTTAACAATGAATTTCTTAATATTACTTTGGAGATGTAGAGTACTTGAGTTAAGTAATTCTATAACTGAAGTAATCAAAATAGTCCTTTCTCTCTTAGTTTGGATGTCCTATCATGGTACATTAACCATTATCCTCCATGTGACGAAGAATGATACACCCACCTTCTATCAATATTTCTGCCTCAAGAGAATTTAAACTTATCTTTGTGCTTAAGTGTCAATTACTTTCTTGCTCATAGCAAAATATTGATGTTTTCTCACTTTTTATGTCAAATGTCACTATTATCCAATTTATGAAGTATTTGTTTGCACTAAATAGCTCCTGCCTTTTCCTTAGTTGCTGCATAATATCACATCCACTACAACAGTCCCGCAACTGAATAACACATGAAATGAATTCCAAACAAAACATGATAGTAGTTGCCAACTTACCTATTCACATAGAGTGCCTAACAAACATTTCAAATGCCGCTAATTGCTGCCTATATTTTCAATGAATAATTTTAGCAAAACTTAGAATAGGAAATGGTTAATTAAAAAGGTGTGTAAACTTTATTTTATTGATATTTCCTAACAAGCTATTTTAACAAAGAGCTCAGAACTAATGGAAATACTTAACAAAGGACTCTTGTTAACCCCCTCCAATACTTCACAGCTTGTAAAGCAGGTTTAGGTATCATGGACCTTTTGAGTATATGAATAGGTGGTTAGTTTAAGCTTACAACTTAAGTATGTTCTATGTACAGAAAATGACAAACATGTAATACCATATTACCATACAATTTAAGAAACACATGAGAAATATAAAATATAAACACATGGAAAAATCAGCAACAGCAGGCCATTTCTGGAAAAAGAACCACAAATTCCAAAAGGAACCAAAACTTTTAACAGCTCTTCAAAAACCCATAGAATTAATAATGTGGGAAAATATATTCATATACAAACAACAAGGAAAATTAGGAATTTTGATCTCACAAACAATAGTAACCTCATCACCAAGTTCATAAAATATACAGAGTGACATCTTAATACCACACTGGGAAGTAGACAATGTAATCTTGCTAAAGATGAAGGCAATAGCCTTTGAAACATGTCCAAGTAAGTGGAAAAAAATTAGTGAAATTTGAGTGATTTCTTAAATAATAGTACAAATATAGTGAACTTTTGTGACAGTGATGTCAAATTTTTAAAATGTTAATATTTGACATCACTGTTACAAAAGTTCACTATATTTTATACAATTCCTCAATAATAATTTGTTATACTAATACCATGCTTCTGTATGTCCTCCATCATAGTCATGTCATGCTAGTTACATTATAAGCAGGTGGTATGATTTTTCAGTTACATAATTTTGTAAATTAAGGCTCTTTTGCTTTCTTATTGGCTCAGACTCAGTTCTTATTGCCAGTTAAGATTTTGCAACAGCATAGCATTTTGTGCTCTTTTTTTTTTTTTTTTTTTTTGATTGACTGATTTATTTATGGACGCTCTTTAACATCTCACGTCATCAGCATCCCATTCAACTCAGGGCGTGAAATGGCCGACAAATTTTGCTCAGAGGCCTCTCTTTCAGGCTTGAGGTTCTTTTTCGTGCCGTATAGGTATGACACGGGACCAATGGCTTTACTTCCCTTCCGAAGGAAGCCATACTTAGGATTTTTACGCCCGAAAAAATCCATCGGTCCTGGCCGGGTTCGAACCCACGTTCATTTTGTGCTCTGAGAAGAATTGTTCTAATGGAAATAATTTTGTTTTAAATTTTGATTCTCAATCACATTTGCAATGTTTAGGTATGGGATTTATAAGGAAAGTGTAATTCATAAAGGAAATTGAAAGCAGTACATGATGTTTTGTGACAGTTTTCAGATGTATTCATCCATGGTATAGGAAATTAGATTCTATCAAATTCTGAATTACTTTGCTATGAAAATCAAGTGATTAGTCTAAACTTAAGAAGTGAGCAAAACAGGAAAGTGTTATAATTAGTTGTAAGCATTATCATTATGTGCTAATGTTGTCTCATTAGAAACTTTATGTTTCATGTTTTTATGCCAGACACACGTTGTGCTGGAGTTTTATAAGTAAATCTTTCATTTGGCATGTTGGCAAAAAAGCCCTTTTATCTCATAATTTCAAAAAATCAAAACATTTGGAAGTAAATCCTATTAAAAGTTATTATGTTCACACTAACCCCACTTATATGACATTAGGACATGTTTCTGGGGCAATTGCTCCCATCACCAACTGATGACTGACACTTGATATGGTGGCTGGATCACGAGGCGCTTTTGGTAGATTCTGATGGTTCATATAGGAGCTTGCTGAGTTCATCCATGAGTGGAACATCAAGAATCATTAAGTTTTTTTTCTTTTATTTTTCAATATAATTTTTTTTTCCCCCAAGTAGATGGCTCTATTGGGTTGTGAGGTTCTTTCAGAAGCTTTGCCTCTGGTTTAATTTCATGATTTTGGGTCCAAAAATGAACTGCAATTGCTGATTTATCAATTTGTTTAAAACAAATATTCCTAAAGAGTTTCTCCGAATTTTTAAATTTTTCTGTTTTTATGATGTCTTTTACCATGAAACCTAGTAAAAGTTTTGTTATATTTGTTCTGGGTGCTAACTTTATATCATATTCTTTAAATAGCCTGTTGTGGTAAATTAGATGATTTGTGAAACTGTACAATTAACAATATCAATTTCCACATACTAAATAGCAAAAATATTACGTTACAATTTTAACTTTAAAAAATTTCAAAGCTTGGGCATCTAAAGTTCATTTGATTTAGTTGAAAAACTTCAAAATACCAGAATTGGAACAGGAGATGTAAGATGTTTTTTGATGTAAAAACCTTATTCTCTTGCATCCCAATAGAAAATTTTACACAAATGTTAAGTATATGATTAATCACCCTAAATTTACTAAAGATAGAAATGAAGATTTACTAAAACTTACGATCATATGCAAAATTTCTTCAGTTTTAACCAAAAATATTACTAAGTTTCTGGTCTAGCAATGGGAAATCCACATTTCCATTTCTAGTAGATTTAATTAGTTCCTTTAATACACATCAGCAAAGACCTTCCCATTAACTTTCAAGATATGGTACAGGTATAATAAAACTCACCAATTTGCCAACCTTAAGAATTATTTTTCCTTTATGTTCTTGCCCATCCTCACTTGGTTTCTGATCTGCTTCTAAAAGTCTGTTCTTTGTTGCCACAAACAGGTCCCAGAGCTCACAGGCATCCTTGAACTCTTGTGAAGTTCTCTGCCAAAATTATAAAGAAATATCAATATCATCCATTATCCAAATAAAGCATTTATATTACTTAAATGACATTAAATATCCTCAAAAAAACAAAAACCGGCATAGATGTGCAACAGTGTACCTGACAATTAAATCACAAAATATATAACTATATAAGTTGAGAAAAAGCCATGACATAATGCAATTAGTGTTTTAATAGTGAAAGTGCATACTATTGATTGTATATGTTAGTGACTTATTTCCAAAATTTTATTTTAAATTTGTTTCTCTCATCACTTAGAACTATCACACATGCTAGTAGTGCTTGTGATTCCTTAAAATTGATATAGTTGTATTCATGGAAAACAATGTGTTTATGTGGTTCCCAAGGAAGAATCAAAGAAAATCTGTGAAATATTAAGTAATAATGATGGTTAACTTTATTTAATATTGACATAGTGTAATATATACCTTTGTTATGATCAACACACTACCATATTTCAGTTTTATTTCATGGATCATTGATAAAAATAAAATTAAAAAAATTAAAAACTATCGTATATTCATAAAAATAAAACTAATTGTAATCTTAAAAGAAGTTAGGAACAGTGAAGTTGTTACATATACAAATGAGTCAGTATTAGGTGAGTTAGTCAGTCCCCAGCTGAAGATGAGAGCAAATGCTCTTGAAACATGTTCTGAAGATTAGAATAACTGAGTCGACTTTGTAACACTTACATCACTAATAGTTTTCCTCTTTAAAAACTATTAGTGATGTTAAGTGTTACAAAGTCGACTCAGTTATTCTAAACTTATATTAAACATCACTGTTACAAACGTCCACCATATTTAACTAATGTTCTGAAGAATTAACCAATTAGTGAAGTTTTAGTGTCACTTAATACTGATTCATTTGTATATATAATCAAACTAATATTTTTTAAAGTTTTTTTGGAAAAGAAGAAGGGAAAGGTGGGGGGGGGGAATTGTATTTTATCTATACCAAACTTATGTCGCATACAAATCCATCTAAGTTCTAGTTGGGAGTGTCAAGGAAATGTCAGTATTGTGGATGTTTCTTTCAAAATCAATGGAGTGCTAATATCCACATATGTCATTCACATTCAGACTTCACCTTGCTAGGATTTCAGCAAGATACAGTTTGAATAAAATATGAAATAATTCAGGAGAACTCATAATCAATGGACCAGACATTTTAACACAACAAAAATCATCTCTGAGTGATACAAAATTACATTGTCTCAACTACTATTGGAAAGAGCTGTTAGAATGGGACAATAAATTTGCAAACAAATAGCTGATGACATTTTTTACTCATATGTAGAGGATTCCACTAACTTTTTAAGAGCTAGTATTCATTGTCTTACAGGGCCTAAATATCCAGCTACAAAGTTTTATGAAACTTGGAAGAAAAATAAATGCAAAGATCATAAAAACAGTAGTAATCCAAAAGTCTATCAGGCAGAAGCTGTGTAAACTAAGCAAATTCTTCAGCCAAGTTGAATAGTGATGTCATTAAATTAAAAATTTCAATTTCAAAATGGTAAATTACTTTTACAGATATAACAATAATTCTATACACTTTTTAATCTATAACTCTTTCAATACAATCACAGCTAGAGCACTTTTCAAATTTCGGTTTTCAGATAACCCCCAATCCTAATGGCCCAATTTTCCAGAAATGTCAGTTAATGGCTGGAGAGGATGTATGACCAGTCACACAATGTAAAATGTTACATGCCATAGAAGTGTGGGGCTCAAAAGGGGCTGAGTTGCAGATGGTTTAATCCATAGGATATTTTGTAAAATGTTGGGAATGCTTATAGCTTCATCAAATGGTGTTGCTTTGACAGAATTGGGGCGAGTTAGGAGAAAAGGAATAGTTACGCAGGTAGTTATGAAGTATTGGTTTACGAATTTGAGGTTAGAGGATAACATATTTAAGAATGTATGAGATATCGGAAAGAAACGAAAGTAAATAGCTTGGAGGAAAGAAAGGAGAAAAAGGCCAGAAGAGGTTGAAATGTGGGAGATATGGCAGCATAGAGAAAAGAATATGATAGGATTTTGGGAGGAAGTAAGAAGAAGGATGAGAGATAAAGAAAAACAGGAAATTTGCAGTAGTTTTCAGGATAGAAGTCCTTGAAATTGTGTTGGATGATAAAAGGAAAGATGGTATGGGAAAGTATGTTGACTGTTGTGATACGTAAGGTAGAAAAGGCTTTGCATTGCCAAAAGTACAATATTTTTGAAAGGGGAATAATGTGGAAGAATGTATTATGTTTAGCATAACAAAGGAATATTTCACTATTTAATCAAATGTAAGGAAACAAAGATGGTGATAGGAAATTTGGAAGAAAAAATTAGACATGTGACAAAAAGGATATATGTATAATAGTAAAAAAAAAAAATTAGTGGACTATGGTGTAGAAAGAAGAAGATTGGAATATATTTAAGAAGAGTGTGAGAAAACTGGATTTGGGAGGCTGAATGATTAGCAAATTTTAAATACTCAATATAAATTGTAAAGTTAATGTTGAGATGGGGTTTTAAAGATAGATAAACTGGGGAAGGAGGGTGATTAGAGATCTGAAATGATTAAAGTATAAGTTGGTCGGAATTCTTGTTATAATGTGTGTTATTAAATTAAGCAAAGTTTATATGTTTAAAGCAGAGATCTGCTATATCTCACAATTTAAAACTTGGTTAAGGAAGAATTTTACTGGCATTAAAATAGGTATATTATTTTTTTTTGTTTACTTGTATCAATTGATGCATTTTCAGATGACCTTGTAAATCAAGGAATACTATTGACAAATCAATAAATTAAAAATTATTGAAGGCTCCTGAACCACAGTATAAAAATGTGATTTATAAATACCTTGTAAAATGCTTTAGCATTATTCACCATTAATTGGACATCAGTTGCTAAGTCTTCCACATCCTCATACTCATCAGTTTTCAATCTTTGTTGCAGTTTTAGTAAATCAATGGGATTTGTTACCACCTGTTGAGTAGGGGAAAAAATATAGTTAACAGCATGCTATTTTGAAAGAAATAACTGAACTAAACCAAGTAAAAGCATTTAAACAGAATTACCTCATAATATCCTGGTTCTTGACGGCGCTTAGGGACACGAATGAATGCATCACAGAGAAGTGTGCCATCTTCTTTTTTGTGATTCCGAATAGTGTCGTATAGTTGCTGACATATTTCACCCTATAATAAATAAAAGAAAACATATGATACATTACAATTTGTACAGCCAAGAAGGAAAATTGGTATTGCTAATATTGATTAGCACAGAAAAACTCTGTGCTTATAAACTATTATAATTTTGTAACCATATATATTATGGAATTTATTTCTATGCCATTAAAAAGAACAAACTCAAAGAATTCCTATTTTGAATATTACAAAATGTGTAATTGCCAGCAGAAACAACAGATGGCATCATAAGCAAAGGAAAAAAAAAAGCTGTAATGGTTGCTGCCTCATTTGTTTATCATTTTTTGCTTGTTGGAATGAAGCATTGTGTGAAGGTTTAAATTTCAATTCAGTTTGAATCTATTTAGCGATTTAATGGTGACGCCACAAGAATGTAATTGGAATACCATAGGACACAAGAGTGCAGTGACAGATCAGCATGCCTTCAGGCGGCAGTTTCAACATCAGGCATCTAATGACAAGATGGTTATGAAATTGTATAATGATTTCGTGGAGAAAGGATATAACATGTGATCAAAGGAAAGACCATTCAGGGAAACAGTCTATCAATTTAGAAATAGTGCAATGTGTGCAGGAGACATGTGTATGCAGTCCTAAGGAGTCTGTGTGTAGATTTAGCCTGCAGTTAATCATCCCTAAATCCACTGTCCAGGATCCTACATGCTTGTCTGAGGTTTCACCCTTACATACTATGAGTGCATAAGCTGAAACCTGATGATCCTTCTGTGAACATTACCAAGTCATATACCAGTATATATGGAGCAGTGTGGTGTGAGTGGAAATATCACTTTGATGTCTGCAGCACAACATGAGGAGCATTCACTTAGTGCCTGTGAGGTAGGCACTAAAATTTTGAGTTTCTCACTAGTTTCATATAAATATGACTATCAATAGTGACACTCTATGTTATAATCATAGAGTACAAGAAATATTAATTAACAACTGTGAGCAAAGTTAATCTTAATTTAGTCTACAAAATGCATCAATATGCAGAATTCATTGTTTTTGGAGGGACCAGGTTAAAGAAATGATGGATGCGGGAAAAAAATAGATGTGGTCCATACATAAATCATGTTCAAAATAAACAAAGCCAGTATTTAACCAAACATATTTTACATCAATTGAATCTGTCGTCTTAACACTCTTCATGCTTCACTAACCTTAAAAATATATGGAACCGGTTTCAAAGATATGTTATCTCCATCTTCGGCCGTGGACGACTGGTGTGAACGGTTGTTGTTGCGTAGTATCAGAAGCAATGTTCCGCTCTGGTGAAACTTTTATGAACTTAAAATTTATGTTTTCTTCTTTTGGAATGTCAAAATTCATCAAATGATCCTTATGTTTGTAGATGTAAATCTTTTCCCAAATATCCAATTCTACTGGTCCCTGTACAGCTCTCAATAATTCAACCTTTTTCTTTATATCATGATTTTCGGTCCAAAAGTGATATGCCACGCTGATTTTTCTATTGTTTGTATTTTAAATTCCTCATAAGTTCTTTAAGACGTATCCCCACATTCCTCTTGGTTTTTCCTATGTAGATCTTATCACATTCAGCACATGAAATCTTGTAAATTCCTGATTTTTTCTCCTTTGGAGTATTATCTGTAGTATTGTCTTTCAAAACGTTGTTTAGACTAAATTTATTAGTGGGAGCCAATTTTATATCAACATCTTTAAATATTTTTTTGAAATTTATATATCACTGTTGGGTTATATGTGAATTTTTTAAAGGACATTTTTTCTTTAACTGTTGATAATGTAGTGCAATTTTCAAGTCTTTTCTTCTTCTGGAATTTTTTAATCGTATTACGTATTAAGTCTTCATTAAAACCATTTAAAATTGCTATTTCTTTAATTTTCTTATATTCCATGTTATATTCTTCTTTACTGATTGGCAAATTGATCATTCTGCATATCAGACTATTAAAAATTGCATGTTTGTGAGCCATAGGATTAAAACCATTTTCTTTGATATAATTATCTGCATGTGTGTCCTTTCTATATATGCCAAATTTAAGGTTTTCTTTACTTTTTTGGATTAATAAAAAGTTCACATGAGCTTCACTGTGTTAGTTCCATATGAAAACTTTTTTAAAGATTTACAATTTTTTAAAAAATATTGATATTTTACATCAATTTTACATGTTACCATGTACGCATTTTACATGTTTATCATTTTCCTTGAAAAAGGTTGTTAAACATCATATTTTTCTTTGCTGTTTTTCTTTTCATGAATTTTCAAATTCAACACATTTAGCAGCTCACTACCATCATTGTCATGTGCATAGATATACTCTTGCAGTTTCACATGAACTCGAGAGTTTTGGCGAACATTGGAATGGGTTTGGTTATTGAATCATCTTCCCCTCTTCCTCACTTCCCTATCCCATGTCACAAACACTTGCTACTGAAGTTATGTGCCCCCATCTTTCAAAGCAAAAAGTCACATTAAGAACCGATTACTCTGTATAAAGCCTTCATCTAAAGCTACTTAACATATGCCAGTAGAGCATAGTCACACATCTCAAAAATGATAATTGTGCCACTACATACAGTTCAAAACATACCTAAGAAAGCTCTATAACATTCCTCTTATTACCAGAAATGTTACCATATATCGGGAGACCAGAATCAAGCCCGCAGCAGATTTTATCAAGATAAAACTCAAAAGCTCTGGTAAAATTCTGGTCCATCCAAATATGATAATTAGAAACATTAGCAGAGATATGCCACAACCGAAAGTACAGATACAATCAAAAGAATTCTGTAAATATGTAAATACAATCACAATGTAAATAAAGATAAACCACCTCCCGCCCACCCGCCCTCTCCTCTTCCTCCTTAATAGTAGAGGTGTGTATGGACTTATTCAAAAATTACAATTATGTTCAATCCCTGTAAATTATAAAAACAGTAGTCTATACAATACTACAGAGTATATAACATTAAGCCTATTTTAGAGAGACTGAGTGACATTTTTGAAGTGATATATAGAGGTGGGAGTGGCGTATTGAATATGTTAAAAGAGAGCAATAATGAGGAAAATAAATAAGGAAAAATATGGAAAGAGAACCCTCTGAAGTGGTGGCTGAACCCGTTTTCTGGAGATTCTAGTAGGAGACTACTGATGAACTGAAAACAGTTTAGCAAGGATCATGGATTAACTAAAATTGTTAATTGGAACATTGCACAGTCAAGCTAATCATATATTAATATCATTGCATGATTGAGTTGAACTAACACTATTTTAATTGATATTATTGTATGATTTGCTTCACGGTGCAAGTTCCAATTTACATTTTAATTAACACTCTTTTGCTCCACTTGTTTAAATATGTAGAACCGGTTTCATGAACCCTTTGTTCGCATCACCCCATTGTCAACTCATCTACATATTTAAACAAGTAAGCAGAGCAAAGGAGTGTTACTTCAACTCAATCACACAATGATCTTAATAAAGATAATGCATGTTACACAGGGGGCAGTTGTTGTTTTATTTAGTATTAGTTCAGGAACTGAATAATTATGTTTAATTTAAAATTAGGTGAAGAAACTTATTGTAACACAAACTGTATTTGTGGGGGTTCTATCTAAGAATGGCCAGGGCCACATTTGTGAAGATCGCTTGTATTTATTGTCTTGGCATTTCAATAAATAAAACAAATAAATACATCTGATTACACTCCTTGCAAATAAATATCTAATTTTTTTTTTTTTTTCACTGAACTTTTTGAGATGATCTTAATAAATTATTAATGCTAAATTTATTCTGGGGAACCAATGTAATGTTATACTCTTTAAATAGTATTTAAAAACAATTTTTTGTACTCTTTTGAGTGGTATGTGAATTTCTTATATTTAATATTTTCATAAGTATACATTTGTTTCTGATGGCTTTAATTAGAGATTTCATGAATTTGAGATCCTGCCACTGGACTGTTTAAGTGAACATATTTGGCCTTCACCAGAAAATGTTAGTCAGTCTACAGCCGAGGATGGGATCTCACTCTCTTGAAATATGTCCTGTGTTTTAAACATGTAAGTGAAGCATAATAGTGTATTTATACAGACTGCTAAACTCATTGATATAATGCTTCACTATCAAAAATTTCTGCTTAATTTTTTAATTATGTTACATTTATATCAACTTTATACACCTAAGAATTACTGATACAGAGGTAAACTTACAATGCTTATCTCCACAATACATTTTTTTAAATAGTGACTAACATTCATTTTTACTTCTGCAGCATCACATGCAGTGGACACCAATGATGCATGATTTAAAATCATATATTCGGAAAGGATTTTTTTTTTCAGAAATGAAGTGTTCCAGGTCTAAGCTTAGGGTACTTTCTAATGGACTATTTGCCATTGAGGACTGAAGAAAACCATTAAAAAAATCTCAATCAGGGTGGGATTGAACTGTGGGCCTCTCATTCATGCCCTTGCCTTAATAACCACAGGTGCCCATATTGGTACTTCTATAATCAAAATGATATTGCGCATGGGTAATGTAACGAGTAGCTATATTTTGCAGGCAAATCTGCAACAGCAGAACAATGCATCTATGTGATAGATGGCAACACCATTGTGAAAACCTTGAGTATTTTATGATGTCAATATCTTAAGTCATGTCAATGCTAAGAGCACCAACCAAAAGGCAGACAATGAAGTACCATTTTGTCAGCATGCTATTACCAAATATCACCCTAATGTGCTCTACAGAAATTCACCCCGGCCTTCAGCATGCCTATGGAAATAAGCTGTTATTAAACCCTCAATACCTAACCCATTATCAACAACTGAAGAATAAGCAATGAAATATTTAATATCAATTTGATACAAATGCAATACATACAAGAATAGCTACATCTACACAATTTTTATAACTGCTAATATTCCCAAACTGCCAAATGGAGTGGAAAAATTCTCACTTACTCCTCATACAAATCCCATTTTGGCACCCTCAGACTACCTTCTGTTTGAATTCATGAAGAACCATATGCATAACCAACATTATGAGACTATGCATGCAATCTAGAAATCACTTGGCTAGTGCCTTTGCACAGCTATAACAGAGTTCAGGAGATTTTCAATCTTTCACTGGGAAAAATGTGTACATAGAAATGTGGTAAAGTAGAAAAAGTCTGCAACAGTACAAATACTATTGAAATCAATCAACTGAAGACGGAAATGTTTGACAGTGCTATTCCATCATTTTATTTTATGGTGCATTTGTATTTTACATTATTTTACTAAGGCTATTAGATACTTCATTGTTTTATTGCCTGTTTCACAGAGCAGCAAGTCAGCATTCAGAGCAGTAACTCCCAGTGAAGTTGTTTAATTCTTGCAATTACAATAGCAATGAAAATAAGCACATATCTTTTAACAGCAAATGTTAGAAAACTGTCCTTTTACATCCACCCATTTCAGCAACTTTTTAGAAAATTTTCATTCACATACGTAAGTTCTTGCTGGAAATTCCCAGATTGGCATTCAAGTTCAGTTTTGTAAAAAATCAAATGAGTATGTTGTTCCTGTATCTTTCTGCATTTATGGTATACTCAAAAAGGATAAAACCCAATTATTCTGCATGCATTTACTGTGTATAAAATCTAGTTTCTCTGTACTCCAATATTTGGCGTTTTACATAAAAACAGGACTAAGTAAATACATGTAACAGGGCATTATTTTAAACATCTTCTATCATAAGGTACGTGCTTATTTTCATTGTAATGGTACTTAAATATGCAAGAACTTGAATTAGGTGAGCAGATATAACATCCACTTTTGCTGGGAATGACTGCTTTGACTGCCAACCTGCCAGTTGCTGTGAAACAGTTCACAAAATCATGACAGATTAGTACTATAGCTTATGCTGAAATATGTAATGTAAGTAAATGGAGTTTGAGTAAAAAAAATGAATACTGAAGTTTACGATATGTACTTGATTTGTTTCTTATTCCTGGTCTGTCAAAGACTTTGGTTTTATTATTATACAGATGAAACAGCTTATGAACATGAGAGTTACCAATATGGGTGACTGAAGTCATGCACAGGTCTGGGGTTCCATTTACATAAGAACATACTTCCTGACTGAGTCTTAATTTATAATTTCATCTAATATATCATCAGTGCCCACTGCCTATGATAACTCAGCTATTAAAATGGGCATTAAACACTATTCAAAAGAGAGAGACACAGAGAAAGAAAGTTAAAATATAGATGATTTTATATAATATTACATACTGGGTCCAATTTCTTCTTCTTTCTGGCAGGTTCAGGTGTGGCTTCCTGATCTGTTGGTTCCTCTTCCTGTCCTCTGCTGGCAACAGATGATGTACGGCGACGTTTACTCATTTCTGTTGTGGTAATATTTACTGCAACAGCAATATCCCTGCAATAATTCAAATTAAAAACCAAGTTAATAATATAAATCTTAAAAATTAAATTTTTTTCCCTATCCTTATGCCTCTTAGGAATTGAATCAAATCTGATTAATGTTTTACAGCAGTAGAGTAGGATGTCGCCCTTTCTTTCGCCTATATAACATTATACAGTTAGGTACATCTCAAGCATTTGGCACTGCAAGCTCACACTGCCATAGCACTTTGCCTTTTTAAAACTTGGGTGCTATAAATAAATATGGATATACATTTTGGACTCACCCTTTTTATAGAAGATGCTGGAGATATGTATGACATCTTCAGAAACTATTATCTACACTTATCAGTTCTTTTGCACTAATGAACTTAATTATATATTCTTTTTCCAACATTTTTTGTAAGAAGGGTGGGTACAAAAATAATTAATTTTATTTGTAGTACATAGATTTTAAAAAGCAAAGCAGTGAGATTATCCGGCAATGGCTGGGGCTGCACTAGTAAGTGGTAGATTTGCAAATTGATGTTATTTAGCAAAGTATGCATAACTGTAGCCATATTAACAGAGAAAGGCATGCTGCTTGCACCTTTTGCATCATGTTGAACACAAATATGAACTAATGCTAATTTCTATGTGTGATTTCTCAACAACTACAGCATCAGTATTTGTTGCTTGAGAAAGTGTGATAAACAAGGAACAAATTGCATGCTACCATGGCATAAATGCATTTTATGTTATTTACTAACAAAGGACAATATTTTATAGTGCATATATTATGCCCTCATTCCACAATTGGTTTTAGTATTCACTAGTGGAAATCAGTCGGGCTTCAGTGTATGCATGCTCAGTCATATTTATCATGCCAACTATATCAGTTGCATTTCTGTAGGAAATGCATATTAAAACTTTCTACTGTGTATCTGTGTAATGTGCAGTATGCCCAGAGTGAAATTTATGCCAGAACAAAAAATATTTGACTGTTAGACATTGTACAAGTATTGTAAGAAAGGATTTTGTGTAAAATTTCAAAGCCATCAGGAAGCGCATTTTTCAGATTGTTAAATAAAGTTCAGACCCAAGGCATTTTCCCTGACAAGCATCAAAGACCAAAAAAATAAGTTTTAAATAGGCAAAGGTTGTAAAATAGGCTATCGATTATAAACTTGTATTCCAAAGTTTTTTAAAAGTATTAGACTAGCAAATTCATGTATCTGTTGGCAGTGTGTGCCACTAAGCTTCAGCAGTACTGGCAATGGTGGCTAAAGTCATTAAAGCATGAACTCGTGAGCAGGAGGTCTGGGGTTCAAATCCTGCCAGAACCGTACTCCCTGACTGAGGTTTTTTTCCCCAGGTTTTCCTCAATCCTCATAAATGGCAAATGCCAGGGAGGTACCCTAAACTTAGGCCTGGAAAATTTCCTTCCTTAAAAAATCCTTTGCCAATTTTTCATTTCATCTTATGTATCATCAGTATCCTGCCTGTGGTACCTCAGTAGTAAAAACAGGCATTAAACACTATTTAAAAAAAAAAAAAAAAAAAAAAAAAACACAAAGCTTCAGCATCTTCATCCATGTAAAATTACTGCTGTACGCTGAAACAAAATATCCAGGAAGCAATTTACAATATTCAGTAGGTTGAATATTGTAAAATGGAAGCATCTTAGGATATTTTCAAAAGGGATTAGGAATGTCTTACGGCAAAGGGCAGACACTTCAAGCATCTATTACGATAGTGAATTAATATTAATTACTATTTACTATTAAAAATAACAAAAGAAACAAAAAATGCATGCTATGAGTTCCACCCCGCAATATGATTTTCCTCAGTCGTAATGCAGTAACTTCCCATTGGCAAAATCAATTTCAGATTGCATAACAGATTTCTTTATTTAAGCAATATGCACATTAATCCAAATTTAAGAATATGTAACAGAATACTTGTCATCAAATCATTCTGGGCAATACCGCAGCAATCTACAATGCATTTCATAATAAATGCATTGTTGACTCTCAGAAAATGTCTAACATAATGTATGACAGTTAATACTAAAAGATGAAATAAATGCAAGCTGTTAAGCATATACATAAGATTTTGAAATTGCCACAAGAACAGTGCAACATGATAAGCGCAAACATTATAGAAAGTATTGTAGATTTGTATGAGCTAAACTCAAAGTTTGCAATCTGTTAAGAATAAAACAGGCAAGATGATGCAATTATCTGAATTCAGAAGTCTTTACTTTTATTTTGGTAAAATGTAAAAGTGTAGAGTGCAGTGCATTTTAGAATAGCATAGGTACAAGATATTAATTCATTTTGCATTCTCTTTTTCAACTACGTCTAAAGATAAAACCGCCATTTCTCCAGTTATGCAGCAAATTGGAGAAGGTGTAACTTTAACAACTGATAGGATGATTATCACTTGCAAAGTCTGTAATACAAACATTTTAAGCACCAAATCACAATTTACATATGAGTTTGTTGTTTATAATTTGTATGCTATCCAATATTATTACAAATAAGCAATATACACTGGAAATGATTGCCTCAAAGACAGAAAATAAAACACAAGGGCATAAATTTAAAAATATTTTTTTTCAAAGACAGAAAATAAAACATAAGAGCATAAATTTACAAAGAATTTTTGCAAAGCTGTCTTCAAACATAGCATTGAAAAAATAATTCAGAATTTCCAGAGTAGTACTGCAAGAAGAAAATTTCTAATGAATCAACTTTAAGGAAAAATTATTTAAATTTTCTTTAGGAGCCAAATTGACAATTTAATAATAAGCTTATTCATATTATTTTAAACATATAAGTTGTAAAGTTTTGGAACAATACTTTAAATATTATTTACAGTAAATATATTATACAGATATGTCCTAAGAAAATAAATTTAATGTGTTTAATTATAAATTATTTTGCATGTTTTGAATAGCATTAAAATGGATATTGGAGATGTTAATAAGATAGAAAAACATGCTGCATTGTTGAAAAACATGTTTGAGAATAGGTCACCTTACTCAATTTTTTTTAGTTTCCTACAGCTGCCAATAGGAGAATGTGGATCATATATAGGAAACAAAAAAAAAAAAAAAGCTATTTTCATTATATATCTTAAGTGGATTGAAGCAGAATACTAAGCTAGGACCATGTTATAACACACAACCATTGATGCTGCAATTGTGGTGTATAGCTGCAAACCTCATAATAACAAACACAAAAACAAACTGGAGGTGAATAAATTGTGGGTTGCATGGGACTCTTTTGTGATATCTTTGGTAATGTCCCAATTGCAATGAATAGCTGCAGGTGTTCTTGATGATGGGTGGTTGTTGCAGAATGGTAACTTGCTAGAATGCTTGGAATGTTGGCCATAATATTATAACTTAATGCCTGTGAGATAAAGCCCTTGTTTCTTTTGCATCCATACCTAACATAGGGTGAAGCAGAATAATATTCATAAGATGCCACAAACAGTTCACTTTGTGGAATCATGGGTAATATCGCCACTCTCATTTCATGTTTACCTACAGTTGTGCGAAAGTTTATCAGTGTTATTACTTGTTCAGATACTACATCAAGAAACAACCATTTCCGTTTTTTTGAATATCTCTTTACATGAACGTAAACTTCGACAGTTTACTCGTACAAACCATTGTGCAATCCTAATGCATTCTGGATAATAAAAACAAATGAATACAGTGACCTATTTTCACCAATATTCAGTGTACAGATATTTAATGGATCTCAATTTAACACATATTTACAAACTTAAAGGGATTTAATTATTTACATACATTAAATATGTAAAATGATAAATTATCAATAATATAAGTTCCTTGAAAATAAAAAGCTTTTTTCCTAATTTAAACAGTGCACATTGTGTTATTTTTAATGGTAATCCTGGTTATTACATGCATACATGAGTGCATATGAATCAGGGTTCCCTTAGTTAGAAATGGCTTTATAAAAAATGGGCAGCCTCTGACAGAGAGGGACAGAGAAATTAAACATGATATTCTTCTTTTCCTTTGCGATTCTCTGCATTAAAAACCACTACTTTCTATGCATCTTCCACTTGCAAGAATCCCTAAAGCCTCCCCTATGGTAGAAAAATTTTACTGAAATCTATTTAATTGTGCCTAACTCCAGACTACTCAAAGAATTTCAACTAGCCACAGTTAATTGCTATTCTAATACATGAGGGGCCAGACACTTGCATAACTCAAATGAACAATAAATAAATGAAGATTATATACATAAATTCACACATGTACTTCATGCATCGATAAGAACAGCATATCATACTAATTCTAGAACAGGGGATCCAGTTTATATATACCGTTAATGCATGCACTAATCTTCATATTTCCTATACCTATCTATTAAAGAGCACAGAATAATAAATTTAAATGTTCTTCTACCTTGTCCTCAGCATGCTGAAACAAAGAGGCTGCCTGCTCCTCTCGAAAGAACCATAGATCCCCGATCCTAGAATAACCCCATAATAACTAAAAGGCACAGTAATTTAATGGCTACAATCTAAAATATGTGCCATTTTAATCTCAAGCAGTGCATAATAATGAAAAAATAGGAGTCTGTTGAATAATTACTTAAATAATCTGCAATAAACATACATTGAGGCTGGAATGTCACGGCAGAGAAACGGAAAACTTTTTTTCTATATCTGGAGAGCTCAGTAAAAACAATGTCAATGTAAAAGAAACATTTACCTTCCTTAAACAGCACAAAGTAGCCAGCAATTGGTAATCTTTGAGAGTAATACTACATCCATAAATTCGTTTTTTACAGTAATATAATAGAACTCAGATATTAATGACAAAAATTATAGCAAACTGAGAATCTGCTACTCTTCAATAGCACTTTGTTTTCTGGCTTGCTTATACATTTTAATTACATTACCTTTATGTTGGACGTAAACGCTGTTTCATTATTTAATACAATGCAAATAAACTAAATATCTTACTAACAGTCCGTTTATACTTACGCTGTTATAAAACACAATTAATATGGTAAAATAAAATTTTAAGAGCTTTCAATCCATTCCTCCATTTTATTTATGTATTCTAACTTCTAAGGCTGGGCAGGTTAGCCAATCAACTTTGTTAACATTTAAAATGTAAATTATAACAGTGTGGTCTACATTTACAGAAATAATAATGCTTTCTGGTGCAATAACACATATTTCCCAAACCTCATGTTTAATACTTTATAGTTATCATCAAAGGATTAACAAAACCTAGAGCCGCAGAATTGTGGATTATGTAGTATAGTTGTGTTTTTGTATTGGCATAATGATCTTTTGATTCGTTGGCTCAATTGGTGTGTTGGACTGTTGGTATCATGTAAACAAATGAGCAAGTAGTTTTATTTTTTCGAAATAATGGCAATAACAGAATCGTTGGTTAAAACTTTATTGGTTAACGGAGTTTTTGCTATAAACAAATTAAAAAATTATACGTGTATGGAAATTGTGGACACCATTAGAGACATTTTATTAAAAGGTTTCCACAAATCTATTTGTCCTAACCTAGCTTTTGGTTGCATTGCTGAAAGGGGCTTTCTTTAAATTAAGCACAATAATTAACGTGCTAATATTCTTTATTTTATTATTTGGACATTGTACTCATAATATACTGTATTAATTGGAGTGACCAGTTATGTAAATGCACTTCCAGAAAGATCAGTGTAAAACCTGATTGGGTTAATTGGTACAATATGCAAAACAAAATTTAAATCTGTTTCATATAAAAATTTACGGTTAGCAACATTACAATTTACAATAGAGATTGTACTGAGATCAATTTTAGCAATAACATTTAATCTTGGAATTAAATCTTTGAAGCCCTATGAGAGGGGCACCTCTCAGGGAATGACAATCACTAGAGAATGCAAAAACACTAAATCAGCTTGTGTACTTTTCCTTTATATATACACACACAGACCTATACATATATATATATATATATTTATTTATTTATTTTCTCTCTCCACCTACTATATTATGTGTAATAAAATACTTTGTCTATATTTAGAATTCACACAGAGCAATTATAAATATAAATTTATTTTTGTTTATATGTTTGGTGTTCCCCTGGTTGCATAAATTTGTTCATATCTTACTAAACATCACTATATAGAAATAAATACAGCAACAAATATGTTACAGGTGTGAAACCTCATCTATTACCCACGAATTTTAAAGTTGGCCATGGAGGAACTTTAGATGAAACTGCAACAGGTGTGCTAGGTAATCAAATGAAGTTTTATAAATGTAAATAGTGCAGATGTTAAAGTTACACATTTGAGTATGTACATGTCATAAGCAGCATTTAACTTCAGTTTATTTCAGCTTTAGGATTAAACCAAGGCTGTAAAATAGTTCAGCAGTTCATAGAGGGTGACAAAACATACATAGTGACAGGAAAACTTGGAACTGGCACAGACACATATAATGAAACTGGAAAAGTTACAAAAACAGCAGCTTATGGTAAGATTCTTCAAAATGATATTTATGAGATCTTTTAAATATGACCATGGCTTCTCAGGGGGGCTTATAATTGCAAAAGGAGTATTAATTATGACATGTTTGAACAGTGTCTCAATCAAAGTATTAAAATTCCCTAGAAGAAGACCTCGTGAGCTCATCTCCATAACTTAGTCAATTAAATCCTTGGACATTTTAATTTTCCAAAGACCTTTCACGTCTTGTATCCAAAACCATCTTGACATGTGTGCAATTTTTACTCTTTATTGCAGATCATGTAACACAGGAGTTGCTAGAGGCATCATTAGTAATTTTCCGTGGAGAAATCTTTCAAACTCCTCCAAAATATTCTGCAATTAGATTAAATAGTAGGCGTCTCTCAGACTTAACCAGGTAAAGTTTTATTACTGCAATAACTGAGAAATAGAAACTGTTTACTGTTCATTTGCTACACTTAAAGTGTAAGGCATGGAAGCATAAAATATCTATGCATACAATTTGCAGATCATTAGTTTATTTTCAGGTCTGGGATTTCAGTTATTGTTCCTCCACGTCCAGTGGTGTGTCACTCTCTGAAATGTATAGAATTCAAGCCACCATATTTTACATTAGAAGTTAGTTGTGGCAGTGGCTTCTATGTGAGAAGTTTGATAAATGATTTAGGAGATGGTAAGTAAACACATACAAATATAAAGGCCTTAATCTGCTTCATTCTGTACAAATGTGCATTTAAAACTATAACATAATTTTTTTTTAAATAGGGTTTAATACCTGTTTTTACTGCTAAGGCATCACAGGCATTGCAACATAATTGGAAATTAAAAAGAATAACTAAACCACTTTGTAAATTTCATATATTTAAGATTCTATTATGCTTCAGTATTAGTTCAATTTGGAATCGAACACAGCGAAACATGCACTAATAATCTCTCTGAGTCGGAATATTAAAAACACTCTTTTTGATTTCATTTAAATGAGATTTTACTCAGGACATATGTTTCGTGGGAATGTTTTCCACATCATCAGCTGTTCATGACTTGCACATTAAAAGACACCATGCCAACAGAATAGAATCAGGAATTTATGAAATCAAATGTGCATATTGTTATCAGAGATACTTCAGAAAAACTAAGAGAAATTTTGATATTTTGAGGAAAGTACTTTTGGAATATTAATTTAAAACAGGTTGATAATTCAGCAGTAGCAGCTCACTTTTGGATTAATAAGTATGAAATTAAACCAGAGACTAGACTGCTAAAAGAACTTCACAAACTAATAGAACTATCCATTTGGGAAAAGATTTTTATCTTAAGAAATAAGAAAAACTTGATAATTTTGACTTTCCACCCATGGACAAACTCAGCAAGTTCCTACAATAACCATCAAAGATTGCCACAAAAGCATCTTGGGATGCAACCGCCAGTTTGAGTAGTCGGTCAACAACTGATGAAAGCAAATAGCTTCTGAAACATGTCCAGTGTTATGTAAGTAAATGGAGTTAGTGTGAATGTTTGAATGCTTTAATGTACAATATACTGAAAACATGCTTACCTTTTTCACAGAAATTATATTTCTCCCTCCTAAGTTAGCAGGCTGTAAGGCATGCAGTGTGTAATCTCATAGGGATGAAAGTTTTAGTTGAAGAAGGTGCTGATATACAATTACCTCTATTTGCTGTGTTAACTTTGCAAGGGATTTTTGCAGTACCTATTTGTTCTAATCCAGCAGTGATACTACTCAATTTTTCCTCTATTAGCACATTACAAGTGCATTTTATTTTCCTGTCAAACACAACACTGGTCCTGTTGTGTTGAATTTAAGCACTGTTTTATAATCTGTAGATCTGTTAGAAGAATGAGCCTCTAGAAAATGTGTCTGAAATTCTGCACGACACTGACAGCTGATTCATTTCTTTAAAAGTTACAGTAAAAAATCATTGTTCTGTATTAGTCTTTGAACCATGGCAACAGAGAAATTAAATGCAATAACACAGTAACTCATCACTGTTCTGAACCTAAACTTGCACAAATCAGTCAATGGCAAAGTGTGCAGCTGTGACCTACCATCTTTAGACATGGTCTGCATGCAGAGAAATACAAAAGAAAGACCTGATATATATCATACATTATAATTTGATTCCTCTCTGCATGCAGAGTTTCACATATAAATACATACATATGCAGACTGGATCCACAGCTGTACACAAAAAGAGTCTTCTGAGCAAAATTTGTCGGACGTTTCACGCTCTGATTAGAATGGGATGCTGATGATCTGAGATGTTAAGGAGCGTATAATAACTCAAAAAAAAAAAAAAAAAAAAAAAAAACTGTACAAAGACATTTATTACCACTGATAAAGTCGATTAGTGAATGTTTATATTCAAAACAGTGAGGAATTATGTGTTATTGTACTTTATTTCTCTCTTTACAATGGTTCAAATATTTATTACAGAAACTGATATTTTCATTTAAGAAATGAATAAGCTGGTCATTGTCATGCAGATATATGATGATAATTTGAAAAGTTCTTGGAATGACTGACAGATTGTTGCAGTAATTCTAAAGCATTTTAACTACCAAAACCCCCACCATCTTCCATGGAAACATCTGTGCAATAACCCATGGATTGGTTAAGAATCGTAATAGAGCTGATTGTTGCAGTGCAAATGTGTGTATATGGAAAAAAATGGCAAAATTGAACATATTACAGTTATTAAGTACTTGGTAAAGGAGGATATGAATGCAACAGAAATTCACACAGATATGACAGACACTCTAGAGAACCATTTTCAAGTGGACCACAGAGTTTAAATGTGGCCATAAAAGCTTGGAAGATGACTAAAATCTGCCAGCACTTCAGAAATTATCTATAAGATGTGTGATGTGGTTCTGGAGGTTGCCAATTACAGAGTCTGAAATTATGAAGCTTGGACATTTCAGGGGAACACATATTTAACATTTTGAAGGAATAATTATGCTTGAAAAAATTATCAGCAAGATGGGTGCCATGAAAGCTGCCCCTGGATCAAAAGGAAACAGTGCAAATTTCTGAGCAAAGCTTGGCTCATTTTCAAAAAGATCCCAAAACTTTATGCATCAATTTGTGAAAATGATGAAATATGGATGCACTGGTACATACCTGGAAAAAAAAAATAGCAGTCTAAACAATAGAAACTTCACAATTCTCCACTGCCAAAGAAGGTCAAGTGTGTTAATTCAGCTGGCAAGATCATGGCATCAGTTTTCTGGGATGCTTTAAGTGTGCTGCTAATTGATATCCTCATACTGAAACATCTATCACTGGAGTATATTATGTTAGCCTTTTGGATCTATTGAAGACAAATATGCAATAAAAGGGAATGTATCGAAGAAGAAAGGCACTTTGCATCAAGACAATGCTTGACCTCACACACATGTATTGCAATGATGAAAATCAATGAATTGGGTACTATCTGCTGCCACATCTGCCTTATTCCCCTGACTGGCCCAGATGGATCACTTTCCTAAACTGAAAAAAATTCCTTGCTGGAACGAAATTTTTGTCAGATGAACAGCTTAAATCACCAGTTGAGGCATATTTTGCAGATCTGGGGGAATCTGATTTTGTGATGGCAAAAAGCATCACTAAACAAAGGGTAGTATTAAGGGAGATTGGTAAAAAATAATAATTTAAAAAAATTATGCTGTGATTTTGTGCTTCATTCTGAGAACTTTTCAAATGACTATCATATATATGAAGTGAGAGTAGAAAAATAATACATAATTCTCCTTTATAGGGTAAAAAGCAATAAACGATTTTTAAAACTCAGGAACTAACAGTTTAGGTTTGTGATATGGTTAATGTACAGAAGTGTCACGAATGTGAAGTGAAGCTATTTCAGCTCACAGTAAGAGAAAGTGTTCTCTCAGTCTTACAATCATTGGTATGTATCACTTCTAGTTTCTGCATTTCGACGTAACACCATGACTTGCACTGTTGTGTTTCCTCAGAGATGAATTGCTGGACTGTGTAGTGCAAAATATTTCCATAAGTCACTATGAAAATATTGTAGGGTGGGAGATTGTTGATTGCTATAGAATTGGACAATGACTAAGAAGAATAATTGTTAAAATGCGAAGTATTAAGAAATAGCAAGAGGCTAAAAGGCACCAAAATATCTGAACAGAATTTGGGAAAAAAGTAACGAGAGATAAAATCTATAGCATTAAGGGAAATGAAGAAAGCAAAGAAAGAAGGGAAAAAAGTGTTTGTAAAAGGAAGTTTCTTATGGAATGATGGAGTGAAACAGGAACCTTGTCAACACATTGAAAAACAAGATGGAAATCAACCTACATGTGTGGAGGGTGAAATAAGGGGAATAGGGCAAGATTATGGAGCAAAAAGGAGCTTCAACCTGCAGCCAAGGCCAACAGAGGGAAAGAGTATGTAATGGCTAGCATGTTAATACCAGAACATCTGAGTGTGATAGAAGATATGGTGGGGAGAAGTGGAAGGGGGATCCTGGTAGTCAAGAAGTGGGACGATGGTGTCATCGCCCTTGGGGATTATTTTTTAAATAGATTGTACCAAAAACTCAGGGATAAATTAAAAAGACTACAAGGGCAAAGGAGAAATTAGAGCACTTCATATGGAAGAAATAGAAAATAAGCACTTAAAGGGTGATTTTTGTGATTGTATGGGATTATAATGTTACAGTAGGAGAAGAACAGGGTCAGTTGGGCAACAATCACAACAGGAGGGCAGAGAAGGGTTTTTTTGGGGTAGAGCAGGAATAATAGGGATAATTAGATTAAAGGTGGAACAGGAAGTGTCCACTTTATGGAAAATATATAAGGCTTTATATTGTATAATTGAAGAAGCATAGATTAGAAATGGAATAACTTATAGATAACAATTGTGATATTAAAATTTTTTGGAAAGGGCATAAATGAGTTTTTAAGAAAAATTGGTAAATGTGTAGGGAAGATAAGAGAGAAGTGATGTATAAAAGTGATTAAAGTATAGGAAGAAGATAGGAGAGAAAGGGGCAATTGTGGAAAATAGGACTATTACATATACAACCAGGGTGTTAAATGTATAGATCCTAAAATAACAAGCACTCCAAGAATAGTTATAATATATATAATAGTTATATAGCCATATGATGGTCACCAATATACTAATAACCTAGAGTCATGTATATTAGGGTCAGAATGTAAACAAGTAACTCTAGAAAGAAAATATCTAATAAGTAGAATTAGATTACTATTCAATTAAAAATGAATGTAGGAATCCACACAGTGAAACTATCATAATCTTATTGAATTAAAAGAAAATTAGTATTATTTTTTGTGATTTAGATCTCATTTTATAATGGATTGATAAAGTATACACAGCTGAATGTAGTATATTATGTAGTCTAATGGGATATTTTCAATTTCAATGAAGAAAATAAGCAAGAGTATGGATTTTTGTTTACAAGAACAAGACACAAAGTTGAAAGACAGATTACTTATCTATGTTTTTCAAAAAGATGTTTTGCTTAGAACGTTTGGGTATTATTATGAAGGGCAATGTTCAACAGAAAATAGTTTAAAATTAGAAAGAGAGAAAAAAATTAATTAGAAGCTCAATATATTCTATGTATAACATAAGGAAAAACACAGATTTCAAGTATAAGAAAGTGGTACAGAAAATACTGGAATCCCTCTCCATCCAGGAAGGTGTAGTAGAGAGTATTCTAAGAATAGAGATTTTCTGGTGGAGAAGGGTGGTTTTTTGGGGGGAGGCAAAGTATTCAACATCTGTAGTTTTAAAGCGCTTTCAGAATTAACTGTTCATCAGTGCTACCTTTGTATATTTTTCAGTGCTCAATACTTGTGCCCATGTGATAAAACTACACAGAACACAACATGGATTTTTCACAGAGAAAGATATGCTCGAGTCAAAGCACTGGACTCCTGAGAAGATCCTTCAGGCAATATACAATACCAGACAGCAATATTTTGCCCACTTAAAAAGTTTACACACAAAACAAAATAAAAGGAAAATAATGAGATAAATTCTTTCAGTATTTTCAGTGTATATACCAATAAGAAACTGTACAAACTTGTTGTATATCACTATTTACAGAAGACTAATACAGCATTATGTATAACTTAAGCTAAATTTTAATTTCATTTATTTTCTTAGTAAAGTAAAAGTATCCCCCCTAAGCTTCTGCTTTCCTATTTCCTTCATTGCACATATAAACTTTCTTTAGGGAAAATTTATTGTGGCAAAATAAAAACATAAAATTATTTCATATGACAAACTGGTAAATAGATAACCATTCTTGGGCTTAATAAAAGAAAATAACCTGCTACTGTGAATTTGCCAATGGAAGTTCCCTCTGCTCCATTCGATTACTTATTGGGGTTTACCACTGAAAAGTGCATGC
Organism: Metallyticus violacea; assembly: GCA_030762175.1. NCBI lineage: Eukaryota > Metazoa > Arthropoda > Insecta > Mantodea > Metallyticidae > Metallyticus > Metallyticus violacea. The sequence continues at coordinate 20,674,927 of CM060831.1, read as the reverse complement.
AGTTTATAAAATTATAATTGCTGTTTTATTTATAAAAATATTTGGAGGAAACGGAGTAATAATTTAAATAGCATTACTATCAGATTTCTCAAAAATCTTGAAAAAAATATTTTACAAGCTGCTTTTGAGCTTCCTAGAAAGAGACATTCACTATCCAGAGACCTACATGGCTTTATAAGCAATTGTCTATTGAATCAGTAATTTTCTCTTTTGTTTGCAAATCCCTCAAGAGATACTTATGATCAAGAACATATTTCAGCCATTTTCTTAGATCTGTCAAAACCATTTGACACAATTGACCATAAAAAACTATTAGTAAAATTAGAAAAGCTTGGAATTACAGGACTACCTCACAACTTGATAAAATCATATATGAATAACTGGAAACAATTTGTTAAATTAAACTCAGAGAAATTAGATAAGTAACAAAGTATCGATCAAGTTCACTAGTGGAAAATTATGGAACACCTCATGGTTCTATATTAGGTCCTATTCATTTAATGACTTCATTATAACTGAAGATTCTACAAAGTTCATCTTATGCTGATGATACAAATGTTTCGGTAAGGGCAGCAAACAAAGAAAACTTATTACAATCAATTTGCCAAGTAAGAGACCAAATTGTTAACTAATTTCATAGATAACTGTCAAAATGTCAATAAGACATTTGTGGCATAAATGTCAATAAGACATTTATTATGAGTACATTCATACAAAAGAAAATAAAAAATATATAGCAAATAAAACTCCTAAACCAGACAATTGGGAAAGTACAAAATTTCTTGGCCTATGGATTCAAAGCAATTTAAAGTGGGATACCCACGTACATCTCATAAACAAAAAACTTAGTACCACAGGCTATATGATAAGGATGCTAGCAGGACGCACAAGGGTGGAGACTTAGAATGGCTTGCTTCACATATTCCTTGTTAAGTTATGGCTTAATATTCTGGGGGGATCAACTGCAAAAGAAAATAAGAGCCATGATAAGAGCAAATACAAGAACATGTAAACCACTTTTTAAAAAAATTAGGCATTCTTCCTCTTCCTTGTATCTATATATTTTAAATAATAATATTTATCCGTAAAACCAATAATACAGATTCACCTTTCATTAAGAATGAAGCAGTCCATCAATACAATACAAGACAAAATTCAAACCTCCATGTATATTAGCAGAATACCTCCTTATACCAAAAGAGCATATTGCACTCTAGCATAAAGATATACAATAATCTTACAAAAAAGGAAATACAACAAGATAAAAGTTCCAAACTATCCCTAAACGCACATCTAATTAATTACTGCTATTTCATTCAAGATTTCCCTGTAGATAGTAATAAATAACTCTTTCATAAATTCACTATGTCCTAATAGTGTGAGAATTTTTTTTTAAATACTGTTTATTGCCCATTTTTACTACTTAGGCACCACAGGCAGTGGACACTGATGATATATGGGAAAGAATTTTTTTTAAGGAAGGATTCGTTCCAGGTCTGAGTTTAGGGCACTTTCCTGGCATTTGCCATTTATGAGGAATGAGGGAAACCTGAAAAAACCCTCAGTCATGGATGATGGTCCTGGCAGGATTCAAACCCTAGACCTCCTGCTCACGAGTCTGCATCTTCATGACCTCGGCCAGACATAGCAGTTGGTGTGAGAATGACCATGCACTTCACCTATGTACCTTAATATTATTGTATATACCTAATTGCATCATGTTTTTTACTTTTGATAATCTTGTATGTAATTCATTGTATTTTATTATGATGTGTCCAATACCAATTGTACTACTATGTACTAAAGTGATCAACTGGACTAATAAACTACTATACTATTTCACATATGGATACAAGTTGCATTTGCTTGTATTATTTATGTACAATGGGGGAATAAATGTTTCATGTTTTAGATTTACTGTTATTGAATAAAACAAATATTCTTGGACTCACAAGTAAAGACACCACACCACTTTCTCAAAGTGAGACCTTTAAGGAAAAACATTTTCAGTATTCCCAGCTATGACCACTTTCTTTTCAGTATGTTTTTTCTCATTTTAGGCACATTAAAGAAAGTGAATTTAATACAAATGAATTATAAATAACAACAATAATAGCTATTGCTTTGCCCCTATCTTAAACATGTGTTTTCTGAATTATCTAGAACAGCTGCAATATAAAAAATGCATTACATAATTAAGATCAATTGTATGATTGAGTTGAACTACACACTCTTATTGCCCCACTTACTTGTTTATAATATGTAGTACTAGTTTCACGAACCCTTTGTTCGCATCATCAGCTACACGACCACTGCTGGATAATTTGTTATACCGTGGGAATATGTATTCTACTCTGGTGGACTTGTGATGAACTTAAAGTTTATGTATTCATGCCAGTAAAATATATAAAATACAAGCAAATGGAGAAATCAGCAGTAGCATCTCATTTCTGGACAGAAAACCACTACATAGTCCATAAAGCAAAATTATTATACTCAGAACAAGGACCTACAGAATTAGCAACATGGGAGAAAATCAGCATTTACAAATATAGACTGTTTAATGAACTTCCTACACTTACAGGGACGAAAACATAAAATTTAAGTATCACACCTCCAACAGAGTAGTACACATTCCCATAGCATAAATTATCCAGCAGTCGATGGGTAGCTGAGGACGCATACAAACAGTTCGTGAAACTAGTGCTACATATTATAAACAAGTGGGGTAATAAAAGTGTATAGTTTGACTCAGTCATACAATCGATCTTAATTATATGATTAGATTCACTGTACAAGTTCCAATTAACATTTCTAGTTAATGCATTACATGCTCATCTACTCATATAAGGGCAGTTTGAAAAGTTTTCAGCTTTGACCATAGGTGTCCATGCAATTGGCAAGATAATTGCTTTTTACTTGATACATCAGTCTTAAGTATTTATTTAGAATAAGGGACTGTTTAAATATAGTGAAACCTCAATTCATAATTGTCAGAAGCATCATTGATCCATTGTTCAATTTATGTAGTCCCAGACATATCTGCATTATAAATAATAGGAATAAAACTTGCATTGATCATTTCTCGAAGTATCATTTTCTTACATTGATTGTGCATACATTGTTTTATATAATGTGTACTTTATTGTTTTTTTAAATCATGAATCCCTGATAAACTGTAACAAATACAATAGAATGTTTTTTAAGCATACTGTAGCAAGGCACACATTGTTTTCTCATGTATTTAGTGATAAGGCATCACAAAACAAGGCAGGTAAGACAAAGTTTATTGAGACTCACGTAAATGGATTTTTATGTGAACATTTTTTTGCTATTGTCCAACAGCAATGACGGTCACTTTTAACACATAATATTCAAACAAGTATTGCCAAATGACTTTCAGGGCCTAATTTTCTAAAAATATATGAAATCAATTCTAAAATGATATATTTTACACTTCTTAATAATTTCCTAAATTAAGCCCACTGCACAAATAGTAGAAGTTGAATGTCTTATAAGCAGACAACGAATCTTCAGGTAAGGGACAATTTTTTTTCTTAATAGATATGATAAAATAAAACAATATTTACATTTATAGGATAATTAACAGCTTAAAATATGTAGTTTATAGTACATATAAATGCCTATTTTGACATTAGTGCATATTCTTTTGTTTTGAGCTAAAAATATCATATTAACATGTAAAACTGCAAATGCAATCAAACCATAAATATATTTTTTCATAATTTTTATGTTGAGTGAATGAATCTCATTTGACTGAAAGGAGAAAATAGGAATATTATTGAACATTTTGAAAGCACCAAATGGTTGTAAATGATCTAACTGAAAAGATGCTGCATGCGCCACAATCTGCAATTAAAATTTTGAATGACCATCTGTTGCAGAAGATTTAGCATACTTTAGACCAAACTTCCACTTACCATTGAACTCATTAGAATGTGATTAGGACAAAGGCCCATGAAATATGTTATATAGTAAGTGGAGAATAAGAGTACAAAATGAGCTTCCAAGCCTAATGTAGAATGCATAATTGCTTCCTGTACTTGTTCTGAAACAAAATTAGTTTTTAAATTCAACTTCCTACCTTCAAGTATTATTAAATTTGAAAGACCAGATCTATAAAAACATTGAAATTGTCAAGATAAGATTCACCACCTGGGGAAATTGGTAGAAGAATAAGAAATGAACTGGAATTTGTATTTATGAAAAACCATGCACTTTTCTGTTTATGATTATTGGCAAATATTTTGTCAAAAAGCTAAATTTTACGTTTTATTGGTCTTATACCTGTGCTCAAAATGAAATATGTTCCAGTGACATTTGTAAATGCAGAAATATCTTTTCTCTCTCAAACAGACAAAAGATGCAATTTTATTGGAAACTTTGGGAAAGGCAATTGTAATTATGATGAGGCAAGCTACAGGAAATGAATAAATGACTAATATTAAACAGTGTAGTAATTAACTCTGATATAGAATTGGGTTGATGACACCTATACTTCTTTTTTTTATATATATATATATATAAGTGGACACGTTTTGGGAACATTTGATTCAGGAACAACTGGTTGGTCTTCTGCTGATGGGAATGAAAGTTTCCAAAACATGTACAATTAAAAAAAACCAAATAAATGAAATTGTCACCAAACCAACCTTTTATCAATATTATTATTTGGAAAAATGAAGCAAACTATAAACTGTGTCAGACAATAAATTGTGATTTTTCTTATGATGAAAATAATGTTTTCATTTGAAATTTTCTAATCACATTTTTCAGGTACCAAGTCCAAGTCATTTTTCAGATTGTATGCTAGTTGTATTAGTTGAAATATCATGCTTTTAAAACCTATTAAAAGTATTTTTACTTGAAAATACTTTGTTAATAAAATATGGATTATATTGTGAAATTTAATGACCAAACTCCAAAATTAGCTGGTTGTGAGATTTAAAATAACAAAAAATTACATATATTTGTAATGCCAATTTCCAGTTTTATAGTGTATATTCCTTCCTTCTTAGAGCTTATTTTATGTGCCAAAAACCATTGTTTTTAATGTCTAAAAATCTGCTGTCTGCGTATAAGCACAGAATGGCTTGCATAAAATGCTGCTGGTAATGAAAATAACATAAACTAAAGAATAAATAACATGAGTTTAGTAGAATTTTCTAGCTCTAATTTAAATAAAAACTTTATTCTAATAATAAAAAAAAGTTTTTATTACTTTTTTTCTTTACAACTTAATCATTAACTTTAAAACAGCACACAAACTAGACAATAGGTAATCATTCAAATTATTTACACAATATAATCTTGTGCATGAATAAATATTTCTAAACTTACAATGCCTTTAGCGTCATTCATACTGGTCTAAGATTTCTTCAATTAGACTTAAATTTGCTGGAGCTGTAGTGAACAAACTTCCTGTAATGAGAAAATGTAACTCATTATCATCTAAATATTGTACTTACAAGCTGTTGACAATGGAGTGGTAATATACCCTGAACTTAGGTATTCATTTTTACACTAAACTCCATTTACTTACATAAAATAAAACATGTTTCGGGAGAATCTATCCCATCTTCAGTGAGCAACTGAAGATAAGAGAGATTCTCCGGAAACATGTTTTAATTTATGTAAGTAAATGGAGTTTAGTGTAAAAAATGAATACCTAAGTTTAGGATATCATTATTATCTATTTAAATTATTAATTAAATTATATTTAGGAAGCTATAGACAATGGAGTAGTAATATATCCTATTATAATGTATTAAAATGTTCACACTAACTCCACTTTCTTATACAACATTTGGACATGTTTCTGGGGGCAATCACTCCCATCAACAGCTGTTGGCCAAGAGTCAAGAAAAAAGAGAAATTTAGAAATTAGAACCTAAGAACACTTCAGGAATATTAAATATAATCAAATTTAAAAACCAGTAGTTGCAGCACATTTCTGGTCTAAAAATTATAACATTGAAAAGGAACCTAAATTATTAAAGACAGCGAAGAATCCAGAATAATTATCAAACATGGAAAAAGATTTATATTCTCTAAAACAAAGGCAACATGAACTTTGAGATTCCACCACTGGATTGTTTAGGCTAGCTCATTTTGCCTTGCCACAGGATGTCAGTTCACAGCTGATGACAAGAGTGATTTCAAACATGTTTTACATATTAAACAAGTAAATAAAGTATAAATAAAATGCGCAGAGTGTGAAAAAATCTATATTGGAAAAAGAAAGAAACATAGGACATGGTTAAAAGAACACTCCAGAAATATTAAATATAAACAAATGAAAAAATCAGTCGTGATATCTGATTTCTGAACAGAATTGCAACATATTGGAAAAAGCAAAATTATTAAAGTAAGCACAGAGACCCACAGAGCTTAATAACTTGGGAGAAAATCTGCATGTATAAATACAGAGACAGATTAATCAACTTTGACATTTCTGGGAATGAAAACATCAACTTTAAGTTCATTACACCTTCACAAGAGCAGAATAAGTGTTCCCAAAGAAATATTGTGGAATCACAAAGTAGTAGGCAATTAGCTGAGGATGCAGACAATGATTTTGTAAAACATGTTCTAGATATAAACAAGTAGGTAAAGTCCCAAGAGTGTATAGTTCAATTCAGTGATACATAATTTAATTAAATTATGTATTACTTCATTGTCAACAACTTCTGTTTATTCATCTTATAAATATTATTTCTACCAGCTGAGATTTTTCTCCATCTGTTAGAGAATGAGAGAAAAATAATCTATTACATATTAAAAAAATTACATTAAAATTCAAATATAAAAATCATAGGTGTTGATATGTGACATAATGAATAAATGATATTTAGATGTATGGATAATTAACATTCTACCTATTTTGTTTCTGAATAATAAATGTATTCTATAATATTCTGAAAAGTGATTTATAGTCCTTCCTATGTTATTAAAGAGCAGTATTTAAGAAGTCAAGTAAATAAGGTAAAATGCACATTTGAGATAGTTCACACAGGGAAACAACAAAAAGAATAATTTAATCATTTCTGACAATTGTGCCGCAAGAGATGACAACAAGAAAAAATTAAATGTCTAGGCGCCGAGGTAAAAAAAAACTGAAAATGACATTGCAGATGAAAATAAATTTCAATCAGCTACTCTTGCATATAAAATCAGACAAATCCTGTTCTTAAATGAACAAAGATTCTGAGTTCAAAAATAAAGGAACTGAGCTGAAATATGCCATAATTAATGAAAAACTTAAAAATTTGAACATACAAGCATTAGAAGCTATAAAAGAATAAAACACATTAAAGGTTTATTTCTTAATGAACAACTGCAAGGTCTGGGGCAAATGAAACAGCAATGGAGCGAACTTAGATTAGATATTCCATTATTCCATATTATGACAAAGTAAATCATCATCAGCTTATGATTTCATTCGAAATGCTCCATTGCTGACTCTTTCAAGCAGGTCAACTTTGAAACCATATACTGGAGCTTGCACTAAGAAAATCGATGGGTCTAGACCTACATCTATATTATACATATAGTTTTAACACATAGTTTCTTTCTACTGTTTAACATGATTTATGCTAATCTCTTCTTAGCCAAACTATTTAGAACACTTTTATGGCTTCACTTACTGGCGATTTACTCAAGACATGTTTTGAGGACCCTTGTCCACATCCTCAACTGTTAAACTACTGTCAACAAAACATTTCCTGAGTAAAGCTCCAGTAAGTGAAGCCATAAAGAGTGTTCTAATTAGTTGGCTCAGAAGAGATTATTAATGGATTTCACTGTGTTAGATTCCAAATTGAATTAATATTTAAAATGATTTATGCTGTGAAAATTCTTGTTATTTTCAATGAAATTAATATTATAGGTGCATTTATGTGTGCTTCCTAATATTCAAGAGGGATTGAAAGTAGTACTCCAAGTGGCAAATAATGGAACTGGTGTGAACTATGAAATCCATTACTGTCCCAGCAAATTATCAGTCTTATATATAGATGTAGGTCCAGCACACAGCCAGTGGTCTAGAGTAGACAACACTAGAATTGTGCTTATTCCATGCATAACATGTGTCACCATGTTCTTCCATATCCTATAGTAATAGAAAAGTATTTATAATAATAATAATAATATAGATAAATAATCCTTCAATAGCAATGATAATTAACTTTCTAATGCAACAAACATATAAACTTGTGATTATGCTCACAGTGTGTTGGTTACGAACTATTTAATTCAGTACAGTTTGAATTGCTTATTTACCTGTAACTGCTGATGGTCCAGTTTTAATACTACAAATAATTTTGCAGTCTCCTTCTTTTAATATCTGAAAGTCCAAGCAACGAAACCGTTCATCAGTTTCATACAGTGCTGGAGCATGGAAGGCATTGAGAAATGGACGTCCAGAGAAGGGATTGATAAAATCTGCCCAGTAACCTGCTAGCCTAAGCTTCGTGCACATTTTTTCAGCAGCCAACACAAACTGCAAAATAAGGTTTTTTCTTGAGAAATATGTCTATGCAACAATTGCATTGGATTTCAAAACACACTTGAAATATGAATTAAAAGCACCACAATGCTACAAGGCAAGCAGTTAAATTAGAAAGCAGCATGCAGTTTTGTAGTTGATTGTGCATCTCATTTATGCAAGTGAATCCTAGACAACATCTTTGTAAATACATAAATTAATACTCTACAGAGTAGACTTGCCAAACATTCCATATAATGCAGGATATACTATATTTGAGGAAGAAATTAAAGCCATACAGGACATTAAAAATCGTCATTTTATCTTTTGATTGATTTTTAAAATCAGAGAGAACTTGTGAAACATTCTTCTAAATTTCACATATGGCATGGGTGAAGTGGTATGCATCTGTGCCCTGCAACTTTAGGATTCCTTCCAAAAATTATGAGTTTTTCTACAACACCTACCACTGATGCCTTTGCAAGCTTTTAATTTAGGAAGTGGCTGAAAAGAAAGCAATCACGATATTGCCAAGAAAAGTAGTTTCCAAGTTTGGGACATTTATATTTATTAAAATAATTATCACAATTCACAATAACTCACCAATGGTGCTTTTAACAACATAAAAAATAGCAATTTGTGATCTGAGCAAACTGCTTTAATATTCACATAAAAATCCAAAAATCTGGTAAGTTCTTTCCTAATTTCATTAAGAAAAGTTTATATAACAAATGTGCTTGTCTGCAATTTATGCTTATAGAAATTTAATGACTAAGTACTTGCCCAATTTAACTTAATATTACCCTTAATCATTGCTAGCATGTAATTTAAGAAATGAAAGTTTAAAGGCCAAGTACATTAATGAAATTAAATAATTTTACAAGGTGCTAGCCCAAGATTTTATACATTCCAACACAAAAGCTAAAGATTTGAGTTAAAATTTACAATATACACTAGTTTCTGCTGCGTTGGTCAGTGGGAGAGGCCCAGGGTAGAGTAATGACTAAAATTTAGAAGTACTTCCAAAAGCGATCTAATTTTGATGAAAGTGCTACTCTCTCTAAAGAAGCACATGCTTTACAGACTGAGGGTAAAATTGTGAAATCATGACTCTTCCAGTATATTGGATATAAGTATAAACCAATGAAAGAAAGGACACATGGAGCAGGTTGCAAATTGGTAGGAAAAAGGTATTTGCCACAAAAGCATATACAGATGTGTGTACCAATGGCCATGTGCAGTGGTTTTATGTTACAGTGTTATTTTCTTGTTTGATACTATCTGTTGTAAAATGAGTAATTCTCCTTCAAAGAAAAGGAAGAGCCTTTGGGCATATATAATAAAAATATTGTGGAAAATAACAGCATGTAGCATATATACAGTGTATCTATAAAGTCATGGTGCAATTTTGAAGTCACACAAAAGCAACGAAACAAGATAGAAATATGAAACCTTTATCAAATGAAAGAAAATCTTTCCAAATTTGCACACCTGTTTAGTGCAATTTGGTGTGGCTCCTGTTTGTTGCCCCACCCTTATCTAAGTATTTTAATTCATTTCATACATGACAAAGGGCATCAGGTATAACAGAGTGAATAGCATCTCTCTTTTAAATGCACAATGTTGTTTATAAGAACATGCTTAACATAATCCCACAAGTAAAAGTCTAAGGCATTAGATCCGGTGATTGTGGTGGCCATGCCCTTCATCCACCTCTTCCTATCCATCTCTCCAGAAACTCATGAACAGTGTTGGCATAGTATGGAGGAGCACCATCTTGTTGAAAGATTACACCTTTGCCTGAATCTTGAAATTGTGGCACTGCACACAACTGCAACATGTCAAGGTAGTTGTTTGATTTCACAGTCTGCTCCGTAAAGAAGTATGGGCCTAGAATATTATCTTAAGTGATGGTACACCCATACTCAATGTAGGCATGAGGATTTTCATAAGCCTATATGGATGTTATAGTGATGAATATAACCACACACATGGAATATGGTCTAATCGCTAAACACAGTCTTCCGTAAGAATTGTTCATTATTGTCCATCTCATCAAGCATCTGTACAGCAAACTCATATCGTTTGTGTTTATCAGTTCGGTGGATAGCGTATAACAAATGCAGCTTGTAACCTGTAAATTGGAGATTTTTCTTTAAAACTTCATGAACCGTAGTCTTCTTCAAGTCTAGATAATAGCACAGGTACACAATGACTTCTTGGGGTTCCTTAGGTAGCTATTCTGTACACCTTCAACAGACCCATCACTAACTTAAGGCCTATTTGAACGTTTTTGGTTCAACAAGCTGCCAGTTTCCTTCAGCTGCCTATTCCACTGCAGAATGTTATTCCCTTGTGGCAGCTCTTCATTGTAAATGCAGCGATATTCATGATGAATATGTGTCATAGATTCAACTTTTGCAAGCCAAAGAACTCATTGAATTTTCCTTTGCACTATCCACATCTTGACTACATGGCATGATTCGCTTCATGTTGTGCTGCATCATTACCTGCATGCACACAAAGTTGAAATTGATGCTTCAGAAACTCTTTGGCATACTCTTCAATGTATCATAGGCTTCATCCTTTGGTTTTGTTTTGTTTAGTCATTATAAGTATTCAAAACTGCAACATGACTTCATAGAAAATTGCAAATTTTCTGATGAAGTTGATTTAAAACAACATGCCAGTTCAGCAGTCTTAAGTTCAATCACTTTACTGGCCTTTGAGAGAAAAAAATTGACATGTCCCTTAGAAATTCCAAAAATCTGGCAAGTCTACTTTAGAGAGATTCAATTATATCTATGTCTAATAAAGTTATTTAATCTCTAGAACAAAAAGTATCAGTGCATAGTTCTGTAAGTTGAAAGACAGCATAATGGCTATTGATCCTCATTCTACAGAATTTGTCACTGTCTAACAAAAGCTATCACATGAGTTCCAGCTTAAATGTTGTTGCTACAGTACTAGAGATGTGGTAGAGTACATTCATACCAATTTTGTCAAGGTTTCTTTTTCAATGTCTGCATCATCCACACCCTTAAAGAGATCATTTGAAGTTTTCTGTGAGAGAGTGACAACTGTTAACTCTGAGGAACCCAAGTTGATTGTCTGAAACAGCTCTAGTACACCTGCAAAAAAATCAGTAAATGTCTCAGAATAGTCATGAATGGGAGGTCAGTAGATTTTATTAATGACACAGTGTAAACTATGCTGTAGAATGCGTAATAAAATTAAACAAGCTGAGCAAGCATGGAAAGTTAATAATTTTTAAACAAACTTTTTAAATCTTATTTTGATTTTAAGTAAAACACTAAAAATCATACTTATACTTACATACTTACATACACACTTATAAAAGTAAGTTTGTTAAGTTTGTGAAACTTAAAGAGAGTTTTAATGTGACGACATTATTTTTAGTGTTTTACTTTAAATCAACATAAGATTAACAAAAGTTTCACTGTGTGGATTCCGACATTCCGTAAACAAACTTTTTAAAAACTAAAGATGAAAGAAAGGTATTCTAAATAATAGCATTTTTTCTTTCATAATTATTATCACTGAAATGGACAGACTTGTGATTCACTCAGTGTGAATCAATACCTCAACCCATCTTAAAATAATAGAAATACAAAGGTCACTCAAAAAGTTTTTAGACATGGGCATCCCAAAGCATTTAATTCAAAACTTAGCATCACATCTTCTCAAAATAATCTCCCTTAGACTCTATACATCCTCCCCTTCTTCTAAACCTTCAGTGAAAGCACTGGCATAGCCATTCTCATCTAGTGCTAAGAATTCCTCTTCATATGCTGCAAAAGCATCTTAAGGTAATGAAAACTGCTTCTCCTGCAGTCAGTTCTTCACTGTATGGAACAGGAAGAAGTCCCAGAGTGCCAGGTCCAGGCTACAGAGAGGATGGATCTGCAGTTGAAAGGGGTCACCTGGAGAAAATCCAATGTCACATGGGCAGAGTGGGTAGATGCATTGTCATGATGCAACAAAATGCCCCTAAATGTTCTTGGTTGCTTTTCTCACACTTTTTCAAATGATCAGAGGAATGTATACCATTGTGTGATGACTGTTCTTTGATTCTCTAGAGATATTGTTGCCACACGACCAGTTGTGCCAAAGAAAGTCACCATCATTTTCTTGCACACACTTTTTCCCTTTTGTCCTTTACATGCAGATTATCATCAGGGCAGACACACACTGAAGACTAACATTTTGTTTCTGGGTCAAACTGATCAATTCATGACTCATATTCTATTATACTGCCAAAGCTGGCCAAAGTCTTTAAGGTGGAGACTCATTAGTGGGAGGTCTGGGGTTTGATTCCCACCAGGACCGTCCTTCCTGACTGAGGGTTTTCCCAGGTGTTTCTCAGTCTTCATAAATGGCAAATGTCAGGGAGGTAACCTATACTTAGGCCTGGAATTCTTCCTTCCTTAAAAAATATCCTTTCCCAGTTTATCATTTCATCTTGTGTATCTCAGTGTTCACCGCCTGTGATGCCTCAGTAGATAAAACGAGCATTAAACACTATTTAAAAAAAAAGAAAAATACATCTATTATGATCTCAGAAACATGGTGAGAGCTACCATTATTGAATCTCTGGAGCATTTCTTGTCACCATTTTACTCGGGTGTATTTTGGTCCTGTGTGAGGTTCAGGGGCATCCAGTAGGATTAAACCTTATTGACCCTCAAGAAATCATGCAACATTTTTGTGATACTCCCAAACCAGGTTGTCTCGATGTCCTGGTATGTGACGTGGAGGGGGGCTTATCTCCCCATTTTCTCCACAGCATTGTTGTTTTCTTTGCTTACTGCTACTTTCTTCATCTTCATCTTCAAGGGATGTCTGACCCCTTCTGAATTTCGTAAAGCAATTGAAAATGATACCACAGAAAGGAGTAATGTCACCTAAAGCTTGTGTGAGTCTTGAAAGCATTGGTTCTGGTTTAATTCACTTTTAAAATCATACAGAATCATTACTCGAAAATATTCTGTCTGTAGTGCCATTGTGCATAATAAACTAGCTTGTACCTCTCAATGTCTCAACTGCTACAGTCAAGGGCAGAAGGTTGTGCCAGGCTGAAACTTTCACTGATTAACAAAGGATCAGGCAACATGCTGGTGAAATTATTTTCTCCCTATTATAAACAGTACAGTTTGGTCTAAAAACTCTCTGGATGGCCCTTGTAATAGAACCAAATCACTTTAAAGCAATATTGAGGAACACTTAACAAATTTCCAGACTTGACTAAACAGTTTACAATAATGCATAAGTGTGTGTGTGTGTGTGCGTGTGTGTGTGTGCGTGCGTGACACATATGTGGTAGCTTACACTTTTCTTTATAAATTAACAGAATTAGTGTAAGATGCCTAATCATTTAGCTTCAACAATATGGGCTGAAAGGAACATTTATACCAGTATGAGAGATGTACAGTTTTTAAACATTGATTACATAAATGACTAAAAGGATGTCAATTATTGTATTTTCTTATGTCCTTGTAACTGTGCTAATTATATTATAACCAGCTGATTTGAGATTTTAAATGCTACCTCAAAACAATATGATCCCAAAATAGCTCATGACTTGGCCAGAGTCAGCTGCAAGATTTTCATTGTTCTTAGTGGGATTAATGTTTTGAAAAAGGTATTTACTTTAGACAGCGGAATAAAGTTGAACTTAAAGTTAAACTAAATTTGCATTACTTGAAAAATACACTACCACTTCAGCCATGGTAGTAAACAATTTTTGCAATATAAGAATTAAACAGCAATGAAAGAAACAAAAAAAGCATGTCATTCATTTAATGTACTTACTTCTTCTTAAAAGTAGTGGACATATGTGAATTTCACAATCTATGGTGGCATATGAACCTTTGTCTTCCTGCAATTACAGAAAAGGAAAAAAAATACTTTTACTATTTCAGGCAGTGAAAGTATTCTTCAGAACCAGCAAACTATGTAATATGAACATTTGATGGTTAAGTAATAAAGCTGATAACATATACTGTTTAGTAAATTGAGTTTATTTGTCAGATCTGTTTTACAATTTATCTTCCCCATCATCAGATTACAAAATATTTTAAGACATTTTTGTTCTTCAAAGACCCCATAGCAGTAGAAAGAAAAAATGTTGAATTGGTAGAGGAAGTGGAGGCAATGATGGGCAGAAAGGGCATTTTTATATGACTTTTAAAGGAAAGCACAGTTTTAAAATCTGTAAGAAAAATAAACTTACTTAGTAAATACATATTCTAAAATAAATTTGAATAGTTTGGGATTTTCACAGTGAAATATGGTATCATATAACAAATTATTTATGAGGAAGTCACTCAAATTTCACTAGTTTTATTTCACTTACTTGGACATGTTTCAAAGACAAATTTCCTTCATCATCAGCATGGTTCCACAGTGGAAATTTGCCTTTGTCCAAGTAAGTGGAATAAAATTAGTGAAGTTTGAGTGATTTTCTCATAAATAATTTGTTATAACATATTCTAAAATTTGCTAGAACTATGACTAGAGCCCAGCTTTTATATAGTATGCTACAAAAAGCATTACTAGTTGCCTCTTATGGAATAAATATTACATAAAAATTTAGGGAGGTCTCCAGGATATTGAAAATCAGATGAGAGAAGCTCGTGGTTCTGTAATTTAAGAACATGGTCGCTTAGTTAGAGCTTAAGCAAGGAAGGCTGAAGATCTGTGGTTTGAATCCTGGCTGCTACCCAAATTTTTCAAATCTGATTCTTCCTTTTCAACTAATGTCCTACATGTGTTTAGTGTGAAATAACATTTCTATATATAAATTAATGTCCATAAAGTTGGTAGTTAAAACTAGAAGCTTAATAGCATTATAGGTCGCCTCTTAAGGAATAAATATCTCGTAGTTGAGAAACCTTAGGAAGGTTTAAAGGGTATATAGAATCAGATGAGAGAGGTTTGTGGTTCCAAGCTTGGAATACAGGGTAGTTTAGTAGGTTAGAGGATCAGCACAGAAGGCTGTTCCCCTTGAAGATCAAAAGAACAGTTACAGCAAACTAGTGCATAATAGTTTGCCTTGCAAAAGTTTTCCAAAAGATGTGTGAAAAATGATCATGAACTGGACTTACAGGCATCAGGCTGCATCTTGACAATGCCTTTGTCCATGGCACATTTAACTTCCTGGAGATTATCGCTGTGAAACTTCCCATTCATTCTTCTGACAATCCTGACTTGGAAGAGTGAGTCTTGTTCCCTTTGATGAAGAATCAATTGCAGGGAAAGCAATTTTAAGCACAGGAGATGCTATAGCAGCATGTGAAGGAGTTTAGCACTATGGATGATGAGTGTGCAATGTTTCCAGTCTTAGTTTCAAAGGGTGATCATTCATATATATATATAGAGAGAGAGACTGGGAAAAAGGCTTTGAGAAGAGGTAGTGGTAAATTTCAAGTTATTGTTAATATATGGCCCTTATCTGGAAACTTTGAAAGTGCCAATTGTAAAGCGATTCATTTTGATGTTAGACTACTCATTTATATTCCGTATAGAGTGAAACATAACATTACAAACCAAAGCTACCATAGAGTCCTGAAGCTTCATATTCAGAACAATATTTTTTTTGCAATTCTTATTTTATTTGTACCTTTGTCAAATGATGCTGAAACTGCTCAATCTTTGATGTTGTTGCATTGTCATGCCATGCTGGACCTACACTTCCAGGCAGATAGAAGCGGTACCCATTTGGCATCAGCAATTCCCAATTTAAATTTGTTCCTAGCCCAGAGTTACTCACCTCTGAAAATAAGCATATATTAATGAAAGTATATTAAAAGCAAGAGCCTCAAAACAAATGTAATGTGTGAAAAAATATAGAACAATATTAGCAAGCTAAAGAAAAATTTAAAATCAACTTTATATAAAATCAACCAAAGGGTTTGAACCTCACAGTGGTAAATATGATGATGTTTTTATTTACTGTATGTGTCCTTGGAGTAAATAAACTGAACATTTCAAATATTTTGAGAGCATATTATTTTTTGAACTGAAAAGATTAAAAATTGCTAAATTTCTAATAAGTGTGTGAAACAAAAAATAACTTACCATAACTTAAAAATAACTGTCTTAGAAACTAAAGCTGATGTAAATCTTTGACAAAGGCTATTTAATTTGCGTAAAACAAAATAATATCTTTAATTATGCAATTTCTTTAATGAGAAGATCATTCAAATTCCACCAATTTTGTTCCACTTATTTGGATGTTTCAAAGGTTGCTGCCTTCATCTTCAGCATGATATTCAAATGACCTCTGTAGATTTTAGGTATTTGGTGATGAGGTCTTTGTTATTTGGAAGATCTAAATTAACTATTTTTTCTTGAGTTGAATTTTAGCCTGGCTGATGATGAGAACGAAATGTTCTCTAAATCATACAATAATATCATTTATATGATTGGCTTCACTGTGCAAGTTCCAATTTACATTTTAATTATTTTTTTGTTGTTTTTGTTTATGAATATAATTAAGTCTATGAATTTCTGATGAGCTTTTAAAAGTGTTTATTTGGAGGAGGCTGAAATGGTGTGCTATTGCCAATTTCTCCATATATTTATATTTTACATTTCTCATGTGTTCCTTAATCTCAGGGTAATGTTTCTTTTTGTTTTGCCTACATATTTCATTTTGCAGTTTTTGCAACTTCTTTCATAAATGCTTTGGCCAAATTTTGTCTTTTGTGTAGGATTTTAGCAGGTTTTTCAAACTATATTTGTTTACTTGAGCCAAAATAATATTCAATTTTTTGGATGGAATGTGAATTTCTTGTACATATGATCTCCTTGTAACCCTTTAGTGTGGTGATATCTTTTTTTTTAATTTTTCCATTTTCTTATTGATCCAATCTATTGTGTAGCCATTTTCTATGCCATATCTATGGTTTTTAGGTATTCAGATTTGTATTCTGTCTTGCTTATTGGTAGGTTTGTTAATCTGAATGTGAGGGTGTTGATTATTGAGAGTTTGTGTTGTTTTGGGTTATGACTATCATTTTTAAGTAATTATCTGTATGAGTACCCTTTCTTAATATTGCCATTTTTTATGATTTTTATATCCAGGGAAGCAACAGCATTGCTGTTTTCTATTTCCATTGTGAATTTAACATTTTGTCTTGCAGGTTGAGTAATTTCATTGCATCCTCTTTCCATTTTTCATTCATTATTACAAAAATATCATCTACATAACAGTATCAACATTTGTATATGTATGGGAAAGCATCAACAAGTTGTGAAAGAATTTGGCATGTTCAAAAACGATGCCCATAAAGATAATACAACCAAAACCCAAAACAACATAAATTTCCAATAATCAAGAACTTTACATTTAGATTAACAAACCTACCAATAAACAAGACAGAATACATATTTGAGTACTAGAAAAATATACAGTAGAGAAAAAGGGCTACGCAATAGACCTAGTCAATAATAAAATAGAAAAATTTAAAAAGCAAAAATAAATAAAATACATCACTACACTAAAAGGCTACAAAGGAGATAACATGCACAAGAAATTAACATTCCATCCATGGACACATCAAAAATTCCAAAAGATATTTAAAAATGTGAACATTATTTTGGCTCCAGTAAACAAACACAGATTTCACACACACAAAAAACACAAAAAGCCACCAGGAATGCAATCTAGCATTTATGAAATCAGTTGCAAAGACTGCAATATGAAATATATAGGCAAAACAAAACAAAAAGAGATTTAAGGAAAAAATGAGCAATTTAAAATATAAACATATGGAAAAATCAGTAACATCATACCATTTCTGCCAAAAATATATTAATTTCAAAATGAACCAAAACTCTTAAAAGCTCTTCAGAAACTCACAGAATTAACAGTATGATGAATATATTCATAAAAATATATATTGCATAATTGTGCTACATTTCACTGTGAAAATTCCTGCTATTTCACATAGCACAAAATAAATTGTTTTGGAATAAACATTTTTACCTGCTCTATAACTAATTTTTCATACAAAGAAGGTGATTGTTTATTTTTAAAGATATTACATGCAACCATGTGGCAGAAACATGGGACCAAATGCAGCAAAATTGGTCATTACTTAAAAGAGCTACTCCAATTATTTTATGAAATCCTTTTTATTAAAGTTAATATCTGGTTCATTTATCAGTGACTGAAATTTAAGGTGAAAAGATGAGTTTTATAATGAAGATTTTCTACATTTGATGTTTATATATCAGCCATAGCTCAAATGGTTAAGGATATTATGATTTGTTTCCTGATGGGTGCTTGTTTTAATAGTAGTGCTACTCCTAAATATTTTCTGGATAGTGATTGGTGGTAGTAGTTTTAATCCTAGAATTCTGGCTCTTTTCTTCATTTGTTAGTTGGCAGGGAGTTCCTGTGGAGCTAAGTAAGATGTGTGCATATTTTTAAGATTGTGAATTATGATACTTAATTTATATATGGATGCTCTTTAACATTTCATGTCATCAGCATCCCATTCAATTCAGGGTGTGAAACGACAAATTATGCTCAGAGCCCTTTTCTTTCAGGCTTAAGGTTCTTTTACATGCTGTAAATCTACAACATGGGACCCATGGCTTTACTTCCCTTTGAAGAAAGCCATGCTTGGGATTTTTAAGCCTAAAAAAATCCACTGATCATGGCCAGGACTGAACCTGTGATCTTGGGTTTAGGAGGCAAGTATCGTTACCATTACAACACCAGGACTGACTGTGATGCTTTGAAAGAATAAACTAAACATAAACAAAAATAAATAAACATAATATAACACAGTATTTTATGTCACAATGTAATTAAGGTTTGTATAATACCTCCAATTTGTGGAAATAAACCTGTATTGAATAAGGAAACTCATTTTTCATTGTGGGGAAAAAATATGCAAAAAAAGAAGAATGGTCAGTAGTACACATTTTATATAGTTGCTCATCCTGGAAGGGATCAAAAATAACTTTGATGCATGTTTTCAAATTTGTCGCTTTAGTTTCATCCTGTAATATTGCCAGAAATTTTTAAGGGAAAATTGATAATCGCTTCAACATTCATTCATTATAGAATGGTATCCCTTTTTGAGGGAGATTACCATCGACCATGTTTGTGGCAATGACAGATTGATGGAGAAGGCTATGATTGAGGTAGATAAGGAAAAATTTGATTTATCCTCAGAAATATTGCACTTTCTCAAATTTTGTAATGTCCTTAAGATTAGTTTTATGTTAGGTTTGGTCTAAGTTAACTCTCTCTACATATGTAGATTTCTGAAAACTGCAGTGTTGATTCCCTTTCAAATAATATTTTCTGTGATTTCCAAGGTAAAATTCTTCTAAATAATTAATGCAAAATTCTGAGTGGTATATTTTAATAAACAGCACAATAAATGATAATGGTGATGCAGGGAGCAAATAAAATAAGTAGTTCATATGCCTACAGACCTGCAAAATTTTAGCTATCATATTGTAAATTATAATTTAATACGTTTCTTGATCTCTGATTAATCTTGTCTTATCAGTAGGGATACGCTTTTTGCTACCTTTCATCTCGCTCTATTTGACTAATAAGAGTGGCCAAGGTTGTTATAAAATGAAATTGTGGATGAGAGGTTTGCAGTACAAATTCTGCCAGGATCATCTTACCTGCAGTTTTTTCAAGTTTTCCTTAGTTCTAATCAATGGCAAATGTAAGGGATGTACCTAAAAACTTAGGTTTGCAATGCTTCCTCCCCAAATATTATTCCCTTCTTAATTTTTCATTTCCTCATTAACATCAGTGCTCACTGCCTGTGGTGCCACAGTAGTAAAAATGGGCTTAAATGCTAAGCATAAAAAGTATTCTTTTTGATGACCCTTCATGTGAACTATAGTTCAGCCTCTCAATTTTCATATAGTACCTCCATTTTTATCTTTATCCACTTCCCATAATAGTTTCTCATATGCTAGCTAATATACAAGAATGCTTATTTCTTGATGCCCTTTGAAGGAGTATGAGCTTGAGAAGCATCAGGTGATTTCTGGGAATGTTGCTGTGGCATGGATTTCTGCAACATTTTCTCTAGAAATTTGGTTGTTGGACCCGAAGCATGACTTGATGCCTTAACCTGCTGTGACTATACTTTATGTCTTTGTAATAATGATGTCAACTTGACAAATTGGAGTCAGAACTTCAGTTTGATAGTATGCATGTGGATCCTTAAATTGCATAAAATTAGTAACTATTACTTGCTGTAGCAAAATATTTCAGTAATACTAATTCAAATTAATAATACAGTGCCTGCTTACATCTCACAACTTTACATCTATCTGCTATTAGAAATTTAACTCTACATTTAGCACAAAAATGCTAAAACCATCTTTTCGAAACTCTAACAGACAAAGGTACGTTATATAATTTATCAAAGCAATAAATGTTTCATCTTTCGTGTTTGAGCAATTTTGTAATGAAAACATAACCTAACAAGTTAAAAATATGTGGCACTCTACCTGAACTGTTAACATTTTTCCTTGGCTTTACAAGCTTAAAAGAATCTTGGTTCTTCGAGTCACTTCGCCTGGAATAAAATGCTTGTGCATATTTCCACAGTTTTACTCGCTGAGGACTTAATTTCTGGGTACAGAACATCTAAAAACACAAGATGGAGTGCAGTAACTTACATTAAAATTCAAAACATTTAATAAAGGAATGATCACAAAGAAAAGCATACATTTCTGCAAGGTATAGAATTAATAATTACTTACGATCAGCATAAATACTGCTTTTAACTACAAATTTCTTCCGCAACATTTCATTTGATTATAACAGTAAACGTGGCTCCATCTCGAAATAGTTGTGGAAAGATTTCTACCAGTTGTTTTGTAACACCAACATATGAAAAATGAAGTTAAATGTACTGCAACCTTCGAATCTTAGACAAAGTCAAAATAATCGCCTTCGGGGCCGGGGGGTCATTTTAAATGAGGGGAATAGAAAGCACAAGTAGGCACTTGAGAGCATTTAATTTACACATTTGCTCATGTATCCAATATGTTATTTGGGCCCTAAGGCTGGAAAAGTCTTTTTCATAATTATATGTGCCTTCAAATTCTCGGGCTTTATTTGAAGTTAAAACTAGCTAAATTTCTCTTTCGTAAATAACACTGAGTTTCGGCAATAAAAAAGGTAGTTCTAAAAAGGAAATTTGCTTATATCTTTTCCTCCTCTTTAAAAAAAAAACAAAAACAAAAACAAAAAAAACATGGCTGGTCGAGGACTCGTGAGCAGGATGTCTAGGGTACGAATCCAGCCAGGACCGTCCTCCCCGACTGAGTTTTTTTTTTTTTTCAGGTTTTCCTCAGTCTCATAACTGCCGGAGAGGTACCCTAAACTTAGGCCTTGAACGTTTCCTTCCTTAAAAAAAAAATCCTTTCCCAATATATCGTTTCATTTCACGTATCACCAGTGTTCACCGCCTGTGGTGCCTCAGTAGTAAAAACGGGCGTTAAACACCATTTAAAAATCTTTTTAAAATGGGTCTTCTCAGGAAATATGTCACATCCATATTTCCTATTTCAATCTATTCTTTGTCTGCCGTTTCTTCAGTAGACAAATATAATAATTATGGAAAATGTAGAATGACCAGACTTTCTGCATTTCCTGAACGTCCTACATTTTCACTCTAGTTCCAAACTTTCTATATATAAATCCTTTTTGTTTATTTTTACAAATTGAAAGTTACTTTCACTCATACCAAGGCATAATGTAAAGGTAGAAAAAATGTTTTCCATGATGTATGCTCAGTGGACAGATATTAGAAATAAATCACTGAAGAATTTATTATTATTCAAGTGTAGCTTCAAGAAATTTGGATGTAAGGCTTTTACAAGAATATACAAAAAAAGAATGATGTAAACTTTTCGTCATCAGAAAAATATGTTTAATTTGTCAGTGTAGAATATATGCTTGTTTTTTGTGCAGCAATGTATTCTTAGTGTTTTATACTTTTCTACTATTATAATTACTGTTAACTTGTTACATTGTTAATAGTGTTACTTTATTTTTATTATATATATATTTCAAAATTGAACTGAAAAACAACAGTAAGGTGTGTGGTGTGGTGTGTGTGTGTGTGTGTGTGTGTGTGTGTGTGTGTGTGTGTGTGTGTGTGTTTCAAAATTGAACTGAAAAACAACAGTAATGGGTAGTATGATGTTCTGCAAACAGATGTGACTCACATATATTATGATAGCGTTACTATGTGACAGGTAAATCAACAATGAATAAATGAAGCCAAGATTATCGTAAATCAAAAACTGAACAAATGAAGTCAAGATTACTGTATGATGTCCTGTAAACAGATATGTTATACTATCGTTGCTACAGCAAAATGGAGCCAACATTGTCGTTTGAACGATGGAAAGAAATTTTGAAGTGGTATTGGAAAACCGAGAATTTTGTTGAAGTTCAAAGGCAATGAAGACGTGTGTACAGAGCAGAACCGCCAACGCGAGTAACAACTGCAAGCATTCGAGACAAATTTGATACTCATGGTACCGTATGCGATGTTCACAAGGACAGATCTGTAGAGAACTCGCCCAGCAAAAAGCCCCACGCACTGGATCCAAGGCACTGGGTAGAACGTAGAGATTCAATTGAGTTTCCACCGCGTTCTCCGGATCTAACTCCGGACTCCTACCAACGGGGAACTCTTAAGGATGTTGTATACCGTAGAAACCCAGCTACACTGGCAGCACTTCGGGAAGAAATTGAAATGGCATGTGCTGCAATCACTGAGGACACTTTCGCAATCGTTGCTCAATCACTAGTTCAACGTACTCAGAAGTGTATCGACGCAGATGTTGGGCATTTTGAACAACTATTGTAACTCTAAAAGTCTGTGATGATTAGTGACCATCATTTGTTTGTGTGAATTCAGTTTTGTTATTTTAACACAGTTTTTTTCTTTGTTTGAAGTGTGAATACATTTTGGCACCCTCTGTATATACATTAGGCGCTTAATTATGTGCTGTTTATAGCAAATTAAAATAAATGATATAAAGTACGCCTTTTTTTTTTATTCAACAAGATGTTTCTCGTCAGTAGAAATTGGCATCAATGTCAAAAACCCTTAATTAATTTTTATATATTTATTATGAATATTAGAAAATATTTTCTAGAGTGGCTCTTTCGCTGGAGGTCTCTTACCGTTGTCTATAAAAGGTTCCGAGGCCTCTAGTGAGAGAATCACCCGTTAAAGAGAATGAAAGCACGTGCAAGCTATAAATCACGTTTATTCTAAAATTGAAAACATTTAGCATTATATTAGCTGACCAATAAACAAACCAAACCACAAGAGTCTAAAACAAATTATATGTGAGTACAAATTAGGAAACAGTGGCGAATTTAGTTAACATAAACAGTAAAACATTTTCAATATTAATCACTAGGTTCCTTAGTTAAAATAAGAAATGTTTTTCATTTTGCGAAGGCTAGGAAAATTTCACTTTCACTCATTCACACAGAAAGAAATATTGGATCAGGCTTAATGCCTTCTTCATATAGTTCCCTTTTTATATGTTGGTATAATTTATACAACAGTTCTTGGTTTTTCTTAAAAGTTATTTATAATTCCTGTACTGTAACAAGAGCTAGTGCACTCAGTATCTCCTAAGGTATGGTGTTTCTCAAGCATGTTTCTAAATACTTTAACGAACGTCCAGGAGATGTAGTTGTGACAAGAAATGAAGTTACCTTCAGTATTCAAGACTAAAGGAGTGTTTCGCACAACTCATGCATGAATAATGCTTGAGGTTTGTTTTCAGATCTCTTTGCAGCACAATTATTAAAATGTGGACCTATATTACTGGTACCATCAAAATTAGTTTATCTTTAATTCTCTACATTTATTCACAGGTCTTTTCAACTTCCAATTTTAATATTTACTACAGAAGAACCACGTGCATCAGGAATGGGTATTAAGTTCAGGAAAGCTCCCTAATAATGAAATGTTCGGCCTAAGGATTCCTATGTAACAAACATAAAGTTAAATCTGCTCAGTTTCTAAAGCATCCCGTTTAATCAGCTAATACACTAAAACATGGAGAACCATTAATCCTTTTTACAATGTTTTTAGTAATTATGGAACCACAAATTGGATTATTATCAAACCCCATATCTCTGTAATTCTCTAAATTTATCCATAGGTCTTGTAAACTTTAATTTATAATATTTATCTCAGAAGAACCATGTGCATTAGAAATAAGTACTAAGTTAAGCAAAGCTCTCTAATAATGAAATGTTCGGCCTGAGAATGCCTATTAATGTAATAAACATAAATTTAAATCTGCTCAGTCTCTGGAACGCCCTGATTAATCAGTCAATACACTAAAATATGGGGAACAATTTTAGTAATTATGGTACGAGTTATTCTTTAGTATTTGTTTCACACACTTAATAGAAATTTAGCAACTTTTAATTTTTTCAATTAAAAAAATCAATACCCTCTCAAAATATCTGAAAAGTTCAGTTTATTTACTCCAAGGACACATACATAAAATAAAAACACATCATCATATTTACCGTTAAGGTTCAAACTCATTAGTTGATTTGATACAAAGTTGATTTTACAATTTTATCTAACTTCCTCATATTGTATTATATTATATTGTATTACATTTATTTTGAGGTCCGTGCCACGAATCATTTTAGGAAAGATGAATGAAAAGAATGCCACAAGAAAACTTCGTGCAGGTACATCATTTTATTTCCATATACGAGTTTTCTTGGCCATCTTATAGTACGAGATTGTTATTTTGAAGTTATTCTAAGATTGGGTTATTTCGTTATGTATGGTTGTGCTAAGGTATACGATATAGCAAGTAGTCATGTAGATACAGAGTACTGTGTTCTTCATCAACTCTGAAACGTAAAAATGCCCTGATGTCATCAGATAATGTATCATTAAAGAAAGAAAATGTACCAGAGTCTCTGTGCTTCTAAATGACAAGCCTTTCATTCCACAGAATAAAATACTCGTACAGTTGATTTTTAGTGAAACTTTTAGCGGTTTCTTCTGAGTTTGTCTACCTGATCAATTAAATTAGCATAATTTGACCGATTTTCCAATACTCGTATTTTGAAATAAAATTATGTACCAGCACTAAACTTTCATATGGCATTCTTTTACCTAAAATAGTTCTTTGCATTCTTTCATTTTTAAATAGAGTTATAACAAAATGTAAAAGATAACATGATTCCTTTCCCTACAATCAAAATATGCAGCGAAAACAACACAAAATATACACAAGGCTCCCTGTTTACCACCAGAATGAGTGAACTAGCGAAATTCAGAAAGTCATTTTCTCTGAAGTTTTAAGTTTCTCTCTCCAGGTGTGAATTTTAAATTCCTCTTCCGGCACCCAGATGTTTTTGACAAGTTCGTATTTGTGTTCGTCACTTCTAGTAGAAACCTACGTTTCTTCGACACCAAAGTTGGAATGCCTTTTAACATTCATTGAGGTCGAGGCAATTAGGGTGTTCATTAAATAAATACTATCTGTTAGATAAATCTAAATAAATAATATTTCAGTTTCACATTCTGGTTGATATTTTGCCACAGTCGGTGTAGTACAAAATTCTATCTCAGCCTGTATTTTTAATTTTTTGATGCTGTAATCACCTAATGCTCAGCCCGTTTCTTTTTTTCGAAAATAAAAACAGCACAATAACAACCATTAAAACAACAGTTTGAACAACAATGTGTCACATTTATTACTAAAGTCTGCTACCGTATTGCGGACATTACAAAATGCGAAAATTACTTCCTCGATCGCGGATTTGTAATATTTCTACATAGCCCGCCATGACTAACGCTTACACTGGTAAGGACATGGATATACAGCTCTAAACCTTAACATTCTAGTGTTAACGCCAAAGTTAAATTCGTCGTTAATTTCTCTGTGCCATTGTTAGTTACCAAGAATAAGAGCTAAAGTAAATGATAAAAAAATTAATATGATCTATTTCCCTCCCGGCCCCTCTGGCTACGCCCCTGCCAGTACTGTAAATAACTAACGGCATCCTACAGCCAACTCTCTTAAACCTATAGCGCATCTAAGCAATGTTTTTTGGTATCTAGACTTCGTTTCCTAGTTATGTGTAAAATTAGAACTGGTACCTAAATTATTACGGATAGATTTTGAAGCCAAGAAACTTTGAGCAGCAGTGTGTAGAATTTAATTAAGAGAATGCAGGGCATTTTTCTCGAGTAATTTTAGCCAGAAAAGTCTCTCAAAATCCGGGGACAAGTGATCATAACCAACGAATTTTGCAAATATATCGGGCACAAGTGTTATGTACACGATGTAATCTATTGTTCAAGATAGTACCAAATCGTTCGGCTTACATCGCAATAATGAAAGTTTGTACATGTAGGTAAGGAAATACAGAACCTTCATTTGGACGCGTGGCTGCCCAAATGTGTTTCAGTGATATAGTTCGTTAGTGCCGTTATAATGCCAAAAAGTCCGTATACTATAGCACACACAATCTTCATGTATGATTCCTATGTGTAAACAAATTTGTACAGAAGTGAGAAGGTATAGAGAGATTCCGTGCTGTTCGTGAACTTCATAGAGAAAGAGTTCGTAATCTTGTGAATAGAGTTAGGGTAACGGGATCTGTCCGTGATAGGAAACCTAAATAAAATGCCGTGTTCTTACAGAGGAAAAACTCCATGACATCGGAGAAAAGTTAGAAAGAAGTCCAAAGTAATCTCTCAGAAAGTTTGCATAGGAATTGGGAATATAGCAAACCTCAGCTTGGAATGCCGCTGAACTTTTAAAATTAAAGCCCTATAAGATAACTGTAGTTCAGGAATTGGAACCGCACGATAATGTAAGTAGATTTAATTTCTGTAATTGCGTATTGGATAATGTTAATGTTCGCTTTATTGATCCGCGTTTTTATTTATTTTACGGACGAAGCATGGTTTTATTTATATGATCATGTAGCGACACAAAATAATAAATACTGGAGTGCAGAAAAACCCCTATCTTGTACATGAAATGCCATTGTATGACCAAAAAAAAAAAAAATGGTGTTTGGTGTGCTGTAGAAATCTACGCGCTTGAATGTAAGGGGCTATGAATATCCAACTCCGCCGGCAAACAGCGTGCTTCCCGATACAAAGCAAATCTCCGTTAAGCCGGCCACGCTCCAAACGAAGGATCTGTATTTGATTTCACAATCGTTAATATTTTCTTACGTAACAATTAATCTGACAAGATTAGAACCCATATATCTCTATATAAACTACACATTGTTTACTGCAGAACTGTATAGAATAACAATGTTCCATAGCACAGCCCATATTCTTAGTACTCTTTGATATAATATGGCCTATTAAAACAACTTAAGACTTACTTGCGTTGAATTTAGATCCATATTTGCTCGACTAAAATACATTTTGAGTTCAAATCATAGTTAATGGGGGTCTTTTTATATGAATTACATTACAATTTAAAGCCAGTATGGGTAAAACTTATTTTCAAAATGACAAAACTGCTTGGGAGATGTAGAGATATTTTCTTAAACGCCGTAGAATTAGTTTTCATGCAGACAAGAGTTTATAAAAATATATATAAAATATAAAATACAAAGTATTCATATGGAATAACACAATTAAGTAATAAGAAAACGGTGTTTTAAATTTAATACTATAAGCGAGAATACAATTGATGAACCTAACTATATATCCTTCACATGCTGAAGACAAAGTGGTTGAACGTTAACCTAAATAACAGTGATCACGTGATTAACTATTGCTTAAAACTAATTTTAAAGTCATTATGATTATAGCTAAAACGAATGTTTGTTACATATTACAATTTTTGTTCCCTTTTCGGAAAAAAAAACAACTTGATTATCCTGCCAGGAGTGTTTTAGTCATATATGGAAATAATTCTTTCATACGTGCAGTGTGTAGAACATAGTTGCAAAGGAAGAATCTGGCTTGAAAAGTGCGGGTCATGGCCGAATCTTCAGTCTTTCTTGCCGATGCTCTAACCACCTGAGCTACCGTGTCCTAGAACCCCTCTCATCTGATTCCATATATCCCGTACGCTTCCTTAAAATGTTTCTCTACTGTGAGAGAATATTCCATAAGAGGAGACTCGTATTGTTACGAGTACTTATAATCCAGGCTTCTAGTTTAACTACCAACTTTACAGAGATTAATTTGTGTACAGAAGTTGCACACTAACCAATTGTAGGACATGTTTTAATCTCTTTTAAAGCAATCGCTTCACCACTACTACCTCAATTTATCCGTGATGAAGTTGCGTTTATGGTAACATTATTACCAATGAAATTGCATTACTATAATTTGCGCTATTTCAAGTTAAATTTCATGCCTTTAGAACACATTTTGGAACTCTACTGTAGTAAATTGCAATCAGTTTCTCTTCTTTGCTTCTAAAAGTAGGAGGTTTAAGTAGAGCAAACCACGTCTCATTGGTTAGCACTGGCTCCAGACCTAATATATTGGCGTCTACATTCATTTTCACGAACCTTGTTAGAGGAACACGGTTCCTCACCCCTTCTATTGTACACAATTTAATGCGATCCCCTTCGCCAGAACATGACCCTAAATCCGCCCTTCCTCGGTGTTGCAGACCCAGGTTGCGGAGTGTATCCAGGTTGTTAGGGATCCCAGAATTGGTCGAAATTGTTAGTATCCTGAAGGGTGGTCGAGGGTCGGAGAAATAAATCAGCAGTAATTGTTACGGGAACGCTGACATACGCGTGAGAGGCGACGCTCAGGAAGTGACTCAGTCAGACAGAACAGAATTTCTAAGAGCAGGAAGGAAATAAAGGCTCTTTTTCTATATAAATAGTTTTATTAGTTTATGTGTGATGTTGTAGTTACCATCCGCTAATTTCCATGCAGCGTTTAGACTAAAATGTTCCTAAAGCAGATCAGTTCTGCTTTTCCCGCTTCAATGTCCGTGGAAACTGAAGCCATAGACGGTTTAACGCTTTTCAATATGATTGGTAAATTAGGAGAAATGAAAAATATTAGTTGTTGCATATCTTGTGTAAACGTATATATTTCTACTCTAAAAAGCAATAATACACGCATATCACTGGTCAATTATGGTTTAAAACTTAAGATATGTTTACATTTTAGTTGTGATATAAATTTAATTTCTTCTACAAGCTTACCAAACATCTAGCTCTTTAAATTACCCTGAATTTTGACGCATAAACACTAGTTAAATTACTAAATATTTTAAATTTAAGTAAAATATTTTACATCTGAAATATCTGCAAATCTTAGAATTAACATTTTAAAACAATATATTTATAAACTACATACAAGGAAATTCATAACTATTACATCATTCTGTAACAAATCTACACAAGGAGCATTTAATATGAAAGAAAATTCTGCAATTTTAAAAACAGAAAATAGCAACGAGAATTTTCTTACACAGCTCATATTAAGTTTACAACCTAATATATCTATAATAAACTAATGTGTTGACTGTTTTATAAAGTTAAGAACATAATTTAGTTAATTACCTTTATCGAAGGCTTGCTAATAAGTACAATTATTATTGTGGCTACTCGTTCAACATTTTTCTTAAAAGACGAACGAGTACTTAATCTTAAATTTTCTTTATGTATACTGTAAGGTACGATAATAAAGGAGGAAAATGAAAACACTCGGTGTGTACTCTTACATTGGTTACGAAAAATGCTAGCGGGGCAGTTTAGGTTAGCTTTTGCAGTTCATTGTTGGCGAATACATTCGATCAGAATTTACAAGCTTGAGATTGTTCTATAACTTAGAAATTTTATCAAATCTAAAAATGCTTTAGTTTCTTCAAATGGCTAATATATTACAAGTTTACATTCGCGTCTGCAAGAATGTGAGGGAGTTCTAGTATACAATCGGCAAGTAAAATTAAACTAACGATCGACCTGTATCAATAGCATAAAATGATCATAATTTTTGCACACAATACATTATCTTAGTATGACAATATATAAGATATAAACTAATCACAAAATTGGAAGAATCAGACTTTAAAAATTCGAGTCACAGTGGGGACTATTTCTACGTATAAATTAACCTCTTTATAATTTGTGTTCATACTAGAATCCTGCGTCATAATACTCGCAGCATAATGAATTTCCTATTAATAAATAAATCTCTCATGGTTGCGAAAACCAGGGAGGTTTCCGGCGTATGTAAAAGCATTAAAGAAGATCGTGGTTCCGTACTTGGAGGAAGACGCGGAAGTTCAGTTGGTTAAATCAACACAAAAGGCTGATGATCCGTGGTTTGAAACGCGGCCGTGACCTAAATATTTCATCTTATTATTATACAAACATTTTACTTAAACTTAATCATAACCACCTTAAAACATTATTCTTTTTAAATTAGCAGTTAACAAATAAATATAATAACCGACCTATTAATCGCACAAATACAAAATTGAAAATTAAACTAACCACAGATAACGTTTCTAACTAAACTGAACGTAATCTATCTTCTCCACTGGACTTTTCCATAAAAACTCGCCCAACTCCCTTAGTTGAATCCTACTATCAAATTTTTTCTGCCAATTCCTTATCTTCAATAGTCCTCGGTACCCCTACATTTTAACAGACTGTGTACAGCATTTTCCTCCCGACATGTCCCTAAGCCTACAAAAAGCATTCCCTCTTTTTCCTGTTTGTTGCACCATTCAAAATAATCTCATTCATAAATACCATCTTTAAAAATATCAAGATATCAAATATTTTTTTCTCATATATTCTGTCTATTCATATTCTCAAGTCTGAATGGAACAACCTCACAACACCAGTCTAATATGTCCTCACATTCAAACCATACATCACCTAAACCATTCTTCAATTGATACTTGCTAGCTTATCATTACTACTTCCTATGTATGTACTATTTTCTATTACATTTGTGTATTGTGGAATATGCAAGAACAAAGAGTATTCCGTTTATGGGTATGAACAACAGAAACGGTACAAGTCCAACGGCTTCATTTCTGGTGTTGTGTGGTCTGGCGATCAGAGCTGCCATTAACATTATCTACCCTATCAAATCTCTTAATCGCAAACAATAGGTCTTCAGCTTTATTTTGAGGTACATAATTTTCTCTTGGTTAAAAACTGAAAACTGCCTCACAGTGCAGGGATTCTTGTTGCACTCGCTTCACGAATGTTTGCTAGGTATAGTTACGCTTTACATTACATATTTACATTGCGACAACGAGCTTCAATGCCAGGCATCTCCGACGGATTTTTGTCAAAAACGCGAGTAAAGCGAAGGTAGCGTCGCAAACTGATTTTCGCACAGATTGACAACACCAAACTTTTTGTGAGTTAGCTTAGGCGAGCTTAAATGAAGTTTTTGTAATTATTACATTAAGAACCAACAAGCCTTAGTCTCGTTGTTCACCGATTTTCGCACGAAATGATATGTAATTCTTGTTGGATATTGCACCATTTTTACACGGCAAGGAAAATACACTACAAGTAGTTATAAAGGAATAGGGAGATTGATGTGCTTTAGAAATCATATCGAGTATGATTCGATCTTTCTATAAATGATGGCATCCTGGTAAATAAGCATGGAATGTGTTATTTGCACTTTAATATTCGCAAATGCTATTCCTCCAACGTACACTTGCTTTCATTTCCAGCTTTAGAAATACGAAAATCAGAGTCTTGTCGTATTTAATGCAATAATTGAAAAATGTAACTGATAAAATGGTACAAAGTGGAGTGCTTCTTATTACTATGCAAATTACTCTTTACCACCATCTTAATTTTATTAAAATCCTTGCAAGCTTACTAAGTTTCACCAAGTTAAGTTAGACAATAGACAAACAATAAAGAAGTAAGTTTATTTCAGTCACAAAATTAATTAAAAAGAGCCATTTACATTCGCTCATTTCTTCCATCTACACAAAGTCAAAGATATTGTTCTTATTTGTGCTAAAACATTTTATATAAGTATTAATTCATGCTAAGACATTGTTCAAGGATATTGTTCTCCTAAAACACTTTATAATCGCTCATTTCTTCCATCTACACAAAGTCAAAGATATTGTTCTTATTTATGCTAAAACATTTTATAAAAGAGTTAATTCATAGTCAGTAAACTTTGACATGCAAACAAGAGAGCACTTTGCTGCAGTAAAACAAGAGCAAAATATGCTAAAATTACATTACATCTTAGTACATTAACATGGAACAAAATTCTGTCTTAAGAGTATTCAGAGAATCTAAAACTTCTACATTGATTGCTTAAAATTAGAGACGTCTACTCCAGAGCAACAGAAAAGACTACGGTTAGTTCTATTAGAGATATCCTTTGCGTTCAAACAAAGGAAGAAACCATTCCATCGCTTTCAGGTAGGACTTGCTTCTGAACAGTTCAACGTTGGGATTCCCTCCTTCCATAATGTCAGTCAATGCAAATTGGCCTGGCTCTGACAATACAATTGGCATGACACTGAAAGCTCCAAACATGCCATAATGAGTCTTCTTTTCGTAATCTTGCCTCAATTTCTCAATGGTTGGTGGTTTGGTTAAACACCTCAGGGTTGCCATGGTCTGGCAGAGCGTGTTGTGATATTCCTGCAAGGAGGAAAAAGAAAAGAGCACACATTAGAACATCACGGCACCAACATAGTAATTAAGCCCGTTTAGCTCATGATTAGAGACACTTTGTTTAAATAGTGTTTAACGCCCGTTTTTACTACTGAGACACCACAGGCGGTGGATGCTGATGATACACGAGATGAAATGATATATTGGGAAAGGATTTTTTTAAGGAAGGGTTCCAGGCCTAAGTTTAGAGTACCTCCTCGGCATTTGCCAGTTATGAGGACTGAGGAAAACCTGGAAAAAACCCTAGTCAGGGAGGACGGTCCTGGCGGGATTCGAACCCCAGATCTCCCGCTCATGAGTTCGCGCCTTAACGACCTTGGCCACCCGTGGCGGTGTTAGACACAGAGAAGCCATGAAAGGTGACATTTAAATTTTTTAAGAAAGTGTTTTGATTATTAAGTAGAGACGGCTTATACCGGCACCTTTGAAGGTTATTGCTCCTAAATTCGGATCGGAATAGGGCGTACTTCTCGATAAATCCGCAACGTATTTTTAATTTCTACAAGTGTCACGCGTGGGCAAGCGTTAATCCTTGTGCAATGGAAGGTTACCTCATCAATATGTTTCGTGTTCAGTGTCTGGGCAGGGATACTCTGCTGCCGTCTAATTAGACCACATTTTCTCCCAAACCAGTGAACCGGAGAGCATTATTGCGATTTTTGAGAATGGTCTTCCAAATTTACTGGGAGATGTTTCATTGCAACAACGCCAGCAGAAGATGTGGTTTATGTGTGATGATGCACAGCACAGTTATTTCTATTATTCTAAACAAACGATATGGTGAACAGTGGTGAGAGGACATATATCGTGGCCTGCCAGATTGGATTTAAATCCTTTGAACTTTTGTGTAAAAGGCTATGAAAAATGCCTAGTTTATACAACAGACACCATACGAAATAATTGTAGATGCCTTCCAACAAATGAAATGATCCAGGATTTCCAGAGCGCATTCGAAGGTCTTTGCGGAGAGGACTACAGAGTTTATTCTTGATGTACATTAGGATAAACTTCGCTGTTGTTCAAACAAAAGTATTCTTTTATGTATGCTCAATTACATTTCTGCGATGTTTATGTTCAAGTCAAAGTTATGAATTTGAATGTCTTTATTAATAAATTAAATATATAGTCATATATTTTATAGGAATTACACCTTACATAGTTTGTATTCATGCACTTTTTAGTGGTGGCATTAGTCAACAAAATAAATGCAATTATCTCGTAAAGGGTTAGTTTGCTGCGGATCAATGTTTATTGCAACTTTCTAGCTTAATTTGGTTGTTACTTCTCACACGAACCTTTTTACCCTTATTTTAAATACCTTGTTAAAGTATATATGTTAATTATAAATTCCTTCTTTTCTTTTAAGTATTGTTTAACGCCCATTTTCACTACAGAGGCACCACAGGCGTTGGACATTGATGATACATGAGATGAAATGATTTATATTGTGAAAGGATATTTTTAAGGAAGGAAGCGTTCCAAGCCTAAGTTTAGGGTACCTCCCCGGCATTTGCCAGTTAAGAAGACTGAGGAAAACCTGGAAAAAAACTCAAGTCACGGAGGACGGTTCTGGCGGGATTCAAACCCCCAGACTTCCCGTTCACGAGTCCGCACCTTAACGACCTCGGTCACCCGTGGCGGTAAATGCTTGATAAACTATTCCTTATTAGGGAAAATGTCAGCTAAAATTATCTGGAATTTAACTAATATTAGAGCGTTACCTAGTCTGTTTGATTCCGAAATAACCTTAGTCCGACCATTGTCTTTGACGAACAGCATACAGTATCCATTCTCTATCTTCCGAAGCATTTAGATGCAGAAATCTGTCGCGTTAGTAAACGTTTATGAGTTTTTAGTTTGGTTAGTTTATTATCTTAAGTTGCTCTTCAACGAAAGAGGCCTATATTTTTTATAATTTATTTCTCTTTCCCTAAGTTTCCGACTCCTCAGATGTTACAAACTTCAAAACGTTGTGGATTTTCTAACACTGGTGCACAGGTCGAATTTTAGTCAACACCTCTCTTTCGGAGAATATATTCCCGACATTCACTAGTGTGGTGAGTTATCTTCAAACAGACTTGTAAAGATGGGGATGCTGACGATAGATGAGGTCGCACTACCTGTGGTACTGGTAGCGGAGTTAAATGATCTGGTGCGCGTAAGAGCATATATTTTCAACCAATGAGTAAATCAGTAGCTATTCACCAGGAGAGTATAACGAACATGTACTTTTACAGGGCATGAGGAGATATCACACTCCTTTGTCAACTTGTTCCGTTTGATATCTGAAGCAAGGCGAATCCCTAAGCTCTGAAATTTTTTGATTATTTTTGTACCAAC
The DNA here is from genome assembly GCA_030762175.1 of Metallyticus violacea. Lineage (NCBI taxonomy): Eukaryota > Metazoa > Arthropoda > Insecta > Mantodea > Metallyticidae > Metallyticus > Metallyticus violacea. The sequence goes on along the minus strand of CM060831.1, from coordinate 20,639,366 downwards.
TGCAATGTGAAATGAGATGAGATAAAGAAACTCCAATGACTTGCTACTCTGACAGACTCACATCCCCCTATATGCCTAAGTTCAAGCGACACTGTTTAGGTCCTCCCGTGGGTCAATGGAATATCACCAGCCACAAGCTCCAATACTCTAATAAGTTTTCACGAATGCCTCAAGATCAGCTGAACTGACAAAGGCTTACCTGTACCTACCAGATTCATTAAATGCCTGTGGCTGCCAATAATAATTTTTTTCAATAATGCCTCAAGATCAGTTGAACTGACAAAGACTTACATGTACCTCCAGTTTAATTAAATGCCTGTGGCTGCCAATCATAAGATTTTTAACGATACTTTATGAATGAGGCGAGTAAGAGACTGAAAAATTATTTGCACTGTGTCACTTACCTCCAAGAGATGGTCGGTACACGAGGTGCGGACTGTCTCGTCGGTGCTGGTAGTCAAGAAGTACTGGATGTCATTACAAGGACTCGTAATGCAGGTTAACTGGAAATCCACAAATCTGATTCCATCCAGTTCACCAGATGACGAGTACCGAAACAGAATGTTGTTTACCCAGAGGTCCCCATGAGATAGTATCAAAAAATCGTCATCTTCGCGATCCTCTAAAGCATGAAAGATTTGCTTCCGGAAATTCTTTTCGGCAAAAGCGGTCAACTTGGGTGCATACTTCTTCAAAACTTCAACCTCTTTCACTACTTCTGCTAATCTTTTTACCATACCTGCAGGATAAATAAGGCAATATATTAGTGTATTATTTAAATTTAAAGCTGAGCACAACTATGTCAAAATCTCACAATAGTAAACATACACAACACAGAACTAAATGTTGCTATTCGTTTCATATATTGTTCAAACAGGAACAATAGTTACTACAAAAATATTCGCTAGATGGTGACATGATCTGTCAAAGACAGGGCTTTTCGAGGAGAAAACAAATAGTCAGGAGTATATTGCTCACTTGTAAACAGCAAGTGTAAGTACTTGCTTTGATTTTCAAAGAAGGACAGTGGTACTTCACAGATATTTACAAAAGGGTTTTCCAAGATTGCCTGTTTAACTTTGAAAAAATATCCTTATTTGGCTTGTGTGATGTTGGTTAAAACTCTGTTAACGTTTTATTTTTCGAGTTATTTGTGAATGTGTTCGCTTTAGATCGAAAATCTATATTTAAAGTGCAATTTTGTATGGGTTTTGTTCAGCTCGACAAAATCAACCTGCTAATTTCAAATTTTTAATTATTGTCCGAATCAAATAAAGTGACTTAATAAAAAATTGGGAATGCTAGATCCAAAAATCAGTTTAGTTACTTGCTATCATTTAAGGATTTTTAGCAAATATGCATCAACAATATAATGCAATTTCATGTGGTTTTTATTAAAATAACCTCCAACTGCAACAAAAATGAAATGAAGTAGAGAAAACGGCTTGGAAACAGTGGCTGCATAATATCTATGAAGTTCAAAAATATTGATAATACTTTTATTTTGACACTAAACCCTTTGACAAAAAAAAAAAAAAAAAAAAAAAAAAAAAAAAAAAACAAGTCGTCGCTAGATTCCACGTGCCGATCGGAGAATTTCGGGTAATCTCATAAATGCTTCATTCACGAGAGCATACAGCAAGAGCACACTGCAGTGGTCACTTGGATGTAAATGTAAAGGTAACAATCTTAAGTAGGGCCGGATTCTTAGGTTTTAAACTATTTTGTTCCTTGCTAGGCCAACTGTGATATTTTTACATAATTATCAGTTTATTTATCACGGTAGTCACATAGTTGAATCTTGTGAAACCTAAAAATAGCTAAATAGGTCCTTCAAAACTAACAATGGCTAAAACTATAGTTTAAATATATTCATATTAAATTGAATTAAATTAATTTTTAAATTATTAAATTTAATAGTATTAAATATTGTAAATATTATTAAATTATTAATATTTACAATAAAATATTTTAAAACATTAACCAACAATGTGAATTTTAATGAACTTAAAAGACAAATCATTGTATTTAATTTTGTAATGCCGTTATTATCATACGTTAATAGCACTCTAAATAACTTATTTTTAGAAGAAAACTGAATTTAATTTCGTAATACCATTGTTGTTAGTCATGTTCAACTCTATTTTTCTCACTGGCTCTCAAACAGAATTCTTCTGTCTTTCTATTGTCAGTCACGTTGTCTAAAAGAAAATTGTCGAATGTAACCGCTTTTTTCAGACGCAACTGAATGCATTATTAAGAAGTTTACAGTTCCAGTTTATTAACAACATATGTCAAAGGGAAAAGTTTCTAAAAGTTTGTTGATTAGACTGTGGATTGGCAACGATCCCAATTTTCAAATTGTATTTTGCCAGGTGTGCCAAAATCAAGTGATCTGCTACCAAAAATCGTATTTCTTGCAGCATAAAGTCTGTGGGGCATATCGGCAGCATTGAGAGGAAACAAGAGTATCCACTTCCAACCACTAATTTCAGCTTTTTACGACTCTTAAGAAGACAATTTTGAACCCACATTAAAAACTGAGGCGCTAGTATCAGTAAATATGCCATGGCATGTGGTACAGAACCCTGTATTTAATAAAATTCAAGACATCAGTGGCCGAAAAGTTACCAGACGAAACAACCCTAAGGAAAAAATATTTGCACCAACAAACAAAAGCGTGAATTCATCAGAGCAGAACTATAGGACTTGAGCATCCGGTTTTCAATAGCTGTGACCACCTACACTTGTGATCGCTTCATTGCTAACGTCGTGGTGGGCAAGTTAGACACCGCAGAAACTCCCTCTTATTTTGCAAGATGCTGGACAAAACCATAGCCCGCACCATCGGAGACGCTTTAGGTGTCCTATGGCCATCAGAAAACCTGATGAGAAATTTCTACTGCTTGTGACCGACAGTGTGTCCTACATGATCAAGGCGAGAGACACATTGAACATTATCAATTATCACCTGCTTTGCTCACTGCTTTACAGATTGGTTGAATAGGTTAGAAACCATTTCCCAGGAATGAAATTATTTCATCCTGGAAGAAAGTCTTTATGAAAGCCTGCAGATTTTCGTGGTAATGCTACCACAAACACCTGTCACCAGAACCCGCTGGAGTACTTGGTCTGCTATGCCAACTATTTTGAAGACATCAAAAGTGACACCAATGAAGCAGCCTCGTAGCAAAGACTGAAACCGCTCTTCACTTCCCTTTATTAAGGCCAATTTCAGCGAGATCTTTCTGCAGCTATTCGAAGCTTGGAATCCGCATCTTTACCACTAAAAAATACAACAGAAATCATTGACGCAATTTCAAAGAACGAAATACCAGATCCCGTGAGCACAGCTTGTTTTAAGCTCACCAAGATTCTGCAGCTGAACCCACGGTTTGCAACAATGAAAATTGTATCAGCTGTTCTTCAGAGGGAACAAATTTCAGACGATTTACTGTGGGGACCGACAGCGCTGACTTCATTGAAATTTGCACCGATGACTTCATGCTGTGTGGAGAGAATATTTTCTTACTATAAGAATGTTTTAAAAGACAACAGAAAAGGTTTCACCAGAGAAAACCTAGCAATGTATTTAATAGTGCAGTGCAAAGTAACCTTAATAACTGAAAAATATTCTAGTTGAGTTTGTTTAATTGAAAATGTTTTAAATAAGATTGAGTAATTGAAAAGCGTCCTAGTTAAGTTTGGTGTTTTACAACTTAAAAAATTAAAAACAAACTTTTTAAAACTGTTAAAAAATTCAATGCCCTAACATAATAAAATAGAAAATTTTAAGCAAGTTAAGTGCTTTACAACCTTAAAAAGTGCAATGCGCTGACATTATCCAGACTTGGATATTTTAAGTGTTCATGTTGTGTTGTGTTTCAGCACAATGGAACATCCAATACTAGACAGCCTCTTTAGTGCATACTATATAACACATCTGCTGCAGTTGGTATATAGCCTTGTTGGTTACCTTGTAAACCGTCCGCTGTAACGCGTAGGACTTGGAAAAATTTTGTGTTCAAGAGATGGCTCATTTTTTTTTTTTGTCAAAGAATGCAATTGTGCTTTTATTTGAATAACTTTATATTATTTAATCTTGTCAATGTGTTAAATTTTTAAAGTGTTTAATCAAAAACACACAATACATTGAGTTTTTACTTCCCTCCTTTTACAAGTAAATTATTGCAACATCTCTTTTTCGACGTGAAAATTCTCTGCTGTCTTTCCTTTTATGAAGATTTCTGCATTTTCTCGCTTGAGTATCCAACAATAGTTAGCAAGTTTTTTTTTTTTTGAATGATTTATTTATGGACGCTCTAACATCTCAGGTCATCAGCGTCCCATTCAACTCTGGGCGTGAAACGGCCGACAAATTTTGCTCAGAGGCCTCTCTTTCAGGCTTGAGGTTCTTTATCGTGCCGTAAATGTACGACACGGGACCCACGGCTTTACTTCCCTTCCCTTCCCTTCCCTTCCGAAGGAAGCCATACTTAGGATTTTTACTCCCGAAAAAAATCCATCGGTTCTGGCCGGGTTCGAACCCGCGATCTTTGGTATAGGAGGCAAGTATGGTAACCACTACACCACCGACCAGGACCGACTAGTTAGCAAGTAAATTAAAGTTTCATCACTGATATTTTGTCTCAAACTGATACAATTTTAAGGAACCTTTAACTTTTTACTTCAACAAGAACCCAGTTTTTTATCTCATCTTTATAGTCTGGAGACTTCTTGCTGTCAAGGAATTTTTAGGACTTTTTATAGACTTTCCACGCTGTGTCCTTTGTACATTCATATGCACTGTCGAACAGTTTTCTATATCGGGACCATTAAACGTGAATCTTCAATTTTGCTTCTGAGAAAGCTGGTAATTTGTCACAAACATACTGAAAATAGGCACTACCTTTGTTTAAAGCTTTGGCAAACTGTTTCAGTAATCCAAGATAAGATTGATATGCTAAAATCACTTTCAAGGACTGGTGATGCTTTCATCTACAGCGTTCTTGGAACCAGAAGCAAAGTGCTCTCGAGGATGGGCAGACGTTTTTAATGAAGTGACGATCTCGTGTCCTGCTATACCACCCGCTAAAAACTATACAGTGTTTATATGTGGTTAGAATCTCCAATTGCAAAAATGACAATCAATTTTCTAAACTCATGAGCCGCGATTTTTGAGACTTATTTACGTAATAAAATTTATTAAATAATTTAAAGCTTGCAAAGTATTTAACTAATTTAATTAATTGTAGTAAATAGACATAGCATCCAGTAAAAGTATACTGAAAATTACATTAAATTGTGAACTGTCTGATTCTGGACGCAATCTCCAATTGCTCACGGCAGGTTATTTAAATTGTTTTTCCGCATTACTTCACGGAAAACTCACCAGTGCAAAAGTTATCCCACATGTCACTGGGTACTCCGAATAGACTTCTCTGAAATGCCGAGAAGTCCAAGGATTTACGCTCCATGAGAAGGACACTAGCGGCGTGGTAACGTGCTAGGGTACGAAGAACAAATGAGCAATGCTTGAGATCCAGGCCAAGGCGTCGCTGGGCCATTCGGAATCCGTCTTGCAGCAGGTCCTCCATCATCAGCAGTCCAGGTGTTGCGTAAATCAAATAGGCTCCAAAAGATTCCACATCTGCCAAACAAAAACACCCCTGCGATTAATACTTCTCTAAAATATAGTACTTAAATTATACAGGAAGGAAAAGAAAAGAAAACCTATAAACCACAGAAGATTTATCTTTTGGAATATTTTAATATTTCCTTAAGATATTACACCATGTCACGGTTTCATACATTTTAATAACCTGAATTATACATTTTCCTGTGGATGCCAAGGCAAGTTTTAATTTTGGGAGTATGCTGAAAAGAAACTTTCCAAGAGAAATCCATAGAAAGGCTACTTTGCATCACGAGAAGAAATAATATATATATATATATATATATATATATATACGGGTAATGTAATATTCTATTTACAATAATAAACTGTATAAATCAGAAAGCAATTTAAACAGGCAAATGGTATAAATATATCTCAGCAATGCATCATTTAAATAGCAACAAACTTTTTAAATACTAAACTTGAAGCTTTGAAACCAATAATATTGAAGGCTTTAATTTTAAAAATGTTTAAATCTCAACATTTTTGCCATGTTTACCATATAATTAAACAAATTCCTAGCAAATAAATGCTAAGGCACAATCATAATACTATGAAATAAAGAACTTAATCATAAAATATTTCAAACTAAATTCTATCTAGGTCATTTAATGAAGGCCCCGGGACTAGCAATTTAGAATGAGAGCCAAGATTTGCCAGAACCCTCCCCTATGAAGTTTTTTTTTTTCTGTGCGTCGAGAAGAGTCATGAAAACCCCCACGCAGTATAGCTACAACACCGATTTCGCGAACATTCGATGCGCTTGAACCAATGGCAATCGATGTACCATACTGAGTAGCCGTATGAGGAAGAAGGGAGATGTAGGTGCCAGTGTTATCGACCAGGAGCGGAAAGAATACGTGCAAGTACAGGACAATATGTATGTATGTATGTATGTATGTAATGTAATGTAATGTAATGTATGTATCTGAAAATAGGCTAACCAATGATAAATGGGTTATGTTCGATTTAGTATCGTGCTACCCAATCAGTTTTCCCCGTCCCATATCTGAGATTCATAGCAACAGCAATACCGAAGTAAAAGTAATAGATGTTACACAAGTAATAGACTAACCTGGCAGTACCTCCTTCAGCACGGAATGCATCTTCGGCAGAACAACGCCGAGCATCTGCTCTTCTCTCTCGTAAGGCGTAGCCTGTTCCATGGTTTCGACGTTGGAATGAATGACGATTAGACGTTTGATGATGATAGTCGCGGGATCATCCCTTTGTTCGCAATTTACTATCACTCTGAACATATCACTACTGTAGTTATCACCTTTGTTGGTTGCTATTCTGGATGTAAACTCCGCGACAGTAATCGTGGGGTCATCAAACCATTTTCGTAGTGCTGTCTCGAGAAGTTCCTTGTCAGGCCAGTCTTCATTTGGTTGATCTTCAGCTCTCATTGTTTCTGACGCCATTATCCACTGTAACACAAGAAGGCCGGGGTATCAATAACTTTAAATTATAAAACGTTTTAGATTTGTTGGTTGTACAAAGTTTTTTTTAGTTATATATTTGATCAACAACTTCCAACGGTATAATACCATTAAACATATTGTCATTCTGTAATACTCTGTACAAGCATGTTCAGAATAGTTGCACCCATAACATGTGTCGCATATTTTTGGGCACATATATGCCTTATCGCAAATTTTGTTCTAAGTTAAATTTATGTATAAAAGGTTTTTTGGCGTATTCTTCCTCTTCTCAACTATCTAAAGTAATTCCTTTTTCAATTAATGCTATAAGAAAATAAGTACGGGAGATTACATTTCAATTCTAATGGAAAATTGGAACTAGTGTTATTATTTTAAAAATGTTTATATGTTTTTTATACCGCAACATTGTGTCTGCAAAATGTGACGTCCTTAGGTCTTAACATTTTGCATGTAAAATTCACCAATTTGACGTATTTAATTAATTTTTTATATAAAATATATCTCGGACACCTTAAAACGAAAATCGTGACAGCCCTTTTTAAAACTCATTTTGCTGAATACGTAAAATACAGCCATCAACTTACAAGTTTAGTTATATGCATGTAAAAAAATAAAAATTGGCAAATTATTAAGGCAAATATAGTTTCAGATTTGTGCTTCAAGGTAAACTAGTACATATAAAAAATGTCATGCTAGAAGAGGTACATTTTGTCTTTCACACAGAGCTGACAGTTATCAACATCACACTAGCTGTGCCCAAGTGAAGGTAATGTATCTAACTTCTAATTCGACCCCATGCGACCAAATTAGCAAGAGCCGCGTGTTCCAAATATAATTTCGTATTTTAGGGGGTTCTTCTTGACAGATCATTAAAATAATACACATTTTTTGTCAGATAGAGAAATAGTGCAATCAGTCAATATTAGAGAATTCCGAAGGAGTGTATGCAGTTATTACGGTTGTACTCTTGAAACGAATTTTGAAAAAAATTCTTCAATTTCCATCGATCCTACCTACTAGGCACCGAAAATGACATCTGTACAAAAAAGAAACTAAAGTGGAAGACGTTCGTGGTGTGTAGCAAGAGATATTTCAAACAAGATGGTGCTAATGCAAATACTGCAGGCATTTCATTCTTAGAATAGATCGTACTGTAAAAATTAACCACGTGACATTCTACTCGCATCAAAGTAGTGCACAGTCCACATACATGTAAAAACTGGAAACAAACTAATTATAAATATAATACTTTAATATTTTATGTTTATAAAAATTCACGGTCTACTAACAGCTTCTATCCATTCGTATCAGAATAAAATCCGTTAAATAAAACGAAATAACACACTGTGAAAGCTGCAAAAGAGTATCGTGTTACCCAATCAGTTTTCTCGCCCCATATTGCAGCAGCAATACCGAAGGATCGTAAAGAATTTTGCAGTATACTTTACCGAACCCATGCAATAGTGTAGTTCTCTGGCTCCTTGCCTTTGAGTATCAGTTGTATCATCGCCATTGACCATGTTTCTGAACATCTTTCTCCATTAAGTAGTCGATTAAATGACATTTGCAGGATGTCTGTCACTTCCGGTACACTAAAGAGAAGTTTATAAACGAAGCTAAAATTTCTTCAATTCCAGGTGCTTTCCCGTTTTTTTTTTTTTTTTTTTTTTTTTTATAAAGCTTTTAACCGCTAATGTTCTCCGTCTAGTATTGGTATAGAGGGACGGGGGTTAAACTCAGTTCTCTAAGAGACGGTTGCCGTTCCCATTACTCTACAAGTTTTCACCATATACGCTAGTAAAACACGCCAGTCACATTCCGGGTTAGATGTTTATATGCCCTCTTTTTCGTACTTTAATTTTTAAAGTGGGATTTATACTGAAACTTCCAATAACCATAATCTAACCCATTAATCTAAATTTTGTAATAGTTTATGGCCTATAATCAAACGCCTTAACTGCTAAAATATCCTCACGGCGTATTCCTTCCTATCTAGTGCTTCCAGGATATCTGTAGTGAGTTTAAACTTGGCCTTGTAGTTCACACGTCGTATCTAAAACAAAATTTGGATGTTAAAATATTTAAAATGTATAGACAAGTTTTACATAACTGTTTCTAGAACCTTTAAAATGTGTTAAAATTGGCACAGGTCTGTAGTTTGACTGTAAATTTTTGCTACTCTTTTAGGAAAAAAAAAATTTAACACTAGCATGCTACAGTCTTTCTGGAACTATTCATGAATTTACAGAAATATTTTATATTTTCATGTGTACAAGTTAAGAGATTTATAAATCTGTCATCAAGAAACTTACTTCAGAGTAAGTAAAATCGTTCAAGATTAAAGTGAATTAATTTTTCTGTGTTTTAGTATTATATACTTTACATATGTTTTATTTGTAATATTACCAACTTTACATATCGCGACTTTAAATATGAAAGTAAACCTCTGAAACATTATTTTCTGCACGAATATCAGTTTTTACTCCTTAAGACACCCAGACACTTTGGGGGGGACACTTTGGGCCGCCGCTACCATGTGCACATTTTCCAACTAGACACACTCTTACAGAACATTTAATACACGAGTAACATAATTAAATCCAAGCCACCAGGTTTTACTTTATGAAGGAATAAACGTTTCTATGTGTATCCATCACGATACTATAATAAAATAATTTCATCGAGATCACTGCTAAAGATTGCATGTAAAATTAAGACTATAAACCGCTACACAAGTTCCCACTAACTTTAGGAGAAAGTCCGGTCACTGCACGATAACGTAAAACATTTAGTAGGAATCTGATGGATGGATTTGAAATTTTATAACTCATTTAGTTAAGCTGGTCTTTGAAAATTAGGAATTTATTAAAATATTCAAAAGCATATAATTTTAGTGATACAGCAATACCTGTGAGCAAATTCACATGCTTACCTTTGATAATGAAGATGGAGATCTGTGAAGGTTTCTAGTTAATTCCGAATATAATTTTTAACAACGATAAAACTGCTATCTCTAATATAGACCAATCCCAGGATAACCACCTTACACAGTAAACTCTTATCAAAGGATGTGCGTTCGAGTTTTATCTGATAAGCCACTACAGGCTAAGTGGAACAAAACTAATAATGGTTTGAGTTGCTCAACATTAACTGTCAATAACGATTAATATTACTAAAACATAAACAAAGCGTATAAAAATTGCTAGAATGTACTTGCGCCATCAACCACAGCTTGGGAGCTACCCATGCAAGACAACATACTGCTGCCAGGTGCTTTCCTTACAGTTGCACTCCGAACGGCTAATGTGCTCTTCTACGAAATGAAAGGCGCGAGTGATGTAACTAGTGAAGGGCACTATCGAAAGCAGACTATCGAAACATGCGATAGTTTCTAACTAGCTAATCGATTGTTTTCAAAACGCAATGTAAAATTATAAAACTAATAAAAGATAAATAAAATACAATATAATAAAATTAGAAAGGAAGCCAGTATCAGATAATTTCAACAAAGATACAATAAGATATACAAACATTATTCCAAAAATAAATGTATAATAAAGGAAGAGCAAATAAGGGCAGCAACATGCGATTGGTATGTGTAAGTGAAGACACACACACACAAAAAATGAATAAAAGTAAATACAAAAGTAAAGCACAAGATACAAAAGACAGCCTTCTTGGTCTAAAGGTAGCGTTTATTTCTAAAAAATAGAAATAAAACTAAAAGTGAAGAAGATATGAAGCAATTGGCGAATATCGCCAGTATAGGCTTAACATTGACCGATATTTTTATTATAGAATTAAAAACATTTAGAACTAATAAAGAATTCTCAATAATTGCCATAATAAGAAATTGAGGACAAACATTAACACCAAAATTAATTATGAAATAAACCTAAAGTTTGTGCGAACTAAATAGTTTTCGAATCCCTCTAAACCCTGAAATCCCTCTAATTCTTCTTTAAGAATAATAACAAGAAGAAGAGGAATAAAGCTGTGGGTGTGTGTGTGTCATTAAAATAAAATATTTACTATTAAAGCAATGTTTAAAATAGGTATATAATGAAGAAACGATATAATAATACAGCTTTCAATAAATATACCACTGCCATGGGTGGCCGAGGCGCGGACTCGTGAGCGGGTTTGGAATTCGAATCCCGCCGGGACCGTCCTCCCTGACTGAGGTTTTTTTCAGGTTTCCTCAGTCCTCATAAATGGCAAATGTCGGGGAGATACCCTAAAATAAGGCCTGAAACATTTCCTTCCTTAAAAATTCTTTCCCAATATGTGTATATGTGTATATATATATATATATATATATATATATCATTTCATGTATCACCAGTGTTCACAGCCTATAGTGCCTCAGTAGTAAAAACGGGTGTTAAACACTATTAAAAAAATGCCAGTATTTATTAAGAAAATTCAATTTAGATGTAATAAATAAGGTTAAGAATTCTTTCTTGAGTATTGAGGCTAATTTCCATGTTGTCATATTAATTTGAAGAGGGGTGGGAGAAGGAAAAGTTCAGACTTGTTCGAATTCGAGAATATTCAGTGTGCCTATTTTTTATTTCAAGAATCAATATAGATAAAACATAAATAGAACACTAAATTCTTTCCACAAAACTTATAAATAGGAGTCTTTTGAAAATACTTTTTATGGCACGCTAGCTAAGATTGAACTAACCATTTCCCAACTGGTTGGCATCAGGAATAAAATGCGGGACGTGCCCAGCGGATTAAAACATGCAGAGTAGCAACCAGCTACAGAACTTTCTTTGGGGTTATCAGGTTGTGTTTGAACGAAAATGGAATTTTTGGCATTTACTTTAAAATTGGGATGCGATAAAGACAAATATAGCTAATTGTTATTTAAGTACTTAATTAAATTAAATTTATCAATTCATATGAGTCTATCCTCGAGAGGGAATGCAATAAGAATAGGAAACCGCGCGCTCTTCATTGAGTTCCTGAGACATACGTAAAGTCTTGGCTGGTTCGCTCTCTTGAAGTTTCCTTGTTGTGCTACATTAAATAAGAAAATGGTATCGTTGCCCAGTGCTACAATAAAGAACTTGTAACAATTAAATTGCAATTTATCAAAAATACCTCTTCATAAATACTTTTCTACAATAATGTCTAAAATTAATGTTTAAAAATAAATATATAGCAAAGAAATGGCAAATAGAGAACAGCAACAAGCAATTGGTCTATCTGTAAGTGAGGAGAGACAAGACACAAAAAAATTAAAGATGTAAAGTAGGCACTAAGATAAAACACAAGATAAAAATGCCCGCCTCCGTGCTCTAGAGGTAGCGTTTGCAACTTCTAATCTAGAGTTTTTGGGTTGGAATCCCGGTCAGTTCAGGTAATCTGTGTAAGGTCTTTTTCGGAGTATTTTCTTACCTTGAGAAGATGAATGCCAAAAATAGCTCATGCTTCCGAGCACATTAGCGCCATTCTTTCATGCCATTCATTCCTACAGATTCACGCCCTGTAGTATTCAGTCCACAATCTACAGACGTCACGAGAAGACCAATGCAGACAAAGGGACAAGAAATAAAAATTTAAAAAAGAGAGCAAATAGAAACAAAGCGTTGACTTTGGACTTGGGGATTCCATTCAAATCCTACGGCTGACTGACCTGACAGAGGTTTTCATTGATACATTTTCAGAAAGGACAAATGCCGGGTTAGATTTTCTTTTACCACGGATTCACCTTCTATTTTATTATTCATCTTCATTTCATTCGTCTGTATGTCCGTATATTCCTGTATTTGTTATGTCTTAGACGCTGATGATCTGAGCTGTTAAAGAGTTCATAAATAATAATAAATAATTATGTCTTAGAACGACCTTGATATCGGACTGACCGCTCATTCAGGGAGCACTTCGGTGCACAATGATGATACATGAGATGAACTGATAAACTGCGAAAGATTTTTTTTTTAAGGAAGAAAGCATTCCAGGTCTAAGTTTAAGGCGCCTTACCGGCATTTGCCATTTATGAGGACTTAGGTAAACCCTAACTAAAATAAAATAAAAATGTTAGGAAAGACGATCCTAGCGCAAATCGAATCCCAGACCTCCCTCTCACGAGTTCGTGCCTAAACGACCTCGGCTGTCTAGGCGGTGATTATCAGTTTCCTAACAGGTGAAAGACCCGGCCATTGGTGTGTTAATCCCAGAGAGTGCAAATCCTAATATGGAGTAGGATAAACAGTTAAAGAAAGAAGAAGAAAAATGTATAGTCTTGTAACTTAGAAAAAAGACGTCAAAATAGGAAACGATAGGAAAGGGTATAATTAAGTAGAATATAATCTTTTTATTACAAAATTATAAAGAGTCTTTGTTGTTGGGCAAAATCATTAATAAAGTGCTATATTATGCCATTAGCATAAAATGATATTGCATCTAAAAATGACTCAGGGTTGGTTTTACTTCTCCATGAATCCATCTGATATCGCTGCTATCGTCGCTATGTGTTTAATGAACAGCTGTTAAATGTGGAAGTTACATTAACTGTAATGAATAGTACTTTTCCTTTTGAAATATACATGAAATTCCCAAGTTTGTCACGGAAATAATATATAATTATGTAGAACATCACATTAATTAAGGTGGGTAAAGTGTATTTTTTTTAAAACTCTGTTTTTTTATTTTTTTTTGTTTGTTTTTGTTTAATGGTGATTGACAATCAAGCATTACATCTTTATTATTATTATTATTATTATTATTATTATTATTATTATTATTATTATTATTACTTTATTTTTTCCCTTAAATCTCTACTTTAACTTAGAGTTAAACATAAAGAGAGTGCAGCGTTTCTGAATATTATCGGGATATACAAAAGTAAGGTTAAGGAGCTAGCGAATGTAGTTTAGTCTTGTATGATTAAGAACTGAAAATTTGTTTTTGGCGTGCCAAATATAAATAAAACGTACTCTTTTACGTACAAGTCACTGTTGCAGGTGTGTCTGATGTTTAATGCAGCATTTGTGTTTTGAAGCCTACTGGACGGTATGGTAATACCGAACTTTGGCGAAACTTATGGTTCCAACATGACGGCCCCCCTGCACATTTTTTCCTTGCAGCTCGAAATCATCGAAATTTAGTGATAGATGGATCGGGCGCGGTGAACCTCCACGCTACATAAATTAAGTGCATGTAATATTTAGTTTCTCATTGTGTACTCAGTACTCATTAGTTGAACCAATACTTACATACTTGTCGTGTGAGTTACATTGCATATTGATTGGCAAATAAAGATGTTTCTTAACGTCACATTTCAATTATGAATCTTCAACTGTCCTGTTATTATACGCATCTGCGACCCCCATGTTCCTAACCTCAAAATCTGGTGCTGCCTCTCTACTCTACAATTTTCTGTCCATTGTTTTTCCGTAAAGTGTATATGGTAGGAAGTTAAATTTAAGAGCCCTGGGTCATAAGTATTAATAGCAGTAGGAACAGCCTTTTAAGGAATAAATCTCTCCAGTACAGAAAAACGTTAGGGAGATCTCCAGGATTTACAGAACCAGATAAGATAGGTGTGTAGTTCCATGATTGGAGGATATGGTAACTCAGTTGATTAGAGCATCAGCAGAAAAGGTTCTTAACTAAATCCCAGCCCTGACTCGATTTTTCAAGACAGATTCGTCATTTTACAAACTGTATATTACACTTCCCGCCAAAAAGGTCACAGAGGGAAAAGGTAAATTAAAAAATAATTGCAGTTTCATTTATTTTTCCGTACTATATCAATAGGCACTGTTTGCTATATTTTTAGAATGCATACAAAATTAACATAAAATCACAAAATAATCTTTAGGCTACAAAAGGGACATTAGGTTTTCTGTTCTAGCAACTAAAATTCTGTAATATAGGCACTGTTGTATCATATTTTCGCTGTATCTTTCTCTGAAAACATTTCTGCAAAGTGTGTACATTTAAAAAATGACGAATTATGCTTACCTCTAGATCGCAGACTACCTGGGCACAATCCAAGCTGTGATGCATTTACATAATTTTTTTTATTTGGTTTATTTATGGATGCTCTTGAACATCTCAGGTCATCAGCATCTCATTCAATTCAGGGCGTGAAACGGGTTGCGATTTCATCCCGGCCAAGGTCATGGATTTTTTTGGGCGTAAAAATCCTAAGTAAGTAAAGCCATGGGTCCCATATCGTACATTTACGGCACGATAAAAAACTTCAAGCTTGAAAGAAGAGGCCTCTGAGCAAAATGTGTCGGCAGTTTCACGCCCTGATTTGAATGGGACGCTCATGACCTGAAATGTTAGAGTTCGTAAATAAAACAAATCAACAATAACAAAGGATAACGTAGAGGTGCGTCAAAGCTCACCCAGAGGAGGTGCACTATGTTACTTTAAGACAACAGGGTTAGAAAAGTTATTAAGCAAATCTATCCTGCTGCCAGGAACCACGCTTCACTCCTAAGCATGGGGAGCTCGCTTTCAATTCAGATGGATTGAAATTCTGTTTCAGGTTTCACTTCCGGTCAGCACAGGAAAGAAGAACATGCAGGAGGTCTGGGGAGACAAATTCAAAGACCAACACCGAGTTTTCTTTAATTGCAAATGGTTGCTTGGCGGCACGGGTACATTGAAGTGATTTTGAATTGACATATAATATATATTTATTTATTTTATACTATATATTTATTTATTTTATATTTAAATAAACGTGTTGGATAGTACATATTATTAAAATACACATACAAACAAAACAAAAGTAATAAAACAATTATGAATACTCAGGTTTACTGACATCGTCTGCTGCGTTGCAGTGGACAATTACATACATTTTTGTATGTATGTAATTGTATGTGACGTATGACGCCACAGCATTGTGCTGAGTGCAAATTTGAAGAACGGAAGGTCACTAATTTTAATATGTGGGATGAAAGTATCAAAGTTCTTGTAAAATAAAATACAGAGAAATTAGCTTATTCAAGACAAATTTTGGTGTCTTACAATCAAATATGAAGCTTCTTATAGAAAGGGCATATCCCTGAGAAATTCTATACCATTAGTTAAGAATTTGGAACATAAGTTTGACAGCGTGTTGGAAATGGTTATTAATGAAAATACACTTTAGAAATTAGTTTAATAATTGTTACGTAATATCACTGATTGCCTAATTTAAAAAAAAACTACCGTGAGGAATATAAAAATTAAAAAAATATTATAATACATAATAAAACTACAATTTGTATCCGCTTAAATAGATTAATAATAATCACGTCACTTATTGAATAAAAGTTGATAACAATGAAGTAGTATAAAAATGATTATTACAAAAACCTGTTTCTAGTTTCAGTGCCTTGTGTTAAAGAACTGCATTAAAGGGGCACTGGGGTGAATTTTTAAAGTTTCACATTTTTATATGGATATTTCTGAAATGTTTAATGTGATTGCATTGGTGTTAAGTTAATAATATACCAACTTTCATACAAATTGATTAACACTTTGAGAACTATAGTTACTAAATATGTCGGAAAATCAAAATGTCCCACAAAGGTGAGAAAATTGTTTGACAGTTTTGCAATGGGAGCTTTGAACCACATAAAAAATTGTATAGAAAGATATTTAAAATAAATTTGATGCATGAACTGTGATACTTTTTAAATCTATAAGAACATTTAATATTTAAAATCAATAATTTTTCATTGAAAATATGTTTTAAAATTATTATCGGTGTATTTTGTAACATAGTACGTTATAATGGATACTTCTGCACATTCTGGGAAATTTTAATTGTATTTAAACAAAAACTATGACGCATGGGACATTTTGAAAGTATGAAAATGAAGTTTTGAGAAAAACGCTGTTTTATTAAAAAGTATGCTGGGAAATAGTATGATTTACAAGGATACACGGAACTCCATAAATGGCTTTACAAACCGATGGTAGCGGAGGTGGGGGGCACATATAACTGTTGACTCTCTCTGTACGCCTAAAGGTTCGGGGAACTATTTGTAAAAAATAAACAAAAATGTTTTCGATTTTTGACCAATTTTGGCCAAAAAATCTCAAGCAGCGTCCCTTTATACGTTGCCTAAAAATACGTTAAAATATTACAAACAAATTTCAGTGGTTGCAACTTTGCATCCTTGGTTAATGTCATATGCATTGTTTTGTACTAATAAACGCAAATGTTACTTCTCAGCGTAGTTGGTGACATTAGCGAAAAGATGTGAACGAAAATTGAATGCTAGCTGAGCAAATACTGGGGTCACAAAATTTGTGCAAAATCATTAATGTAATTTTTACTGGTCAAGAAATGTAAAATTGTTTGTTTTCTCAGGTAGGTTGCCAAGTCCCGAAAAACTGAAAATGTTCGTATTTTGGGCTTTAAACATATGGTCACCCTACCAATTAGCTAACTACTTTCTAAATATAGAAGTGTTGGCTAAAGACTGAAATATGGTAAATGAGGCATATGTGAATGCTACAGGCACCCTTTGTGTTCGAAGATAGGAAGATACCATTCTAGGGCACTCCTATATGCTTTGCTTCTGAACAAGTCATTTTGGGCTTTCCCTGTATCCATGACAGTACCAAAATCGAACTGACCCGGTTCTGCCAACACAAGCGGCAGGATGATGAACGCTGCAAACATGCTGTGATGGATTTTCCTGTCGTATTCCTCCCTTAGTTTTTCAAAAGTTGGCGGCTTTGTGCTACAGTCCAGGGCTATCATCGTCCTGCAAAGCGTCTGGTGGTAATCCTGCAAAACAGAAAACAGATGAAAACTCGTTTTTCATTGTTAAATGGCTTAAATGTGCGTGTATTTAATAAGTTATTCGGTAAGAGAATGGTTTGTTGTGCATCTCTATTACATGTACTGCACAATGCAACTACAACGATATGTTTTTCTATCACATTTACACCTTGTACGAGGTTCATATGAAAAGTTCTCGGACTGAAGCACAAAATGGCGGCATAGCTTTTTGAAATTATTTTTATTTTTCATCATAGAATTCCTTGACACTAATGCATTTTGTTCAGCGCAATTCCAAAGTCTCAATCCCAACACGAAAGTCAGGTTCCTCCAGGCCTGCAAATACGTCTCAACTGATGATTTTGGCTCTTCATCGGACGAAAATGTCTTTCTCTCAAGGAATTTTCTCAGTTTAGGGAACAGATGGATCCAAGTCAGGGTAATAAGGAGGATGTGGCAGTAAATCGTACCACAGTTCGTAGATTTTCGTCATTGCAACGGCAGAGGTACGAGGGCGAGCATTGTCTTTGCATGATACACTCTTCTTTAATAAACCAGGCATTTTCTCTCGTATTTTTGTCTTCAGTAGGTCTAAAATATTGGCATAATACGACCCAGTGTTAGATGTTCCGGCGGGAAGATAATTAGCAGTGCATCTTTGGCATTTCAGAAAATCGATGCTAAGAACCTTCCGGCCGATTTCACACACTTACCTTCTTTGGCGGTGGTGAATCGTGATGCTTCCATTGTTTAGACCGCTGTTGTTTCCATTGTGTAGTGGTGCACCCATGTTTCATTATTGGTCACAAATGATGCACAAAGTCGGCGGAATCTTCCTGAAAACGGGTCAAACTTTGCTGAAAGATTTGACCCTGTCGCCTTTGATCCTAAGTTAGCAGTTGAGACATCCAACTTGCTGATAATTTTTATGCACAATTGTTCCCTCAAATTGTGAAATACCTTTCCCCTGAAATACCCAGAATTTCAGCAATTTTGAAGCGATTCTGTAGATAAATATAACGCACCTTATTGATAATTTTGACGTAGTGACTGATTTTGGTAGTTCAATACGTGGACCATTCGTGGCCCAATTGAAAACGATTGAAAATGATGCTTAGAGTGTTTTGCCATATCTGTATGAATTTCTCTTATATTCACATTCTTCTTTACCAAGTACTTAATAACTGCACGATGTTCGATACTTGCCATTTTCCAATACACACGTCTGCACTGCAACAAACAGCTATAGCTGCTACGATTGTTGACCAATCCATGTATTATTGCACAAATGTTTCTATGAAAGATGATTGATTATGATAACAAAACTGTTTCGGAGCTTCTGCTGCAATCTGTGGATCATTCCGAGAACGTTTTAACATTAAAGAAGACTGACAAGAATTAATTAATGCTGATACATCAAAATTTACCTCAAATACTTGCATACCCTTAATTGATGAATATTTAAGACAGAATTTAGGGGTGTCAGAGGCGACAGAACTTATGAATTAAATTCCCAAAATAAATTCAATCCGTGCAGCTGAATACAAACAGATAAATTAACGGACTGAGCTCCTTTATGTGACACACAATACTATGACTAGCCGATAATGTTTGCTCTCATAATGCACTTACCACCAAGAGCTGATCGATACATGTGGTGCGTACTGTTTCATTGGAACTCGAAGTCAAGAAGTAATGTAGGTCAATACATGGACTTGTGATGCACGCTAACTGTAAATCCACGAAACGGAATCCGTCAGGCTTCTCCGAGGATAAATAACGGAACAGCATGTTATTCACCCATAAGTCTCCATGCGATATCACCAGCAAATCACCATCCTGATTATCTTCTAGAGTCTTTTGTAGAAGTGAAAGGAAGTTACCATCGGCTAAGGCCGAGACCTTTCCCGAATACTTTCCCAGACCGTCAAAGCTTTCAAGCTCTTCTGACAACGTCTTCATCATACCTTGGGACAAAAAAAAAAAAAAAAAAAAAAAATATATACTTCTTGATAACTAAAAGTTACTTACATTTGGAGTTTGAAGGAAGGAAGAAAAATGACATTTACAAAAGCAATTTTGTCAAACATTTTTCATGCGATTATTTGAATTCATGTTCAGTGCTATGGATTTTTAGTTCCATTAAAGAACCTTAAACTGTTGACAAGTATAACACACTCTTTGTAAACAAATTCTAAAGTGATGAACGCGGTGATTGTTTTACATTTACATTTTATTGCACTTAGGCCCAGTTGTATAAAATTTGCTATCTGGAGATTACTTTTAACTGCACTTTTAAAAGTAACTAGAGGTTAGTCATATTACTGTTGCATAAAAATAATCTCAGACTACATAACCGTCAAACCTATGGCAACATCGCAAAATAATAGAGAAATTCGTGTTTAGAGCGAGTTGATGTTCAAATGATCAACGTAAGAAAAGCTATAATTTTCAGTTTTCTCGCCTCCCAGTTATTTTTTTAGTATATATTCAAATATGGGTAAGGAAAAGTCAAAGAGGGTGCGAGTAAACGTTTGCAAATGTAATTGCTAAATATTATTGATTAGATGCTAAAATATCAGGGAATAATTAAAAAAAAGAATGCATCTCAAATAATGATAAAGTACATAGGGGGAAACTGCCAAAGAAGGTCCTGAGGACTTCTGCATTACAACCCTAGGTGATATAACGGGTATGTGTATGCAGTCTAAGCATCTACAACTCCAGGTAAGTTGCTAATCTTATAGAAGCCTAGCATCAATTTCTTTACATCGCGCTCTTTGGTTAGCATTTTAATGAACTGAGGCCTCGGTGCTGCTGTTGCTCTAGTACCTTTATGGGAGGTTTCCTTTCTCAAATTTGAATATATCTCTAATAATTATTTGGAAGCTCCCTGTCGCATAGAACCTTTAAGTAAGTATCATGAAAACGAATTGAAAGCTTGATTTCGCTTAGTTTGTGATTGTAATTGGAGACGTAATATCTGTTCCAGTTCTTCGACAACTTTTGTAAGCGATGTCGCATTTTGAATTGTTTGTCATTCAGTTCTTGGATTATTTCTCTTATGAAATACACGAGGAACAATGAGATGTCGGAATAATATGTACAATATACCGCTTGTAAGGTTAGCCTAACCTAACCTACAACTGAATGCAACAGCTCTTTTATTATTTCGCGGAAATAAAAAGTGAAATGTTGAAGGAGTTTTGTGTACACGAAATTGAAATAAACGTGACTCACCATTATATTTATAAACGAAGTTGTTGTCCCTCTGAACTCTGGGAAATAATTATTTAACACTTACTAAACTCGTTGGTGCTAAAACTTGTGAAATTTCACGTATTAGATTTAATTTGAGGTTAAGACGAAATAACTAGATTATGTTTATGCCTCCCAAATTTCCAAATTAAGTATGATGGTTAATTTCATGCCCCAAACTCAAGTTAACTCTTTATACAACTGGTCCTTAATCTTTTTCTCGGCTACATAGGTGTACGCACCAGAGAAAATAGTTGCCATGTTTTCTTTGCTCTGGGGTTCACTGAAAAAACTTTTCTGAAACACTGAGAAGTCCGTGGATTTGCGCTCCATGAGGAAGACACCAGCGGCGTGGTAACGTGCCAGAGTACGAAGAACAAGTGAGCAGTGATTCAGGTCCAGGCCAAGGCGTCGCTGTGCCATCCGAAACCCTCCCTGCCGAAGGTCTTCCATCATCAACACTCCCGGAGTTGCATATATAAACTCGGCTCCAAACGGCTCCACATCTATGAAGGAAAAAAATAATCCTGAGAGATGAATAAATTATATTTAAACATAATTCCTTGGTAAATTACACAGCGTGGCTCACGAAAAACCGTCCCTCCGCCTCGTAAACTAAATAAAATTAAAAATAACATAATAATCATGAATAGGGGAACATAAATAGTAGAGGCGAAGATGGTCAAACATTAGCATTAACATAAATAAATAAACAAATTAAATAAAACTTAAGGTAGCATTAGCATAACATAAATAAATAAACAAATTAAATAAAACTTAAGGTAGAAGAATACCAAAGAATGTGCAAATAAAGCGAGAATTCACCCACATGAACAAACATTATTACTAAAACAAATAAACAAAAATAAGATTGAACATCGAAGAATAGACAAATATCGCCGTAATAGCCAAATTTGAGCAAATATTTAATAAAGCTAATATTACAATACCTAAAAATAGACAAGTACATCCGAAGTAAGTTATGAGGGCCGAATATTAACAGTAAACTAAAGAAGAAATAAAACCAAAATATGCAGGATATAGAAGAATAGGCAAATATGGCCATTTAGACAAATTTGTACTTAATTTAAAAATAGAAATAAAAATAAAGGAAAGATGGAACAATGGGTGAATACCGCCAGGATAGGCTTAACATGGACTGATATTTTTATTATATTAAAATTAATATAGAAGACTGGTGAAGAATACTCAGTAACTGCCAGAATAAAAATGCATATTGACACTAAAATAAGTGATGAAATAAAATTAGAGTTGGTACGAATCTAAATAGTTCTGGAATTCCTTTATTCCCTGAAATCTCTCTAATTCTTCATATAACAATAAGAAGAAGAGGAATTAAAAGGGAAAATTATATCTAGTTAAAATAAAATGTTTGCTATGAAGCAACGTTTAAAATCTGCAGTGAAAAACCAATTTTAAAATACAACTTTCAATAAATATACGCAATTACTGCAAATATAAATATTAATTTATTTCCGTAATTCCAAGATGCAGATTTAAATTGTTCTATATTGTTGTTCAAGACCAGTGCCTTCTTTAATATGACGTTTTTTTTACACATGCCAAATAGAGAAATCTAATGTCTTCATCATAGTTGAATTTGTTGGGCATAAACCGTTTTGTACGATGGCTATTCAGAATATTTCTACAGTTTTCCTATAGCAGTAAGCGTCTGTTTACACAGCTGTGTAGCTTACGCTTCGAGCGGTATTAGAGTGAAGGTCACATGACCATTATTTGCTGAGCTGCAAGTTTTCAAAATGTATGCTGTAATTGAGAACACCGCCGCAGGTGAGATACGAGGTCGCTCTGTGACATGATTTCTTGTGACAAAAACTTTGTACAGTTTACGGACCAAACGTCACGAGTGATGGTGATGTAAGGCAATGGCGTCGTTCCTAAGTTTAAAGCTGGCAAACCAAAGTCCACGATTAGGAGAGAACTGGCCGGCTAAGTATCGTGAATGAAGAACATATTCGGATGGTTTATGAAAAGGTTAGAGAAAACCGCCGATTCACCTTTCGGAGTGTTCTGATCAGCTTCCTTATGTCTGTCTTTCTCTGCTTTTCATAGTCATTGTTGATGATTTGATGAATAATGATTTACGGGTAAACCATTGGAAATTTTGTTCCCAATGGATCTCACACACGGCGGAGTTCTCGATTGCAGCTCAGCAAGTAATAACTGTGTGACCTTCACTGAACACCGCTTGAAGCGTAATGAATGAAGGAAGCTATACAGCTGTGTAAACAGGCGATCGCTGTGTCCGCTATATGAAAACGGAAGTAACCTTATATATAGTCTTCCTAATATTCATTTCACTTTAATTTTAGTTTTTCGTAGAAAAAACGTTGTTTGCAATGTGTTCTTAAAGCACTTATCTCATATAATATCCACATTCGCATCAAAATACCTACTTTACAAACTTGATACAAAAATAACAATTCTAAACCCATAATATTTCATTGTATGTCACAATAAAATAAAAATGTTAGTGAAAGTAAAAATGATGTCGGGCACCAACAATTTTAAGTGTTATAGTACATATTTCCCTATTTAGTGGATATAGTTCTCATGTTTACTGATATGTAATCACTTGGAAGAATTTGGTGCACCTACCTGGCACTACTTTCTTCAGTACAGCATGCATTTCCGGCAAGATAGTGTTGAGCATCTGCTCTTCTCTCACAAACAGTGTCGAGTTCATCATGAGTTCTCCGCTGGAACCTGTGCTGATGAGACGTTTGATGATGATGGTCAAGGGATCTTTCTTGTGTTCACATGTTGCTATCACTCTGAACATATCACTAGTATAGTTATCGCCCTTGTTAGTTGCGATCCTAGACGTGAACTCTGTAACTCTTATTTTTGGATCTCTCAACCATTTTCGGAGAGCTGTCTCCAGCAAGTCCTTGTCAGGCCACATTTCAATTGGTCGATCTTCATCCTTCACCTCTTCTGACAACATTAGAATTCTACAATAAAGATTTATAACTTGTATTTTATTCGATTTCTAGATGACCGATATGGAACAGAGAGTATTCAAAGTAAATATATTATCATTTCGCTTCAACACTATTTATGTCTCAAATTAATCCACCTTGCCTACAACAGGCGTTTTACTCTGGTGTTTCTTATAATAAGATAGTGTCCATAGGGTTCAAAACAACATGAATAAGCATAACATTTCAATCTGACCTGTTAGCTATCACTGTATTGCCCCCGATGGGGCGGAACATATGACTAGTAAATAGCGATAAAATGCACACCCTTTGACCGATCAAAAAAAAAGTCATCTCTTGAACGTAAAACTTTTCTAAGTCCTACCCGTTATAGCGCGAGGTTCACAAGGTCTGCCACCACTACTCTACCCTAATGTCCTCTTTCC
Organism: Metallyticus violacea; assembly: GCA_030762175.1. NCBI lineage: Eukaryota > Metazoa > Arthropoda > Insecta > Mantodea > Metallyticidae > Metallyticus > Metallyticus violacea. Next base: position 20,614,824 of record CM060831.1, on the reverse strand, counting down.
AGACGCTCATGATTTATAGGCAAAGTCCCCATTGCAGTGTTAGAGTCGCTACATGCACTTTTACGAGCATCCCCGAAGTTCCCCAGTCGACACGTAGAAACTGGGGATGACTCATTTTTTTCTTCAAAGGGTGTACATATGAGACAACACTTCATATTATATATAGCTTAGGTAACATGGAATAAAGTAAATAATGAAATGTATATTCTTGTATCTTACTGCAGAGCAAAATAATATTTCGATGACATAAATTAAATTAAGTAAGAAACAAATATTACATCAATATTAAAAATAGTATGCTTTGCTTTAAAATTTCCTTTTTCAAAATTTTTCAAGCTTGTAAGAATAGGCCTCTGAGCAAAATTGATCGGTCGTTTCACGCCCTGAACTGAATGGGATGCTGATGACCTGAGATGCTAAAGAGCGATCGTAAATAAACCAAACACACATTATTCCCTACCGAGGCGGCTTTGTATACCATTTTCTTACGTCCATCCACTATTTTTCAGAGTGGGCAACTGCTATATAATATTTCTGTAAGGAGGAACAAGGCATTATTTCGCGCCAACCTATTCAAGCAAGACCTGCGAATAAAACTCGCTATCTTAACCTCTAGGTTAGGTTAAGTTTTACGAGGATTTGCTCACGTTACGTTCGGTTAGGTATCTGCTATAGATTAAGTCGCTTTTTGGAGGGATTGGCGGCTGGATTAATAGCTTCCGATGAGTACACTTCTTCTGATATCTTCTGCTACCATTTTATGTAAGATTTGCACCCTCCGTTCACTTTTACCGGGTAAAACACCCGCCCAATGGTTCCAGAAAGTGAACGGAAGGTTGCAAAGGTTAACTATTACCTTACATAAAGTGGTAATAATAATAATAATAATAATAATAATAATAATAATAATAATAATAATAAAAGAGTACTGTGGAGTTAGCAGTAATCGAAAATAAAAAAATATGAGGGGATTAAGGAAGTAGTAATAAAATATTCGACTCACCCATAATATAGAAGGCATTAGTATTTAAATTTTTTATTATTATTATTATTATTATTATTATTATTATTATTATTATTATTATTATTATAACAAGTATTACTATTATTAATGTATTGTTGTTGCTGCTACAGTTAAGATCAGGGTAACCCTATATGGTGACTGAAATGGTATAGCATTTTCCGCAAAAGCTAATAATTATTAACACTAATTATAATAATTAGGAAGAATATTTTGTGTGAGATAACTTCTACTATAGAAAGTATACATGATCTTTTTAATAGAAGAAGATGGGATTGTCGTCCTTTTCCGTCGACTAAACATTGATTGTATGGGGAAAACCTATTCTGATTGACATTATTAAGTTCGGGTACCGTGATGTTTATGGTTTTTATTACAAATGTTTTGCTTTATATTTCGAAATGCTCACAATTTAGTGAATGATTTTGGTGGCGAACGTTGAAGCTTTGCATCAAATTCGTCTAGCTTTCCTTCTGTTAAAACTGCACATTTTCTGTTTCTTTTACACCAAGCCAGCAAATTAAAATCGTGAATTGCAGTTCTGAGAATGTGCAATTGATCAGGATAGGGCACAACAAACGGATTCGCATTTAAATACTAACAAGGCGTTATTGAAGGCATAACCATTTCAATTCAGTTAATGACAAATTATTTTTTTAATATTTTGTTCTTTTTCCTAGTTAAAAAGTTCCATGAAGTTCTCCTTCGTTCCCACAAAGTTAATCAATTTTACAGTCTGTTCTCTGAAGAAATGGTAGAATGACGAATACACCATCCTTAATGAAATGTTTAGCAGTTTTCAGCCGCGCATACAAACATTACTTTGTCCTTACCTGTAGTGTTGGTGAGGATGGTGACTGTGTAAGCTTCTGCAAGCAACTGACGTAGACTACTACAACGTAGTAATATTCTGTTATCGTACTCATGACGCTCAATCGAGAGGAGCCTTGGAATCTGCCGTCCAATTCACGAAATAACTGACCTTGGCTGTGATATCCCTTCTTGTATTTGTCATTGTACAAAATGGGAGGCGTGTTCTTATGTAAACTAAAGGCACTTTAGTACTGATGAGCAGTGTATGAGATCACCACATTTCTCTTTCATTAGCAGTTCACCACCGCCAGGAGTAGTCGAGGTCGTTAAGGAACGGACTCGCGAGCGAGAGAGGTATGGGTTCGATTCACGTCAGAACCGTCCTCCCTGATTGAAATGTCGGTCCTGGAGGTCTAGGGGTAACCATACTTGCCTCAACCCAAGAGCGCGTGTTCAATCCCGGCCAGGATCGATGGATTTTTTTTCGGGTGTAAAAATCCTAAGCATGGCTTCTTTCAGAAGAGAAGTAAAGTCGTGGGTCCCGCATTGTACATTTACGGCATGTAAAAAAAAAACCTCATGCCTGAAAGGAGAGGCATCTGAGCAAAATTTGTCGGCCGTTTCACACTCTGATTTGAATGGGACGCTGATGATCTGAGATGTTAAAGAATCACTCACCGCTAATGGTGCACCACACTCCTATCTTTTGATCATGCAAGGGTCCCACTGAAGCAGGTTAGGTTTTACTGAAATGCTATATCAGTTGTTTTGTGAATTTACATATGCACTTAAGTGTAACCAAGATTTGCATATAAAGAAAACTAGGTTAGGGCTAATTTTTCCGTCATGCACACTGTTCAAAATTCATTCACAAAATCGACTCCTGAATGCAGGGTCACCCGGTTTACGTTCTTGCGCTGGAGTAATTTTATAGGGTTTTAACTTCAGTAGTTTTGTAGCCGTTCGAACACATAAATAGAAAATAACCGTTTGCTGAGAAATACGTCGAAGTCATTTTTTAGGAACGAGTTCCAGAGGGTGATCAATATTATCGAACATTTCTTCTATTTTTTTTTTTTGAATGGTGTTCAACGCCCGTTTTTACTATTGAGACACCACAGACGATAAGCACTGATGATACATGAGAAGAAATTATATATTCGGAAATGATTTTTTTTTAAAAGAAGGAAACGTTTCAGTCGTAAGTTTAGGGCATTTCGCCGACATTTTCCACTTATGAGCACTGAGGAAAACCTCATTCAGGGAAGACGATCCTGGTGGTATTTGAACCCCGGTCCTCTCGCTCACGAGTCCGCACCTTAACGACCTCAGCCACACGTGGCGGTATTTCTTCTGTGAATAATGCATGTTTTTTTTTTATCAAGAATACTTCTCGTTTCACGACATTATTTTTGTGAACCGAACTTTACAGATGAAAGTTGAATATAAGGGAATTTCTCTTGAAACAATTTCTGTACATTACGAACCGAATAAACCGGGTAAAAACGGGCATTAACAACTATTAAAAAACATTAATCCCTGCTCCCTACTTTAACGTCAGAGCTTTTGTTATGTACTGAGCTCCCGAAATTTAGATTTTATCCTTGGCCAGGTTTTCTGTTTATTATGAGTACTATATTATTAAACATATGATTTAATTTTATAGAAAGTAGTGCTTCGTATGGTTTTCATTTTTATATATCAATATTATTTATGTTTATTTATGTTGATTAGGTTCTATTGCAGTTAAATCGTATACTCATCAGTGCAGAAATTCTCCAATTTTGCTGGACGCTGCGAATACTGAAGGGGTCTACGCATTTGCGCTCCATGATGAAGATGCAAACGGCCTGGCAATGTGCCATAGTACGAAGAACAAGGAAGCAGTGCTTTAGGTTAAGGCCAAGGCGCCTCTGGGCCATCTGGAAGTCTTCTTTCTGAAGGTCCTCCATCATCAACATTCCAGAGCCCTGTTTCACAAAAGTATGGTCTAATACATACAAGTTTAATTAGTGCAGGTCCTTGTAAAGTATGGTCTTGTAACTTTCTGTTCACGAAAGAAGTACAACACTTGTAAAATATTAGTAAAAAGTTACAAGTGACATCATATAAGAGCAAGATGGAGGAACAGCTATATGCCACACTCGTCATACCTTGAATTAGGTTATATCCACTCCTTAGGGATATTTAATGTACAGAGCGGATTATTGTCACAAAATGGGAATAATAATAATAATAATAATAATAATAATAATAATAATAATAATAATAATAATAGGTTATTGTGTATATATCGATATTTAAGCGTAATAATCACTTTGAGACGACGGTGCCATAAGGCTACATTTAAGAGTATCAATTCCAGCCGTCGAGAAATGGCAAAAGAATCGAGTTTCCGGATTGCTCTCGGTCATTTATTTTATTAGTTCTTTGATCCTTTATATTTTCTTTTGGTTTATATTGGTTGACAATCACGTTCTCAAAAGCAAAAAAGGAACATTCTGCCAGAAGATATTATTAACTTAACTTAACCCCAACTTTATCATTATACATAAATATTTATTTCCCTACTAACCATTATCATCGCTTTTGGTAATACTTAGCACATTCGGGTCAATTGGCTCCCTAAATCATTAAAGAGTTAATTCATTTTGTGCAAATATTTGAAGCTACCAATATTCCTACACTTGTAGAGAAATGTACACAAATTACCAGTACCCGACTAGTACTTTTGTGGAACAGAACAACGAAAATTCACTTGCACACTTGTAAGTATGGAGTTATAAAGTAGCAGAAATCTTTGTGGAAGAGAATTTTCCTAATAATTACAAGTTACAAGTCTAAAGGTTCCATGTCAGTCAACAAAAATGCTCCTGAGGAGGAAATTCTTAAAACCTTAACAAGTAATTACGTATTTAGTTCTATACCGATAGCAGTACAAAGTATGAAAAGGATGTCTGCTTTGTTCGTGCTGCATTTGCATTTCCCATTAAGAGTTCAGTTTTGTTTGGAAAAGCAAGTTAGTGGCAAGTGTATGTTTTACACTAGGGTGCATGAACTGAGGAGGCATATGTTTAACTTGTCATTTAATGCACCTACCTGATATTACTTTCTTCAGTGCGCCATGCATCTCCGGCATGCGAGCATCCTCTCTTCTCTCCGTAATGCCGGAGTTAATGAGGAATTCTGCAGCGGAACCCAGGCTGATGGTCAGGGATATTTCTTGTGTCCATATTTTATTATATCTCGAACATATCACTAGAAATATTATCGTCCTTGCTGGTCACGATCTTGAATGTGAATCCTGTAATGTTTATTTTTGGATTCATAATCCAATGTTGAAATGCTTTCTCCAGCAAGTCCTTATGAGGCCAGTTTTCACTTGACTGATTTTCATCTTCATCCATTTTTAAGGGAATTGAAGTTCTGTAACAAATATGTAACATACTCATATTATTTTATTTATTGAAAAAGTGCAAAACAAATAAAAGTGTTGGTGCCTTATTTTTATATTTTAAATAAATTAATTTTTAGCAGCTGAGTAAGCACAAAAAAGTATGAACATGCTGAAAATTATGATCCTAGGATAAACAATTCGCCACTTTCTAATAAAAACTGAGATGTAATAACAACAAATGCAGTGTTGTTGATCATAACGCAAGCGTCGTGTTTTTTTTTTTTTTTTTCCTCTCTCTCTCCTTTGAAAATAGTGCACAAAACCTTTGCTCAGTTCAGCATGTTATTTAGAATATCGTTCATTAAAACGATCATTGTAAGAGGTTTTCAATTCATGACACTACACAACAAAACTTTTAAACATGTTTCCTTAATGAAAATAACTTTCCTAATTTTGGTCGTTTCGGTTGTTCTCCGTATACAATTACAGTGAAAAGCAAAACGCTAACAGCATTATATTATAGTATTACAATGAAAATAAAATTGCTTCTCATTCGGTCTATCGTAAATAACGCAAAATAAAACAAATAAACTGAGCAAATATATACAGGAATGTAAATGGCTAGCTGAAATAGAGAAATAGTACAATTGGGTGCGCTTTCTCTTTGCTTGATGTCTATTATCCTGTTTTGGGGCATTTCTTGTAAATTGTCCAACAGCATGACACAGTTTCACTGACCTGATAATTTCGTTCCATTATGGAAATAGCTTGGTGAAAGCATTCACCATGTTCATCACTCACTGCATAGGAAGAAATAAAGTGCATTTTGAGGGATATGTCGCAACCTAACCTAAATCGTTAGAGCGTAGTTTTCAAACGCGACATAATTTCCAGCTGTTTGGCTACTCAAGAAGCCATGCACAACACTTGTAGAGACATCCCAGCTGTTTCTCTTTGCTCTCAAGGACTCGGCCAAAATTTAAGAAGTTCACAAATTTGAGGACCAATGAAAATTCCTTCCTTAACTTTAACCTCACTCAGTAAACCTTTGTGCAATCTTCATGCCCTCTGGGTTAAAAAAAAAAAAATAAAAAAATAATAATAATAATAATAGTAATAGTAATAGTAATAATAGTAATAGTAATAATAATAATCATAATTGGATTAATTCTCATTCCGCGCAATTATATCTACTCACTGTTTTAGGGTACTTATTCACAGCAGGTGGCTGATAAAATAAAAACTACTATGTTTCAACATAAACTATTACATATAAAATGAACTTTTAAAAATTATATTGACGTATTTACACAAAATTTACTGTTTGTACCTCATTTTATGTAAGTGCAATAATGCAATAATGCATGATGGCGCCGTAGAAAATCGAAGCTACAAACAGTAGTATCACATCAATCACTTCAATAATATCCGGAGCTAAATCAGCAGTAATTAAAGACATACGTAAACAAACCACAGAGTTTAATTTTTGTAGTTACTGATTATAAAACAATTAGCTAAATCACTATGCCAATAAATATAAAATTTTAAAATCGATGTATCTATACGAAATCACAAATATATATATATTTAGTAATTTGGCAATGCTCGCTTATCCTTCTATGGAAGTTGCTATGGAAGCGAATCACGAATAAATAACAAGCATTTCTGCTCACCAAAGATGCTGCCCACTGTCCGTATGTTATTTTAGGCTGTATTTGCTATCTCGGAGCACAAAACAAACGCCTCCGTTGCCATAGCAACTGCTATGAAGCAGGTCGAAGTGCAGCTATTTTCGTTTTGACCGGGTTGAGCTGTACCAGAGGATACAGGTGTAATAATGATGCCGAAACTGCGCGCTGTTATCAATAAATTACCATGTCAGCACTCAAAAATTTGGGTTAAAATCCAAAACTATGAAATTAAAATGAGTAAACGCTGGTTAAAAGATTGGTGCAGCTGGACTGTACCTGTTGCACTTGAAAAGCTGGCTTTGGTCACATGTTACATATTATGAATAAAATTAGAAAAATATTTTGTTTTAAATGGTTCTTGAAACTTCATAACTCACCTTTATACGCTATAATCATATAGTATCAAGTTTTATAGTTCCAAATACATTCCAAACGGTTGATGGCAGTTGTAACACTCAACAATTGGATACAAATAAAACGGCCTACTCCTTGTTATAGAAAATGGCTATAACAGTATTATAGTTGTTCAATAAAGTAATAACAAAAAAGTATAAACCAATATGAACATTAAGAAACCAATTGCAGTATAAAGAAAAATGGTTTATTCTGATATTGCATTGTAACGAAACTGAGAAAAGAGTTTCTATCCACTTCCGAGGTTCTGTGTAGGTACAGCATACATTTTCTTGCACGATTTTTATAATATTTCATGTTTTTAATTTATAGGAATTATAAAGTGAAAAGATGGATTGCGAAATGTGTTACCTGGTACAATGAACTGAATATTCAATGCTCAGAACATCAGAATGACGGTATACTATATACATGGTATTACATAACATTATTCAATTCAAATTTATCTGTTTATGTAGTGCATTAGTTCTAAATAAAGAATAAAAACCACAATTTTACTTACGGCACTCTAGTTACCCTAGCAACCTGCAGTATTATCAACTTACTGAAGTTTTAACATAAGTACTGCTTCTCACACATTAGTACAAACATATATTTAAACACATAAGAGAACTAGCTGCTTTACACAAGGAAGAAAACACCGCGCGAGAGACCTGCCAACTGACAATGACTTGCGTAACCAAACAGGTTCATCCACTTTGTAGCAAGCCACAAACATTTTAATCGTTCAACTATCATATTACTGCTGCGTAATGGCACACTCTAACCGAACATTATCATACTGCTAAACGTTTATATTAACCCTTATTAAGAAAATCCAGGTTTTATATTTAAACATTACAAGGAATACAATTATGTGAGTTCTATAGAGTGATTTATACAGAACTAACACATTTCTTTATTTATTTCTAAACGAATGATGTTAGCCACAAATTATTACATCTCAAATGTAGAGTATCCTTGGGAGATTATTAACTTTTAAAGAAAATGTTGAAAATGTCTTCCTTCCTGCATAAGGCATTAGACAACACGTCCTACCATGTTGCTGGCCTTTCGTTGGAGGACTATGTAGTGAATCTCCTGTCTTTTAAGTAAGCCCATAGGAAGAAGTCCAGTGTTGTCAAACCAGACGATCTCGGTGGCCACAGGTTCTTGGAGATTATCAGATTGTCAAAGAAACTTTCAATTAGCGTCATAGATTGGTTTTATGTATGGCGTGTAGCACCATCTTGTTGAAAATATCCATCTACATCGCCTAGTTGTTGAATAAACTTCATGAAAATCCGGCAGTATTCACAGTCTGGTTAAAAAAAACAGTCCTATTATTTTTTATGCGGATATTACTCAAAAAATCCCGATTTTAACTGGGTGTTAAGATGCATCATGAATGGTAAGTGGAGTTTGGACGGCCCAACAGTGTAGGTTCTGAATAATGTTCGCACGAGTGCACGAGTCCGCGCCTTAACGATGCGGTCACCAGTGACGGTCATCGTGATTTCTATGAGTTCACATAGCCGCATAACTGGAACCATCTTCATCTGTAAGCTACATGATGGACAATATGCCAGGATTTTGCATAATGAACGCCTGAAACAAACGGCAGTACTTCACTCTTTACTCCTATCTGGTTCCTGCAATATGGACAACTATAACCCTGTATGGTTTCAGATGAGCACTTTTCGCAACTGTCTGACATATTGAGTAGGTGTATCCGGTCTGCTGCGACAAAGGTCTTAATGTCTTAACGGGGTGACCACTCAAGTAGTGCCCGGACGTCCACAAGAACCGTGGGCAGTCTAGATGAACGATGTTTGCTTTTTCACTCACCGTATATCCAGTTGTTTCTAAGATGAATTCAATTCACTGGATTCTATCTGGGGGTCGCTTTGAATCAGGGAAAATAGTTTATTAAAGAACTTATCCATTTTAAAATTTGTCCTTATTAAGAACTTTACTAATTGTTGCATTATGATTACTTTCACACGTCATACAGCAGTGCAACAATGGCTGTTTCGAATGAATTAATGTCACGTGGTTGAAGCGTGCGCGTGAACTTGCAAATTATTATTATTATTATTATTATTATTATTATTATTATTATTATTAAGCAGCGAAATGAATGAAGGAAGAGTGGCCAATAATTTCATTCTCGAAAAGGGGTCGTAATGCAAGAAATTTAGGCCCGCTGTGCTAAAGGAATTCCTTACTTTCATTAAGGGGAAGAATCCATTCTAAGGCCTAATTGTAGGGTTTGATTCTGAAAAACTCGTTTACCTGTTGTCACTATAGTCCTTAAGTCGAACTGGCCCTTTCTGCCGACACTATCAGCATAATAGTGAAAGCTGCCAACATGCTGTAATGCGTTCTATTATCATAATCCTCCCTCGGCTTTTCAATGTTTGGTGGTTTTGCGGAAAACTCTAGGGCGGCATTTTCTTGCTTAACATCTCGTGGTATGCCTGTATACAAACAAAAAACAGTGACCACTTTCTTTGCTACATTGCTAGACGATTCTGTACTTCAAATTTATTAATTAAATACAGAAAGAATAACTTTATAAATGTTATGACCCCTATAAATACAAATTTACAATAGTTAACATATACTCTGTGTTATCTGTCATTTATTTACCAATACACATATATTCGTCGGACAAACCGCCAGGGGTGGCCGAGGTCGCTAAGTCTCGGACTCTTGAGCGGGAGGTCTGGGTTCGAATACCGCCAGGACCGTCCTTCCTGACTGAGGTTTTTTCCAGGTTTTCCTCAGCCCTCATAAATGGCAAATGCCGGGGAGGTACCCTAAACTTAGGCCTGGAACGATTTCTTTCATAAAATCCTTTCCCAATATATCATTTCATCTCATGTATCATCAGTGCCCATCGCCTGTGGTGCCTCTGTAGCAAAAACGGGCGTTAAACACTATTCATTCATTCATTCGTCGGACTCACAGTCCACGCGACTATGATATTACAAAATATGGCACGACTGTTGCAGGACTAAATTTTATTCTCATTTTAAAGATCCGTTCTTTTTGGAGACTCTACATTAAATACTTCTAGGAACATTGACTAAAACAATGAACACAACGAAACACTATTAAACAAGTTATCTAATGAAAATATACAAAATACTTTTGAATCACAACTTAAATTAAAGAAAAACTGTGGACGTTACCATAGCACTAAATTACAAGTATTCAATATGGGACCCATTTGTGACACGGCATACATCCAGCCGGTAGTCCATTTCTTGCCACACCGATGTCAGCATGTCTGGTGTAACTGATCCAACTGTGCAATAGTCCTCCGTCTCAACTCCGGTGGTCTGCAGATAGCAGTGATACGTATATACGAACTTTATGTATCCCCCGCAAGAAAAATTTACAGGGGGTCAGACCTGGGGACCTCGAAGGTTAACGGAAGAAAGCCACGGCGTCCGGACCATGATAGCCCCAACGATGGGGAAATTTTATTTTTATGCGGAGGCCTTTAGCAATTCCAGACGATACGCTCTCTGTTGGAGAGGTTTTCTTAACACCTTCCACACCGCCATTGTTCGAGTTGTTAGTTCTCGAGTCGACCGTCCTTCAGATTTTTAGAACTGCGCGCGAAAACTGATGTGACTCTACACATTCTCATCTTACACACGCGGTCGTCCGGAGTTCTTTCCTTTACAGACACCGCGTCGTTTGTATCTGATTGAATCATACGAATGTTGTTACCAAAGAGGTGTTAGGACCAAATCTTCGCCTATACGCCCTCTGGTCTGGATTATGTTTCGCGATTCCCAAGACGTAAAAAGCTATTTGGACGCGTCTTTATTTTGTTTATTTCGTTACTATGTCTACAAAACAAAATCAGCGCACGTAGAATTGAAACTTCTATAGTTAATCTTCAATTTAAGTTATGATTCAAAATTATGTTGTATACCACAAGAAAAAACATCATTTATAATCATTTGTGTTTACTCTGTATATTTCATATTTTGTAGTTTCATATGTTTATTCTTGTTACATAACATTGGTCTGCAAGACATGTTCTTTAAAAAAAAAAGTAATTAGTCTAGAAAAAAAGTATCGATTTTTAATGGTGATAAACGCTCGTTTTTACTACAGAGGCACCACAGGGGATGGAAACTGATGATACATGAAATGGAGTGATATATTGGGAAAGGATTTATTTTTAAGGAAGGAAACGTTCCAGCTTAAGTTTAGGGTATCTCCCCGGCATTTGCCATTTACGAGAACTGAGGATATCCTGGAAAAAAACCTCCGTCAGGGAGGACGGTCCTGGCGGGATTCGAACCCCAGACCTCCCGCTCACGAGTCCGCGCTTAATCGACCTCGGACATCGTGGCGTTAAATTATCGATATGCTCATTACATATCTGTGTTCATTTTTTTTTCTATCACGTATAAGTTTTATTCATTCTATTTTTCCTTTTTATTTACTTTAACATTTTTTGTGAGTAGGCAATATGTATATAACACTTGTTTTTGAAGAGCGCATTGCTTTACTATGTTTGTATAGTCATATCTTGTCTACGTCAGCCAAGGTGTTGCATAAGTGCCTTATGTCTGACGTGTCAGTAATGAAATTTCTGTTGTGATCTGAAAGTTAAGACTTTTAAATAAAAGAGTACAGTTTAAATTATTGGCCAAGGTCATTTCTTCCGTACACCGCAATCAGTTAAAAACAAGGCGCATGCAATTACGGTATTAATGCTACTAGGCGACACTTTCAGAGCATTGTCCTTAATTTTTACAATATATGAACGAATAAGTTGCATATCGCAAGTCTTGTTCGCTAAGCCCCAACAGTGTACTGCTCTAATGCACCAAAAATGCAGTTATTATGGGCTCGGGTTTTAGATAAATACACATTTTATTTGTACTGCAAAAGATTACTCGTAAGCACGTTTAAAACGTTGGACATGGTACCTTCAGCTTTTACTTTACATTTTATACACTTTTCATATTTTTAAAAAAAATACATGTCGTAAGTAAATAAACATTTTCAAATGTTTGCACAAAAACGCATGAAACTCCGTTTTAACTACGAGGTGAAGTCAAAATTTTCTTGCACTTTTCGTTCTACATTTTATTTACACAAAGGTAAGCGTTCAACATGTACAATATATTCTATACAAAATTTTCCTTCATTTTCAATGCACTTGGTCTAGCGGAACGAAAATTTGCTTATTCCTTCCAATGATTTTCGGTTGGTCGCGAAGTCACTTTTGCGCAGCTAAGTTTGTGGAAAAACGACGACGGTGCAAAGCATCCTTGAGCGACCCAAACAGACGAAAGTTTGAGGGAGCGAGATCTGGGTTGTAGGAAGGGTGTTCCAATAGCTCAAAATCAAACTTGTTGATGGTTTGAAAGGGGTGGCTAACCGTGTGCGGGTGGGCGTTCTGTAACAATAGACCTCGACGTTAATTGCGAATTTGCTGAGTTCAGCTTCTTGTCCAACAATTCACTGTTATTGCGCTGTTGATGGTAGTCCCCTTTTCCATGTAGTCGTCCGTATAGGTTCTTTTTGAGTTCAAAAAAAGCTGTTACCATAATCTTCCCCGCCGATGGCTCAGGCTTGAATTTCTGCTTCACACTCATCCGATACCGCCACGAATGGCCGAGGTCGTTAACGCGCTGATCGTGAGCGGGAGGTCTGGGGTTCGATTCACACCAGGATCGTCCTTCCTGATAAGGTTCTTTTCCCCGGTTTCCTTCAATCATAAATGGCACATGCTGGGGAGGTACCCTAAACTTAGGCCAGGAACGCTTCCTTCTTTAAAAAAATCCTTTCCCAGATTATAATTTCATATCATGTACAATCAGTGTCACCGTCTGTGGTGCCTCAGTAGTTAAAACGAGGGTTCAACACTCCTCCGGCAATATTTAAACATCTCAACTCACGAAAAAACGCATTTAAGCGTTCACACTCTGCGACCAGATATATCGGATCACTGGACGTGGTTACTCTTAGGTGCAAACTGCTAGCGGAGCGGATATTTTTACACCATAATAGCCGGAGGTCAAACTCCTTCAAGAAGAAGCCTCTGAGCAAAATTTGTCGGCCTTTTCACGCCATGAATTGAAAGGGACGCTGATGATCGACCTGAGATGTTAAAGAGCGTCCGTAAATAAACCAAATTAACTACTTCTTTTATAGAAAATGTTTAGAACCTGGTGCTAGTCATACGTTAAAGAGAACACCGCCTTTACTTAGGTGTCAGATCGTTGTAGTATGAGCAGCTTGTCACCGTCGACGCGTATCAAAGACGCGATGCAACAGAGTGATGGTATGTTCTGTCATCGACAGTATTGATCTCAGAGGCTGAGCTGAGATCACTCGATTGCAGTTAATTTTTGATGTTGTAAGATGGTAATTTTCACAGTTATCTTTCTTTAGTGCATTTAACGATGCAAAAACAATCACAAGTCACAAGCAAGCAAGAAAAGGACATTGCTGTAAGTGACATGCCCATGTCAGACTAACTTCTTGTAACGTGGAGGGTTCTTTTCTTCAGTATGTCAATATTCCGCGTTAATCGTTCAGTAACTTAAAGGCGAGTTTCTCTGTGTAGTGCAATTCTTCACCTGTTGGAGAGGCACAGTGTAACTTTTATTGGCGAGTACTGTTTATATGGACATAAATATATTCAAACTTAATTTTACCGCCACGGGTGGCCGAGTTCGTTAAGGCGCGGACTCGTGAGCGGGAGGTCTGGAGTTCGATTCCCACCAGGATCGTTCTCCCTGATGAGTTTTTTTTTCAGGTTTTCCTCAGCCCCCCATAAATGGCAAATGCTGGGGAGGTACTCCAAACTTAAGGTTGGAACGCTTTATTTCCTTCCTTGAAAAAATCCTTTCCCAATATATCATTTCATCTCATGTATAATCAGTGTCCACTGCCTGTGGTGCCTCAGTAGTAAAATTGAGCTTTAAACACTATTTAAAAAAAAAGTAATATTTTTCGCCGTTTTGTCAAATATTTTACGTATTTTAGCACCTAAAAATCCAAGCCCAAGGTATTACATTTTGTTTTGTTTCAGATTGTCGAGTACCATGCCCCGAAAATATCTTAAATTTCAACTACTTACTATGTATGTAGTTCGTTCATACCGAAAAAAGAACATGCCTGCAATGCCCCCCCCCCTTGTTTATTTACGGACGCTCTTAACGTCTCAGGTCATCAGCATCCCATTCAATTCAGGGTGCGAAATAGCCGATAAATTTTGCTCAGGGGCTTCTTCTTTCAGGCTTGAGGTTCTTTTACGTGCTGTAAATTTGCGATACGGGACCCACGGCTCAAAAATCTAGATAAAACATAAGCTCTGCATGTTATATTTAAACCTAATGCAATTGCGATGGAAAAAAGAAAAAGTCGATGCCATTTGCCGTTTTAATGATTTTGAGGGAACTAAGAAACCACAGCAATGTCCATTATTTTTGTTACGTGGAAGGGATTCCCTGCAAAGAACAAGCATAAAGTTGTACACCTCAATCTTGAATTTAGATTTTATTTCAGATTACTACACAGCAATATGCATATCATTAAGGCGTTGATTTATTTTAAATTAATGCATATCATTAATATATATTTCGTTTTCAGTTAGTGGAGTGAACATTTACAAAATTTGTTTTTTGGCTGATATCCCTGATATGTACAATCACAGAGAGATGTTGCCACCCCCTAATACATGTATTACAGATTCGTATGGCAAGAAGGTTTATAAAATTCTGTTTTCTATGCGTCTGGAGCGAAAGAATTACATAACATATAAGACGCATTTAAACTCCAGGAGAACATAATACACATTCTATTGCTTGACTACATATAAGTTTTATTCTCAACCTTTCATTTGTTAGCTAAAAACCTCTTAAAACATTCGAATAAAATCCAAAAGTATTTAAAGTCTGAGCTAAAATTATGTAATATATCAGCTGTAAGAACTAAAAGAAGATGGGACCTTAGATAAGTAAAATGAATAATTTGAAGAAATCGAGTGAGAGCGAAGTTAGAGCATGTAAAAGTGTCAAGTAGCTGGATAAAACAAATCAAAACGCAGGAATTGTTGGAATCTTATAAAGAAATTGGTTATCGCACGTCGCTCAAACTCCGTTTCTTACACTAATATTTAAATTTTTCCCGCCTATCAGAAACGAGATGGGTGAAAGATTTCACCTAGAAATTAAACATCGATAAACCTTACCAGGACTTCAGACAAGAGTCAATGAAGATAAGATTATTATCTTTATAATAATCAGAAATGTGACACACATTAAAATCCTTCGAAATTGGTCGCTTAGCAACAAAGTTCGCTGAAAGTGTACATTTTTTCAAATTTTAGTACAGTAAAACAAAACTTTTGGCAATTAAAAAAATTATATAATTACAGTCATTGAAAATTATGACACGAAAATATTCTCCGTTTAAGTCAGAGCGACTGTTATTAATCTGCCGAGTTATATACACCCTTTGCCCCCCCCCCCCCAAAGTCAACGCTAGATTCTGCGCGTAGATCGGAGAACTTCGGGAACGTTGTAAACCCTGTATTTACAAGCGCATGCAGCGAGTGCACACTGTAATGGGCGCGTTAGTTGTAAACGTAATGGTCACAATCACAAGCATTTGGAAAGAGAACGTTAGGGTAGATAGCGGTGACCGAGCAGTTTAGAAGTCGCTCTTTTGCGTAAACTCCTGGGTTCAAATCCCACATAACATTTTCGTCCTTTTTTGTTTTGTTTTTATTAGTGTATATGTAGAACATTATGTTGTCTTAATATATTATATTTTAACATATTTCAGTTCTATGGCATATCATATTATGTTTTAACATATTTGAGTTGTATGGCATTATGCACACACAAAAAGTAATCACAAACTAACGTATTCTTTACAAGCAACTAAATAAATACATGAGCAGAAAAAATTATCTTCTAAAGTGAAAACTCACAGAAATAAACACACATTTATATCGTGTATGAACCCTGAGCATGTGTAACTAACCTCAATTTTCGCAGCATATATGATGTCAGCTTTTTACAGTAGTGTGGACGAGAGGCTATAACAGGCTTCTTGAATTTGTGTCGTAAGTCATCTTTTGTCCTTCGTGCAAGTGCAGGGAATGCGTGTACAACATATTGCATTTAGATAGAACAAATACTGAAGGAAATATAAATTTTATTATACATGTATGTGTGTGTGTGTGTGTGTGTGTGTGTGTGTGTGTGTGTGTTAACGTTGAATTTTGCTGTCTATGAGAAACAATACTACTAAACTAAGGTTTATTAAAAACAAAGTGCTTCATACTGGGAAGCGAACCCGCGTTCTTAGCCATGGCATCACTGCACATTCTGCCACAGAGCTAACGGCGTCTTTAGTGCATGGCATATAACACAACTGCTGCAGTGGCTACACAGCCTTGCTGGTTACCTTGTAATCGCGCGCTGCAACGAGTAGAACTTGAAGTTCAAAAGATGACTCATTTTGTCAAAGGGTGTACCTGCTAGTAACCCAAAGCAACAATGACATTATTCTAAACATGTTGCAAATTGCTGTGTAGTATTGCACATTAGCGTCTTTCAAAAGTTTCATACGACACATTATTTCATTATGCATACAGCTGATGTTAGAGGAACCCCTTGCTTTCAAAAATAGGAAGAAACCATTCTAAAGCCTTCTTGTAGTATTTGCTTGCGAATAAAGCGTTTTGGGCTTTCCCTGTTGCCACTATATCGTCGAAGTCGAACTGACCCGGTTCTGCCAACACAATCGGCATAACGTTGAAAGCTGCAAACATGCCGTAATGTGTTCTCTTATCATAATCCTTCCTCAGTTTTTCAATGGTTGGCGGTCTTGTAGTACACTCCAGGGCCGCCATTGTCTTACAGAGCGTCTCATGGTATTCCTGTATAGACACAACAAAAATAATTGAACACTAGCTTTCCTGTATTGCTGACGATTTTTTATTTTATTTATTTATTTTTTTTTAATCTAACCATCCGTTGGGCGAAAATTTTCTGGCAGATACCGGCTACATTTATAGTTCTGAGCTGTCTGAAAATCCTTCTATATGCACGGCTTTATTGTTTTAGTACTTTATATTATAGTGTTTCTTTAATTATTTTTAAAAACATTACAGTGCAGTAAATGTATGTAATTGGCAAGTGCTTGCATTACAGCAAATAAAATATAATATATGGGTGATTTTTCTTTCGCAGGACCGCTGCGAGGTAACGGTTGGTCGGTTCTGATTTGCGCACTCTCTTTAACATCTCAAGGCACCAGCGTCTCATTTAATTCAGGGCGTTAAACGGTTGAGGCCTATTCTTTCAAACTTGAGGTTCTTTTATATGCTGTAAATTTACGAAATGGGGCCAACTTGATTTTCTTTCCATCCGAATGAAGTCATATTTAGGATTTTTACGCCCAAAAGAGAATCCATCGACCTTTAATGGGATTTAACCCGAGATCTTGGGTCTACCAGGCAAATGTGGCTACCGTTAGACCACCAGAACCGGTTTTGGTCTTTTCAAACTATGGCTATATTGTCCCTAATTTATTACTAACACTTAAAAGTTACATTTACTCATCATTGTCAAGCAAATTGTTGAAACTGCCTCCCTTTATTTTCCATACATTTCTGGCATTGGCATGTATGTGCGTTTGTCTTGTACATTTTTTCCTTAAATGCCTACCAGATATAAAAATTGCTGGGCGTTAAATTGGGAGACCGAGGGAGCCAGGTGTTTTGTTTAATAGTGTTTATACCCATTTTAATTACTGAGGCACCGCAGGCGGTGGACACTGATAATACATGAGGTGAAATGATAAGTTGGGTAAGAATTATTTTTTAAAGGAAGGAAATGATCCAGGCCTAAGTTTAAGGGTACCTCCCTGGCATTTGCCATTTATGAGGATTGAAGAAAACCTGGAAAACGCCTCAGTAGGGAGGACGATTTCTGATGGGAATCGAACCCCTGCCTCTGACTCATGAGTCCGTGCTTTCACGACGATGAGGACATTATGTTGTTAGTGATGACTCTATCATCGAAGGTTTCATGAATTGCTTCCAAGTAGACAAGCGCTGTATGTGACGTTGCAGAGTCCTGTTGGAAGTCGCGAACCTACGTTACCTCACAGTTAACTCAGGGGGAAAACGTTGCGAAATATTCTGCACATACCTATGATTATTGTTTCTTTAAAAAAATAAATAAGTGCCTATCATTCTGTAACCGTCAATGGCGCACCACCTCCTATCATTTGATCATTCCTGTGAAACCGGTTGGGTTTTTCTGAACTCTAGTATCGGTTATTTTGTGAATTACCTTATTCACTTAGGGGAACCAAGTTCGTCCATAAAGAAAATAGATTAGGGAACATCGACTATGTGACACATGAACTACAAAGTTATTTTCTTTCGTAACCGTGTTTTTCATACATTAAGGTAGGTCCACATCAAAAATCAAGAATGTTCATTTAATAGTTTAAATTTTATAAAGTAAAACCGGGGGGCAAGAACAACTGAATTACTCAATATTCAACGCGATAACCACTGGCATTGGTCTGCCATGTCTCTCTCAACAGCTTTGCAACTGTCGTGTTTTGTTTATTTATGGACATTCTTAATATCTCAGGTCATCAGAGTCCCGTTCAAATCAGGGCGTGAAACGGCCGACAAAGTTTGCTTAGAGGCATCTTTTTTCAGACTTGAGGTTCTTTATCGTGCCGTAAATGTACGAAACGGAACCTACGGCTTTACTTCCCTCCCGAAGGAAGCCATACTTAGGATTTTTACGCCCGAAAAAAATCCATCGACCCTAGCCGGGATCGAACCCGCGAACTTAGATTTAAGAGGCAAGTAAGGTTACCAGTACACCGCCAGGACCGACAGCAACTGTCATGGTAACACAAGAGTTGATAGCCAATGATTAGTGAACAAGTTGAACAGCTCAATAAGAGAATGAAACACACTCAGTGCACATATTTTGGCTGTAGAATATTGCAGTATATATGCGCTCAAGGATTAATAAACAGCTATATATGACATGTCTTTTTGAAAGTGCTGGTTTAACAATTAAATTTGCCTGGAATTTAATGTCCATGACATTAAAGATGAAACTACAAGAAATGTGACTTGGAGATTCTACCTGATCAGTTTCCGTAAATAGTTGTTGAGATAAAAAAGAAATGGACCCCTTTCTCTTTATATTCTCACAATGATGAGAATATTACTTCCCGAAAAAACAAAATACGGGAGAGCTAAGAAGTCTTACAATATTCACTACGGGCGTTTTGTGACGCGAAAAAAAAAAAAATCCGTAACGGTGGAGTTGCGTAAACTATGGGAATTCCTCACCAGGTACAGTAACTTTAAAAAGAACATTAAATACAAATCATGGCTTTATTAATTAATGAAATTAAATAAGTTGTGGTATTATGTATGTTAATTAGCATGACAAACTGTAAAGCTAGCTAATAAAAGAAAAGCTAAATTACAATGCATTACTTGACTAGTTTGGTTCTTTTTTTGTCCTTCAAAGGCACTTGAAATAAATACCTATAGTGTATTGTACTTTTCAAAAGTAAAGGGAACACAATTAGAATTCTTGAAATCTATAAATATTACAAAATACAAATCACATTTTATTTATTATTAATGAGATTAAACTGCAAAAATTAATGATATAATATTAATTTAATTATATATATGACCTTTGATAGATAAAGCTGTACTGTGTCGGTGTTTTTAAATATTTTTAAATATAACCATGTTTCTGAACTAGGCCCTTGGTATCATCTTTACATTCACTAAAATAGAGGAAATAACAGAAAGAAAACTTTTGTATTTAAGAAATGTTTATATGTGTCAAAACATATTACTATTAAAAAAAATACAATGTAATAATCAAATATACACAATAGACAATAAACAGTAGAAAGTTCCATCGATTTTCATTGACTTTGAAATTTAACTTAATTATAATTATGGTAAACACACGTAACAGAAACGTTTTCTGAAGGTTATTACAGAGCGTTCTTACGTGCAAATATAATTCTCAAACACATATTAAATAATATTCCACATTTGCTATCTTCATGACGATGCTTTTGTTAAATATAAAACTTATGCATCGTTATAAACACTGAATTAGTATTTCCTTTTATTTTGAAATAATTGAGAGAAAATTAAATGCTAGAGCACATTTTAATTTCGGTTTTAGGATATATCTTTATTCCTAATGATCCGATTTCTCCAATTTTAAAAAACTGTTTTTCTTATTTTCTTTAAATGCCGAATGTTGCCGTGAAAAAAATATATATTGGCTTCGATAGAGCGATTGTTAAATTTTGGATGTCAGATAACCCCACACTTCTAATTGTCTGCTTTCCTTGATTTTCAGAAACTATTTATTTTATTTAAATGGTGTATGCCGAGTTTCGTTGCGAAAAAACAAATATCGGTGCCGCTAAAGCGATTTTTAAATTTTGGGTTTCAGGAAAAGCCCCCCCCCCTTTTCAATAGTCTAATTGCATTTTATTTTCGGAAACAATTTTTATTAATTTATTTTAATAACATAGACCGAGTTTTGTTGAGAAACAACAAAAATTGCGGCCGCTAGAGTGATTCTTACATTTTCTTTTAAAATTTTGCTAATTCCGATCCCGAATGGTTCAATTTTGTTGATTAATGAACTGGACGAATCCTTTGTTAATTGGTGGTTATATGCCGAATTTCGTTCAGAAAAATAAAACTTGTGGCCATTGAAGTCATTTAAAAATATCTCTCTCTCTCTCTCACACACACACACAATTTTTTCATTGTAATGTTCGGTGACTAGTGGGTAGGATCTATGGACTTTTGAAGAAAATTTTCCAAAATCTTTTCATGGGTATAATCGCAATATTGATTCGTGTTTCGCTATTAAGATGTCACTGTTTCAAGTACATTATTGACTCACACAGGCAATTGATGCACAGTAGAATGGGCAACCGATTGGCATAAGTTCGCGTATAAGGACCAGGCTAAATTTCCTCTTTGGGGTTTAGATATTTGTTACAGAAAAGCCCTTCGCACTGACCCGTAACCCAACTGTAGTCGCAGCACAGATACAAATTACGATGATCAAGTTGACTTACCTGTAAGAGCTGATCAGTTGAAGTTGTCCGCACTGTTTCGCTGGAGCTTGCAGTGAGGAAATACTGAATGTCAATACAAGGACTCGTGATGCCTGCGAGCTGTAAATCCACGAACCGGACACCATCTGGTTCTCCGGAGGAGGAATACCGGAACAAGATGTTATTTACCCACAAGTCTCCGTGAGATAACACCAGAAAATCGTCGTCGTCGTGCTCTTCTACAACCTTCACCACAAGGTTGAGGAAATTCTGCTCAGCGATTGCGGAGAGCTTGGTCGAATATTTCCTCAATACGTCATTTTTCTCTACTTCTTCTGACAACGTTCTGGTCATACCTTTGAACAAACAAGTGAAGTAATGTTTTCTTGAAAATAAAAACAAATCAATTTGTGCTTACAAAAAAGCACAATATTCATAGCAGCCGTGTCAATTTTGATATCACTGTTTCCTTCAAATGTAATTTCCATACGCTACCTGAAATCTAATTTTTTGGAATTTTCTTTAAAGCGTAATTTACAATTAAAGAAATTTGCGTTATCTTCAAAGATAGATGTAATATGAAAAATATAAAAACGTAGTATTTGTACCATTTTCAATTCTACAACGTGTACTTAGTCTGGTCATAAATTATGTTACAATGTTTTTGTTAAATGATAATATTTTAACAATGTTTTTATGAGTGTACTCACGTGAACTCTATGTGTTATTATTAATGATTGAAACGGTTTCACAAATTTACTGTAGTTAAATTATTTGACATATTACCATAAAACTATAGAAAAACTCAAAACGTTTTTTGTTCGTTTGTTTGTTTTGAATATTACAAATGCTTCTCAATCTCTTGTTTAAAAATTTGAGAACATTGTGAAGAAAGTGGGGTGGACTACCGTCCAGTTGGTAGAGAAAATCCGCATTGTTAGTCTCCAGCTGAGGCAGCAGCTAATTTTCAACTTATCTATACTGTAATGGTCTCTTCGCAGGAAAACAAAAAGGAGGAGGGCATAAACTTTGAAACTGCACAAAACATGTTACATTTTGGCGAGGCTCAAACATGCTGCGCCATAATGCGAGGATTCTGTGCCCCAGATTCGCACATTGTGTCTGTTCACTTTGCCATTCACAAAAAAAATGTTGCTTCATCACTGAAGACAATTCTCTCACCAAACCCGCCTTCTGCCATAAGTTGTTGCACCCGGGCAGAAAATTCAAAACGTCGCACTTTGTCATTGGGCGTCAGGTCTTGGAGCAACTGCAAGCGGTTACTTTCTGTTTCGACCGTTTCTGTAAAATCTTCCAAAGGTCCATTGTGAGACGCTCAGCTCTCTGCTTGTTATGTACATCGACTTTTGTGGGATGTGTGGGAAACTGATCCGCACGCGCTCAACACTTTCTTCAGTTACTCTAGGCCGAACCGCGCATTTCTCCTTACAGGGACATCCTGTAGTTGTAAACTGCGCATATCACCGCTGAATGGAGTTGGTGCATCTTTTTAAACTTCGTTCTGGAGTGTCGCAATGTTGTGCATGAAATTCCAAGCATATACTTCTTAAAGCCTGTGACCATCTTTACTAACTGTTAACAGCTGCGCTCTTGCGCCAGAAATCCGAAACGCGGCTGAAAGAAAACAAAACCTTGTGAGTTTTTCTATATGACCATAAAGTTTTATGATAATATGTCCAATAATATACCTACAATAAATATGTGAAAAGGCTTTGATCATTTATAATAACCCCGTTCATATAGGTAGCACCAAGCAGTTTTCAAACTGCCCTCACAAATGAATAAAGTCTGCTTGACTATTCGTGAATGACAGCAGGCACTGTATCCTCTGATGTCCCCAAGGATCTCCTTAGGCTCCTTATTTTGGGGTACGTTTTCTTACATTCAAGCAACGACATGCTGTGGATTAAGGTCATGTTGGAAGGCCAGTCTTGTGCAGTCTGGTGTGCGTGGATCTTGCTTTGAGGATTGTTGCTGAAACCAGCTAGAATATTTTGTGCATATTCTTGAACAAAATAGAGTTTCAGGTTTTCAGCACAGGTTCTAAAATTAGATTTTATACGTATTGGTCAATATGTTTATTTCCTTTCGGCAGAAATGCAAAAGTTATTGCCCACTTCGTATCAAATCATTGAGGTAGGAAGATTACTTCACTGAATCCTCGGAAACCGCCATACTTCGAAATTTGAAGCTACAACCTGTCATTTTGGCGGTTGAGGTATCTTTGATGATGAACGTATTTTATTATTCGTAAAGAGTAATTTTGTCACCGCAACACTCAAGTAGGCGTCTGCATTTTAGTTCCCTCTGTTTCTTCAGGCTTTGAGATTAAAAATGTTCAGTACTCTGACAATAAGCCTTCAGTCCGACGTCAATTTTCACCTTGATTGATCTCCTGGGGATGTACGATTCATGGGCCATTACTTTTTGTTTGCATACTTCGAATACGAGCCGCCACTGCTTTCACCTTCACACAGCACGAACTTCCGAATCTTAGACCGTCGTTCAAAGTACCAGTTTCACGGAAGCTGTAGATAATGCGGTTTCAAAAGTATGTGGAAAATCCCAGGTGGCGACTTTCCAACGCTATGTTACACAAGCGTGCAACACTGCTCTCATAAACTCCCCACTTCAAGACTAAACATAAATCATTGAGTGAACATTTTTAATGAACAGAAGTTTCTCGTTTTAGAGTTGTATAGATGTCTTTATCAACGCAAAAGACAGCTGTGTTGGCTTAACTTTGTATGTGAGTTGTTGGTGATTTGAGAATGGAACTTTTAATAATATACTTGAAGCAAAATTAAAGAAACAAATGCATAGCTTAAGTACGGAAAATAAATGACTTAATTAGAAAGAGCTAAAACTTAAATTAAATAAATACGAGGGGAATTCCAAAAATTAGCAATCACCTATCCATTGTTGGGCAATATCTAAAAAAATGTAACTAACGCAGTTGGAACAATAGGCCTTAAGCTATTAAAAGTATGCATCAGTGCCAATTTAAAACTGTCCTACAGTCTGTTGAGTTCAATTCTGTGTCAATAGCTGGTGAAATATTATGAACATTTCTAAAGAAAAATTTAAATTTTCACACGCTATAAAGCTAGGCGAAAGAGCGAGGGGGTGAGGGGGGAACAAGAGTACTTGATAGCTGTTCATGATAATCAAGCGTGCTCATTTGATACTTTGCAAGATGGATTTAATCATTATAAGATGAACGAGAGACTTTGAGAGATCCCTCGCTCTGGCCGGATTCGGGAAGCCATGAACGAGAAAACAATTCAAAGAGCGAGTAATTCGATGGAGGAAAATTGATACATACTGTTGAAATGCTAAGTATGAAAGAGGGTATCAGTGTGGGCAGCATTGACAGTATACTCCATGAACATTAAAGTTGCAAAAAGTTTGTGCAAAATGAGTTCCACATTCCCTAACCAATAAGAGAAGAAGAAGAGAAAGCAATGTGCAACAAAACTGTTGAGCATGTTCCCACAAAAGAGTTCTAAACGTTTGCACTGGTGATCAAATTTGCTTTTATTACCTACTACACTATCCCAAATAAAGTTCAGAATTGCATGTGGGTAAATGGGAATGGTACAAAACAATTGTTCCACAAGCTTTTCGTTCTCGGAAACAAATGTTCAGTTTTCTTCAACTATGAAGGACATTGGTGGTTGACTGTATGCCAGAAGAATGACAATGAATGGAAAATACTGACTTTTTTTTTTATTTTGGATTCTTTATTTGAAGAGTTGAGGCGGCGGCGTCCAAAGACAAGAACTTCAAGGCTGTTACTTTTATACGACAATGCATCTTCTCGCAGAACAGCTGCAAATTTGAGGAAACTGGAAGTCGCCAAAGTCCAGTTTTTGAACCATCACCCTGGAGCCCTGCCCTTACACCGTGCGACTTCTGGTTGTTTCCTCGAGTGAAATCTTGCATTGCTAGAAAATCTTTTAAACGAGTGCAGGACCTTGCTCAAGCTATAAATTCAGCTCTGTTGACAATATCTCAGTGCGAGTACCGTAGTTTTTGACAAGTGGTCATCGTCTACAAGTATGTGTGGAGAGATGGAGAGTACTTAGAAAAATTGTAGGGATTAGTTTTCGAATTCAGTCCTTAGCTTGGACTATGAAGTAACATTGCAAAACATTTTGAATGTCCCGCGTAAATCGTTGCACCTGGGCTTTAGAGAGACGAAAAGAGTGAGGGGGGGGGGACGTCGAAAGCATCCCGCTTAGAGAAAAGAAGAAGTAAAAAGGTGTATATTGGTTGAAAATTGAGTTAGCTATGACGAAATTAAATGTTATATTCTGGAGAGCATTATTTATTTATTGTATATTTTATTACTGTATATATAAGATATAATACTCTACTATATATATTATTTTTTCACGATATACTTGTAAACCAACAGTGTGATTTTGTTAACGCGAAAGAAATTTGACGAAAAATTACTTTTATTTTATGCTTTACATTCTTGTAACAAATAAGATGCATTAATTGCATCACAAACAAAGGGGAAAAATAAATTAAATTGCAACTTATCCGCAAAAATGATGCCTATTAATTTGACTAATTAGAAATAAATAAACATTACAAATTTGCAGACAAAGCTAATGTATGTTCATTGATTTTTCTTTTCTCTCAAAACGCAAAATCATTTTGAGAATAGAATTTGCACCGATGACATCATACAGAGTAATAGATTTTTTTATTTTTTACCAGCGCACATATCGCAACCTATAAGTATTCTTTTTGCTTCAGTTGCACTGCGATGATAGAGCCTGGTAATGGGTGAGTTATTTGTACGTCAAAACACTTTATAAACGTTGTAACAATGTTTATGGCTAGACTTGATAGGAAGAACTGTTTCGTACCTTTTCGTTTATTATTAATTTACATTCATTAGGTTCTATTACATTTAACCTGCCACAGACTCACCATTGCAGAACATCTCCATCTCTGCTATACCCTCGGGTTCCCCGAACAGACATTTCTGAAACACAGAGAGGTCTATGGATTTGCGCTCCATGATGAGGACGCTAGCGGCGTGGTAACGTGCCAGAGTACGAAGAACAAGGGAACAGTGTTGTAGGTCAAGGCCAAGACGTCTCTGGGCCATTTGAAACCCTTCCTGCTGAAGGTCCTCCATCATCAACACCCCATGAGTTGCATACACAAATTTGGCCCCAAAATGTTCCACGTCTGTCAACAAAAATGCTCCTGAGAAAGAAATTCTTAGAACTTGACAAAATATACAAAGTATGTCTGCTTTTTGTGCAAGCACTATTTTTTTTTTTCAGATTATTCATTTTCAAACCATTTGCTTTAAAATTATATACTGCATATGTGGTAAATAGTCCTACAATTTAGTTCAAATATTTTTAAAGTAGTGATTTAAAAAAAATACGGAAAATATGAAAAAACAAAAAATGCTCAAGTCCAATGTTGAATAGCCTTTTTCTTTTTAAAAAGTTATAACAACCGGATTTTTATGTTAGACTTTTTTTTTTCCGTTTATGTTGGTATTGGAAATCATGCTTCTACTGCAAATGTTTGTTTACAGTAACAAAATACAGTTGTCATTTAAGTAAAATGTTCAACTTTTCAAGACATTTACATTGGTATAAGTGTTAAGGTGAATTTTTAGTGTTTAAAATGACTAAAAGTAATAGAAAAGAGGTCAAATTAATTATATAAGCAATTTTTGTTCCAAGTTTCATTGTTCTATATTCAGTAGTCCCTGAGAAAATGGAGCATTTGCAGAGATAAATATTAGTTTTGAGAAAAATGTATATGATAAACAATACAGTAAAGCTAACCAAACTTGAAAAATATTGAAATGAAAGCCAGAGAGAAGCGGAAGGAACCAAAACAGAAGTTGGAGCATCTTTATGACCAGTAAGAAGACCCAGATGAGCCATCATATGGAACTGAAATGTATTGGAAGTTTGGTCAGTTATACTATATGTATTGTTTACTATATATACATTTTTCAAATTTTCCCTGTTAAATACCCCATTTTCTCGAGTACAACTAAATCTAGAACAAGGAAATTTGGAATATAAATTGCTTATAAAATTTTAAAAATTTTATTACAAAATTGTTTTTATAAATTAATTAGAAGAAATTTTATCACTGAAAGCTTAGATAAATGTGTGTTAAAATTAACGAAAAAAAAACAATAAAACATATTTTACAGTTGTAACTAAACACAATAGAACATCCGTGTATTTATTTCTTTATTAAGATTTCATGAATGACCTTCAATGAACTGTGGCCAATAAATACTGAGAAAATGGGGCATTAAAATTGTAATTTTAACGTTGGTAAGATAAGGTATTCCGGTTCCCTTAAGAAATTTCCCATTAAGATTGAAATAAAACACTTGAGCAAGTTAGTGGCGAAATGTGTTCTACAATAGATGGATGTATTATGGATACAGATTTAACTTATCATTTAATGCACCTACCTGGTATTACTTTCTTCAGTACAGCATGCATCTCCGGCATAATCACTGAGAGCATCAGCTCCTCTCTACGGAACGCCGAACAAGTAATGAAGAATTCTCCGCTAGAACCTGTGCTGATGAGACGTTTGATGACTATGGTCAAGGGATCTTTCTTGTGTTCCAATTTCATTATCACTCTGAACATGTCACTAGTATAGTTATCGCCTTTGTTAGTTGCGATCCTAGACGTGTACTCTGTAATCTTTATTTTGGGATCCCCCATCCATTTCTGGAGAGCGATCTCCAGCAAGCCCTTATCAGGCCAGTTTTCACTTGACTGATTTTGATCTTCACCCATTTTGAGGCAATTAAAGTTCTGTAACAAAATTTTGATACAATCACTATATTTTATAATATTTTATTGATTTATTGAAAAGTATACATAAGTAAATAAATTCTAACCTCTTTGTTTATTAAATAAAGTTATTGTATCATTAATCTTGATATGTACGCTTTGATAATGCGCAAGTACACTGATAAAAATCAACACAAGTTGATAGGCTTCATTTCAAGTGATGTGTCTTCTACCGAACCCACGATTCTTTACCCGAAGACAGTTCTAAAGCAAATTAAGACAAACAACGTTGCTCAAACGCACCCTTGTATTAGAACATGCCGAAGAACCTGATGCTAGTCCTACTATAAAGAGAACACTGTCTTCACACACACATGTCATTGTCATTTTCGGTGCCTAGTAAGTAAGATCGATTGAGATTTAAATAAATATTTCAAATATCTTTTCATGGGTACAACCGCAATAGCTACACTCCGGAATTCGCTAAAAGATATAGGGGGCGTTTCATGTCGGTCAATTCAGGGAAAACATAGACATCCATTCTCAATGGATGCTTGCATTCAAATGCATATGTATCGACTACACACAGATGTACACGGCAAGGACAAAGCAGCATCACTTGGTTTAACAATTGAATCTGTATACACATAATCCTAAACAGGAGTGCACACTTCTGAATGACGCGTCGGAGAACATTGGTTGATCAACAAAAATTGTTCCTGATTGTGAGATTTATCTCTCCTTTGAATGTGTAACAGATCTGGAAAAGCCTGTATTTGTGTGCTGTGGTTATGCTTAATTTATCATATTAAATTACATCTATTTTCTGCTTATTTTGCTCTGTCAAAATACCTGCAGCACTTTTATAGTTTCCACTTTAGATTTATTCAGTTTAATTTCATAAATACTTTATATACTATATGCTCATTAAGTGTTTTAGAATGTATGGCTATACTCCTGGAACCTTTATAGACAATAGAATCGAATGTAGAGAATGGCAAATTCAAATTGAAGATACACGAAAATTAGGTAATCATTATAAAACAATGTATACGATATAAAATACCTTTTCCAACTAATTTTCATTTAAAGTCGCATATTTGCCCTCAAATCTATTGCGTCGGTGCTGGTAGTGAAGTGGTAACCATACTTGTCTCCTAAGCACAAGATCGCGGGTTCGATCCCGGCCAGGACCGATGGATTTTTTCGGGCGTAAAAATCCTAAGTATGGCTTCCTTCGGAAGGGAAGTAAAGCCCTGGGTCCCGCGTCGTACAGTTACCCCACGATAAAGAACCTCAAATCTGAAAAAAGATGCCTCTAAGTAAAATTTGTCGGCCGTTTCACGCCCTGAATTGAATGGGACGCTGATGACCTGAGATGTTAAAAAGCGTCCATAAATAAACCAATTTAAAAAAATCAAATCTATTGCTGTCTCTAGAGAACTGGCAAATGTTGAAAACTTGCTCAAGAATCCTCAAATATTTTCGCAGTTTTCAAACTGTTATTAAATACTTTGTACTTAAATGTGTCCTTACCTAGTGTCCTGATGCAGATGCAGAGTTCTCGAACTTCTGCAACCAACTGCCGCAGTTTTATGCTGGCAATGCAATATGACGGAGTAACTATCGTCCAACAGAGATAAACCTTGAACATGGCCATTCTATTCACATGATAACTAAGTTCATATCTTTTTTGGCACATAATAGCACTAGATGTCGTACAAAATTGTAACGCGTACCGCTGTTATCAGATAAGCTACGCTGATAATGCTTCCCACATTCTGTTGTAAGGTTATGCAATGTCAAGCCAACGCGTGTTTTAAAAGACTTCGATTGCTTCTTCATTAGTAAACTGTACGTAAAGATGAGTTCGTATTCACATAACCACTAGAAATCCAGTTCAATTCCCAATTGGGACAAGGTTCTTTGTGACAAGGTAACTTTCCGTTGGACAGGTAAACTTCGTTCAGCATTACAAAACAATCAATTAAGATATTCGAAGTTAATGGTAGTCATCTTTTTGCTGTACATTCTATGATAGCTTTATAACTTGTTGATAAATACGTAGAAGGTACGGAACTGCCATCTAGTGGAGAAGGCCTTACTTGTACTATTATCAGTGAGTACGAAAATGTAGGTGAAAGTGCAGCACTAAAGGCTAACCCGTATCAATACAGAAGAAAAAATAATTGTGATGAAAATTATTAACTCTAGTAGGTGTTCGGGTTCCTTATTTTGACCCAATGTATTTTTCTTAAAGCAGTGAGTTATAAAACATTTCGTTTACATACTTTTACTGCTATGATTTTATTTGCCTCATGACAAAGTACGTCATAGCAAAATATTTAACTTTTGCAGTTATTAATTTTACACCATGGGAATTGTAATATACAAGCCGTTGAGATCTTTTTTTTTTTTTTGACCCGTGTAAGTTATTGCTGTTTATTTGAATAACTGAGCTAATAATGTAGCTTAAATCCACGTATTATTATCAACAATGAAACAATGCATGTTGCTAACTGCAAGGAAAGATACTTCTACATTGTTTATAATGATTTGGTTTTCGTCTCTCCTTCTTAAGTAGCATAAGATCCAGATCAGCAGTTTATAAATTAAATATTTCACAGGACTGAACAAAATACCTTCAGATTCACTCACATTGTCGTGCTCTGCCATATTCTTGTGGGTGTTAAAACTGCAGGGCCCGGTTTCAAAAAAAAAAAAAAAAAAAAAAATGTGGAACACATTAGGCACAGGTGTATGGACTTGTATTTGTAGAATATTTTCCACACTACTGCACTTGTACTTCACAATTCCATATTTGCAGAAGCAATTTTTCCTTGTTCCACAGAATTATTAATATTAGTCGCGTTCTGGTAGCTTGTATAGAGAACAAGTTTACAAACATTGTGAACCTCAAATATTTGTGCAATATTTAATAATTTAGAAAATCAATTTACCAAAATATGTAAGCTAGTTGCGAAATGACGAATAAACCTGCACCGAAGTCCAAATCTATAAAATATTCCTATTTAAAGAATACAACACCGCATATTTGACACCTGGTATTGGAAATATTTGTCACGGTTATGAAAATGAATAAGTTGAATTCGACACTAACCCGCTGATGTCCAGATGAGATTTAACCTTAGAAATATATTGAAAAGGGGGGGGGAAAAAAAACTCAAGATGTGGCCGGAGTAAGATAACTTTGCAATAAGAGAGAAGAAGAATTTTCAACGTAATACAACAATATATTATATTACAATTTAAATATATATGAAATATTGAAACATTGCCACAATAAATATAAATATACAATATGTATAGAAATAGCTCTTTCACACTAGCCGTGTGTATGACATAAGACGTCGGTCCTCGTGGTGTAGTGGTTACCATACTTGCCTCCTATACCCAAGATCGCGGGTTCGAACCCGGCCAGGACCGATGGATTTTTTCGGGCGTAAAAATCCTAAGTATGGCTTCCTTCTGAAGGGAAGTAAAGCCGTGGGTCCCGTGTCGTACATTTACGGCACGAAAAAGAACCTCAAGCCTGAAAGAGAGACCTCTGAGCAAAATTTGTCGGCCGTTTCACTCCCTGAGTTGAATGGGACGCTGATGACCTGAGATGTTAAAGAGCGTCCATAAATAAATCAATAAAAAATGACATAAGACGGAAATAAAGAATCATATTTAAAAAATCGAGTTAGGACCAGGATTCAAACCATAGATCTTAAGCTTTCCAAGTTGACGCTCTACCAACTGAGCTAACGTGTTCTACTCCAAGCACGAAACTAAATCTCTCTCATCGCTTCTGTATACCCCTTAGATCCCCATAAAGTTTCTCTGTTATGAGACATTCATTCCTTACAGGGAGCTCGTAATGCTATATGTACCTACTAACAAACTGCATAGGGCTAATTTACATGCGGGGTGACCCGGATTTTTCAAGGGTGATTGATCATTTCCAAATATACAATAATTTATCAAATTCTTGACAAATAATTACCCGGGCACAAACATTTCATAAAATCTCGCTCTTAATTCTGATAGCAATTGCAGTTAATTACAATAAATTAAAAACATTAGACTTTAAAATACAAATTCCTTCCTAATTTAACAAATTGCAAAGGTAAACTTTAAGTCAAAATACCGGATGTTCAATTAATAACATTGCAACAAAACATTATAAAACTTCATTTTATCTGGATC
The DNA here is from genome assembly GCA_030762175.1 of Metallyticus violacea. Taxonomy (NCBI): domain Eukaryota; kingdom Metazoa; phylum Arthropoda; class Insecta; order Mantodea; family Metallyticidae; genus Metallyticus; species Metallyticus violacea. Next base: position 20,582,319 of record CM060831.1, on the reverse strand, counting down.
TCTGAGTCTAATAGCTGGAGAAGACTCCGGGCCTAACAATTTGGAATAAAGAGTCGAAAGCAACTACTCCAAGGTCAGCTCAGAACAATGGACAGTGAGAAAGCCAGTCAGGATAGTTATGTCATCGGCTTCAAAAATATTCGATATAACAACCAATAGCAAACAAATTCCAGTTGGTGAGCCCTTCTGACGTGGACAATGAGGGGAGGAAAGGCTTGGTTACAAAGGAATTGCGAACACAAAAGGCCGTTGTTTTTAAATGCAAGAAATAATTAATGGCGTATTTCACTTTTATCTTCAGTGCAGCCTACTTCCTCATCCAGGAACTAAAATGTATTGAATGGTTTCGTTACTGGCCGAATTCACTCGTTCAGCAAACATTTCCATCCATGTCAGGAAACATGTGTCTGTAATCTATCACTCTTTTCTGCAAAAATTTAGGACCGCATCCTTTTTTACTTATCCGGTCATTCTCTTTCTAGAATGAGAAAGTTGTATTGTTGTATTAATGAATAACAATGTGGTTAAGATGTTCTCTCTTTCATCTGAGATCTTTTTGTTTTCTTTGGCTGTAGGACTTCACTTTCATTTTCATGCACACAAGTTTCGTCACAATTAAATATTGTTAAATGCTCAAAGTTATGCCTATTTATGGGGTTTTTGTTTTGCTGAAAAAAAGTTGATGGCTCTCTGCAGACTTGTAGATTCTCGACTGCGAAGAGAAAATTCAGGATGGCCGGATATAATCCCAGAATAGAATTTTTGTTTTGTTTAAACTTTCGGGTGGTCAGCCAAAGAGAATGAAGAATGCAAGATTTTTTTTTTCATTTGTTTTAATATGCTGTCCTAATCTTTCAGATGCTCTATTAACTGGACCTGGATTTCTTCAGAGATTAATCATCTCAAACTGGAGACATCATTTATTCACTCACTTTCTACTAATGTTATTCTGTCATTACTGGACAGAACATTGAGCTATACTTCCATTTTCCTCCGAATACCAATTGAATTGACTTTCGTGTTTCCTTGTAAACGTAATTTCTTTTTACCTTCCATCTTGAAAGTGTAGGCTAGGAGGCAAAAACATTTTAGCTGTAGCTTTAAAATAAAATATTTTGTGTCCGGAATGACTATTGTCCAGTATTGCGCAAAAGCAACATTTTGATAAATACATTATATTTCGAGATATTTCCTGCACATGGCGAAAGTCGACAGCAACGTAGTCATCCATGTTGAACCTGCGATAACGCGGTGAGTGGTTGAGCAGGACGACTGCCGAGAACTTTGTGAGTCATGCAGTTGCAGAACAAACATGTCATACTCTCTTCTCAAACAAGATGCGATAATGGACCGCGATAGCTGTCTTTCAAACGCTAAATTACACTTGTTCTGTTCTTTTTCTTAAGCATACCAGCTTTTCGTTGTCGGAAGAAAATATGTTTATAATAAAACGCTCATACCTAAATAATAATTCAAGTTAACTACGCTTTTTTTTTTTTTCGTACATACTTGCAAATTCATTTTAACTGCACATGAAGAGCTACCAAAGTTTGCAATACACCATGTGTATTTAGTTGTACGGAAGAACTAGTTCAGACGACATTGTCTATGATTCAGCGTTGCCAATTGTAACCGGAACCGACTAAACGTAGTAGGATAAAAGGTCCCATAGGCGGTAGCTATTTCGAGATTTCATCTTGTGACCATAATAGAATATTATTATATTTATGAGAATCTAATGCGCACCTTTTTTTCTTTCAATGTAGTATTCAAATTTGTGGTGCGCATTAGATTCAATGGTGTGTTAGATTCGAGTGAAAATCCGTTCCATAGTTCGATGGTAACTTCGTTCAAATTTATCGTTTATTACGTCATAATGCATTGCTGCAATTCTCGACTTTGCTACATTTGTTGTTGCCCTGTAATTGCATAGAGCACTTAAGTAGTAGGGGAATCACGGAATGGAGAGCAAACAGAGAAGAACATTTTATGATGCTACTTTCAATCGTAAATTAATTCTTTATGCTGAAAAAAAAAATGGTAACAGAAAGACAGAAAGAGAGTTCAATGTAGCTGGAGGAACGTTCGCTTATAGCGGCAACAGAAATTGACGTTATTTACAACTAAAGCTAGTAGAAAGAAATTCACTGGTTCTCGCAAAGGAAGACATCCTGACATTAAAGAAAAAGATTTGGAATTCGTACATGAAAGGAGGAAGAACGGGCAACCTGTTACTAGTGACACCATAAGAAATAACTTTTTCTTCTTTGACCTACGCCAAATCTCCTGGCAAGAGCACGAGTGATGGATTTTGTCCTACTTGCTCCAAGATGTAACAGTAGTCCACTTATAAATTTTATGTTCTGGTTGTTTTATGAAGCGGATGGGCTTATCTCTAAGATGACGTACAGCATTGTTTTTTTTTTTATGATTTTGAATTAAAAATTTAAGTACGCATTACATTCGATGGTGTAATAGATTCGTGTAAATACAATATTTAATTAGGAAGTAAAAATATTTATTATCTTAAATATTTAGCATTGCCGGATATTTCCTTCAAAGTTGTAGAACCATAAAAAGGAAGAAGGGTTGTAAAAGTAAATAAAGTTGGAAAGAGCGTTTCATGAACAAAATTAAAATTTTAAACCTAGCCCCGAACCTTTAATGGCTTCAGTCAAAAAACAAACAAACAAAACAAACCGTTGATAGTTTAATTTGCGAAAGACAAATTTACAAACTAGTGACTTTAAAAAGGCTAATTTATTTCTGTTAGAATAGAAGTTGATATTTATGACACTTTTTATGTTTCTAGTATTCTCTTTTCAATTTTTAAACAGAGTCATAGATTTTCTACTTTTCAAAGCGGAAACAATCATTGGTTTTGCTCCTAAATTTCTGACAGCTTTCTCACTAATTTAGAATTCAGTTTCTTACACGAAATCTCAACTATCAGTCAACTTGGCCAGTTCTTCTTAATGTAAATTCTGTGACATTGTTGGCGTTTGAATTATGAGGTACGAGTTCATAGGAGAAGAAAATGAATCCTCCCATAGGAAACGGACCATAGAGACTACAGAAAAAAGACATTAATATGGGGTGAATAAAAACTAAAACTAAAGACTGAGTGCCGTCGCAAATATATAGAGCTTGGGGGGGGGGGGCAAGATGACGTTTTCAAAGAGACAACGTCCGTAACATTTTATTAGGGGAAAATGATGATGATGATGATGATGATAATAACAATAATAATGATGCATTTTAGAAGATAAGGTTTAGAAGTGTTACTATTCCCAAAGGTATAAAATGAGCTGGCAGCCGGTTTCACAATAAAGTAGTTCGATTCCCGCACACATGCGGCTGGAAATGAATTGAGGTTGGCAACGTTGCTACGATTCGTTTGAGCTGCTCAGCCTTTGAAGGTTATATGCAGGAGTCTTAGACGTGCAGTACAATCACATTACCAAACATGTTTCAATTAAGTGTTTATTATGTATTTCTAAGCCATATCAAGTAAGAAATGAAACAATTATAATAAAACGTGAATCAACTCACCAGCAACAACACAGAAAGCGTAAACTTAGTAGCTGTGGGTGCAATGTTCGGAAATAAACTTCACTTAACAACAGCTTCTAACTGACTGGACAGGGCGGCCGCGTTGCCAATAGAAGTTGTTAAAATCCCGCTAGATGGCCTTTGAAAGCCCGCTAATTTCCAAATAAAATACTCAGCTTAACGTCTAGGCCTTAATAATAATAATAATAATAATAATAATAATAATAATAATAATAATAATAATAATTACGATTACATCTACTGTCACTAAAATTTATAACATACAATTATTATTTAATAAGGAACAATAATTTAAATTATAACACTCAAAATAATAGGCCCTCTGGATCATATCATCTAAAGGCAATGATGTGATTGTGTGTGGTCCTCAACTGGCCCAGCTTCGTTTCCAGACAAGTTTCCTATTTTACTTAAAACCGCTGAAGCAATTCGTAATCCTTGCAGCATTTGTTGACGGGGCACAGAACTTCTCTTGCAGTAATTCGTTCCCAATCGGGAGTTTTACTTCACGATGTTCATCCACTGTGTGCATTCTTTATTTCACCTTGAGCACAGTTTTCTCATTCGTCACTGCTCAATGCAATTTCATATTCGGAAAGAATTAAACGGGAGTGGAATATAATATTTTGTTTCCATTATAAAAATATTTACATTTGTAAATAAACAGTTTCTATGCAAGTATAAAAACGTGTAATCCTCGGCGATGCATAGTTTAAAAACCGTTAGAATTAAAATATTTTAAGTCGCAAGACGCGTATCCAAAAACGCTAGACCTAGGGTGGAGACCGCTGAATTGGCAACTCAGGAGCGGAGCGAAACCTCGTGAAACGGCTTGTTAGAAGGTAGTCATAGCAAACAGTAACCATCTGACATCTAACGACATTTACCGGAAAGGATAATGTCCCGTACTGGTCGCGGTTCTTCAACTTTCCCGCTCAAAAATATACATTAAATGCAATCGTGGGCTTAAAATTCTAGAGAGGCCTCTGAGCAAAATTTGTCGGCCGTTTAACGCCCTGAGTTGAATGGGACGCTGATGACCTGAGCTGTTAAAGAGCGTCCATAAATAAATCATTCAAAAAAAATTCTTAAAATTCTAAACATTTCTGTACCAATCGCTGGTTTGTACGATGCGCAATTAGCGACACATTGTCCCGTGAATTCATTATGCATTTTTGCTGCTCCTTGTCAACTGTAAATTAAATACAAGCTAAGTAAAGAGGCTGATATAAACATTACAGCAGAGTTTAGATAATGTGTGTGCCTGTTCACTTGTGTTTAAAAGAACCCAGTACAAGTGCAAAAGTCGTGTAGTAAAAGTAGAAAAATTATGTTTAATGAATACAAATTAAAAAAAAATATATATATATATATTCCCGAGTACTGAAGAAGTGTATATCTCAAAAACTCAATTGGCTATTGAGGCTTGTTCTGCATACATGACAACGCCGCTATACTCAGATATTCGCTGTTCTTTATATGTCATTAATTCTTCCGTTTAGTACAAGTATATCAAATATCTTTAGCGCAAGGAGATTCGGTAACGTTGTCTCTCTCTCTTACTTAACCTTAATTTTGGATTTTTGGCTTCATGGACTACTTAGAGACAGTGCATGCCACACCCATTGACAGCACGGTAGGAGTGTTTTAAAAGTTGTCGGCCTGAGACTCAGAGAATTCCTGAAGATGGCCAAATTACAATCATCGCTTAGAGTGCATGCTGTAAAGTTTCATACGCGTAGGTGTGGTCGTTCGTCTATGACGATCGTGTAAACATGCTAGTGTTAACATTTTCTACAAAATGGATAAAACTGAAATCGAGTTGTAATAAAATATTTCGTTTTGAAGGATTTAACCAGACTGAAATACAAAAGGAGTTAGATTCCACATAAACAATTCTTCTTCGTTTTCGACGGTTAAAAAGAGGGCTGGGAATTAATTGCTTGGTCATATTAATACATTCAAGATGATGAGCGCTCAGGACGTCCCAAAACTACTACGGTAGACGAGATTGTGACAAAAATTCACAATGCGTACTCAATGATTGCCAATTTAAGGTACGCGAGTTGGCTGACATTACAAAGACTTCGATAGGCTGTATCCACTATATTTTACACGAAGTTTTGGGTATGAGAAAACTTTGCGCCCCATGGGTTCTTCCTATCTAACTTCTTTTCAAAAGCATCTGTTTAATCAAAAGGGTGGTGTGCCATTGGCGACGAGAGAATAACAGATTTTTTTTTAAAGAATAAATTAATAACCTAATGCATGTGCAGAATATTGCGCAACAATTTTTCCATGAATTAACTGTGAGAGAATGCTTTGATTGATTTATTGATTTATTTATTTATGGACGCTCTTTAACATCTGAGGTCATCAGCGTCCCATTCAACTCAGGGCGTGAAACGGGCGACAAATTTTGCTCAGAGGCCTCTCTTTCAGGCTTGAGGTTCTTTATCGTGCCGTAAATGTATGACACGGGACCCACGGCTTTACTTCCTTTCCGAAGGAGGCCATACTTAGGTTTTTACGCCCGAAAAAACCAATCGGTCCTGGTCGGGTTTGAACCCGCGATCTTGAGTTCAGAAGGAAAATATGGTTACCACTACACTACCAGGATCGACAACTGTGAGTCATGTGCTGTTGATTTATGGCACGCAAAAGAACTCCATACCTGAACAAAACCTATAAAAAATTAAAGCCGATAGGCGTCAAATAATACCATAAACGGTACTCAAATTAAGCTTTTATGGGATAAAATATGAAGGTTCATATCTTACTTAGGCAACAGAAAACATGGTGTACAATTAAATTGTTCAGATAATAATTAGTGTGCTATTCCAAATTAGGGAGTTATAGATCACGGGATCATTTCTTGGCTCAATGCTTTTTAATAGTTTATGTATTATCTCCGTTGTCATTAAATAACATCAGCACTACTGATCTGTTTGCTGATGATACCAGTGTTTCAAACAATAACTTTAATAATTTGGTCGAAACATTATTTATGTGCTTATTTCAATGTTTAACTGGTTCAAAGCTACACATTATCATTACGTATATAGATAAAACAATCATGATGAAATTCACAACATATAACTCACCTGATCTCAAATTAAATATAAATGTAGTTACATACCATAAAACACGATGACATTAAATTTCTAGGTCTTCAATTAACAAGTAGTTACTTAAATTGAAAGCACATACAAAGTATATTAGCCAAAACTATTATCAGCAACCTATGCACATTGTTCATTGTATTTGAAACTACCCTCAAAACAATTTATTATAGTTTAATATTCTCGGGAAACTCAGTTGAAAGCAAAAGTGGTTTTATATTACTTCCGAAAGAAATATGTAGTGAAAATTATAGAAAAACATGTATAAACTATTTCATGAACTAAACATTTTAACACTTCCTTGTGAGTATACCCTTTTTCTTTTTCATCAAATACAAAACATAAACATTAAATAAATGTGTAATTTGCATAAAGCGATTGAACATTTATCTTGCTATCGAAAAGGAGTTAATTACAAATGCATCAGAATATATAACACTCTCCCAATTACTCTCAAATTATCGTCCCTATCGGGAAATTTTCAAATCTCTAATATAACATTAATGCAACAAGACTATTAACCAGTTGAAGAATTCGCAGATTTTGTCATAAAACAAAATATGACAAGATATCACTATATAGCATATTTTTTTAATAGTGTTTAACGCCCGTTTTTATTACTGAGGCACAACAGGCGGTGACACTGATGATACATGAGATGAAATGATATATTGGGATAGGATTTTTTTATTAAGGAAGGAAACGTTCCACGCCCAAGTTTAGGGTACCTTCCCGGCATTTGCCAGTTATGAGGACTGAGGAAAACCTGGAAAAAACCTCAGTCAGGAAGGACAACGAACTCGGCCACCCGTGGCGGTAGTATTCTGAAGAAGAATTTACAAACAAATAAGGATCTGTTTTTCTTTTATGGCTGCATTTCACATACTTTGACAAGAAATTGCATATAATAATTGTTTTCATAGATAAAATTAAAATGTTCCTATAAACAAGTACTTTATAATATATTTCTCAAATTAAAATATGACAAATATTTCAAGAACTACATTTCCTATATAAAATATGTCATGTAATTCATTATACTATATATTATTATTATAATTCATTATACATTATATACATGTATATAATTTTAAACAATTACCCTATCTATGTAATGCCAAGCCCACATGTTCTATGTTCAAAGTACTTCTCCCCATGAATCATTGCAATGCAATTTAAAGTATGTGCGTCAGTTGCTTCCAACACTGGTTTGAGAAATAACAGACTTAACACAATATTTACATCATAGCTTCATGAATTATAATGTTTTTACCTACTAGATCATCATCTTATTGCTGTGCATGAATCCTGAAAACATGGTGACTTTTCCTTTACTGGAGATGATTTTCATTGCAATCTAGTAAGCAGATAAACAGCATGAAGTTGTCTGCTAATGAAATTTGTCTTCATTTTTAGGCGAGGTTTAAGTTAGAAAAATGTTTTACGAATTACAAATACGAAAGTTGAGCTGTGTTAGGTTAGTCTTAGGAAGTCAGATAGTTATAACAGCCTTCAAGGGGTTTCAGCCCGGGAATCTAAATGAGAATTGCAAGCATTACATCCTGAGACACCCCGTTTGACACTATTCCACATTGTTTATAACATTCTGCAGAGAAATTATCACTCTTTTGACCCGCCATTTGTCCCCTTTCCCGCAATTGTATATATTTTCTTAATAACTACACTAGCGCTTCCTGGCTCATCTTTAACATTAGCGGATAAAACTTTTATCTGGAGACTCAGAAACTAAACAATTGTCAATTTTTGACATACACTAAGGTTCACTATTAATACTACAGGTGCCCATGACGTGTAATAATATACATGAGCAACATTTTGTGCAGTTGTTCTCCAGTGACGTGTTAATACGTTTTAACGTTAAAAGCCAGAAAAACACGAAGTTTATTTAATTTGTTCACGGACTATTGAACAACACATAATAACAACTCCAAAAATCAATTGTATTTGAATTTCTGAGGTAAAGTCTGGTGCCAAGCAATTGAGAGAATATTATTTAATTTCTACAATTACAAACGAGTTTCAAAGAAATCGTATTGCAAATGGTTGTAATCAACAACTAGGGTAGGTATGTTATTATTTCCTGTAACATCTGGCGAGTTATGTACGCTTACCAGTAACTTATATCAAACAGATATTATTTTAAACATAGAAGTGTTACCAACAGATCTCTGTGTCGTAAATGGTAAAGGCATGCTTCAAATTTGCCTTGCTCGTAATAGAAATTTTCTGGCTACCAGAAACAACACAAGAAAGCATTTGTAGCTAATACTAGAGGAACCCTTTGCTTTCATAAAGTGGAAGAAACCATTCTAGGGCCTTCCTGTAGGATTTGGTTCTGAATAAGTCATTTTGGGGCTTCCCGGTTTCCATCACAGCTTCTAAGTCGAACTGACCCGGTTCCGCCAACACAATAGGCATAATGGTGAAAGCTGCATACATGCCGTAGTGTGTTCTCTTATCATAATCCTTCCTCAGTTTTTCAATGGTTGGTGGTCTTGTGGAACATTCCAAGGCCGTCATTGTCTTGCAGAGTGTCTCGTGATATTCCTGTAGAGAAACAACAGAAAACAGTCGAACAATCGCCTTGCATTGTCAAGTGCAACACCTACAGTTTCTCATATGCAGGTATACAGTTCATATTTAATATACTATATGACAGCGTAATCAGAGGCGTCTTTACTCAAACTAAGCAAATGCAGTTGTTTTAGAATTATCTAGGATATATGTCTCAAGATCAAAAAACATGCCCCCCTGTTCATGAGTTTGAAAATAAATATGAACCAGGAAGATTTAATCGCAGAATTTACCATAAAGGCGAAATTCCTATTCCTCTGTTCATACGGCTACAAATCTACTTACTAAAGTTGAACCCCTATAAAATTACTGTATCGCGAAAACTTAAACCGAGTAAATGGACTGACAAAGTGTTTTTAGGGGTGGGTTCCAGAGCGTCTCAGTATTATCGAGCGTTTCTTCAGTGAGTAGTGTATCAAGAATACTTCCCGTTTCAGAAAATGTATTCACCAACCTTTGAAAGTTGTACGAGGCGAATTCTTACCTTGTAATTTTTTTACTTTTCTCAAGACTTAAAGAGATGTGTCTGATTAATGTCTTTGTTGTTTAACCTGTAGGCCTGATATTTTTTTCCAAAATAGTATTAACATTTTTCTAAAATATTAAGGCAAATTTTGGGAAATATTGAGGCCAAAAATTAAAGGGCATTAAGGAATAGTATGCTTCTTGCTTTGATCAAATGTATAACTTTGCAGTTAACTGCTCACCTCTAAGAGTTGGTCAGTGCAAGTTGTCCGCACTGTTTCGTTGGAACTTGCAGTGAGGAAATACTGAATGTCAATGCAAGGACTCGTGATGCCCGCATCTTGTAAATCCACGAATCGGACGCCATCTGGTTCCCCAGACGAGGAATACCGGAACATGATGTTATTTATCCACAAGTCTCCGTGAGATATCACCAGGAAATCATCATCCTCGTGATTCTCCACAACCTCCTTTAAAAGCGTGAGAAAGTTCCGGTCTGCGAGTGCGGAGAGCTTGGGCGAGTACTTGCTTAAGACGTCACAATTCTCCAGTTCTTCTGCCAGAGTCCTCAGCATACCTATCAATACACAAAGTAGATATTGGTTCCTATGGAAGTTGTTTAGAAGATGTGGGTCATGTTCAAAGCAAATGTATTCTTTTTGAAACCGAAACTCCAAGCTTCATTTACATAAACTGATAATATGCTTATAATTAACATTAATATTTTATAAATATATTCTTATGTACGTATATGACTTGTATTAAACCTGACATCTAATTAGGTGAACGTATTTATTCTCAAGGGAACATTTGTGCAAGGACCTTTTAGGGAATTAATATCATATATATGTATTAGGGTAGGCGACCAGACCCGTGTTTATTGTATATGTCTGTATTTATAACAAGGGTTCCGCCTGGCCGCGAGTCTAGAAAACCTAACATCATAAAAGCAGGAAACTCAAGTGTTCGCCTTTGTGCAAAGATACCCAAAGGTTTTTTGCTAAATGACGGAACAATAAACTGACCTTAGACGCAATCCATGGAAGGGTTGAAAACATCTCTTAGTTGTTGGCAATGGGATACTTTCTTAGTTATTTCTATAAAGGTTATTAGAACAGTTCAGAGCTGTTCGATTAAATCGTGTTAGTGCATAACGAAAAGATGGTGAACAATCAGAGATAAATAGTGAGTGTTGTGAACCGTGCAAGAGTGAACTAAAAAACTCTTAAAACAGTCCTCAAGGCGCTACGGGTACCCAGACGCATGAAAAGACATTGAATAACTGATTAATAAATTGTGTCAATTGCAAATCTGTGTAACGTGTTAGATACCTGTGAGTAGATGCGGCAACGGCGACAAATAAGAGAGACATAGGGAAGAAGAGGCTTATTACGAATACAATCAATACCACCTGATTAATCCACAAATCAATTCCTCTCCTTTCTCCTTTTTAATCAAATTAACCGTTCCCCCTTGCTTCTTAATATAAAAGCGGCCTGAAATATTATGCCAACTGGGGGCTATCAATTAATCAACGGATTAAGATGAATGAATTATTCCTCCCCATTATCTTCTTATATACAAGCGGCCAGATTTTTTGAATTAATAAGTCATTCCTGTTTTCTGTTATATCATTTCAAACCAGATGTAACTTTAAAATAGTGACATATGAAATAGGTGAAGCAATTCTTCAAGGTGTACTCCTGTAACTTAAAAAGGTCCGTGCTTCTTTATATACTCAATATGTGTTGAGCAATATCGCTTTTCTCTTATGTGGGTTTATCGTTTACACAGACTTACCAGCATAGAAAAACTTTAATTGTTCTTCCAAATGCGGTTCCCCGAAGATGCTATTCTGAAACACCGAGAGGTCTATGCATTTGCGCTCCATGATGAGAACGCTAGCGGCGTGATAATGTGCCAGAGTACGCAGAACAAGGGAACAGTGTTGTAGGTCAAGGCCAAGGCGTCTCTGGGCCATTTGGAATCTTCCCTGATGAAGGTCCTCCATCATCAACACTCCCGGTTTTGCAAACACAAAACTGGCTCCAAAAGGTTCCACATCTATCAACAAATACACTCCTGAGAAGAAAAGTTTTAAAACACATCTCGACAAGCAATGATTCTTTTTGTTTCATACCGGAAACTATACAAGGCATACATAATATGAGCGTTTTTCTCTGCAAGTGTTTGTTTAAGAAATTTAGCACTAAGGTTTTCTCATTTGTTTGAAAAAAAACATAAGTTCGTGACGAGTGTGTGTTGATGGATATATTATGGAGACATATGTTTAACTGTCACTTAACGCACCGACCTGGTATTACTTTCTTCAGTACAGCATGCATCTCCGGCAAGACCACTGCAAGCATCTGCTCTTCTCTCCGGAAAGCCGAGGAATTACTGATGAACTCTCCACTGGTACCCGTGCTGATGAGACGTTTGATGATGATGGTCAGGAGATCTTTCTTGTGTTCGAATTTTATCATCACTCTGAACATGTCACTAGAATAGTTATCTCCCTTGTTGGTCGCTATTTTGGATGTGAACTCTGAAACCTTTATTTTGGGATCCCCCATCCATTTCTGAAGAGCGATCTCCAGCAAGTCTTTATCAGGCCATTTTTCGCTTGACCGATTTTCATCTTCACCCATTTTGGAGGTTATTAAAGTTCTATAACAAAGATAAAATACAATGACTATATTTTATTAATTTCTTCAAAAGGTGTATATGACCTCTTAGTGTCATATTAAACAAAATTATGGCATCATTAATCCTGTTATATGCACTTTGCTAGTGTGCAAGAACATTGGTAAATGCCGACACAAACGTATAAATTTTTAAACAGTTTAATTTCTTCTACCGATCACTTTTTTTCACCCGAAGGATAAGGCAACTAGCTATAAATGAAACCAGAGCTACATAAACCTTATGACATTCAAAATTTAAGAAATCGGAACCACACTTAGTTACAGGCTCTACATTAACTAGGTTCACTTGCACAAAACAACAGAGTATGATATAAAATCACAATTGCTGACTTTCCTTAACGTATGAGAATCAGAGACACTGAACTTGCTTCAAGATAAATAAATTACGAGGGAAGTTCTTAAATGATTTACTGATCTCACCTGATGGACGTGAATGAGCTTGGAGAAAGAGGTGAGAAGGATTTGCACAATGTTTCAATTACAAAAAAGGTACCTTTTGGAGGTGGTGGAGCTTGGTCAGAAGTGTATGAATGAGTTTTAGTAGAAAATGGAAGTCTAACCGCTGATAGATACATAAATGAATGTTTGGCTAATCACGTTGTATCATTTCTTCCAATTATAAGCGATTTTTTTCTTCTGATACACGATAATGCATGCCCGCATATTGCCCACATGGTTAGAGATTATCTGCATGAAGTGGTAATCGATGTTTTACCATGGTCAGCAAGGAGGCCCGACTTGAACACGTGTCAAACACGCTGGAGTGTCGTGTTAAAACAAGAGTGCCGCAGCCAGAAATTTTACAGGATTTGAGGCGAGCACTTCTTAAAAAATGGGAACATATTCCTCAAGGAGCCGTAGCTAACCTGATCGAAAGCATGTCAAGACGTATGGATACTGTTATTCAAGCTGGAGAGAGGTAATGCCGCTATTAAAATCGCTTTTAATGTTTCAAGCACAGAAAAATGTATTCACAATTAAAAAAAAAACTTATTGTATTACATCCTTTGTAAATTTTCTGGCCAGAATTAAGTTTTTGTTTCTATTGTAGTTTGAGGTGCTTAATAAAACAATTATTTGTCTAAATGCGTATTCTATCTCTTTAAAATAATTAAGGACAAACCATAAGATTTAAGACAAAATATAATCAAATATAAAAATATCCAGTTTTTTTTTATCCATGCGTGCATTTGTACGCCGAAAAGATAAGTTATTTATGTACATAATTATACTACTAGAAATACAAACAATTCACTGGGCAACAAAAAAATAATTTTGAATGTTTCGAGCACTTCATGAGGCAATTCCTACTAATTTTGGGTTGAGAAAAACAAATATGACAATGAAAAAATTTATTAGCTCTAGTTTCTATGATATACACAAGGTGGAACTATTACATATTAACGGATTGAGAGAAAAGGATACATTTTAATTACATACATGCTAACAACAATGAAAGTGCATTTGATTTTTTTAACTGGTAATTACATGCTAAGAGTTCTAAATTGCTGGAAAAATACTTCGCAGATAGTCGTGTCTGAAGAGAATCATGTGGTGGCCTATTGACTTCGTCGTCTTTTAGCTTGCCTCTTGTGATGGAGTTCCGCAGAATCCCTATACAAAGACCAACAGTAATCCGCAAGCATTACTTCATTCCAACGGCCCTGATATCTTTGTTCCATAACAGAAATGTCCTGATGGAATCTCTCCCCATGTTCATCACTAACAGCTCCACAACTAGGAGGGAAAAAGTCTAGGTGGGAGTGGAGAAAATGGATCTTAAGGGACATGTTGCATCCAAGGTAACGGTATTTTTGCAGGACCACTGTCACCAAATGCTTGTAGTTGTCATCTCTTTTGTTGCCTAAAAATCCATGAACAACACCCTTGAAGGCTTCCCAAGCTTCCTTTTCTTTCCCCTCCAAAACTTTGTCAAATGCAGGATACTTTACAAGTTCTCTCATTTGTGGTCCGACAAAAATGCCTTCCTTAACTTTTGCATCACTTAATTTCGAAAATTTCTCTCTCGTGTATTTAAAGGCCCGTCCTTCTCGGTTCATAGCTTTGACAAAGTTTTTCATCAAACCCAGTTTGATATGCAGGGGTGGAAGAAGAACGTCTTTTGGGTCCACAAGAGGCTTGGCAGTCTTTACAAGAGGCGTCAGATTGCGTTTCTGTATGGAAAATGTTATTTCACCACAAATATAACAAAAGTTATTCACCATATTTACACATTTTCGTGGCATTTTTACAAATTTTACACTAAAAAAGCACTCGCGAACCAGAAATTTTGCATTAATTTGAGTAGAAACTACATGTAATTCACAGTCACAGCAACAGTATCTGTGTTTATGACTTACAAACAGCTGAAGAGCATTTGTGTTTTCTTATTTGACAGGTGTGCCAACTCCCAAAAAAATCCCCCAAATTTAAAATCTTCACTCTAAAAAATGAAATGTCACTTTATCTTCAAAACAAGAGCTAATCTATCATTTTATGGTGATTTTTGAATTCAGCAGATGGAAATACATGTAAATTCACTATTTTTAAGCCCGAAACATTTTCATTATTGCCCAGTGTTTTCATAGGCGTGGTCGTAAAATTATGTCAATAAAGGATGTAAATGAAATGGGAACTGTATGTAAAAATAAATTATCCAATGATTTAAAGTGTGCAAATGGAGGAATATTTAAATAGAAACCAGACTACTTATTCAATAAACCTGTATTCATTGCGAGTTGTGAATATTAAATAGTGTTTACCGCCCGTTTTTACAATTGTAGCACCACAGGCGGTGGACACCGATGATACATGAGATGAAATGATAAATTGGGATATTTTTTTTTTTAAAGAAGGGAAACGTTCTAAGCCTAAGTTTAGGGTACGTCTCCGGCATTTGCCATTTATGAAGACTGAGGAAAACATGAAAAAAACCTAAGTCAGGAAGGACGGTCCTGAAGGCAATCGAACCCCAGACCTCCCGCTCACGTGTCCGTGCCTTAACGACCTCGGCCACCCATGGCGGTACAATGTGAGTTGGGTATGTTATTTAGTTTTAGGTTATATTTTAGGCATGTTTGAAAGTGCTTGAATCTTGAATGTCCCCAAGTCTATTGGTCTTATGGAATACAGTTAGAGTACTTACCGGTCAGTGCCTTCTTCCAAGTTGAAGTGTCTGCCTATGGATGGGCTCGTTTTACGAATATAGAAATATAACTAATAAAGAGTTACTGAGATGATGTCAAGCCAGCCAACAATAAAGATTGTTAGAAAAAGAAAAGGCGCAAACTATCGCGTGGGTTTTTGGAACGACTCCAGATTTGTATTTGGTATATAAGGAGGCAGTTGCCCCACCAAAAGGCACTCAATTAGGCACGCAGTCACGCAATCATTCAAGCACCCAGTCCGGGGCAGATCGCCAGCAAACACCTATAACAACTTCCTCAGCATTTTCGGAATAGAATCTCTTCAGGCATTGTAGGTCATCATATTTTACCTGGAGAGTGACATTAACCCTGAATAGGAAGGGCAGGGTGCTCACAGTACAGCACATTTTGTCACTGATAGGGATAAATTATTTTGTGCTTTAATAGGTACTTACCAAGAGTCCAAATGAAGATGCAAACTCCCTGAGCTTCGGCAAGCAACTGTCGCAGTTTTATGTTACAAGATCAATTTCTCGTCATTATGACGAAAGAATTATAGATCAGCGGAGATAAACCTTGTTAAACTGCCATTCTTTTTACAAGATAACTAAGTTTATATCTTTCTTACCTCATAATAGCTGTACGTGTCCTATAAAATGCAACGTGTACTGCTGTTATCTGATAAGCCATACTTGAAAATTCTCCCCCACATTCTGTTATGAGGTTATGCAATTTTTATTATTTTTTTCCCCCATTTTATTTCACGGCATTATTTTAGCATCTCAGGTCATTAGTGTCTCATTCAATTCATGGTGTGAAACAGATAATAACATTTTCTGAGAGGCCTTTATTTTCAGGCTTGAGATTCTTTTACGTGCTGAAAATCTACGACACAAATCCAAAGTTTTACTTCTCTTCCAAAGACAGCCATACTTAGTATTTTTACTCCCTAGAAAATGTATTGACCTTGGCAAGGATTAAACCCGCGATAGGGAGTCCACCTAGCAAGTATGTTAAGGTTATGCAATATTCAGCCAACACTGCTGTGTTACTTTTCGAACGCTACTTCATTAGTAAACTATATGCAAAGGCGAGTTCAATATTCAGAAATCCACAAAAGGCCCAGTTCAATTCCTAATTTGGACAAGTTTATTGCTGACAAGGATACATTGCTGGACCAGATTGGTTTCAATAAAAAATTTAAAATAATCAATTAAGATATACTAAATTTAATGACCGTAAAGTCCGAGATGGCAATAAAACTCATTGTTGATAAATGGGCTGCAAAGAACAGCCATATAGTGGTAAGGGCCTTTCTTGTGCTATTGTCAGTGAGTACAACATGTAGGGGAAAGTGCAGTGCTAAATAGTATCAATATTGATATAATATGATGAACATTATTAATCTAGTAAGGCGTTTGATTTTTTTAACCCAATGTCTCTTTCTTTAAGCTGTATTCATTCGATATTATGTTTACACACGTTTGCTACATTATTTTATTTGCTTTGTGATCAAATATGTTATTGCAAAATAGTTAACTAGTGTAGTAATTTTGCAAGATTAGTAATACGGGTAAGAAAATACCCCCCCAAAAACCTATGTATTATTACTGACAGTCAAGAGCTCACTATTGGCATATTATTACAGCGCAGATAAAGGAAATGTGTTGCTTCTATATCAAGTATATTATAACAAAATATGAATCTTATGCTGTTATTTTGCAAAAATAGTAACACGGATCAAAAAATACCTGAACAGTCTATTTGTTACTATTGAGACTCAAGAGCTCCATATTGGCATATTATTACAGCACAATATAAGAAACGTAATACTCATTATGTCTGTATTGCACCTGGACATAATTTTCAAACAAAAGCACCAATTCTACAACTTGTTCTAGAAGATCGAACTTGAAGTAGCCGACATACAGAAAATCCTTTCGATAATTGACAAACAGACACAATAATATGAAGAGAGACTAATATAACTTCCATAAAGAAAGAAGAATATTTTTTTAACATTTATTACTTGTGAAGTTTGGCCTTCGTGCAGAATTTTAGGTTGTTTAAAACTCTTGTATTAAAAGCTGACTGTATATTTCAGATGCTGATTTATTCAAAAGGATTGCTTTAAAATAGTTCAGCTTTGTGAATTAAGACCTAGTTTCATTTAAGCCAAGCGGGATCTGTAGGGCTTTTCTGGACGTAAAAATCTCAAGCAGAAAAACTCTGCAGAGGCTTAAACTTGTGTGTGGGTAATGTGTCGTTGATTTATGGTACGTCTAAGAGCTCCATACCTGAACAAATTTTTTGTCGGACTGATGTCAAGTAATACCTTAAATTGCACTCAAATTTAGCTTTTATGCAATAAAATATGGACTCTGTTTTTTCCTTGAACCAAATGATAAAGAAACTCAGAGAAATGGGTATTCTCACTTATATGGCTTTATCGACAGTGAAAAAGCATTTAATGTACTCAGCCGTTCGAAATTATGAAACATTTTAAGATCAAGAAGTATTATGCAACATTTACTCAGAGAAATACAACGCTTATATACAGACAAGAAAATAAAAGGAAACACAAAGGAGTAAACATGGATAGTAGAGATATTAATGAAGGTGTGCGACAAGGGTGTCCATTGTCACCGTCTTATTTTACGAGTTTACCAGAATAAGGCAAACAGAAGTATTTTTCAGTTTTATAGTAAATGACATATTTCTAAATACTCTGCGTTTGCTGACGACTAGTTATGTTAGCAACATCAGAGGATAATTTACAGAGAGCTGTTTTTAAACTAAGCTCTATTTTGGAAAACATGGTGCAAAAATGACAACAAAAAAGACAAACATTAACCTGATTACAAGGAAAAACACCACTAAAAACAAAACTCGTTATGAATATCGAACCAATAGAATATTTAAATAAATTTAATATTTAGTTTGTAATATAACATAGGGCTATAAAATAATATACACATTAAATTACCTGAATTCCAGAAGATATTAGGCGCAATTAAAATAATACTTGTTGCAAAAGTTAGCAGAGATAATGTTTTAAATTTTTACTAAGCCCTCACTACTTCATGACTTAGACACTTGGTCTCTAACAATAAAGCAAAACAAAGGATAAAGGCTGCAGAAATGAAATTGCTGAAGCCATTAGTAGCATATAATAAGACAATAAACAAAATTCGTATATCGGTGAAGAACTTGGTATTACAAATATACTAGAAACAAAAGATAAATGCCTATTATAATGGCATGATCATGTAAATAGAATAGATCCTAACGCATTTCCAAAATATCAAATGACTATAAACCTACTGAACGACGAGATATTGAACACCATCGAAAGAGATGGAAAGACCAATTCCAATAAAAATCGTCTATTATGTGCAGACGGCAGAGGCCTTATGATCTAATGCTAGTTGTTTATTATGATGATGGAATTAAATACAAAGGCCTAAATTGGTTCATATCTTACCTTGGGACAGAAAACATGGTGCACAATTCAATTATTCAAACAATAATTAGTCAGTATTACAAATTGGGAAGTTCTAGTTCACGAAGATATACAGATTCAGTGCGTTCAATAGTTTATATATTATCTCTGATTGTCATTAAATAACATTAGTAGAAGTGGTCTGTTTGCTGATAATGGTTTATAGCTATAACTTTGATAATCTGGTGGAAAAAAATAAATTATGTGTTTATTTCAATGTGTAACTGGTCCAAAGCAAACAAATTATCATTAAATATAGGGAAAAAAAACATTATGAATTTCACAACTCGTCTCATCTCACATTAAATGTAAGTGTAATTAAATATAATTACATCCTATACAAACACAATGAGACCAATTTTCTAGGTCTTCAAGTTGACAAAGACTTAAACTAGAAAGTATATGATGCTAAAACTAATATCAGCAATCTATGCAATTTGTCCATTTGTATTATATTAGTTCTGAAGCTACCCTCAAAACAGTTGATTATTTTTGAGTGTAAAGTATGGTTTAATATCATGGAGAAACTCGGCTAAAAGCAAACGTGTTTTATATTATTTAGGAATAATTATGAATATTATGTGATAAAATTACAGAAAATCACATAGAAAACCATTTAAAAAAATTAAAAATTTAGCCCTTCCTATTGAGTATATCCCTTTAATTTGCATTAATAATGTGAAAATACGTAACAAATACAATGACAAAAGAGTACTGTCATAAACCCATTGCAAATATATTTTGTAATAAAAAAGGAGTTAATTATGAATGCATCAGAATGTATCATTTTCTCACAATTATCTCAAATTATCATCCAAAAATGGGGAAATATTCCAATTTTCTCTTATATAATGTATATGCAACACCTATTATTCTGTAGACAGTGGAAAAATATCACTGTATAGCACATGGCACTGTATTGATTTAATATTTTTTAATATAATGCAGTTTAAATAATTTTTCTAATATGTATAAAATCCGAATAATGTACATTTATGACCTTTAGAACAGTTTTAAGTCCAGCTGTACTTTGTGCACCGTAACCTGTTTCATTTCTATAGTATATTTATTGTACCAGAACTCATGGAATCTAACTCAATCTTTAGCTTAAACTAACCGCTTATTCCTCTGGTATCTATAGGAGTTCAGCGTAGCTAAATTTGAATAGATCCAGGAGAAGTATAAACTGCCGAGAAATTAAAATGGAGGGAAAAAAACTCATTCACAATAAATCGTGAATATAGAATATACATTATTTAAAGCTTTTCGTACATATTTGTCATATTTTAATCCATAAAATTAATAATGGACCTCTTTGCCCTAAAGAATTTTGTACTTTATTTCACTATACAGAAGCTGATCACTGCAGAAATATTGTCTAGTTTTTCATCAACTATGGTGTTACAAAGAATTCAGTCAATAGGTTTTATAACTTATTTACAATTAATTGTAGTAATGAACTTTACATTGATAGTGTGTTTTGAAGCAATAAACAAAACACATTTCCAAAGGTCTTCACTGGAAACTTTTAATGTTAGGCCAAAACATTATCTGTTGCAAAGATAAACTTTGCAAGTCATCTAAGTTATGTAAGAACCCATTTCATAAAGTTAATATTTTTACATTTCCTTGTGAAATTATACTTCCTAATACAAACTGTCTTTTTAACATTACAAATACTTTATGAAACATTTGCAAATACATAATATCAATACTAGTCATTTCCTAATTTATCTTCCTATCAAAAGCAAGCCCACTGAATGTGTAACATATTTAATGTTTTGCTAAACAATTTCAAATCTTTATTATTATTATTATTATTATTATTATTATTATTATTATTATCATCATCATCATCATCAACATCATCATCATCATCATCATCATCATCATCATCTGGTGCTGAACATAAATACAAAATTGCTCTTATAGTATATCTGTACTGGGCCTATTGTACTGTAGAAGAATTTACAAATACATAATTATTTATTTTTCTGTAAAAATTGAATTTCATGTAAATAGATGAGAAACTGCATAATATAATAATTATTTTTCACAGACATAGCTAGACCCTTCCTATAAATGGATACTTCATGATACATTTCTCACATTAAAATATAACAAACATTTTATGTGCTACATTTCCTAATTAAAGTGTTATGTAATTGATTGTACCATCCAATGTATATAAATTTAAACAATTTACACTACCTATTTTATGCAAAATATGTCAAAAGTACTTCTGCAGATGAACGCTTGGAATGCAATTAAAGTGTGTTGTGTTGTGACAACGACACTGGTTTGAGAATGAAGTAGGTTTTACACAATATTTATGAATATTTCTCAATAATTATAATTTTTACCTCGTTGATTATCATCTTATACCTGTGCTGAATCATGCAAAAGCTGTGAGGTTTCTTTTAATGAAGATTATTTTGATTGGAATCTAGAAAGCAGATAACCTACATGAAGTTGTCTGCTAATGTAATTCGTTATCTTCATTTTTAGGTTAGGTTTAAGTTAGAAAGTATTAATAAGAAGTGCTTGGGTTGAGTTGTGTTAGGCTACCTTAGGAAGTCAGAGAGTCATAACAGCCTTCAAGGGGTTTGAACCCGGGACAACTGAATGAGAGTTGCAAGGTTACATCCTGAGCCCCACGCTCCACACTATTCCGTTTACATAATGTTTATAACATTCTGCCGAGACTGTATCATGCCTCTTAACCCGGCACTTGTCTCCTTTCCGCAAGCATATGTTTCTTGTCAATAACTACACTAGCGGATCCTCGCGCAGTTTGCAGATCCAGCAACTAAATGTTTATTGATTTTTAACACACTCTAACGCTTTAGTATTAATGCTAAGGTAACCAAAATTTGGAATAATTCATGGGCAAATATTGTTCAATCGTTTTCAGGTGTTTGATCTGTTATTATGTTGTAACTTTAAGAGAAAGAAAAATATAAACATTATTTAATTAGTTCATGTACTATTGAAAGGTACTTAGTGCCCAGCAATTGAGAGAATATTGTTTACTTTCTACAATCATAAACGAGTTTCAACGAAATCGTATTTGCAAACAGCAAATTGGGTGTGTTTGTTATTAATTCCTGCAGCGTCAAGCAAGTTATTTATGCTTACCAGTAACTTATAGCAAAACGTATATAATTTAAACATAGTAGCATAAACCAACAGATTTCAGTATCGTAAAATGTAAATGCACGTTTCAAACTTGCCTTGCCCGTAACAGAATTCTTCTGACTACCAGAAATAACACAAGAAAACATTTATAGCTGATGCTAGAGGAACCCTTTGCTTTCATAAAGTGGAAGAAACCATTCTAGGGCCTTCCTGTAAGATTTGGTTCTGAATAAGTCATTTTGGGGCTTCCCTGTGTCCACTACAGCGTTGAAGTCGAACTGACCCGGTTCTGCCAACACAATCGGCATAACGTTGAAAGCTGCAAACATACCGTAAAGTGTTCTCTTATCATAATCCTTCCTCAGTTTTTCAATGGTTGGCGATCTTGTGGAACATTCCAAGGCCGCCATTGTTTTGCACAGCGTCTCGTGATATTCCTGTACAGAAACAACAGAAAAAATTTGAACAATTGCCTTCCATTGCCAAGTGGCACACATATAATTTCTCATATACAGGTATTTTATAACTATACACTTCATTAAAATTAAATCACGCCATAATCAGGGGCATATTTACTCAAACTAAGCAAATACAGTTGCTTTACAATTATCGAGGATCTATATCTCAAGTTCAACAGATATGTCCACCTGTCCATGAGTTGTGAAGACAAACATATGAACCATGCACATTTAATTGCAGAATTCATCATAAAGGCGAAATTCCTATTCTTTTGTTCATACGGCTACAAAGCTACTAAAATTAAATCCCTATAAAATTACTGTATTGCGAGAACATAAACCGGGTTATTGGGCATAAAACGCTGACAAAGAAATGCATTTTAGGGGAGAGTTCTAGAGTTTGTCAAATAGATTCGAATAATCCTTCACTCAGTAGTGTACACTTTTTATCAACAATACTTCCTGTTTCACGATATTTATTCACCAATCTCTGAAAATTGTACCAGGCTAATTCTTACTTTGTCATTTTCTCCTTTTCTTTAAACTTAGGATGTTAGGTCTGCTTAAATTGTACACCTGATATTAAAAAGTATTAATATTTTTTGAAGAATTAGGCCAAATCTTGGGTAATAATGAGGACATGAGTTCAAGGGCATTGAGAACTGTATCAATATTGTTTGACCCCTATGATTTTTTTATTAGTGTTCCACGCCGGTTTTTACTACTGAGGGACCATAGGCGGTAGGCACTCATAATACATGAAATGAAATGGTAAAATGGGGAAGGATTTTTTTTAAAGGAAGGAAGCATTTCTGGCCAAAGTTTAGGGTACCTCCCCTTGCTATTTATGAGGACCGAAGAACACCTGGAAAAAACTTTAGTCAGAGAAGACAATTCTGGTGGGAATCGAATCCCAGTCCTGCTGTTCACGAGTGCGCACCTTAACGATCATGGCCAACCGTGGCGGTCACCAGCTAAGATGATCAAAAGTATCATTTTACAATTTACTGCTCACCTCTAAGAGCTGGTCAGTGCAAGTTGTCCGCACTGTTTCGTTGGAACTTGCAGTGAGGAAATACTGAATGTCAATGCAAGGACTTGTGATGCCTGCATTCTGTAAATCCACGAATCGGACGCCATCTGGTTCTCCAGACGGGGAATACCGGAACATGATGTTATTTACCCACAAGTCTCCGTGTGATATCACCAGGAGGTCATCATGGTCGTGGTTCTCTACAACCTCCTTTAAAAGCGTAAAGAAGTTCCGGTCGGCGAGTGCAGAGAGCTTGGGCGAGTACTTGCTTAAGACGTCACAATTCTCCAGTTCTTTTGCCAGAGTCCTCAGCATACCTGTGAATGAACAAAGCACTTAATGGCTCCTACGGAAGTTGTTTAGGAGAAAAAGAACATATTCAAGGCAAATGTATTATTTTTGATGATTTTGTTTATTTCTTTAATCAACCAATCATTTACGTTTTCTATTATATTATTTCAAACCAGATATAACGTGAATACAGTGACTTATGAAATATATGAAACAATTCTTCAAATTGTACTCCTGTGACATGTAAAATTGTTTATTTTTATATCCTCAGTGAGTGCTGAGCAATATCGATTCGCTTTTGTGATTTGATTTTAGCCATGACCTACCAGTGTAGAAATTTTCCAATGGTTCTTTCATATGCGGTTCCTCGAAGATGCTCTTCTGAAACACCGAGAGGTCTATGCATTTGCGCTCCATGATGAGAACGCTAGCGGCGTGATAACGTGCCAGAGTACGCAGAACAAGGGAACAATGTTGAAGGTCAAGGCCAAGGCGTCTCTGGGCCATTTGGAATCTTCCCTGATGAAGATCCTCCATCATCAACACTCCCGGTTTTGCAAACACAAAACTGGCTCCAAAAGGTTCCACACCTATCAACAAATACACTCCTGAGAAGAAAAGTTTTAAAACATATCTCAACAAGCAATGATTCTTTTTGTTTCATACCGGAAACTATACAAGGCATACATAATATGAGCGTTTTTCTCTGCAAGTGTTTGTTTAAGAAATTTAGCACTAAGATTTTCTGGTTTGGTTGAAAAAAAAAAAAAAAAACATAAGTTCGTGACGAGTGTGTGTTGATGGATATATTATGGAGACATATGTTTAACTGTCACTTAATGCACAGACCTGGTATTACTTTCTTGAGTACAGCATGCATCTCCGGCAAGACCACTGCGAGCATCTGCTCTTCTCTGCGGAAAACCGAGGAGTTGGTGATGAACTCTCCACTGGTACCCGTGCTAATGAGACGTTTGATGATGATGGTCAGGAGATCTTTCTTGTGTTCGAATTTTATCATCACTCTGAACATGTCACTAGAATAGTTATCTCCCTTGTTGGTCGCTATCTTGGATGTGAACTCTGAAACCTTTATTTTGGGATCCCCCATCCATTTCTGGAGAGCGATCTCTAGCAAGTCCTTATCAGGCCATTTTTCGCTTGATTGATTTTCATCTTCACCCATTTTGGAGGTTATTAAAGTTCTATAACAAAGATATAATACAATCACTATATTTTATTAATTTCTTCAAAAGGTATATATGACCTCTTAGTGTCATATTAAACAAAATTATGGCATCATTAATCCTGTTATATGCACTTTGCTAGTGTGCAAGAACATTGGTAAATGCCGACACAAACGTATAAATTTTTAAACAGTTTAATTTCTTCCACCGATCACTTTTTTTCACCCGAAGGGTAAGGGAACTAGCTATAAATGAAACCAGAGCTACATAAACCTTATGATATTCAAAATTTAAGAAATCGGAACCACACTTAGTTACAGGCTCTACATTAACTAGGTTCACTTGCACAAAACAACAGAGTATGATATAAAATCACAATTGCTGACTTTCCTTAACGTATGAGAATTAGAGACACTGAACTTGCTTCAAGATAAATAAATTACGAGGAAAATTCTTAAATGATTTACTGATCTCACCTGATGGACTTGAATGAGCTTGGAGGAAGAGGAGAGAACGATCTGCACAAAGCTGCAATTACAAAAAAGGTACCATTTGGAGATGGTAGAGTTTGATCAGGAGTATATGAATGACTTTTAGTTGAAAATGGAAGTCTAACCGCTGATAGGTACATAAATGAAGGTTTGGCTAATCACGTTGTAACATTTCTTCCAATTATAAGCGATTTTTTTACTTCTGATACACGATAATGCATAGCCGCATATTGCCCACATGGTTAGAGATTGTCTGCATGAAGTGGTAATGGATGTTTTACCATGGCCAACAAGGAGGCCCGACTTGAACACGTGCCAAACACGCTGCAGTGTCCTGTTAAAACAAGACCGTCTTTGCCAGGAACTCTACGGGCGTTGAGGCGAGCACTTCTTAAAGAATGGGAGCATATTCCTCAAGGAGTGATAGCTAACCTGATCGAAAGCATGTCAAGACGTATGGATACTAACACCCGTTATTAAAATGCGCTTTTAATGTTTCAAGCACAGAAAAATGCATACTTAATTCAAGCAGAACTTATTGATTTACATCCTTTGTATCCTTTCTCACTAGAGTTAAGTTTTTACTTTTATTGTAGTAGTTCATGGTGCTTAATAAAATATTCATTTCTTAAATGGATATTCTTTCATTTTAAAATATTAAGAACAAACTATAAGAATAAGAACAGAATATAATCAAATATAATTGTCCGATTTTTTTCCCTGGGTGCATTTCGGTGTACATAATTATAATAATAGAAGTAGAACATTTTTTCATAGGCATGGCTATAGCATTATTCAACAAAGGATGTGTATGTGATGCGAATTGTATGTTACAATAAATTGTACAATGATTTAAAGTGTGCAAAAGGAGAAATATTCAAATAGAAAGTAAAATAATACTTATTCAATAAATGTGTGTACAATGTGAGTTGGAAATGTTAACTTGTTTAGATTATATAGTTATAGGAATTACTGATAATACTTGAAAGTT
This sequence comes from Metallyticus violacea, assembly GCA_030762175.1. Lineage (NCBI taxonomy): Eukaryota > Metazoa > Arthropoda > Insecta > Mantodea > Metallyticidae > Metallyticus > Metallyticus violacea. The sequence continues at coordinate 20,555,619 of CM060831.1, read as the reverse complement.
GAGTGTACAAGTCTATTAGTTGCAATAAAGTATTTTTGCTTTATTATTATTATTATTATTATTATTATTGTTGTTGTTGTTGTTGTTTGTGTATGGACTGCAAAATATAATGGTGTAAATGTGTGAGCTTGCAGTTTGAAATGTACTTTGGCTTATTGCGAAACCACAACGGTGCTAGGACTCGTCCTTGTTCCCCTGTCTTCATTAACAGAAAATGTCTAAGAACCTGATGCTAGTCCTATGTTAAAGAGAACACCGTCTTTACTTGAGTGTAGCATCTGCAGCATTGACAGATATAAAAGTTGTGATGAAATATATTTTTTAAATAGTTTAACGCCTATAATTGCTGTAGAGACATCACAGACAGTGGACACTTGTGATAAATGAGATACAATGGAAAAGGAGGCTGCTTTTAATTTTTAAGGAACGTAACATTCCTAGACTAAGTTTAGGGTATCTCCTCAGTATTTGCAATTTATGAAGACAGAAGAAAATCTGGAAGAAATTTCTGTCAGGCAGGAATCTAACCCTAGACCTCCAGCTCAAGAGTTCATGCCTTTATGACCTCGCCACCCTGGCTGTCATGCACGCTGGAGTTCTAAGACTGAGCTGGAAAAACTCAGTCGCAGTTAATTTTTTATGTTGTTGGATATTTGATGAAATGCAACGAATATTTATTTGCCCAATCAGTTCCTGTCATATGTCAATTGCCATCGTGTACACAACACGAAGAAAGAAAAAACCCAGGAATGTTTTATGTCGGTGAAATCAGGGAAAACTTGGATTCCCATTCGATAGATCCATGCATTGAAATGCATAATAAAGGTGCATGGGAAAAACAATCCAAGCGAACTTTTTACTTTTTTACATGAATGTAATTTGAAGTTTAAAAACGCTACAAAATTATATAGGCATTTTTTCCTGGAATAATTCTTAAGGAAGTTTTCTACCAGATCCTTCTTTTGAAATTAGTGTAATGTGTAATTTGTTCATGTTAATTAACAATAAAAAGTTAAAATACACTTATTTATAAATATAAACAATCAACATTCACTAACTATATTATGGATGTATGGAATTATACTAGATAATGACTGAGGAAAAAATAAACATTAATGCACCACTATTGAAAATAATCATTCAATCAAAATGGTTCATTGTATATTACAGGTAACCTTGAAAAATAGAGCTGAGCATTTTGGAAAAGAATCTCTTCAGACATTGTAGGTCATCATATTTTTCTTGGAAAGTTCAATTAAACCTGAAGGAAGGGGCAGGCTGCTCATTAGTCTGTGTATCGACATTTTGTCAACAATAACATAGGACTGGAGCCTAAGTAGGTTGTTCTGCTGCTTATAGTTCTAGAAGAAGTTTTATCAGTTAAAGTTTCTCGTATTCTCTTATTTTCTTCATTGGACATGTTTTTCTGTGTTGTTTTAAGAAATGAAGACCATAATTTAAAATATCCTGGGAACATTCCATGATATTGAAGGGAGATGGTTTCACGCGGCATCTTCTGGTGTAATTCCACCCGCTACCGCCAAGGATGGCCGAAGTCATTACGGCCCAGACCCGTGAGCGGGAGGTCTCGAGTTCGATTTCCGCCAGAACCGTCCTTCCTGGCTGAAGTATTTTCCAGGATATTTCTCAGTGCTCATAAATGCCAAATGCCAGGCAGGAACTAGGGTCTGGGATGCTTCCTTCTTCTTCATCTTCTTCTTCTTCTTCTTCTTCTTCTTCTTCTTCTTCTTTTAACTGATTTCATCTGATGTATCATCAGTGTCCACCGCCTGTGATGCATCAGTAGTAAAAAGAGGCGTTAAATACTTTATAAAAAATGCAATTGATTGGGGTTTAAGCATGGGTTTTTTGATTTATTTAACCCATATCTTTTTCACATTCCATATAACTGTAGCATTTGATGGGAACATTGATTCAAATATGTTGTATTTATGAACCATTTCACAATGAGGCGAATAATGGTGTACTATTTATTTTGACTGGAGCACGAATCACAAAAGTTTATAAATTTAGAACTGTAGGGTACAGGTCAAACAACGTTGATGCAACTTAATCACTTTCTTTTCTTGCTATGGTCTCATTGTTGGTGTTTTACAGAGGACTGTGATTGTTTTTCCCCTGGACACTATTTTTTCTATGCTGGTTTTTATGTACTACATATGGTTTTTTCCCTGTTAGAATGTAGTAATACACACCCACAATCCAGTGGCACCAAAATCTCATATTTTACAAAAAGTAGACTACGATTGTTTTTCCCCTGTGCCCTTTATGTGCATCGACTACACACAGATATACACGGAAAGGACAAAACTGAAATCTGTACACATAAACCTAAACAGGAGTGCACAACTGTTGAACGCCGCGTCAGAGAACATAGGTTGCTTAACCAAAATGTTCCTGATAATGAGATGTGTCAGCAAATCTGGAACAACCTGCATTTGTTGTGCACTATGGCTATGCTTATTTTTCATCTAAAATGACATATTTTGGCTGCTTATTTTCCTTTGTTTTACTGATTAAAACCCTGCAGCACATGCAAATTTGCCAATTTAGATTTCTGCAATTTTGTTTCATAAATATTTTATATGTTGTATGCTCACAAGTGTTTTACAACTTAGGCTGCACTACTGGAACCTTTATAGATAATGGAATATACTCTAGAAAATTACAACTTAATTTTGGCAGCTCATTTGATTCCTGTTGGATACTAGAATAATCTGTTTAGTAGACTCAAATTGAAGATACAAGAAAAATATGAAGCTCAATAGAAAATCGTTTTAAGATACATAATCTAATTTCTATTTTGATTTATTGGTCTGTCCTCCAACTCTATTGCTGTCTCTAGAGAAGAGAACTGGTAAATAATGAAAATATGATTGGGAATGGTGAAATATTTTCGCTGTTTTCTATTTTCACTAATTTTATTTGATAGGGATAAACTACTTTGTATTTTAATAGTACTTACCTAGAGTACTGATGAAGATGCAAACTCCATGAACTTGTGCAAGCAACTGTCGCAGTTTTGTGCTAGCAATTACCCGATATGACGAAAGTATTATTGTTCAGCGGAGATAAAGCGTGAAAACTTGTCATTCTATTTACAAGATAACTAAGTTTATATCTTTCTTACACATAATAACTATAGTGCTGTATAAAAATGCAACGTGTGCCGCTGTTATCAGATAAGCCATACTTGAAAAGGCTCCACACACTCTGTTGTAAGTATATGAACTTATTTTTATTTATTTGATTTTTTTTTAACGCTCTTTAACATCTCAAGTCATCAACGTCTCATTCAATTCAGGGCGTGAAACAGACAACGCATTTTGCTCAGAGACCTCTACTTTCAGACTTGAGGTTTTTTGTTTTTTTTACATGCTGAAAATCCACGACACGGTTCCCAAGTTTGACTTCACTTCCAAAGAAAGCCACACTTGGTATTTTTACTCTCGAGAAAATCCATTGACCTTGGCAAGAAGCGAACCCGCGATATTGAGTCCAGCTGGCAAGTATGTTAAGGTTCTGCAATTCTCAGCCAATACTACTGTGTTAATTTTCGATTACTGCTTCATTAGTAAACTATATGCAAAGGCGAGTTCGTTATTCACATATCCAGGTCAATTCCCAAGTTGAACGGGTTTCTTGCTGTTAAGAAAACTGTTTCTGCTGGACCAGTATGGTTTCAATCAAAAATTTAATACAGTCGATTAAGATATGCTAAATTTAATGGCCTTAATCAGTTTGGCGTAAATTCTATGATAGCTAAAACTTAGTGTTGATAAATAGTTGGACAGTTCTGGGGGGGGGGGGGGGCATAGCACAGTCACCTGGTGTTGACGGCTTTTCTTGTGCACATGAAGGTGAATATGCACTGCTAAAAAGTGTTAATAGAGAAAAAAATGTGATGAGAATAAAAAATATGGTTGGGAGAGGTTTTTTTTTTCAATGTCTTTTTCTTTAAGCTGTGGTTTACACATATTTGCTGCTATGTCTTTATTTTCCCACGACCAAGTATGTTATAGCAAAATACTTAACTTATAAGGTATTAACTTTACAGAGCCTATGTATTACTATTTACACTCAAGAGCTCCTTATTGACATATTATTACAGCACAGATATAGGAAATGTAATATCCCTTATGTCTTTATTGCACCTGGACATAATCTTCAAACAAAAACACCAAGTCTACAACTTGATCTAGAAGATCGAACTTGAAGTAGCCGACACACAGAAAACGCTTTCGATAATTGACAAACAGACACAATAATATGAAGAGAGATTAATATAACCTACATAAAGAAAGCAGAATATTTAATTAACATTTATTACTTGTGAAGTTTGGGCTTCGTGCAGAATTTTAGGTTGTTTAAAACCCTTGTATTAAAAGTAGACTGTATACTTCAGATGCTTGTTTGTTTAAAAGGATTGCTTTAAAATAGTTCACTTTGTGAATTTAGACTGGAGTTTCATCTAAGTCACCCAGAAACTGTAGACATTTTCTGAACGTAAAAACTTTAAGCAGAAAAATTGTTCAGGGGTGCAGAAAAACCTTTGGGAGGGGCTTAAAACTGTGGGTAATGTGTTGTTGATTTATGGCACGTCTAAGAGCTCCATACTTGAACAAAATTTTTGTCCGACTGATGTGAAGTAACACCTTAAATTGTACTCATATTAATTTTTATGGAATAAAATACGGACTGTGTTTTTTCCGTGAACCAAATGATAAACTCAGAAAATTAGGTATTCTCACTTATATGGCTTTATCGACAGTGAAAAAGCTTTTAATGTACTCAGCCGTTCGAAATTATGAAACATTTTAAGAGCAAGAAGTATCATGCAACATTTACTCAGAGAAATACAACGCTTATATACAGACACGAGAATAAAAGGAAACACAAAGGAGTAAGCATGGATAGTAGAGATATTAATGAAGGTGTGCGACAAGGGTGTCCATTGTGACCGTCTTATTTTACGAGTTTACCAGAATAAGGCAAACAGAACTATTTTTCAGTTTTATAGTAAATGACATATTTCTAAATACTCTACTTTTGCTCACGACTAGTTATATTAACAACATCAGAGGATAATTTACAGAGAGCTGCTTTTAAAATTAAACTAATTTCTATACCTATTAAACTAATTTCTATAGCTGGGCAACATGGCGTGAAAATATCAACAAAAAAGACAAAAATAATTGGATTTCCAGTAAAAACTTTACTGGGAACAATAACTGTTATCAACAATGAACCAAAGAAACAGGTAAATACATTTAACTTTTTAGCTTGTATTATAACTTTAGGTTATAAAAATGATATAAACTAAAGTGGGAAAATGCAACACCTAAATTTTTTGAATGTTTTTAATTTTACGCATCATTATAATTCCAATAATTTTTTACATGAAATACTTTTCGAAACATTTTGCAACCACTCTCCAGTATTCGGATATCATTTTGAGTGTATAATTTTTACCGCCTGTGGTGCATCAGCAGTAAAAACGGGCGTTAAACACTATTAAAAAAATAGAGTCTATAATTTCCTTTATTGTGAGCACAAAAATGAATGCAGTTTAATTACATTTTTATGCCTGATTCAATTTAAATTTCTAATGACACCGTTTTTACAACATTTTAATCTATTGTTGAGGTATTTCAATCAGTTTAACACATACTTTTAGGAGGTAAAGATGCCGTTAAGTCGACAGTAGGCTGCTAAAGCCCTGTTGGAAGATAGACGGAGCATGCATTATGTTGCCCAGGTGTTACGAGTCAATGTCTATACTATACAAAGGACATGCTAAAGGTTCAGGAAAATGTTTTTCTACTGCAAAAACCAGGATCATGTCGCAGAAGGATGACATCTGCTAGAGTGATGAATTTCTGCGGTTGTAGTTTTACGCGATCGTCTCACAACAGCCGTAGAAGTTCAAAATCGCTTGCAAAGGACAGTAGCAGTCTGTCGTGAGAACAGTGAGAAGGAGATATGAAGAAGCATAGTTCATCTCTGTAGGATCAGCTAGAGGTCCCTTGCTTACCCAGCAACATGGACTACCCCGTCTTGCCTTTGCTCGTCAACATCTGGAGTGGGCTGAGGAGAAATAGAAAGTTGTCGTTCAAGGATGAATCAGGTTCACCTAAGATCGCCTGATGGCAGGGAAAGAGTATGGAGGACTTGAGAAAGGTATGCCTCTTGCATCTTCTCATCGACGATGACTTTCAGGGGAGGTTTTGTCATGATATGGACTGGTATCAGTGTGGAAGCCAAGGTTTTTGTGGAGAATGCGGCGCTGAGTGCAAAGCGGTACATTGAGGAAATTCTTCAGGAGTATGTTATCACCTATGCTGGATATATTGGCAATGATTTCCGTTTCATGCCCGTCCACTTGTGGCCCATATTGTGACACAGTACTGGCCTGAGGTGGGGATTGGAACGTTAGTTTGATCAGCATAAAGCTCTGGCCTTGACTCAATTGAGCATGTTTCCTGAGAGCCTCAATGAACTTTGGGAGGCTTTGCGTGAGCAATGGGAGACTAGACTACAAGAAAACATTAGAACCTCGATCCGCAGCATGCCTCGTAATATTGGAAGCTGTGATACAAACCGCAGGAGGAAACACCTGCTTCTGAGAGTGTCATTGAGTGTTAAAAGAGGTGTCGTTGTGTTATCAATGCTGATGTGTTATCTTGTGTTGACCTACAGGTAAAAACTAGTTGATTATGAAATATGATTAACTGGCATTCATGTTTATACTCATACAATGAAGGAAAGTACAGAGCCAAAATGATATCTGAATACATAAGAGTGGTTGCAAAATGTTCCAAAATAATTGGAAAAGTACTTAATGTTCAAAAAATTAATGGAATTATAATTCACATATAAAATTGCATAAAATTAAAAATATTATAAAAATATAGGTATTGCTTTTTTTGGGGGGCTATCAGTATAGATATTAAATTACCCATATCCCAACAGCTATTAGGCACAATTAAAAGAACACTTATTGCAAAAAGTTACAAGAGATACTGTTTTAAACTTTTACAAAGTCTTAGCCATTGTATCAATATTTTATGGCTCACAAACTTGGGTTCTAAAAACATTTAATTAACAGATAGAGGCCGCAGAAATAAGATTACTGAGACCAATTAGCTGGATGTAATAAGCTAAACCGTAAACAAAATTAGGATATCTGTGAAGAACTTGGAATTATGAGGATCAGAGAAAAAAAATCGATAAATACATATTAGAATGGCATGAATGCATCTCAATTGCATTCCCAAAATATCAAATGACTATAAACCTACAGGACACGAGATATTGAACACCCTCGAAAGAGATGGAAAGACAAATTTCAAATAAAAATCGTCTATTATGTTCAGACCGCACAGGCCTTATGGTCTAATCCTAGTTGTTTATTATGATGATGGAATTAAATACAAAGGCCTAAATTGGTTCATATTTTACCTTGGGAACAGAAAACATGGTGCACAATAAAATTGTTCAGACAATAATAAGTGAGTATTGCAAATTTGGGAGTTATAGATTACGAAGATATGCCGGGATCAATTCTTGGCTCAGTGCGTTTTAATGATTTATATATTATCTCTAATTGTCATTAAATAACATTAGTAGTAGTGGTCTGTTAGCTGATAATGGTTTCAAGCTATAACTTTAATAATCTGGTGGAATAAAAATTAATTATGTTTTTATTTCAATGGGTAATTGGTCCAAAGCAAACAAATTATCGTTAAATACAGAAAAAAAAAGCATCATGAATTTCACAACTCGTCTTATCTCACATAAAATGTAAATGTAATTACATACTACACAAACACAATGGGTTCAGATTTCTAGGTCTTCAAGTTAACAAATACTTAAACTGGAAAGCACATGTATAGTACATGATGCTAAATCTAATATCAGCAATCTATGCAATTTGCCCATTTGTATTATATTAATTTGAAGCTACCCTCAAAACAACTTATTATGCATATTTACTTTTGGGTGTAAAGTATAGTTTAATATCGTGGGGAAACTCGGTTGAAAGCAAACGTGTTTTATATTATTTAGGAATAATTATGAATATTATGTGATAAAATTACAGAAAACGATTTAAAAATTTTTAAATTTACCACTTCCTATTGAGTATATCCCTTCATTTTTGCATTAATAATGTGAAAATACGTAACAAATACAATGACAAAAGAGTACTCTCATAAACTCATTACAAGCATATTTTGTTATCAAAAAGGAGTTAATTATGAAGACCTTATTGTCTTAGCTTGAGACTATTCTGTTTACACAATGTTTACAACATTCTGATGAGTCTATATCATGCTGTGACCCCGCCACTTGTCTCCTTTCGTGCAATCATATGTTTTCTTGTCAATAACTACACTAGCGCTTCCACGCTCAGCTTTAAAATCGCTAAAACGGGTAACAAATTTTGTTTAGAGAATCAGAAACTAAACAATTATCGCATTTTGATGCACACGAAGACTTTACTGTTAATGTTACAGGTAGCCATGACTTAGGATAAATCATGAGCAAAATTTTATAGAGTTGTCTCCAGTGATCTGTTAATACGTTGTAACAAGAGCCAGAAACATACCAGGTTTATTTAATTTTTTCATAAATTATTGCATACAAATACAAGAGCATGTTCAGTTATATGATGAAGTAACATAACATCCGAAAATAATTGTTTTTCATTTTCAAGTATACTAAATTTCTTAAAGTTAAGTTTCATAGCCCAGTAATTTAGAGAATATTATTTAATTTCTATAATTATAGACGAGCTTCGACATAATCGTATCTACAACTACAGAGCAATCAGCACTTGGGATAGATTTGTTATTAATTTTTGCAGCATGTGGACATGTTTACCGATAACTTATAACAAACGAATATTATTTTAAACATGGAATAGTTACCAACAGCTTGTGTTGTAAAAGTTACAGGCATTTTTCAAACTTTCCTTTCCCGCAACAGAATTCTTCTGACCACCAGAAATAAACACAGGAAAGCATTTGTAGCTGATGCTAGAGGAACCCTTTGCTTTCAAAAAGTGGAAGAAACCATTCTAGGGCCTTCCTGTAGGATTTGGTTCTGAAAAGGTCATTTTGGGGCTTCCCCGTGTCCACCACAGCGCTCAAGTCGAACTGACCCGGTTCTGCCAACACAATCGGCATAACGGTGAAAGCTGCATACATGCCGTAATGTGTTCTATTATCATAATCCTTCCTCAGTTTTTCAATGGATGGCGGTCTTGTGGAACATTCCAAGGCCGCCATTGTTTTGCAGAGCGTCTCGTGATATTCCTGTAGAGAAACAACAGAATACAGTTGAACATTCGCCTTGCATTGTTAAGTGGCACACACAGTTTCTCATATGCAGGTATACAGTTCATATTTAATATACTATATAACACCGTAATCAGGGGCCTCTTTACTCAAACTAAGCCAATGTATTTGGTTAAGAATTATGTACGATATAGGTCTTAAGGTCAGCAGACATGCCCCAAGCAGATGAACCGCGACGATGTAATTGACCAATTTGCCAGAAAGAATTGAAGATCTGAACAACTTCTCGCATGATTTGCAATATGCATGCACACCTCGGGACCGCTCCACGTGCAGTAAGCCGCAGCTAACCCAGCTCTGCAATTCTCGTCTCGTGCCCACGCTTGAATGCCGGCAGGGAACTAGAGGAAGATCGGAATGAGTTTAGCTCTGGGATGTACGGGTGTGTTCCTGTATGCTGTGTGGCAGTGTATTAAGTATTCATTAGGCTGCATAATACAGGGTACTAATTACGTTGATAAGCCTCAATTCAAGTATTCTATTCCACCAAGAGTATTTATTTATGATTCGTACAGACTCGGCAAGTGGTGTACGGAAATTGTTTCAAGAGGGATTTCCTGATATTCACCTTCGAAGTCAAAGTGCGATTCACAGATTGGCAAATAAATTTCATGAAACGGAAGTATTCTTGATTAAAAGCGTACACCTTCACGTACAATGCTCACAGGAGAAATGTTAGATAACATTGCCCTGGTACGTTCACTTTGACGTCTTCCTCAGCAAACGGGAGTTTCCTAATTCCTCCGTTCGAACAGGTAAAAATCTACTAGACTTAAAAACTGTATATAATTGCAGTAATGCAACAACTTAAAGCGGGTGACCCTGCATCTAGGGATAGAATGTTGCTTCCATTTAAGTGCGTTTTAATTCACAAAACAACCGATAATGGAATTCAGAAAAAAAAAAAAAAAAAAAAAAAAAAAAACAATCTGCTTAGCGAGTAATACCAGCAAAATCAAAATAAAGGAGTGCGCTGTTCTGTTAGCTGTGAGACAATAACAGGGCCTATTTTTTTTAACAAACAATCAATAGCAATATGTACCTACAGAATATTTTGCACCACCACGTGTGGCCGAGATCGTTAAGGCGCGGAATCTTAAGCGGGAGGTCTGGCGTTCGAATCCCTCCAGGACTGCCCTCCCTGACTGAGGTTTTTTCCAGGTTTTCCTCAGTCCTCATAAATGACAAATGCCGGGGAGTACTCTAAACTTAGGCCTGGAACGTTTCCTTCCTTAAAAAAAATAATTTCCCAATATATCATTTCATTTCATGTATCATCAGTGTCCATCATCTATGGTGCCTTGGTAGCAAAAAACGGGCGTTTAACACTATTAACACAAAACAGAATATTTTGCAACCAAATTTCCGTATATGTGAGGAAACGTAGGTTCGCGTCTTTCTGTCTCTTTGCACGCAATTCATAAAATATTCGACGATAGATTCATCACTAGCAACATATGGCCCCCTCAATTACCCATTTTAAAGTCCTGCGATTTTTTATCTCGGGAGGGGGGATATTAAAGGGAAAAGTTTACAAGACAAATCCACATAAATTAGATGAGCTGAAAAATAGCATTGCTGAAGAAATTGCCTCATTATTTCAGAGGGAACTGAAGAGGTCAATGGTTAATTTCATATGGAAAATGGAGGGAGGCAGTTGCAGCATCTTCTTGCTTGATAATGGGTGAACGTACCTTTTAAGTGTTTAAGTGTTAATTACTTACGCGACAGCCAGAGCTGCGGACATTCTGACTGCCGTTTACCGCTACACCTGCTTGAACCGGTCGACCTGCCGTTACATGCGCAGCGATCCCGCAAAGAAAAAAGCACACATAATTATATAGTGGCTTAGTTACGTCTCCGTGATTTGGTGATAACATTTTGACTATTAATCCCTCCTGGGATCGATTCACTTTCAGGTCAGTATATCTTGGTAAAGTTTTTATAAGATGCCAAGGACTCCGAGCTTATTTGTGCCGTTATTTATTGATTGCGCAAGTACCCATAGATTTAAGGACTTTCCTGGTGCATCATAACCTTAATTTTCACTGAAAGAACACAATGTTGCTCTATGAACGTTCAGGTTTAACAAGTCCGCTAAAATATCGCCATGTCAGAGGGAAATTTCCACAAGTTCACAAGAACAGAGGGTTGGCATGGATAAAATGATGTTTGGCTTAGTTGTAAAACATGGTGGTTTACGTTTCGATTACTAACCTGTCGCAGCAGTGGCGCCCGTACTTAAACTCCACCTTATAAAACATGTATAGGAGACATTGAACTTGTCCCCATTTAGCTAAATAAATACTCTAAGAGGAAACATTCCAATTAAGTTCGATCAGCGTAATGTTTCCGATTTCATGGCTAATGTTTTACTTTACATATGATATCCACTTGGTGTGTAAGACAATTATGGTATAGCATCGATCCCAGGCCCGCTTCGAAATAATGTTTATATATATCACAATATCACAAATGGGGCATAGACATATGGTTTACACATGTTGTTTATAAGAATAATATAGAAGGCAAAATTCAAATGAAAGGGGAGGTTGCCCAGAAATAGCATGATATTGTAACCTTTTAGACTAAGAGGGTTTACTTTTGTAACATTCAGGTCAAAATGGAACATTGGAAACGGCCGGATAATAGAATTAATCGCGATCCTAAGGAACAAGTATTCTTTGTTAGCATTGTCGAAAAGACTGATACAATACCTAAAGGAAATTGCTAAATAACAAACTCATAAAATTTACGATACAACTTTCTCTTATAGTCTACTTGTTCAGGTCAGCACCTAAGAACTAAGATCTAACAATCGATCGTGGGAGGACCCTGTTCAAAGCTTAGATAAATAGCCAATGAAAGGGAAACGATATAAATTAGCAAAAAAATCACACCAATAGGAAGATAGGTGTAGGAATATCATATCATGTGACTTTTAGAAAGCCAGGCTGAATATATTTATAGCGCCTAGACCGACGGATCGGCGAATTAATAAAAGCAGTTGTAATAGGGTATAGAATGATTGTTAATTTGTTAGTTGAGGCTGAAGTGAGTGGGAGAAGTGTATAAAAAAGCGAAAGAGTGGAACAAGTTACACTGACAGGGGAATTTATGTGCTAGACAATTTACATAAGTTATAGACGTTAGTTATTATTCAGTTAAGTCAGGTCAGAGTTGAAGTGAAGACAGTTGTGAAAATAAAATCGTGTGAAGGAACTCTCTAATTAATTAGTTCGATAAGCGGAAAGATTCTATTGTGACCTGATAGGAACCACATGGCATTGTGAATGATGAAAACTGGAACTACGAGTGTTATTTTATTATTGCTGGTTTATCATCTCCTTTCCCTGTGATTGTGTATCAAAAAAAGTTCAGCTAATAAATTTTGCTTATAGCCGAGGACTAAACATATAAAAATAAATTATTACAAAAATATCGTGCATATGCTAATTTTCGGGTTCTTTTTTTTAATTAAACATTTGAAATTTGTACAAATTTCTCTTAGTTCTCTATGTTAAAACTGTAAATTTTCGATTTTTTGCGCTTAATCTCTAAATTAAATTAATATATAAAAGCGTGAATCCAAGTTCTGGAAGAACATGAACGATTAGAAATGCACAGAAGTCAATTGCTATTAAAAAGTATTTACACACAAATATTCATTGCTCAAACGTTCATTGTCCAACCATCTTCGGGAACAAATGGGTTGGCAGGAAGCAGATTTATAAAGCGTACAATTGAAAATGAAATGTTGTTACTAACAGCATAGTGTTTTTCCTTTCAGTTGTTATCAAATGGGACTGTCAATAAGAAAGTTCACTATTCAGCAGAAGTGGGGTAGAACCTTTTAACCCTGTAACTCTGGAGTCTTTTGAGTCAAGCACAACGTGAGATGAAATGAAGAACCATGCAACATCACCTGATAATAGAACCTCGATCTCTATTCTACGGTGTGTCCAGCATAACTTTAGCGAATGTAAATAAAACCACCTGACGGAAGTAATTCTGATTGGGTGAATGACTTCCTTACTGGTAAATTAGCTCGGGAAGAAGTATTGTGTATTAAATGAACATACTTGGTTATTTGAATGATTTTTTTTTTTAATTCCTTATTGTGTGAAGGAAGAATTTTAATATTAATCAAAAATGTTTGTTTCCATTTCAGCCAAAGAAAATATTTTTAGAATAAGATAACATGTTTCATTAAAGAGATGTAACAGCAGTATGTAAATGCGTTATTTTACTATATTTCTAATTATGTATGGGCGCGCACGTGATATTTACAATTCCATTTCGTTCATTGTACAAATTGCTATAAGTGCTTAAAAACAAACATATGCAATACATGTACAACAGGCAATGAAATGTAAAGATAACGGCAGAGTTTACAGGCATTTCTATGTGGCGGTAATTTCGAGAGCAAACAGGAACAAAGGGGAGGGGCAAAGTGAAAAATGCTGATTAATATTTTCCATTTAAGTTACGAAGAAGAGATACCAACTAGTCCCCTCTTGTCAGTATGCCTAACACCCAAATGTTATTGCTAAGCAATCACCGATCCTATTGAAGGATCCAAGGAAATGTTCTTCCACGGGTTAAGTAAGTGATAGCACTCTAATTTCACGTTAAGCGATTCCACTCATACGAATGCCAACTACTGGGCCCTTGGTTTTGTCTGGAACGCTTCGATATACCAGTTCTTTATATGACGATACATGTTTCTGTTTATTTTCTTTGGTTATCGAAGAGTCAGTCACATATTCCTAATACTCCTACTTTTCTATCCTCGTCTGCAACCGATAAATGTCTCACAGTCCCTTTCGCAATCGCCTTATATTTGTTTATTTCTGCACTTAAGACTCCATTTCGTAATCTGGTAACACTACTTTTTCATCTTCGGTTCAATGTCTGTTTTTTGACCATCCTGAAGTCTGCGGCATTGAGGTAATGGTTCCCAAATATTGTTTTCGGCAGTTAGGAGCCTTGAAAGCATTCAAACTCTTTGAAATTTGTTCGGAGCTAATTCTTGTTTTGTTATTTTATTCTGTTCTTAAGACTTAAGATATTACGTTTGCTTAACTTCTTTGTTATTTAACTTATAGCCCTCATATTATATTTCCAAACTATTAAAACGTATTAACATTTTTCTAAAAAATTAAGACATTTAGGGAAGAATTACTCACCTCTAAGAGTTGGTCAATGCAAGTTGTCCGCACTGTTTCGTTGGAACTTGCATTGAGGAAATAGTGAATGTCAATGCAAGGACTCGTGATGCTCGCAACCTGTAAATCCACGAATCGGATGCCATCTGGTTCTCCAGACGGTGAATACCGGAACATGATGTTATTTACCCACAAGTCTCCGTGTGATAACACCAGGAAATCATCATCCTTGTGATTCTCCACAACCTCCTTTAAAAGCGTTAGAAAGTCACGATCGGCGAGTGCGGAGAGCTTGGGCGAGTACTTGCTTAAGACGTCACAATTCTCCAGTTCTTCTGCCAGAGTCCTCATCATTCCTGTGAATGAACAAAGCACTTAATGGCTCCTACGGAAGTTCTTAAGAAGAAATAGCACATATTCAAAGCCAGTATATTGTTTTTATATGATTTTGTTTGTTTTTAATCAACGTTTTCTGTTATATTATTTCAAACCAGATATAACGTAAATACAGTTTAATATGAAATAACTCTTCAAATGTACTCCAGTGACTTGCATATTTTAGGGGGGAGGGTTTATATCCTCAATGTGTGTTGACCAATATCGGTTATTTCGGCGATTTGATCTTACCAGTGAAGAATTTTTCAAATGATTCATGCATATGCGGTTCCCCGAAGATGCTCTTCTGAAACACTGAGAGGTCTATGGATTTGCGCTCCATCATGAGGACGCTAGCGGCGTGATAACGTGCCAGAGTACGCAGAACAAGGGAACAGTGTTGTAGGTCAAGGCCAAGACGTCTCTGGGCCATTTGGAATCCTCCCTGCTGAAGGTCCTCCATCATCAACACTCCGGGTTTTGCAAACACAAAACTGGCTCCAAAAGGTTCCACATCTGTCAACAAGTATATTGCTGAGAAGGAAATGTTTAGAGCAGACCTGACAAAGAATGATTGTTGGGTTTTATACCGAAAGCTGTACAAAGTATACAAAATACGTCTATTTTTCTGTGCAAATATTTAATTAAGCAATTTCTTATTAAGATTTTCAGATTCATTTGGAAAAAAAATAAGCAAGTTATTGGCGAGTGTCTGTTGATGGATGTATTATGGAGACAGGAATTTAATTCATCACGTAATGCACGTACCTGGTATTACTTTCTTCAGTGCAGCATGCATCTCCGGCATAATCACTGCGAGCATTTGCTCTTCTCTGCGGAAAGCCGAAGAGTTAGTGAACAATTCTCCATCGATACCTTTGCTGATGAGACGTTTGATGATGATGCTCAGGGGGTCTTTCTTGTGTACGAATTTTACTATCACTCTGAACATGTCACTAGTATAGTTATCTCCCTTGTTGGTCGCTATCTTGGACGTGAACTCTGAAACCTTTATTTTGGGATCTCCCATCCATTTCTGGAGAGCTTCCTCCAGCAAGTCCTTATCAGTCCAGTTTTCACTTGACCGATTTTCTTCTTCACCCATTTTTGAGGTATTTGAAGTTCTGTAACCAAGATATAATATAATCGCATCATTTTATGTTATTGATTTATTCATAAATGAAGTAGTGCTGGTTTCATATGTTAAATAAAGCTATAGTGTCGTTAATCCTGGTATATGTCCTTTGCTGTATCTCTACAAAAGAACTCAGCTCAAGGAAATTGACACAAGTGTATAGTTTTTTAAATGAATTTTATTTCAAGGGTTTTCCTTCTACCGAACATTTTTAAAGGGGGGATAAGGCAACTATAAACCAATTCAAAATTACACGAGCCTAATGATACTCAAAATGAAAGAAATAAGAACGTTAATTATTTACAAACTGTACATAGAGTAGGTTTACTTGCACAAAACAATTAGTGCGATATAAAAATCACAATTGCAGACTTTCCTTGACATATGAGAATCGTGGAAACTGGAGTTACATTAATGTAATTGAATTATGAGGTATGCTCATAAATGAGTTACAATAGTAGTTGTTTGTACCTTATGTATTATTGTATGCATGTTTTATTCATTCTGTTAAATCAAATACATGTGCAAAGTACAATGATATAGGACATGTCAATAGTTTGAAGGAAAGTCAAAATAAAGGAAATAAGAAAAATGTGTACATAAGGATTGAACATATATAAACTTATCCATAAAATGATACATTATATCCATAAAAGTTTTCAGAAAATCTTTGAATTCATGCAACATTCAAAACAACACAAGGGTGTAATAATATACAAAGTTATCATATGCTATGCCATAGAATAAAATAAAAATTTAAAAACCTGTTCAAACACCCTAGATCAAATGATTTATCAAAGGCAAAATATTTGGGCTAACTTCAAAAATTTCATAAATGTAGTTAACTGTTATAATAAAATAAATTCTATTTCATACAGTGTAAATACCATCAGTATTATTTAAAAACTCATTTAGTGAGTAGAAAAAGTTATCAAATAAACATGACAGCATTGTCTTTTTAAACGAGCTTTACTTTTCAATTGCTTTAATTTGGAGTGGTAATTTGTTGTATAATTTGAGCACTTTTGAGTTGCCCAATTTTGATATATTTTGGTGTTGGTTCTCATTACATGAAAATCTGTTTTTCTGCTTGTATTGTGTTGATGTATTATTTCATCTGTAATGTGTGATTCTTTTGCCAAATGCTGGTTTCTTATAAATAGTGCTGCCTCATGCAGGGGAGTGTCAATATTCTCAGTTTTCAGAAAATTGGTTTGAAGGAAGATTTTTGATTTTCACTAGCTGCTCTTCTGATTATTGTTTTTTCCTGCATTACAAATACTTTCTTGCATGGAGGAGAGTTACCCCAAAGTAAAATGTCGGGTGCAAACATAAGCAAAGTAAGTGCTTCTAAGCGTATCAAGATTTACAATGTTTCCTAAGTTTCTGAACAGATACCCAGCTACCCAGTAGGTTCATAAGTTTCTGGCATAACCCTTTTCTAGGTATGATAAAGACAAAAACTATATTTCACTTTTCAATATAGTTACCCTTTAATGCAGCACACTTCTCACATCTTTGGATTAATATTGCAATCCCCCCACCCAAATAGTCAAATGCCTTGTCTGCAAAATGGCCATAAACAGCATCTATCACTTCTTCGTCACACTTAAATTTTCTTCCTCGAAGGTCCTTCTTGAGTTATGAAGAGGAAATAACCACTGTGAGCTATATCTGGGCTGTAGGGTGGATGGTCGATCTTCTTGAAGCCACGCAACAATAGCTGTGAGCACAGGGGCGTTGTCTTGAAGAAGGCGCACACCACCACTAAATTTTCCTCGCCTTTTCTCTTTGATGTAAGCATGTAGTCTGTGCAGTAGGCCAGCATAGTATTCCCCATTTACTGTGGTGTTCCTCTCCTTGAAGTCCTTGAAGTCAATGAAGAGTATTTCTTCACAGTCCCAAAAGGTTGTGGCCATGATCTTCTTGCTTGACTGAGTGACCTTGGCCTCTAGAGGCGGTGCCCCGCCAGGTTTACGCCACTCCATTGATTCTCTTTTGAACAAGGGATCATAGTAGAGGACTATAGTTTTATCTCCTGTAACAATGGTTTGCAAAACTTCTCTCGTTGCCACGGCAGAGCTCCAAAAAAAGCCTGACAACAGATGACTCATTGCTGCTTTTGGACTGAGGAAAGAAGTCTAGTTATCCAACTTGCACTAACTTTATTCATGTTTAAATGTTCATGAATAATTAGAAGAACTGTTGTTTCACAAAGGCCCAACCTTACTGCTATTTGTTTAACTTTGAGCCGTCGGTCTCCCATAATTTTTTCTTCCAAAGAGTGATGTTTTCAGGAGTGAGCACCTTCAAGGGCCGACCTGCATACTCTTCGTCTTCAATGTTTTCTCGACCCATTCGAAAAAGTTTGGCCCATTCTTTATGGTAGAATATGAGGAGGATGCGTCCCCATATACAGCGTCCAATCGCTATTTAATTTCATTTGGAGTAGGTCCCTCTTTTGTGAAGAACTTAATAACAGCTCGATACTCCATTTTGAACATGTCACAATATTCTACATATAGCCTTCTTTATGCAACTATATCTGAACAAAGCGGAGCGGAAGTTATAGCTGCGATTATTTACTTAACGGATAAGGCATGACACCAGATAAGTATTTTATGAAAGCGACAATCCTTATCGACGAGGCCAGAAATTTATGGACCTACCCTCGTATACTAAGTTTTTTTTTAATAACTTTTCAGTGTCTCTATCCCATTTTAGATCATTTTCCATTATAATTCCAAGAAATTTAATATTACTTGCAGTTTCAATACAGTTATAATTAAAAATCATTGTAGGTTTTGGTGTTTCCCTGTTCTGCTTGAGGTGAAAATTCACTGCAAATGCCTTTTCTGTGTCAACTTTTAGTTGGTTATATGCAAACCAATCGTCTGTTTCTGATAAAGGTTTGTCTATATGTGGTTGAAGGCTCTCACATCTCATCAACATAGATTAGCATGGAATTTCTCAATACACTCCCCACTAACTTATGTTCGAAGTTTACAATGAATACTCGCACTGTATTAGATTTAGTTGAAATTTGAAGTCTAACAGTTGATAGGTGCATAAATGAATGTTTGACTAATCATGTTGTACCATTTGGCCCACTTATAGGCGATCATTTTCTTCTGGTGCATGTCCACATAGTCACAGATTATCTCCAAGAGGTAGGAATCCATGTTTCACCATGGCCAGCAAGGAGTGCCGTCAAGAATCACTTGAACACGTGTGGGACACGCTGGAACGGTGTGTTAAAACAAGACGGCCTCTTTGCCAGAAACTTTGCAAGAGTTCATGCGAGCACTGCTTGAAGAATAGGAGCATATTCCTCAAGAAGCCATTGCTAACCTGATCGAAAGTATGCCAAGACGTATAAATACAGTTATTCAAGCCAGAGGGGATGGTGTATGTTGTTAATGTTTCAAGCACCGAAACATGTACTCACAGTTAAAACATAAACTTGTCATCTTTTGTAACTTTTTTCACCAGAGTTAAGTTTTTATTTTAATTTTTGTAATACTAATAAAACAACTATTTGTTTATATGGATATTCTTTCATTTTAAAATAACCAAGAGCAATAAATAAGCAAATATAAAGGTATTCGGTTTTCAGTTTGCCCTTGAGTGTATTTGTAGGTGGAACAGATAAGTTAAAGAATAATAATTTACATAATTATAATACTTGAAGTAGCACAATTTTCATATACAATGCTATAAAGGTTATGTCAACCAAGTATGTGAATGTAATAGGAACTGAATTTTAAATAACTTATCCAGTGATTTGAAATTTGAAAGTGGAGAAATGTTTAGACGCTAAAGGACTAATTATCAAAAACTGTCTATATAATGTAAGCGAGTTGGATATTACTTAATATTAATTATAATAAACTGATAATGCTGGAGACTTAAGTGTACAAGTCTATTAGTTGCTAAAAAAATTGTTTCATTATGTTGGACTCCAAAATTTAATCGTGAGAACGGGTGAGCTTGCAGTTTGAAAAGTCTGCATTTGTGTATTATGTTTATGCTTATTTTGAAATTTTGATTGGTCATATTAAATTACATATTTTCCCTGCTTATTTTGCTGTGATTTACTGACTAAATAGCTGCAGCACATTCAAAATTTCCAATTTAGATTTATGCAATTTTGTTTCATAATTACTTTATATGCTATATGCTCATAGTATTTTAGAATTTATGACTATATTCCTGGAACCTTTATAGCTAAAAGAACAGCATTAGAACAGTACAACAGCTTTCTGTTCGATACTTTAAAATTGTTTTAGACACAAAATATTTTTCTAAATAATTTCCTTTTTGATTTAAAGGTAGCATATTTGTCCTCAAAACTCTATTGCTGTCTCTACAGAACTGGTAAATGTTGAGAATATGATCAAGACTTCTCTCAGATATTTTCACAATTTTCAAATTATTACAATTTGTGTGGAATAAACTACTTTGTATTTTAATATGCCCTTACCTATAGTCCTGAAGATGCAAACTCTCTGAACTTCTGCAATCAACTGTAGCAGTTTTATGCTAGCAATTACTCAATACGATGAAAAGTCTATTTATCACCCGAAATAAACCTTGAAAACAACCATTCAATTTACAAGATAACTAAGTTCATATCTTTTTTGTCATATAATTGCTATATGTGACGCATTCTTATAAAAAAACCAACGCGTTCTGTTCTTATCAGATAAGCAACACTTGAAAATGTTTCGCACGTTTTGTGTAAGTTATATAATGTCAAGCCAACATGCCCTTTAAGACATGTGTTACTTTTCGATTGCTTCTTCATTATTAAACTATATGCAAAGACGAGTTCGTTATTCACATATCACAAGAGGTCCAGTTCAATTCTCAATTTGGACAACTTGTTGCTGACAAGGATACAGTTTCTGCTGGACCAGATGGTTTCAACCAAAATTTTAATACAACCAATTAAGATACACTTGAAATAATAGCAGTGATAAATTTGGCATAAATTCTGTGGTAGCTATAACTTATTGCTGATAATTAGGTAGACAGTTCTGGACGGCACGAAACAGTGAGCTAGTGGTGAAGGCCTTTCTTATGCTAGTGATAACATGTAGGTGAATGTTTAGTGCTAAACATTATCAATGTAGAATAAAATGTGATAAAATTATTTGCCTTAGTAAGGGAATCTGGGTGTATTTTTCGACCCCATATCTTTTTTTTAGCTAAGATATGTAAAATGTTTATTTGCTGCAATGACTTTATTTGCCTTGTGACCAAATATGTTATATTTTTGTCTAACTTGTGCAGTTTATACTAGCAGGAATAGTAACACGGATCAAAAATACCCAAACAATCCATGTGTTAGTACTCAAGAGCTACATATCGGCATATTATTAATGAAATGTAATGCTCTTCCATGTCTTTGCACCTGGACATAACCTTCAAGTAAAAGCACAAATTTTTGTTCTAGAAGATCCAACTAGAATAGTCTAAAAAGTCAAAATGCTTCGGGTATCCCATTTCATCGTGTTAAAGAATCTTCAGGGAACACCTGGAGTGTCCATATCAAATGCAACGTTGCAACGCTTATCTGTAACAGCTGGATTGCTTGACATGGTTAGTTAGTCAACCTGTAGAAATTGTGAGTAGCATATTGTTTCATGAGAAATGGGATCTTCAATTTTAATAGCATCCACGTATGGCCTGAGGAAAATCATTATGCGTGCGGCGATGGCGCTATCAGGCAAGGTTCTATCTTAAAGGATTTTGGTAGGTACGCTGATTGGACCTGTGATTCTACCTCAAAAACTGAATAGCCATTAACTTTCTTTCAAGAACATACTTCTTCTGCAGGATATTTCTCCACAAACCTGGTGATGCAGCACGACGGAGTACCTCCTTCCGCCCTTGGCCAACAAGAAGCTCCGATCTCAATCCCCAAGAGGGGGAACTTACAATGTATGATGCAGCGTAAGAGGTGGAACGTGTAGAAGAGCTGACAGTACGCGTTTTTCAAGCTATCCATGATATCAAGAACATCACGCAGTGGCAGGTAAGAAAATGTCTTAAGCCTTCATAATTATTAATGGTGTACATTTTGAACATCTATTATGATAATGTTCAGTTCTGCTATAGAAGTTTTGTTTCAATTATTGTTTTAACCTACCTGTAAGCTCTACCAAAGTCCTCGTATTTGAAATTTCTTTCTTTCCTTCCTTTAGTTATTGGTAATTTATAAGGTCGAGGTCCATAAGGGAGTAGGAGGTCTGGGATTCGTCATACTCGTCAGGGACATCCTCTTTGACTGAGGGTTTTCCACGTTTTCTCCAGTTTTCATAAATGGCAAATGCCGGGGAGGTATTCTAAACTTAGGCCTGAAACGTTTCCTTTCTTTAAAGGATTCCTTTTGTTTCAATGTGTAACTAACTGGTTCAAGCTAACGAATTACCATTAAATGTGGATAAATAAAGCATTCTTAAATTCATAATCTATAAATCACCTATCTCACATTAAATGTAACCGCTAATAATCATATATTATACAAACACGATGATGCCAAATTTCTAGCTCTTCACGATGACAAATACTTAATTTGGAAAGCACATATATAGTATATAAACATGCACAGCTTATTATGCATGTTTTTTCTTTTGGTACGTAATATTTTAATATTTTCGGGGAAACTCAATTGAAAGAAAACGTGTTTTTATATTACTTAAGAAAGAAATGAAAATAATGTGCAGTACAAATTATAGAAAATTACGTAGAAAACCATTTCAAAATCTAAAAAAGTTAACACTTCCTTGTCAATATATCATCCTTTCTCTTACGAACTTTTACGTTAAAAATTAAAAAAAAAAAAACATTAAAAATAGCAAATATATAACCTAAACACTAGAAAAAAATACAACCTGCATAAACACATTGCAAATATATCTTGTTAGCAAAAATGAGTTAATTAGGAATGCATCAAAATATATTATATTCTCCCAATTACTCTCAAATTATGATCCAATAATAGAAAGAGAGTCAAAAATCTCCTCTTATATAATATCTTTACAACACCAATTATCCAGCTTTCACAGATTTAGTGTAGCAAAATATCACTGTACATCACATGACAATGAAATGAACTGCTCTCTTAAGTCATTTGCATATTAAACAATTTTTCTAACACGTATGAAATCACGGAGCCTGTCCATTGATGAGCTTTAGAACATTTTTACGTCAAGAGATAACATTACACATCTTGAATTGTTCCAGTTCTGTTGAACATTTATTGTACCCGAACATTAACTGTAACTCCATTTTTAACTTTAACTTACCACCTGTACCGCTGGTATTTTTTGTTGTTTAGCATAACTAAATTTGAATTTCTCTAGAGAAGTATAATATCCCGGGGGAATGAAAAAGAAGTAGGGGGAAGAAGAAAAAACTCTGAAACAAACTTGGAGTAATATGAGGTCGAGTCGAAACCTGCATTCAGCAACCAAAGTTCATAATAATGTAGCGGGGTGTTGTACTATACATATAAATAATAGTGATACCCTTCTACTGGAGAAACAAGCGTGAACGGCATCTTGGGAAACGTGAAACATGCACGAGCGAGGAGCAGCGAGTGGGGGCGAGAAACCAAACCAGATATTTATCCAAGAATGAAGAGGCAATATGGAAATTCCTGTGTCAAACTTCAACAAGTGACACGAGTCAATCGGCGGGTAACAATTGATGAGGTGGCTGCAGAAATGCTCAGTCATGGTTCCACGCACCACATTCTGCAGTACCGCAAAGTCTCCGCTAGGCGGGTACCAAACAACTCACCCCTGAACTGAAAGAACGTCGAGTGGTTGTTTGTGACACACTGCTATGACGTCATGAAGCCCAAGTAGATGGTTTCCTAAAGTTTATAGGTCACTCATGATGAAAGCTGGGTCTAGTACTTCCAGCCAGAGACCTAGCGAGACATCAAAGAGTGGCGGCATTCATCATCGCCAAAACAAAAAACGTTCCATACAGCTGTCAGCCGGTAAAGTGATGTTCTCACTCTTCTGGGACTCTAAAGGTCCAATCATGGAACTTCACATACCCAGAGGACGCAATGTTAACAGCGAGTCATATTGTGATCTGCTTTAGAACCATTTGAAACCTGCAATCAAGTCAAAACGTCGAGGTTTGCTCACAACTGGTGCACTCTTACAGCATGATAATGCAAGACCCTACAGAGCTGTTGCAATGGCACAAAAATGCAGATCTTCATTTTCATTGTACTTAATCACGTCCTGCTTATTCGCCGTATCTGGCACCTTCCCATTATCATGTCTTTGGACCACTAAAAGAAGCACTAGGCGCCAAGAAGTTCCGCACTGATGACTCGGTGCAGGGTGGTAATGCAATCAGTCAATTTTTTCTCGTGGAACGCTGGAACCCCTGCATTGAACGTAATGCAGACGACAATGAAAAATAAAAAACGGTTTTAAAACCCAACGCACACGTTTTATGAATAAAAAGAAATAGTAAGATCGATTTTTTACTTAGTTGCGTATTTTAGTTCCGGCCTTTCACGCATATCTCACATTTTCAATGCCCCTAATAACAGACTTCTTCGCCCCAAAAGAATTTTGGGACTTAATTTCATTGTAATGAATTAGAAAAGAAAACTCACTCAATGCCGAAAAGTTTTCCAGTGTATAATGAGTTTGTTTTTACAAAGGATTCACCCAATAGACTTCATAACAAAACATCATTCACATTCCTTATTGGAAATAACACAAAAACGCAATTTGTTGCCAAGATTTATCATCATCAAGTTTAGGTAAAGGATTATTTAAAAAACTAATGTTTTGACATTTACTTGTGAATATATAATTTCTAATACGAGCTTTCATTTTAAAAACTAAAACTATCTTATGAAACATTTGCATATATATAATATCAATACTAGACAATTGTTATCAAAAGGTAGCCTACTGAATGTGAACCAGTAATTAACATTTTTTCAAATTATTATCTGATGATGAACAGGTATACAAATCTGCTCTTATAGAATATCTTTGGAACAAGGCCTATTATTTTGAAGAAGCATTTATAAACAAATAATAATTTGTTTTCTTTGATAACTTCAATTTAGATATTTAGACTAGATGATTACAATAATAAATATTTTTAACAGGTATAGGTATACATTCCCTAAAAATGAATAATTTATTATCCATTTTCACATTAAAATATGAAAAATACTACATTTCCTATATAACATATTGTATACAGTGTATTATACTATGCAATGTATATAATTGTAAATAATTTACACTGCCTATGTAATGTCAAACACAGCATGTTCTATGTTCAAAGCACTTTGCACATGGACGCTTGGAATGCAATTTAAGTGTGTTGTGTTATGCTAATTGCTTGTAGCTCTGGTTTGAGAAAGGGCAAGTACAATTTTTACAAATAAATTATTAATTTTTAACTGCTATATCATAATTGGAGACTCATCAATAAACAGTTAACGATTTTTGAAACACATTTACGCTTTACTATAAATGCTACAGGTAGCCTTAAACAAAATTTTGTTTTCACGTGTTTGATCTGTTAATACGTTGTAACTTTAAGAGCCAGAAAAGCACCAAGTTTATTTAATTGTTCGTATACTACCGAATACAAATATAAGAGCATATTCAGGTATATGATAAAGTAACAACAGGGTTCTTAATAAAATATCCAAAAAATAATTGTTTCTCGTGTACTCTTATACTAAATATCCTCATGTAAATTTTGATTGCCCAGCAACTGAGAGAATATTATTCAAGTTCTACAATTATAAACAAGATTCAATAGAATCGTATTTGCAAATAACATGAGAAATCAGCAACTGAGGTAGGTTTGTTATTAAATCCTGTAATATCTTGCGAGTATATATGTCTACCAGCAACTTAAGAGTATAACGACATTATTTTAAACATAGAAGTGTTATCAACAGATATCTGTATAGTAAAAGGTAAACTTGCCTTTACTGTAACAGAAATCTTCCGACTACCAGAAATAAACACAAGAAAGCATTTGTAACTGGTGCTAGAGGAACTTTCATAAAGTGGAAGAAACCATTCTAGGGCCTTCCTATAGGATTTGTTTCTGAAAAGGTCATTTTGGGGCTTCCACGATTCCATTGCAGTGTTGAAGTCAAACTGACCCGGTTCTGCCAACACAACCGGCATAACGCTTAAAGCTGCAAGCATGCTGTAATGTGTTCTCTTATCATAATCCTTCCTCAGTTTTTCAATGGATGGCGGTCTTGTGGAACACTTCAAGGCCGTCATTGTCTTGCAGAGCGTCTCGTGATATTCCTGTAGAGCAACAACAGAAAACAATTGAACATTCGTCTTGCATGATCAAGTGGCACACATATGCAGTTTCTCATAAGCAGACATACAGTTCATATTTAATATACTATATGACAACGCAATAAGGGGCATCTTTACTCAAACTAAGCTAATGCACTTTGTTTAGAATTATCTAGTGTGTATATCTCAAGATTCACAGACATGTTCACCTATCCTGAATTCTGAAAACAAATAGACGAAGATGTAATCGATTTACTAGTTATAAAGAAATTTTTTACGGTGTTTAACGCCCGTTTTTGCTACTGAGGCATCATCGGCGGCGGACACTGATGATAAGTGAAATGAAATGATAAATTGGGAAAGAATGTTTTTCAGGAAGGAAAAGTTCCAGACGTTAGTTTAGGGTACCTCACCGTCATTTGGCGTTTATTGAGTACTGAGGAAAACCTGGGGAAAAAAAAAATAGTCAGGGAGGACGCTCCTGGCGGGATCGAATCCCAGGCCTCTCGCTCACGAGTCCACACCTTAACGACGTCGCCACCTGTGACGGTCCATAAAGAATTGAAGGTGTGAACACTCGTATGACTTGCACACGGTAAGTTCAATATACATACATATACTGCGTGATTTTTCCTTCACGTGCAGTTGGCAGCAGTTGACCGAGCTCTGCAGCTTACGTCTCGTTCCCACGCTTTAAAGCCGTCCGGGGAACCGGAGGGGACATCGGTAAAAGTTTTAACTCTAGGGGCATAAGGATGCACTCTTTAATGTTGTGTGACTGTATATGAAGTATTTACTAGGCGGCGTAATACAATGTATTAATTATGTTAAATGGCTAACTCAGGATTCTATCCTCAAAAGTATTTATTTACGGTTGGTGTTTACATACTTGCTCATTTTCTGTATTCGTCTTCAGACGATAAACCGTCTTGAACATCCAGTACTTTAAATTTCAACGTCACTTCATATTTCACTTGCTTTCCTGTTTGTTTATTTCATTCCCTGTTGCAATTAAGAATCCTGGTCGTGTTCTGGCATCGTTAATTTTTCTTTCTCGGTTTATTTGCTGTTTTCAATTGCCCTGATGTGTGCGGTGTTGAGGAAAATATTCCCAAACATTGTTTTTGGCAGCCACGAACGTCGAAAGCATTCAAAAATCTTTGAAAATGTTTCGAGGCTAATTCTTTCTTTGTTATTTTCTTTTGTTCTTAAGACTTAGGATCTTAAGTTTGCTTAACTTCTTTGTCACTTATATTTTTTCCAAAATATAAAACATTAATATTTTAAAAAAATTAAGAAAATTTTGGGAAGTATTAAGCATATGAGTTTAATGACATTAAGGAACAGTATCAATATTGCTTTGACTAAGTTGAATTTACTGCTCACCTCTAAGAGTTGGTCAGTGCAAGTTGTCCGCACTGTTTCGTTGGAACTTGCAGTGAGGAAGTACTGAATGTCAATGCAAGGACTCGTGACGGACGCAAACTGTAAATCCACGAATCGGATGCCATCTGGTTCTCCAGACGGTGAATACCGGAACATGATGTTATTTACCCACAAGTCTCCGTGAGATAACACCAGGAAATCATCATCCTCATGATTTTCCACAACCTGTATTAAAAGCGTGAGAAAGTTCCGGTCGGCGAATGCGGAGAGCTTGGGCGAGTACTTGCTTAAAACGTCACAATTCTCCAGTTCTTCTGCCAGAGTCCTCAGCATACCTATGAATGAACAAAGCACTTAATAGTTCCTCTTTTACAAGAATATATTCAAAATAAATGTATCTTTTGTGATCATATTTTTTAATCAGCCAATGATTTACTGTTAAAACAGGTGTAACTTGAATACAGATTAATATGAAATAATTCTTCAATTTGAACTCCTGTGACTTATAAAATGGTGTGTATTTTAAATCGATAATGTGTGTTGAGCAATATCGGTTTTCTTTTGTGATTTGACTTTTGCCACAGACATACCAGTGTAGAAATTTTCCAACTGTTCTTTAATATGCGATTTCCCGAAGATGCTCTTCTGAAACACAGAGAGGTCTATGGATTTGCGCTCCATGATGAGGACGCTAGCGGCGTGGTAACGTGCCAGAGTACGCAGAACAAGGGAACAGTGTTGTAGGTCAAGGCCAAGGCGTCTGTGGGCCATTCGGAATCCTCCCTGTTGAAGGTCTTCCATCATCAACACTCCGGGACTTGCAAACACAAAACTGGCTCCAAAAGGTTCCATTTCTGTCAACAAATACACTCCTGAGATGAAAAATTTTAAAACAGACCTGACATGCAACTATTATTGGTTCTATATCCAAAAGCGATGAAAGTATACAAAATATGTCTGCCTTTCTGTGCAAGCATTAGCTTACGAAAATTCTCACTAAATTTTCCTGATTTGTTTGAAAGTGCGTGTTGATGGATGTATTATGGAGACATATGTTTAACTGTCACTCAATACACCTACCTGGTATTACTTTCTTCAGTACAGCGTGCATTTCCGGCATGACCACTGCAAGCATCTGCTCTTCTCTCTGGAAAGCCGAAGAGTTAGTGAGGAAATCTCCACTGCTACCCATGTTGATGAGACGTTTGATCACGATGGTCAAGGAATCTTTCTTGTGCTCAAATTTTATTGTCACTCTGAACATATCACTAAAATAGTTATCGCCCTTGTTGGTCGCGACCTGGGACGTGAACACTGCAATCTTTATTTCGGATTTTCCCATCCACTTCCTGAGTGCTTTCTCCAGCAATTCCTTATCAGGCCAGTTTTCACTTGGCTGATTTTGATCTTCGCCCATTTTTGAGACAAATGAAGTTCTGAAACAAAAATTAAATATAATCACTCTATTATAATTTTATTGTATTATCCAAAAGATATACAAAAAGAAGAAGTTCTGGTCTCTTTGTTTGATATTTTAAACAAAGTTATTCTATTGTTAATCCTGGTATATGCCGACAGAAGGGTATAGCATTTTAAACATATTTTATTTCTTCTACCGAATATTTTTACCCCAAGGTTAAGACAGCTGTAAACCAAACCAAAATTACACGAGTCTTTTAATACTCAAAATTTAATAAATCAAAATAACAATTATTTATAAACTATACTTTAAGTAAACAACATAGTGCGATATAAAAATCATAATTGTAAACTTCCCTTAACATAAAAGAATCTTAGAAACTGTACGTCACTCTAATATTAATAAATTATGAGGAAATGATATACAATATGGCTATGTGTAGCTTGTGTATTACTCAACAAGGTTAAATGCACATCCTGACGACAAAAGTCTGCCCATTTGTCGTTTTGTGACTGTAGCCAGTCCCGTGGAACCGAATGTGGGCACATCTTTTCTATATTCAAAACGTCTTGAATAATAGTTTCATGCGCCTATCAACGATACTCAATACATACACAACTTCAATATTCCTGCGAGACAGCGACGATCATTACTAGATAATCTATTTCCACAAACGAATTGTTCTTTTGCTACACACTCTGCTTAAAACCGCCATCTAGTGTCTGCATGACGCACTATATTAGTCTATCACTCTATGAATGTATGTACCCGGTATTCGTAAAACATTACTATTTTAAATACTTTCAGAACGCTCCTCGTAGGTATTAACAGGCTGTATATATAACATAAACATACCTAACCTAGTTCCTACCTAACAAAAATATACTTCTTCACATAGCCTTTCAAAAAAAAAAAATAATAAACACACAAATAAAAAGCATTTCTAACACTTTGGTGATCAGTATAAATGTAAGTCTATAAATCACATGTTACCTATGAGTAAGAATGTGGTTTGATACGATTCTTGCAACTTCATAACTCACACATTTCTGCTATAGTCATATAGTGTCGATGTTTACTGTTCCAAGCTCATTTTAAAGTGAAGATGGCAGCTATTGCGCTCAAAAATAGGACCTAATAAATGCATAACTCTTTGTAATAGAATGTGTTGAGGCAGATCTGCCACCCCTCCCTACAAGGAAACAAATAATGCATAAATTATAAGAAACTTATATTGCCTAATGTCTTGTAATGTCTTGTGTCTTGTAAATAGCATGAAATGTACTCTACCATTAATATCTAGCATACATGGTATAAAAATTCAGAAGGGAGATAGAATGACAAGAGGTCTTATGTAAATTGTATAATTAATATACAAAAGCAAAAGCAAGTGTCTATAGAAAACAATGTCATTTTGGTACTTTTGCTTTCGAGCCTCCGGCAGAAAACGCAAGCTAATATAACACTTGGTAAGGATGGGTCAGAACTATACTATTTTGTATTCTAGAGAAGCGAAAAAATCCATTAGATACTGTTGGACATTCCCTAAGAGATGGTAAAACATGTGAAGTACTCTTGCATAACATAGAGGCCTGGGTGAAACCCACCTATAAGAAGCGAGGATTTTAAAATATTGAGTATGGGCGCTTTAACTTGGGTTTTGACTAGCCAGTTAGAGCCTTAGATTTTGAACGACTGGAATCCGTGGGCTCTGTCATGACAGCCCTGTGTGAGCTAAGTGAGCTACATGGTCCAGATTCGTATGTATGTATGTATGTATGTATGTATGTATGTATGTATGTATGTATGTATGTATGTATGTATGTATGTATGTATGTATGTATGTATGTATGTATGTATGTATGTATGTATGTATGCATTTTTTTTAAAATGCATATTTCTTTAAAAAAACATATATATATCTGGTCTGAAATTATCTCCAACAGGTATTTTTTGATTGATTTATTTATGGGCGCTCTTTAACATCTCAAGTCATCAGCGTCCCATTCAACTCAGGGCGTGAAACGTCCGACAAATTTTGCTCAGAGGCCTCTCTTTCAGGCTTGAGGTTCTTTTTCGTGCCGTAAATGTACGATACGGGACCCACGGCTTTACTTCCCTTTCGAAGGAAGCCATACTTAGGATTTTTACGCCCGAAAAAATCCATCGGTCCTGGCCAGGTTCGAACCCGCGTACTTGGGTGTAGGAGGCAAATATGGTAACCACTACATCACCAGGACCGACTCTCCAAGAGGTAGGGATCCATATTTTACCAAGGCCAACAAGGAGCCCCGATATGAATCTGCTTGAACACCTGTGGAACACGTTGGAATGGTGTGTTAAGACAAGACTATCGCTGCCAGAAACTTTGCAGTAGTTGAGGCGAGCACTGCTTGAAGAATGGGAGCACATTCCTCTAAAAGTCCTACCTAACTTAATCGAAAGCATGTCAAGAAGTATGAATGCAGTTATTCAAGACAGAGGGGATAACACCCGTTATTAAGATACGTTTTTTAATGTTGCAAGTACCTAAAATATACTCACAATTAAAACAAAACTTGCCCTTTGTAACTTTTCTTACCAGAGTTAAATTTTGTTACTATTGTTGTGATTCAAGGTGCTCAATAAAACAATCATATGTTGAAATAGGTATTTTTCATTTTAAAATAATTAAGAACAAAATATAAGCAAATATAAAAGTATTTGATTTTAATTTTGCCCTTGAGTGTATTTGTGTGTAGAACAGATAAGTTAAAAAATAATAATTTACATAATTATAATGCTAGAAGTAGAGACAATTTTCATAGACAATGCTATAAAGAGTTATGTCAATCAAGGATGTGAATGTAATGGGAACTGAATTTTAAATAACTTATCCAGTGATTTGAATATGAAAGTGGAGGAATGATTAAATAGAAACAAAAACTGTCTATATAATGTGAGTTGGATATTAGGTTATATTAATTACTGGTAATACTGGAAACTTGAGTGTACAAGTCTATTAGTTGCAATAAAAAATAATTGTTGTATTGTGTTGGACTCCAAAATTTAATGGTGCGAATGGGTGAGCTTGCAGTTTGAAACGTTGTAACTCGGCTTAATGCGAATCTACAACTGTGCTCTGACTTGTTCGTTCCTCTCTGTCCCCTTTAATAGAAAAGCTCTAAGCAAGAATGCTAGTCCTCGATAAAGAGAACATAATTTTTACTTGTGTGTCAGATCATTGTAGCATCTGTAGCTTGACACAAACGACGCATATCAAAGATGTGATGCAGTATATTTTTTTAAATAGTGTTTAATGCCCTTATTGCTGCTGAGACATCACAGGCAGTGGACAATGATGATACATGAGATAAAATGATAAATTGTAAAAATGTTTTTTAAGGAAGGAAACGTTTCTGGACTAAGTTTAAGGTACCTCTTAGGTATTTGCAATTTATGAAGATAGGAGAAATCCAGAAGGAAATTTCTGTCAGGCAGGAATTGAACCTTAGACCTCCAGTTCATGATTTCATGCCTTAACGACCTTGCCACCCGTAGCTGTCATGCACGCTTGAGCTCTAGTGCGGGCTAATATCATACAGTTGCAGTTAATTTTCTGTGTTATTAAATATTTGATGAAATGCATTGAATATCTGCGCAATTAGTTCGTATTATATTTCAATTGTCATTTTGTACACAACAAGAAAAAATTTTAAAAAAATCCGGAACGTTTTAAGTCAATAAAATCAGTTAAAACAGAAGTCTATTCTCAATGGATGCTTGCATTCAAACGTATGTACATCAACTACATACAGAGGTATACGGCAAGGACAAGGCAGCATTATGTGGCATAACATTGAAGCCTGTACAGCTAAACCTAAACATAGTGCACAACTTCTGACGTCTCAGATGTTTTAATAAAAATTGTTCCTCATTATAAGATCTATGTCTTTCCGATGTATCGCAGATCTGGAAAAGTCTGCATTTGTGTAATAGTGTTATGCTTATTTTATAATCCTGAATTATATATTTTTCCTGTATATTTTGCTGTTTTTACTGGTTAAATACCTCCAGCATATTTATAATTTCCACTTTAGATTTATGCAATTTAATTTTATAAATTAGGCTATATGCTCATAAGTGTTTTGGAATTTATGACTATACTCGTGAAACCTTTATTGAAAATAGAATCGACTTTAGAAAATTATAACTTAACTGTGCGAGCACATTGGTTTTCTGTTTGATACTAAAAAAACCTGTTTAGTGGAATCAAATTGAAGATGCGTGAAAATTAGGTAATAGAATAGGAAATCTTTTTAAGACACAAAACATCTTTTACCACTAATTTCTATTTTGATTTATAGATCTGGCCCCAAACTCTGTTCTTTGTCTCTAGAGAACTGGTAATATTAAAAAAAATTTAAATCCTCAAATATTTTCGCAGTTTTCTATTTGTCACTACTTATATTTTAATGAGATAAATTATTTTGTGCTTTAATAGGTACTTACCAAGAATCCTGATGAAGACGCAAACTCCCTGAGCTTCCGCAAGCAACTGTCGCAGTTTTATGTTATGAGATCAATTTCTCGTCAGTATGACGAATGAATTATAGATCAGCGGAGATAAACCTTGTAAACTGCCATTCTTTTTACAAGATAACTAAGTTTATATCTTTCTTACCTCATAATAACTGTACGTGTCCTATAAAATGCAACGTGTACTGCTGTTATCTGATAAGCTACACTTGAAAACGCTCCCCACATTCTGTTATGAGGTTATACTTTTTTTTTTTTTTTTTTTTAATGGACGCTCTTTCAACATTTCAAATCATCAGCGTCTCCTTCAATTCAGGGCGTGAAACAGACTACAAGTCAGAGGCCTCTTCTTTCAAGCTTGTGTTTCTTTACGTGCTGTTAATCTACAATACGGGTCCACTTCCCTTCCAAAGGAAGCCATACTTAGGATTTGTATGCTCGAAAATATTCATTAGCAGGGATGGAACCCGCGATATTGAGTACACATGGCAAGTATGGTAAGGCTATCCAATATCAAGCCAACATGTGATTTGGGACGTGTGTTATTTTTCGAACGCTTCTTTATTAATAAACTATATGCACAGAAGAGTTAGTTATTCACATATTCACAAAAGGAGCAGTTCACTTCTTAATTTGGATAAGTTTCTTGCTGACAAGGAAACTGCTTCTGCTGGATCAGATTGGTTTTAATCAAAATTTTAATATAGTCAATTAAGATACCCTAAATTTAATGACAGTAATCATTTTGCGTGAAGTCTATGGTGGCTATAAAAGTTATTGTTCGTAGCTAGGTGGATTGTTCGGGGCGACACAGCACACAGTCATCTGGTGTTGACGGCTTTTGTTGTGCTATTGTTAGTGAGTACCAACATGTACTCGAACGTGCAATGCTAAACAGTATCAATATAGAATAGAAATGTGATGAAAATTATTGAATATAGTAAGGTGATCTGTTTCTGTTTTTTTTTTTTTTTTTTTTTTTACCCAATGTCTTCCTTTAGATGTGATTTATAAGATATTTTGTTTTCACACATTTGCTGCTATGACCTTATCTGCAAGAGTATTTAAGACACTCAGAGAATTTCAAATTATTATTATTATCGTCATCATCATCATTTGCCGGTGAATAGAAATGTAAACCTGTTTTACAGAATATCTGCGGAACAATGCCAATTATACTGTAGAAAAAATTATAAATAAATAATAATTATTTGTTTTTCTTTGGTAACTTCATTTCATACACATAGACGAGAAGCTACATATAATAAATATTTTTCATAGATATAGCTAGCTAGAATTTTCCTATAAATATTTATGATACATTTCTCACATTAAAATATGGAAAACATTTTATGCACTGTATTTCCTATACAACATGTGTTTTGTAATTCATTATACTATTCAATGTATATAGTTTTAATCAATTTACATTACTTGCGTAATACCAAACGCAACATGTTCTATGTTCAAAGTAATTCTGCAGATGAATGCTTGGAATGCAATTAAATGTTGTATTGTGTTGTGCCAGTTGTTTGCAGCCCTCCTTTGAGAAACAGCGGCTATACACTGTGTTCACGAATATTTGATAATAAATTATAAATTGTTTATCTCCTTGATCATTGTCTTATTGGTGTGCTATGTAAAAGCTGTGACGTTTCTTTTAATGGAGATGATTTTGGTTGCAATCTAGTAAGCAGATAACCTGCATGAATTTGGCTGCTAATGCATTTTGTTATCTCCATTTTCAGGTCAGGTTGAAGTTAGACGAAAAGTTTTAGGAATTACAAATACGAAACTGCTTGAGCTGAGTTGTGTTAGGTTACCTTAGGAAGCCAGAGATTCATAACAGCCTTAAAGGGGTTTGAACCCGGGACCTCCGAATGAGAATCCCAAGCATTCGTTACACCCCGCTTGACACTATTCCGTTTACACATTGTCTACAACATTCTGACGAGACTATATCATGCTTTTGACCCCGTCACTTATATCCTTTTCTGCAATCATATGCATTCTTGTCAATAACTACACTAGCGATTTCACGCTCAGCTTTAACGTTGTTGAAATCGGTAACAAGTTTTGTATAGAGACTTAGAAACTAAACATTTATCATATTTTCACAAACACTACGGCTACAGGTAGCTATGAAATAATGCATGAGCAAATTTTGTCCTACGTTCTCTAGTGTTTGGTCTGTTAATAGGTTATATCTTTAAGAGCCAGAAAAAAACACTAAGTTTATTTAATTTGTTCGTAGACTATTGCATACAAAGATAATAGCGCATTCAGTTATATGATGAAGTAACACGCGGTTCTTAATAAAACATTCGAAAATCATTTATCATGTACTCATGTGAAGTGTCGTCACTCAGCAATTGGGAGAAGTTCTACAATTATAAACGAGTTTCAAGAGAGTTGTATTTGCAACTGACACGTGTAATCAGCTACAGAGGTAGATTTGTTATTAATTCCTGTAACATCCGCGAGCTTATCAGAAACGGGTATTATGTTAAACGTAGAAGTGATTTCTGAACCATGACTTAAAGCTTTCCTGGCGGGATAGGCAAATAACTTTTCTCGGGCTATTAGCCAGGTGAATTCTGGAAGGAGTTCCAAGCTTTCAAGAGCCATCATTCCCTGGAATGACGAGAAATCGCTGAAGACAAGAGCGACGTTAGCTCTTGAAAGCTTGGAAATCCTTCCAGAATTCACCTGCCTGTTAGCCCGAGAAAAGTTATTTTCAACAGATTTCTGTGTTGTAAAAGTTACAGACATTTCATACTTGCCTTTCACGTAACAGAATTCTTCTCAAGATCAGAAGCAACACAATAAAGCATTTGTAACTGATGCTAGAGGAACCCTTTACTTTCATAAAGTGGAAGAAACCATTCTAGGGCCTTCCTGTAGGGTTTGTTTCTGAATAAGTCATTTTGAGGCTTCCCCGTTTCCACCACAGCGCTGAAGTCGAACTGGCCCGGTTCTGCCAACACAGCCGGCATAATGTTGAAAGCTGCAAACATGCCGAAGTGTGTTCTCCTATCATAATCCTTCCTCAGTTTTTCGATGTTTGGCGGTCTTGTGGAACATTCCAAGGCCGTCATTGTCTTGCAGAGCGTCTCGTGATATTCCTGTAGAGAAACAACAGAAAACAGTCGAACAATCGCCTTGCATTGTTAAGTGGCACATATGCCAGTATACAGTTCATATTTAATATACTGTATCACAACGAACTCAGGGGCGTCTTTACTCAAACTAAGCAAATGCAGTTGCTTTAGAATTACATACGATCAATGTCTCAAGATCAAGAGATGTGCCCACCTGTCCATGAGTTCTGAAAACAAACAGATGAACCACGAAGATGTAATCGGTTAATTAGCCATAAAGAATTGAAGATACAACCAACTCCTCGCCCGACTTGCATCCAACAAGTCCAATATGCATATATAATTATATGTGTTGCTTAGTGACCGCATCTATGGTCTGGTAGTGGCGTTTGGGACTATATTCCGGAGGTCCTGGGTTTAATACCCGGTCAGGTATAGCTATCTGGGTAAGGTCAAGGATTCCGGGCTCATTTGCGTCATCATAAATTAATGTAAGTCACCCTTAAAATCTACGTTTATATACACATAGATCTAAGGTTTTCCCTGGTGCACCATAACCACGTCATTTTCACTCAGACATGGACGTCACGGCCTCAGAAGTTCACCAAAATACCGCCATGTCAGAGAGAAATGTCAACAAATTCACGAGAACAGTGCACTAAAAATGTGGCTTCATTATAAAAATGGTCTATTCGAACTGTATTATACTAAACCTGCTACAGCTAGTGGCATGGGTACTTGATCTGCACTTTCTAAAATATGTACCTATATGAGATGCTGGGATGTACTCTTTTAGCTAAAGAGGCGCTGTATCAGGAAACACATTCTGATTAAATTCGACCACCGTAATGTTTTCCATTACGACACTAATGTTTTATTAAATATGTGATTTGAACTTAAGTGTCCTAATTTAGGAAGTGGTTTTGTTAACAAATGTTCAGTATTTGTAGCACTTTTGTTTATTTTTTCCTCTGTTTAAAATGTAATTTTTTGCTTTTTTCAATTAATCTCTAGATTACATCTTTTATACCATAATTCCAATTATAGTAGAACATATGCATAAATGCACAAGTTTCTTCGTATTTAAAATAATATTTACACATAAAGAATACATTGCGCAAAAAAAAAAAATAATTGTCCAATCATCTTTGCGAACGAAATATTTACTACCGTGAGACCAACAGAAAACTGGTTTATAAAGCGTTTAAATGAAAATTAACTATTACTACTGACAGATGAGTGTTTTCCTCTTCTTCGCTATCATATGACACTGTTAATAAGAAAGTTTGTGTTCGCACTGTGCAGCAGAAGTGGGGTACAGCCTATAACCCCTGCAACTCTGGAATATTTTGATTCAAACTAAATGTGGAATGAAATGAAAGAACCACATAATAAAGCTAATAATTAAGCCTCAACATCTATTCTATTGTCTGTCCGTCATAAATTTATAGTGGATGTATATAAAAGCACAAGGAGGAAATAATTTTGATTGGGTGACTGACTTCCTTACTCCCAAATTAGCTCGCAAATTGTGCTGCTTATTAAATGGAACATACTTGGTAATTTGTATCTCTTTCTTCTTCTTTTTATTACTTATGACGTGAAGGAAGAATTTTGTTATTAATTACAGATTTTTTTTTTAATTTCTTCTAAGAAAACATTTTTTAGAATGAGGTGTAACACTTCTGAGTAAAGAGTCATAACAGTTGAAAATGTAAGTGTTTTATTTTACTGATATTCCTATTTATGTGTGGGTGTGTAGAGTCCAATATCTCTGTACGTTGTACAAACTGATATAACAAATAATAAAAATAAATACAATCCGTACAACAGATGATGAAATAATAGCAAAAAACGGCCAAATTTACAGTTCTTTATGTGCTGAAGCAGGAATTATTGTATCAAGAATTCCTATAGAATAATAATTGGAAAACATGTAATTTCAGGAATTATTAACATTTCAAAAACAGTATAATAATCATTTGTATCAATATTATAATTAAGATCGTTATTTTAATGTTATGATTGTTAGTATATATAAGTTAGTATATATAGGTATACATGTCTTTTTGTACACCTTTTGTGAAAAAAGGCGAAAATTCTGACTAAGACAGACTGACTTTTTTCCCTGTTGTTAACCTGATAATCTGGTGAGGCGGTCAAACCATTTGAACAATAGTTAGCTTCGAAAGAAGGTATTTCTTTGTTATGGTCATGCACCTTTTTCCTTTATAAATGTTTAAGAAAGTGTTTGGGGAGCAATACCGAAAATGTTTTGTTGCCTTAACATGGAAAACCAAAAAGTATGATATCAACAGGTAACTGGACTAGTCATATACGATGTCGCTCGGCAGCATGTGTCTTAAAAGAAAATATTAAACTTGGGAGTTTTAGGCAGTATCTGGGGTGAGCCAGATAACGGGTTTTATTGTCCTTAAAGGAGACAGCCAGTGTTGTGAAACCAATAGAGTAACTGTGTCCTGTCCGGCAGATTCAAATAGACATCGCTTATATATGGCCGGAGCGTGGTTTATCCTAAAACCTTAGTATGCGGATCTAAGGTTGGAAAAGTTAAAAAGGTAACGGAATCTGTCATATACAAAAGATGCCGCGTGTGAATAGCAGATGTATCCTTTCTCCTGAAAACATTAAATTTAGAAAGTGAATGAACTATTTCAACCAATAAACATATCTCAAAATCTGATGAAAAAGAAGGAAAATATACTATAAGAGATATCCGGTGATATGACAAATTTCAGAAAGCTCTAAGGACATTAAGGAACAGTATCAATATTGTTTTGATTAAGTTGAATTAACTGCTCACCTCTAAGAGTTGGTCAGTGCAAGTTGTCCGCACTGTTTCGTTGGAACTTGCAGTGAGGAAATACTGAATGTCAATGCAAGGACTCGTGATGCCCGCATCTTGTAAATCCACGAATCGGACGCCATCTGGTTCCCCAGACGAGGAATACCGAAACATGATGTTATTTACCCACAAGTCTCCGTGTGATATCACCAGAAAATCATCATCCTCATGATTTTCCACAACCTCCTTTAAAAGCGCGAGAAAGTCCCGGTCTGCGAATGCGGAGAGCTTGGGCGAGTACTTGCTTAAAACGTCACAATTCTCCAGTTCTTCTGCCAGAGTCCTCAGCATACCTATCAATACACAAAGTAGATATTGGTTCCTATGGAAGTTGTTTAGAAGAAGTGGGTCATAACGAAGTAAATGTATCCTTTGGGATCATATTGTTTTGTTTAATCAATCAGTAATTTTCCCCCTATTGTTGTATTATATCAAACCAAGTATGCCATGAATACAGTGAAAATGAAATATATGCTTTTTTTAAAATTGTAGTTCTGTGAGATAAAATTTCTTTATATATTCAATGTGTGTTGAGCAATATTGGTTCTCTTTTATGATAAGATTTCTGCCACAGACTTACCAGTGCAGAAATTTTCCATCTCTGTTTTACCCTGCGGTTCCCCGAAGATACACTTCTGAAATACAGAGAGGTCTACGGATTCCCGCTCCATGATGAGGACGCTAGCGGCGTGATAACGTGCTAGAGTACGCAGAACAAGGGAACAGTGATTTAGGTCCAGGCCAAGACGTCGCTGAGCCATTCGGAATCCTCCCTGCTGCAGATCCTCCATCATCAACACTCCAGGACTTGCAAACACAAAACTGGCTCCAAAAGGTTCCACATCTGTCAACAAAATATTCTGAGAAAATAATTTCTAAAACATTATTTAATAATCAAAAACATGTTACATTTTATATGGAAACGTTTACCAAACCATACTAAACGTTTGTCAATGTTTGCTTCAGAAAAAAATGTGTTACTTGTATTCGAAAAATATAAGCTAGTTAGGAACATGGGTTTTTATGTACCCATGGGCTCATTCCTAGTTGATCTAAAATGCTTATTTCACTACACAAGAATGCCTGAAATATGAACAAAGCAT
Organism: Metallyticus violacea; assembly: GCA_030762175.1. Lineage (NCBI taxonomy): Eukaryota > Metazoa > Arthropoda > Insecta > Mantodea > Metallyticidae > Metallyticus > Metallyticus violacea. The sequence goes on along the minus strand of CM060831.1, from coordinate 20,514,839 downwards.
ACACAGTTCCAAGTTCATATATTGTTACAAAGAACTCTACCAATTGTTGAAATGATAAGTAGTTCTGACGAATTAAAAAATTATGCATACCGAGCAAAGATCTTGGATTCAATACATGCAATTGAAGGAAATGCCTCCTGAAATCATCAATATATGTCAGGAAAATGTAATATTATCTTATGTTATAGTAGAATTAAATATCGTGAGTTCAAATGAGATGGAACATCTTCTGAAAATGATTTTGGCACTGAACCTTAGAAAATTATGGCAACAGAATCAAGCAAATAAAATTCATTAGTTTAGTGATGCAAGATCTACGTCGGTTCTGGTGGTGTAGTGGTAACCATACTTGCCTTCTAAACCCAAGATCGCGGGTTCACACCCGGCTATGATCGATGGATTTTTTGGACGTAAAAATCCTAAGTATGGCTTCCTTCGGAAGAAGGGTCCTGTGTTGTACATTTATGGCATGATAAAGAACCTCAAGCCTTAAAGAAGAGGCCTCTGAGCAACATTTGTCGGCCGTTTCGTGCCCTAAATAGAATGGGACGCTAATGATTTGAGATATTAAAGAGCGTCCGTAAATAAACCAAATCAACAAAAAATCCAACATCTGAAAGCGACAATCATTTTAATAGGATGATAAGTCATTAAGTAAGTACCAAAGGATATAGAGCTTAGAGAAATAAGAGTACTGATTTGAAAAATACATTTATTTCTCAACATCATTTCCTTGGAATTGAGCTTCTGAAATCCAGCAGCATAAAATTCATTGGGCTGTTGTTGGAACCAGGCGATGGCTTAGTTTCTACAACTTCATTGTCGGGAAAATGTTCACTTGAAAGAGGGCCAAGTAAATGGAAGATGGCACTGAAAGGTAGATGCTCGAGCACTTCTCACTTGACATTTCGCAGCGTCTAATTTGTTTTGTTGGCAGTATGGACGCGCGTCGTAATGCAAGAGCAACACGTCTATTGCGTTGAAAGATCTTACGAAGTTTCCTGAGGATGCTGCAGTAGAGGTCGGCATATACGGTTTGTCATTGAGTTTGGAATACAGAGAGCAGTTTGCCTTCGTGATCCCAGAAGACTGTGAGCAGCATTTTCCCGGTGGATGTTGTAACAATAAATTATTTTTTCAAGCGACTCAAGATGTTTCCACTCTCTGTAATGATGAACCGAAGACTCATTACTTATAATAATTAGGGCTAGTATATCGTGTCCTTTAACGTGGTAGTGATGCAGATTCTGTACTATCAAACTCATTCTTTGTAATTTATTCAAATATTCTCTGATTCCATAACTTCTCCCCACAAAAATTGTAACGCGGAACTGCTGCTGGAGGGTGGAACACTCACTCACCGCCATCTTGCATCTGCTGTTTCGCTTTTGTCAGCATTCGCTATTACGTGTAGGATGTCACGGAAGTAATGCTGTCACATAGTATCAATAGCCTCAGGTGCCGCATTCAAATATGAGTATCCCACATCAATTTTTAGCTAATTTAATGACTAACCCTGCAGTAGAAGAAACGGGAGACGGTTAGGAATAGTTTCTTAGCAATATTAAAGACACCTCTTATGGATAAAATAATATATATTTACGAGTACACATTTGAATTAGAGAACTGTTCTGAAGCGAGAATGCAAAGTAAGGAATGGAGACATAAGGATTCTCAACCTTCTAAAGAAATTCTAAAGAATACGAGTATCGACAGTCAAGAACATACTGTCTGTGTATATTTTGGAATGATGCACAATCTGTTATTATAGATGATTATTTGCTGAGAGCAGCTATTATGGAAATTTAATTTCAAAATCACGAGATGCAACCATGGAAAGCTGAGGCGAGCTATGTACTTTCTTCACAACAATGCTTATAGTGCGCCAGCTGCGATTGACCAAGTAGGAAATTTATGGCTACCCCTCCAAATGTAGTCCCAAGCAAAACTTGCAAAACTGGGATATAGAAATTTTCATCAAAAGGGCTATAAACTAGTGGTTTGCAACCGCAGGAGGTCGTAAAATGAGCATCGCGGAAAATGCATTAATTTTCAAGGAGGGTATGTTGAATATTTCGGTATAAAAATGACATACTAGAAATAAGTCGCGAGGGGAGTAAAAGACAGCAACTCTAATAATGGCAGAGTTTTGATTTCTGAAATTGAAACGTGTTCCGCTTTATATATTGTGCCAAGAGAAAAAAAAAAAAAATACACAAGACATAATTGGAGGGGGGATAAGCCTAAGTCGCACACAATACGTTATCCACTAACCTGGCATCACTTTCTTCAGTGCAGCATGCATCTCCGGCAAAACGACGCTTAGCATCTGCTCTTCTCTCGGAAAAGCCGTAGAGTTCATGATGAGTTCTCCGCTGGAGCCTGTGCTGATGAGACGTTTGATGACGATGGTCAAGGGATCTTTCTTGTGTTCACATGTTGCTATCACTCTGAACATATCACTAGTATAGTTATCGCCCTTGTTGGTCGCGATTTTGGATGTGAACTCTGTGACGTTTATTTTGGGATCCCCCAACCATTTTCGCAGTGCTGTTTCCACCAGCTCCTTCTCAGGCCAGTTTTCATATGGCCTATCTTCTTCCTTCACTACTTCTAACGGCATTGGATATCTATAACAAAACACAATCATTTCATTCTAAAAGATATAAATACATGTTCCAATATCCGAAGTAATGAAAAGATATGAGGAAGAGGCCTTAAATGATAGTGAGAATCAATTGATTGATTTTGCTCCGACAATGAATATACAATTATTCTTATTTTGTCAACAACGATATATAGGTATATACGAAGGGCGCTCGAAATTCATTTACAATAGCGCTGTTTTATGAATACCGCGCACCTGTGGGCACGTCCGTTTCTAGGGCGACACCATGCAGACGCTAGATGGTGGTTGTAAGCAGTGTGTGAAGCGACAAGACAGTGTTCGTTTGCTTTAAAGTAGAGAAAAGGTGGACAAGATGAAAGGCGACTATTATGCACGAAATTGGATTGCTCGATTTTTGTTGAAGGAAGGCATCAAAACTGCAAAAATGCATACCCTTTAACAGAAGCATGTGGTTAAGCAACTCCTGCACAGAAATCGCGGGTTCGCCAGCGACAGTGAATTTGTATTCAAGAATGTGAGTACTGGTCGTCCGTCAACATCACAGTCGCCCAGGAACATTGAGGTTATGTCTGAATTGATTACGGCTGATAGGTGCATAACGTTTCATGAACTGGAATGCAGGATAAGCCTTGGCCGCGTAGCACACCATTATTCACACGTTTTGTTAAGAACAAGGTGTCGGTTCTAATTGTCTAGTGTGCCATGCTCGCCTCGTAGATCCCAAGATCGCGGGTTCAATTCCGACTAGGGTCGATGGATTTTTAATGGCGTAAAATCCAAAGTTTGACTTCCTTCTGAAGGGAAGTAAAGTCGTGGGTCCCTTGTCGTAGATTTACGGCACGTAAAATAACCTCAAGCCTGAAAGAGGTGGCCTCTGAGCAAAATGTGTCGATTGAATGGAATGTTAAAGAACGTCCATAAACAAAGCAACTCCACAAAGAACAAGGTGTGCATACATTGGATTTCATGGGAATTGACAGAGCCAAAGAAGGACAAAAAGGTTGTAGTCTGTCGTCGACTAATGGAAATGCATAATGAAAATCCGAATTTTGAGTCAGAGTGTAACTACCACACACCAGAGAACAAACTCCAGTCCCTGCATTGTAAATATCCAGCAAGCCCAAGGCCCAAGAAGTTTCGTACTACTCCATCGACAGCAAGCAGAAGATCGCCGTCTTTAGCAACACTTCAGCCCTACTTCTAATGGACTGGCTTCCTCAAGGAACAACTGTCAACAGCGAGGTGTACTACAAGATTCTTACACAGCTTAGACGCAGATTCAGCAACGGCGAAAGGAGAAGTGATCGACAGGAGTGTTCCTACAATGCGCAGCTCCATACCAGCAACACTAAGACTGCAAAGTCTGCATCACTAGGGTTCATTGTTGTGCCATACCAGCCATCTTCACCGATAATCACTTTCACGAGGAAATTGAGGGAATTGTCCATGGTAGCGTAATACTCCCGATCAATGGTTTCGCGACGTCATAAGGAAGTTAGCAGGAAAATGGTAAGGAATGTGTTGAGAGATTCCATGAACATTTAACAATGCTGCATAATAAATAAGTTAAATTGTAGAAATAGTTCTTTCACACTAGCCGTGTGTAGGACATTAGTTGGAAATAAAGAATCAAACTTGAAATATTAGTATACCGGTTGGGATTCGAACCACAGATTTTCAGCCTTCTGTGCTGACGCTCTAACCAACTGAGCTACCGTATCTTTCTGCAAGCACCGAGCGGCGAATCTCTCTGTAATTCTGTATACTCCGGTGACCTCCCTAGGAATTCTTTATTGTGAGTTATTTATTCCTTAAGAGGCGACTCATAATTTTATGAGTACTCATGACCAAGCTTCTAATTTAACCACCTGCTAAATTGGAGTTACTTCATATATAGACTCGAATTTTTAGTACCTATTCTTCTTTTAAAAAAAAAGTCAATTTATTGATTTCTTAAGAGTGTTGGCGTTAAGGTTAATTGTTATTTAAATTATAACAAGTTCGAAATTTTGGATGATTATTGAATTATATAAAATGTTTTAGTTTGTGTTATTGTAGCGTTTCTTTGTTTAGTAGAAAGGGCTGTGCCAAAGTCTTCTGGATAACCCAGGACTGGGACTGGGCAAACACTGTTAAATATACTTAGTTGAATTTTGAAAATTACGTTGATTAGATTTTTTTATCAGAGTGATTTAAAAGATTGGCCTGTGTTGAACCAACATACTGTAGTATTTGTGAACTTGGTACTATTTAAATAAAATACTAATAAGTTCGTGTTTTAGGTTGGTATTTCTGGACAGATTCACAAACATAGATAGTGTTTGTATGCCTTCTTTTTGTAAAATAGTAAATTTATAGCAAATGTTTAACAGAAATTAAGAGCAATGCATTTTAATCACTTTATTTTTTTAATTTAATTCTATAGTAATTTTATTTCACGAAAAAGGTGCGTGATATTGTCATACGTTTTTATTAAATGCCAGGGCCATATTAATAGAACTTCTATTGCAACCCATACACAAATTGAAAAACACTTTAGAACGCGAGTTCAGTTTGATGCACACATGCAACTAGTTCTGATCAAAGCTCAATTTACATATCAACATTGATTATAAAACATTTCTTTTAAAATCTAAAATATGATTAATCCTGATTTATAGGTTGGATTTTTTACCCTTAACTCTGCTGTTGTCTCTGAGAATCTAGCAAATCTGGAACACGTGATCAGGTATACACCGTTCCCTCGCGCTTGATAAACAATACTTTGTTCTTACCTCGGGTGTTGCAGAAGATGACTCCCTAAGCTTCCGCGAGCAACTGGTGGAGTATTCTTCTAGCGTTAACTTCATATAGTGACCGTAATGATGATGGAATAACCGGCTCTTAACGGGAGAAACCTTGGAATCTGCCGTCCAATGGAATAGATGACTGACCTTGGCTCTAATACACATTCTTGCAGTGACTAATAAGAACTAACAGCTCTGTGTACCAGTGTGTGAAATGGAGCGTGTACTGTTGTTATCAAATAAGCCATATTTACTAGCATGTTGAAACTTTTGCATATTTACGTAATATCGTGCCACATACATGTTTACAGTTTTAAAAGATCAAGTGTTCATGTCTCGATCGCTTGTTGCTAGGTAAATTATATGTACTTTGCTTTCTTGCACTTAGTCGCTGAAAGGTAAATAGAGTATTTGGGATTAATTGCCGGCAGGGCCAAATAGCCTTGGTGAGTTATTTCCAAACGAATATCTCCAAAGATCCAACTTATTGCATGAAAACATAAGCGTGCACGTAAATTTGAAATATATAATGATATGTTAAAAAAAATAGAAATTTCATCGATACACCTAGATATTACCTAATTTCTTCATTAATTATAATACCTCCGTGATAATAAAATCTGGAATCATATATTAATTCCATCTTTTCTCAAGATATCTACTACATTTTCTTAGGTCTTTATAAGTAACCGATGAGTCTTTTTGCCCTAAGCATTTTGGAATAATACTTACCTCCTAAACCCAAGATCGCGGGTTCAATCCAGGCCAGAATCGATGAATTTTTTCGGGCGTTAAAATCCAAAGTACGGCTTCCTTTGGAAGGGAAGTAAAGCTGTGGGTTCCGTGTCGTAATTTACGGCATGTAAAATAACCTCAAGCCTGAAAGAAGAGTCCTATGAGCAAACATTTATCCATCGTTTCGAGCCCTGAATTGAATGGGACGTTGATGACTTGAGATGTTTAAGAGCGTCGGTAAATAAACCAAATAAAATGAGTATTTTGGAACTTTATTTCATAATACTGAACTTAGAAAAGAAAACTTGCTCACTGCCGAAAATTTTTCTAGTGTTTCACGAACTTTATTTTTACAGTCAATACAGGATTCAGTCAATAGGCTTTATAACTTACTTACAACAAATTGTGATACTGTAGTTCATTAACTGTAGATTGATAGTGCGATTTGAAGCATTAAAGAAAACACATTTCCAAATGGCGTCACTGGAAACTGTTAACAAAATATGTAATCTGTTGCCAAAATATATCTTCATCTATGTTATGCTAGAGTCCATTTCAAAAAATTAATATTTCACGTTTTCACAAGGAAATGAGAAAATATTTTCTAATATGAGGTTTCATTTTAAAAATTAAAAATACTCTATAAAATTTGCAAATGTATAATATCAATAATAGAAAAAAGAAAATCATCATAAACCTATTGCTAATTTATCTTTCTATCAAAAAGGAGCCAATTGAATTTGTAACAGTATTTAATGCTTTCTCAAACAATTTCAACTCATCATTACTATTAACTTGTGATGAACAGAAATCAAATCTGTTCTTACAGAACATCTATTACTCCGTAGAAGAAAGTATAAATAAATAACAATCCGTTTTTCTTTGTTAATTTCATTTTATATACATAGACCAGAAACTGCATATAATAAAAAAAAACTTTGTTGATATAGCTCGACTTTCCTATACATAAGCACTTTATAATACATTTCTCATATTAAAATATGACAAACATTACACGTACTACATTCCGTATATAAACTATGTCATGTAATTTATATAATTTTAAACAATTTACATCTACGTAATGCCAAACCCAACATTTTTCATAGAAAATTGCACATGAACCCTTGGAATGTTATTTAAATGTTGTATGTGTTGTGTTATGTTATGCCAATTGCTTATGACCCTGCTTTGAGAAAGAGCAGGTTTTACACAATATATCTTAATGTGATATTGTTTTATTTTTACCTAATAAATCATCTCATGCCTATGCTGCTTCATGTTAAAGCTGTGAGGTTTCTTTTAACGAGGATACTTTTTATTGGACATGTAATAAGCAGATAATCAGCATGAAGTTTTCATATCCCGTGTTAGCTAGTGCCTAGCACTGTTCTCAACCACGCCTCCTGGAACTCTCTGGGCGATACGGAGCTGTACTGCCGTGTTGAAAACACAGTGCTAAACCACTCGTAGCATCTTTTACAATGACACAAAATATTTAAAAACAAATCACAATAACAATATTATTTATTAATTTACCACTGTGGATAACTGAAGAGCTCCTTTATTGAATGTTTCTTCTTACTATCGGTTGTTAAACGATAATAAGCAAGCACAACATTAGGTTTTAATACTGTTTCTTGGTGCATCATGGGTAATCTAGCCTCTGTAATAAGTACCCCTCTATTTTTATTATACATTTAATGTTTTATTAGCTTATAAACGTGTAATATGCTCGAGTTATTAACCAATGTGAAATACATATGCCATTGCTCTAATCTAACTGGCTTATCATTTATTACACCCGTTCAAACAGGCAACAGCGTTATATACTGGAATCTGAGAACAAGTCACTGGATCCTGTGATAACAGCTATTTATACTTAACAGGCATCCTATCACTAATAATATTAAGCTCAGAATAAGCCTATTGCAGTTAATTAAACAATAAAGTATGCATTTCATTTGCTTTCTGCCAAATTACCAAATCCTTTTAAATATGTTATGACATTAAAATAATTTAGAGCTTATTTAAATCAGTGTTTATTGATATATATCATTATGTAACATATACAGTTGCATAAATTAACAAAATTTCAAGATACGTTCTTTTTTAAAATGATGTTCAAGAAATGTTGCGGTTAATTTCAAGAATTTGGTTAGATTAACTTTAGCATTTATTTGGGAACATAACAATGAGTTAAATATTTGCCTGAATCTGTATTTTTTTGTTTACAGTTTGCAAATATCATTGAAATGAATGCTGTTATTTTAATTTATACATTAATATTTTGTATGTTTTAAATTTACTGTAACATAAATGTAGGTATATTAAAACAAGATAAAGATAATAAGCATTCAGCAGATTGCTTTTCAACTTTAAGATGACTTTAAACACTTTTATTAATAGATCATAAATGAATTTCACATAAATGTATATCTTTGCGAAGTTTTCTGTCCTTAGGCATGCACTTCTGAACCCTAGTAACCAGCAACTGGGGTTCTGTAATATTTGGCGAGGTATATATGCTTACCACGTACTTATAGCAAACGGATATTATTTTAAACATACAAGTATTACCAACAGATCTCAGTATTGTAAAAGGTAAAGGCACGTTTCAAACTTGCCTTTCGCGTAACAGAATTCTTCTGACGAGAAGAACCACCCCAATAAACCTTTTGTAGCTGATGCTAGAGGAACCCTTTGCTTTCATAAAGTGGAAGAAACCATTCTATTGCCTTCCTGTAGGATTTGGTTCTGAATAAGTCATTCTGGGGCTTCCCCGTGTCCACTACAGCGTTAAAGTCGAACTGACCCGGTTCTGCCAACACAATCGGCATAACATTGAAAGCTGCAAACATGCTGTAATGTGTCCTTCTATCATAATCCATCTTCAGTTTTTCAACAGTTGGCGGTCTTGTGGAACATCCCAAAGCCATCATTGTCTTGCAGAGTGTCTCGTGGTATTCCTGTACAGAAACAACAGAAAACGGTTGAACATTCGCCTTGCATTGTCAAGAGGAACACCTACAGTCTCTCATATGCAGGCACACACTTCATATTTAATATACTATATGACAACGTAATCAGAGGCGTCTTTACTCAAACTAAGCAAATGCAGTTGCTTTAGAATTATATACTATTTATTTCTCAATAGATTCCGAATGCTGAAAACAAGCAAATGTACTACTTAAATGTAATCGACGAATTAGTAATAAAGGTTTGAAGGCGTGAACAACTCCTCGCATGACGTGCACATGATGAGTTCAATATGCATATATAATTGTATGTGTGGCTTGTGACCGCCTCCGAGGTTTGGAGGTAGTGTTTGGGATTACTAATCTGGAGATCCTCGGTTCGAATCCTGGTCAGGTCAAGTTCTCTGGGTAAGGTTTTCATAAAGCGTCAAGGATTTTGAGTTCATTTGCGCCATCATAAATTCATTTCATTCATCTGAAGTATTTCTTCACATCCCCACTCCGCCAGAAAGTAGACTTGCATACAACATAAATTATAATAACTGTATAACATTTATGAACTTGCTTGTGTATAAGGCATGAGGCATATATAACATGTAGTGTATATAGAATAGTGTAGAAATTATAAGGACGACTGATGCCTGAAATAATTTATAATTTCTGTAAAGTAATATTATGTGTAACAAAGAAATGTTTGTACACGGGAATGCTGTCTGATGCCGCTGCAATTAGCTCAGGCGAAGGTCACCGAAGCTGGCAATGAAAGAGAGCACACCTGGTAAAGGAAGGCAGGGACAATTCCTATTGTATTCCATGAGAGTAAAATTTTCTTTTCTCACCGTTAACAATTTTTCGGGAGCCGGTAAAGGTGTGAGTGACCTTCAGACCACGTGGATGCGTGTTTGAAAGTCAACCTATCAGAAGCGAATAGTTTGAAATATTAAATGTTAGCGCCGGAAAGTGAGCTACAGCTCACCAATGACAGTCAGTAATTTTGACAGTTAAGAACTCGTGGGTTCACTTCTTAAGTCCCGCGTGAGTTGAGAAAGTCACGCTAGCGCGATTCGAAGACGATATATAAGGAGAAACATCCTCTGGTAAATTGCTCCTTTTCTCCTGTGACAGTACTCGTTCGCAGTATCCCAGTCAAGTTCCAGTGTGTCTGCGGACGACGAGTTAGTTTTAAGCGTCAGTTTTCGAGTTATGGCAATGCAGTTATTCGATGCTCAGTTTCGATCTTTTATTCTGGCCTGTGCGAAACGCACTCAAATTTTATTCAAGCGAACAGTCAGATTCTTGCCTCGAATACTCATGTGTTTGGCAATAAGCAAGCCTTGTTGGCTAAGGTTACGAGGTGGAGCCCACGAGTAATTACACATCAAGAACCAGCTATGGAGGTGATTGCGGCAGGCAACGGTAATCAAGCATCGAACGCGTGTCGCCCCTGCGAACCATCACCAAGAGAACGCCTCACATCCATACAGACTACGTTTAGAAGTCATAGACTTAAGAACTTCCATGTAAACATAACCACATCAAGAAAAAATGTTGACGCTACTTCAGAAGTCAGTTAAGATTCCGACATATCAGAAGGAAATGTCAACAAGTTCATGAGAACAGTAAACTAAGACAAATATCTGGCTTAATTATACGAGTAAAAATAATCTATTTGAGTAGTATTTTACGTCTCGATTACTAAACGTACCGTAACTAAGGTGCCCGTTCTGGACTCCGCTTTCTAAAATATGTACCTATATGAGATGTGGAATGTACTCTTTTAGCTAAAGAGGCGCTGTATCAGGAAACACATTTTGATTAAGTTCAACAACATTACATTGCTAATCTTTTCATTATATTTATAATCTGAATTTGGTGTTCTAATTTTGGGAGTGCTTTTGTTAACAAACGTTCAACATTTGTAGCAATTTCGTTTAGTTTTCCATTTGTTTAAACTGTACATTTTGACCTCTCCCCCACTTCCAGTTGAATCACAACATCGGAATGGGAGTTCTGATAGGACATGGTAAGAAATGCACACAAATTGATTCAATTTAAAATAATATTTACACACAAAGAATACATTATCCAAAAATTCATTGTACAGTCATCTTCGTGAACGAATGTTTACTGCCGTGAGACCAACAGGAAGCAGGCTTGTAAATCGTGCAAATGAAGCCTGGCTACTGACAGCTGAGTGTTTCCCCTTCAGTTGCTATCATACAAAGTTTGAGTTCGCACTCTGCAGCAGAAGTGAGATACAGTCTCTAACCCCTGCAACTTTGGGATATTTTGATTCAAATTAAATGTGGAATAAAATGAAGGAACCATACAGCATCACGTCCTCCTGATAAGGCCAACAATAAAGCCTGGACATCTTTATATGGTCTGTCTATCATACATTTATAGCAAATGTATATAAAACCACGTGGCGGAAGTAATTTTAACTGATGACTGACTGCCTTACTCCCAAATTAGCTCGCAAAGTAGTAAGGTTTATTAAATGAACATATTCGGAAATTTCTTCTTCTTCTTCTTCTCCTTCTTCTTCTTCTTCTTCTTCTTCTTCTTCTTCTTCTTCTTCTTCTTCTTCTTCTTCTTCTTCTTCTTCTTCTGCTTTTGTTACTTATGGCGTGAAGAAAGAATTTTGTTATTAATCAGAGATTTTTGTTTGAATCTCTGCCAAAGAAAATATTTTTAGACTGAGATGTAACATTTCTCAGTAAAGAGATGTTACAGTTCAGTATGTAAATGTTTTATTTTACTGATATTCCTAGTTATGTGTGGATATGCACAGCTCAATATTACTGTACAAACTGATATAACAAATAAAAAATAATAAACAAAGTCTATGTGGCGGTAAATCCGTGAACCAATAGGAGCAAAGGGGAGGAGGGATCAGGCGAGAAATGGGGAATAACATTTTACTATAAATTTACCATGGATTTCTGGCCTTTGTGCTTAACACCCAAGTGTTACCGTTCATTAAGGTACTGGGTGTGTCTAGAGCAAATACCCAGCCTGTCCAACACCCCAGTGAATCCAACGAAATGTTTCCACCCGGTTATTTAGTGACACCCCATGCAGCATAATTTCACGTTAAGCGTGCCAACTATTGGACACTTGGTATTGTCTGCAACGCGTTGATGACCAGTTCTCTATGTGACTGTCTTTCAGTTTATCATCTTTGCTTAACTAATGAAATTCTTAAAATTCCTTGGCAATGAAGTAATCGGCTAGGAATATTCTGTGATTTATCAAATTCTTTTGATAGTGAAAATCAATGCATATTCTTATTAAAATTATCCTATTAAGTTATCAAGGGCAAAGGTTGTCAATCGATTGCATTATATTTTTCAAACAGAAAAAATTTCTTCAGATAATTATAAAGCATACTCCGAAAGTTCAGCAGTAAAACTACGCTGTCCCTTATGGCTCTACGAGGGCTGCCTTTTAAGTTTTTGCAAAAACTACGAAAGAAAAACATTTTTGAACAAACTGTTTTGTTGTTTTTTTTTCAAAATAATTGCCTTTAAGAATTATATACTTCTGCATGCGTTCAACCCAATTCTGGAAACATTTTCCACTGTTAACTTGGTATCTCAAAAACATGGTTTTGGAAGGCTTCAACAGCTTCTTGAGGTGATAAAAGTCGCTGTCTATGCATTTTTTTAGACATTCTGGAACAAAAAGAGCTCGTTAAAAAATAAATCAGATGAATACGTTTGATGAGACATTAATTCCGTGTTTTTCTCCTTCAAATAATCAATTGTTTGACGTGCTGTGTTTATTTTAAGTTATGGTTATTTCTATTTGTTTTATTAGATTTTTTTTTATATTATTGGCTTCAATATCATTGATGTCCAATAGTTTTGATTGATAAACTAGGAAAAACATTGTCATGTTGGCTGGCAATGTCATGATGAAGAATGAAGCGACGTTTTCGGTTATTTTTTTCTGATTTAGTAGATGATTTCTGACAGACAAATTGTTGTATACCATTCAGCATTAACTAACTGTTCTTCGATCCTGTAAAGGAATGATTGCGACTTGTGTAGTATAACCGAAGAAACAAACGATAATTTTCTTGGAAGTGGTTCGTGATCGAACAACTTTTATGGGATTCGGTTCATCTTGGAACATCCAAATGGTAGATTGTTGCTTAGTTTCTGGTTCATACGAATATATCCAAGTTCTTTTATGATGTTGTATACGGTTTTTGCAGTTACTCAGTGGAATTTTTCAGCATTTCATTACACCAAAACCAATTATAAACAGTCAAACAGTCTTTTCTGATGATGCTTCATTACCAAAAGTTCAACGAAGCGATTCTATGTATTACTTTGAGTTAAGCCTTGACTAAAACCGTATAAATTCTTCACGTGACATTTCAACGTTTTCGCAAAATTGTTTTAATTAAACGCTCACTGTAAACAAACTACTCGATCAATTTCTAAGCTGGAACTATTTTCACAATAAAATATGTCTACTGTTGCGAAAATAGTGATGCTATATTTCAATAGCGCCACCTAGAGGTGGTTTGTAAAAACTTAAAAGGTAACCTTCGGATTTTTTGTTCACATTGTGTGTTTATTATACATCACTGATCTCCCCTCAGTAATAAATAAATATGTTCGTCCAATTCACTTTGTCGATGGTAATAGTATTTTCATTAAAGAACACAAATTCAGTCGCCTCTCAGATTTATAGAATGATATTTTCAGTAGACTAAATAATGGGTTTCAAAGTAACAAAATTATATAAACTATGAATACACTAAATACATTACTTTTCTCGCAAAAACATTAACCTACAATGTAGGCAATGAAATTATTGAGTCTTGATCTTATGTCAGACCATTATATTAATTGGAAATATAATATTGATTATATCTTACATTAACTAAGCTCGCCTGTTTTGCAATCTGTTCATGAGTTCATTTTGGGCAAAACTATTAATCCTTTTAAAACAAAATTCAAATTTTTAGAATTTTACTTATAGATTCCTAGAGCATTCTAAGTGTACTTTTATTTGTAGTAGACAAATATTCATAAAAAAAAACTCAGATATAGGCAGCAAAGACAGGACGTACATCAATCAAGTAACAAGTTGCAGCACTCCAAAAAGATGTTTACTACAACGGTATAGTTTTATTTATTTCATTTCCATTATAAATTGAGAAACTAAATATTAATAAAACTAAGTTCAGGTTAGCATTAAAAAGATGCCTTATCTATACATAGGAGGAGTTCATACATTCAAAATATTAATGCACTATATTTCTCATTTGCATAATTCAGCTATGTAAATATTCTAGATATAAATAATTTAAGTTACAATTATTATGTCTTTTTTCTAAAATGAGATTAAATAGTTTACACTATGTAAAAAACTGAGCACCTATAACAATCTACAACACAGCTCAATTTTGTAAATAAGAAGAGTGTGAAAATGGGTGTCTATTTCTCCTCCACAAGTGATCACGCGGCTACCATTATGCTCGAAAATCAGAGAACATGTAGTACAAAATGGCACCCAGAAAGTGTTTCAGAAATTCAAAGACAGGACTGAGGACATTTTGTTGCATTATGACAATGTATCAGCTCACATCGCTAATGTAACAATAGAGTTTCTGCAAGGACTGAAGCACACTAATGACTCAGCCATCCTTCCGGACCTGACACCATGTTATTTTATCCTGTTCCCTACTGTGAAGAACCGACTTAGAAGTCACCGATTTTCTAGTCCCGAAGAAGCGGTTGCAGGAGTTATCTGCAGGTCGGGAACCGAGTGGCGTATGACGAAGATGCTTCCAGAGGGTGGAAGGCTGCATACAGTGTCAGGGGGAATACTTTGAGAAATGGGATAAACAAAACGTTTCTATGAGTATTCATTATTTGCTGTCTCAATACTTATCTAGTGTCTCCTGTACTCTTCCTTTTTTTGTCCCTTCTCGAGCATTCATTACTTTAAATTACAAAGGTCGGAATGCGTCATTTCATATTTTCTTTTCTTTCCTATTTGTTTATTTCACTGCCCTTTTGCCGTTAAGAGTCCAGCTCGTAATATTACTGCTTCTCTTTTGTTTCAATGGGCTATTTTCAACTGTCCTATTGTCTGCGGTGTTGGAGGAATGATTACTAAACGATTTTGGCTGCCACTGGCGTTCAAAGAATTCAAAATTCTTTTAAAGTTGTTCGAGAGTAATTCTTGCTTTTTTCTTAAGACTTAGGCTGTTAAGTAAGTTATCTTTTTTGTTATTTAACTTATAGATCTTACAATTTTCCAAAACATTAAAAAGAATTAAGATATTCTAAAAAAACAAAAACAAAAAACCAAATTCAGGAAGCATTTAGAATATAAGTTAAATAGCAATAAGAAAAAAGAGTATGATTCTTGTTTTAATCAACTATGTTGTTTAAATTCACTGAATTTACTGCTCACCTCTAAGAGTTGGTCAATGCAAGTTGTCCGCACTGTTTCGTTGGAACTTGCAGTGAGGAAATACTGAATGTCAATGCAAGGACTCGTGATGCCTGCGAGCTGAAAATCCACGAATCGGACGCCATCTGGTTCTCCAGACGGGGAGTACCGGAACAAGATGTTATTTACCCACAAGTCTCCGTGAGATAACACCAGGAGGTCATCATCCTCGTGGTTCTCTACAACCTCCTTTAAAAGCGTGAGAAAGTCCCGGTCGGCGAATGCGGAGAGCTTGGGCGAGTACTTGCTTAAAACGTCATAATTCTCCAGTTCTTCTGCCAGAGTCCTCACCATACCTATGAAGGAACAAAACACTTAATGGCTCCTAAGGAAGTTTTTTAAAGAGACAAAAATAAATACAAATTTATTCTTTTTGATGATATTTTTCATCAACCAGAATTTTCTTCCCTTTTTTGTTGTATTATATCAAACCAGATATAAGTGAAATTGAAATGTATGAAATATTTAAATTGAACTCCTGTGAATTATCTATTTCTTTATTTATTCAATGTATCGGTTCTCTTTTATGATAAAATTTCTGCCACAGACTTACCAGTGCAAAAATTTTCCATCTCTATTTTACCCTGCGGTTCCCCGAAGATACATTTCTGAAATACAGAGAGGTCTACGGATTCCCGCTCCATGATGAAGACGCTAGCGGCGTGATAACGTGCTAGAGTACGCAGAACAAGGGAACAGTGATTTAGGTCCAGGCCAAGACGTCGCTGAGCCATTCTGAATCCTCCCTGCTGCAGATCCTCCATCATCAACACTCCAGGACTTGCAAACACAACACTGGCTCCAAAAGGTTCCACATCTATGAATAAATATACATTTGAAAAAACGATTTATAAAATAGTCGTTAATAAACAATAAATTATTGGATTTTATATCGAAACGTATACCAAACAATATAAAATGTTTGTCAACATTTGCTTCAGAACTTTCTAATAAAGTGTGTCATTTGTATTCGAAAAATATAAGCTAATTAAGAACATTGGTACTTATGTTCCACCGATTCATTGCTAGTTGAAGTAAAGTGTTTATTTCATGCCACAAGAACGTCTGAAATGAGTAAACACAGGGAGCACAGTTTCAGATTCATATATTGTGCATCGCGCCTTACCAGTTGTTTAAATGACAAGAAGTTCTGACTTAGGAAAGTGGTGTATGGCCAGCAAAGAGCTAAATTAAATACATGCAATTGAAGGAAATGACCCCTGAAAGTTATCGAAATATTAGAAAAAGTTGATATTATCATATGATATGGTAGAGTTACTGTGTCGGAGTTTCAATAAAATAGAACATCGTCTAAAATTCATAATTTAGCGTTGTAAGATTTACAACCACCTATCACGAATACAGGAGGATAAGTCATTAAGTTACAAATGGATAAAGAACTTAAATAAATAGGAGCACTGCTTTGAAAAACACTTTATTTCTCAACATAATATCGCCGTACGTTGAGCCACTTGTTCTTCGTTTTAGAAGGTCCGGAAATCTGTTGTCTGAGCCAGACAGCGACTTTTGTTTCTACTTCATTGTCGGGGAAATGTTAACCCGAAAGAGGACCAAACACATGGAAGATTGGCCTGTATGGAGAGTGCTCGAAGACTTCCCACTTACATTTCACAGGGTCTCATTTGCCTTGTTGGTAGTTGGCGCGTGCTACACGCCTTTGGTGAGGAGTCTTAGTCGATTCTGTTGAATGGTCTTACTGAGGATGTTACATTTAGGGTTTGCCCTTGAGGTTGAAATGCGATGACCATAAGTGATCTCACAAGTCTGAGCATCATTGCTCGCAGACGCGAGATTTAATTGTGTTTAACGCCCGTTTTTACCTCTGAGGCATCACAGGCGGTGGACACCGATGATGCATGAAAATGAAACGGTAAATTGGGAAAGGATGTTTTTAAAGGGGGAAAGGTTCCAGGTCTACGTTTAGGGTACCTTCGTGGCATTTGACATTTATGAGGACTGAGGAAAACCTAGAAGAAGCCTCAATCAGGGAGGAAGGTCCTGGTGAGATTTGAATCCCAGATCTCTTGCTCACGAGTCCGCGCCTTAAAGACCTCGGCAACCAGGCTATCAGACGAAGATGTTTCTATTGCTTTAACGCATGTTTTGTCCCAGGTTGGTAATGGTGAACGCGGGACTCATCAGCTGTGACAAATCGAGTTAGCATATCGGGTTCTCCATCATGGTAGCCTGTAATGCCAGATGCATTGTTTGCTTTTGTGTTGTGAGGTCAGCATTAACGGCCCTCGTCATGCATTTTTATGAAAACGAACATGAGGTAGGCTGTGCTCCTGCTATATTGTCTGTAGTTATCCTTCTGTCTGATAGGATTAAGTCCTCAACTCTTAGCAAATTCGCCTCTTTGGCTACCTCCATTAGCCGGCAGACGCGCTGTTCATCTCTGATACATGTTCGCACTTCAGAAGACTTCTGGACCAAATTGTAAACACTTCTCTCTGTAGTTGGTAAATGAATCTTCTATTATACCATAAATTTTGCCCCAAAAATCGCACAACGGAACTGCTGCAAGAGGGATGAACCTCACTCGGAGACGCAGCCATCTTACAACTGCTGTATGGTATTGTCAGCATCAACTATTTCATAACAAATGCCACCAATTGCCCCCGAAATAATTCCATAATTTAGTGGCAATATTTGAGGTGCCCCATTCAAACATATAGTACTCCCCATTAATTCGTGACTTGTTCTCTTAGTGGAAGAAACAAAAAAACGTTGAGAATCATATATTAGCAATATTTAAAACACCTCTGATGGACCGCCACGGATAGGCAAAATCGCTAAGGCGCGGATTCGTGACTGGAATGTCTGCGTTTCGATTCCCGTAAGGAGCGTCCTCCCTGACTGAGGTTTTCCTCAATCCTCATAAATGGCAAATGCCGGGGAGGTACTCTACACTTTGGATTGGAACGCTTCCTTCCTTAAAAAAAAAAGTGTTTCCCAGTTTATAATTCCATCTCATGTATCATCAGTGTACACCGCCTAGGATGCCCAAGAGGTTAAAATGGCGTTAAAACCATTAAAATAACACCTCTGGTGGACAAAATAATACATTTTTGGTGGATTTGGGACAATGAATTAAATAGAGATCCGCGCTAATGATCCTGAAGCGAGAATGCAAAGTAAGGCATGGAGACATAAGGATTCTCAACCTTCTAGGAAACTCAGGATACGGGGGTCGACATTCAAGAATATACTGTCTGTATATATTTTGGGGATGATGCACAATCTCTTATTCTAGATTATTATTTGCTGAGAGCAGTTATTATGGAAATTTAATTTCACAATCACGAGATGCAACCAAGGAGAAAGCCATAGAAAGCTGAGGCGGGCTGTGTGCTTTCTTCACAACAATGCTTCATGCCACAATGCTTATGGTGCGCTAGCTGCGATTGGCATAGTAGGAAATTTCTGGCTACTTCCCAGATCTAGTCCCCAGAAACTTTAGACTATTTCAAAAACTGGTTGAACAGTTCCATAATAAATATATTACATAAACTAGAAATGAATCGGGCGTGGAACAAAAAAGGCCAACTCTAATAGTGCCAGGTGTTCCGCTTTATGTATCATACAAAAAAAAACAAAAAACAAAAAAAAAAAATCTGTGTAAACTAAGCGAATTCTTTACCTAGTTGAATACTTTAAAAATAATATAAAATCCAATTTATGGCCTTATTAATTAATGAAATGAGATAAATTATGACATTACTGTGAGGTGTTAGGGGAACATATTTAGAATTCTTGCAATCTATAAGTATCACAAAAGAGAAACCACATTTTTAGAATTATAATTATCATCATCATCATCATCATTACTGAGATTAAACGACAAAAATAATGGCATACTATTAATTAAATGAAATATATGACATTGAAAAACAAAGCTATACTGTGTGGGTATTATTAAACACTTTAAATGTAGCCATGTTAATGAATTGAGCACATGTTATCATCTTTACATTCACCAAAATAGAGAGAAATAACAGAAAGTTTCGAGTTACATTGTAGATTCAAGATGATGTCCATATGTTCCAATAAAACGAAAACATGTAACTATTTAAAAACAATAACAATGCAATAAGGAAATTAAAAAAAATTATGTTACGTCGATTTTTATTGTCTTTAAAATTGAATTAAATTTTATTGTAGTAAAAACAAGTATAGAACACTTTTTCTGAAGATTATTACAGAGCGGTATTAACATACAAATATAATTTTCAAACACATATTAGATTAACGTTTCCTAAGTTACTATCTTCACGACGGTGTTTCTGTTGAATCTAAAACATATACATCTTTATAAATACAGTTTATATGCTGAATTGATTTGTCCTTTTATTTTAATACAATACAGAGAAAATTAAACGCAACAGAGCGTTTTAAATTTCGGTTTTAAAATATATCCCTATTCCTAATAGTCCGATTTCCCTAATTTTCAGAAAGTAGTTTTCTTATTTTATTTGAATTTTAATTCACAGCAAGTATATATTTGCTGTGAAGAAAAAAATATTCGTGCCACTAGAGTTGTTTTTAAATTTTGTCTTTCGGGTAAACCCCCACTCCTAATCACTCGATTTCTCTGATTTTCAGGAACTACTTATCTTATTTGTACTAATGGCATATGCCGAGTTTCGTTAGAAAAAGCAAATATTAATGCGGCTAGTGCGATTCTTAAATTTTGGGTTTCAGGCAAACCCTCTTCTCATAACAGTCCAATTTCACTGATTTTCATAAAATATTTTTTCTTACTTTATTCCAATGGCACATACCCGTATTTTCATTTAAAAAAGTAAAATTGCAGCCACTAGAGCGATTTTTAAATTTCGCTCTAACCACCCACAAATTTTTAGGTTTTCCCTGCTTTTTGGAAGATACATTTTTATCGCATTATTTTAAAGAAATATACAGAGTTTCATTGAGAAAAAAACAAAAGTTGCGGACAGTAGAGCTGAGTTTAGTTTAGAGTTTAGTTTCCCAATGGTACAAATTTGCTGGATAACGAACTCGACGAACTGTTGTTAACTAATGGTTATATGGCGAGTTTCGTAGAGGAAAAAAAATTGCAACTGCTAGAGAAAATTATAAAGGTTTCGCGGGTATAATGGCAATAGCTACATTCCTTCGGAAGTCCCTAAACGGATAAGACACAATAGGAGGGAGATAAGCATAAGTTGCACACATTACGTTATCCACTAACCTGGCATCACTTTCTTCAGTGCAGCATGCATCTCCGGCAAAACGACGCTTAGCATCTGCTCTTCTCTCGGAAAAGCCGTAGAGTTCATGATGAGTTCTCCGCTGGAACCTGTGGTGATGAGACGTTTGATGACGATGGTCAAGGGATCTTTCTTGTGTTCACATGTTGCTATCACTCTGAACATATCACTAGTATAGTTATCGCCCTTGTTGGTCGCGATTTTGGATGTGAACTCTGTGACGTTTATTTTGGGATCCCCCAACCATTTTCGCAGTGCTGTTTCCAAGAACTGCTTGTCAGGCCAGTTTTCATATGGCCTGTCTTCTTCCTTCACTACTTCTAACGGCATTGGATATCTATAACAAAACACAATCATTTCATTTTAAAAGATATACGTACACGTATGAGGAAGAGACCTTAAATGATAATGAGAATCGTTTAATTGATTTTTGCTCCTATAATGATATATAAAAAGTACTAACTGTTATTATGACAACGATATATAGATATACACAAAGGGCATTCGGAAATAATTTTCAAAAGCGCTGTTTTACTAATACTGCTCCATCTATAGGCGCGTCCATTCGCAGGGCGAAGGACTATATTAGAACACAATGCAGACTCTAGATGGCGGTTGTAAGCTTGTTTTCAAGTAGAGGAAGACATGGACAAGATTGAAGGTTATGGTTTTTGTGAAAGGAAAGTGTCAAAAGTGCAGAAATTCACAGACCTTTGATAGCGTCATGTGGTCAAGAAGCTCCTGCAAAAAAGAGACCGTTTGCAACTGGGTCAACAGGTACGCCAGCGACAGGGAAATCTGCACGCAGGAATGTGAGTACTGGTCGTCCGTTACCATCGCTGTCGCCCAGAGCATTCACGTTGTATCTGAATTTATTATGGTTGATAGGCGGCTTTGATGAACTGGAACAGGACATGCCTCGGCCACGCAGTCCTGCATAGCATTATTTGAATAAGAACAAGATGTGCGCACTTTGGGTTCTGTGTAACTTGACATAGGCACAGAAGTACAAAGGGATTGACGTCTGTCGTCGGCTACTGCAAATGCATAATGAAGATATTTTGGGAGAGCTGGTGACAGGTGACAAGCAATGGCCTCACTACCACACCCCAGAGAAGAAAGTCCTATGAAAATATCCAGGAAGTCCCCAGCTCAAGAATTTTCGTACTGCTCCATCTGCTAACTGCGCCATCTTTTGAGACACTTCAGCTATGCTGCTAATAATCTGGCTTCCTCAAGCAACGACTGTTAAGCGAGGTGTGACGCAGAATTGAGCAACAAGGTGAAAGGTGAAGTGGTGACAGGTGTTCCTTCAACATGACAAAGCGCAGCTCCATGACAGCAACACTAAGACCGCAAAGTGGACGCACCTGTCATATTCACCCGATATGGCTCTGTCTGATTATTCCACAAGTTGAAATTTCTCTGCGAGCTAAAAAATTTGGCAACAACGAGGAAATTCAGGCAACTCTCTACAAGTGGCGGCGTAGTGCTCCCAATCAAAGGTTTCGTGACGCCATAATGCAATTACTAGAAAGATTACATCGTTGCATTGACATTGTTGGGGAATATATTGAGAGGTCTCACGTGCATTGAACAATGTTGCACAATAATAAGGTACTAAAATTACTATTATAAAGCATTCGGAACGCCTCTCGCAGAAATAGTTCTTTCACACTAGCCGTGTGTAGGACATTAGTTGGAAAGTAAGAATTAAACTTGAAATATTCGGATTATGGCCGCAATTCGAAACACATATCCAGCCTCCTGTGCTTATGCACTAACCAACTAGCTACCGTATCTACCTGTAAGCACCAGACCGCGAACTTGTATCTAATTCTATAAACCCTCCCTAAGGATTTCCCCATTGTTGATATTCGATCCTTAAAAGGCGACTCATAATGCAATGCGTACCTGTGACCCAGGCTTCTAGTTGAACCACTAATATACTTTAGATATAGACCGAATTTTTCAAGACTTATTTTTTTCCAAAAAATATCAGTTTGTTTTCTTATAGTATTGAAGAGTATGTCTAAGGTTTGTTGTTATTTAAATTGTAATAATAAGTTCGAACTTTTGGGTGAATATTGAATTGTATAAAATGTTTTAGTGTGTCATTATAGTATTTCTTTGCTTAGTAGAAGGGGCTGTGCATATGCCAGTAGGAAACTACTGATAAACCGAGGACTGGGACTGAACAAACACTTTTAAATATAGATAGTTCAAAGGTGAAAATTACTATGTTGATTGAATTCTTTGTACCAGAGCGATTTAAAATATAGGCCTGGAATAGAGGCTGGTTTACAATCAGACTATATTGCTGGCATTTCTGCACAGAATCACAATCATGGATAGTATTTTTGTTTTCCCAAAATAGTAAAGTTAAAGAAAATGTTTAACGGAAATTAATAGCAATGCATTTTAATCGGCTTATTTTTTTAATTTTTATTCCATAGTAATTTTATTTCACGAAAACATATACATGATATCGTCATACATTTTTATTAAATGCTAGGCCATATCTAAAGTTTTTCTCTTTCAACTCAAAACACAAATGGGAAAATGCTTTAGAATATATTTGAGGCACACATGCAATTAGTTCTGGTCAAAATTCAATTTACGTATCAAATTTGATTATAAAATATTTCTTTTAAGATCTAAAATATGGTTAATCCTGATTTATACGTTGCGTATTTTGCCCCTAGCTCTGGTGTTGTCTCTGAGAATCTAGCAAATCTGGAACACGTGATCAAGAATACACCGTTCCCTAGAGCTTGATAAACAATACTTTGTCCTTACCTCGGGTGTTGCTGAAGATGACTCCCTAAGCTTCCGCGAGCAACTGGTGGAGTATTCTGCTAGTGTAATTTTATATAATGACTGTAATGATGACGGGATAACCGGCTCAACTGGAGAAACCTTGGAATCTGCCGTCCAATGGAATAGATGACTGACCTTGGCTCTAATACACACTCTTGCAGTGACTAATAACAACTAACAGCTCTGGGTAATATTGTGTAACATGGAGCGTGCACTGTTGTTATCAAATAAGCCATGTCGCGTGTGATATGTTCTTTTGCATATTTACGCAATATCGTGCCACATACATGTTTACAGTTTTAAAAGACCAAGTCTTCATGTCTCGATCGCTTGTTGCTAGGTAAATTATATGTAATGAGGCTTTCTTTCTTACACTTAGTCGCTGGGAGGTAAATAGAGTATTTGCCAACAGGGCCAAATAGCCTTGGTGAATTATTTCTAAATGAATATCTCCAAAGATCCAACTTACTGCAAGAAAACGTACATTTGAAATGCATGGTGATAGACAAACCAAACTAAAATGGTAGAAATATCATTGGTTGTACATCCTAGCTCTTCTTAATTTCTTATAACAACACTGTGGCTATAAATCCTGTAAGTTAACAATGGATCTCTTTGTCCTAAAGTATTTTGGAACTTTATTTCATTATACTGAGCTTAGAAAAGAAAACTCACACTGCCAAATTTTTTTCTAGTGTTCATGAGCTTTGTTTTTAAGAAGGATTCACTTACTAGGCTTTATAACTTATTCACAGTATATTAAGATACTGTAGTTAAGAACTCCCGCCTGGATCGTCCTCTCTGACTGAGGTTTTTTCCAGGTTTTCCTGTCCTCACAACTGGCAAATGCTGGGGAGGTACCCTAAACTTAGGCCTGGAACGTTTCCTTCCTTAAAAACAAATCATTTCCTAATATTTCATCTCATGTATTATCAGTGTTCACCGCCTATGGTGCCTCAGTAGTAAAAACCGGCGTTAAACACCATTAAAAAAATGTAGTCATGAACTGAAAATTGATAGTGCGCTTTGAAGCAATAAAAAAAACGCATTTCCAAATGGTTTCACGGGAAACTGTTAACAATTATGCCCAAAGGCAGTCTGTAGCCAACATACATCTTAATAGGTTATGTAAGAGATCATTCCTCGTGAAAATATACTTTCTAATATGAGCTTTCATTTTAAAAATTCTGTAAAAAGTTTGAAATATACAAAATCAATATTAGATAAAAATATCTTCATAAGCCCATAGCTAATTTATCTTGCTATCAAAAGGAAGTCAACTGAATATGTTAACAGTATTTAATGCTTTCTCAAACAATTTCAAATCATCAATGTTATTATCTTATGATGAACAGAAATTAAACCTATTCTTACAGAATATCTATGGAACAAGGCCAATTACTCCGTAGAAGAAAGTATAAAAAATAATGTTTTTTTTTTCTTTGATAACTTCGTTTCATATTCACAGACGAGAATTTGCATATAATAAATATTTCTTGTAGGTATAACTAGACTGTCCTATAAATGAATAGTTTATAATACATTTCCCATATTAAAATATGACGAACATTACACATAAAACATTCCCTATATGAATGTTATGTAATTCAGTATACTATCCTATGTATATAATTTTAAGCAATTTGCCTATGTAATGCCAAACCCAACATGTTCTATGTTCAAAGTACATCTGCACATGAACCCTTACAATGCAAATTAAATGCTGTATGTGTTGTATTATGTTGTGCAATTGCTTGTGACCTTGCTTTGAGAAAGAGCAGGTTTTACACAATATATCTTAATATATAATTACTTTTTTTACCTAATATATCATCTTATTCCTGTAAGAACTGTGAGGTTTCTATCAATAAAGATGGTTTTTATTGGACATTATAAGCAGATAACCTGCATAAAGTTGTCTGCTAATGAAGTTTATCTTCATTTTTAGGTTAGTTTTAAGTTAGACGAAAGTTTTAGGAATTACAAATATGGGCGAGCTTGGATTGATTTTGGTTAGGTTAGCCTTAGGAAGTCAGATAGTTGTAGCATCTTCCAAGGGATTTGAACCAGGGACATCTGAATGAGAGTCCCAAGCATTTGTTACACCCTGAGCCACCCCGCTCGACACTATTCTGAGACTATATCATGCTTTCGAACACGCTACTTGTCTCCTTTCTGCCAATTACCTATGTTTGCTTGTCAATAACTACACTAGCGGTACACGCTCAGCTTTAATGTAATTGAAACGGGTAATGCGGGAAACTTAGAGACTAAACATTATCGATTTTTGACACACACTAACATTTACTATTAATGCTACAGGTAGCCATCCGTGACTTGCAATAATGCATGAGCAAAATTTGTTTAATCCTTCTCTGGTGTTCAATCTGTTAATACTTTAAGAGCCAGAAAATGCTTATACATTATGTGTAGGAATTGTGGAATTTTAGTTTATTTTAACGTCTTTTGTGGTGCGTATAACAACATATTTTCGTCATCTTGATAAATGTATAATGTTTACATTATTTTAATGGCTATCCTCAAGGTGTTTTCTTTTTCGTCTGGTCATACAGTTGGTAGTGATGTTGCACGTGATGAATTGATTATGCAGTTACGCAATGTGATGAGATGTAATGCTGACGTCATACAATGAATCTCCTGTTGCGTCATCTTTACATTCTTTGTGAAACACAAGCCCCAGCTTACAGTACTTCTGTAGTGGTGACATAAAAAGTTTGCTTGATAGACAAATTAAGTTATGCAGTGTTTTAAAAGTGAAACCGGTCCTTCAAATGCCAAAAGTTCGACTAACTTCGTGTGGTAGATTTAACTAATTTACAGAAGAAGTATTCAAGTGAGTTAATATCTACAGATTATTGGGCATTGTTTTGTGGAACATGTGAGAAAAACGTAAAGAGTGAGGAAAGCGTTTAAAATTGATCAGTACATAAACATGTCAAAACACAATGAAAATTAAACCAGAAAACTCTCAAGTAAACAGCCTGTTCAATAGCAATTAGTAGAGTATTTAGAAAGTAGGGTTAGTGAACTTTCTTATGCCCTGTGCGAAACACTTTTAGCTGCTGATATTCTCTTGTGGAGAATTAATAATTTAATTGAAAAGTCAACAACATGAGTCTGAAGAAATTACATTGAGTAAGACTCATGTAGGACGTTGTTAGAGTAACGTAATCTCATACTCGTATTTACAAAATGAACTAGCAGCGTGTTGTTGAAAGCATTGATTCTGCAGGCTGGTTTATTACTAATGTAATTGACGATCCCTTAAATAAAGCACAAAGATCATACCTTATCTTCTTAACGCGTCTAAATTACCGACCACTAACAATGCTACTCTGTATGTGGCGGACTCCTTGAAAACATGGCCTTCTAGTATTAAATACGGTTACTTTTATCTGTTACAGATGCAGGTAGCTACAATATAAAATCGGGACAAACACTGAAAGATATATCTTTTCCTAACTTAATTGATATAACATGTTTAGTACATTCTGTTCATCGCACTGCTGAGACAATATTATGACATATAGGAGGGTGGCTTAATAATTGAAATCATGCATTAATATGGTGCAATGATGTGTTATGATAAAAGCCTATTGAAGACACGAATATAACTGTTGGTATCTGGTTATATGTGAAATAGAAATAAACCTGCATATGCGCAGGGGCGAATGTTTGCAGCACTTGGGGTATGAAAACACTTAACCGTACACAATACACGATCCTGCGTCCGAACCGCAGCGGAGAAAGCAGAACTCAGCCGAACGGCAGTAAGGAGTTACAAGGTGCTTGTATGGAGTTGTATTATTATTAGTATTATTATTACTATTATTATTTAATCTAAACTAAACTATACTAACGTACCACATTAACGTTCTTATTCTATTAAGAACAGAATGGAAAAATAATACTTACAAGAAAAAAAATATTGTATTAAGAACAATGAGGAGAAATTATGAAGATTACAAGAGAGGAAAGAAGACAAGTCAGGAAAAAAAAAGTTATTGTAAGGGGATTGAACGTACGACGGTCTTACCAACCGAAATAGCAGAACAAAATGCTCTTTACGAAAAATATCCGCCTAAAGTAATCTCTAATGAAATCGTAACCAGTCGGCTTTCTTCGCTAACGTTCGGGACTCAGGCCGCAGGATCATGCTGTCCATAAATTAAGTATGAAAAAGCGCAATTTGCCGAGATTACTTGAGCAGGAAGGATCCACACCTCTGCTCTCCATCAGCGTTCTTGGACCGTAACAAATTATGCTCGTAAAATCATTAGCAGAGTCCGGAAGTTCAGGTATTTATTTCCATTAAAATAAGTAGACTAAAAGGCACTTAAAATACTGAATATAGACAGTAATATAATGTGAATGTACATTTATTAAAAGTGGGGGGAAAAAAACACAGAGTAATGCCACTTATTCATGAAAATAGGTATTTAAGATACTTAATAATTACTTTATCACTAATTAAAATACTTAAACTTACTTTTCTTGGTTACAATTAACGAGATATTTTTAAAGTATCAATGTCATAGTCAGTAGCGGCTTGTCAGTGAGAAAAAATTTTATCAGGGAAAAAGAACGTTCTACTTCCATTGAAGTGGTTAGAGTATATTTAAACAAGCTATTTGGAAGGACTCATACTAATTATAACAGAACATTCACCTTTCAGGACATCATGGAAATGTTGATCAAGACATAGTAAAGGGTATTGAATAGTCCTGGAGAATAAGCAAAAGATGCGTAATGATTTCTGGCCCAATTAATTTTTTGTTTATGCATTTATAGGGGAATCAAGATAGTATCTCTCTTACTTCCGTACTGAACACATTGTAGGGACGATTTATTGCACTGCTCTCATCTTTCTCGCTTGCAATTATTTGTTACATTTATGCAGGTGAAAAGTTACCCCCACCACACATTTACTAGAATGGTCTCACGGTGACACAGGTTCATTCTCCAGGACTATTCAGAACTACAGTACTTCCCTCTGATGAGCTCATACTACAAAACCCAGAAAGCCAATTGCAGATATAGCTCAAATTATTCCGTAGTTACCGAAAGCTTCTTTTTTCCCTCTTTCATGTGAAATAACATGTGAAATTATTCCAAATCCAGGGATAATTAAAATATATACTTCGGGGTGTCCGAAAAATCAAAATAAATGTTGATAGAGAATTGGATCCCCTCCCCCAGTAGGATCAAAGATCCTCTCTATTTCCTGGTATTCGTATGGTCAAGGTAACCGTTATTCCTTACATTAATAAAGATCCTGCAATTTAAGGAGCTTAAGTGGATGGGTTGAGTAAAAAATTTTGACTGCTTGGAAAGAAATAAATGTATAGTGAGATTCTCGATAAATTTTTCATAAGGTGAACATGCCATTTAATTTTATAAATTTTTTCTTCAATATATAGAATTTTTATGTGCTTTTTAAAATGCGTAAATAATTGCACAAAAAATCCTTAACGATCCAAAATAGACAAAATAAAAGAGAGTTTAAAACCTAAAATAGGCAACAAAGTCAAAAAAGAGGCATAATTAAAACTGGCCCTACCGATCCTAAATATATGGAAACCTGTTAATTTCTATCTGACTCTTAAATATATCCACCAAGATAGAAAAGGCATTTTGCCTAACTTCCGAGCTCTGCTAATGTAATTTATTGTCATTGCCTTGAATAAGGAGCAAAAGACCATTCCATATGTTCTTAACGCGTGTGAATTACCAATCGCTAACAATGCAACAATGACCCAGTGTGTGGCAGACTCTTGAAAATATTATGGCCTTCTGGTATTAAATATGTCCAGTTACTTTTATTGGTCACAGATGTTGGTAGTTATGCGGTAAAAACAGGACTGAAAGATATACTTAATTCATACAACATATTTAGCACATTCTGTTCATCGCGCTGCTGATACAATATTGTGGCATAAGGGGGACGTAATAATAGAAATTATGCATTAATAATGGGACAATAATTTGCTATGACAAAAAAATTTAAAGATAGCTGTTGGTATCTGGTTATACGAGATGTGAAAAAGAAATAATCCTGCACATTCGCAGCGACGAATGTTTGCAGGACTTGGGATATGAAAAGCGCAGTTCACCGAGAGTAGTGGAATGGGAAGGATGCACAGTTGCACATCTCTGCACTCCACGCCATCTCTATCAGCTTCCTTGGAAGGGAACATATCATGATTGTAAAATCAAGAGAAAATATTATAAAAAGGCTGCAGTTATTGCTTTGAAAGTATCAGCTCGTTATATTATTTCAGTTGTCCTGAATTTCCTATGGTTAGAATACGATTTGTAGAATTAGGATTGAAGTTCGTCCTTAGTGTCCATGCATTTGTTTAGTTAATTATAACAGAAATGTTGAAGTAAGCCGACACTCTTTTGTGGACTACGACAATATGCAATGCTTTCCCATTGGTAGATCAGTTTGTGGCCTCTACAAATATATACATTCACAAAAGTGTTTTGTGTGACAACAAAAGTTTTCAGTTAATTTTTGTGGAAAGTAATAGTGTAAGTGATTTCACAGAGAACTTGGCAACGGGATCGCCCAACCTCTAAGAAATGGTGTAACTTAATTAATTGTTATTACTACCTTTCATTTCTACTGTCAAAGGACGTTAATTCTTCAATTTAATAATACACATTCTGAGGTTTTTAACAGCACATGTACATGTATATTTGGTACATTTTTAGGACATGATATTCTGGGCCCTAGTAACCAACAACTGGGTAGATTTATTATTAATTCCTGTTACATCTGGCGAACTATATATGCTTACCAGTAACTTATAGCAAAACGGGCATTATTTTAAATGTAGGAATGTTACCAACAGACTTTAGTGTTGCAAAAGTTACAGGCATTTTTCAAACTTGCCTTTCGAGTAACAGAATTTTTCCGGCGACCAGAAGCAACACAAGAAAGTATTTGTAGCTGATGCTAGAGGAACCCTTTGCTTTCATAAAGTGGAAGAAACCATTCTAGAGCCTTCCTGTAGGATTTGGTTCTGAATACGACATTTTGGGGCTTCCCCGTTTCCACCATTGAGTTGAAATCGACCTGATCCGCTGTCAACACATTTGGCAAAACGTTGAAAGCTGCAAACATGCTGTAAAGTGTTGTTTTATCATAATCCTTCCTCAGTTTTTCAATGGTTGGAGGTCTTGTGGAACATTCCAAGGCCGCCATTGTCTTGCAGAGCGTCTCGTGGTATTCCTGTACAGAAACAACAGAAACAGTTGAACAATCGTCTTGCATTGTCAAGAGGCACACCTACAGTTTCTCATATGGAGATATTTTATAACTATACACTATATCACACCGTAATCAGGGGCCCACTTGCGGTTAAGAATGCAACACGTGTTCTGGTTTTACTCTTTTGGTTCATTTGCTGTTTTCGACTGCTCTGATGGGAAAATGAATTCCCAACATTGTTTTGAGAACCACGGGGTGTCGAAAAAATTCAAACATTTTTGAAAACGGTTTGCGGCTCACTCTTGCTTTATTATTCTCTCTTCTTTTAAGGACTTGGGCAGTTAAATATGGTTAATTTCTTTGTTATTTAACTTATAGACCTGGTAGTTTTTATAAAAAATATTGATTAATATTAACACTTTTTAAAAATTGGCCCAAATTTCAGGAAACTCTAAGGAAATAAGTTAAAGGACATTAAGGAACAGTATCAATATTGTTTTGACTAAGTTGAATTTACTGCTCACCTCTAAGAGTTGGTCAGTGCAAGTTGTCCGCACTGTTTCGTTGGAACTTGCAGTGAGGAAATAATGAATGTCAATGCAAGGACTCGTGATGCTCGCAATCTGTAAATCCACGAATCGGATGCCATCTGGTTCTCCAGACGGTGAATACCGGAACATGATGTTATTTACCCACAAGTCTCCGTGTGATATCACTAAGAAATCACCAACCTCATGATTTTCCATAATCTGTATTAAAAGCGTGAGAAAGTCCCGGTCGGCGAATGCGGAGAGCTTGGGCGAGTACTTGCTTAAGACGTCACAATTCTCCAGTTCTTCTGCCAGAGTCCTCACCATTCCTATGGACAAATATGTATCCATTTTGATAATATTGTTTTTCTATCAACAAGTACTTTTATATCCCTTTTCTGTTATATTATTTCAAACCAGATATAACATGAATATAGTGAAATATGAAAATATGAACCAATTCTTTAAATTGTAGTCCTGCGACATAAAATTGTATGCGCATTTATATCTTCAATGTGCGCTGAGCAATATCGGTTTTCTTTTGCGATTTGATCTCTGCCGCAGACTTACCAGTGCAGACATTTTCCATCATTGCTCTACCCTGAGGTTCCCCGAAGAAACTCTTCCGAAATACAGACAGGTCCACGGATTCCCGCTCCATGATGAGGACGCTAGCGGCGTGATAACGTGCCAGAGTACGCAGAACAAGGGAACAGTGTTGTAGGTCCAGGCCAAGTTGTCGCTGGGCCATTCGGAAACCTCTCTGCTGCAGATCTTCCATTACCAACACTCCAGGACTCGCAAACACCAAACTGGCTCCAAAAGGTTCCACATCTGTAAACAAAATTTTTCTGCGAAATTCAATAATATATTGGATTTTATGCCAAATGTATACGAAACAATGCCAATATTTGCTTCAGAACTTTCTTATAAAGTGGCCATTTGTATTAAAAAAATATATTATCGTTTGAGACAATGGTCCTAATGTTCCGCCGATTCATTTCCACCAGATAAACGCCTGAAATGAGTGAACGCGGAATGCACAGTTCCAAGCTCATAAATTGTTGTATTGCATCTTACCAGCTACTGAAATGGAAAGAAGTTCCGACTCTTGGCGAACAAAGAGCTTGAATTAAATACCTGCAATTGAAAGAAATGCCTCTCGGAATTCCTCAAAATATGTCAGCAATGATGAGTTTGTTGATTTGGTTTATTTACGGACGCTCTTTAACATCTCAGGTCATTTAAGTCCCATTCAATTCAGGATGTGAAACGGCCGATCATTTTTGTTCAGATACTTCTTCTTTCAGGCTTGAGATTCTTTTACATGCCATAAATCTACTAAAAATCCATCGATCCTGGCCCGCCATCTTGGGTGTACGAGGCAAATATGATTACCACTATACCACCAGGACCGACAGAGAACATTCTATGAAGATGGGTTTGGCAATAGTTCTTAGAAAATTATGAGTACTGAGCAAATAAATAAAATTCATGATTTAGTCCATCTACTACAGAGACCAGCAGTGAAGAGGAACTGGAAAGGTACTACAACAACTTAGAGGAGGCACCAAACAAATACGGGTCACAAAATAACCTTTGTGGAAGATATGCATAGTAAAGTGAGTAAGAGAAGCCATGAAGACGAAGAATCTGTTGGAACACATGGTACGGACAAAAATAAGGATGAAAAAATAGAAGAAATACACAAACACATAAAAATAAGTATACAAGAAAGATCTCCAACACAAGATGCAAGAACAACTAATACAGGCCAGTTTTAACACAGACAAAGGAACCAATAACTATATGATATCCCAGAGAATTGCATGAAACAAACGAGCAGCGAGTACGTTAAGGTGACAATTAACATGAAAAACAGGAGAAACTGAGCATATACACTATACAGCTGATCGAACGCACGACACAATTACAATTTCGAGAGACACATCAGAACAAAACAGATTGAAGTACGCAGAATTGGATAAAAGGACCAAAAGAGAAACAAGGAGAGATATTCGCAACTACCGCAAAAGACAAACGAAACTAATTATGGAACCATCAAAATCAATCAATCAATAAAGCAAAGGGCAATTTGAACAAAGGAAAGAAATTGATACTTGGAACAAATTGACCAGAGAGGAAAAGTATAGCACCGAGAAAAGACATAATCAATTCAGTTACAGACTACTATAAACAACTATACTCCAATTCCATCCCAATTCAAACGAGGAACCAGATAACCAAATATCCCAAACACACAATCTCTACATTCCTGCACTGCTAATTTCGAACTGCCATTAACGAGCTCAATAAAGAAAAGACCCCAGGCAAAGATGGAATACAAAACGAATTGCTAAAGCTTGCAGAAGATCAGCTAACACTCAAATCACCAAAATCTTCAATGCAATTCTAGAAACAGAAGACATACTTAAACAATGGAAAACCAGCACAATTGTTCTTCTATATAAAAAGTTACTAAGGATGATATAGACAACTACCGAACTATAAGCGTGATGTCAAATATATAGAAACTGTTTACAAAACTCTTAATTAGAAGAATAGCGAAGATTCTGGATGAAAATCAAGCACCAAAAAAAGCAGGGTTTCACATAAAATTCAGCACAATAGACCACCTCCAAAAAATTCAGCTGATGGAGAAAGCAGAGGGATTCCTTCTAACAGTATATCTCGCCTTCATTGACTTCGACTCAGTTGAACATTCAAGCATATTACACGCCCTGGCAGCTCAAAGAATAGAGGCAAAGTGCATTCGTACCCTACGAAAAGCTACAGTCAAAGTTTCGTGAAAGTAAAAACAGAAGAAGGACAACCATTCCGACTAGAAAGAGGAGTTCGCCAAGGCGATCCAATCTCTCCCAAACGCTTCTCCTGTGAAATGGAGCATATATTCAGGAAAATGAACTGGATTAATAAAATCGGAATCAACATAAACGGCAGTCGACTAACAAATCTAAGATTTGCCGACGATATGGTCTTATTCCCCAAAACACCGAAAGCACTACAAATTATGCTGGAACAATTATGTGAGCCCAGCAAAAAATGCAGGATTGGCACTAAGCAAATTGAAGACACAATTAATTTCAAACGCTACTCAAACCCCGATAA
The DNA here is from genome assembly GCA_030762175.1 of Metallyticus violacea. Lineage (NCBI taxonomy): Eukaryota > Metazoa > Arthropoda > Insecta > Mantodea > Metallyticidae > Metallyticus > Metallyticus violacea. The sequence continues at coordinate 20,480,263 of CM060831.1, read as the reverse complement.
AAATAGATCGAACAGTCCTCACATATGTGAGCGAATATACATACCTAGGACAAATGATATCCCTCTATGATAAAATGGGAAAAACAAGTACAAAGATGGTTCTCATTAACGTGGAGAGCATTTAAGGTCCTTAAGTTTATATTATAAGACCAAACACTAATAAGAAAATGCGATTCCAGACGCTCGAAACCTGTGTATACCCTGTATTACTATATGGGTGCCACACATGGTCAACAACAGAAAAACAAAAGAACAAAATTAAAATATTTCAATACAACGCAAGATCCTGGAAATAACTTTGAAGGACAAAATACCCATAGTGTTAATAAACCAGTTATCTCAGACAAGAAACATCGCACAAATGGAGACATAAGGATTCTCGACCTTCTAAGAAATTCAGTATAGAGCATCAACAGGAAGGAGCATATTGTCTGAGTATATTTTGGGGATGATGCACAATCTCTTATTCTAGATGATTATTTGCTGAGAGCAGTTATTATGGAAATTTAATTTCACAATCACGAGATGCAATCAAGGAGAAACCCATAGAAAGCTGAGGCGAGCTGTATACTTTCTTCATAACAATGCTTCATGCCACAATGCTTATGGTGCGCTAGCTGCGATTGACAAAGTAGGAACACCATGCTTAAACTAACAGATCTAACTCCAGCAACTTTAGATTGTTCCCAAAATAGGAAACAAAGTTCTTCGAGGGAGGAGTTTTTCACCAAATATACAATAAACCGGCGGTTTGCAGCCCTTCCAGGAGGTTGTAAACATGTTGGAGTGTCGCAGAGAAAATTGTACTAAAGTGTGCAAAGAGAGGATGTTGAATAGTTCGATAAAAAAATGACATACTAGATATAAGTCGCGAGTGAAGCAAAAGACAGCAACTCTAATAATGGCAGGTGTTTTTTTTTTTTTCTGAAATAAAAACGTGTTCCATTTATATGTTGTGCCAAGAAAAAGACACAATAGGAGAGAGATAAGCATAAATCGCACACAATACGTTATCCACTAACCTGGCATCACTTTCTTCAGTGCAGCATACATCTCCGGCAAGACAACGCTGAGCATTTGCTCTTCTCTCTGAAACGCCGTAGAGTTCATAAAGAATTCTCCGCTGGAACCTGTGGTGATTAGACGTTTGATGATGATAGTCAAGCGATTTTTCTTGTGTTTGCATTTTACTATCACTCTGAACATATCACTAGTATAGTTATCGCCCTTGTTGGTCGCGATTTTGGATGTGAACCCTATGACGTTTATTTTGGGATCCCCCAACCATTTTCGCAGTGCTGTTTCCAAGAACTGCTTGTCAGGCCAGTTTTCATATGGCCTGTCTTCTTCTTTTACCACTTCTAACGGCATTGGAGACCTGTAACAAATATTAAACACAATTATTTTATTTTAAAGATATACGAGGTGCATTTAAATTATAACACCTCCGATTTTTCCCCTCAGGATTGGAAACACAAACATGCGATTGTTTTAAAATACGCGGGCACTCGTTGTCAATGCATAACAATAGGTGACAGCGCTGTATGGTACACAGACCGCTAGCGGCAGCGGCGAGAGTGAGGACTTTTGCTACTTCAAAATGGTGACATTTTCATTATAAGAACAGCGTGTAATCATTCGTTTTTTCCATTTGCATGGTTTGACACCGATTGAAATTTATCGTCAATTGAGTGAGACATGTGATGAAGGTGTCATGTGTGTGTCTAATGTACCTTCATGGGTGCGACGTTCAAGGAAGGCAGATCGCGTGTGACAACAAACCAAGGCAATCTTGGCCTCGCACAAGCCGGTCTGACAACATGATCGAGCGAGTTTTGGAAGATCGTTTTGGAAGATCGCCGAAGGAGTGTGGAACACATCGCCTCCAAAACTGGCATTTCTGTGGGATCTGTGCACACAATCCTGCATGAAGATCTAAAAAATGCGAAAAGTGTTCTCCGGGTGGATGTCACGAATACTGACGGACCACAAGGATGCGCGCGTGGCATGTTTCCAGGCAATGTTAGCGTGTGATGACGGTACGAATGGGACGTTCTTTTCATAGAATGTGACAATGGATGGGACATGGATGCCGTTTTTCAATCCTGAAACGAAGTGCCAGTATGCTCAATGGAAGCACTCAGGTTCACTGCCATCAAAAAATTTCGGTTTAAGTGCCAGTGCAGAAAAAATTATGGTGCCCATGTTCTGGGACAGCGATGGAATAATCCTTACTCATTGCGTTCCAAAGGGCACTACGGTGACAGGTGCATTCTACGAAGATGTTTGGAAGAAGAAGCTCCTTCCAGCATTGCGTGGAATGGCTGCACGTGTGCTCTTTCACCAAGACAACACCCCTGTTTGCGAATGTGACACAGCAGTTTATTCATGAAAACAACTTGGATGATTCCTCGTGCTCCCTACTCACCTAACCTGACTCACGGCGACCTTTTGCTGTTTCCAATGATGAAAGACACTCTCTGTGGTCGCATATTCACTAGCCGTGCCGCTATTGCATCGGCGATTTTCCAGTGGTCAACACAGACTCCTACAGAAGCGTTCGCAGCGGCCATGGAATTATGGCATCGACGTTGTGAAAAATGTGCACGGCTGCAGGGAAATTACGTCTAGAAGTGACACAAGTTTCATAGTTTTCGTGCCAATACTTAGGTAAAAAAAAAAAAAAAAAAAAAAAAGAATCGGAGGTGTTATTACTTGAATGCATCTCGATGTACATGTTCCAATCCCCAAATCAATAACAAGATATGGGGAAGAGATTCTGCATGATGATGATAATCAATTAGTTTATATTTGCTCCTACAATGAATATAAAATTATTAAGTCTTATTTTGTTAACAACCATATATAGGTATATATGAAAGGCGTTCGGAATTCTTTAACAATAGGCTATTTTACGAATACCGCGCAATCCATGGGCACTCCATTCCCAGGATGACGGACTAAAACCAGAATATCATACGGACGCTAGATGAAGGTTTTAAATAGAGTGCATTAGGACAATACAGCGTTAGTTTGTTTTTAAGTAGAGAAAGACGTGGACAAGATAACGGCGACTTTGACGGCCTAAAATGCACTGCACGGTTTTTATTGGAAGGAAGGCTTTAACAGTGGCATGTGGTCAAGAAAATCCTGCAGATAAAACCGGTTACATCTGAGTCAAAGGGTTTGTCAGCGACAGGGAAATCTGCATGGTCATCCGTCAGCACCTCGGTCTACCAGGAACACTAAGGTCGTGAATGAATTTACCATAGTTGATAGGCGTATAACCTTTGATGATTCGGCCTCGCAACCCATTCATAACGTTTTGAATAAGAAAATGGTGTGCGCACACTGGGTTCCAAGGGACTTGATATATGCACAGAAGGACAAAAGAGTTGAAGTCTGTCGTCGGCTACTGGAACGCATATTCAAGATCCGGATTTTTTGGAGAAGCTGATGATTGGTGATGCTACCACACACCAGAGAAGAAACTATAATTTATATAATTGAAAATCTAGGAAGCACCTGGCCCAAGACGTTTCATGTTGCTCCATCTGCAGCAAGCAGATAACCCGTTTTTTGGGACACTTCAGCCGTCCTGCTAATGGACTGGCTTCCTCAAGGAACAACTGCCAACAACGAGGTGTACTACGAGACCCTTACACTGCTTAGACGCATGATTAAACAACTGCGAGTGTTCCTCCAATGTGACAATGCGCAGCTCCATACCAGCAACACTAAGACCGCAAAGTCGGCATCACTAGGGTTCATTGTTGTGCCATATCCAACATATTCACCGTATCTCGTTCCGTATGATTATGCCTTATTCAACAACACGAAGTTCTCGCTGCGAGGTAAAAAGTTTGGCAACAACGAGAAAATACAGGCAGCTCCCCGCGAGTGGTGGCGTGTGTACTCCCAAACAATGGTTTCGCGACGCCACAATGAAGTTACCAGGAAAATGGCAGCGGTGTGTTGACATTGGTCGGGTATACATTGAGAGTCCGTGTGCATTGAACAATGTTGCTTAATAAATAAGGTAACTACTCTTGTAAACAATTTCTGAACGCCTCTCGTAAAAATAGTTCTTTCACACAAGCCGTGTGTAGGACATTAGTTGGAAAGTAAGACTCAAACTTGAAATATTGGAATCAGGGCGGCGGTTCGAGCCACAGATCGCCAGCTTTCTGTGCTGATGGTCTAACCAACTGAGGTACCATATCTTCCTGCAAGCACCGAACTGCGAACCTCTCTCATCCGATTCTGCATACCCCGAAGACCTCCCAAAGGATTTCCCTATTGTGAGTTATTCGTTCCTTAAGAGGCGACTCATTATATTACGACTACCTACTCATTCCCACCAATTAGAAAGGGATTCGTTTCATAGACCCGCATTATTCAGTATTTATCTTCTTCCCCCCCCCAAAAAAAATGTAAATTTGTTGATCTCTTAGAGTATTGAAGAATATGTAGCGTTAACATTTGTTAAAATTTATATTATAAAATAAGTTTGTGTTTTAAACTGGCCTTTCTGCGCAGAATGACAAGCATGGATAGTATTTTATCTTCTTTTTTCTTCTAAAATAATCAATTTAAAGAAAATGTTTGAAAGACAGTAAGAGCACTGAAAGTTGATCTCCTCGATTCTTTAATCTTATTACTATAGTAATTTTATTTCACGGGAAAGGTGTATTTGATAACCACACATTTTTATTAAATGCCAGGGCCATATCTATGAGCTTTCTATACAAATTGAAAAACACTTTAGAACACGTGTTCAGTTTGACGCACGCGTGATTTTGTTTTGATTAAAATTCAAATTACATATCCACATTGATTATAAAACATTTTTAATGATCTAACATATGGTTAATCCTGATTAATTGGTTGGATTCCCCCCCCCCCCAACTTTGTTGTTGTCTCTGAAGATGTAGAAAATCTGGAACACGTGATCAGGTATACACCGTTCCCTCGCACTTGATAAACAATACTTTGTCCTTACCTCGGGTGTTGCTGAAGATGACTCCCTAAGCTTCCGCGAGCAACTGACAGAGTGTTCTGCTGGCGTTAACTTCATATAGTGACCGTATTGATGACGGCTCTCAATTGGAGAAACCTTGGAATCGCCGTTCAAAGCACAGGATAACTGACCTTGGCTGTAATATATCTTGCAGAGACTAATAGCTGTGTGTATCAGTGTGTGAAATGAAGAGTGTTCTGCTGTTATCAGATAAGACACATTACTATTGTGTGTGTTTGTAATATCATCTTCTTCCATCATGGATTAGGTCATGCCTGTTTCAATTTCACCTTTTTGTATTCATTTTTTTTTTAAGTCTTCCAATTGATCATTTTTCTTTTCCGGTTATTTATCAGCATATTTTTTGTTGTTGTATTTTTTGGCATTTTTCTTAAGTGTTTTAGCCATAATTCCCTAATTGCTGTTATGTTGGTTGCACTTGTAGTTCTTTTCTTATATTCCTCTTTTCTTATACGATATTCTTTCGTGCAACCTTTGACAGATCTTAGAAGCGCATTTCTGCTGCTTGAATTTTATTTTATTTTTATTTTTATTTTATTTATTTATTTTTTAAGTTCAAGCACCACTTCCCTCTATAAAAAATAACTGCTAGGGCCATGACTGTGTAGAATCTTAATTGTGTGTTTTTTCTCACTTTGTTTTCTAAGGTATTTCTAATTGTTGCACACACAATTTGGAACTTTTGTATTTTTGTATTAACATCTTGATCTTCTTCATATGTGACATACAACCTAACTATTGAAAGTGTGATATATGTCTTATTTTTTTCTTCAATCACAATTTTTGTTCTTATTCGGTATACACTTCGGGACGCCATTACTTTTATATTAGTCTTTGAAATTATCATATTGCTTCTTTATTTATTTAGTTGGTATATATTACTTTTGTGGTCCATCTTCCTTGTCAACAATTAATATTATATCATCTACAAGTAGGAAAATAATTACTGACCTTTATTTACCCTAACTGTATTCCTTTATGTGCAACCATTTTCCATTATTTAAGAATGTCGTCAATATATATATATATATATATATATATATATATATATATATTGAATAATATTGGGAAAAGATTACACCCTTCTTTTAGACAGCAACTTGTTTTTATTTCTTCTATTGACTTCCCATTTACATATATTATACTTTTTGTATATATAAGTTTTTATGACTTTTATTACATGTATAGAGTATTCTGTTTGATATAATATTTTCCAAAATAATAAGCGGTCTACTCTATCAAAGACTTTTTCTGGATCAACAAATATCATGTGTTTCCAATTTACATTCGTTTTTCTATAATTTGTTTTATTATAAAACATTATCCATATATGATTTGCCAGTTCTAAATACACTTTTTTCCTCACTAATTTTTACATTACATTACATAAAATTGCGTATATCTTATAAATTATATTTATTACTCTTATTCCTCTATATATTTCCATTCGTTTCTTTGTCTCTTTTTAAATATTGAGACAGTTTTAGCTATCTCCCATTCTTTTGGCATTTTCTTCATTCTGCAACACATATTCAATAAATGTAAAGGCGTAGTTGTAATATCAGTATACCGTACTTTATAGTTCCATTATCATATTATCTATTCCTAGAATTGTTCTATTTTTCATTCTTTTGATAGCATTTTGCATTTCTTCTATTGTTATTAAATCCACTGTTCTTTGTCTTGCATATCATTGTTATTGTCGTTATATAATACTGTTTTGTAATATTCTATGCGTTCTATTTCCTAGATACACGATAATTTAGCTTAATCTAGTTCTGTTGATTAAAGTTATCTCATTATTTTCTAAATAATGTTTCGTCTTCCATTAAGTATCATGCTCTATTGTTGTCAGAAACCAATTCCATGACTTTTTTATTTTTGGTTTTGCTATATTCCTTTTTAATTTATAATATACTCTAATTTATTCGTTAGGTGATTGTACATATTCAAGCTATGCTTCCTTTTTACCTTTCACTGCTGTCTGTATTTCTTCATTACGGTATCCTTTGTTTCTTTTTTATTTCTTTTTATTACCAAATGTCCCTTTTGCTTTTTATATTTTTATATTTCTTTTTCTAAATTATTTTCGATATTAACTTCAATTAATTTCTGTGTCATCCTATATTAGAATAAATCTTGTATATTTTCATGCTGTAATATGTAATAAGAAGATTTTGTGATATATTTTCGAATATTTACTTCATGTGAGGCCAAGTACAAATTTACAGTTTTAAAATGTCCTTGTCTCGATCGCTTGCTCATATGTAAATTAAACGTAACGAGTATTTCTTTCTCGCGCATACTCACTGACAGCTAAAAAGAGGCTGAGTTTAATTACCGATACGGCCAAATAGCCTTGGTGAATTCCTACTAAAGGAATAACTTCAAACTTACTGCTTGAAAACGTAAGCGTCTACGTAAATTTGACGCGTATGATAATGTACAAGCAAAACTAAAACAAACAGAAATTTCATTGTTTGTACACCTAGCTTATTCCCCTAGATCTTCAATGTTTATCATATATGTTTTTCTTGCTTTTGTTAATCAACAATGAGCACTCCGCCGACAGAGGAATTCTCGTTGAGTGTTTATCAAATAGGGTCATGCCAGCTACTTCTAAAATGTAACACACTTTCTATTACATAACGAGCATTTATCTATGATTTATAGGTATAAACTAAAGAGAATGTTCGAACATTAAAAAATAGAGAAAAATAGGCAAAAAAAAAGGCACTTAAAATACGCAACAGTCAAACAAGTCACTGTACATTATTGCTGGCATCTAACAATTAATGTAAACGAATAATCATTAAATTTCCAAAATAATCGTTTTAAAGTATTTCTTACCTGAAATTGTATGTAGTTATTTTTAAAGCAAAATTTTTCGTGAATATAATTATATTAAGCTAATAGTTTTTTTAATATTCTTTAACGCTCGTTTAAACTACAGACAGAAGGTAATACCTTATAATGATATATTGTACTTTATTGTATTAGAACGTTTAAGAAACCAGCGAATAAAGTTTCGTAATTGTTACGAATGCAATGGCAGTATAACACTATAAATGACTTTCATGCGCTACTTTTTTACCAGAATTATAAAATATAATTAGGGTAAGGATGTGGCAATGGAACATGGGAGTAAATGACCTTCTCTTAATACATTTAGGGTCTTTTACACCTTATGTTACCAATTACATTTTCTGCATTGTGGTGTGTAATTCAACTCAACTAAGTGGGCGTTTTTTTATTGTGAGAAATTGAGAAAGAACGAGCGGTTGCTGTTCGTGGACTGATGAAAAAAATGTGCAGTTAGCTATCAAAGCGGTGAAGATGGATGGAATGCCACTGGGCACAGCTGCTAAAGCATTTTCTGTCCCAAGAAATACCTTGAGACGGTGAGTTGGTTCTGGCGCAACAAGGCAACAAGTGAAATATCCATGAAACTCGATGAAACTAGGTATAGATTGACTCATAAAGACATTCGCCGTCTAATATGCTTGTGTGAATGACATGAAACATCCATTTAGCAATGAGACTCAAAAATCTGGTAAAAACTTGATAAGAGGATTTCTTACCGTCATAAAACGCTGAGCATAAGAGCAGCAGAAGGGCTTTCATATGCTCGCGCAAGAGAAATGACCAAGGAAAACATTGCCATAATGTTTTAAAGATGCTTAATTAGCGTAATCAACCTACTAGCATTTTCAAATGGGATTAGTCAATTTCGCAACTTATTTATAAATCCAAGAAAGCCATATCTAGGCGAGGAAAGAAAAACGTTGAGGCCCAGAGTAATTGTAAAAGCTTGTCATGATGGAGCTGCTAAACTAAGCGAGCTCCTCAGCAGCTTGAATAACTTGAAACATGAACATAAAATCGAAATTATAGCCTTATTAATTAATGAAACAACTTAGGGCATTACTGTGTGGTATTGAGAGAACAAAATTAGAATTATTGCAATCTATAAATATTACAAAAGAGAAACCCACATTTTTAGAAGTATCATTATTATTCAGATCAAACCCAAATTAATGATATACTATTAATTAAATGAAATATATGATCACTGATAAACACAGCTATACTGTGTGGATGTTTTTTAACATTTTTAAACGTAACTATGTTTATGAACTGAGCCCTTGATATCATCTTTCCAATCACTAAAATAGAGAGAAATATCAGAAAGTTTCGAGTTACATTGTGTATTTAAGAAGTTGTTCATATGTGTCAATAAAACAAAAACCTGTTACTGTTTAAAAACAATTATAATGTACTAAGCAAATATACACAATCAACAATAAACAATCAAAATTTCCATCTATTTTCACTGGTTCTGAATTTTAATTCACATGTTATTGTAGTAAAAGCATGTAATGCAAGAGTTTTCAGAAGGTTTTACAGAGCGCTCTTACATACAAATATAATTCTCTCTCTCTCACACAAACACACACATCAGACTAAAATTTCACATTTGTTCTCTTCATGACGATGCATTTGTTAAATATAAAGTATATGCATATTTATAAATACAGTATAAATGCAAAATTAATTTGTCCTTTTATTTTAAAACAATAGTGAAAATTAAACCCAAGAGCGCCTTTTAAATTTCACTTTTCAAGTACACTTTACTCCTAAAGGTCCGATTTTCCTAATTTTCAGAAACTATTTTCCTTATTTTATTTAAATGGTATACACAGAATTTCGTTGAGCAAAAACAAAAATTGTGGGCGCTAGAGCAATTTTTAAATTTTATTTTAAATTTTCGCTTTAGGTTAATCCCCATCCATTTTGCTGGTTAACAAACTAGACGAATCGTTTGTTAATTGATGGTTATATGCCGTGTTTAGTTAAAACAAAAACTGTGACCGCTAGAGCGTTAACTTTTTTATCATTGTCCTTTTCAGTGCGTATTAGGTATGATTGAGTGAAATTAAAAAAAAAAAAAAAAAAAAAAAAAAATTGTTTCATGGGTAACTCAACAAACTCAATAGGTAATTCGCTAAGATACCCGTAACCTGCAACTATCGGAATGTTCACCGCATAGGAAAGAAAAACGGCGGGTGGGGTCAGTACATGAATAGGTAAATTCTGAGGGCTCCTGTCGATATGCCTACGGCTACTGATACTGAGTAATTATATAAGTAAATCTTTATGTCGAACACAAGATAACACAGATCATTTTAAATACAGACGCACTTCTCATTATCATTGCATCAAGTACACCGATTAAGAGCTATATCCACTTATCATAGAAGCCTCTACCTTACTTGTTACATATCTTGGGTGCAATGTTGTCTATTCACTGTTATGAATCTAATTTGAAAGTCCAAAGTGCTACAAATACGAAGGTTGTTTCTAATCTTGTGCAGAATACAACGCTGGGAAAGAAAATAAAATAAGAAATGATATGAATTGCACTTTTAAAACAGATTTTATTGAAGATTTAGGCCTGGACACGGCTGAATAACAGTATAAGAAAAAGTAGCTCCAAAAAACCTTTCTTATTAAGGGTAAGCATCATTCGTTCCATATTAACAGGCCGATCTGTGCTATGGCGGTTATTAACCCAAGCTTGTTAACTGGAAGTGTATAGAAGTCGTTCTTTAAAAAAGGAACAAATCTCGGTGAGGACAATGAAAAATGTTATGAATACTTTCTTAGATTTTTCATAGAATTGTAAAAAAAAAAAAAAAAAAAAAAAAAAAAAAGTTTGTAAACTGCGCTTTTCACTTTAGCTACTGTGCAGGTAAGTGTTAAGGATGGGGGATTCACAGTGGAGGGGAAATGTGACCGCTGTCTGTTGCGCACTGAACGTCGGCAAGCACCAATTGCTTGCCTAAATGGTACTAATGTTTAATATTGGTATTTACTTCCTAAGTCAGTGCTTTCATACTTGTATCGAAAGTTAGAATGAAACACATTATTTCTTTCAACTTTGGATGAAAAAATTATAGGCAATAAACTTTTTCCATTCAAACATTTAGTATACGACAAACAGATACGAGTACAGTACATTTTAGTTTAAGCATTAGTGAAAGTTATTACATCATTCAATAAAACAAAATATAGGAGGAATGTTTTATTTAATAATTTATAGAAATGTAATAAAAATTAAAACAATGGAGGTTAAAACATTCAGTGAATGTTGTTATGGTTGTATGCGTACAGTTGCAATAATCTATTACTGTGTGTCGAACTCCAGTTTAAAACATAAATCTACTCAATCTTCTCAGATCGTGCAATGTTTGGAGGGAGAACATGGTCAGGAAACATGTGTCTTCAAATTCTGCAATTCCACACTATTAGGCACTATTGCAACATAGAACTCAGGTTAAAAATGACTATGTGCACAAAAGAAAATGCTAAGTTGTGGCGAAACCAAATGCTTAAGGAAGAATATGAAGAGGACGAAAAATGCTAACCATCGTATTCTTTCACGACTTTTAATATGCCTTGTAATTATTCCCCAGTTGAATTATAAGACTGTGAAAAATGAAAAAACGTATAAATTATATATATTTTTAAATTTGCTATACATAACTTTTCTTTTCCTCAGCTTCTCCTCGACCCTATAGCTTTCAAAATTTCAGGAATTGTTCTTGATACCTTAGCATACATAGCAATTTACACATAAAAAAAAACTAATTTAAAAAAATATGGGTTGCAATGTATGTCCAAAAATGTAAAATATTTTGGGTCAAAGGAGTTTTTTTTTTTCAAAGTAAAAAGTTGGTTTATAAAAGAAAATTAAAGTGAAGTCAGTGCAATTAAATGCAATAAAAATGAAATACTTACTCCCAATAGACCCTAAGAAAAAGAAAACTATTTGTAAATTTTAATAATTTAACATTGCTAGGATAGGGCATACCGGATCCCCTTAAACACTGCGATTTCCCAGGCTCATAAATAGAGGACAAACGAGTCCACGTCCCCAGGCAAACCACAACAGTTAGTAACGTACACTTAACGAACATTTCAAGCGAGAGATTTGAAATTGAAACATGTGACATTGACAGCTGCAAGAATGACACACTCACCAACAAATCATTAACATACTTAAAAATGTCATAGAGACCTAAATGATGAATCATTTTAAAGATGAAAATCTGAATTATAAAGAATGACCAAAATAGAAAAAAAAATGTTTTTTTTTTTGCCAGATATTTGGCCTACCGGGTGTCCTTAACTTAAAATAATAATGAGATTTTAGCAACAATGTGGGTATGCAGTATAAAAGTGCTATTGAAACCATTTCGACCTAATACTTAACAGAAAAAAATAAGTTGTGAAAAACGGGAGGCCAACATCAGAATTCTCAAACTTGGCTCAAAGTATCAATAGATATTTTTACACTATTACATACCAGAATGCGATTGGTTGTTCAGTAGTATCGAAATGAACACTTTGTTTTATTGGTACGGTCTGCTATTTACATATAAAGGATAGAAACACTAGTTGCATGAAATGTAAGTACAAACATTTTAGTAAGTCATAGCTGCTTTTCGGTAAAACGGAACAAAGACTGTGCTTGATGATAAGTTTAAAAGCTGTGTATAATTGCTTAATTAAAAGATAAATGAATCAGGAATAAACTAAAACGACTTGCCAATGCATTAGACAAATGCTGGCCTTTTAGGACCATCAGGAAATGGAAAAACTTCATTAACCATGGAATTGTTAAATACGAGGATCTTTTGAAAAGTTCTCGGAATGACCCACAGGTTGCAGCAGCAGTTCAGAAGTAGTTTTGTTATAAAAAAACCATCCATCTTCTATAGAAACATTTGTACGATAACACGTGGATTGGTCAAGAATCAAAGTAGCTGTTTGTTTCAGCACAGATGTATGCATGGCGAACATCGTGAGGTTATTAAGTACTTGGTAAACAAGGACATAGACACAACAGATACACATATGACAAACACTCTAGGGGACTCTACACCGTCATTTTCAATCACTTCCAAGTGAACCACGGAGTTTAAACGGGCTGTAAAAGCTTGGAAGTTGACCCAACTGATTTAAATGCCGGTTTCAAGTAAATTGACAAGTTTAACGCAGCAATGAGCGGTATTTTTGTATCTGACAATTTCAAAACGATATTTTTCTGCAAAGAATTACATCCAGCAGATATTTGACGTTAGATATGGGAGAAATGTTATTTACACTGCGAACTATGTTACATAAAAGGAAATGAGGATGGAAAACCGGTCTATTGCTTTAAACCACGCCGGCAGCTATGATCTACAAAGTAGGGTTATCATTTCTGCATGATTTCAAGTGCATTCTGATGTAAAGGCTTCTGCCAACACATGCCCACAGGCATTGGATGCCCTAGCCATCAAATTTTGCTCTCAGTTTAGTGACTACTAATAGCAGCCTTTTTAAAATCACAGGGAGATGATCTCAGAGCAGAGCTGATTCTGTGCGTCACAACTGCATTTATCATTTTGAGCTTCTGCAAATAGATACCACACGTCGATGATGCAATGACAGTTGGATAAGTTACTTTTATCTGTATAAGAAATGAAATTTCGAAAACTACGAATATAGAAATATGAAAAAGTAAAAAATAAACGTGCATGTTTCCTAAAGCTTTGGATATTATTTCATGACTGCTGCTGAATTGTTTCACTCACCTACATGCACTAGCTAGCCAGTCGATAATAATACTGTGCAAGTGCGGATTGGGTTAAATTTGCATTCCCTGTGTTACAAAGTTCTTTCCTTCTTCTTCCTGTCCGCCTCCTTACTTTCTCTCTCTATTTCCATCTTACTTACTTTCTGCTTCCTTTCTTTTTAGCATATTCCGAAATAACGTAACTATGGCCATTGTACCCATGAAAAGATTTTTAATCCCCCCCCCCAAATCTCCATCGACCTTACCCACTAGGCACAGAAAATGACAATGACATAAATTTATGGTGGCCGGCCGTACTGAAAACATGCACTATTGCGCTCTGATCGGCAGTGAAAGGTTGTGTTTTGTTTGGAAACAATCATATTCCGAGTAAACAAACACAAAGGTAGTTGGGTTAAACAAAACCATAGCAATGAAATTACCCGGTAATGAGTCACCGGAGTCCATGAGTTCCCTATGTGAATACACTCAGAAAACATCCCTGAACAACTTGTGAAAGTTTGTCGGTGGAGTTCGGATTCATTCTGTGTATGCGCTCCAGAGTTAAGTCATTTCGTGGCAACTATTTTTTTTTTTTTTTACTTGCAAACAAGGGATAATGTGAAAAATCTAAGATATATGATTGAAAGTATATGAGCATTTACTGCCGAGTGATGCCAGCGACGGAAGGTTGGATGTAGGCGGACCTCGAAGGGAGGAAACAAATAACAGGTAACCAAAAACATTGGTATGGCATAAGTAAAAGTTACACTTAACTACTTACAAAGAGTTGCAAAATCCTTCACAGGACGGGTCTCCGAAGTAATCCAAGACGTTTATTAGCCTTGGGGAAGGCGCTGAATAGCATCTGCTGCATGTGAGTTGCTAACGTGAGCCACCTCGCATCGAAATGTTGTCAAAATGTTTACTGTATTAGCAAAACGTTTCCCACTCAATGGCTGCTTCGTTTTGGGGATGAGATCATAATCAAGGGACTGAGATCAAGAAATATGGCGGCTGTGGAAGATCTTCCCATTCCCACCGCTGTAAAGACACGTGAGTTGTCGCATTAGTGGATAATAATGGCGTTATTCAAAAGCTCTGGCCGTTTGGTGCGTATAGCTCGGCGCAACTCTGACATTCACACACACAAAAAGACTTGTAATACTGGGCGTTCACAGTGTTCCCCTCAAGCACTGAGTGACACACAAACGCACCTTGACTGTCATATACCAGAATGACCCTGACTTTATCTGGTGAAGGAGTTTGCGAAACTCGTGTTTACGTGGTGACAAAGAGTGACTGTAGTTTGAGTAACTGATTCATACGCCCTTGCCCAAGTTTCATCGATTGCTATGATTCGATTCGACATGGCATATCCTTCTTCCTGAAATCTCACCAGATTGACGCGACCTGTATTTTAGCGAGTCCACTTCTGTACTTCACTGAACTGATGTGGCACCCACTTTGCACACATTTTCCGCATGTTCAGGTCTTCTCGTAAAATGCGATGCACTGTTTTTGCCGGAATTCCTGTTTGCTCTTCTAATTCCACAAGTGCCCAGGCCTATCATCGCATAAGCATCGTTCCACCACCATCATCCTTGTCCGCGGACATAGGACGCCCACTACACGGCAGATCGGCAGTCGACATTCTACCCCTTTTGAATGCACCTAGCCATTGTTCAATAGAGCAGGCACGGGCACCCCAGAGTTTCATTCAAAAGTATTTTCCGTACACTTTCAATCGTATATGTTAAGAGTTTTAGCGCTGTCCCTTGTTTGGAGAAGGAAAAAAAAATATTTCCGTGACTTATGTTTTATTCCTCGTGTATATTTACTTGAATATATAATTAACAAGTTCAACAGCTGTTTGTTAAACATATATGTAAACTGCGGCGACAGAAGGAACATTAAATAAATTCATTGAGAAACTAAACCTCGTTCGGGGCGGATGTAGCGACCAAGTACATAAAAGATTCCTATGAAAGTTGTCCGCACTATTGCCTTACGCTATGCTCTAACCATATGAACATTTTATTGTTTAGCATCTAAATCATCTTGGCGTGCTCTCGTATTAGCAAATCTAGGATATCCAATAGAATGGCCAGAATGAAAAGAACAGGTTGAGAACTACAATACAAGGGGATATTGAGATTAATACTTCTTATGTTAAAAGAAAGTGTAATGCTTCCTTAGAGTTGGCCTAATTTTTATAATTTTATTATAATTTTCCATCTTCTATTGCAGGTATGAAGTGAGAATGATGCTTAACAGTAGATATTTCGTTACAAGAGAGTTCCGAATAAAAATGTGCGCCCTGTTTCATTCGTTAATTTACCAAGGTTATATCAACAGGATTTACATATCGTAAGTATGGCTTCCGAAGAAGGGAAGTAAAGCCGTGGGTCCCGTGTCGTACATTTATGGCATGATAAAGAACCTCAAGCCTGAAAGAAGAGACCTCTGAGCAAAATTTGTCGACCGTTTCACGCCCTCAATTGAATGGGACGCTGATGACCTGATATTAAAGCGCTTCCATAAATAAAGAAAAGAAGAAGGAAAAAAAAAAAGGATTTACATGAACATATTTGAACCTAGTGACTCACCTGGCTAGATCTTCTGCGGTAGGACGCTGCTTTCTAATGAACGCTTTAAGAGTTTGCCACGGTCTCACCGCTGAGGAGATGTTTGATGATGACGGTCAAGGATTTCTCCTATCTTTCTTATCGCCCTTGTTGGTTCCGATCTTGGATTTAACTACCGGAACTACCGGAACGCTGATTTTGCAATCTCTTAGCCATGTGCGCTAGACTGTCTCCAGAAATTCTTTGTCAAGCCGGTTTTCATAAGGCCAATTTTCATCCTTTACCGCTTCTGAAGACATTGGGGTTCTGTAACAAATATAAGATACAGTTGCCTCAAGATACTTATATGTACATATAAACCTAATAATTATTACTTTCTTGTACTATTCTTAAGAGAAGTACCTACTATTCAAATGTTACAGATTTAATTTTTGGAAGCAGGAATATGAAGATAATATTATCCATAATGAATACTATGGAATAATGCATTGCTAAATTTGTGCATTTTTTAATTAAGCACAAATTAAATTCAGCTCTATGCAGACATATATTGTATATTGGATGCAAAAGATACGTCACCAGTAAGTTTAGGCTTATTACACAATACTTTTTTTACTACAAGTCAAAATAAATTACAGTCTTGCCATCATTGTCATTTATGAAGGTAAATATTATCTGAAACTTTGGCAACTTGAGCATTATTCTGCTGAAACATGCTTAGTCTGTTCTGCATAAACTGACAAATATCGAAAGAGGTGTACAGGAAATCAAGAGCTACACTTCGCAAATGTAGTAAGAAATCCAAAACGCAAAGTGCTCAAATGAAAACGCTTGGGACACGCTTTGCTTTCGGGAGGTCCCTGGTTCAAATCCGTTGAGAATAGCCATCCTGGTTCTTGTTTTTGTGATTTCTCCTCGCCATTTAGGCGAATGCTGGGACCGAGATTTTCAGCTCTCCCATTTCATTCCATCTTGTTCCACAGTTGTGGTTGCAAGATTGAAAGTGGTAGCGAGAAGGGCTGGCGGGTGGCGGTGGATTTGCGTCTTTACAAAAAGTTCCTGTCCTGGAGTCTGGCCGATTCTTCCTTCTCCTCCTCCCCCACCAATAATGATAAAATAACAATAATAATGTTGTTTTTATGGCTACACCCGTGCCTATATTTATTGCATTAATAGTTTATAAATGAATCAAAAGGCTTGCAAAATTAGTGTCTGTAAATGAATTCAGTTAGCAACCATACTGCAGAAATACAATTAAAAAACAAAGCAAAAAAAAAAAAAAAAAACGGCAACAAAAGCGCTGGATTTATTTTCACTTGTCAGGGATTTAAGTAAAAAGAGTAAAGATGAGAAAGCAATTTCTGTTATCTAATCAAATGCAAAATGCTTCAATAAATAACTGCTGAGCGAAACTCTAGGCGTGATAAAAGCCTTATCATTCCGAATTACGTATTTCAAGGCTTGTTTACACGCACCAGTTAAATAACACCAGGAAATGTCTTTTGATTTTGATGCTGTTCGAGCTTATGCAAAGGTCACTAAGTACAGAGTAAATACCTAGGCCATAAAGAAGTTTTGTTAATTTGTTTTCAAAATACTCCTTGGCATTCCATTCTGCGGAAGCACTCATACCACTAGAGGCGGTTCCTCTCAGAAATTGCTGGTTCTTGCTATATCCCAAAATTTTCAATTTTAATTTTTTACAACTATTGTTTAATGCACTTTTATGAGTCAAAATATCTGTAGGTGGCTTCTATCTCCCCCCTAATGGTTGATTTACGGTTATCAGTAGGGACTTGGTTTGCAGTTGCGGTACAAACCAATGTCTCGGTAAGTGTATCGAATATTTTATGGGTAGCAATAGGAGACTCTTGCCCATGAGAGTCATTATGCTTATGCACCGTGTGAAACTTTCCAATCGTCACCTGGATTCCCGAAAATTTTGCCTTCTGTTCTACAGTCCGATTGTGTTGTAGATTTGGTTAATTTATGGACTCTCCTTTAACACCTCATGCCATTAGCTTCATTCAATTCAGGGCGCGAAACGGCCGAAAATTTTTGCTAAGAGGCCTCCTCTTTTAGGCTTGAGGATCTTTTACGTGCCGTAAATCTACAACACGGAACCAATGGCTTTACTTTCCTTCCGAAGGAAGACATGCTTGGATTTTTACGTCCGAAAAAATCCACCGACACTGACTGAGATTGAACCGACGATCTTGGGTCTACATACAAGCATGGTTATCACTAGGTCACCAGGACAGACAGACTTGTCGTTGTTGCGTTACAAGTTGAATAAAACTTTTTGAATGACAAATAACTATAGTGAAACACTATATTATGACAACACAGTCAGTCAGTGTTGGTGGTGTAGCGGTAACTATACTTGCCTCTTAAACTCAAGATCGCGGGTTCAATCCCGGCCAGGGTCGATGGATTTTATCGGGCGTAAAAATCCTAACTATGGCCTCCTTCGGAAGGGAAGTAAAGCCGTGGGTCCCGTGTTGTAGATTTACGGCATGTAGAAGAAACCTCAAGGCTGAAAGAAGAGGCCTCTGAGAAAATTTGTCGGCCATTTAACGCCCTGAATTGAATGGGACGCTGATGACCTGAGATGTTAAAGAGAGCCCGTAAATAAGACAAATATAATAATAACAACAACACAAACACTTAGCCACTCTCAGTACTCTTAGCAAAGCGAATCTTCTCACATTTCGTGCTGCTTGGTTGGGAATACTTGATAGCTGCTCTTAAGAAACTTTATAGTAATGCAGTCTGTTTAGAAACTCCTGACTGAACCGTTCACATTCTCTTCTTTCTTGTAGGTTTAAACAGCCACACAACGACAGAAAACGAAATATGTCAACTTACAAGTTAGAGGTTCTATTTGGAATTTCAAAGTGAGGGACCGGAGTAAAGTGCGGAAACCTACAACATAATCCACGCTGATGTTAAACCTCCCCCTCAATATCTCAATTGCGTGTTTTTTATTTCAATAAATTGAATCGACGATTGCAGGAAAGAACTTCGTCTATATTTTCATCAAACTGAGCTAAGGACCAGTTGGGAATAGACATGTCTAGGGACTCCACGTTCAGCTAATAAAGTTTGACTCATTTACGAGGACTGCTCAACAAATGATGATAATTTTCTACAGAAATAATTTCTCTAGCCAAAATTTAACTTTACAATATGTGGTTACCTTAATGCGTATTAGGTTAGTTGCTGTTCACTTTCGGTTCCTGGATATGAGAGTGTGAAAGTTGAGACGCGTTCAGTTCCGCCTACCTCAAAATGGAGGTGACAATATACTGCTCTGGAAATGAGATTTCGTCTCAACTGAGGCCAATGCAATATCATAAGTGGCGTATGGAGACTATGCTATTCCCTAAAGCACAGCTCGAAGATGGTTTAAGAGAGGAGGCAATCAATTTCATAGGAAGGTGAGCTCTAACTAAAGAAACGCTGCTGTCATTGTGAGTGACTGCCTTATTCGCTTCGATTTAAAAAATTCGGCAATAACGAGGAAATTCAGCAGCTGTCCACTAGTACTACCGACAATGGTTTCGAGACGCCATTATGAAGTTCTCAGGAAGATGACAACGGTTGAACACTGATGAAACATGAGATGAAATGATGTATTGGGAAAGGATTTTTTAAGGAAGGAAACGTTCCAGGCTTAAGTTTACATACCTCCCCGTAATTTGCCACTTATGAGGATTGAGGAAAAGAAAAAAAAAAGAAAAAAAAGAAAAAAAAAACTTAGTCAGGCAGGACGGTCGTGGCGGAATTTGAACCCCAGACCTCCCGCTCACAAGTTCGCACCTTAACGACCTCGGCCACCCGTGGCGGTCCTGATGTTGGTGGGGAGTATATTGGGAGATCCTGAATGTTGTTGATTTGGTTTATTTGCGGATGCTCTTTAATATCTCAGGTCATCAGCGTCCCATTCAATTCAGGATGTGAAACGGCCGACAAATTTTCTCAGAGGCCTCTTCTTTCAGGCTTGAGGTTCTTTATCGTGCCGTAAATGTACGACACGGGACCCACGGCTTTACTTCCCTTCCGAAGGAAGCCACACTTAGAAGTTTTACTGCCCAAAAAATACATCGCTCCTGGTCGGGTTTGAACCCGCGATCTGCACCAGAACCAGCGTCATGTGCTGTGAACCAAGTTCTATAATAAATAAGGTACAGAAAAGTGCTATTTCAAATAATTTCCGAACGCTCGTCGTAATATGATCACAATTACCCGGAAAAGCCCACAAAATCTTTAATTTGTTTGTTTATTTATTTATATTAACGTTAATATGTAGGATAGTAACGAGGAGGTAAATACCAAATGCTTGTTTAACAATTTCTGGTCATATGTGCCGGTAAATTCTCCATAAATACACACCACACTAGCACGTAGAAGGGGAGGTGTGCCAACTCAGCTGATTGTTATGCACTGCATAAACGACACGTTATCTTTCACAGTGAAGCAGGGATGTCCAGCTGCGCCACGTTATTTCCTTCTTATGTAGGATTCAAGGAGCTTCCTTGCCGCTACAGCTTTTTTGTATATACAATTTTAATTAATTGCGTGACGGTCACGTTTTACTTTGACACTAATTTCGTATTGGCGTGGTGTGGAGTGAAGTAATTACTGAAGATAGAGAAACGTTTACTGACCAAGCAAGCCTTTCTCTACAAAACGCTCCTAACGCGGCCCACGGGATACACGCACATCTATCTTTCATTATCGCGTCTCGCGCTCCACTACGTTTCGCCATTCAGGGTGCTTCCTCTGCCCTCGATTATTCATGTTGGCAGCACTGCCGGCGGCGGAGAAAATATGTAACACGATTACTGTCTTCTATTGAGGCGATAAGTAAAGACCAGCATGGGAATACGGGCGAGGGCAAATGGTGAATTCGTCAGAGGGCAAAAAGTCGGGGGAGCACAGTATATTTGGGTTTCCCGGAAATTAGAGAACTTGAAGCTTCTAAACATAATTCATCAATAAAAGTTACCCTATGTCAAGAAAATCAGTCGCATAGTCCATTGCATCTAACAAGCTGAACTGTTAAGAGAATATTTTTAATGCCTAGAAGAATGTCGCCAGCAGCAGGCTTTCCACAGGTTGCAAACTTTATGTTCAGCACATCTCACAGTTACATCATGTGCATAGTTTAAATACTTGGCTTGCACATGCGCAACACGTTCCCTTGCCTGCTCTGCTGATAAATAAATTCGCCAATTACATGCACTTTACATACCGCCTATCTCTTAACAGGAGCCAAGTATGCGAATGTATCACAACCTCATTCCGTTACGCAATCGGAATTTGCATACACTGCGCTATAGTATGGAAAACGGTTAATGTTTAGTGAGCGTTCAATTACCGTTCAGACTGGAGTTACTGAACTTGCTCAGTCAACTGTTTCAGTTGCATTTCTGTAGCAAGGGTATAGTGTATTGTTGTGGAGTACACTAAGAATGAGCTTAACGAAGGATCAAAGAATATTTATGATTGCATAGCAAAGTTGGTGAGAATTTCGTGTTAAAGATTGAGAAGTAGCCTTTCCATTGGGATTGGTGAACAAAGTTTGTTTGAGCCGAAATGATTTCACTAACATGAAGCAGAAAACAAAAATCGAGCCAGAACAAAGGACAAACTTGAAGAAAAAAAGTCATTGTTTAGAAATTTTGATGATAGGCTTCAAAGAAATAAAATCAACGTTTATTTGTATTTATTGGTTTATTATTATTCAAGATGCACGCCATGATAATGTGGATCATGGCCCGAATAGGGCCTAAAGGACAATGCCATTATTATTCTACCGAAAAATATTCAAAATTCGATTTGGTTCTTTGTTCTGTTCTTAAGAGGAATTGTTTTAGGCTCTTCTATATAAAATACAAGTAATAGTGAAGCATTCTGGCTCGTCTTTTTACGGACAATGTTGCTCTCTAGCAGCATACTGTATTTCTTATAAACAATCATTAAAATATTTGAAAAACATATAAAAGTGTTCAGGAGACATAATTTACTTCCTTCATTCTCACATTTTTTCATGAGTGCCAAATAAAGGGTTAACGAAAGCTGCTATATCTCTTCCCACATATATAACAAAACAAATTTGGATCATTTACACAATCAAAATGGTTTACTATATTACGAAAAATATTAATAAGGTAAACTTTAGAATTGTGAAAAATTCTGATGTAGTACATGAAAATGGATTTCATTTTTGTAATCAGATGAAATTCTGGTTTTGGAATATTCATTTTCCTTCAAAACAACAAAACCATGCATACCAGTGTAATTTAGAAGAACGCTGTTTTCAGTATTTTTTGATATCTTCCCGCTATTTTGTTTGGGCAACTGAAATGTTAATTCAGAGATGAGAAACACGTCGAGATGTTGAAAATTGATACCTGTATGCTTATTCTATTAGCTACTCTTAGACAGTGAGAAAGTGTAAACTAAGTTTTCTGAAATTAACTTGTGTTTTATTTCCACATTTCTCTTTTGACCTAAACTATGGAGGTGGATTTTATACTGTGATTTATTTGTATTTTGACAATTTTTAATATTTAAAATATTTTACAACATAGGAATTTAAACTGGAACCAATTCAATGGAAATAGTGCAAAGAATTATTAACCTATAATGAAAGTGTGGCCTCTTTAAGCCCTGCAAATTTCATGGTTATAGCTTTAACAATGTTTTAAAAAATGCTCATTTCAAAATTTGCATTACTAGCATAGCGAGATAGAGAGTTATAACTTTCTACTATCAGCTAACCAGAGATACCCTCGCTTGAATTTTTAGGATGGTCGCCGCGTACGTCACAGATGAGTTTATGAAGAGGCCTTATGTCTGACATCCTGACAACTTGCTCAGGCAGAAGAACGTCCTTCATGTCTAATGTCAAGAACGTGACCGCCATCCTGATATTCACAATGTTGTATTGCCGGCCAAGGGCAGTCGTCATTGCATAACTTAACTCCGCGGTTCAGGACGGATGCAATTTGACACATACCCCCCACAGTACACTCCAGGAAAGTACTGAGCCTGACATAACACGCTACATATGAACAATCTACTTGCAAATTGCGCAGTCACCAATTAATGAACAACGAACTGATATACTGTCAAGTAGTTTAGATAAGTAAATTCTGTGTTTGTGCTGGCAGAACCAGAAAATATTTGCTTCTACTTCCTAATAATTGTAGTTACTTACCACCCTAACATTTCTATTTTCAAAACAGAAAATAAACTAAAATAAAAGTACAAGGCAGATATGCCCAGATAAACTGCATATATAGTATATCTTTTTATTTTTATGTTTTGTTTATCGTCACTATGATAGCATTGATTTTCTAGATTATAGACTGATACTATAGATATATAAGTCTATAAGGATGAATGAAATGAATTAATGGCGCAAACGAGCTCGGAATCCTTGGAGCCATAAAGCTATCTGGCATTCACTGAGGCGGTCTGATTTTTAAAAATAGTATTTAAGGCCCATGTTTAATGCTGAGGCATCACATGCGATGGACACTGGTGATATATGAAATGATAAATTGGGAAAGGTTTTATTTTTAAGGAAGGAAGCGTTTCAGGCTAAATGGAGGATAACTGCCCAGCATTCACCATTTATGAGGGCTGAGGAAAACCTGGATAAACCTATCAGGAAGGAAGTCCTGAAAGGAATCAAACGCCAGAAGACATCCTACTTCAAGTTCGTTCCTTAACGACCTCGGCCACTGATGTCGGTCATAGCATTGATAAAAATAAATGGACAAAAGGTAAATCAAAGTTCCGGGCAGACACGAACAGCCCGGCAGAATAAAACGTACAAGCTCAAAAATAAAAATCCGTCACGCAGGAGCTGCATAAACTGAGCGAGCTCCACACTTAGTAAAGTAACTTTAGAAAAGAATACAAAATTAAAATTATTGCTCAATTAATTAAAGAAATGAAATAAATTATGACATTACTGTATGGTATTTGGGGAACCAAATTATAATTCTTGCAATCTATAAGTATCACAAAAGATAAAACGGCCTTTTAAAATGATAATAATAACAATAATAATAATTATTATTATTATTGTTATTATTATTATTATTATTGTTGATATTAACCCATAAATATTCATGGTATGCTATTTATTATTATATACATGACCACTGATTGACAAAGTTATTATGTGTGGGTATTTTTAAATTTAACTATGTTTATGAATTGGGCCCTTGATATTATGAATACAATCAGTAAAATAGAAAAAAATAACAAAACGTTTCGAGTAACATTGTATATTTAAGAAGATGTTCTTGTGCTTCAATAAAAAAGATATTACTATTTAAAAATAATGAAAATGTGCTAGACAAATATAACCAATGAACAATATACAATCGAAAGTTTAATCGTTTTATTAAATATTAATTTAGTAAAAACATGTAACGCAAAACATTTCTAGAGGTTGAGTAGCCGGAAGCTTTCACGGCCGGAGTCAGACACATAACTAGAAGTTTCTTCCGGGCTTAGGAGTCGTGGTCTGTTGGAGCTAAGGAGTCCAAACGTTTCACCCCCACCTGCGGAGGACATCTTCAGTGGCGCGGTCTGAGTCTTCAGGAAACTTCTAGTTATAAGTCATTTCTAGAGGTTGTTACATACAAATAAAATTCTGAAACACATAATACATTAATACTGCACATTTGCTATCTTTTGTTAAATATAAAACATATGTATAGTTATAAACACAGTTTATATGCTGAATTAGTTTGTCCTTTTGTTTTAAAACAATATAGAGAAAATTTAAGGAAGAGAGCTTTTAAAATTTCGGTTTTCAAGTATATCCATCCCTACCGCCACGGGTGGCCGAGGTCGTTGAAGCACGGACTTGTGAGGTCTGGGGTTCGAATTCCGCCAGGACCGTCACTGAGTGAGATTTTTTTCCAGGTTTTCCTCAGTCCTCATAAATGACAAATGCCGGGGAGGTACCCTAAAATTAGACCTGGAACGTTTCCTTAAAAAAATCCTTTTCCAATATATCATCTCATGTGTCATCAGTGTCGTGGTACCTCAGAAGTACAAACGGGCGTTAAACACTATTAAAAGAAGAAAAGTATGCCCCTACTCCTAATGATCCAATTTCCCTAATAATAATTCTCTATTTTTCTTATTTTTTTTTTTTAATGGTGTATACCGAATTTTGTTGTAAAGAAATAAATATTCGTATCGCTAGAGCGATTTTTAAAGTTTGGGTTTCAGGTAAACCCCCAGTCTTAATGATCCGATTTTCCTGATTTTCGGGAACTATATTTCTTGTCGTTATTGTAAGTAAGCATTTTAATAAATTGTTTGTTTTTGTCACAGAATAATTGTGTGGACGTTCTTTTTGCTGTACGTTTATAAGAAGATCCAAAGCGTATAGCGCAAAGAACTTACATGACACCTTATCCTTTCAAAGCGCGGATGAAAAGGGGCGGGTCCATTCTCGAACAGAGAGTTACCAAAGAGAAGTTGTCTTTTCCATGGCTGTCAAATCCAGTGCAGCCTGATATGTTGGAGTAGTGCCTGTTGCTGCCACAAGGGGCACCACTGTCGTCGGCATCTCATTACCGATTGCGTCCTGGGTACATGGTCACCAGAAATTAATTCCCAGTTGAATTTATGTCCCGTTCCTCTTGGGGGCAGTGATCC
This sequence comes from Metallyticus violacea, assembly GCA_030762175.1. NCBI lineage: Eukaryota > Metazoa > Arthropoda > Insecta > Mantodea > Metallyticidae > Metallyticus > Metallyticus violacea. Next base: position 20,454,312 of record CM060831.1, on the reverse strand, counting down.
AAGTTAATGTCACTTGGTGAGAGAGAGGTGGGTGGGGGTGGGGGCTTTGACATGCACCGACAATCTTGCCTGCGAGAAATTCTACAGCTGCCTTTGAGCTGGTGCTGCCGCCAACAGAAATTCTTGACAAAGTATATCACGAAAGTAATTCTTGAATGTGACTAATTTTGTAAGTTCTGAGCTTTGATAGAGCATACAAGCGACTTAAGATGTCTGTTCCCTGAACCTTCAGAGAGATTTTGTTGGAAAGAAAACTTACAGCTACCAAAAATAGATAAAATACACACTATCACAAATATCGCAAAATATCGAACAGATCGTATTCTTCTTCAAAAGTAGCTTAAAAGCAACTTGGGGAAAAAGACAGCAGAGGAAAATGAAATGGAAATATATTATTAATTGAAAAAAGAATTATAAATAATAATAATAAAGTAGACAGGGGAAAAATAACATACAAGATTTAAACCCGGTGTTTTGCGCGGTTTTATGTTTTAGGTGATTGATATATGAAGCTGTCTTTCCCTTCCTCGCCTTTCACCTTGCTACTACGTATGGATTGTCAACTTGCTTGCCTATTGGTTACAACAATTCGGTATTACGAGAAGGGTTGCTAGCTATGCAGCATAGTGAGCACACCAAACACTGCTGGATTTGTTTTCTAATAAGACGCCAACAGGGAGCCTGCAGATGAAGGGTGGGGTATATTTTCGGCTTTGCAATTCTAAACTATCTTCTGGAGCCTACTTCCCTGTGACCCAGGTATTAGCAAAAGGTTTTGTTAAATCATTACCATGGCTCAAGGTAGATTTCATAATGTTTTGTTATATAAAATACGGCAAACTTTACTGGTTATGAATCACGTTATATATATATATATATATATATATATATATATATATATTTACCCTGGCAAGAGTTAAGGACATGGGCCTTCTTTTCCACTCTACCAGGCGAAGAACCATCAAAAGTACCAAGTACAAAATAAATAGTTATATAAAATACATAAACAGCCAAATTAATTATTCAATGCACATATTACACATTTTAATATAGTTAGAAAGTTGATAAAGATAGAACTAGAATTCCATTTGTTCTTCAATAATTTTTTTCGAATACAAGGGGGAGGAAAAGGAGAAGAAATGAGGAAAAACAACAAGAAAAAGTGAAAGATTTAACTGTTGTGATTCCTAGAGATGAAATGTAATTCAATTAAATGTACATTTAAATTGCTTTATTATCCGACAATCTCTGACTTCAGGAGCAAGGAAGTTCCAGATTCTGGGAGCTTACACGCTGAATGAGGTTTAGTAGAAAAGCGTTCGGTGACGAGGGATAAACAGTTAAGTCATATTCCGGGTTCGAGGTTTGAACAAGAGCATAAGGGATGGAGAGTCCTACGTTCTTTTTGAGGTAGCCGCGACTGTCGGTTGCGTAGCGGTTTCACTTGATCAAATTTACAAGTGTTGAAGACGAAATGAACACAGAGTTTATGAACGCTTTAATCTGTCGATCTGTTCAGTATTCAGATTAGAGCACAAGACATCACAGTAATCAAAGTGTGGCATAACAAACACTTGAATGAGATTCTTTTTAAGATTGACAGGCAGATCAAAGGTCATGATAATTTTGGCAGTGTTTTGTTGTATTTTGTAATTGTAATTTGTTTGGCCAAGAGTCACCAGTTGAATGATTCAAATATTTAAACTTTATTACACGAGGTTTTGTGATTTAAAGTGAGCAGTTAAACGTTTTAATCAAGTTGTAAATATTCAGTGCATTACTGCTGCTATACGTTTTCTCAATTGTACGTTATATTAACAAACTGTATTTATATATTTTAAAAAAATAAAATTTGTTTTCCACATGTTATGAATCATATCCAGGGAGCTTCCTTCAACACGTCCTGTCATTCCTGGTGGTCTAGTGATAACCATACTCGCCTCATAGGCCCAAGGTTGCGAGTTCAATCCCGGCCAGGGTCGATGTATTATTTCGGGAGTAAAAATCTTCCAGAAAGGAAGTAAAGCCGTGGGTCCCGTGTAGTGGATTTACGGACGTAAAAGAATCTCAAGCCTGAAAGAAGGGGCCTCTGAGCAAAATATATCGGCCGTTTTAGCCCTGAATTAAATGCGACGCTGATGACCTGAGACGTTAAAGAGCGTCCGTAAATAAAACAAATCAATAACCCTCCGTCCTAAAGTAAGAACTTGTCGACACCAACGGGAGAATGTCGCTCTCAAAACGCTTGCAAACAGGGTGCAAGTGCATTTTACTTTCTCTAACTTCACTTGAGTTTTTATGAATTTTATCAAAACTAATCATAAAACATAAAATAATGCTCTTCTCCATCGGCGAACCGATGCTATGACGCGCTTGTTTTTATTTATTGTGAAAGAGGCGAGAGTCCCCGACTCAAAAGATAATAATGATAAAGCACGTAGGTGGGCCTGCCGTGCAAAACGAGAACTGATGGAATGGAAAGGTTTATTTTTCCCTGCCTGGCACAATATTTATTCCAGCTTTTCTCTTCCTGTTCGCGTTCAAAACTAAATGTCATTTTCACTAATAATTCCAGATTGAAAAATATATATATATTTGAACAGTCAAAAACAATACATTCATCATTCCCAAACAGTCGTTTGATATTGTCTGAATAATGAAAACGACAGAGGAATTATATTGATGATTATTATTTATTGTTAAAATGCAAAATGTATCTTTTTCAAAGCCACCAGTCTTCTGTCCATCTATCTGCTAGTGTATATATCTGTCTGCATTGTCTATTGATCCATTCCACTGCCCAAGAATCGAATCCCACACCTGCACCTCTTTTAACAGGCAAGTGCAATGAATATTATTATGTATTCTCGGAAGGGTACAGGGAAAGAAGGGGCTCTTCGGCATTTTATAAATTTTTCAGTGGAAACATTTTAAGCGTTTAATTCTGTGCACAGCCTAATATTTAACAGTTTAAGAGATTCTAGAAAGGGTAAAAATGAGGAAATTAAACGTTTTAATCCTACTAGAAGAGCCCGGAAGTTCAGACACTTATTGTGGTTAAAATAATCAGGCAAAAGGCACTTAAAATACTGAAAATAGACAGTAATGTAATTAAAATAATCATCTATTAAATGTGAATACAAAGAGTAATATCACTCATTACTGATGAAAACGGTATTTAAGATACTTGAAAATTACTTCATCACATAATTAAAGTACTTAAGCTTACTTTTCTTGGTTACAAGCAACAACAAGATGTTTTTTCAAAGTATCAACTGTCATAGTCAGTCGCTTGTCCGATAGTATATTTTTCATCATAGAAAAAGAACGTTCTATTTCCACAGAAGTGATTGGAGCATATTTAAAGCAAGCTATTTCAGAAGGACTCAAACCAGTTTAAGCAGACAGGACATCATGGAAATGTTGATAAAAACAAAGTAAAGTAGTTTTGAATAGTCCTGGCGAATGAGCACAAGATACGCAGTGGTCGAGTTCATTTTCTGTTTATGCGTTTATAGGGGAATCGGTTAGTATCTCTCTTACTTCCGTAATGAACACATTGTAGGGACCGTTTATTGCACAACTGTACACTCTCATCTTTCTCCTTTGCAAAGATGATTTAAATAAAGACTCCTTGTGTTCCATGTCGTCAGTCCTGAGTGACATAAGTTTTTACAGCTATCATAACAATGTTTAGACAACGATTGCTAACAATTTCACTTAATTAAATTCCATACAATGAGGAAAACAGTTTATTTTTGTTTGCTTTAATGACACTGATTGATGTTCTAAGTCGCATCTAGTAGCGCTCCGGCATATACAAAAGGCTGCACTAGTGGTATAGCTCTTTCTGTTATAATTATAATAATTGATGGACAAAAATTAACTAGAAAGATTACTTCTCTAACTTTTTCGTAATTCCAAGAACAGTTACACAAATTTTTTAAAAGGTGCTGTCAAAATGTTCCAGGAATCGGTCTATAGCATGAAAACAGCTAGAAGTATGGGGATGCGATCGTGAACTGTGACTTCATTAGTCAGTATATCGAGTGGGTTTTATGGAGCAGAGAGCTCCATTAAACTCGGTAAATCCGAAATGGAAACCCCTTTGAAATGATTTGGCAGGCTTATGACAATGACGCAATGAACCGTGCGAGGTGTTTTGGGTACAGTCACGCTTCCAGAATGCTTGGAAAATGACGAGAGGTCAGAACGACCGTACACGAATAAAAATTAGAAAATGTGAAAAAGAAAAGAAAAGAAATAAAGGGGGTAGACGACTTTTGCAGAAGATCGTTGCAGAAACATCCACGACATAGCCTCATTCTGAGGCTCTGGAGAGGATGTTTGATGCGCTAGGGGAACTGGATGCTCCATCAGGGCAATGTACCCGCTCACAGAGCGTTACTAACGAATGAGGTTCTCGACCGCAATGCATTGATCACTCTTCCTCACCCGCCCTACTCGCCAGACTTGGCCCCCTGTGACTTCTATCTCTTCCAGAACATGAAGCAGAAGCTGAAGGGTTGCCGTTTTGATTCCGTGAACGATCCAGCACGGATCGTAGAAGCTGCATGACACACTGAGACAGCAGAGAGAGGGGTATTGGAGCACAAAAACGTTATTTTGAAGGGAAAAGTGGCAAAAATTAAAGTATATATGGTCTGTCTTGAACTTTCTGAAAGCACCTACTAAACCTGTTTTTGTTCATGAAAATACATTTCGTATCACGAGTAAACGAAAGAAGCAAATTTGCTGTTTTTCGTATATGAGAGTACTAAGTGTAGACTGTTAACAGAAAAGTGTATTGACAGTAAATGTAAATAAATTTAAATGTAATTAATTTTAAATTAGTAAAAATACATTTAATAATATTGCGATGGAACTACCTTTAAAACATTGCCCAACAATGTGCATCTTGATGAGCTTCAAAGACAAATCACTACTTTTAATTTCGTAATACCCATGATTGTCATGTGTTAAAAGCACTGCCAAAAGTAACTTAATTTTAGAAGCAAACTGAATTTAATTTCGTAATACCATTGTTGTCAGTCACGTCTGTTAAAAAAATTGTCGGATGCATTATTAAGAAGCAAACACTGTTAAAGTTTTTTAACTGCTACAGCAAGATGTCAAAAGTTCAACTTCTAAAAGTTGGTTGATTAGAAATGACCCCAATTTTAGCACAGATGGTGGCAAAGACAAGTGAGCTGTGACAAAAATTTTCCTGCAGCACAAAGAGTCGGCAGGACATGTCGGCAGCATTGAGAAAAAACAGAGGATCCAGTTCCAACCACTAATTTCAGGTTTATCTGGCTCTCCAGAAGACACTTTTAATCCACGTTTATGTGAGGCAGTAATATCAGCAAATGTGCCAAGGTATGTGGCACAGAACCCAGAATTCAATAAATTTCTTCAATACTTCAATGGCCAAAAGATATCAGACGAATCAACCTTAAGGAAAAAAACATTTACACCAACTATTCGATAAAAAGATTAAATTTGTCAGAACAAAACTACAAGACTGTAACATCTGGCATTCAGTAGCTGAAGTCACCGATAGCTGTGATCATTTCATTGCTAACGTCGTGGTGGGCTAGTTAGAACTTACAGAACCTAGAAACCCGCCTCATATTATGTGAGAAACTGGACAAATCGAACCATGGCACCATAGCCCAGCTTCATCAGAGACGCTTTAGGGATCCTAAGACCATCAGAAAACAGAATGAGATAAGAAAATTCTACTGTTTGTGACAGACAGTGCCGCTTATATGATCAAGGCGGGAGAGACATTAAAAGGTTTCTAACTTAACCTGCTGCCTATCATCTGCCTTGCTCACGACTTATATCGATTGGCTGAAGAGGTTAGAAACATTTTCTCACGTGTGATCATCCGTGAAGAAAGTCTTTCTGAAAGTTCCCAGTCGTATTTAGATTTTCAAGGAAATGCTATCATTAATATCTCTTTCACGAAAACGTATCATCACACGCTGGGGTACTTGCCTGCAGGCAACCATTTATTACGCCAAATACTTTGAAGATTCAAGAGTGATACAGACCCGTTTGACGTCAAAGAAGCAGCCTGCATAGCAAAGACTAAAACCGTTTTTCACAATAATAACATCACTTCAATTCCCTTTGTTAAGGCTAATTTCATGATCTTTCTGACAAAACGCACTCTTGTACAGTACTAATCACTGTCACTAGGTGTGTCTGATGTTGAAAGTAGCATTTGTACTTTGAAGTCTACTGGACGGTACGGTATTACTGAACGCTCGTCTTGAAATTAGGCGAAACGTATGATTCCTACATGACGGCACCCCTGCACATTTTTTATTTGCAGCTCGATCACCCAAACAGAACATTTGGTGACAGACGGATGGGGCGTGGTGGCTTCCAAGGTACATCAAGCACGCTCATGTAATATTTAGTTTCTCAGTACCAATTAGTTGGGACAATACGTACACAGTGAGTTACATTTCATTTTGACTGGCAATGAACATGTTCCAGAACGTCAGATTTCATTTATGATCTTGCAGTGCGCCTGTTATTATACTGCATCTGCAACCCCAATGTTCCTAGCCTCAAAATGTTGGTACTGCCTTTCCACTCTACACTTTTGTGCACCCAGTATGTTCTATCTTGGTGATGAAAGTTGTCAGGAATGGAATCAGAAGCGTGAATGGAACTGGTGCTTCAAATGCAACATTGCGCTGACATGCTGCAACTGGAACACAAAAGTTTATAACAAACTTTTAAGACAGAGTGCTGTAATTTTCTCTATCAACGACTTATTTTTTGGCTACCATACTCGCAGATATCGATTACCCAGTTCCTTTCTTTTTTGGCTCTGCAGCTCGCTGAGTTTTGCCCCTTTATGTCTCCATTCTTTCCTATCTTAAACTTTCCCCCACCACTTTTATTATCCTCAAGTTCACTCTTACATCATGGGCTTACTTCTTTCTTGGCCTTCTGCAGTTCTTCCTTTCGTCCATTTTCCCCACTTAGTTGGGGAAGGGGATTTCTATGCTTTTTTCGTCTTAATTGTCTAAGCTCAGCCAAAAGGCACAGACTTCATAAACCTCTCAATAGCATTTATCTGGACTACTTTCGTCTTTGTATCTTACTGCCACGGGTGGCCGAAGTCTTTAAGACGCGGACTCGTGAGCGCGAGGTCTGGTGTTCGAATCCCGCCATGACCTCCTCCTTGTCTGAGGGTATTTTCAGGTTTTTCTCAGTCCTCATAAATGGCAAATGCCGGGAAGCTACCTTAAACTTAGGCCTGGAACTTTTCCTTCCTTAAAAAAATCCTTTCCCTATATATCATCTCATATGTATCATCAGTGTCGCCGCCTGTGGTGCCTCAGTAGTAAAACGGGCGTTAAACACCACTCAAAAAAAAAAAAATAGGACTTTGCGTCTTCCTACATAGCCCTGGAAATCATTATTAAAACTATCAAATATTGTGGTTATTTGATACTCCTCAGAATGCCAGCCTAGTATTTGAGTTCTCAGGTGAAAATTTAACCCTCCCCCCCCAAAAAGGAAATGTTCTCTAAAATCTATTCCTAATGCTTTGAGAGCTCATGTAAGCAACGACAATATGCATGGATCGACAGAAGCTGTATCTATTAATTTTAGTTGATAAATGCAAATCTTGATAAAGGTGTAACAACTTTATTTTATAATGAAACGAAGGACTGTATGTTTTAATTAATATAGGGTCATTAAAATATATGGAAGGCTATGACATATGTGGCATTTTCAAACCTAAAATTAACTATGTAGCTTAATGTTAATCATATTACGTTTTAGTTGTTAAACAGCTAAGTGCAATTGGTAAAATTAAGCTAACAATATAACACGCAAGTAAAATAATGATACGGGAAAATTATTACTTTAAGCCTGAAAGATGTGTTTTTTATTTAATGCCTATGTGTATCTTCATTTACAGTTACATTTTTTCTTACTAGAGAGGCCTAGCGCTGTGTAATAACCTTAAAAAATTCAACTTGCTGAAAATTCGCTTTCTCATTTTCAATTGCAGCTGCTGTATATTAACACCGCCCACAACTCAAATAACTTTTCTATATGTAGTAATGATATAAAATATGCTTATATTTAAAATTTTTCCGTTGTTTCAATTTACTCCCGATTTCACATGAAGTATGAAGTAATATCAGGACAGACACTGGAAGAATTACGGAAGCAGAGTTGTTGCGGCTGTACGGAAATTTCATTACAGGATATCAGAAACCGTGAATGCAGTCAGACGCCATTTCTAACAACTTGCATGATACAGATTGGAACATCTCATGAAATAAAGCTAATATTGTATTCATGCTACTATTATCTGCCCAGAAATGTCATCTACGGAGAGGGAGACATGCAAACTTGGCTCCGCAAGACTTACTTTCAGTTGCGGACGCAGGCCAAAAATCACTCCGTGTATTGAATAATTCCTAACTTTTTAGGATGCAAATGAAGTCATTTTATTCAATATGTTTAAATTAACAACTTTAAATTAAATGCGCCACCTAATTTTGCGCAATCGAGAATAGATTTCACATCCTGTTGCCAGGGTTCAGATTTTTTTAATAGTGTTTAACGCACCACAGACGATGAACATTGATGATACATGAAATGGAATAATAGCTTGGGAAAAGAACATTTTTTAAGGAAGGAAGCATCCCAGGACTGAGTTTAGGATACCTCTTTGTAATTTGCCATTTATGAGGATTAAGAAAAACCTGGAAAAAAACCTCAGTCAGGATGATGGTCCTGTCAGGAATCGCACCCTAAACTTCCCGCTCACGAGTCCGCGCCTTAACAGCTTTGGTCACTCGTGGCGGCCATTGTCTGAGATTATAGGATGATTCCGATATACAGAAATATGTAACTGATATTTTATGTATATTAAGGAATGCAATAAACACTTTCCAGTTGTCTAGGTGGTCTAGTGGTAACCATAATTGCCTCGTAGACCCAACACCGTGGGTTCAATCCCGACCAGGGTCGATGAATTTTTTCGGGCGTAAAAATCCAAAGTATTAAAGCCAAGGATCCCCTGTTGTACATTTCCGGTACGAAAAAGAACCTCAAGCCTGAAAGAAGAGGCCTCTGAGCAAAATTTATCGGCCGTTTCACGCCCGGAATTGAATGAGACGCTGATGACCTGAGATGTTAAAGAGCGTCCGTAAATAAACCAAATGAACTGCAACTTCCCAGTAAAATTCTGCTTATCATCTAAGAAGTGCTTACATACTTACGTTATTCGAGTAGTAATCCCTCTGAATATGCATGTCAACTAGAGCACAAAAAATAATGGAACAATTACACTTATTATCTTTCAATGTAATCCTATTTTTGCACATTTACATTGAGTAGCAATTTTTGAATAAAGTTCTAAATGCAAAGTTTTCAAGTCTTATCTGCCATGGTATTCTGCCTTTTCTATTCGCTTAAAATTCTCTTGCATTTTGTATTTTTATCTCCTTTAGTAATGGTTACTCAGGATAGGTATTCCTTATAGATCTATTAAAAATGGGTTTTCTGGGCCGCAGGAGGATACTTCGTTACATGACCGGACGTTTGTACCTACGCCCTATGGCGGGTACCTTAGGGAGGAAAGGGATAAAGTGAAGGAGACGCCGGGCAGCGAGAATCCACGGGCGGACGTAGCATATTTCCACATAGATCGACGCGGGGGAGGGCTCCGCCCCCCAAGGAGTGCGAGCATTTCAAAAGTTCATTTTCTAAAGCAGAAGCAAAGGCAGAAGCCGTTACCTCGCCTTGGCACTTGCGATCCTGTATTATAGAACCAACGGAATGAGCTGAAAAATCGTGGAAAGCAAAGAACGGGGGAAAACACGAAATAAATCAAATGAGAGGACGGACGACCCCAAGGGATTTGAGCCCGGAACTTTCCAAACGCAAGTCCCAAGTGTTTCCGCCTCTGTTATTAAATTTTACATTTAACTATAATGAGAATGACGTAGGCAACATCATTATATTGTTTGATTTTTAGCTTACGTTGTCGTGGATTAGCATCGTTTATAAAATCCGATCAAATTATTATTTTGATTGCTCACAGTACGCTGGGTTACACGTTATATACTACTTATTATTGATAAGTTTAGTGTTTAGTGTTTCATAAAACCTAAGCTTAGGTTAATATTAATATATTTAATTTGCGTACCCACTCAAAATCCACTTAATGTACTATTGAATTCACTTTTTTTTCTTCTTTTTTTAATGATAAACGTCTGTTTTTACTACTGGGGCACCACGGATGGTGGACACTGGCGGTACATTAAATGAAATGGTAAATGAAGACTGAGGAAAACCTGGAAAACCATCAGTCAGGGAGAACGATCCTGGGGAGATTCGAACCCCAGATCTCCCGCTGATGAGTCCGCGCCTTAACGACCTAGGTCACCCGTGACGGTACTCGCAGAAATGTGCCTATCATGTTAAATAACGTTACTTTCTTAAACCCTATTTACGTAGAAGCAGTTTTGTACTATCTCTTACAAGCAGTTCAGTACGATATAGTAGTGTACACCTCTGCCATCTATTGAGTAGCTCTTGAAACATTACGTTAGCAGCTTCCGCTTCGTGTGTAAGAAATGAACTAACTATAAAACTCCTTGTTAAAAGTTTATTCTTTTTATAACGGGAGCATTTCTGCTGTATTTCTTTAGCAAAAAAAACACCGTTCCACACAGAATACTCCCATAATAATTAGAGTCTGGATTTCTATGTAATATTCTAAAAATATGTGTCATAAAATGCAACATAAATATCTTAAAATGTGTAATATAAAATTGTACAGTATTTAAAAACTGTTTAAAAGGGTGTTACAATTAAATTGTGGCGAAACTTGGAAACCTCTTTCAAACGAAAATGCCGAGGACTTTTCATTTAGAAATTCTACCGCATGACCATGCTCGTCCACATTCATCTAAAAGAATCCAGGACTTGTTTAGAAATTCAAAAAGGAAATTTTGCGCCTTCTAAATTATTCTTCTGATCTTGCCCTGAGAGATTTCCATCCTTAAACCAGACAGGAACGGTTCTTCAGCTGAAGCAGTGAAGCACCACTGCACCTGTTTTCATTATACATTTAGTTTTCATTTTAATATTTTTATTTAGAAATATCCCAGTATTCACAAGAGGGACATGCTTTTTGAAAACTGTTTGGAGAGAGAATTATCGCGATATAAAAAGAGAAATATTAAAGAGTCCTGTGACAAAGGAAGCGGAGTTAGCAAGCGAAAGATTTCTTTTCTTTCAAGATGTAAAGCACTTGTCCAAAGCTCTTTTCATCTGCATTTTATGTCTAGTCGCCATTACAACCAAATATCATGGCCAGATATTTACCAGCACCCAAAGTAGGTATCGATAGTAGACTAAATGTTGGAATATGTGGTTCGCGTCTATTACAGTAGTTTATAGTTGCAAACAAATAAACAATAATGTGTTAGTTATTTAGTTTTTTATTGCGTTAATATTCATTTAGAGAAATAACACCAGGAACTTGTGTAATAGAAAGTGTTTAGTACAACATGGGTTGCTCTTGTGCGTCTTAATTATGGCATGCACAGCGTAATACCACATTTACATGTCCTAAATAGCAGTAATTAAAGGAGGGGTGGATAAACAGTATACACCATGTATATTTTGAAGTTAAAGATGAAGCTATAGTGTATAGTATGTATTAAACCTTTCGTATTAAAATTTGTGGTTAGGGGGAACACTTCCCTTGTGCAATTTCCCCTAATCTACCGCCATATGTGACAGTGAGAGTTGGTAATGAAAAGAAAGATCCGAAAAAGTATGAAGCGGGTTTTTGAGTTTTAATTAATGATATAAGCAGGATGTTGTGTTTTGACTCATTTGCAAGTGAGGTTAAGACAAGACAGGTGCATCCATTTATAACTATTGCCAAGGAAGACCATTTATTTTCATTAAAATAGACGATTATAAATATGATGTTCCATGTATTTTAATTTTAATTTTAAGTTGTCCAGTAATTTGGAAGTTAATGTATTTAATAAGATTTATGCCTACCTGTGGAAATGCTTAAAATATATATTATTTTATATTTCGTTTGCTTATAAGAACTATTGTTTGTAAACAATTTCAGATTCTTACGAACCATCGGAATATTTTCTAATGATAAACAGTGTTATCTTATTAACGTCACACTGTGTAAACGTTTTGTATTTGCTATTGGCAGTAGTGTGGCGACTTCCGCCGCCATTTTTTCCCCGTATTGGGTCTGGTAAATGTAGTCGGTCTTGGCTGTATGCATATTGTTATACTACCTGCTTCGAGAGTACGGTGAATGTATCGCCCTGAACTTTTGCGGGGAGAAATGCCCCTTGTAGAGGCTATTCAATAGTTTATGGTCACTTCCATTAAGTGTATAAAAATAGTTTGTGTAGAGCGGCTACTGGTGCGTGTATTAAAGTTAGCTGCTGTGAGTTGTGTGGAACTAAAGCATCGCAACAACTGAATTTTTAAAAAAACTTATTAGTGACTCGCAATGAATCTCCAAAATAAAACAGTTTGGTACACATAGCACAGTGAACTGAGGGCGATAAAAGGGAATACGGGGAGAGCAAAGCCAAGGCTTAATGTATCGCGCAAAAAAAAAAAAAAAAAAAAAAAAAAAAAAGTGAACTGCTACACAACAGACATTTTAAAAGTTCGTGGTATAGTGAATATGAGTGGTTGAGCTGTGGTTGTTACTTGCAGACAGTGTGGGATGCTGATAGTTTTTGTGACATAGCATAAGGGATACTAGAAGTGAGTTTTTGGCAAAATCGGTCAACATTTATTTATTTATTATTTTATTTATTTATTTGATGCAATTTATTCCTTGAACCTTTGGGCATCCACAGATAGTAGTCAATATTCGTTTGTTCCCACCCCCTCCCTTCGGGCTCTAAAGTCATTTAAACAGCTACGCATGTCCTTTTAAAACACACTGTTTTCCATTATAGTTTTTTATAAAATAGCGTGTTTCAAAACTTCATTTTCATAAATTCAAAATAACCCTCGCGTAACAGATTTTGTTTAAATTCAGTCAAAAGTTCCCTGAAGGGGCAGAAGTCCCCATTGCAATATTTTTAGTACAAAAAACATGTTAACACCAATAATATTAAAAAAAAAAAATCTAGGGAAAATAATTCATTATAAGATTAAAATATTTTATAGATTTTGATATCATTCACTAATCAAATTTATTTAAAACATCTATCTACCAATTTTTGTATGTGGTTTAAAGCTGCAATTGCCAAAATACCAACCAATATTCTCAACTCATGAGCCGCGTGGGACATTTTGGTTATGTGACATATTTACGTAATAAAATTTACGAAATGATTTATAGTTCACAAAGCATTTAGTCAACTTGAATGAAATTTGGTATATATATATTAACTTATCAGCAACATTATCACAGTAAAACTTTCAGAAAAAACCATACAAAAACGTGGAACTTAAGAAAATTCACTCCTAGTGTGCAATAAACATTCAAGATTCTGCTGAACATCTCAAGCGCGGATTGCAATTAAAACCGCTTCAGAAGAATCAGAATACAATTGAAATAAATAAAACATGACATTTTGTATGAGAAGAACTTCACCTATAGTTTATAGTTTAGGCCACGAGCCGCCACAGCAAGAAGTGCCTTGGAGATCAGCAACTTGAAAACGATGATGAACCGTAGTATTGAAAAACACCGCCTCCGTGGTCTAGTGGACGTTTGCGACAACTAATCTGGATGTTCTGGGTTCGATTCCTGGTCAGGTCAAACTGTCTGGGTAACATTTTTTTCGGAGCTTTCCCTTATTTTGAGAATGGGCCAAGTTCAGCATTAGTTCATTTTATTCATTTCTATCCTACCCCTGGTGCACCATAATATCACCTTCACCGTCATCTCCACTGGGACAAAGAAGCGGCGCCCGTCCTTAGAGATTCGCTACAGTGCCGCCAAGCCAGGGGAATTCCTCTAAGTGCGTGCAGACAATGGGCGGGCAATGAAAAAAAAAAAAAAAAAAAAAAAAGAAAAGAAAAAAGAAAAAAAAGAAAAGAAGAAGAAGAAGAAACAAATAAAACAAAAATGATAAAAAAGAATTAGTGCTACGATATCGAAAATGCTTGGAAAATAAGATGGTGTTTACGTGCAGAAATAACTTAAGAGGTTTTAAGATATTAATGACTTTAGTTCAAAATAAAAAAGTGAATTTCGCAATAATGAAACTTATTTACTTTCATATTAAGTCCAAAAGTATTAAATACTATCATTTTAATTTCTTCTTTCTCGTTTTCCCACTTTCAAATGTCTGCATAAAAACAAGTTGGCAATACTGCTTATCAATTACATTATTATAACCGGTATGCATGTGTGAATACAAGCTAAGTTTGGTCGTCAACTTTTTCACTTCTGTTTGAAAAGCAAGGAAATGGTGACAAATGGCTTAATATCAAATTTCAATTTTAGCATATTGTTGCCGGCAAAAAGTATATCTAAGAACTTTGTCATAGGACGACGAAAACTCAAGAGATTAGAGTTGAACTGGTAAATGTTTAGGTTTTCCAATCTCCTTTTAGGTACGACCCTTACCAAGGCCACGGAAATCGAACCCCAGCCTCTGCAGCTGCTACTCTTGCATACAATTCTAATAGCGAAATGAATAATTCATTCTCAGAGATAACAATTCGGTGGACATTAATAATCAGAATTCCATACTATAACAACTCTCCATGAATTTGTAATGCTCTATAGTAAATAAATTATTGAGAATATACGACAGTGCGGCATTTCCTGCTGTATAAATTTTAAAACATTTTTTGTTTTGTTTTGTTTTACGAAACGTATAGTTCATTTTGTATCTAATTGCGCGGAATCTGCTACATCCATACGAGAAAAATAGCACCTAACCACGAAAAGTAATGGTGATGGTCGAACAGTTTTCGATATTTTTCTCGCAGCTGTGCTTAGGGTACAGTCAGGGTCAAAACAATGATGCAGTGAACTCATCTTTCACATCTGTACTTAATTTTCTCGAATTATATTTACGATTAATACTGTATTATGAATAAATAATACAGATAAGTAAAAGAAGATGACAAATAAACGAATAAATATTTAGAACAATAACAATGAGGATAAAATAAAGGACAAAAAGTAAACAACTAATCAGAACATTTTGCAAACTAGATTCATTCACCGTGTTCTGCTCGAGGGCATTTCCACTGCATACAAAACATCATCATGCCGTCCGTGTTTACAGCTTTCCTGGGGATAAAACTGCGGTGGCTTCCCGTTGCTTTCTGCAATGGCGAAACAAGTGGCAGCGGAAACCGAAGTACCCGCAGCAAAACTTCTCAGGCGCCTTACTTAGGAACACTGGTATAGAACCCGGATCACTCGGCCGCTGCACCGGCTCCATATATCAAAATGATTATAAACAAAAATCAATAATAATAATAATAATAATAATAATAATAATAATAATAATAATAATAATAATAATAATAATAATAATAATAATAATTTGAGGAGTGTTTAACGCCCGTTTTTACTACTGAGGCACCACAGGCGGTGGACACTGATGGCACATGAAATAAAATTATATGTTGGGAAAGGATTGTTTAAGGAAGGAAATTCCAGGCCTAATTTTAGGGTACCTCCCCGGCATTTGCCATTTATGAGGACTGAGGAAAACCTGGAAAACAACCCAGTCAGGGAGGACTGGCGGGAATCGAACACCAGACCTCCCGCTCACGAGTCCGCTCCTTAACGACCTCCGCCACCCGTGGTGGTTATAAATAATAATAATAATAATAATAATAATAATAATAATAATAATAATAATACTTTATTTACCGTCCATAGACTTATTACGAGCATCTGATTTTGTCAAAAGTAAGTAATTCCCAATATAGAAATGATTTACAAATTGCATATAAAACCTCCCTTGTTACATTAATATTTATAGTTACTCTACCTATATATATACAGCTATAGTTAGGTATTTTAACTAACATTTACATTTATTTTCTGAATGCGCTGTAATTAGTGTTAGTCATTTATTATACAGTATCAAACCGTTTATTAACAGATTTTTATGAGCGGTTACGTATTCTATGGAAGCTATCCCCTACCTCTAGTATTACAATTATACATGTTCTATTTATTAGTTATGAATTCCCTTCTTCAAGTTCATTAAATTATCCTATATACACACAATCTTACCACCGTAAGAAACCCTTTTATCTAAAACTTTTTGCACGGTACATTCCTTTTGTGTAACTAAATTCTATTTATATTACTAGTATCAGTACTTATACTTACTTTACATCACATGATAAAATGAATAAACGATGTCAAGTTAATACTGCGCTAAAATGTTTAAAGAGGAGAGGCAATCAATTTCAAAGGAAGATAGACCCGGATCTCCAGTTTGTGCTCTAACGGTAGAAAACATTTAACACTGTTGCTCTCATATAGTGGAACAACATTGTGTTTTGTGCGTTGGGTTCCAAGACTGCTGGTTCGCAAATAAATGGACATTCCCGTGAAGATTTGCATGCAGTTGAATAAGATGTTATAGAAAGACGCGGAATTTCTTTCAAAGGAAATCACTGACGTCACTTCGATCCTAAGGGCAAACAGCACAAAAATCTGTGTGGAAATTTCCATCATGACCAGCACCGAAGAAAGCACAATTGGTGCTTACAACTCCATATCACACACTTGCAAAAGGCCACATTTTTATGCAATAAACTGTCGCCCAATTAAATACCTCACAAAAATCCATCTCTCGGCCTTCCCATAGTCCAGATTTAGTCCCGTGTGACTTTTGCCTTTACCCAAAATAGAAGGAACGCCTTCGTGGGAGGCATTTTACATCGGCAGAAGCAGCGGTAAAGGCTGGGGAGGCGATTCTGAAGGAGCTATCGAAAAGTTTTCCAGCAGAAGACTGATAGAAACGCTGGAACAGGAGAATTGCGATAAACGTGTAGAAAAATGAGAATGGGTAAAGGTAATGATCATTATTTGAAGAACAGCTTTTGTAGTAATATACCTACATGTATTTTCCATTTACGTACACATATGATTACGATTTTCCCATTAGTTGTGTAGCACTTGAAGCTTCAACACGCTGTCTTTCAGAATTGCGATGAAGATGAACCGTAATAAATGATAATACTTTTTTTAAAAAAAAAAAAAAAACCTCGAGAAGCATGATGCGAAGTGAATTGTTGTTTTGTTTGTAATTGGGTTGTGGGTACCAGGACATTGAATTCAGTCACATAATTAAAACTATCAGCTCTAATAATTTTTCATATATTTCACTTCTTTGACGCTTAATTTGTATAACAAATTAACATAAAAACGAGTTACAAATATTCCCCCCCCAAACGAAATGGATTTGTTTAAGTATGAGAGATGTTTTGTTTTATCCTAACATGTAAGCAATTTTTATTAGCAGAACTTTATGATGATGTATAACGAAACAGGTCACCCTTTTTGACAAGGTTTTCCTTATGTCAAGAAGAAATGTGATACCACGAGTTTTTCTAACTTAGCTAGAGTGAGTTCCATATGCTCAGGAATTTGAGGAAGAAGTTTCTCTAAAACAGTTTATTTCTTTTTTTATTTCACAACGACAGGGCTTTCTTCTTATTAACATTCTGAGCTGGAGGGACATCGAATGGAGTTTGGTGAACTTCAAAGGGATTACGAAAATTTTTAGTTCCGTTCTTGAAATTTTTCCTTGTCATTTCTGAGGTAACCGAAAGCTTCTAACCTCGTTTTTTTGCTCTTCTCATGATGAAACATCTTACAGTTAAGTCAGCACACGTACATTGCCGACTTTGTTTGGCTACCCACGAGCTTGCCTTTCACCCACACTTCCGGTTGTTTGCGACTGTCAGTATCAAAGCCGGATGCAATTAGAGGAGTATTGGAAGACAAGAAACAAACTTCTGTTGGCTACAGATGTCCGTTAATGGTTTGCCGGCTAATACCGCCAGGGGTGGCCATCCCGGCAGGCTCTCTTCTTATTTTTCTTCTTATTCTAATTTATCTATCCTGCTCCCTACCGATTTTGACGCTTTATACCGTGTTTTCAATTTTAAATGTGCCGGAGCGAGCGAACTCTCGCGACATAGATCATGCCTTTTTTGACATTGGATATTATTCTTTTGTTATCGTTATTTTAATCGAAGTAAATTTCAGGAATATTGTTACAATATACTTCAGTGTATAATGGTCTATTAGCCATATTTCAAGGAAGGAAGGGGCGGTTGCTTCAATGTGCTATTCTCTGTAGATGCCTTCAATAAAAACAATGTGCTTTACAAGTCAAACAGAAGAAACGAATTCAATATTTTTTGCAATATCTTGACCTTGCACTTTGTGGTTTTCGATTCTCTGGTAAAAGCAGCAGAACTATGTGTACATGCTTGTTCAAATGTTTTCCAGGCCTCTTGTTGGAGGTTGAAGAAGGGAATTGTTCTGGCAAGCAGTTATTTGTTAGTGAGCAGATCCCGCTTTAGCTCAAGGTAATTTTTAATGATAGAACCTCCCTTTTTTATGCTTTCACCGCAATTGAAACAAGCAAACTGACTGTGCACTAGTAAATGTAAATTCCATTGCTGAAAAAGAACGCACATCACACTACTTACATAAAGCAACAACTGCAATGCTGACAGCCAAAGGCATAAGCTCTATAAATTACAATGAAAATCATACAAATGGCAAGTCTTCTATTAATATAATAGTATACGAGGGTCATTCAAATTTAAGATGATTTTTGTTCTCTGAGCTAGGAAAGAGTGACGCAGCCATAGGCGTTAGGTCGGGATGTGTGGACGGGAACGATGAATAGATACTTTCGTATTGGTTACATCGCCATTAGCACTATGTCTAAGCAAGAGGCTGCACCGTCCTTTGTTCAGCGGATCAGCATTTTTCTAACCAAAGAAGGAGTCAAACCTACCAAGATTTTGTCCAGGGGCACAGTTTGGAGAAGCTACGCTTTCACGAACCCAAGTGTTTGACTGGCACAAGAAATTCCTCAGCGGTCGTGATGCAGCAGAAAATAAAAGTCAACGTTCGTCGTCTCTGAAGACAACATACAGGCCATATATTACCTTGCGGAGGGAGATCGACGCCTGAGTGTACTCGAAAACGCTTCATAGATGGGCATAAGTTGTGGAAGCGCATATTTCTGAGGAACTAGGATACGGAAAGTGTCGGCGAGGTAGATCCCACGTCTCTTCACTAATGAACAGAAAAACATTCGAAAGGACTTCAGTCAGAGGCTTCATCAGGAAGGAGGTGAGCAGTTTTAGATCCGAATTGTGACCTGCTATGTGATATGTATATCACTACACCCCCAAAAACAAGAGGATGTGTATGGAGTGGAGGGTGCTCAAGTCAAGGCGAAAACTGACCTATGAGTCGCAAAAGTTCTTGCGGCCGTGTTTTGGGACTCCAAAAATCAGTTGCTGTGGACTGTGAATGCGGTGTATTACTGCAAACTGCAGCACGACGTGAGGACCGCCTATCGCACCAAAAGACGCCAGCAACTCATTCGTGAGTCCTACTTTTCCATGACAATGTGAAGCCCCATTAGCCATAAGCCGGGATCAATTAAGTAAAATTCACTGGACACGCCTTAGAGCATCCTCTTTACAGTCCCAATTTACCCCCTTGGGATTATCACATGTTCGGACCTCTGAATGAGGCATTGGAATGGAAAAAATTCAGCGATGACTCAGAGGTTGAATACTTTGTGCGCAATTGGCTGGTGACAAGCCCATCTTTCCTTGATGAGGGAATAATCCAGTAGAAAAATGTATTTCTGCTAAAGGAAACTATATAGAACACTTATACATTTGTTAAGTAATTGTATACGGTAAGAATGTTTATTTTTTTTTAAATCAGGTTTATAATTGGATAATCTTCATAATAAGGATGTGAAATTGCCATTGTTATTTTATTTTTAAAAATTTGGGAAAAAATTAATGAAAATTAATTATCCTGATTGGAACAGACCGTTGTATTAATATTCTTCGTTCCATCTTCGATGCTACTTCTGTACGACGAAGCCAATTCCCCACAGTAATGAACTATCCCTCCCATTTCCTCCCCTCCAATGCCGATATCACTTCGACCTGGAAAACATATGAACACAAGCATACAAGACCAAAAACTGTTCTCTCAGGAAAAGAATGTGGAAGCTTGTCAAGTGCGACACACGTGCGCTGCAGCTCAGAGCAGCTAACGTAGAAAATAGCAAATTAAAAACTTACAATAGGAAGCCTGTAGTTTAGAATTCTTTTAACTTTCAACTTACGTTGGAAATACAACCATAATTTACTATCAATAAATACTCGACATTGCATAAAACTCAATTACGTTCTAGCGTATCGTTGCCAAATGAACTTCCAATAGCAAGCTATAAGGTTGGCGTTAAATAATAGCCCCATAAACTTTTATATTTTCCAAAATAAAAACACGCATAAACAGATGAATAATATAATAAAATATACTTTTAATCCATTCTTTGCTATTTAAGGGTTAATGGTGTGGCATTTAGAAAAGGTCCTCACGCAGGAGTTGGAACACTTTTTAAATTTCGGTTTTCAATATACCCCCATTCTTAATGACCGAATTTTCCTAATTTTCCTAATTTTTTTTATTTAAATGATATATACCGAGTTTCATTGCGAAAAACAAAAAAGCGACGATTTTTAACTTTTGGTTTCAGATAAACCCCCGCTCCTAATAGTTTGATTTCATTGATTTTCAGCAAACTTTTTCGATTTTATTTCAATGGCATTTCGTTGAGGAAAAAAAATTGCAGCCGCTAGAAAGATTTTTAAATTTCGTTTTAAACCCCTTCCTCACTTTTTAATTTTGACTTACAGCTCCTAAAGGCCCGATTTTCATTAATTATTATTTTTATTTCATTTAAATGGTGTATATAGAGTTTCGTTGCGAAAAAACAAATATTGATGCCGGTGGAGAGATTTTTAAATGTTTGGTTTCAGATAAATGCCCACTCTTAATAGTCTGATTTAGCTAATTTTTAGAAAATATTTTTATTGTTTCACTTCATTGGCCTATACCGATTTTTTGAGAAAAAAAATTGCGGCCGCCAGAGCGATTTTTTAATTTTCGTTTTAGGTTAACCTCCGCTCCTTCAGTTTCAATTTTCAGGTATACATACTCCTAATGACCCGATTTCACTGGTTCAGAAACCATTTTTCTTATTTTATTTAAATGGTGGTTTTCGTTGCGCGAAAAATATTGGTGCCACTAGAGCGATTTTTAAATTTTGGGTTTCAGTTAAACTCTGCTCCTATTAGTCTGATTTCGCTGATTTTCGGAAAATGTTGTTTCTTATTTTATTTCAATGGCATATACTGAGTTTCGTTGAGAAAAAAATTACGACCGATAGAGCGACTTTTAAATGTTTGGTATTATGTATGAGCAGGTAGTAGCTTGGAGTTAGTTTGAAGGAGGCTCTGTCAGCGAGTGTCTATGTGTTCATGTGATACTTGCCGCTTTCACCGTTTGTAAATTGTTTGCTAATAGTTATGCCACTACATAAATATAGTGTTGAAGAACGGTTTTTATGTACGAGGATTGTTATAAAGAATCATTAATTTTACTGGCATAATTTCTTGCGCTAAAATTTTATCTCAAGTAATATCACAAGAAGATCTCAGATTTCCAAATAATTGGCAATTTCAAACCTTCGAGTGGTATTTATTAGGACTAGTTCAGGAATAAAATAAGAATTTAAATATAACTCCTAAACTTGCCTTACAAAATTGTAATAATTGTATATTTGTATTATGAATACTAAACCTTTTCAAGCCATCTTGCAACAAACGAATGTCGATTGTCAGTAATGCCAATAGAGAAGAGCCAAATAAGGGTTTGAGCCTATTTCATTAATAGAATAAAAATAAAAGTAATATAGATTTTAAATTTGTGCACGGATTATTAACTCTTGTACAAAAGGTTATACTTACTTACTTACTTATACTTACTTACTTACTTATATATATATATTCAGAAACCGTGAGATTGAAATAGATGAAAGTCGACCACTGTTTGAACAAAGTGCTTATTACAATTTATGGCTACTTACGCAGGTATTGCTATATAATTTACAAAATGATTTCAGACTGTTTGGCTCAATACCCCAAAACAATTGTTTGAGTGACTATACATTAAGTCAGTTATATTTACAATTTGCGTGCTCAGGAATTATAGTGGGGCTTATAGTGGCTACACTGACCAAAAGACAAATGCACTTCGCGCAGTAAAGGGATATGGCAAAACTTTTCGACAATTTTTCTGCGATGTCAGGAAGTGATTGGACAAAATTAAAAAATTTGTTACGTTTTATGACGTCAAATAAGTGAAATAGCCTCTATAAATCTCTTTTATCGTGTCATGAGTTCGGTGAAGGATTTACTTAGTGTTGCTGCTCATGAAGGTCCTCCATCTCAATAATAGCAGAACATTCACATCACTGTTGCAAAGAGAGTAGTGGTAACATTGGGCGGCAACCGGGAGACGTCAGATTAAGCCAATCAATGCTGCCGAACGCTTTTTCTTACGACACTAATTTGGCGCAGAATTTTGTAAGTTCCGATATGTGCATTCAATGTCGAAAAGACTGTTATCTGTTGTCAAGTCAAAGTATTAAAATGTGAATACTGTTATAAAACATAAGGTTTCTTGTTCTCCTGATGTATATAAATGGCTACAGGGACTATATTTGTATTAAATAATAAAATAAACACATAGCTATGCATTGTTAATTCGTTTTTTTAATAGGAATTGCATTAAAATACACTCAGCGACGCAAGAAAAATTTGACACTTTTATATTTGATTACATTTTTTTCTTAGTTCTTATATTATGTTCTTAATTATTTTAAAATGAAAGAATATCCTTTAAACAAAAGATTATTTTGTTAAGCACCTTAAATAACAACGATGGAAACAAAAACTTAACTCTGGTTAGAAAAGTTACGAAGGACATAAACCAATAAGTTTTGTTTTAACCGTGAGTGCTTGAAACATCAAAAACACATTTTAATAACGGCGTCATCCCTTCTGGCTTGAATAACTGCATTCTTACATCTTGGCATGCTTTCGATCAGGTTAGCAATGGCTTCTTGAGGAATATGCTCCCATTCTTCAAGCAGTGCTCGCCTCAACTCCTGTAAAGTTTCTGGCAGCGGCCGTCTTGTTTTAACGTTCCAGCGTGTCCCACACGTGTTCAAGCGGATTCATGTCGGAACTCTTTGCTTGTCATGGTAAAACTTGCATTCCTACTTCTTGGACATAATTTCTGACCACGTGGGCAATATTCGGGCGTGCATTGCCGTGCATTAAAAGAAAATTATCGCCTGTAAATGGGTCAAATGGTACATCATGAGCCAAACATTTTTTTATGTACCTATCAGCTGTTAGACTCCCATTTTCCTCTAAAATTAACTCGGTACGAGCATCCATAGTCACTCCTGCCCAAACCATCACTCCACCACCTCCAAATGGTAAATTTTCGGAAATACAGCATTGTGCAAATCGTCCTTCTCTCCTTCTCCAAACTCGTTTACGTCCATCAGGCAAACGGAGATTGAAACAGGACTCTTCTGTGAACAGAACACAGCTCTGTTGTTCGTTTTTCCAATCCCTATGATCATTTACAAAACACAATCTTTCGATTTGGTGCATCCTAAGCAAACTAGGACCAGATGCAGATGTACTTGATATCAGTTCACTTGCTTTCAACCTTCTTGTATCCTTTTTGGCCGAAATTGGGCGTCCAATGCATGTAAACAAATTGCTGGGCTACAGTCATAGCTGACAGGTTGCGCTCCCCAAAAACTGTCAACACCATGTACCTGTCTTCATTTTGATTTGTAGCTCCCAGACGATCCCCACCTGATATTCTGGTTTATTCTAGAGTCTCTTTAAGCTGTTTTAAGATACTTCTAGCCATATTTATTTACATTTGCACTGCATCCATCATTGTTCAGGGCTACATCTCAAATCACATTTTCAGGTTGCATTTTTAAAGTCGAAATGTGGCAACCCAACTTACATTTATATCATGTAAAAATAAAGGAATACTTATAATGAAACACAAAATGGTTAAGACAAATTTTCTGTATCTGAGACTTTGTAACATATTTGGAATATTCAGTACCAATAACTTGTTTATAAAACAAAAATATTCAACATAGCCTGCATGTTTACATGACAACACATTCAAATAAATATTTTATGACATGCAAATATATTGCAATATACAAGCAAAAGTGTCCGGTTTTCTTTGTCCCTGAGTCTGTGATAGTCAAAACTCGATGTATGCTTTACGAAGGAAAAACAGTGCACGAGACGCCTAACGTAAGGTTATGGGGGCAAAGGAAGTCGTAGAAACGCTCGGTGACTGGTTCTTGCATTCAGCTAAACGAATCATACTAAGGGAATTTGACTTTGTAATCAGGTTACGAACCGGCGCTAGTCAGAAAAAACGGGAGAAGGGGGAAAGGGCTGAAGGGAGGTGTTCTTGAAAGGTCACCGGGGACCAATAATCCCGCCCCTCTTGTATATCGAGGCGATATATAGTGCCGGTCGATAATAATCGAACTCTGCGGGAGTCTGCAATGAGAATCGTGCTGCTGAAAGGCAGGACCTTTTTTTAAACCTCTCATTCAGGGGTATGAGATGATTTGGTTCCATTTTAGGAGCTGAAATTAAAAGCTAAACCATGATAACATTTGACTGCCTTATATGTTAGCGACACATTTTCCACTTGTGTTTACAATGCAAGCGACATCCATTTTGGAGGTTGCAATTGGGAATATCGCCAACGTTACATCATTATATCCCAATACTGATCTAAGGACGGCAAATGCTGAGTATCAGATCCTATTAATTATTGCACAAGGTTTTGGAAAAACCTATCTGATTCATGTTGTAGTGGAGGTTCTATTTTCGATTACACATAATTGTTCTAATTCTACTGTCATGCAATAATTAACTGGCAGTTTTCTTTAATGTTCACTATAAAATACTAATTACAAACATAGCCCTTGTAGCCATTTATGTACCTCGAGGAGAACAAGAAAACTCGTGTTTTTGTCTTGACAACAGATAACAGTGTTTCATAGCAGCTGTGTGTGCAGGTACGACGTGCTGGTAAACCATTCCTTGAACATCGAAACATTACAGGACTAACTTTGCCTGCAAGAGCAAAATATTTTGCTTTCTTTGGCAGAGAGCTCTGTTGTTGTCTCTCAGTATCATGTAGCAAAGTTTCGTTTGCTATGACTACCTCTGATCTTCCTGTAACATCGTGTTCAGCTTTTGTTCGGAAATGAGCAGTCCTGGAAATCAAAGCGCACACACACTACTCATGTGCAATTCTTCAGTTACCAACGTGTAACCGCCACGGGTGGTCGAGGTCGTTAAGGCGCGGACATGTGAGTGGGAAGTCTGGGGTTCGATTCCCATCAGAACCGTCCTGGAAGTTTCTGCAGGGTGACTCCAAAGTAAGATTTTTCCACCAACGCCAAAAGCAATTTGAGCATTTGTTTTCTGAACAGTTTGTTAGAGTCACTAGGTGTTGAGCATAAATCTGAAGATTGGCGTTTGCTCATAGAGTTCTCGCAAACAAATTTGAAAGAGTGCTGCTACAAATGGAAACAAACATCCATTCATTCCTTTACCCCATGTAGTTGGTATGAAGGAAAGTTAAGAGCATATGAAGATCTTGCTACCCGCTATCAAGCATGACGCCTTTCCTGACGATTTGAAAGCTACAGTTATATTACTTGGGTTACAGCTTGGCTATACTACATTTTGCTACTTCTTTGGAAGTGGAATAGCAGAGATAAAGTAATCATATAAAAAAGAACTGGCTAAAGAGATAGTCACTTATTCCATGACAAGAAAATGTTCTTCACCAACCACTTGTAAATTCTGAAAATTTCGTTACCTCCACTGGATATTAAACTAGGTTTGTTTAAGACATTTGTGAAAGCAATGGATTTGAAGGCAGTGCATTTCCCTTCCTGAAAAATAATTTCCCAAGAATCAGTGAAGTTAAACTAAAATAAGAGATATTTGTTGGCTCTCAAATAATGAAACTGATGAAAGTTACACAATTTGAAAAACTGTTAAATATGCAAGAAGCAAAGCATGGTTGTCTTTCAAAATAGTTGCCACAAACATTCTGGGAAACTGAGAGACCTTGCAGTGAGATGATTGAGAACTATAAGATCATGCGATGGAATATGTCTTTAAAAATACATTTTCTGCACTTCCATCTCCATTTCTTTCTTGAAAACCTAGGGATTGTGAATGATGAACTCGGGAAGCGTTTCTACCAGGACATCGCGGAAATGGAAAGGCGCACCAGGGTAAAGGGTGTCCAAATATATTGGCAGACTATTGTTGGACACCCAAGAGAGATGTTCCCTAAGGGAAGTATAGCCGAAAATCTACTTTACATACATTGAAGCAGTTTAGTATGGTCCCCAACAATTAGCGCCTAATTATGAAGCTATATAGTAGACTATGGCTATGTGCCGCAGGTTGGGCACCAATTTTGAAGCACTTTGTTGCCAAGGTCGAAAGGCCTTACGTTGTGATGCCAATTTTAAAGTGGTTTGTAGATTGATTATAGGTCGCTTCGGTGTTATGCCCACGTTTCAATAACAACAATTTCTGCTATTTTGTTGACTCGTACTTAACAGGACTGGGAGAGGATTTAAATAGTGTAAATAAGCACGCAATTTCACATAATATATGTTGGTATTTTATTATGTCCAAAATCTTTCTCGTCCTCTGGTGTTTTATACGATAGACTCAGCAATGCCGATACGAACTTAGTTGCCGTGTGTGAAACTTACAGATGAGTGCCGCCGCGTGTGAAACTGAAAGTTGAGCTTATAATGAATACTATGAACTACACGTATCTTACCGCATATAGATCTTACAATTGCGTACTGATAACTGAGAAATGAGTTGCGTTTCATCGCGTCTGGAACTTACTGCCTGTATCTCGCCGCGTGTAAAACTTCAAACTGAGTAATGTGTAATGGGAACTGAGGAATTGATTTTCTCTAGCCGTGCGTAAATCTTATAATTGCATGCCTCATCAACGTCGAACTTACAACTGCTTCTGTGAACTGCTTAACTGAGTCGAGCTGAATGCCCCAGCCGAGCAGCCGCTTCGCTTTGAATTTAATACATATATATATTCAAATCAAGTGATCAAGTGATCGTTGGCTTAACGATGCTACGGAGTCACAAAGGCACATGCTCCATTGGCTGGTTTAAGTTCACCTACTATATGTGCAATTCGCATTTTTTAAAGTTTAAAAAACGTTGATGGCATTGGCTAGTTTAAAGGGGTAACAGTACAACGACTGTCAGGATCAAAGCGCCAAGCGGATTTTATAAAGTCCTTGAGTTTATTAACCCTCCAAAGGCGAGCCTTTTTAAAAAGAAACGGGCTTCACACGCGATCCTCGGGTTTATCCCTTATTGTGCAATTTTATGACTTTATTGTACTTCTAAGCTTCCGTGACAAAACATCTGAGGCTTTTTCTTTGTGCAATTTTTACATTAAAGTTAAAGCTTATGACACACATATACATATAATTTTTATGTTGACTATTTCACTCACGTGACGTCGTCTTAAAATCGACCAATGAAATGAAATAAAATTTTGAATTTGGACCAATCACAGCTGGATTACGGAGTGAAATTATCGAAAAAATTACCAAATCGGTTTTAGAGATGGTGAGGAGCTACTGGTAGCAACAAAGGCATGGACAATGGACAATCATAACCTAAAATGGAGGGTTGTTTAAAGAATTTGGCTGATGCATCAAATGTGCAAGTTGACCTTATCATTAGGAATTCTAAACTACAGAATAAATATTTTTTATTTATTTATTTTTTATTTAAAATAAAAGAATTTTCCTCAGTTGGTATTAGAAAAGCGAACGATAGCGATTGTAATAGTCGATTTTTTTCCATTTCAGTCTCGCGGTTTCTGAATAGAATATATATTTATAAATATAACGTTTTATACAAGTGTTAATATTTTG
This sequence comes from Metallyticus violacea, assembly GCA_030762175.1. Lineage (NCBI taxonomy): Eukaryota > Metazoa > Arthropoda > Insecta > Mantodea > Metallyticidae > Metallyticus > Metallyticus violacea. Next base: position 20,426,131 of record CM060831.1, on the reverse strand, counting down.
TAAGCGAATTTCAAATATATATATATATCACTTTTATTCTTATTCTATTCATGAACTAGTCCTAAGCCCGTATTTTGCTCTTCCCTATTGGCATTACTGATAATCGGCGTTCTTCTGTCGCAAGTTTGCTAGAAAAGCTTAAGTACAAACATGCGACTATTATAATTTTGTAAGTCAAATTTAGAAGGAATTATATTGTAATTCTTATTTTATTCGTGAAATAATGCTAATAAATATCCCTCGTGGGTCTGAGCTTTCCACATAAATTCACGAACGTAGTAATATTACTTGTGGTAATTACAATGCCAAATTATGGTAATTAACCTTACATAAATATGCATTATAATTAAATTTCAATGGGAGCGGATCGGTGAAACTACTACAACATTTAGGTGAGTAAATTAATTTCAGCTAAGATATTATAATAATACTATGTATAGATAAGAGAAACGCTTTTCATGCGATTACTCAAAACCCCTGAGTGATGAAAAAGTTTGGAAATCAGCACAAAAAAGTCACTTACAATGGTCCATTATTTCCCTTTTAACATAAAGAGCTTCAATTTTGTTGACCAGTGTAATGGAAACATGAATGAATGAATTTATTTCTACAAATAACATACATAAAATTTACATATACTAACAATACACCCAAAATTTTATTGTACCAAAACTAAGGTAGCTTTATTTACATTTCTCTTTATTCTCTAGGTTCTAGCAGTATTCGTCTAAACCCTGGTTTCCCACCTCCTAACCACCTGCTTGTATGAATGTAAGAAACGTCCGATTCTTTCCTTCATTATATTTATCTTCTTACTCTTTCTTCCTATTTCTCTCCCGCTTTTCCTTAACTTTTCCTAAAAACTTTTCCATTAACTGAATTTTTACCACTCTCTTATTCCTTAACATTTTTAACATCACTATGTCTTTTTGTAGTTTATCCCACTTATTGTCCCGAAATTTTCTCGCCACCATTTAACCTTTGCACATTGCAATAAATAATGGAACACACTAGCCACTCCCCCACACATATATTACTTCCTTCCTTATCATTACCCTTTATCCTTCTAAGAGTATTTACTCCTGCATCCATGCCCAATCCATCCTTTCAATTTGATCACAGGTTTCAATATATTTCTCTCGTTTCCAAATTCTTTTTAATTCTTTTATGTACTGCCAAGGAACTTTTATCTTCTAAACTAGCCCTATCTCTTGCCCCTATCCGCTGTCTCACTAACTTCCAGAATCCGCTAACATTACTTTCGCCCATTCTCCATATATCCCCCAATCCTATTTCTTCTAGTATCTTCCTCACCTCCTCACCAACTCTTCCTTCCTAAAACCTCTTTTTGATAAATAAGACATTCCTTTAGCATATCTAGACTATCTAGTTTGAGGGTTGATACCAATACTTAACCCTCTGTACAATTAAACGTTTCTTCCCTGCCCTTCCTAATTCTACCAAACTAACCCCCCTCGGAGAACTTTGGGTAATCTTAATACTTTCTGCAGAACATTCTATGAATAATAGAAACATTACAGTTTTGTTCATCGAGACTTTTAGCTTGTTTTATTTCAGTCGATTAACTGAATCACTTGTCCGGTGGGATTTGATACATTTTTAGGAAAGCTGGATTAATATTTTCAAAAGTCGGCGTCTGTGAAAGTGGCTGTTAATAAAAATGTTCATTATTCATGATTATAATTTTGAAAAAGGAAAGCAAAAATAGTTAATTAAAATTGGGTTAAATTCTTCATTGCGATATAATTTTAGAGCATTAAGAAAATAGGAATAAATTGCTAACAAAATAACGATGGTGAATTATCTAGAGCAAATTAAAGGTTCCGCCACGTTGGAGTACTTTACTGCTGTACTAAAAACCTCAACAGTTGTTGCTTACCTCATCGCCGCCACAGCATGTTGTTATTGATGCATGCAGATATTTGTTTGTTCTGCGTAATTACAAATTATTCTCATTTTGTTCCGCCGTTTTTCCCCCTCTCCCTGTGCGCTGTTTTGTTTTTCCTCTGGTGTATATACCTTTTTAAAGGTATGCGGTGATTGAACGGGAAAACACTCGTTCGCAGTTCAATCTCCTGAGGCACTATAAATAATTATTGTTTTCATTAAATATTGTGTTTCTTTCCTCTTCAGCAAATAAACAATGCTCCTATCCCGTAACAATGCACTATAGAACACCTCAGGTTTAAATTAAATGCCACCGATTCTGATTAAAATTTGTATTTTAATTGTATTGTTTGATTTTTTTTTCTAGAGCAATTCGTAAAAGCTGTACATAAGTATCAACAGGAAACATCAATCAGCATTCTAGAGGACTTCCTTAGTGTCACTAAAGTCTCTTGGTACGCACTTTTCAATAATTTAAGCAACTGGAAGAGAGTGAAAGGCAAAGAGAGAGAGAAAAAAAAAAGTATGCAAAGTTGTATTACACACTTTTACAAGGGTGAATACGGGCGGCAATCAAAAAGTTTTTCAAGTGTCACCGTAAAGTCCAAGCTGAGGATTGAACTCGAAAACCTATCGTTACAATTCTACAAAGTACTCTCCATCTTTCTCCACACACACAGTTGTTGAAGGTGCAACCACTTGTCAAAAGCACTACGGTACTCGGGCTGAGATATTGTCAACAGAGCTGCATTTATAGGTTAGCAAGGTCCTGCACTCGTTTTAAAGGTGCAACATTTCACCCCACCAAACAACCAGAAGCTGCACGGTGTAAGGTCAGGGATGTAGAGTGAATGATCAAGCAACTGGACTTTGGCGACTTCCAATTTCCTCAATTTTGCAGCTGTTTTGTGAGAGACGCATTGTCGTGCAAAAGCAACGGCCTTGAACTTCCTGTCTTTAGACCCGCTGCTTCAACTCTTCAAATAAAGAATCCAAAATATAAGTGGCACAATATTCTCCATTCATTGTCATTCCTTCTGGCATACAGACAACCACTAATGATCCTTCAAGTTGAAGAAAACAGTGAACATTCGCTTCCGGGAACGAAAACACTATCGAAGAACAACTGGTGTTGGATCATTCTCATTTACCCACACGCAGTTCTGAGCTTTATTTGGGTATATAGTAATAAAACCAACTTTCATCACCAGTACATATATCTGCCAAACGTTTGGGACAATTTGGTGGAAACATACTCAGCAGTTGCCGTGCATATTCCTTTCTCCTCTTTTCTCTTCATTGTTAGGGAATATGGAACCCGTTTTACACATTTTTTTTCTAGGATTTAAATGCTCGTGGAGTATACTGTCAATGCTGCCAACACTGATACCCACTTCCATATTTAGCACTAAACAGTAATATGCCGATTTTCCTCCACCAAGTTTCTCGCTCTGAATTGTTCTCTCGTTCGCAGCTCCCCGAGAGGTGTCTTTCAAAGTTTCTCGTCCTTCTTCAAATGATGAAGTCCATCTTACAATGGTAGCAAGTGAATACACTTGATCACCATGAAGAGCTACCAAGCTCTAGTGGATTTTTTTTTCACTCTTTCACCTAACTTAGAGCGTGTGAAAATATATAGTCTTAAAGTTTTCTTTGGAAATAAATATTCATGATTTTTCACCAGCTATTGCCACAGGACTGAACTCAACAGACTGGACAACAATGACTATGCACGTTTAAACTTGCACTTACACATATTTTGATAGCTTAAGGTCCATTTTTGCCAGCTGCGTTAGTTAGATTTTTGTAGACATTATTGTCCAACAATGGAGAGGCTGGTTGCAAAACTTTAAGTGTCCCTCGTAAAACATAAAGTGTTATTTTATAACTTAATGGAACGAAATGAAATATTAATGGGGCAAATCTCCTTTTTCCATATACTTTTTTTATTTACAAACACATTTTTTCCAGAAATAGAAAGCTTCTTAATCTCATTATCGAAGGAAAAGTTGGGCTGAGTTTCCAGCCAGTTGCGAACAAATGCTTCCACAACTTCATCGTTGTCTAATCCCCAACCTTTATTTTTTGTTAACGGACCAGATTTAAACCTAAACTATACAGAGAGTGTGTCAATGCTGCCCAATAGATTTCCTTGATTTTTTTTAGTTTTGAGCTCCATGCAGATGGGCGTTGTCTTGGAAGAGAACTTCTTAAATACTTGTTTTTTCAATCAGAAGTTGACAGTAATAAGCTGCATCGACTGTTTGACGTTCATTAAGAAAACTTATAAACAATATGCCTTAGGAATACCAGAAAACTATCAAGAGAACTTCCCCAGCTGACAAGCAAGTTTTTGCTTGGACAAGAGCGGATTCCCCCTCTCCCTCTACCCCATGCTCTCTTGCTTCGACTCAGGAGTATAGTGGGGTACCCAAGTTTCATCGCAGGTTACAGAAACGTTCTCCTTGACCCTGGTATTGAGCTAAAAGTCTCTGATGTGCAGCCTTTTGATACTTTTCGCTGTACAAGTCATCTGAAATTATGGAATGAATACTTTCATAACTTTTCACAACCTCAGAAATAATTTCAGTAAACATCGGTCACACTCAATAAGATTCCGAACTGCCAGAATGGTTGTTTCTGTACCAAGTCGACATTGCCGGTTTTCTTTTTCCGCTGTGTTTTGTTCTTCTGTAAAATGTTTGTAGTTCATGTAGTTGTGTCTTAGGCAAGCCTATGTCTTTTAATTTTGGCAAAGCTTTGACCGTTTTTATGCTTTCCTGCGCTAAAAGCTTAATAATAATAATAATAATAATAATAATAATAATAATAATAATAATAATAACCCGTTGCGCAATAGATGAATGCACCTCTTGCTCGGGTACGATGCTTCTAAAAAAACTGCGAGACGAACCGGTGTCCCCCTCCCTTCTCCAAAACTCCCATGTGTTACTCTAAAAGGCGTGTATTGCTCCGTACTACTTACAAGCCGTAAAATCAAAATTCTAGTTAATATTGGTTCACGCTGGTACTATGCTTTACATATTTATATCTTGGACTAGAAACAAAATCTAAGCTTTAATCCCATGTTTGAAGTATTACAATGTGTGAGATTAGTTTCTGAATATACGTGCTTAAATAAGCACCTAAAAGTAAGCCCGCAGCTGCAAAATTTGCTGACCTAACGTTTTGCTGGGAAGTAGACAACATCCGAATGATCACCAAGTGCTTTTAAAAGTAGAAAAAGGAAGTTTTGTAACATGATTGTCATTCTCAAAGAGACCGCCAGCGGTGGCCGATGTCGCTAAGGCGCGGACTCAGCGGGAGATCTGAGGTATGATTCCCACCGTGATTCCCGACTGAGTTTTTTCCAGGTTTTCCTCAGTCCTCGAAAATAGCAAATGCCGGATCGATACCCTAAACTTAGACCTGGAACGCTTCCTTCCTTGAAAAAAAATCCTTTACCAATGTATCATTTCATCTCATATATCACCAGCGTTCATCGCCTATGGTGCCTCAGTAGTAAAAACGGGCGTTTAACACCATTCAACAATAATTCTCAAAGAAAAATTACCTAAGAGGAACTTATGACCTTTCCCATTACCTGCTTAATTCCTAAATTAGTATGTACATAATGGTATTCCAGAGAGAGAAAACGGCGGATGTTATTCTTTAGTTCCTCCAAAAGTGCGCATACTACTTATCTATTATCTAGGTTTGAAACTTGTTCACCTGGGACTTTCTCTTCAAATAATCTCCTAACGCACGAGCCCATGATGATTATTATTTAAGGGCTTAAAACCGCTGTGTTCATTAGTACTTGAACACTATTTTTTTAAATAGTGTTTAAGGCCCGTTTTTACTGCTGAGGCATCACAGGCGGTGGACAATGGTGATACATGAGATGAAATAATATATTGAGAAAGGATTTTTTAAGGAAGGAAACGTTCCAGGCCAAAGATTAGGATACCTCTCCGGCATTTGCCATTTATGAGGACTGAGGAAAAACTGTTAAAAACTCAGTTAGGGAGGACGGTCCTGGCGGGAATCGAACCCCAAACCTCCCGCTCATGAGTCCGCGCCTTAGCGACCTCGGTCATCGTGGTGATAGAAACTAAATTAAACTCCAACACAGAAATACTGCGCAGAAAACATTGAAAACAGAAAGTTGGCAATTAAAAGCAAAAACTCATAAACAAATATACGTGAAAGAGATGATACTGCACGTGCGCAGTGTGGTAACTACTGGCGGTTAGCGTGGTGACGCTAACGGAGTGGAGCTTCAGACTTAGAAAAGAGAGGATGTGTCGCTATACGCTCCAATGGGCCATCTTGTAGATCGGCAATGAGATGGTGTAGATACGAATTATTTGCCACCTAATGAACACGTTTTTTAGTAACGTTATTGAGAATTATAGTAAGATACCCTGGTCCCGATCCTGGTTTGTTATTTTAATGAATTAAACTAAGGACGTGGAAGATATATTTCGATACAGTTAATTAAGCTCGCCACCACGTTAGCCAGTTACATTGAAAATTATTTTATATAGTAAAGCAAGTGCTCTAAAAAGTAGGCTGTGACAGTATAAAATGAAGTCATAGGGTGCTCCAAAAACTACAAATAAGTATAAAACGGAGCACTCGCTCCACAGCAACGATCTCGTCTGCAAGAATATTTTGAAGATATGAAGGTAAATTTAGGGATATTCTGAAACCTACTAGAAGATGACAGTGAATTAAAATGTGACGCACTATATAGGGGTTGCCACAATGTGGGCACGCTGAAGCAGGTTCCCTCGGAGCAAATTCCATTATTCGCGCCATCAACACAGGATGGACTTACGAATCTTAAATAAATCCCTCTTGTGGAATAGAATATGCCATTTAGTATTTGTATCAGACCATAATCCAGGATTAGACACGTGTTGTTTCTTTCACTGTTCAAGCGACACGACTACATGAGACTCAAGGCCAACGTAGCAGTTCGGTAAACCTCGCTCGTTTGGACTTGTGTAGTCTGGCTAATATTGAGTGATGCAGTAAACCATCCTTGTGTCGGTCATTAGATAATTGGATAAACCAATATATCAGTTGACAGATAGGCTTCCAACAGCTTTCTAACAATGACCTCAAACAGAGTGAAAAAAAATGTGTGAGTTACAGGAGGACTGTATAGTATTCAACATTGCAATTTGATGCATAACAATATAACACATCACTGCTTGTGCCTGTAAACAGAACAAAAGATGACGCATTTTGTATGCTTCTTAATTAACCGAATGGCGTACCAAGAAAGCGACATCTTTACGTTTGTCTTTTGTTGAGAGTTTAGAAATGTTCTTGAATATTCGATTTGTCTCTGTTCCAACCGATGTACAAAAGAAATGGGGAATGAAGATTGAAAGTAACGAGGTCAGACATGAAAAATGGTGAATGAAATATGGCAGAAAGAGCTCAAAGATACAAAAGATGAAAGAAAGGAAGCGACTCGTATTATAGAAGACCTGAAAGAGACGGCCTGCATGAAAGAGGAGGAAATTAAAATGTGTAAATATATCAGTGTCTCGGAAAAAAAAAGAGGAAAAGAGTGGGCGATTGCGGGAAAAGGATCTAAAGGAAGGAAAATATGAAAGACTTTCTATGAAAAAGTATCTGAAGAGGATTAGTTAAGATGGAGGAAATAGAAGTTGAAGGGAAAGATGTGACACTCGGAGCACGATACAGAGGCAGAATAAATCAACATCTCTGACAGCCCTTCATGAATCAACTTTCTGTGAAATGTGTACAATTTTAGCTTACAGCTCAAAGCACTGAAACTATCCACAGAGTTGAATTGGTTCATTTGTTGTGAAAATAGCGTGCAGGATGTTCAAAAATCAATGTAATGTCTGCAGTTCGTTTTGTGATTAAGAATTAACGCTTACAGACTCATGTAAGTAATCAAGCACATTTACACTATACAAACATTTCTTTTAGTACACAGTATATACATCAGGGACAACTTGTGTCGGCACCTGTGATGTTCTTTCCCCTAAAATGGTGCTCCGAGTTGGTTGCAGTTCTCATGAATCTATTAGAACACGCTTTATCACTGCAGCTAAGTTGTGTTTACAGTAATGGGATCTAATGAGGAAGTTAGGGGCTCGTTAATTAAAACTTTAACGATGCTGAAAATACTTACGCTTTTGCTTTTCACAATATATATGAAATTCCCATATTTAATACTGATATAAAAGTAATGTAATAATAATTAAGATGCGTAAACCTTATTTTAATGTAATTTTCGATTTTGGTTATTTATTGGTGGATTCTGATGAGGGTCAAGCAATTTTAAGTATTGCTATTATTTCTTTTTTTCCTAAATTCCTACTTTATGTTTATCTGAGAAAGTATAACGACATTTTAATTATGTTTCTGATATAAAAATTAGGTTAAGGGGATAGTGAGCGTATAGGTTTCTTGTATAAATACTATAAATGAAGATATCTGAGAAGCGTAAGTATGAAGGCGGATTGATAAGTCTGGTCAATTTAAATGAAATGGCGGGATATTTTATTAAGCGGCATGACCGTTGGTAAGCATGATTCTTGTTACGGTTTTGTTCAAATTTTCAAACAAGTGCATGCATCTTGCAGTTCTTTGTTGGCAGCTATCTTAAGTGATCGGTGTACGCGTTTAGTAATAGTGGATAATGACGAGTAACGTGCAGTGATAAACGTTTTCAGTTAAAAAGTTGACTGCGGCGCAGATACAAACTGAGCTGAAGGAAGTTCAAGGGGATTCTGAACCAGCACTCAGGACCATTTATTACTGGAATTTTAACGTGGCCATACGAGCACTGCAGATGCTGTACATTCTGGACGCCCTATTGAAGTTTCTTCTGAAGAAATGGTCGATAAGAACCAAAGCATGGTGATAGAAGACCGTCAAATTAAGATTCGCGAGATTGCTGAGATGGTAGGCATGTCATATGTACTGGTACATAATATCCTGCATTAAGTTCAACACATGAAAAAGCTGAGTGCGCGATGGGTGTTGTGTTTGTTGACTCCAAACCAAAAGCACTGGAGGAAGACATTTCAAAATCTTATTTGGAAAAGTTGCAGCATAATTCGTTTGTCTTCCGGCGTTGTTTTGTGAATGTAGACGAAAATTGGATCCATCACGTGACAAAACAGGCGAAAGAGCCACCAAAAAAGGTAAAACTGTCTTGTCGGCGAGAAAAGTTATTGGAAATCATAGGATATCATCGTGATTGGATATTTGGAAAAGTGTAAAGCAATGACTTACTGTCATAATGCAACGTTACTGCATCTTTGTACAGCGACATAGATTGGTGCGCAGAATTTGCTCCTCCACCAGGACAATGACCCTGCTCAAATGTCGGTCGTTGTGATGTGAAAATTGAACGAGCTGGGTTCGAAATAGTTCCCCATCCATCCTGCTGCCCAGATTAGGTCCTATGTGAATGTGTTCTCTTTCCTAACCTCAAATAGGATTTGGGGGAAGAGCTTTTCTTTGAATGAAGAGGTTATCTATGCTGTAAACAATTATTAGGCACAGTTCGAAAGACTTATTTTTTTCTGAGGAGTACAAAATATTGAAATCACCAGGTTTATTGAACTCAAAGGGTATTATGTTGAGAAATAATTGTTTGCTTTTATGAAAAAAAAAGTTCATTAGCATGTTTTTTATTTTTTTTACCAGAATTATCAATCCGCCCTGAAATATTGTTTTCCGCGCTTAATAGCAGCTTTATCATGACATATGATGCAATTAATTGATAATAAGTTAGGGGAAGAACAGAATAACAATATAATGAAATAATATAATTGGAGTTCTGCAAAATTTAATACAGGAGCAAAATAGACTATTACCCAAGAGCAAATTTAATTGCACAAATGTCATCTCCATCTGTTAATTTTTCTGCATTCGTTTTCTTGAGAGCGTTTTACACATACGAACATAACCTGAAATAATAATAATAATAATAATAATAATAATAATAATAATAATAATAATAATAATAACAACAACAACAACAACAATAATAAAAAGAATCGTGCAGTGTGATTTTCCAGTAGTGAAAAAGCATGAGCTTGGAATTTCTAAAAACCATTTGGTAAGAATTATTCAAAGGAATCCGATTCAACGTCAAAATTTGCATTACTGTCGAAACTGCAAATGTGCCACCAGAAACTTATCGCAGGCTTTAATAAGAGCGGGTAGTGCCAAATGCCATGAACCCGAAGACTTAAACATTAACATAAAATGTGAATATTTCGGAATGCTGACATTCGGTAATAATTATTATTACGATTTCGATGACATACACATGTGTGATAGCTACTAATTTATTAAAAAGATAGCAATACATGTTTTCGGATTGTATTCAATTATGTCATCCCCTTTATTTATGCAGAGCAGCTACCAGAATCAATTTCGTGACATGTGTAATCAGAATTAGCAAAATACCCAAGTCATTCCTATTGCGGTTACATTGCAGACAATAACAATGCGAAAATTTGTCATAGCAACACACAGCGGACTAGTAATCAAAATAATTCATTAATAGAAAGGAGAAATTTATGTACGAACATATTTTGAGGACATCTGCGTTGTTAATTTTTAGAATATTGACTATGGACGCAAATTTGTTCTAAAATTAAAATTTGCTAGAGAATATAATATGTAATTCAAAGATTAGAAATCATTTATCTTAAAGAATATTTTGAACTTTTTTTCGTTCTGTTTTATATATAGAAGTAAAATAATACATAATTTGAGTGGGAAAAGAATATGAAAAGTTCGTTTCATAAAAGTAAACTGTTTTAAAGGCTGCTGTTTACCTCGATCCCTCGCTAGAGCTCTATTTCGTTATAAAAGTGCGTAAACTGAGCAGGCAAGCTATAAAGTATGTTATATACGCTGCTTTAAAAACTAGGCGTGATTCGACACTTTTTCAGTGCTTTTAGAGCTCGTGGTTGTCGGGAATGAAGTTTTCTAAGACGACAATGGTAAGGGCATGGTGGGAAAAAACGCGGGTAACACAGCAAATTGAACAAATCTGTTAATCTTTATCAATATTAGAAGAAGAGAGCTGAAAACTAATTATTGGGGGAAACAAAAGCTTCCGGGGCTTGCTTCTGTCAGTGGGTGAAGGTCAATCAGTGATCGTAATATAATATTCTGCAATGCATGTGATTTTAATTTTGATTTATTTACGGACGCTCTTTAACATCTCAGGTCATCAGCGTCCCATTCAATTCAGGGTGTGAAACGGCCGACAAATTTTGCTCAGAGGCCTCTCTTTCAGGCTTGAGGTTCTTTTTCGTGCCGTAAATGTACGACACGGGACCCACGGCTTTACTTCCCTTCCCAAGAAAGCCATACTTAGGATTTTTACGCCCGAAAAAATCCATCGATCCTGGCCGGGTTTGAACCCGCGATCTTAGGTTTAGAAGGCAAGTGTGGTTACCACTACACCACAGGACCGACGCAAACAAGCAATGCCTGTGGTTGGAACTTAAAAACAATTACTTCGCACGAAACAAACATTAAATTTGAATATGTAAGTGATAGTGGGGCTTCTAACAGGAATATAGAATTACCCTGTTATTATTTCTTTAGTTAAATGCGAAAAGAAAGCACTATTAATTTATTAACGTTATAAAAACTTGTTTAAGGACATAAGTGTCTTAATATAAGTACTATATGAGTATTAAGAGGGCTATTTTTTTTTAAATCTCCAATGGGGCATAACAAAAAGAGAAACGTGAATAACAAAATGGTTTTGTTACCAGGAATCAAGTAGTCAGTTACCTTTTCACGTAGTCACCGAGAAGAAGACATTTGTCATATCGATAGATGAGCTTTACAATATCCTCTTCATAGAAGGTTGTCGCCAGTGTATGGAGATAGGTCTTTTTGGGAATCCAGCGTGCACAATGTTTTCGATAGCCTAGGTGTTCTGTAACAATCGTGTTCAGAGCTGATCTAGAAATGTCCGGAAATTCCACAGACAACTCACTGATGGTAAACGTCGGCCTTTCTCGAACCCTTTGATCAACTCGCTGAGCAAGGCCTTCACTACGGACAGTCCTGCGTCCTTATCCAAAGGGGATAACACTGAAGACCTTGTTGTCCACTTCTTGACCTCTTCTACCAATCTACCGTTGTGGAAAAACCCAATCTATGTATTGACCAACATTCCGTTCGTAGTGGACTGGATCTACATTCGTTGGAAAAATAATGTCACGTGTGATAACTCTTGATTGATTGGATTTGGAAACAAATTTATGATACTATGTGGTTTCGAAGCTAATTCATTCATTTGCGTTTCTCTAAAGAAGAAAGGACCTATGATATGCTCCCCAACAATACCATCTCAAATAGGCAAACATTATTATGAAGCATTGTCAGTTACGTTTCTGCCTGGAAAGAGGTTTAGTTCACATTTTGCATAAAGAAATGCTACAAGCCTTCTTCATTGCCTTTGCTCCTCGCTAAAATCAAAGAAAAGAAATTGTCCAGTGTGTTCAGTATTTTTTCCCCTTCTCAATTGGCTTTTCATCTTCTGCCAACTTTCAACTTTGTTGAAATTTGCAAATTTTCAGATTTATTCACAAGCACAGTATTGTGACTCCAAATGAAAAACTTCTAACACAGTATTGCCATTACAAAAACAACTCAAATTCCTGGAAAGAAAGATTCAGCCTAGATGACGATCGGAATTCGAACCGCGGATCTAAGCAACAGAGTTCAAATCCCGGTGGTGACTCAACTTTTTTAAGTCCAATTCTTCCTTTCCAACTAATGCCCTACCCATTGCTAGCGCGAAAGAACCATTTCCATATATAAATCCAAAACTTCTTGGCCAAGATGTTACACGAGCCGCCACTGTGCACTACTCAATGACGGCGAAGGGAGGGGACTGTAGGAGAGCGGGTGCTGTCGACGTCCTACAACAGTAACTTGTTTTTGAACGCTGAAGCCTTCTTGTGGGGTTTCTTTGTATACGACAAGATGGTTGCATGGGGAGGGCGCAGAAATCTAATTAAGCAAGTCAACGGCCTGGTGAGCCTGTCGCCCATACACTTCCTGAAGCTCAGCAACAATTGTGGCACACTTAAAAGCTGGTACCAAGAGCAACTTTTACTAAAGTGGCGCATTCTCCTGACAATTTTTTGAATTTACACATCAACGATTGAGTGATATTGGGGCAAAAATGATAAAAGTTGCCAATTTTAGATTCTTACATACATCCGAGACAAAAAAAAAAAATAAAATAAAATAAATAAATAATAATAATAATAATAATAATAATAATAATAATAATTTAATAGTTTTCATTAAGGAACTGACAAATAACTGCTTCTTCTTATTTCTACAGAGTATATACAAACACACACTTATAACTGAATAGCCCAACCGAAATTAATAATTTTACATGTTTGAAAAGTTACAGTACAGCCAAATAAAACATTATATGTACACTGTTGGAACATTTCAAAATAACTGTAGGGTGCGGAAAAAATGCACACAGACTTTACAAGTAGAAAAAGGTTGAAAAAATAGGAACATAAAGAATAGCGTTCAATAGTCTCGAAAGTTTCGTTGTGATGCTGCAGGTAAGAGGACTGAACACACATACTTACTTCAAACAAATAATTTATTTCTTGAAATACAAAAGTGATTCAATGGATCATATGCCGTGAGTAAGTAATTAATTAAATAAAGGTCAACTATCGTTTATAAAACTTGCTGTTGTTTCCAAAATGCTTTTCACTTTCACAAAAGTCGGTCCTGGTGGTGTAGTTGTAGCCTCGTAGACCCCACGATCGCTGGTTCAAACCCGGTCAGGGTCGATGGAGTTTTCCAGGTGTAAAAATCCTAAGTATGGAAGGGAAGTAAAGCCGTGGGTCCCCTGTCGTACATTTAGGGCACGTATAAGAACTTCATGCCTGAAAGAACAGGCCTCTGAGCAAAATTTGTCGGCCGTTTCACGCCCTGAATTGAATGGGACGCTGATGACCTGAGATGTTAAAGAGCGTCCGTAAATAAAACAAACGAACAACCTTCACCACGAAGACCAGTACACTGAGCAATTATTCCTGACTTGAGATGCAGTCTGCTTATAACTGCGTCTCCGCCAATGACGTTGGTTAACATTTAACTGACTAATAGCAAACGTCATATCGCAACGTATCTATCACATTTATCCATATCGACGCCTATGCCTCCTATTAAAGCGTAGACCTTCCATCCCACTCTCTACTTGTGGTACATCTCTTTCCGCACCCTGCATACTCTAGCGCCATGGCCGTTTTAAAAATCTTCTAACATTTTAGTTACTCTATAATGTTAAAGAACGTTTCGCAACGTATTTGAAGATGTGTAACATAAATATGTAACAATGTGCCATTTATCTTGCTCACCCAAAATAAAAATTTCCGATGCAACAAATGAAAAGTAGTTTCAAACAATGGTTTTTTAATCTCCTTGGGGAGTTCTTGCTGAGTGTATAATTTTCTTTTACTTTGTATCTCCATTAATGTAGGAGATATGGAATGGAACTTCATGGTACCGTGCATATTTTAATCAAGAAAGCAGTAAATATGAAAATGATAAATGGATGATTTGTTTTATTTAATAGCAATAGAGTGAATTGCTTAACTAAATCATTTATTCTCTGCAATAATGAAATCGATATCTGCCTACTTACATTCTCTGTAGATCAGCAGCGTTTCTATTTTCTCTTCATGCGTGTAGATCTCGTAATTTTACACCTTTAAACAAGAAAAATTGCGGTTACAATAGCTCAATGCAGTACTAACTTGTTGATGAATGACTACAGTACATTGCATGTAAGCTAAAACAACGACCATTTGAAGGGTGAGGGGAGATGGGTTACCTATCCCACCTCCCTCTCAGGCCACCTGTGTTTACATGACTAGGAAAGCATTATAAAACAAATACATAGCTGTACTATAGTACGTCACTGAGTAAGTTGACAAACCAAAGCATTAAACAATTCGGTTTCTTGCACTCCTTGCCGTATCATATTATACTCTTTTCTTAACAAAAGTGATACAGTTATACATTTTAACCAGCTCTTAGAGGGGGAAAATGTATTAATGGAGATTAAAAGGTATACGCTCAGCAATAACTTCCCCCTACAGTAAAAAGCTTTTGATTGAACAATTTTTAATTTGACGCAACAGAAAAATATTCTTTTAGGTGAGGAAGATAAATGGGACACAGTGTATATTTATATTAACATATCAACTCTTAGAAGTACTTTTTGTTTTGTTCATTCTGAATGCTGTTAATGTTTTATTTTTAACGACAGTAACAATTCCGAGGGGGGATATAAAGTAGCAGACCTTTGTTGCTAATAACTCGAGAACACTGAAAATTTTTGCTACAGTCGGATTAGGAGCTGGACATTAGCAGACAAATTGATCTTTTCTCTTCAAACTGCTGCGTAACACTCCTGTCAGTACCGAGGTGACCGAGGTCGTCAAGGCTGTGAGCACGGGTTAGATTCCCAACAGGACCATCCTCTCTGGCTGAAACTTTTTCCAGGTTTTCCTCAGTGTTCATAAATGGTAAATGTTAGGTAAGTGTCATAAATTTAGGCCTGGAAAAAATCTTTACCCAATGTATCATTTCATCTCACGAATCTTCAGTGTCCCCCACCTTTGATGCCAGAGTAGTGAATATGGATGTTAAACACTACTAAAGGAAGTATGGCATTTTACGACGCCCTGTTGCAATAAAATTCCTCACAGTGTTTGAACTCGGCAATGCATGGTATATCAACTTCGCTTTCAGATTAACATGTTTGTATTTTTCCACCATCAACAGTATGAATGCATTCCTAGACATGCGTCTCCATAGAGTATATCAAGGTTGTGCTGAGGCAGTTGAAAAAAATTTACTCATTTTAATCACAAAATTAAGACTCTAACGACAAGCAAATGTATTACATTCTCAAGAAATAAACAAACTGACTTTCTGATTCTAACACGATGTCTACTTGTCCCTTACACTGCTATTTCTTCTCTTCTGGACATAGTTTTCACAAAATGATTCAACACCACAGTGACAATGTCTCTACACAAAGAAGGAAGAACATTAGCCAAGTGTCTCAAAGTCTACGAAATTGGGACATGGATATTCAGCGCTCGCTGCAGTTCATATGCGTGCTCGATGGATTTAAGTTAAGTGAACAAAGAAGAAACAAGGAGTTCAGTTTAAAAGAGGACCACACACACTGGCAAGCATGATCTATTTGTTTTACGGTTGCCGAATGTTTACATCCCCTCCTACTGGTGCCTTCCCCACCAACTTGGCTCGTAGCAGGACATAGCGCTAGGGTAGCCATGCAGGGATGCCAATAGAAGCACAATCTCAGTTTACTATTACGAGCACCCAATCAGTAATGTTCCTGCGTGGTTTAACATTGCAAACTATCGCGACTAAAGCAGCAACTGGACAGATGATTATTGTTTTAGGGCGCAAAACTACTTAGGTTATTGAACAGAGTAACAGGCTGTATTTGTTAATAGACGTAAATAAAATAAAGCTATCACCAGTTATGGCTTATATTAAGTAGATAAAACCCTTCCTTTCTTCTCACTTGCTGCTAGCATGATATCAACTTAGTTCGGTAACGCTCGTGTTTTGTCGCCAGCACTCGGTTATAATGATACTTCTCCGATATTCGTATAATGTAAACAAAAATACATGAGTGTATGCTTATTTATAGTGATATCTCAATGACAAGAAACCTGTTACGGATTTCCATGTTCTTATGGAAGATCACTTAGATGAAACACTGGAATTTCCTATGCAGGTATCGGCAATTAAGCATATCTACTTAGTTGCAGTGTTTTAAGTAGTAGCCCGATTCCTACATTATTACTTTGAGAAAGCGCTTGTTGGAGAATGTAGAGAAAGGCTGAAGAATAAATTTCTCGGATACAGAAAACATCTTGTTGCTGCTGCTATTGCGATAGTGTGAGTTAACAATTGTTATGAATGTGTTTTTCTAGTACAGTAATATTTGGAGACAAAGTATTATGCACGATTTGCCGCTGGATTAGGAGAGTAACTACCAGCCAACAGCGCAACTGAGTATCTGGTAATAAAAAAAAAAAACCGTGCTTTTGGGATCCATACGTTTGCTGGAAACATGGTGAAATGTTCTGAACTGTATCAACACATGCTGTAAGCAAAGTATATACATTTTATGATGTTTCTATGATGAGTTCCCTTTTAAACTGAACACGCTACTTCTCTTTGTAGTTCCTCATAGTTCCATCAGACACACAGCTCTGCCTTGTCATACTCTAAATGTAAACCACCGGTACATCAAAGACAGCTTGTCAGTATTCGCAATCTGCAGTGTTGTCATATTTATTGGCACAATGTTCTAACCAAGTGTTGGCAACTCGCGTATCTGCTGTGCCGAATAACACACACGCGAGTTTGTCAATTATTCTTAAAGCACCAAATAGGATATTTTCAGAAATTTTATTATAAACACAACCGAGCACCAATACAAAGTTGTGGGCCGACGAGTGCCCCACACAGGGATAAACCAATTGTCAATACAGTATTAGACATGTGCAGCTAGCAGCATGGTGTTACTTTGAGGGAGACTCTAAGCGAGTGATTGTGCGTTCGCCTGTTACCCGGTGTTTTCACTGAGAGCTAATTGTTCTTTGTTAGTTATGCCAATGTATAAGCATAGTCTTGGAGAACGGGTTTTTGTATACGACACATATGTGAAAACTGATTCTTGCAGAGAGAAGTTGTAAGACGATTCGCAAGAAAATGTGCTGACGATCGTGCGCCAGTTACAGAATTTGTTTGCGACTTACTGAAAAGTTACGACAGGATCTTTCAATGATAAGCGCCATGTTCTTGTGGAAGAATATTTAGGTGAAATACTGGAAATTTCCTATGCAGATGACGGCAATATATTGCCACTGAGGAGCATCCTTTCAACACCTTTTATAACATAGGTTAGTGCTTATTGTTATGAGTTTTATATACAGTATCGTTTTATGCTTTCAGTAACCAAAATGAAAATAATAACTTTACACGTTAGGCTATATCTCCCTTTATCGGTTGTACAGCCACGGATAGCCGAGGTCGTTAAGCCGAGGAATCGTGATCGGGAGGTCTGGGGTTCCAGATTACCGCCAGAACCGTCCTTCCTGACTAAGGTTTTATCCAGATTTTCCTCAGCCCTCGTAAATTGCAAATGCCGGGGAGGTACATTAAACTTAGGCCTGGAATGTTTACTTCCTTAAAAAAAACTTTACAAATTTATCATTTCATTTCATGTATCATTAGTGTCCACCGCCTGTGGTGCCTCAGTAATAAAAACGGGCGTTAAACAGTATTAAAGAAAAATGATCGGTTATGGCAATTGCACTTACCCAGTAAGCAGCAGCTCTCAGGCGACAGTTACTCAAAAAGAAAACCAATGTATATTATGCAAATAATAAGCATTAAGCAGGTTTACATGCTTACATAATTGGTGTTAGAAAACAGAACCGAAGTTTTGAATTGGATGGGATCGGTATATACTTTAGAGAATATTATGGCACTTCAGCCTTGGTCAAAAGCTGGCCGTTTGTGCCTACATCTGAGGCTATTGCCCTAGATGGCAGCATTAGTCCGATGGTGTTGGTAACATTTGACACGATACAATCGATGTTTACAACAGCGAAACGGCAGCTGCAAATGGCACCGCCTCTTGGCTAGTGTACAACTCTCGAGCAGTACTCTGTTATACGATTTTTTGTATTAAAGTTATGAAATCAAAGAATATTCATAAAAAATGCTTCTCATTTACGATGATAAGTGCCTGTTACCTGTTTACTCACTAACCTCTGGACGCTCTTTAACATCTCAGGTCATCAGCGTCCTATCTAACTCAGGGCGTGAAATGGCCGACAAATTTTGCTCAGAGGCCTCTCTTTCAGGCTTGAGGTTCTTTTTCGTGCCGTAAATGTACGACACGGGACCCACGGTTTTACTTCCCTTCCGAAGGAAGCCATACTTAGGATTTTTACGCCCCGAAAAAATCCATCCTGGCCGGGTTCGAACCCGCGATCTTAGGTATAGGAGGCAAGTATGGTAACCATACACCACCAGGACCGACTAATGTGATAGTAGTGAGAGTAATAGTTATGATATAGGTAGCAACAGTGATGTTGCTGGTAGTGATAGTAATAGTGATAGTGGTGATAGTAGTAGTACTGGTGGTGGCAGTAATAATGATGGTGTTGGTGGTAGTAGTATTGTGGTAGTAATAGTGATGGTGTTGGTAGTAATAGTGATGGTGCTGGTAGTAATAGTGATGGTGTTGGTAGTAATAGTGATGGTGCTGGTAGTAATAGTGATGGTGTTGGTAGTAATAGTGATGGTGCTGGTAGTAATAGTGATGGTGTTGGTAGTAATAGTGATGGTGCTGGTAGTAATAGTGATGGTGTTGGTAGTAATAGTGATGGTGCTGGTAGTAATAGTGATGGTGTTGGTAGTAATAGTGATGGTGCTGGTAGTAATAGTGATGGTGTTGGTAGTAATAGTGATGGTGCTGGTAGTAATAGTGATGGTGTTGGTAGTAATAGTGATGGTGTTGGTAGTAATAGTGATGGTGCTGGTAGTAATAGTGATGGTGCTGGTAGTAATAGTGATGGTGCTGGTAGTAATAGTGATGGTGCTGATAGTAATAGTGATGGTGTTGGTAGTAATAGTGATGGTGTTGGTAGTAATAGTGATGGTGCTGGTAGTAATAGTGATGGTGTTGGTAGTAATAGTGATGGTGTTGGTAGTAATAGTGATGGTGCTGGTAGTGATGGTGCTGGTAGTAATAGTGATGGTGCTGGTAGTAATAGTGATGGTGCTGGTAGTAATAGTGATGGTGCTGATAGTAATAGTGATGGTGTTGGTAGTAATAGTGATGGTGCTGGTAGTAATAGTGATGGTGCTGATAGTAATAGTGATGGTGCTGGTAGTAATAGTGATGGTGTTGGTAGTAATAGTGATGGTGCTGGTAGTAATAGTGATGGTGCTGATAGTAATAGTGATGGGGCTGTAGTAATGGTGAAGTAGTAGTAACTGTGATGGTGGTAGTTAGTGGCCTGGTAGTGGGGGCAATAACAATGGTTATAGTTTACTCCAATCAACCGTACGCCACTGAAATAAAGTGAAACAATGTCGTAACAGACTGACTTGTGCTGCCATCTGCCTTGGTTTGTTTCCGGCTGACCCGGCCTCTCTCTCGCTCTCTTAGATCCTCATTCCACTTTCTCACCCGTCCATTTGAACTTTTCTTGCATATAAAAGTCAATACCGGCACTTTATACGTTCCTCAGTGCGGAGAGGGAGGAAGAAAGAAAGAAAGAAACAGGCAAGCTCGCCTTTTCGCCCAGTTGTACAAAGTCCCCGATAATGGCGTGGAACTTCATTACTTCATTACAATGGCCGCCGCGCCCCTCAGTGCGCCACTAACTCAATTGGATGCGCCATTT
Source organism: Metallyticus violacea (assembly GCA_030762175.1). NCBI lineage: Eukaryota > Metazoa > Arthropoda > Insecta > Mantodea > Metallyticidae > Metallyticus > Metallyticus violacea. The sequence goes on along the minus strand of CM060831.1, from coordinate 20,405,669 downwards.
TAACCTCACCCTCTTCCTCCCCATCCGCTGCCCCTGTTCTAAATTACAGCCATTTAATTTTTGCAGATTCCGTAGTTACGACATTTTTCCCTCCCCTCTCACGTTACGCGCAGTCGCACTACAGTTTTATGTATGAAATGGGTGTTAGTTCATGTCCCTTATCATCATGAAGAGGTTTTAGCACTTTATTGACGACCACGTTGGCCACTTCATAAAGCAGTGACCCAGTCTAGAGATTTGTGTCTCAGGATAGGACACTGTTCCCCGCTATTTTACATTCTCCCGCTTTCCGAAACGTTTAATGTTCCTCTTTTGTTGTACGGTATTTTTTAACCTCGCCACTTTACAGTCAAGTTTGCAACAAGGAAACATTTGAAAGTAGTAGTAATTACCACAATATTAATTATTGCGGGGAATGTGGGAAATAAAATTGATAAGTGCGTTTCGACATAATATGTGAATTAAGTTAGCACTTTTCACCGGCTAATGAAATGCAAGGCAACAGCGCTCATAGAAAGATCGCCGTAAGCCTAACTAAATCTGTACATATGTAAACTCTTGGTATATTAATAAGAAATGTTTTGTAGTTCCAGAATATACTCGTCATGCAATGGTTGTCGGTCCTGGTGGGCAGTGATAACTACACTTGCCTCCTAAACCCAAGATCGCGGGTTCGATCCCGGCCAGGACCGATGAGTTTTTTCGGGTGTAAAAATCCTAAGTATGGCTTCCTTCGGAAGGAAAGTAAAGCTGTGGGTCCCGTGTCGTACATTTACGGCATGTTAAAGAACCTCAAGCCTGAAAGAGAGGTCTCTGAGCAAAATTTGTATGCCGTTTCACCTGAGATGTTAAAGAGCGTCCGTAAATAAACCAAAATCGTGAAATGGGTAACAAAATCAGAAGAAACTAATGGCTAGTTTTGCAAACCCACGTTGCGTTACTTTAACAGTCCGAGTAATACATTATTGGATTTTAGTACAGTATTGTGTTCTACCAAGCGTTGTGTATCGGTAGCGCATCTATAATGCATGTACACAAGGTGGCGCAAAAGTGACTACACACTTACTGAATTTCTGTTAACAAAGAAGCTACACTTCTTCTTATGATCAAAAGTAACTACACACTCAGAGGATTTCAGTTAACAAAGGACTGCACTTCAAACTGTTTCCCTTCTGCATTAATGCACAGTAGGGATCTAGCTCAAAAACATATACAAACAGAGCTCAATGTTGTTGTCCAGATAGTGGAAGGCGTCCTCAATGTAAACTGCCAAGCTTTATGTTTTCTTTCCAAACATTTCATCTTTTAACTATACCCAAAAAAGAAGAAATCCATTAGGGTAAGATCAAGAGATCGTGGTGAAAATTCAATTGCTGTACAACATCCAAGCACTCTCCTATTGACAACGTTATCAACGTACATCCGAAAAACTGTAACATAAAATGCTCAGGAGCTCCCATACTGGAAGCAGAGTTGATCAACGTTGTCCAACTCTATGATGATTCCTGGTGTAGCCTCTTGAAGTAGAGCCAAGTACTTGTTACCATCGAGATTTCCGATTACACCAACTGCCGGTATGCACCCCACATATTTACGCTGGCTTGCTCCAAAGCAACATATTAGTTTTCCGTTTACCAATAAGTACAGTTATGTCGGCTTACATGTCCCAATAATTTAAAGGTGGCCTCATCCGACCACGCAATGTTTTTAAAGAAATTAGGGCCATGTCGATACCGATTAAGCATAATCACAAACTTGTAGCCTCTTGTTTGGGTTGTGTTTCAACAAACCATGTGTGGAATGTACACTTTGAACCTCTACTAATGCAATATCGTTCGGATTGATCGAAGTGACATTGCTGGCAGTTCTGCCGCTAATCGTCTTGTGGACTTTCTTTAACTAGTCGTGACAGTCAGATAGATATTGAATTCATTTCGTGCTGTTCTAGGTCGCCCATTACGAGATGCATTCAAAACAGAACCTTCAATTTCAAATTTGCCAATTACATTGTAAACTGCTTCACATGATGGTGGATTTGACTCGGAATATTCTCTCCATTCCCTAAGTACAGCATTTAAATCTCATTGGTAACCGATCTTTACAGCAAAAATTATTTCTCATTTCGTGAACATTTTCAAATGATGCTGATGATTCATTTCCTGTTTCTGCCTCTTCCCGCAGACAATATTTCCAACCTAGAAACGTAGTATATATTATACATTAAAAACAAACGGAGAAGGAAAACGTTTTGAATATAACATACAATAAGTGAAATCGTATGTTAACTGAAATTCACCTTTGCGCTACCCTGCATATTAGTACACGCGATTCCATATGAAATAGGACTGAAAAATAGAAAAATTGGTCCCATATTTTAAATGTGTAATATATTTTTTCTGCTGCTACAACATATAAAGACGAATACTTAATTAAATTTGACATCTCTAGGTTTAATTAGTTTGCACACAAAAGTTTGCCAAAGTTGCTGTATTTTGCTAAAATTTTCTTTTTTTACAATGACATACGAGGGTGGTTTGATGGCAGCATAACGTATGTGATTATAAAGTTTGCTTTCTATATGTCAATTTTTTATGTTCACAAGTCATTCTGATGTTAATTCATTATTTGGCAGTTGTTTAAAAACGCTTCCAGTGACAGTGAAAACTGGATAACATTGGAATTCATAGTGTGATTATATTCTTTTTTATGGAACGGAAAACAACAAAGGAGAGTCATGAAAGGATTTTCCCTACATTGAGTGATGCATGCTCTTCTTAGGACCCCGTTCGATTTGGGATAAATGAGTTCAAGCTCAGCAGAAAAAGCATTGAAGGTGCACCACTACCTGGAGCTCCAAAATCAACTGTAAGTTCAGAAATCATCGATAAAGTCTATAAATTGTTTTGAATGGTACGAGTAGAAGTGCAGGAGTTAACAGAGGCCACGGGCCTCTGAACTTGTTTGCCAATCTTTAAGAAGAATCCAACCAATTTTCAAGGCGTTTTCTGACTATGGACGAAAGGTGTATTCATTCTATACACCGAAAACGAAACAGCAGTCCAAAGAGTATAATTAAGGTTGTATAATTAATAAGAAGTGCACTCAGCTCAAATATTTATGACGCGAATCGAAAATGATCGGGAACTATTATTCCGTAGTATATCAACAGACTTGCGTAAGCAGCACCTTTCTCTCGAAGATGTTCTCATGGTTGAAAGACAGTTGATTTGATACATTTCTAATTAACAGTAGTTTGCAGATAATATGCATATTTACTTTTTTACGTCCCAAAATGTTTACAGGTACCGTCTTAATGATATACGCATAATGCATTCTGATATATACATTTTCTTGACTTCCCTTTAAGTCAGTTACTCTTAAATATCGTAATAAAAAGTAAAATATTGTTAGTTTTATAGCGTTCGACATTCGAACCCTGGAACCATAATATACGATGCATGACCTTAAAACGAATACCAGTTTACGTCAGTGGATTTTCCATTTAATTAGTTAATTACTCCAAACGAATTCAGCCCGCTACTAATTATAATTATTATTTATGCGCGCAAATGAGATGGAGCATGAACTATTATTTACGGAAACAAACACGTTTATCAATATCGCACAGCATCCCACAGTTGTGAAATGTACCCCGTCACCACATAGCACAACGCTAGTCTATTTACCTTGTAAGTAAAGATTTATTGAGTGTATGCACTTCTTTCTTCGTATCTCTCACCAAAAATAGATAACTTTTGTAATGCGTTCATTGGTCGAAGTTCTATTGCTGCATAACATCGCACACAGCATGGCTAGACGTTCTTATACAAACCGCAGAAGTCTTTACGTAGCATAGTAATTGCATACCTCTAATCGCCATTGATCACATTTCGTATTCCATCCGCTAGGTTTCCATTTCAACAGCTGAGGGTAGACAAACAAAGAAGTTGCCGAGGGAATACTTAAGTCTTGTAAGGAATGTAGGGAAGAAAGTTAATAAAAATATGAACCAGGAGGTAAACAGATTTTAAAATGCATCTGACACTGAATGCTGGGGTCAAACTTTCTTTTACGAGGAATTCCATTTCAATGGCACTAGAGTCGTCTTCAAGGAGGATAAATGAATTAGTTAGCTGCCTTTCGTACATAATGACCTTTTATTTGTTCACATTTTCAAGAGGTAAAACAAAGAAATTCCGATGACTTTCATTATATTACATTATAGCCATAAAAAGTAATCTAAGGATTTATGGGCAGATATGCCGAGTGGCTATACAACAATCTGAGCATGTCCAATGCATTATTGTAGAATTTGGTGTTTAAATAAATTACGCGTGCTTCTTTCGAAATGTAGCGGTGGTCCATTTTGCTTGTAGCACATTTGTTTCTAATTATCAAACTTTTAGTATTATCTTCCCCCCTCCCCCAAAAGGTTCCTTTTCGGATTCACATTTAGTGCAGTTTCAGGCACACTACAATTTTCAAGGTTTATTTTTTTTTTATTTTTAAAAATGTAAACAAAAGTTGCTTGACTTGTTGAGAATTATCTAAGTATTGTGCCAATCAACCTAAATTAATATTTGCGTCCTTTCTTATTTTTAGTACCTTCTGGAATAGTGACGCAGGAACGGTCCCATGGAGGAAGCGATTGCTCATTGGCTAATACGCCTCTCTGTTAAAGAACTTCCAAAGGAGCGGGTCTTCTATAGAGATACCTTCTAGCTTTTTTTACTGAACAGTCGCTCCGGGATGGGGTTAGTCTTTTGGTCTATTAATTAGTACATACAAAGAGTTGTTTGTCTGAGTACCAGTAACCCAAGTATTTAAGTAAAAACAGTTGGTTTATAATGATTTTAGATTTTAGTAATGTTGTAAAGCAAGGTGATGGTTGTTTATTTTTTTAGTTAATTTTATTAGTATTTTCTCAGCTCAGTTATAGGGCATTATTTATTGTTTCAGAGTGCCTTTCTCTTAGCAATGTATTATATAATTATACTTTTCACATTCATTAGATTATTTATTCTATGAAATATGAAGGCAAGTTTTTGTAGCCCAGTGAAGAATTATTTCTATGCTCGATCTGGTAGTCAAAGGGGCCACATGTTATAGGTGCTCTTGAGGGACAATTTTATAATTTACTACTATTATTGCTATGCCCGAGCTTTAAACAATTCATATAGTCAAATGGGTTACATTTTGCTATAAGTTCTCGGGAGGGCCTTATTTAAATCTTTTAACGTTAATCTCTCTTTATAATTTTTATTGTTGTTATTATTATTATTATTATTATTATTATTATTATTATTATTATTTATTGTTCCTATATGTTTAGTTCGTGCCATTCCGATTTTAAATATGCTGCAATTTTTCTCGTGGCTTTGAGTGTTTCTAATAATTATAAGTAATAAATTGCATTTAAAAAGTGCCCTTGAATTTTATCATGTTATCTTCTTCTTACTTGCTAAGTCACCTTCCAGGGTACTCTAGGGCTTATTACATTTACAGTAGAGTTCCCCAAAGTGACAACTACAAACATCAATGGAAATAATTTGTAAATTTACAGATATTGGGTTGATGTAAATTTTGTAGCACGTGGCAAGACAACACTTTGTCCCAAATAAATGTCACGGGTATTACAGACCTTAAAGTGGTAACAGAGTGTGCTACTATTATTCATTTAAATTCTTAATTTAACTCTCTTCCCGGAGTCCCATAAAGGGGCTTAATTAAGTTTTGCTCATGGCTATTTTGTAGGCCTCCCCTACAATAAGCTTAGAAAAATCAGCCTCTTTTTTATTGGTTTATTTAAGTGAATTTTGCTTGTAATATTTAATACATGGATCTTCCTATATATTTATTACCATGTTATTTTTCATTTTAAACTTCTTTTTCAGAGTGCTCGACACTATTAGCATTTGTATTCATATTTAATGAACTTAAATGACTTAAATGTTCTTCCCGTGGTCTTCAAATGCCTGTTAATAACTGTGTAAAGCATAGTTTATTTTTGAGCCATTCTGTACAAGTAGAGTAAATACTTCTTTTTTTATTATTGACATTCTCCTTTACATCAACGAACCGCTCAAGAATTTACTATAAAACTTCTTTAAAGTTGTAGCAGATGAGAATTTCTGAGGGCATCGCATATCAAACAGAACTCTAAACTGCGAAACATATGAAAAACATTTATGGAACGTAATGCTGACCCCCGTTCGCTTCCTTTCATTACTTCTTCAGTTGCAGCCCTTGGAATTTCATTTCATTTCATTTCACTTCACTTCAGCAGAAGCGACTGGCCTTTCATCTCCAGCTGCTGTGAAGTCCATATCCATCACAAACTCCCCCAGTTATTTTTAGCACAACACAAAAACCGAGATGTTAACTTTGCAGTTGCCGAGCCTTCCCTTAGTGCCAATAAGTTGGCTAGGGATTTGCACTTAATCTGCAAACATCAGCCGGAGTTATCTTGAGTTTCCGCCTTTCGCTCTGATCCTCATCAGTGGCGGCTCGTGTCAGCGCCAGAAAAGAAACAAGTACTGTGGGATGCAACTCTATGATATTTGAGGCGTGTCAGTAGTCAGTGGAGGGGGTGCTGCATTGCCACATATGAGCAGCGGTTCACACTGCTTGTTAATCTTAAAATCAAACATTTCTTGCGCAAGGGAAAACTTTTTGGGGGCTCTACATGTGACTAAGATGAATTGCAACATTTCCCGGAACATACAGAAACAAAAATCAACATTTCCACCCCAAGTAGTAACATTATATGACTTGTTAACTCCTAGAATACATAACATATATCTCCCATACTCACACAGTTTGATGTTTTACATAAAACTTATAACTTTTGATCTTTCCATCTGTCTATTTTTCTAAAATAAGTTTTTCTATCAGATGACGGTACCATTTTAGTTTATGATAATGCACATAAAAGACTTAAAACATGTTTTTGTTACACTGACACCCAAGAATGTGTTATAGACTCATTTGAAAAGTTATTTATGTACTGTCTGTAGGCTGCACTATTGCTATTGGGTTCTATTGTTTGGAAGAACCTTGCTCAGATGCAAGTGTATACTGCTTTTCTTTGTTCTTCAATATATATAACAGAAAGCTGACTGAAGAACAAATTGTTGAGTTACTGCAGCAGAGTGATTCAGGTGAAAGTTATTATTTTAGTGAATTCAATTCAGACTACATGCTCATGATAGTGATAGTGAAAAGGACCATGTAACTAGTGAAGTAAATATATACATGATATTTAACGCTCTTACAATTTCATAGAGGCTGTATTGCTACTTTATACATTACACCATACGTGACGGAATATTGAGCAATGCAATAAAACCAAAGTAGATTCCTTGGACCAGGCGATTCATACTTACTTCTGCAAAAGGAAGAAAAGATTGCCACCGGCATCATTTTTTAATTTAGTTTTTATGTGCAATAGCAGCATACATAATGTTTTTGGTGAAAACCCAATATGGAATATAACTAAGAAAAGTGTTAAAGCCACATATTCCTTGCTGAATTGGCTGAAATTTTTATATAACCTCACATAAGAGTATGACCGAAATTAGAATTTTACGAATCAACAGTTCTTTTTGTTTGCTTGCTTTATTTATGGACGTTCTTTAACATATCAGGTCATTTGCGTCCCATTCAATTCAGGGCGTGAAAAGGTAGATATATTTGCTCAGATACCTCTTTTTTCAAGCTTGAGGTTATTTTATTGTGCCGTAAACCTACGACTTTGTTTCCCTTTCGAAGTATTTAGGATTGTTACGGCAGAAAAAAATCCATGTATTCTAGCCGGGATCGAACCCGCGACCTTGGGATCTTGGGTCTATGGGGCAAGTGTGAATACCACTATACCACCAGGACCAACCTCAACAGTTCAGTGAATGTAAAATGTTATTAGTACAAGTAAGGATTCACATCCTGTAATGTCTCAAACATCGGATGCTCTAAAGAAGAAGCGATGCTATTCGTGTGAGTATAAAAAATGATCCGTGGTGAGCATTCAGCAGCCATGTAAAACCCGCTTACTATGAAAATATACAGTAAAAGAGTGTTTAGGATTCGGAAGCAGAGCACCCTTACTTTTTTTTTTTTTTTTTGAATGGTGTTTAAAGTCCATTTTTACTACTGAGGCACCACAGGCGGTGACACTGGTGATAAATATATCAGATGAAATTATATAATAGGAAAGGATTTATTTTTAAGGAAGGAAACGTTCCAGGCCTAAGTTTAGGGTAGCTACCTGGCACTTGCCATTTATGAGGACTGAGGAAAACCTGGAAAAAACGAGTCAGAGAGGACGATTATGGTGGGATTCGAAACCCAGACCTCCTGCTAACGAGCCCGCTCCTTCACGACCTCGGCTACCCATGGCGGTGAGAATATCCTTATTGAAATGGTAGCACAATGTTAGACATTAACAGTAAAGATATATGCAAAACATATGTGGATATCTAATACAATTTGCAGTCATTTGCAAACTATATGGGTTTCCCTAAGTTTTTATGGTATGGAAAGGGGAGAGAGAATGAATGAATGAATGAATGAATGAATGAATGAATGAATGAATGGAGTTTAACGCCCGTTTTTGCTACAGAGGTACCATAGGCGATGGACACTGATGATACGTGAAATGATATATTGGGAAAGGATTGTTTAAGGAAGGAAACGTTTCGGGCCTAAGTTTAGGATACCTCCTTTGTATTTGCCAGTTATGAGGACTGAGGAAATCCTGGAAAAAACCTCAGTCAGGAAGGGCGGTCCTGGCGAGATTTGAACCCCAGACCTCCCGCTCATGAGTCCGCGTCTTAACGACCTCGGTCACCCGAGGCGGTAAGAGAGAGAGAGAAAACGTATAAAGACGGATATATTTGACAAAAATAGGGTGGTGCTGGAGTTTGTAAGTTAAAGATGCTCTCAATATGTGAATGTTGCAATGAAAAGTTATCCATATGTTAAGTGTGCTTTGTATAAAAATGAATATTTCTTACATAGACAGCCTTTTCAAGATACCGATGCTCCATTATTCCAGCTTTCCTATATAAATACAGTGAGTCTGTGCGACACATCTGAGGTGTTTATATTAACAAAAGAGCTTAGGTACTGCAGGGTTAAGGTTTATTATCTTAGTGGATACTTTCAAAGGAAATTTTTACTGGTAAAAGAGTAGGCGCATTTGCGTTATAGCCTTAAAAACCTACAAATGTCGGCAGTTTGTACTACACACAATGTAACCTCCCAATTCCAGACCTGTGTGATTTCATGCGTAATGCAGTAAAAGCACGAAGAACAGTCCACTCCAAAAACTCATTGTTTGACTGGAATACACCTGTTGGGAAAAGCAATTTCATATTAAGACCACATTTGAATACAAGTTTGTCTCATCATGATTTCAAAATATCGTGTGAGAAAACCACTAGTCGGAAGAATGAGGACTTCAGTATCACTTTTTAATCGACAGTGACGACCCTTGAGCTTCGCTTTCAACCCACCCGAGAGATGAAAACTGCTAGAGGCCAAATCGTGTCCGCGTGGAGAAAGGTCAAGACATTCCGTTCAATCCAGCAGAGTAGAGTAAGAAAATAGTTATGTTTACTATAATATCCAGCCCATCCGTAGTTACCATCAATAAATAATCGTGATTGTTAAAAGAGCCCGGATTTTGAGTTGAATGACTAGACTGCTGAAATGAAAGGTGAGGTAGCGTCGCTCGAGTAGTGCAATGAAAACAATATGAAGAGTATGTTATGTATTTTAAAAAAAGCAGTCATATTCACATATTATATTAAGCCGTTGTAAATATTTTACTTGATACAAAAATATTACTGTGGCCGCTAAAAGTTATTTTACATATATTAAACTGTGTATAAAATAGTCAATGGGATATACAACATACTTTTCTACTATTACATCTACATATGTCCAATAAAAAATAACCATAAATTGGTTTAACAGCATTTCTGTTAAATTTCATAAATCTCAAAATTTTAATGATCTTTCTCAAAGTAGTCAGTCCGTGTTGAATGCAATGCACCTGTCCCAGTGTTTCTGCCAGTTTTCAAAGACACGCTGGAAACCGTTTTATGACCTGTTATTCAGAATCGCCGCCGCAGCATTTACCGATTACTTCTTATGATGTAAAACTCCTCTCACAAGGGTTTCTTCAATTTGGGGAAAAACCACACGGGGCTAGATCTGGGATGTGGGGAGTGAGGGATATTCAGCAATATTTGTGATGTGGCCGTGCATTATCGTAATGGGGCATACAGATTGTTGAACGAAAATATGACCTTACAGAGTTTTCAGCACCTCTCTGTAGTACTGCCCAGTTACAGTTGTCTGTACAATTACAACATGCCTTGCACATTTAAAAATGTAATGACTATAACTTTCCCAGCAGAAGCAAACACTTTTTGCTGTTGTTTTTTTCTGTTGGTAATCATACAGAACTTTGATGTTTGTTATCAGGTTAAATATGAACAAACACTTATTTAAAGACACACACACAGACACACACACACACACACACATATATAGAATGTTCTGTATATGTACTTGCATTCAGTAAGAAAGAAAATTCGAAAATTGTTTTCAACCTAAATTGTTACCGAAAACTTAAAGCATGTTGATTCAGAAATTCGAATCCTTGATATTCATGTAATAAGTAGGCGTGCTAACCACTGTGCCGGCAGAACCTAATGGCAGAGCTGCACTTCCTACCCTAATCGGCCAGGCAGATGAATTAGTGTGTTTGTGCGTACGGGGTGCCTACATGAATTTTGCATCATATGAAAAATAAAGGGATGTGCCTATTCACCAATGCTCAGGATCCGGTAGAATAGTCCATTTATAATGATTTTGACCAATGTATTGCAAAATATCCTTGCAACCAACATTTTTGGGAGTAAAAGTTAAATTCTTTAAAGACCTTTTTAACTTCATTTTAATAAATAATAATAGTTTTTACTGTTGAAATATAAAAAATAATTTCAAAAAGCTATGCCATCATTTTGTGCTTCATTCCGAGAACTTTTCAAATGACCCTCGTGGCAACAATATCAAACTTTTTCTACTGTACGTGTATTTTATGTGTTCCTTTATTAAAAAAAAAAAAAAAAAAAGCTTGGGGCTAAACTTATCGTTTCACTTCTACGGTCGGTTGCAGTTCCATCCCTCATAGAAAATTGAGATACAAGATATCTAGAAAATCTTGGGCTCATAGTGCATCGAAAATAATGAACACTAGCCATGCTTTTATCATTTGAAACAATGAACTGCAAACGGCTGTAAGCACGTCGCTCTTAAGGCAAAATAACAGCTTAATTTGTAATTATTACTTTAAGATAAACGCGGTACAAAGAACTAAGATGCAGTGATTAACTACGTTGTTTTCTCGTGTCTCCTGATCTAGCCCCGTGTGGTAAACTGAGTGGACTAGAATTGATAAAAGGATTGCACTTTGGATTAATAGAAGAGCGAACCCAGAGAATAAGGATAGGCTAGGAAATGCTAATCATCGGGAAGGAGACATCAGGAGTCTTTCTTGAGCGATTATAATTTATTATGTATATAAACAATCTTTACTAAACATAAAGTTAAAAGTACAATTATTTTCTGACGGTTGTATTGCTTATAGAAAATTTAACGACAGTTCCGATATGAATATTTTACAAAGCGATCTTAAAAATGTTTCCAAATGGACGGCTAAACATAGGATGAAAATTAATAGTTCTAAGAGTAAAGCAATTAACATTTTTAAAATTAGTGAAATCTTAATTATAAAATCGATGAAGTAGAAATTCCCCGGGAAAACTGCAATAAGTACTTACGAGTTTATTTCAGTTATAAATTTGCGTGCTACGAACAAATTGATAGGGTTACGAGGAAATCATGGAGGGGGTTACACTTTGTTATGGGAACACTGAAAAAAGCCGTCGAAAATCAAAGGAAATAGCTTTTTTATCATTAGTTCGGCCCTTTGTGAGTATGGAACAGCTTGTTGATATCCATAAAGTTGATGTAAAATAAATATCCCAGAAAAAATCCGGTATAGAGCATCAAAATTCGTAAAAGATAAAAAATAACGTGGGAACGAAAATGTTACAGCATTACGTTGGGAATCTCCAGCAGGGAAAAGTAAAAAGTGAGGATAACGTCATCATACAAAGCGTGTACAGAACAAACAGCATGGAGGCTATCACAACAGGTTATAAAAACCAACATACTATGATAGGAACGATCATACTTTTAAAAACAATTGCAAGCAACAGAGAACGGGTGTAGGTCAGTACTCTTTAGTAAATAAAACCATAAATGTCTGGAGTGAATTACCTGCAGTTGTCTTTGGGGGCTGACCTTCTCTGACAAGATTTAAAAGTAACCTAAAATTGTATGTGATATAATTAGATGAGAGTGTAATTCGTGTTCAAATTTAACTTTTTTCAGGACTTGAAATATTGTTTAACTATTTATTGTATCTATTTAATTTACTAGCTCCGCTTATATATACTGTTCATACTATTATTCAAGCTGATAAGCATTTAAGTCTAAATCTGCTGAATTATATTTTATAATGCTAATAGTTTATAAATGTATTTTAAGTTAATATGCGTAAAACTTACTTGACATATATTTTATTTAATATATTGACACGTTCTAAGTAGATGAAGTGTATTTAATTAAGTTAATGTGTGTAAAATTAAGTTAACGGGTATTTAATTAGTTTGACGTATTTAACTAGGTTGGTGTGTATTTAACTAGAATGATACATGTTTAGCTAGATGAAATGTACTTAATTAAGTTGACTTACATGTGAATATGTGTAAAATTAATTAGGCATGTATTTAAATTAGATTTCTTTATTTAATTCTAGGTTGGCATGTATTTAATTAAATACACGGCCACCAGGTATAGGTGCAATCGCAGTTAGTAAACAAATACATACAAACTACAGTCTTTTGAGTAGTACAACGTGTTTCGTTTGCGCACTGAATTGATATAATTGCGAATTTTAAAGACGCTGAATACTTATTTTTAACATTATCTCAGGGAGCGATTTGCCACAATGTTAGGAAGGGCATTATCGGCATTTACTATTATGGTAAGCAAATTTCCCAGACATACTTTTCATTGCTTGTTCATAGCTGCTATGAAACACAAAAGAACCATTTTATAAGTCACGAATCAGTCTGATAGATATGAAAGCCGAGAAATTTGTTTGAATACCTGTGAACGCCCAAGACCAGAAAGGCAAGCTAATTCATAGCACATATCGAAGCTCTAACCAAACGCAATCGTCTCTTGCTAGATATGGCTCGAACCAAGACCAGATAAACAGCAAAGCTGATTGGTTTGGCATGCAGAGTCAGGCGCGTGCTTGATGCCCAGTTAAGGGCCTGGAATGCGCTCATGGCATTGGCTGTGAGTGAAATACTTGCGCACCGTTACTTGACTGGCATCTGAAAGAAACCTCATAGCATCAAATGAACCTACATGGTTCATTTCTGACCTCTCACTTCTTTATCTTTAATGTCCTGTAAAAATACTCGTATTACGAAGGATGGATGCCCAAGTTGCAGTCAAGGGCGTCTATAAGGGTAAGGCACAGTGAATAATACCACCGATTCTCACTTTTGATTGCCTACGTATTCAAGAGCCAACATTAATATGAATATAGCCTTGACGACAGTAAAATTAACCCACACAAAATATCTAAGGTTGATAAAGTAACATTTACAGTCAGTTTTAAAGCAAAATTCCTTACACCTACTGCATGAATATTGTTTGCATTTCCTGATAAATGCAAAAATAAATTAAATTAGAAGTGAAGAACTGGCAAACGTACTCTGGATAAAGCAAGACAAACAAACTGCTTTAAAAGAAAAGTCCGTCAAGCAGGAAGTGCGTAAACTAACCGAATTCCTCAATAAGTAGAATAACTTTACAAATGAATACAAAATACAATTTATGACATTAATTACTGAAATAAGTTATGGCATTACCGTACGTTAATTAGCATGACAAACTCTAACGCTAACTAACAAAAAACGGAACTATATTACATTACTTAATTAGACATATAGTGAAATTACTGTAATTTTCAAAAATAAGGGGAACAGCATTAGAGTTCTTGCAACGTATAAGTATTACCACCTTTTTAGAATGCGTATTATTATTGTTATTGTTATTGAAATCAAACCACAAAAATTAATGGTATAACATTACTAAAATAAAATATATGATCACTGACAGTTAAAGCTGTATTAAGTGAGTATTTTTAAACATTTTTAAATTTAGCCATGTTTATGAACTGAGCCCTTGATATCATCTTTACTTTCATTAAAATAGAGATATACAACAGAAAGAAACCTTGTGTATTTAAGAAGAAAAAGATGAAGTTTATGTGTCAATAAAACAAAATCCTGTTACTATTTAAAAACAAATACAATGTACTAAGCAAATATACACAATAAACAATCGAAAGTTCCATCGGTTTTCAGTGACTTTGAAATTTAATTTAAATTTCATTGTAGTGTTGTATTTTATTTTATTTTATTTTATTTCTGGCGGGTTGTTGCAGAGTGCTTTTACATACAAATATAATTGTCACACATATATTAGATTAATATTTTACAATAATATCTTCATGACAATATTTTTATTAAATATAAAACATATGCATCGTTATAAAACTATTTATATGCTTTGTTTATTTTTTGTTTTATGTTAAAACAATTGGGAGAAAATAAAACGCAATTTTCAGCTACTATTTTTCTTATATTATTATGTTATATGCCGCATTTTATTGGGAAAAAACAAATATTGCTGCCGCTAGAGCGATTTTTAAATTTTGGGTTTCATTATCCCTCCAAATGGCCCGATTTCGCTGATTTTTTAAAAAAAAAACATTTTTATTACATTTAAATGGTATATAACGAGTTTCGTTTCGAAAAAAATTGGTGGCGGTGGAACGATTTTTAAATTTTGGGTTTCAGGTAAACCTCCACTCCTAATAACTCGATTTTTGCTGATTTTCGGAAACTAGTTTTATGAATTTATTTTTATCATATATATTGAGGTTCTTCAGAAAAAAACAAAACTTGCGGCCGCTAGGGCGATTTTTAAATTTTCGCTTTAGGTTAATCACCACCGCCAATGATTCACTTTTGCTGGTTAACGAACTCGCCGAATCGTTTGCTAATTGATGGTTATATGCTGAGTTTCATTGAGGGAAAACAACAATTGCGACCGCTAGAGTGTTAACAGACATATATACCATTTTTTTCCATTGTCATTTTCAGATGGAGATTTAAGAAGCTTTTCAAAAATCTTTATTGGTACAACCGAAAAAGCTACATTCCTTCGGAATTTGCTAAAACAAAATTGTGTATATAAGCTAAGATAAATGCCTAAACTATCTCGCCAATATTTGCCGAAATTATTGCGAACGTAGAGTACAGTTTTAGAAAATAGTGCTCTCCTTAATATTGCTAAATTTGGTTTTCGAAAAGGGAGTCCACCAATGAAACAACGAATAAAGTAGTCTAATATTATGTATGAAAGTACATACACAGTGTCCACAGAAACACTCTGTGATGATAACCATGTACAGTATCACTCTCGATTGTCATATTTACATGAAACTAATGACTTTAAAAAGAAAAACTTAAAATTAGTGCCTATTTTATATGTGTTTCATGTATCACGCTGCAAACATAGAAGCCATATTCCCGCTCACACCACACGCGCTTCAACATATCTACTGGGACAAACTGTAGGACAAAGTGCGCAGAAAGCAAGTCGTTTTGGAGGATCATAGGTTTCAGCTTATACACTAATTGCAGTTTGTAGAGGTAAACCTCCACGCGTTCTACAACTTCAGCACTGGCAGGAAGCATTTCCTTTGATAACACATGCATCCTTTCTTCATAAAATCCCTCACCTCAGAATCGTCTTAGCAGCACTGAGAACCCGATGTGAAACTGCTTCTTAAGACAGGCTGAACTATCACCACACTTTGAGTCCTATGGTGTTCCAAAACACCCCAAATACTGTCGTGAGGTTGCCATTTATTCGCCAAAAACTTACAGAATTAAACGTGAATTGAAATGTCCGCATTCATACAATTTGCTTCAATCCAACATCGACAACAAATAAAAACGAAAAAGCGGCAACCAATACAGTGTTTCTGTTTCTCTCTCAATGTTACCGTCCACAATTAAAAGTTTTAAATTATTTAAAGCAAGAACTCTTTGAGCCGTTTTGTTTAATGGTATTTATATAACTTTCGTAATGCACGATAGTATGAAATTATAACAGTTTATAATCGCGGAGTGTCTCTGTGGACTGCCTGTGTTATTACATCTCCCTAAAGTTCTCGATTTTACATCATATAAGTTGTTACATCACTGCTATCCTATTATGTCCATTTGTTTCTCATTTCAACAAAAGATGTTGGTAGATCAAAGCGAGGGAGTATAACTTTTTCAATCTCGGAAATGGTCGATGGATTTTTTGGGTATAAAAATTCTAAGTATGACTTCTTTCGGAAAAGAAACAAAGCGGGGTTTCCGTGTCGTAGATTTACGGCATATAAAATAAAATCAAGCCTTAAAGAAGAGGCTCTTAGTAAAATTTATCGGCCGATTTACGCCCTGATTGAATTGAACGCTGATGATCTGAGAGGTTAAAGAATTTCCGTAAATAAACCAAATAAAAAAAAAAAACTCTGAACCCAAAGTTCGTGGGCTTGCAAATTATAAAAGGGATTTTTAAATCGTGGGTTTCGTTCCTTGGATTTAGGGCATGTTAAAAAAATTCACATTTGAAAAAAGAGATCCGTGGACAACATTTTCATCCAAGTAATACCTTACTTTCCTACTAAATGACAATAAAGGACTTACCATCTTTTACTTCGTACATACCGAAAAATCGCATCAACTTCAGTTGGGATCAAACCCTGAACCTTAGGTTTCTAGAAGAGAACATTATGCTGATACCACTGAATGTAACAGGGGCGTTCGGAAATGATTTACAACAGTAGTTTTTTTACTATGCAACACCCTTCAATGCACATGAGGTCTCTCAATATGCTCCCCACCGACGTCAACGCATTGATGCAATCTTCCTGGTAACCTCATTATGGCATCGCAAACCATTGTTTCGGAGTACTCTTAGACTCCTCTTTGTTGTCATTTTTTACTTCGCAACGAGTACTTCATTGTCAAATAAGACATTATCAGACGGAGCGAGATCAGGTGAATATGGTGGGTACATCACAACAATGAACCTTAGCTATGCCAACTTTGGAGTCGGCGTTTGCTGGTCTGAAGACGCGCATTGTCATGTTGGAGGAACACTCCTGTCGATCACTTCTCTTTTCGTCTTTGCTGAATCCTGGGTCTAAGGCGTGTAAGATTTTCGCAGTATACCTCCTTCCACTGCATGGCTTGAACTTTCTTCCCTAGTGTGTGTTAGTCAAAACATGACCTGAATCTTTTTGTCCTTATGTACTTGTGTCAAGTCCCAAAGAGCCCAATGTGCGTACACTTAATCGTCATGAGGGTCTGCAGGGTTGCGCGGCCAGGACTTTGTGACATTCCAGTTTAGGTTATGCATAATCAATTCAGACACAACCTCAATGTTCCTGGGAGACAGTGATGTAGACGAACGACCAGTGTTTACATTCTTGAGTGCAGATCCCCTGCCGCTGACGAACCCATTGACCCAGTTGTAAACGCCCTTCTGTGCAGAAACTTCTTGACCACACAGCGCAATTAAACATCTGTGAATTTCTGCAGTTTTGACACCTTTCGTCCACACAAAAAAAAAAAAAAAAAAAAAAAAAAAAACCATGCAATCCTAATAGTCGCCTTCATTTAACTACATCTTTCTGTACTTGACAACTAACGAACACCGTCCTTTCGTTATATAATACATCGGTCCTGGTGGTGTGGTGGTAACCATACTTACCTCAAAGACCCAAGATCGCGCATTCATTTCCATCCAGGGTCGATGGATTTTTTCGGGCGTAAAAATCCTAAGAATGGCTTCCTTCGGAAGGGAAGTAAAGCCGTGGGTCGTAGATTTACGGCACGTGAAACCCCAAGCCTGAAAGAAGAGGCCTCTGAGCAAAATTAAACAGCCGTTTCACGCTCTGTGTTAAATGGGATGGCCTGGGATGTAAAAGGCGTCCGTAAATAAACTAAATCAAAAGCTACACGCTCTGCTTACAACCGCCATCTAGCTTCTGTATGGCGTATTAGTATCAGTCCATCGCCCTATAAATAGGCTTGCCCGTAGATTGCGCGGTATTCGTAAAACCCCGCTATTGTAAATCATTTACGAACGCCCCTAGTACCAAAAACCACTATATAAAAATGAGAAACAGATACTAGGGAAAATGATATAAAAGGTGGAAGCACAGAAACTATATACATTTAGAGTACAAAAATACATTGAAAGAAATTTAGATAAACTCTATGGGATTTAAATAAATAAAGCTTGTGAATTTGCATAAAAAGAACAAGCAAAAACAAGTGCAGAATTTTCCAGCTTGCTTCCTGTAAAGAACGAAGCAATCAGGGACAGAATGAATACAGAAGAGATATTTGTAATGACAGAAAAGTGGAGTTAAAATGCATAGAGTTATCAAAAAGTATACAGATGTCGAGTGGTTAACCTTCTCAAGCTCCTCACTATTTAAAAGAGAAACTCTCTCGGCATCTTATTCTCTCAATATGCCCACCACTAGGTTTGCCACTTAACGGGTTTCATCTGTAGACATTCACATTTTTCTTCCTCCAACTTCTTCATATTTCTTCTCGTAACAACGCATAAGATAGATTTTTCCCTTAACGTAGAAGAGATAGGCAGACATTTATTTGTATCTTCTTAGAAAATAGTTGCATATTTCCTTGTTGCGCTTGCTTAAAATAAGTAGGCTTCAGTAATAATTCAACGAATAGTGAATCCAAGTGATAGTTATCTTATTATAACCCGGATGTATATTATTATTATTATTATTATTATTATTATTATTATTATTATTATTATTATTATTATTTTATCAATTATTGGCGACTGTCAGAAAATATGTAAGTGTGCAGAATGGCTGGCTATTGGTGAACTATCAAACCTTATGAGAAGGATTTTTTTTTATGTTTTATTTATTGTCTCTTTGACTGTATTGGTCTTCCCGAAAACTCTGTAAATTGGGAATGAATACTACATGTGTAAGTTTGTAGGGATGAATGGGATGAAATGAATTAATAATGGCGAAATGAGCTCGGAATCCTTGGCACCTTAAAGCTATCTGGCATTCGTCTTCTCACCTAATAATGAAAATAATACACGTTTAGTTAAAACATAAAAATAAATAAATCTCCTTTACCGGTTGCACAGCACGTGTTATCACATGTCTGTACTTTTAGTTTGTTTCTTACTAGCTCTCATGGATGCACTGCCCCTCTCAGCTTCTGGAAAGAGCCTACTTTTCAGGCCTTGTCTTGTCGATAACACAACAACAACAACAACAATAATAATAATAATACACAGCAATGCCAAAACTTATTTCATGTCATTAATTAATAAGGCCATAATTGGGATTTTATATTCATCTTTAAAGTTATTCCAGTTGCTGAGGAATTCACTTAGTTTATGTAGTTCCTGCGTGTAGAACTTTATTGACTTTTGTTCCTTCAATATGAAACTCGTTTAAGATTTTGTTTTCTGCAGTTTATAGTCTCTTCTATTTGCACTGTTACATTGTTAGGTTGGCATTAGTTGGGACCTTAGTTAGCCAGCTCTCAATTGCTTTGTTTATTTCCTTCAAAACACCGAAGAAGAACATGACGTTCTGGAAATAATTCATTATTTTCGTTCTTGTGTGTGTTACTTATCTACATACATATAGTTCACAACCTGTGTAAACTCGAAAGAGGTATTTTTTAATTTTACTTTCATTATAACCTATATATTATGACAACTTGCTCTGTAGAGCAAGGGAGTAGACACGGAATAAGAGTGTAGGCATAAGGCTCCAGTTTTGCATGACCTACATACAGAGTTCATACGGATCAGCAGATTTTTGGTTGGACGCTTTCAAAACTATGTCAAGAGAGAAGTATGGCACTGCCTCTTGTGAGGTACCAGTTTGAAGGACCACCCTATGACTCTGCGATGTTGAGAAGAATAGGAGCGCTATCGATTGTGTTTCGTGCCTTGTTAGTTTGAAAAATGGAGTTCGAAATGGCAGCACTCGCCTTTACAAGAGATGCCATTTAATCTTGTTAGTTAAAAGCAAGAGGGAAACTTCGTGCGAGAGGAAGAAGCGGAGGACAGTGGGAGGAACATAGAATTAAACAAAATACTCAAGTCTTCACTTTTCTCAGAACTGAGATGAAAGTTCGAAACCCATTTGCAGTGACTACGAATTCGAGTTTGAATACCGGCGGTGTAGGGCGGTGTTTTTGTAGATAAAGTCGGGTTTTTTTTCCGCTTGCCACCAATACTTTCCTCTCCCCTTTCACCTCTTCTTCATGTTCATATTAATGAATGGCTTAAGACATATGCCAGCTCTAGTGAACATTCCTCATCCATCTCTTGTGCAATCCTGACCTTATAGTTCTTTGAACTCGAGAGTGGTGCATGAGGCGCTTGCAAACCTAAGTGACAGGCAGCTGCTTCCGCCTATACGGTTTCTGAAACTATGAGAGATGTTAAAAGAAGTGCGAGGATAGGTCCATAAGTTTCCTGCCTAACCATTTTCAGGTATGATATAGACAAAAGCTGTATTTCACTTTTCAATATAGTTACCCTTTATTGCAATACACTTCTCACATCTTTGAATTAACATTTCAATCCACCCCCCAAAAATAGTCAGAAGTCTTGTCTGCAAAATGGGCATAAATAGCATCCATCACTTCTTCATCACATTTAAATTCCTTTCCTCGAAGGACCTTATTGAGTTTTGAGGAGAGGAAACAGTCACTTGGAGCTAAATATGGGTTGTAGGGAGGATGGTCGATCTCCTTGAAGCCACATTTCTTGAAAACTTTCTTTGCAACAAGAGTTGTGTGCACAGGCGCGTTGCAGTAAAGAAGGCGCACACCACCACTCAGTTTTCCTTGCCTTTTCTCTGATGTAAGCACGTAGTCTGTGTAGTAGACCAGCATAGTACTCCCCATTTACTGTGTTATTCCTCTTCTTGAAGTCAATGAAGAGTATTCCTTCACGGTCCCAAAAGATTGTGGCCATGATTTTCTATGTTGACTGAGGGACCTTGGCCTTTAGAGGCGGTGCTTCGCCAGGTTTACGCCACTCCATTGATTCTCTTTTGGGCAAGTGACCATAGTAGAGGACCAACGTTTCATCTCCTGTAACAATAGTTTGCAAAACTTCTCTCTCGTTCCATGGCAGAGCTCCATAAATGCTTCGAGATGACTCGTTGTTGCTTTTGAAATGAGGAAAGAAGTTTAGGCACCCACCCATTTTGCACTAACCTTATTCATGTTTAAATGTTCATGAATAATTCGAAGGACTGTTGTTTTAGAAAGACCCAACCTTGCTGCTATTTCTGTAACTTTGAGCCGCCGGTCTCTTATAATTTCTCCTTCCACACGGGCGATATTTTTAGGAGTGAACATCTCCAAGGGCCTACCTGCACGCTCTTCGTCTCCAACGCTTTCTCGGCCCAATCGAAAATTTTGACCCATTCCTTTACGGTAGAATATGAGGGGGATGCTTCCCCATATACACCGTCCACCGTACATCCGATCTAATGTGTCTACTGGTATATAAGTCACAACCTGTTCTAACTCATTTAGCTGACCTCATGCTTAATAATTAATAACAGACAAATGTTTATTCTATATCTCGCTTCTATTTAAGGTTATTCCAAAATATGAGAAATGTTTAACATTTCGTATTTCTTGTCCTTAAATAGGTCATTAGCACTACAGTACGCAGTAGGACTACACTACATTACAGTAACAACAAAAGGGTAGGATTTTTCCCTAACTGGCTTTCTGCTACCTGTTTCATTTGATTGGCATTTATTTTTATGCTTTACAATGAGTTATTAAGCACAGCGGTATGGAAAGTGTAGGATGCTGGTCGTCGCATATACCACAACTTAGAGCCCGGTGTGAACGTTCTCTTATCTTTTACGTGTTTTAAGTAGCTAATCCTGGGGAGCTGATCCAGGATTAGCTACATCTTTACCGATGTATAATCTGGTCCAAAATCAATTATGACTGCATTGTATATGACTCTGTACGACCTTTGTCGCCTAACCTGATTCATCAACGGGAAATCAGTATTGTAATAGGAACATTTCTTACTAGTCCTGTGTCCAGCCTATGCATGGAGTCTGGAGAACCTCCTCTATCTTATCTTAGGGACATTTTACTTGGTGAATATGGTTGTCATTTGGCTGCCTTAGCATCCTACAAATGAGCCGTATTTTAATATGTCGCTTGATAGTTTTTACACTAGTAGGTCTTTTACTCCTAGGCCTGCCGGCTTTCGTTTTCGGGGGGATGTTAAGGACTTTGAAAGTAGAAACGCCTGCTTTCTTCTTAGTCGGGAAAGTTTCTTAGAGGGGTTTCTAAGAGGGGTCTTAGCTTTTAACATAGGCCCCAATTTATCTCGGGCTTAGGTTCTGTCCTATCGACCGCAGCTTCTATTATTCGTCGACATTTTATAGCGGTAGTCTCATCATTTGCGAGATGCGATTTTATTTATACCAACGGCTCGGAAATAGACACAGGCGTTGGACATTTGTTTTTAACGAGGACAGTTTTCTTTTGGTCTTAGCTGTGCTCATCTATTTTATGCTATTTATCGAGCGGTTTTATTTGTATCTAAAGAGCGACTGTGGGACTGTGTAATTTATTGATTCCCTGAGTGCTCTTTTGACTTATCGAAACCTGTACAATTCCTATCTCTTGTACAGAAGATCCAGGACGCAGTGTTTGCGCTAATTGAAGCGGGCGTCAGAGTAACACTGCTATGGGTTCCTGGTCATGTGGGAATTGCGGGCAATGAGACTGCAGATGTCGCAGCGAAACCAGTCCTTTTAAATCCTGTCACAATTCACCAACGTGTTTACTCTGGGGATTTTAGGCAGTTTTTACGTAGAGCCGTTCTCTCGCACTGGCGCGAAGAACGGCATATGATTCGAAATAATAAGCTTTGGGAAGTAAATCTGCCCCTTTTAATTGGTTAAGCTCTTCTCGCGCAGTTCGCCACGTTTGCGGATTGGGCATTGTCGTTTTAAACACCGTCATAATTTTAAAGGCGAACCAGCTCCAGTGTGTCCAAATTGTGACCACCCCTATACAAAGCGTTATATTTTAATTAAATGTCATCATTTAGCAGCTTTTAGAATTTCCCAGGGTTTGTCTTCCTCTCTTGAGGAAGTCTTCGCGGATGATGTCGTAAGCTGTCAAGCGAGTGCTCCCTTTTAGCTTCTGGAGCAAGGTATGAGTTTCTGTTTTATATTTGCCGGCGTCCTTTCTAGCGCCTTTTAAGATTATTTTGTTTAGGACTATTGCTGATTGATTTTATGAGCTGTACTTTGCACATTGTTGACATTGTGTTGCCCTTGTTATTTGTTAATGGGTTCTTATTTGCATTGGCTGAGTTGCTTATGTCGCTGGTTTTCTGCACAGTATTGTAGTGCAGATAGATAGATTAATTCTTTTATTATTGGCAAAGTTTTAGAGTGTTTGGGCGCTAATGACCTTAGCAGTTTCGCGCCCTGAAACAACAATAATAAATCAGCCGTACCCTACACGAGAATCACCTCACTGTGAAGTGAAGTACTCGTACATAATATCCCGTTTGCATTCACTTGTCAAGATCTATGTAACACACTTCACTTCACACAGAGAACTGCAGTGCCAAGCTAAGTTATCGCTTTGCTAAAACATTTACCTCCCTCGGCTTTTGGAGCAAAAAAGACAACATTCCAAATTTTGAAGTAGTCCATTTTCTTTCTTCTCCCCCCCCCCACTCTTGTCCAGCTAGATTTGACCTTCGAACCAATGTGGGGCGCCGAGGTCGAGTAGCTAAGACTAATCGCTTCCCATAGAGCGGCGCGTGTTCGATCCCAGCAGCCGAAGGGGCGCATGGGCAGTTTTTCTCCTGGTACTCAGGTTTCCCCTAACTCTCATTCCATCGTTATCTTCACTCAGGGTTAATGCGCTCATTTCAAATGAACTACGTTACTGCCCACTGCCACCCTTGTGCGTAACTCCAATACGTGTTCGGCGTGGAAAACCTGGAACACTTTAGTTTATACCATGCGATCCGTTTTGTTTTCCTCCGGAGTGTTATCCTAAGGGCGAGCGCGCAGCTCGTTAGCCAGATAAGCGGCCAGCCGGGTCTCGGTAATTAGTAGAAGCGTAAATCAATAAAACAAACCAACCGTACAACAAACAGTTTAAGAGGCTCATTACTAACCAAAGTATCAAATGAGGTATTGAAACTGCCCGCCTTCATTCTCCACACATTTTGGCATCTCTTTATGAAATTATTCATCACTCGCCGCAGTTCATTTTGAGAAATCCGATCTATTTCTTGAGGAATATTATCTTTGGGTTCTTCATATACACGGCATTTTTTAATTTACCCCACAGATAATAATTTCAGGCTGTTAAATTGGGAACCGAGGGGACCATAAATACCCACTAATAACTTTGTCTTGTGTAAACACATTTTAAATCGCTCTCGTGGAAATATTCTCAGTGTGAGCAGTGGCAGAGTCCTGCTGAAAAAATGCATGATCACGCTCCCTGTTGGTTAATTCTCTGAATAAAGGGGTTACTATGGCATTCATTTAAGTAACTGTACGCTCAAACATAATTGGTCCTATGATACTTTCATCACTGAGCTAACAATATGAATCGTACATAAAGACACGCTGTGTCATTGTAAACACAGTCGAAGTAGGAAACGATCAACAGGACACACACGCAGGAACAGGTGCGCTACCACTGCGACAGTCAGCAAGGTCAACAAATAAGCAAGCAGGCTTGCTACAGCGCGGCAAACGAGTGAAGGTTCGCTCAACGGGAAAACCCAGCGCCGCGGGGAAAGCATCACTGATAGCACTTTATATTGCGACCTGTGGTAGCATTCACAAGTATGCAGTATAATCTTCCAAATTTATATATGATTTATAGTGCTAAAGCATTTCTGAAGAACTCTAAAGTCATGAGTTATGAGATGCTCCTCAGAGTTCAGAGTACAGTGTGTGCTATGGAAAGGAAAAATTAAATAGATATACATTAATGCAACAAATGATGTCACGACCAAAAGAGAAACAACACGGTGGAAAAAGGGGAATTTAAGTAACCTAAAAAACGATTAGTGCCAAAGATCAGCATTGAATGCTCGGGAGAAAATAAAAATATATACATTTGTTATTATTTTCACTGGATATATCATTAAATGGAAAAAAAAAAAAACAGCAAATACACAAACATCGCCAGGGTATAAAAATTATAAATATATTGCATTGCTGACACTCTGGGGTACAGTTTGGAAATTAAAGCAAAGGGGAAAACTATTCCCCAAGCTTTACCTAGCGGGTCAGTCGGGGGCAAGTGTATTCGTATTTTAATTTTTTTTGTCCACTTTTGCTTTTGTTACCACAATTGTGAACATAAACGTTATACAAGTAACACATATTGTGAAAATTCACAAAATGTTCTTATTTATACACCAATAACTCAATATTTATTGTGGACTTAAAAAAACTGATGTCATATTCGTGTTCATTTCGACAAACCTCCAGATATCAAATTTCATTTTGAGATTTTCCACTCTCTTCGCTACTTCCCCGTTAGGGAACGAAACTACGGAAAAGTACATTATATGCTGTGTAACTAAAATAGCTACAAACTTCTAAAAAGTAAACCCTCATTTGATCCAGAATGAACATTCGAAGTAGAAATTTAATTTTAGTTTGTCAAATGATATTAAATAAATGGAGGAAGTGATTTGCACAAATTTTAAGATAGCCTATATTTATCGTCAATCTTCTAAGGGGTTCTAAAAGTTCCTGGTCTGATGCAGAGATATCTTGAAGATGGCCAAATTACTATGATAATTGTAAAGAATCATCTGTTAGATGGAGCACTGTAAATGTTAGACGCATTACTATAGTCACTTGTCTGTGATGATCGTGTAAACAAAACAGTGTTAACTTTTTATACAAAATGGATAAAAGTGAAATGCCAGCTGTGACAGAGTACATCGTTTTGAAGGGTTTAACTACAAAAGGAGTTAGATTCCACATTAAAGGATTCTTTTACTTCGCTTTTGGCGGCTAAAAAGTGGTCTACTGAATTTAAGCGTGGTCGTACATCCATTCAACATGATGAGTCCCCAGGACGTCCCAAAACTGCTATGACCGATAAGATTGTGATACAAATTTTCAATGCCACATTCACCAGTCACCAGCTTCTCCAAAAAGTCCGGATCTTCATATATATTTCCTGTAGCTGACTGCAGAATTTAATCCTTTTGCTCTTCTATGTCTGCTTCAAACTCCGAGCAATCCATTGTGCGCATACCTTGTTCATATTCAAATCGCCGTGAATGGTGGTGTGCAGCATTGCGGGGCCTCTGACATTCTAGTTCATCAGAGATCAGCCATAAACATTCAGACGGAACTTCATTAATTCTGGGAGACCACGATGTTTACGGACGACCAGTACTCGCAGGTTCCCAGATACAAACAATCTTACGTGCAGAAGTTTCTTGACTAAATCGTCTATGCATTTCTGCAGTTTTGACACCTTCCTTCCATGCAGTCCATCTTTGTCAATGTCTTTCTCTTTTTGACTACAAACGAACACTATCCTTCGCTACATATTCTGCTTACAATCGCCATCTAACTTCTGCATATCTTACTAGTTCATTTCCCTACAAATGGACGGCCCACATATTGCCCGATGTTCTAAAACACCGCTATTGTAAGTTATTTCAGAACAACCCTTATATTTATTTTTAGTAATTTAGGGAATCAGCTAATCTAAATATAAGATCCAGTAGTAGCACAAGTGAAAACAATGATGATGGTGTGTATATAAAGAAAGAATAATTCGCAATAATCGTTTTAAGTAATTAAAATAGAACCTATGATTGACATTGATCTTTCCCGTTTCAAATTCATATTTCGTTCAGTAACTTACTTGAAGTAGTTTTTTAAGTCGTCGCTAAATGCTACGGAAATATTGTTTCTTTCCGTTTCTCAATGCCTTTGAAACTAAATAATGTAGTCTCTTTTGATGCTACTTCACAGTTTTTGATTATAATGAAAATGTGATTGCCAAACAATACAAACAAATGTAAAAAATGTAAATGAACAAATGAACTAATAAAATAAATGATGGAATTGATTGCTGCCATTGGGTATTATAACCCGGTGGCAGAAAAAGAGATACAAAATAACCAGTACAATTGTACAAAATAAATTAACAGAACACAAGTAAAAAAATGAAATGAATGAGTAGTGTTTAACACCTGTTTTTACTACTGAGGCACCATAGGCGGTGAACACTGATGATGCATGAGATGAAATGATTTTTTTAAGGAAAGAAACGTTCCAGTCAAAATTTAGGGTACCTCCCAGGCATTTGCCATTTATGAGGACTGAGGAAAACCTGGAAGAAACCTCAGTGATGGAGGACGGTCCTAGTAGGATTCGAACCCCAAACCTTCCGCTCACGAGTCCGCGCCTTAACGACCTCGCCCACCCGTGACGGTAATACAAGTAACAGAAAGAACGAATAGTTAATAACAAAATGTTGTACAATTTCCTTAAAACTAAGCCACAAATTGTTTAAAACCTCTTCAAGGTCATAGGATGCCCTTAAAAGGTAGTTCCAAGTTGTTTCACGCTTCTAAGTCTCTGGTAAGGAAACTTTTCCAATATTAATTCTATTTTCCACCTCTAATTTTGAAGTCGTGGTAATTCATGATCGAGAGCAACCGAAAAGTCCCATTCTTGTGCCATCTTTTGATTAAAATTAATACTATAACTTAGGCATTTGCATGAAAAATTATGACGATCATCTCAAAGTGAAAGAGCACGTTTGAATGTTGACAAATGATGAGTGGAAACATCAAACGTTCTACGTGCCATTTTTAATTTCATCCTTTTATTTCCAAAGTGCTTCTATATGCCCAGACAAATATTCCTAGTCGTATTTAAGTGTCTGTAGTGCACGGAAGAAGTAGTTCAAATATTCGTTAACAGATAATTCAGTTCTAAATGTTATCAGGTGTTCTGCCATGACATGATTAGTTTTTAAGGGAAAACATTATGTTACAGAAATGTTTATAACTTTTTGAGTTGCGATAGATATTTCGCTTTTAAACAGAAAAGAAGAAGGGTAAGTAAGGGCTTCATTTCCCAAGATTTACATAGGATTGTAGATTAAGTTAAAGATATACATACTTTTCGTGTAGTTCCAATGGCGTTAAGTGATTTCTTTGATTTTAAGAATGTTGCTGATTCACTGTTAACATTAAATAAGTGAAAAATTTAAAAAAATGTGCTTATAGTATCTCGATCAATTAGCTATTAAAATAGTTACCTACTCACCATTAGAAGAGTGGAGGATTTTTGAAGATTTAAAGAGAGGAAAATCATTGCTTGATACACAGCAACCTGTACTTCGTCTGAAAGATAAACCCGTTTATCGGATGAAAAAAAGAAAGACCTGTCATTCAAGTTTCCATTCCTTCCTGAAGAGCACAGAGAGTTTTATGAAACATCAATTTCAACCTGTGCAAGAATGAAAAACTGAGTCTTCCTGTCAGGAGAAAATATGAAGATTGATATTTTTGTACATGTTTCATAATATATTCTTGAATTTTTGCCCTTAATAACAAATTATGCTTAACAACATTATAATATATGTTCCTGTTAAACATTCATGTTATATTTGTAATTATTTTCCCTCTATAACATTAAATTAGATGTAACAAACATTTGAACGGCAATGGTAAATGATTCTTCATCATATGGCACGCAGAACCTTCTTATGTTATTACTTTTTTCTTCCTGGCCATTGTATTCTTGGCAATGGTTTTATATGCGAAATAATAATGTCTTATAATGATTTTAGGTGTAATAAGTTAAATACTAACAGAGATGGGTAATTTTTTGTTTATCCTGTATAATTTAGAAAATGGCATTTAGAACGTTTGACATTTCCACTCTTCAAATATATAACACAGTATTTAGATGATTATTTCTGAAAAAAAAATATAGTTGGAATTAAAATAACCCGTTCTGTACATGAAAAAATAGGAATTTATTACTAAAAAGAGTACATAACCCAATTCAATGTATGGTGATATGGAGCAAACAGCTGTTCCTTGATCTTGCTCTTATATGACGTCACTTGTAAACGTTTTACTGATGCTTTACAAGTGTAGTGCTTTATTTCGTGGAACAGAAATTTATAGTTTCAAACTTTACAAAGAGTGGAACAGGACCCAGGTTGGCCCTGTAACTTTTTCGATTTCAAATAAGATAGTCCAAAACTGTGTAGTAACCATTGCTCTGTTTAACTGTTCTTAAAATCAGTTGGTAAATCTGTTTATAACACCCATGATCGAATCAAAAATATTAAATTTGCCAAGAAACATAGACAACAGTAGGGATTACAATATCAGAGTGTATTGAAACGCGATACACTTAGCCATTATTTTATTATTCATAGTTGTCCTATGTAGAAGAATGCCGGCTGCTAGCACCTCGTGTGAAATTTGCCTATGGAATTAACAAGCCGAGAGGTTTTTGGTGCGCCTGGAGGAAAACGCGCGCTCTCTCTCCTCAACTTTTGATGTAAATGGTAGAAATAGAGAGGAAATGTTTCCATAAAACATGCATAGTAAATGTATGGCATATGCTGGCGATATTTAAATAACAAAATAACTGGAGCACCTAAAAACCTAAAAGTTTGATATAACAGTCAATATAGCTTGCATTAATTATTATTAAAGAACAATAGTATGTTGTAATAAACACGTGATGCATATACGAGACCAAGGTTCACGCCAGGATCGCAATGACCCTTTCAATAAATATGCTACACACTATTTATCATACTGCCATATCGTAATGTAACTTATTTTAATTTATTATAATTTGTTTTAATTTGGAAAGCTAAAAATAACGAGATCGTCGAATCGATTAGTATTTGTCCATCTGTTGTATAGCTATGCGTTAGTGTTTTGCTAGTTATTGTTGATTTTATTAAAACATTTAATAGCTCGACGATATGAAGGTTAATTGAACATTATAATGGAATTTGACGAAAGTGATAAAACATTTTGAAGGAACTTCCCCCGAGATGGTTAAAGCCGCGATTAATATGAGGAATGATTTGCTACCTGAGGAATCTAAAAACCGGTATGAGCGAAAACGTCATTTATTCTCAGCTTGGTGGAAGGAAAGAAAAAAAAAAGTCAGAACAATTAGTGAGATTGTTATGTTAGCGTATTTTCTGGAGAAATCGAAGGTAATGAAATCTTCAACATTATGATTTATTTACTCCATGTTAAAGTCTTTGTTATATTTGAGTCATAGTGTCGATATATCGAAGTTTGGAAGTTCAATCGGCTTCTTGAAAAGAAAATCTGTTGAATAAGTAACAAAAAAGTCCCAGTCACAAGAGAGGATATAAGTAACTTTTTGGTGGAAACTTTTGATACAGAATATTTAACGAACAATGCTATTGTTTCAGATCGTACTATTGTTAATAAAGCGTCAGGAATTAATTTTACCCTCATGTAGTATAGCTATCTATATTAACAGCAAGTAATTTGTATTGCTTAAATTAAATTTATACTATTAATTTGTGTGATATAACAAGACTGCTACTTTCAGTTATAATTCATAAAGCAGTGTCGCAAAGTTACTTTGCGACAATCTTCAATTGTTTCATTCCGATTACTTCGGGCACACGAATACCAGGAAATAGAGATGACAGCGGTATACAGCTGTGCAATAAACCATCCCTACAATGTGTTCAGTACGGAAGGGAGATGCCAAGCTAGTTCCCCGATAAACGCATAGATAGATAATGAAGTCACTGAAAGCATTGCACATCTTTTGCTCATTTTCCAGGACTATTCAAAACTGCTTTACTTTGTCTTGATCAAAATTTCCATGATGTCCTAAAAGGTGAATGTTCTGTTTTAACTGGTATGAATTCTTCAGAAATATTTATTTCAAATATAATCCAATCACTTCAGTGTAAGTAGAACGTTCTTTTTCCATGATGAAAAAGTTTCTCTCTGACAAGCGGCTGACTATGACAGTTAATACCTTGAAAATGATCTTGTTGTAGCTTGTAAGCAAGAAAAGTAAGTTTATGTACTTGAATTATATAATAAAATTATTCAGTATATTAAATACTTATTTTCATTAATAATGAGTGTAATTGCTCTCTGTTTTCACTTTTAATAAATGCCTATTTTAATATTAACCTAAATATATTGCCTGAATCTCCGGATTCTCCTAATAACATTTCTTTATTTACTAACACCTGCACAAAGTGCAACTCTTATGAAAGGAGATTTTTATTATACTTTCTGCGACAGAGAATGATTGCCCTAGTTTTACCAAAATAAAATGATTCACCAAATCTTTAAGTTACGTTATTTATTAAATTAGGCCCTTAAAAATCTCCGACCCAGCTAGAGTTCGTGCAGGCATCAGTAGCAGGCTGTTCATAATTAATTCTCGAGTGACCTCGCAATTCAACTTCAGAATGCCAAATGGAAGCCCGGCTGTGCTGTAAAGGCGG
Organism: Metallyticus violacea; assembly: GCA_030762175.1. Taxonomy (NCBI): domain Eukaryota; kingdom Metazoa; phylum Arthropoda; class Insecta; order Mantodea; family Metallyticidae; genus Metallyticus; species Metallyticus violacea. The sequence continues at coordinate 20,373,813 of CM060831.1, read as the reverse complement.
GTCCTTCCTTCTTGTTCGAGATTGTATCAGAATGAATGACAGCAGAAGATACATCAAGGACCGGGCGGGCCTGAACGTCAATATCTGTTTTGCTAATGATATATGTTCGCCAACATTTCCTCGCTAAAGTTGGATGTGAGGCTTTGTTTAACCTTGCGCAGCACAACAGAAACTGTCTGACATGTTCACATTATGCGCTTCTTTCTTATTCCATCGATCGCTCTTTCTCTCTCGTTTCATCAAACACACAAATACCATATCGCCATTTACTTTCTTTCTTATTGTAAACACATCATAAAACTCTCTTCTTTTGTTATCCTTTTCTGCTCTCTGATCATGTATGAAAATTCTTTCTCTATAGGCACACCTACCTATACGAGGGCTACCCATTAAGTTTTTACAAACGACCACTAGATGGCGCTATTGAAATATGTCATTACTATTTTCGCAACAATTCACATTCGCTATTGTGGACATAGTTGCAACTTAGAAACTAACCGAGTAGTTTGTTTACAGTAAGCGTTTAAACAAAGCAATTTTGCGAAAAGATGGAAATTTTACGTGAGAGTTTTGGTTGGATGATTTTTTTTACGGTAACAGCTTACGCATATCGAAGACTGCAGTACATTCGATTTTGCATGAACCTTTAGCTGTGAGAAAGAACTTGTTCCCGACGGATTCCGCATAATTTGACCGAAGCTTTAAAAAAACATAATAGAATAAACCACTGGTTTTAATTGGTGTAATGAAATGCTCAAAAAAAATCCACCGAGAAGCTGCGAAATTCGCATACAACATCGTAACAGATGACGAAACTTGGATATATTCCTATGAACTGGAACTATGCAACAATCCACTGTTTGAGTACCATCACGGGTAGCCGAGGTCGTTAAGGCGCGGACTCGTGAGCGGGAGGTCTGGGGTTCGAATCCCAAACCACTGGTTTTAATTGGTGTAATGAAATGCTCAAAAAAATCCACCGAGAAGCTGCGAAATTCGCATACAACATCGTAACAGATGACGAAACTTGGATATATTCCTATGAACTGGAACTATGCAACACTCCACTGTTTGAGTACCATCACGGGTAGCCGAGGTCGTTAAGGCGCGGACTCGTGAACGGGAGGTCTGGGGTTCGAATCCCATCAGGACCGTCCTCCTTGTCTGAGGTTTTTCAGGTTTTCCTCAGTCCTCATAACTGGCAAATGCCGGGTAGGTACCCTAAACTTAGGCCTGGAACGTTTCCTTCCTTAAAAAAAAAAACGCTTTTCCAATACATCATTTCACTTCATGTATTATCAGTGTCCACCGCCTGTGGTGCCTCAGTAGTAAAAACGGGCGTTAAACATCATTCAAAAAAACTGTTTGGCTGTTCCAAGACTAACTGAGGCCCGCAAAAACTGCTCGTTCACGAAGCACTTTCAAGAAAATGATCGTTTGTTTCTTCGCTTATACTGAAAATGTCGCACCCATTTCTTTCGAGGATCAAAGAACATTTAATGCTGAATGGTATACGACAATTTGTTTGCCAGAAGTCACCGATGAAATCAGGAAAACAACCGAAAACTTCGCATCATGACAATGCCAGCTCTAACACAGCACGTCAAACAATTGATTATTTGAAGGATAAAAACATGGAATTAATGTCTCACTGCCAGTATTCACCAGATTTATTACTTAACAACTTCTTTTTGTTCCGGCATGTCAAACAAAAATGCAAGAAGAGCGATTTTCATCACCACAAGAGCTGTTGAAGCCTTTAGAAACCGTGTTTTTGAGATACCAACTTCAGAGAGGAAAAAATGTTTCGAGAACTGGTTTACATGAATATAAAAGTGCATAAATGTTAAAGGCAAATATAAAAATGTTAAAGGCGAATATTTTGAAAAGCAATAAAACAATTTGTCCCAAAAATGTTTTTTCCTAATTTTTGTAAAAACTGAAAAGGTAACCTTGTAATAGACAGATATGTGAAAAATAGGGTCATTTTTTTAATAATGTTTAACGCCCGTTTTTACAGCTGAGGTATCATAGACGATGAATAATGAGATAAAATTATAAATTAGAGAATGATGAGGTCCAGGGGTAAGTATAAAGTGCTTCTTTGGCATTTTCCATTGATGGAAACTGAGAAAAAGATGTAAAATCCTCAATCCTGGCGGTAATCGAAGTCAAAATTACCCGCTCACGAGTTCGTGCTTTATTGTCCAGCTCCTTAAGTCTGAGTTAGTCTAAAACTCGGCTACTAGTTCACTTTTTGGAACTGCGACCTTAAGATCTATTTTACAAGATGAAAGATAATTCGACGGAATGAGTTCAGGGGACTAGTGGTCAAAGTTTCGCAGGATATGAGAGAAAGCTTCTGAAAATACCTTAATCTGGAAACTAACCCAGCTATAATCGAACCTGGGCCATATGCATGGCAATTGCAGTTCATGCCGCTGGACTACGACGGCGAAAACTAACAACCGTTTTATGTTCACTAAGCTAGAGTTGTATTACATCCATTTTTTCAGAAGTTATCTTAGCGAAAGCGCTGCACGAAGTCATAGGTTCGAGACCTGCATGGTCTCTTTACTTACCAGGTTGCAGTTTTATTTTCAACTCTTAGGAAATTTTACTTTTTCGTCTACCTGATCCAGTTAGTGTAGACGGAGATAGAGTAGGTATGCTTTTAGCACTTTTCCCGTTATTAATACAATACATTGTAAACCTGGCAAGAAATAAATGACGCGCACATTACTGGAAACTTAGCGAACAAAACAAATTCGTCCTACTTTGAATTCACCTTTACTCAGTGCCACCAATGTTACCCGAAGTGGGACTTCGACTCTAAAAATGGAGAACTTTTTGTATGCAGGGACACATTTACAATCAAATTAAGGAACTCTAATGTATTAAATTTTTCTTTATTGGCACTACTTACAAATGTACGAGAAAAGCTGCTTATTTGCGTTTTAAGAAAAGATATGTATTTGTCCCTTAATTTATTCAAATTCAACGATTTTATTTGGCAAGGTGAGGGGAGTTTTACATTGCTACACGTTTGAGCTTATACCAGGACCGCTCCACATGCAATTGGCGCAGTTAACCTAATTCTGATTTCTCGTCTCGTTCCCACGCTTGATAGCCGACCTGGGAACCGGAGGGGAGGTCAGTACGAATTAAACACTGGAAATATAAGGCTGTTTTATTGCGTGACAGTGTATTAAATATTCATTAGGTGGCGTAGTGCAATGTATTAATTACGTTAATATGGCTCAATGCAGGTATTCTATTACTCAAAGAGTATTTATTATGATTCGTACAGAACTGGCTAGTGATGTACGGAGATTTTTAAGAGAGATTCCCTGATATTCAACTTCCAAGTTGACGTTCGATTCACCGATTGGTAAGTAAATTTCGTTACAAGGATATTCTAGATAAAAAGCGTACTCCGTCATGTACAGTATTCACAGAAGAAACGTACATTTAACATGTTCTGGAACGTACTCCTAATCACTTCGTCTTTCTCAGCAAACGGGAGGAAATTTCCTATTCCTCTGTTCAAGCGGCTATGTACAAATCCACTGAAGTTAAAAACTCTATAAAATTGCTATAGTGAAAGAATTTAAACCGGGTGACCCTGCATTTAGAAGTAAATTTGGTCAATGGATTTTGGAAATGTGCATGATGAAAAAATTGATTAATTTAATTTTTTTACGGGAGAATCTTGGTTCCACTTAACTGGGTATGTTAATTCACAACCAACCCATAGTGGAGTTTAGAAAAACCTAATCTCTTCACGAGGAACCACTGCATGATCAAATGATAGCAGTGGGGCGAGCAATTAGCGGCTAATACGAAAAGACGAAGAAATAGTAATGCGGTAAATCTTGACCGTTAAATAGTGCAATATCTCAAGCTAATGAACAGTTGACTTATGCCTTTCGCACTGCTCCATGGCTACTTTTCTTCGAGCAAGGTGATTCGATAATATTGAAGGGTCAAAAAAACATGTTTAGAATTGTTTTCCTCTAAAATCAAGGTCTGTATCGCCAAACCTTCTAAAGCTTGCAGAGAGATGAAAAAGTGATGAAAAATGATGGCCTAATTTGTTCTTTGTTATTGTTATGTTAAAATAATTAAGGTATTGAACTTCGTGTCATGTGAAATGCAGCCAAAGGGTACGCTTAGCGTTAATGTCAAACTAGCACTAGAGTGCAGCGCACAACCCTGTATTGTTGACTGAACCAGAAACTTACGCGAAACGACATTTCAGTGTAGCGTTTGGCTAAGTTTGATCGCAATGCGCATGACTTTTTTCGTCGATTTGTGACCGAAAACGGAACTTGGGTCCATCAGAATGGGAGAGTGATAATTGTTTACAGGGGGCGGGAAAGAACTATTCTCAAGATATTATTCTAGTACACCACTTAAAAAGGGTTAAATAACAACAGAAGCCTACTATGTGGCATTGTTGGGTCGACCGTATGAAATATTAATTAAAGAAAAAAGAAATGTCATGCTGGCTCGAAAAAAAAAAAAAAAATAAAAAGCATGCGCTTTTTACTAAGCGTTTCAAAGGACCCTCTTACAATATCCAGGAAGCATATTTGAAACATTTTCGTCATAGTTTGCCTGTTTAATATCCACAGTCTGGGCTGCAGTATTCCTGTTCAGGACATTCCAGCGAGGGGTTATCCTATGCTCCACACGTGGAGGACATTCCAAACCACAAGGGATACGCCGCAAGGGCTTCCCCATGTCTTATTGATCACCTTATCATCTACTGTATAATTTACCTCCCACATACCCGCATCTTGCGATGGGGGTCCCTTGCTGCTTACTTCGGAAAGTGAAACTCCCGTAGTGAATGTTGCAAAAGGGCGTTCCATCAAAAGACACGAGGTAACGCGTTAACCTTTACATACTCCGGACTAGTGCGCTAAAATGCGCCTCGTCACATCAACCCATCTCTGAAGTGAACAGGCGAAGCCGAATACATGCTCTGTATTTACAGCGGTGATTAAATTATTGAATTAAAATATTTTTCTTTGAAACACGAAGTATAATTATTTCTGACAGCTGTAACACTTGCCCCATTTTTCGAATACACGTTTTGAAACATCAAGGCGTCCAACTGTGGAATGTGCCGTAGAAATAGCCCCTTGAGATACCCTGAAAAGGTGATTTAACAGTACGGGAAAAGAATAATTTTTAAAAAAGTTATAAATTTATAAATACAATTTAAAATATATTAAAAACACGAATCGTTAATGTAACTAGCACATAATTATTTTAGAAATGTAAAAAAAGTATGACAATTAAATGCAGCATGATAATTCTTAATATAACAGGAATAAAACTTAACAACAATAAAGCGTAACAAACCATAAAATTATAAATTTTTTGGTAAGTTTAAACAAAGGGCTTTACAAGAAGTAATAAAGAATTTAAGTGTCAGGCTGCATTAAGTGTTGGACAAGTTAATAATAAATGACTAACATATGTACAACTTGCCTTCATACCTAAAGAATAAGACAACATCTCTAAAAATATGACTGTAAAACTCTGTTGCCATGGCAAATTCCATTTAAATACATCACATAATGTCTTTAAAACTAACTATCAAACATTATAAAAATTACCTGAAAGTGAAAAAAGTGCATTAAGAAAACCCTAAGCATTAAAAAATAAAAGCATTATAAAATCAATCCTTTTATATACACAAATACCTGGCTAGATACCTTGCACTTAAACTTGGAAGCATACCAAGTCACTGTTATACACTCATGTGGATGAGATACTTGTTATATTTCGGTAAAGTTAATGATAGAATAATTGAATTGATTCATTCTTCATGTTCTTTACTGATGAAGAATGATTCTATTTACATGGTCAAGTTTCGAAGCTGTACCGATTTAGGTTAACTAAAACCTGCACCACCTAAATAACTTTCGAAATTAGTGATTCAGTGGAGACAGCTGTTTGCTGAGAACTCAAAAATTATATTCCCGACTTTTTTTTCTACTTCCCGTTTTGCCGGAAATAACCTCCTACTATTTTATTTTAAATAATATACCCAGTATATTTTTACATATTCGTAAAATGCTGGTTAAGAGCTTTTCAAAAAGTACCCCTGCTGGACACGTCTATACAATTCATTGTTGCTAAATGAAGAAAACAAACAAGTGCAGTAATAGGAAAATGCTCCTTCTTTGACAAAAACAAAACAAAGGTAGCTCAAAGTGCAAATTTTGTTTTCAAACTGGCAGACGTCAGCTGCTTGACAATATGCCAGTAGATAAAACTGTTCAAGGAATGACTTAACCAGATTTTAGGAATGTCTTGCACGCTTTTATTGTTCGATACTTCAGATCTTATAAGTTTCCTAAGGTCTTTCTTCCAATCGCCGTACAAAATAAGTCCAAAGGTGACAAATCTGGGCATCTTGCTGGTCGCTTTATGTGACCTCTCCTACCAATTTATCGTTGCGGAAAAACGTGGTCTAAGTGTTTGAGAACATTTTATCCTTAGTGAGCCGGGGCTCCATTTTGCTGAAAATAGATGTGATCTCCGGGTATCCCATGGTTGTTGAAACAAAATTTTGATAGTCGGTACTAGGTGATATAGAAGTAAATCCAATTATCTATTAGTGTTTAGCGTTTTTCTATAGAAGAAAGGACAAATGACATGATCAGCAATAATACCAGCTCAGACATTAAGTTTTTGTGGTTACTCCATTCATTGCGGATTTACATCTGAGTATGATCGGCAGCTGTGTATGTTTACGCACAAATCCATTCAGGCAGAACAGAATTTGAGAATACAACCTGTCTAAGAAAAGTTGGATTGTTGTTAAGGCGCTCCATCATTAATTCACAAAACTGCATTCTCCTATAGGAATCGTTCTCTGATAGTTCTTGTAAAAGTTGAATTTTATAAGGATGTTGCTTGGCCCTTTTAAAGAGTTTCATCACAGAATTTTGGTTTATATTTGATTCTAACGACAAATTTGCAGTAGAAACGTTTAGATTTTCTTGCACACGAAAGAGAACGTCCAATGAAGTGTTTTCGTCAATTGCACCTTACGGGCCACATGATCTTAGTTAAGTCCTTGTCACCGTTGCATGTGGAATTGGGTTGCGACCCGGATGCATATCATTAAATAAATAGTCGTTTCTCGATGAGGCCGTTGTCTGTCTCCAAAGCCAACCATAATTAAAATTAGAATTCTTTCCCTTGCACGCAACACCAGAAGAATTATTCAACACACTAGATGTCAGATTTAATCCCTTAAATATAATATTTCTATATCAATAAACATGATTCCATGGATATAAACAGTATTTATATTATTACTGACAAAACACAGTAAACAAAAGAAGCGTTTTATTATTTAGCAACAATAGATTTGTACAGAAGTATCTACATTGTTGTCTGACTTCCCTAGTTTCAACCACGCCTCCTCGAACTCTCAGGCCGACACGGTGCTGTATTGCTGCATTTTTACCGTACAGTCAATGGAACAAAATATTTACCAATAGCTCACAATAACAATATTATTTCTTAATCCACACTGTGGATAACTACAGGGCTCTTGCAAGACGCTTGTCGAAGTTTAAAATTCCTCCATAGCGTCTCGAGAATTGCTCTCAGACGACAGACAGAAGGTGTTTTGAAGGAAGTGTAGTACACAGGTTCAGTCGCACATGCGCAGAAACCTCGTATGGCTCCTATTTTCCTCTCTCTGCATCTCCCTCCGTAAGGAAACGGCCAGTAAGACAAACAACATAATGTGGGTACTTTTTGAAAAACACTTAATGAGCAATATTCGAAAATGTAAAAATATATTAGGTATCTCATTTAAAATAAGAGAATTAGTAATAAAACGCCCGTGTTTACTGATGGTGGACACTGATGATACGTGAAATGAAATGATATATTGGGATTTGCCAGCATTTGCCATTTATGAGGACTGAGGAAAACCTGGGGAAAAAACCTCAGTTAGGGAGGACGATCCTGGTGGATTCTAGTCCCAGATCTCCATCTCACGAGTCCGCGCCTTAGCGACCTCGGCCACTCGAGGCGGTCGTTTAATGTCACTGAATCACATGCTTCAAATGTTATTTAGGCAGGACTTTTACCTATTCCTGTATGTGAAATCCCTTTGCATAAGGTTAAATATTTCCAACATAGAAAGAAAATATCAGTTATATGATGGAGGGAAGTTGGAAGACCTCTCAACAGCCACAACACATTTCTCTGCAAAACAGCCTGATTAGTTCATAGCAAAGGGAAAGGTTACATCTTCCCCAGAAAGCTATGCCGACAAAGTGAGTTGCGGAAAGAAATCAATGAAAACGGCAACACTTTTGCATGTCTCGCAGATGGGGAGGAATGTGTGCTGGACGCACTTTACGACCGTCCCCCCGGAGCTCGCATACGCTACAAAGTTTCCACGACCGGACATTAAATGTAAGCGCTTTATAGGAAGAGTCTCGCGGGGCGGGGTAGCCACGTGCTGCCCCCCGGGGCCCTTGCCCCCTCCCTTCCACATTGACTTTGTCTTGCGCCTTTCAGACTTGACGGTGCCGCCTGGGAGGCTGCCCACCAGTGGCGTATTTGTAACAAGTTTGCATGTGACTAACCCAAGCTAAGTTAAGCTAATTTTCGTTTTAGATATCTAGAAGTAACAAGGGAGAGTTGATGAAGCTATCTTTGTACTTTATTGTCAGGTGTATAAAGTTTACGGAAACAGGTCCAACAAATTATGAACTCTGTATAACATACAGACTAGACTATATTAATATTGTAATTTTCTTAGCTCAAATTATATTTGGGGACAGGTTGTATAAAGAATTAACTCGAGTTTAGAGCATAAAATTAACCATCAGTTAAGCTTAACTTGAAAAATTTTGTTGCCTAAACACTAATCTAAGGTTACTTTGTCTTAAACTTAAATTAAAATAACTCGCAAAATTTCACAATTATAGCACTAACTAGAGAATAGTAATTGTTAAATAAAACCTTTCCCAAAGCACAAAAGCAAAACAACTTCATTTATAAATAAAATTCTGAGTAACATTTATATTAATTTCATGTAGATGAAGTTTCTTCAATGTTTCACTTCATTTCCGCGTAATAACAACAGAGTTCATTCAAATATAGGTTATGTTAGGCTAACCTTACGAAAGGTATACTGTACAGATTTATGATTATTCCTACATTTCATTCAATGGTGAATTTTGTGTATTTCATGAGAGAGAAAAATTCATTCCTAGAACTGAATGACAAATAATTCAAAATGCGATTTCGCTTAACAAAAGATGTTGTCCAAGAACTGGAACAGATGTAACTCCCCGATTACAATCACAAACTAAGAAAAATCGTGCTTTGAACTCAATGTTCGTGATACTGATAACTTTAAGATTCTGTGCGACAGGAAGCTTCCAAATAGTTATTGGAGGTATATTAAAGTGGAGAAAGCAACGGACAGCAGAACCATTCATAAAGTTATCGTAGCGTTTGCAGCTCTTCGGCGTCAGTTCATTAAAATGCCAACCGAAGAGGGTGATGTACGGAAAGTGATGCTAGACTTCTACAGGGTAACCCTATGGAACATGACGGCTTTCAGAATCTTCTTGGAGAACACTTGTATAGAATTAAATAAAAATACTTTTTCAAGGAACAAGTGCCATAATGCAATTTATTAATCTGAACTTATTTGTTAAAAATCACATTTGTACGCGTTCTCCATGACTACGAGCACATTTGTGTAATCGGCTTGGGAAGTTAATCATAACTCGCTTCAATAAAACTTATTAATACACTTAATTTCATGAGCTGTTTTTTCTTTTAACTGCATGATGCAGTACACTTTACTTTTCAAATATCCCCATAAGAAATAGTCCGCAGCCGTCAGATCGGGCTAGCCAGCCAACATCAACAAATCGAGAAAGTATGCGTACGCGTGTTCATTGTTTCACAAGCGGTGTGAGCTTTGACAACATCCTGCTGGAACCAAAACTCATTTTCATCATCGTTATCATTCGTCTGAAAGTCCAGTGTTGTCAGCATTTCTGACACATTAAATTCCACTCTAAATCTTCTCTGAACGTAGGAGATTTAAGTTACATTCAATAAATCTTATAACGACAACGAATACTCGTTTCTCAACCGTTCAATTATCAATACTGCTGTTTACAAAATGAACAGAATAAATGTCATAGTTACATAGCAACCAATAACATAACTGTAATACGGAAGTGGTCTGAAACCGTCATATTCCATTGCGTCACCTATGATTTTTAAAAAAATAAGTTCAGATTAATAAATTGCATTATGCTACTTGTTTCTTGAAAAAGTATTTTACTATACGAGTGTCCGACAAGAAGGTTCTGAAAACTGTCATGTTCCCTTGGGTCTCCCTGCATGACACTCGCAACTTCCCTACAGTTTTAGGTGCTGTAGACTGCACACCACACATGGGATAATAATGCAAAAGTCTTAAGAATAGAATTATACCCTTTGGCAATTCCCCCATGTACGTTCTTTATCTTTATTTGTGATCGAATCTTTATTTTTTTTTTTTCCATTTATTTCCTTACATTTTAGCACCAGATCAATAATAATAATAATAATAATAATAATAATAATAATAATAATAATAATATCCTCATGTTTGCTAAAATTTGCCATTCGCATTCGCTTTGACTTTTTTTTATCTATGTTTGAAGACAAGGTAGAAAAATGTAACAATTATTGATTTGCTGAGTTACACAGTTGAATATCAACTCGCTCTAAACACGAATTTCTCTATTATTTTGCGATGTTACCTTAGGTTTGACGGTTATTGCAAATTCGAAATTACATAGACCTTAATGTTATTTTTATGCAAAAGAAATTATGACTAACCCCTAGTTACTTTTTAAGGAAATCAGAAAGTGTAAATCTAGCAAATAATGCAGTACATACATTTTGCACTTTATCTCAGAAACTTATAAAAGCCAATAGTGTGAATTTTGTATGAGATTTTAAGAATACTTAACTAAAGATGATCTGTAAACTTTAATTCTCTAATGAACATAAAACGTTTTTTAAATAAAAATTAATCTTATTTCCCGGTAACTTTAATTTTTTTTATATAAATGTACATTTTTCTCAGGATTGGCTGGACTAATCTTGTTGAAAATTTGTGCACACTTATAATGTATGGAAATTTGATATGGGTAACCAGAAGTACTAAAATATCACTGTTAGTTGATAAAAAATCAATATCAATAAAAATACTTTTTTCTTCAAATTTTGAAAATTAATTTCTTTTTAAGCAACTGGCATAGATATAATATTCTAGTTCTCAGAATAGCATGTTGTCTGCAGTTTAAGAGGGGGGGAAAATCCAATTCCACCAATATTTGCAAGAAAATGCATTAATGTGTCACAGAGTTTTCAGTTTTTAACAAGATTTTATTTTGCTTTAAAACTTTAAAAAAATATGTATTAGGGTAATAAAATTTACAGACCATCTTTAATTAAATTTTCTTATTGATAACTGAAATTTTCTGAGTTACAGTGTAAAATGTATACTGTTGCATTATTTGCTACATGTTCACTTCTTGGTTACCTTAAATTACAGTTAAAAGTAATCTCCAGTTAGTAATTATTATATACCCGGCACTGAGAATTTTAATTTAGGTATAATGCCAATATTTGAAATCTTTTTACAACAAAAAATAATAAGAACTTCCTAAAAAGCCAAAATCAGATTTTTTTATATTGGTATTGTGATGCAGAAATTAAATTTTGAGCTTGAAATCTGTGGCCCATTCGTCAAGAGGAGCATTTTGTGGAATTCCAAAAGTATCGATTAAATTTTTAGTAAACAATTAATTTCTCAATAATAGTTTAAGGTAAAATCTTCTAATTTGGCATGTACTATAACAGCATGTCCTATTACTTGCATAATAATTTGAAACTGATAGGTTTAAAAATAAAAATTCTAGCATTTTCACAGATGTTTCTGGCTGTGCTATGTTCAATTATATTAGATGCTCATGCAATTTATATAATTGAACATTGAAGAGCTGCAACTTGACACAGTACAAAGGAGAATCACAGGAAGAATCGAACTTGCGAGAAAGATAAATAGCTACAAGCAGAGAGAGAAGATTTACGTGATCTCACAAATCGCGAGCTGCCAGCCTGTAATTAGCGAGATTTTCACTGTGTGAACCTCTGACATTTCTTCTTGTTATTAGGACTGGAGTAATAAGGGCTCCTTTGTCTCACTTGCGTTGTTTACTGCACGTCTTATGCATATTCTCTACGCAGGTGTTCGCACTTATCGGCCTGCCTGCTCTTCAAACCTTGTTATGACGTGCCCTTAGCGCAAACAACGAAAAGAGAGAAAAGTAGAGGAAACAAAAGAAAGGAATAATAACAGAGAAGCAGAAGTATCATACAGACAGGTAAAAGAAATTGAGAGAGTAACAAAAGACAAAATATGAAAAAAGAAACATAGAAAAAAAAATAACTCGCTGATTGGTATGTGGGAACTAATAGCCACATCCAGGAAGGGTATCTCAGCTTCAAGTCAACAGTGTAGCATGGTTCCCATGAACCCCCCCCCCACCGTCTCATGAACAAAAGTGGGCAATGTTGCGTTTCGATTAAATAGAATTTCTTAGCATCCATATCTGAATATCCGCATCCACAGTAGGTGTAAGAATGGACGGGGCTAGGTTGTTTTTCGCAACTGATCCCATTGTATGCCACTTTTTCATCAAATTTTGTATGCTGTTCTTTGCAAAAACACCAACACCAGGAAATTTGGCTTCAAAGTTATCCCGTGTTTTTTTTTAATGGAACGGGTATGAGCGTACGTTTCAATTAATGTTATTTTGTTTTTTACAGAAAATACGGCTGTGAACACTTCCTGACCCAGACGTTGAAATAGCGTTGCGATAGCACAGTTTCTTTAATTTTCCTTTTCCCCTCTCTAACGGTATTAGTTCATTATCTGGCTCGTCGTGTTCATGTCTGTACACTCGAGGTCGGCTCGTTGTTTCGTGGACCACCCTGTTTTACTTATAGCTGAGTCTATTCGGTATTTTTGTACTTGCATTGTTAATCTGTTGAATTTCACATTTTTAAAAATGAAACATTAAGGTTATTATTATTAAAATCACATTTTAATTTTTTCAAAAACTACAAACATTACACTGTTAATGGGGCCTAGAACAGAAAATATTTGGCATGGGCAGTTGTAAATATTTTTCGGTAAAAGAACGGTCTGTTTATCATTTTTGTGAAGCTGTACTGCTAGTAGGAAAAGCTGTTTTCTCTGAGATGTGGGGTAATTTGCACATCTAAGTTGGCTCACTCTGATCATGTTAGAAGCTTATATGTCCAATACATAAGTTCCGAACTACTTGACCTGGCAGATCGTGAAGAAAGTGGGGAAGGAAACAAGCAATAAACAGAATATAAACCGATTAAATCATAGATATAGAAAGTAAGATTAATGCATTTTTTTCAATGTGGAACTATATATAGGACTCTGAAAGATAAGACAAGAAAGAAATGAAAATAAAGTTTTATAAGGTGGTGGCTACAGCAGTTATAGCATTTGGAAATGAATCGTCGACTACAAACGAAGATATAAGAGAGAAAACGGGAAATGATTTACTATAACGGTGTTTTACGAATACCGCGCAATTCATGGGCACGTTCGTTCTTAGGGCGATGAACTGATACTAGTACGCCATGCAGATGATAGATTGCGGTTGTAAAGAACGTGTTCAGCGAAAGGACAGTGTTGGTTTGTTGTCAGGTAGAGAAAGACGTGGACAAGATGGAAGGCGACTATCACGGATATCTGTATGCTTTTTGAGAAAGGAAGGCGTCAAAACTGCAGAAATCATATACGTTTTAACTGCGGTATGTGGTCAAGAATCTCTGCACAGAAGATGTTTTTAACTGTGCCAATGGGTTCACCAGCGACAGAAAAGCTGCACACCAGAATGCGACTGGTCGTTGACATCAACAATGTCAGAACTCGGCCGTGCAACCCTGTTCACCATTATATGAATATGAAAAAAGGTGTCGAACATTGAGGTTGTGTCTGAATTCATTATGGCTGATAGATGCATAACCATTGATGAACTGGTTGTGTGCGCACATTTGAGTTCCACAGGATTTGACACAGGCATTAAAGGACAAAAAGGTTGAAGTCTCTCTTTAGCAACTGGAAATGTTTAATGAAAAATCCGAATTTTTAGAGAAGCCGGTGAATAGTGACAAGCCTAGATGTTAACTCCGATACACCGGAGGAGAAAGTATTATCTATGCAATTGAAACATCCAGGGAGTCCTGGTTCAAGATATTTCGTACTGTTCCATCTGCGGGCAGGCAGATAACCCGTCTTTTGGGACACTTCAGGCATACAGCTAATGGACTGGCTTCCTCAAGAAACGACTGTCAACTGCAAGACCCTCACACGGCTTAGACAAATGGTTTAGCAACGACAGAAAGAAAAAGTTGTCGACAGGAATGTTCCTCTTGCAGAACAATGCGAGGCCCCACACCAGTTGGTATTGCTGGGGTTTATTGTTGTATCGCACCTACTATATTCACCGGATTTTGCGCTTCTGGTTATGCCTTACTTGACAACGTGAAATATTTGCTGCGAGGTAAATAATTTGGCAACAACAGAAATTTAGGCACTTGTCAAGGTGGTGGCGTAGTACTCAAACAGTGGTTTAGAGACGCCAAAATTGAATTTACCAGGAATATAATAACGGTGCATTGACGTTAGTGGGCAGTATATTGAGAGACCTCGTATGCATTGAACCATGTTGCATAATAAATAAGGTACAAAAAACTACTATCGTAAATTATTCCCGAAATCTCCTCGTACAAACTGTCGAGATGAGGTTTATAAAGAAAGTAAAGGGATATTCCAAAAAGTAGAACAGTAAGAAAATTGGAACATGCATATCAACAAAATGGACAGGAAAAGAAACAAGCTAAGAAAGTTAATTGCAATCCCAAAGAAAAAAGACGTAGGACGCCCATGGAGAGGATGGATTTAAATTTTGTGAATAGGGAACAGGTAATTACCTAACCCCTGGAGTGAAGAAGAAAAGAAGAAAACGAATGCCGAGAAAATATGGGGTGCAATAGAATCCCATTCCCACATAAAATTGCGTCATTAACATGTGTTTGTGACGTAATTAACAAAATTACATTATTCTAAGACTTCCTCGATGAAGTACCGTTATCAAAAGGTTAAGTACTTTAAAAAATGTCACCTACAAATATTTAGTTTCCATAATAAGTCGATAAAGATCATCTTATAAACCATAACTGGTCATATGATATTGGAATATGACACATGACCACAGTTACTAGAATTCCCAAGGAATCTTATTGGTGAATTTTTCTTCTCCAGTTATCTATACACATCTGCAGAGTACCCTGCTCCTCTAAGGGATATGATTAAAGAAAAGCGTGAGGAAGGAAGTTTATCACAAAACGCACCAGTTTGCAAATTGGTGGCATCAATGCCCATCAAAATGTTCTATCTAGACCAATGATAAATGTAACAAAGTTGATACCCATATCAAAAAATATTACAGATAGTTTGCTGAATTTTACATGTTGCACTTATGAACACGCTATTATGGTGGATGAACAAAGAGGAAGTTGTACTGCATTGTAAGAAAGCTACAGATGTTTATATATGACATAACATTTTACATAAAAATGGATTTTTTAACAGCTGTGCACAGTATTTTAAAACTGTTTCATTCAGTAGGTTGTCATTCTAATACAATTAGGGTAAAAGTTTCAAGATTTCATGTTCACAAATTTACGATATTATTATTATTATTATTATTATTATTATTATTATTATTATTATTATTATTATTATTATTATTATTAGGTTTATTAAAGGAGGACATTTAACACATTTGATCCTTAGCGTCTCATTTAATTCAGAGCGTGAAACAACCGATTAATTTTGCTCAGAGGCCTGTTCTTTCAGGTTTGAGGTTCTTTTACGTGCCACAAAACTACGTCACGGGACCCACAACTTTACTTCCCTCCGAAGGACTTTTATGCTCTAAAATTTCATCGACCCTGACCGGGTTTGATAACGCGACCTTGGGTTTATGAGCCAAGTATGGTTACTACTAGAACACCAGGATCGACAAAGTTTTTGGTATAAGAGGACATTACTGTTGAAATTTTTTTTTTTCAGAAATTACTGTTAAACATAAAAATTAAAGATAGCTCAACTTTGTAGAAGAAATATAATCTGAAAACCCTTCAGGCTGTTAGTGCTACATTTCTTCCTCTTGATATTTATGTCTCTTTTATTTATTTACCACTTACCTTACAATTAGAAAACTTTCTCTGTAGAGTAAATATTTTGATTATTGAAGTTTAAATTAGTAAATGACCCAGAACAATGAAAAAGAAGCGGCAACACTTAGTTAAAAAAAAAACATTAAATCGGTTAGAATGTTAAAAAATGCTTCGTAATGCCGACCACGAAATGCGCCATATGGAACACATGCCCTCATGTAACAATGCACTATACAGGGATGTTGAAAGATGAAGGTAGAGGACGCAGCGGTCACTGCGGTAGGTCCAGACCCTGTAGTGACTTTATAAAGGCTTCGAGAAAAGAAAGAATGATCGTATCCCCTTAAAATATATCAAAATAAGTGAGAAAAATTCAAATATTTCAATCATATCTAAGTTTATAAATGTAATGGGAAAAAAAAAAACGAAAATCACAATTTTAACTCCCTAATACATACATACAAAAAAAAAAAAAACATGGGTTGGGAATTCCATTAAGAAAAGTGAATAACCCACAATAATACTTTGCTTGAGCTTAAAATGTGACACAATAACTCAAAAAACATAAATTTTAAATTAGTTAGAGATTCTAACTGGCAATTATTCTGTTGTGCTAATTAAACTTACCAGTGTTAAACTGTACTCCAATTTTTATTTTTAGAGCCCTAATTAATTTATAAAAATAAATAGAATTAATTTAATAGGCAGATTAATGCAATTAAATTATGCTACTCTCAACATATTTTAATAACTTGCTCGTTTGCTTTTTGAACTTTGAGCTGCTAGCATACACACTTGCCTGCTTCCACAATTAAAGAAGGGCTGAAATTGTGTGTAACTTCAGAGAGAAGGAACAGGTTGGTTTTAAATCTATCTGTGGCAGATTTCTGATCAGAGCTGCGCCGGATATGTGACGTTAGTTTTAGTTGCCTATTTATCAGGGTGCGGGACGTCAGATGGATTGGAAGGCAGCAGATGAATGTGACAGTCGACCCTCCCTTCTCCTGCTACGCCATTCCACACCTCCACATCGATCCCCGTATGCGCTCCCTTATCTGATCGTGAGTTTCCTCAGAAACCTAGCCATATCTCCTTTCACAGCCTCACTGCTCCATTGTTTCAAACTCGTGATCTTTCCAGCAGGTGTTCTTGGAAGGTTTTCCTCAATCAGACTTCCCATATACGCAACGTGCACACAGCCCTAGAATATCAACATGACATATATCGCTATCAACGCAAATTATCTGCATCTTTCTGTGTCAAAGAAATAATTCTTTATATTACATTACCGTATTAAAATAACATTAAGTATTATTACAATGGAACAAAATGTGTTTTATTTCCTAAAGCTTTAACATGCAAGTACTGGTGTACTTCATATTAAATCTTTTAGACACAGTCACAAATTCGCCAGAACCTAAACTTTTTTTTTTTCTTCTAATTATAATTCTACCCAGGAAGTTTGGCGAAATGTTTTTCCTTTGATATGTTAATTACAGAAAACACTTTTCTATGTTTCCAGTCATTCACACGTTTCTTCAAATACCAAATTTACCCAAATCTAATGCGCAATCTACTGTAATGCGCACCCCAAATTTAAAACTTAAAATCATAAAAAAAGATTTTGGCATATTGCTGTACGACGTCTTAGAGATAAGCACGTCCGATTAGAATATAGAGTTTATAAGTGGACTACTGTTACATCTTGGAGCACGCATCACTCGTGCTGTTGTCAGGACAGTTGGCGTAGGTCAAAGAAGAAAAAGTTTTTTCTTATGGTATAACTAGTTACAGATTATCCGTTCTTCCTCCTTTCATGTACGAATTCCAAAACTTTTTCTTCAATGTCAGGAT
Source organism: Metallyticus violacea (assembly GCA_030762175.1). Taxonomy (NCBI): domain Eukaryota; kingdom Metazoa; phylum Arthropoda; class Insecta; order Mantodea; family Metallyticidae; genus Metallyticus; species Metallyticus violacea. Next base: position 20,355,603 of record CM060831.1, on the reverse strand, counting down.
GCCTTCCTTTGTAAGGACTAGTGAATTTCTTCCTACCAGCTTCAGTTGCAAATAATGACAATTTCTGTTGCCGCCACAAGCGAACGTTGCTCTCAGCTCCATTGAACTCACTTCCTGCCTTTCTGTTACCATTTTTTTTTTTTTCAACATAAGGAATTACTTTACGCTTGAAAGTAGCATCATAAGATGTTCTTCTCTGTTTGCCCTCCATTTCGTGACTACCTACTATTCAATCGCTCTATGCAATAGTAGACCAATAATAAATGTAATAAAGTCGAGAATTGCAGCAATGCATTATGACGTAATAAATGGTAAATTTGAATGAAGTTACCGGCGAACTACAGAACGGATTTGCACTTGAATCTAATACGCCATCGAACCTAACGCGCCCATAATTTTGAATACTATACTTGGACAAAAAGGTTCGCATTAGATTCGCATAAGTACTGTATCTCCTCTAGATTTAACCTTTAAGCTTAAATGCCTCTGCCGTAGCTATGAGAATAATTAAAAATTTTAATCAAATCATTATTTCGTATTTTTCTACAATGAAATCAACCATATCTCATTAGATTATTAAGCAAAGGATTATTTAATATATTAATTGTTTATACCAGCTTATGTGCGAAGTCTGTCTGCCAACTGAAAATTATATCAGGATGGTTTGACAGTGATTTGGTTCGCATCCTACTAGAGGGCTACAGCAACATTTATATAAGTATATGATCATAAAGTTTTCTTTTTATGTATCAATATTCTACGGTAACAATTCATTCTGATGTTAATTTATATTTGGTAGTTCTTTAACGAGTGGTAGTGAAAAATTGATACGATTGGAATTCGTGTGAGATTTAATTCTCTTATGGAAGGAAAATCAGCAAAGGAAATTCATAAAAGTATTTTACCTACATTGGGCGACGCATGACCTTCCTATGAACTTGTTAGACTTTAGGTAAATGAGTTAAAGCGTGGCAGAAAGAGAATAGAAAACGCACCACACCCTGGAGCTCCAAAATCAACTGAAAAGACCTGAAGTCGTCCCAAAGTTTATTATAATTGATTCAGCTGACAGAGGCAGGTTAGCAGAAGCCACGGGCATCTTAACTGAGCGGTTTTTATATAATAAATTACAGATGAATTAAACTTTGTGCTGGGTGCCAGATCTGCTCATTCCGGAGCAAAAATCGCTTGATAACATCGGCCGAGTGTTTGGAAATATTTAGGAAGAATACCACTGATTTGTGACTGCGTCCTCAAGAGACTAGGTAGATCCCATTCCAGACATCCCTAACTTATAAATTTCTAAGAGGAACCGGGGATCGAACCCAGGACCTCCAGACAGCAGTCGATAACACTAAGTACTAGACCAAGGAGGCGGTCGTTTTCAACATTATTTTTTTAATATTTGTGTGTTTTAAAAGTCTTTGCTAATAGACCCATTTTTATAACATGAAAGAATTAATTAACACATTTTTCATTAAAAAGTATAAAATGAAACTTATTTTCTTGTGATTACACAGATTATCGGTAGAAAACTTGAAACTTATAATTTGAAATTCACAGCATACCAATACCATCATTTCTCCTTATGCTGGTATTTCATCGTAATATCTTTAGAATGTAAGTTGCAGTTTTGGTACAGCAGACGTCTTTTCAAACGGAAGTGGTATTTATAACTCAATTTATTAAACAATGTCAGATGATCAGCTTTGTTACTTGACAACTCATCTAATCATCCTGTTTCTATTTGACCTAAAGAGAATGAAGAAGTGAGTTGAATGAGCTCAAAGGATCGTGCCGCTTGCGTCAGCAATCGAATCTGCTCCCAAACGTAAAGTTGTTGAACGCGCCCAAGCTTGTGAGCGGATCATTAACATTACTGTTTCAATTTGCAGCCCTATCTGTCATCTGTCTGCTATCGCCGTTACTGCCGACGTTTGATCTCCCTCCACCCCACCAGTCCGCCGCCCAGAATTAATGTCGGCGAGTAATTGGATTAACGAAGTCTACCCGACGATGTGAAGGGAAGGCCCAACTAGTCGATAACTTAGTTATTTATCGTAGTCGGCCCTATTCACATTCAATACACACTCAATTGCAATTTCAAACATTTTTCTTGACATGCTCCTAAAATGAATTTCTTGTTGGATTTGCCTTTTTTCCCATTGATGATACTTTTTTTTTCTACAAGTACCTGAAGGTATTGAAATATTCATTAGTCTATAATGTGAAATATTCCAGTTCAAATTTGCGGCATATATGTAATACCGACTTAAGTTAAACATGAATAACTGAACAAAGTCTCGCGTTATGTCTAAAGACCCAGCTAACAAACTATTGGGCACTTGGAGCATACATACAGGTTGCAGAAATAACAGCATCCTTTACGCATTCTTTGTGTAAAAGGTGCAAGTCGTTTCTGTTCGGCATGTCCATGCAAGTTGATGCTGTTTCGATTCTGATGTGTGATGATCATTCACACTTATAAATCGATGCATAAAACCAGTTCTCTTGCTGTTAAAACGCCCCAAACTCTATTGCAACGTTTTCATACTAATGTTTTTTGATCTGCTGTTAGCAAGGGCGTCACTTCATTGCTCAAATATGTTTATATTCAATTTTTCATGTTAAACATAACCTACAGTTGCTTTGGAATGCTTATAGCCGTACGCACTCTAACTCGCTAATCATCTCTTACCATATCATGTATTTATTAATTGAATTCTGCTGTTTTTGCTCCTTGTTTCGCAGGTTTGATTGCTGAAAATGATGGAGAAAAGTAACCATAAACTTTTATCGTTACATAATATGAGATAAATTACAATAGTGTTTCGCATTTATTAATTATGCAACATGGTTCATTGTATTTGGAACTTCTCAATATTCTCCCCACTAAAGTGAATGCACCGTTGTCATCATCCTGATAACTTCATTGTGAGGTCGCGAAACACTTGTTTGGAAGTATTACGTCACCTTCGTGGATAGCTTGCCTAATTTCCGCTTGTTATCGAATTTTTTACCTCTCAGTGAGTCCTTTATGTTGTCGAATAAGGCATAATTAGACGGAGCGAGAATCGGTAAATATATTGGGTGCGGCAAAGCACTGAACCTTATCAAGGCCAACTTTGCTGTCGTAATTTTGCTGGCATGGAGCCGCGTATTGCCCTGTTGGAAGAACATTCCTTCGAACACTTCCCCTTTCGCCATTGTTGAATCCTGTCTCACAGGTGACAGTCATACCTTGAAGAAGAGTTCATTAGCGGTATGCCGGAAGTGTGCAAAAAGACGGTGATGATGGAGCAGCACGAAATTTCTTGGTCTGGGGACTCCCCGGATGTTTACCTTACATGGATTGTTCTCTTGTGTGTAGTAGTGACACAGGACTCCTCACCGGTCGCCAGTTTCTTCAAAAATTTTAGATCTGCATTATGCATTTCCACTAGCCGACGGCAGTGTCCTTTTGTGTTTGTACCAATTCCCGTGGAACTCAATGGGCACAAACCTTTTTCATATTCAAATCGTAGAATAACAGTGTGCGGGAACGCGCGGACGAGGCCTGTCTGACATTCTAGCTCATCAAAGGTTATGCCCCTTTCAGCCATAACACATACATCTCAATGTTCCTGGGAGACCGCGATGTTGACGGAAGACCAGTACTCACATTCTTGTGTGTAGATTCCCTGCTTCTGCTGAACCTATTAACCCAGTTGTAAACGATTTTCTATGCAGGAGCTTCTTGAACACATAACGCAGTTAAACGTCCACAATTTTGATGTCTTTCTTCCACAAAAATCACGCAGGCAATCTTTGTCCATGTCTTTCTCCACTTGACAATATGCGAACACTGTCTTTCTGTACACACTCTGCTTACGTCATCTAGCGTGTGCATAGGTACTAGTATCAGTTCATCGCCCTACGAACGGACGTATCCAAAGATTGCGCGGTGTTGGTAACACACCGTTATTTGGTATAATTTCCGAAAACCCCTCGTATTTGAAACAATTACTTGATATGTCAAATTAATGCTTAAGGCAGATGTACTAACGTAAAAAAATTATCTTCCCATGGTCGAGGCGAACTTTTTAGACCGCTCTCGAAAAATATTTCGTACAGTCTCCGTACTACAATTGAATTTAAAGGAAAAATGCCTTAAATAGCTTCACACGTAAGCTGAAGACATTCAGAGACCGTTCAACACAAAGCTGGAAATATCTCTTACAGCGCATAAGGATAAAACAACCTACAGTTACACTCCCGAGGATGAGAGTAAATTCCGATTAGGAATGGAATGGAAACGATAAGACTAACATCGTATTGATTAGCTATTTTAAAATTTCATTTTCGTCTTCCCCTAACTCCGCTTTAATCCCCTTCCATCATTGCAGCTACACCCAAGCTGGAGCAGAGCATTAAAATGCGGCTCGTGGCGTTCTTTCAGTGAGATTAATTTTACTGCAGAGAATTAAAATATGCAGATTACACATTTTTAAAATAATGAGAGCTTTTAATAATTCACAACGCGATTCTACATTATACTGTTTCACTATGGCACTATGATTCTGCGTTTAGCAATCCTGCACTATACCCGAAATACACATATGAGCAACAATGATTTGAGTTTTATGGGCAAAGAAAAAAAGCCACACAAGATTAAGTTATATTCAGATTAATATATGGTATCTAATAGCACTGAACTTAACACTTTGATGTTTCTGTTTTGATTGATGCAAATCTTTTACATTGATTTACTCTTTGCAAAAAGGGGGAGGCAGTGGAGCAATTTCTTCGTTTATACCTAGTTAACTATTCAGTCAAGTACACATCTATTTTTCCACAAAGAGGGCATCTCGTCTGTATGATGATTGATAATACCATGACAGGGCAAGGTACGGCTATTGGTTATGTCAACAAAGGTTATGTACATAGGCGTAACACTGACACTTATTTATAAAAGAAATCATCAATGATACAAATAACGTATATAAGGAGTGTTTTCAGCCTGATTCAGATTTGTCGTGAAGATGGCCAAATTACTAAGACAATTGTTAAATATCATCCTTTAGATAGCACGCTGTAAAGTATCAGATCGTAAGTACAGTCACTTGTTTTTGACGATCGTGTAAACAAACTAGTGTTAACATTTTCTACAAAATGGATGAAATTTAAATACGGGCTATAATAAGTTTTGAAGAGTTTAACCCAACAGAAAATCAGTTAGATTCCACGTTAAAGTATTTTTCCTTTTCGTTTTCGACGATGGGCTGCCAAATTTAAGCGTTGTCTTACATCCTTTCAACATGAAGAGCGCTCAGGACGTCCCAAAACTGTTACGACCGATGAGATTGTGACAAAAATGCACAATGCCTTACTCGATTGTTTATTTGGTTTATATACGGACGCTCTTTAACAATTTAGGTCATCAGCGTCCCATTCTAATCAGGGCGTGAACGGCCGACAAATTTTGCTCAGAGACCTTTCAGGCTTGAGGTTCTTTTTCGTGCCGTAAATGTACAACACGGGACCCACGGCTTTACTTCCCTTCCGAAGGAAGCCATTCTTAGGATTTTTACGCCCGAAAAAAATCCATCGATCCTGGCCGGGTTTGAACCCGCAAACTTGGGTTTAGAAGGAAAGTATGGTTACCACTACACCACCAGGGCCGACCCGCCTTATTCGATGATCGCGAGTTGGTTGACATTGCAAAGACCTCCATAGGCCATGTCCACTACATTTCACACGAAATTTTAAGTATGAGAAAACTAACCGCACGATAGGCGTCGCGTTTGTTAACAATGGACCAAAAACGCATTTGAATGAACATTTTGCAAGGGTACTTACATCTACTTAAACGCAATTCCAGTGAGTTTCTCCGACGTTTAATAACAATAAATGAAACATGCATTCATCACTACACGCCAGAAACAAAAGGAGCAGCCCAAATGTTGGTCGTAACAGGTGAAAGTGCACCACAGAAAGCAAAAGTGGTTCTATCTGCAGGAAAAGTTATTTCTACAGTTTTTTCATGGTGTGGTGCTCGTTCACTACCTCCAGAAGCGCAGAACAATCACTGGGGATTATTACGTTTTACTACTGGACCAGCTGCAGGATGCTATTCTGGCTAAATGTCCACACCTTGCGAAAAAGAAATTTCTCTTTCATCACGATAATGTGCCTTCAGGGATTGTCTGGGATTGTTGCTGCAAAACTGCATGACTCTCAGTTCCAAGTGCTTCCACATCTGCCATATTCGCCGGATTTGGCTACCAGCGATTACCTTTTATTACCAAAGCTGAAGAAATGGCTGGGTGGACGAAGATTCGCGTCAAATGACGAGATTGAAGTGAGATAAGCGCTTATTTTTCACAGTGGGCAAATATTATTTTACTGAGGGTATTAAAAGTTGAAAAGTCGGACTAAATGCAATTGATTTATAAGGTGACTATGTTGGGAGGAAATCCCCATTTCTCTGAAGTCTTGTGCTTTCCTGGTCAGGCCGAGAACTTTTGAACGCCTCCAGAATAACTGAAACATTGAGTAGCAATTTACAAATAAGAGGATACCATTTAGTAAATTACATACAGGTGTTTGAATGGGGTACCTGAGTCTATCGCAGCATTAGTTTACTGGCAATTGGTGACTTTCGGTCATTCATAAATAAATGTTTCCCTCAAGTGCCTGTCACGTCGACCTGTTAATAATTGGATGCAGAAATTCTCTGAAGGCGGACACGTACCGAAGACGAACCCTGCGTCGGCCCGCCGACCAAAGGAGTTACCATAGAGGCGAATTTGCAATGAGTTAAGACTTTATCCAAGCAAACAGAAGTATAACTATGGACACTATAGTTGCTACTATATCGGTTTTTAAATGGCATGGTCTATCTCAGACAGGTTAGGTTTTTATAAAGTCTGTGCACAATGGGTGGCACGCATTCCTACCCCACAATACAAAATGCAAAGAATTGGTCTGTACTTACATCTCAATCGCTACCTCAATGAAGCACACATGCTAGCCTGAATTGTCACAGGTGACGAGTCTTGGGTTCACCATTATCAGCCCGAGACAATGCAGTGGAAGGGAAGGGAGAAAAAAAACGCACGCATGCACGCGCACACACACACACACACACACACAAATCCGCCGGTAAAGGGACGCTGACTATCTCGTATAGCCCCGACCTTGTTCGAAGCGCCTTCCATTTGTTCGGCCTTCTTAAAACAAAGAATTTATGTTACTGGATTTCAGGGGCTTGTGATGGGACAAATATCTAATGCACAGGGAGAGTATGTTGAGAAATAAAAGTATTTTTCAAATGAGCATTCAAAACTTCTATATCTATTTGTAAGTTGCTTAATGACCTACCTTCGTTTTAAATGACCAATTTTGAGTTTATTTTTATCTGGAGTTCTTATATATAAAAAGGCTATAAGATTCATAACTGAAATATGTAGAAAACGGATGCTTTATCAAGTAGATTGATTTGTCCCTTTTTATGCGCTTTACGAAAAATGTCCTCCTAAAGACAGTGGAAAGGAAAATGTTAAGTAGGAATACTTCTACGATAAGATACTGTTTTATTTTGTTGCATCCAACACATCTGTAAAACATATACCAACCTATCTTATACAGGAGGACCCAATGGCATATGACGGTTTTCAGAATATTTTTGTGGAACACTCGTATAGAATTAAATTAAAATATTTTTGAAGGAATAAGTAGAGCAATACAATTTATTAGTCTGAACTTATTTTTTAAAAATCACATTTTTTTTTAAATGGGCATCACGACAAACAACATATTCGTGTAATAGGCTTGGGAAGTTTAGCATAATTCGCTGCAATAAAACGTGATCAATGTCCCTAATTTCACGAATTATATTTTCTTTTAACTGTCAATACACTTTACTTTTCAAGTATCACCATAAAAAATAGTCTGCAGCCCTCAGATCGGACTAGCCAGCCAACATCAACAAATAGAGAAAGTATGCGTACGCAGAGTGTAAATTGTTTCACGAGCGGTGTGAGCTGTGGCACCATCCTGCTGGAACCAAAACTCATTTTCATCATCGTTATCATTCGTCTGAAAGTCCAGTGTTGTCAGCATTTCTGACACATTAAATTCTATCCTAAATCTTCTCTGAACGTGGGAGATTGACTTACATTCAATAAATCCTATAAAGACAACGAATACACGTTTCTTAACCGTCCAATTATCAATACTGCTGTTTACTAAATGGACACAATAAATGTCATAGCTACATAGAAACCAATAACATGACTGTAATACGGAAGTGTTCTGAAACCGCCATATTCCATTGTGTCACCTGTGATTTTTAAAAAAGAAAATAAATTCAGATTATATAATTGCATTGTGTTGCTTGTTCCTTGAAAAGGTATTTTTATTTAATTGTATACGAGCGTTCCACATACCGCCATATTTCATTGGGTCTTCCTGTACAAGCATGGAAATGAAAGAACTCATTTTTCCCTTTTGTTTCCACTTACTTGCGTGCTCACGCCATCTGACTGCTGACATCAATGACAACTGCGTACTGCATAGCAATGAAAGCAATCAAAGGTGATTTCCAACGATGCCAAAGATAGTTACCAAATGGTGGGGCATTTTGTAATTGGATATCTTGTCCAATTAACTTAACACGGAGCATTAGGTGAACTGTTAATGGTTAGAACAGCACGCGGAACAAAGCCAGAAAAAATAAACGGAATTGTTCTGGGGAAAATGCTACGTCTAGCAAACCCTACATAAACGCAAAACAGTTAGAGGAACAAAAAGTTACATTAGTTCAATTTGGGAATTGCAACTTTTTTTAACAAAAAGTTTAAATCTTTATTTAATATCAGTGTACATCTTGTTTACTTCTCACTTCACTCAAGGATGATGTAAGTCCAAATTACAATGTTGAAAACTAAAGTGATGATCAACGATTAACGTTGTTTGAAACTGACATCTAGTGCATGTAGGTTAAGGGTTCACCTTTGAACTCTTTGTTTGCATTTACTTAGTCAACATGACACCTCACTGAGGTAGAAACTGTTCGAGCAGTCGGTCACTTTGTTGCAGGAAGGTTGCAATATTCGTGCAATGGCTGCTGAGTTTAATGTGGCTAAACATGTTATTGGTAGTACATGGAAGCGCTTCACTGTCACAGAAACCACCAAGGATGGCCGAGGTCGTTAAGGCGCAGACTCGTGAGCAGGAGGTCTGGGGTTCGAATCCCATGAGGAACGTCCTTCCTGACCGAGATTTTCTTCGGTCCTCAGAGATGGAAAATGCTGGGGAGGATCCTAAACTATAAACAAAAAAAAATCCCAATATATAATTTCATTTCATGTATCATCAGTGTCTACCGCCTGTGGTGCCTCAGTAGTAAAAACGGCAGTTAAACACTATTACAAAAAAAAAAAAAAAAAACTGTCACAGGTGCATACTATAGGAAACATCGGCCAGAGAAGACCGGTATGTAGTCAATTGTGCTCTTCGGCGCCGCAGAGCTACTGCTCGGGTTCACAAAAATGATCAGAGGGGGCAACTGATGCAAGTGTCGGCGACAAACAATAAGAAACAGGATTAGAGAAGCAGGTTTAAGAGCATACATTCCCGAAATTAACGTCTACTCACAAGAGAGCCTGACTGAGATTTGCTCAGGAACACAGGAACTGCAGCTTTGTCACTGGTGCAATGTGCTGTTTACAGACGAATCTCGCTTTCGTCAAACACAGTGTGATGGACATCGTTGCCATGGTGAACGTTTTACAGAAACAGCAGTTCAGAAAAGAGACAGATTTGGTGATGGGTCAGTCATGGTGTGCGGTGACATCACTACTGATGGCCGAACAGACCTTAGAGCAATCAGAAACCAACTTAATGCTGTCAGATACATTGTAGAAATGGGGCCCCGGTTTGCTTTGCAGCCGGACATTACTAGAGTGCACACAGCTAGAGCCACCAGCTCCAGATTCAAACAATGAACTGGTCTGCTAGGAGTCCTGATTTTAACTCTATTGAGCATTTATGGAATAAGCTTGAGAAACAAATCCAAGACAGTCCTGTAGCTCCTCAGACTCTTCAACAACTTGCAGATGATCTTGTCAAAGAATGGCGGAACATCCCACAAGAGAAGGTGCATAAATTGGTCAGGAGCTTGCCTCGAAGATGTGAGGCAGTAATTCAGGAATGAATTAATGAATAGATTGAACACCCGTTTTTGCTACAGAGGCACCACAGGCGATGGACACCGATGATACATGAAATGAAATTATATATTGAGAAAGGATTTATTTTTAAGGAAGGAATTGTTCCAAGCATAAGTTTAGGATACCTCCCCGGCATTTGCCATTTATGAGGACTGAGGAAAACCTGGAAAAAACTTCAGTCAAGGAGGACGATCCTGGCGGGATTCGAACCCCAGACCTCCCGCTCACGAGTCCGCGCCTTAACGACCTCGGCCACCCCTGGCGGTAGTAATTCAGGCACATGGATGCCACACCAGATACTGAAGTGTTCCTTTATGTGCAAAATTGAAATTAATTGAAGTTTCCACTTTAATTTGCAATATTGCCTTTAATTTCGACTTACAGCATCCTTGTGTGAAATAAGAAGTAAACAACATGTACACTGCTAGTAAATCAAAGATTTAACCTTTCTGTGAAAAAATATTTACCACCCTAAACCCATCTACGGCAGCAATAGAGTAGGTCGGGGGAAGACGCCTAACTTTTTGCTTTGAAGGGAAATTTAAGGTACTTGTTATTACTTATATGCTTCATATTTAAATATCAACTTCTGGAGGCTATTCAAAAATGCCATTTTGGCACAAAACAGAAAATGCTAACTATTGTTTTATACATATAGGTTTTTTAGTTACCTACACATTAGGCATTTTCCCCCATAGTGGCACATACAATTATTGCATTCTTGCTATTATTTACTCTCCTACACTTGGTTTGATGCATGTATGTAACAAAAACAATTTAATTGCTCAAAGCAGTCTCTCACTTATCACAAATTACCAGTACACGCATTACACATATTTTATTGCTGTGTGCAACAGTTGAACCAGTTCATATCACCTGTCCTACGTGCTCCATAGCAACTTGAAAGCCTTCTTCGCTCCATTGCCCCCTCTCTGTGGTTCCTCCGTTATTTCTAGGCATTGCTTGATATAAAATAACGTTAATTAAAGCATTTTCTTCTTCTTACGCAAGAATAAGCAAGAAGCGGAGTAGGTTTCTCACTCCAAACATGCAACTGACCCAGACGGTCACGTAGGCAAGTGCATGCCGCTCCCTCTGGGTTTACTGTGTGACTAGAAAGAATAGACCTCTTACCCCGATTCATTCTATATATGTTCAAACTTTTGTCCCTCTAATTGTTTTGAGTAGTGTGCCATCGAAGAATGGAGACACTGAGGTTATTCTCAAGACCTAGCATGCGACTTTCACATATTTCCTGCAGTAAACAAGGAGTTTCGTAGTTGTCATTTTCAAAGTGATGGGAACTAAACAACATCTTTACTGTTATATTAAACAAATGATTTAAGAGGGTGTTTTGACCAGACATTTGATTAGTGGAATTGTTCTGTTTCGTCAGAGAAAATGAACGCTTATAGATGAATTTGGATGAAAAAAGTATCTATAAATACATTTTAAAATTAATTCTGCAAAATAATTATTAGAAAATAAAATACTGTACGTGGCATTCCATGAGTCAGGCTTCATTACACGAGTCCAATATTGTTCATGTGTTATGTTCAACGTGCACCAATATCCTGAGTATCTCCAAAAATGGTGATGTGCTACTGATGGGTCATGTCAGTAAGCAAAATGCTCGTTTTCTTGCTTGGAATAAGCTAGATGAATATGTACAGAGATCATTACGTTCGCAGAAAGTAACAATGTGGGGCGTTGTGTCTTCCCGTGGCATCATTGGTTCGTAATTTATGAAACAGAATTAACGTCACATTAGAAGTTTACAAATAGCAAGTTATTGAACATTTTCAGAGGAATCCGGGCACAAGCAGATGTTTTAACAAGATGGGACAACCTCCCATGCTGGCCATGAGCGCCGACTCAAACATCGACTGATGACACGTATTTGCGGAAGACACTGAAAGAACCATTTCTCATAGTCTAGAGGACTTCGTGTAACAGGGGAGCAGTGTGATGATAAGGTCACTAGGATGATAAACCGTATGGAACAGTACACAATTGTGGAAAACATGTAGAACGAATGGCTGTACGATTTATTTACTTTTACGATTCAGATAAATGATACAAACATAAAATATTACAAAATGAAATGTACATAATGAATAAATCAATTTGCTCAAGTGTTTTTGTATGTAACGAAATGTATGCTCAATGTTTAAAGAATGCCACCAACAAATGTTTGCGTTCTCTCATGTCAAGCCTGAATGACCTTGTCATCTTTAGTAACCCTACTCACCGCTATTTAGTCACCAAATAATTGCTTCAATGTTTAATGGGGTTCGTGTAAATACTAAATGCAGTTACGATACTTAAGTTTTCAAACAGTCAGTCAGAGCTGTGGAAGGAGAAATACATGCTTGTAGTTTATCAGGGACGAACGCATCCAAAACTCTTTCTAAGTAATTTGTAAGCGACTGTTAAATGTTTTCAAAACAAGGCGTGAAGGTCAACACACAAGGGGATAAAGTAGTTGCATATAGCTCGGTCGTCATATTAATTTCACCTTCGCTCTGCTTGAAAGTCATATCAGATGATTCAATAATGCATTACACTGGAAAATAATATCAATAAACAAGTCAACTCGAGTATTAGGTATTAAAATGTAGATTAATAGTATATCACATAAATGTTATATCGATAAATGAAAAGAAACAAATTTGAATTTTGATCAATCACAGCCCGATATCGCAGTGTAATTGTCGTAAAGTTTCGTCGTTAAACTATCATCATTGTGTTTATTGTTATTGTTATTAGAAAGATGGATTTACGCCAATTTTTGTATACCAGAAAATTATAAACAATCTTTATTGTTGGCCAAAATCGTAAAAATGCATGGGACTAGTTCTATAAAATTATCACAACAGTGAACTGTCCAGATAAATTCACTCACTACCCTCGATTGTTAAGTAATGCCAATAGAGAAATGCAAATACGAGTTTAGGACTATTTCATGAATAAAAGAAAAGTAATATGTTTGACATTCGCGCATAGAATATTAACAGTTGTAAAAAAAGATTATACCTAATTAAATACCTAACTATTCAGAAAGCGTGAGACTGAAACAGACGAAAATCGACCATTACAATCGCTACCGTTTGATTTACTAATGCCAAGTGAAAAAAACAAAACAGAGATAACATTTTACCATTCTGAACAAAGTGTTTATTAAAATGTATGGTTGCTTAGGCAGATATTGTTACATAATTTACAAAATTATTTCAGACTGTTTGGTTAAATAGGACAAAACAGTTTGGATGACTACACATTAAGTTAGTTAAATATACAATTGTGCAATTGGGGTGTCCCCATTTCACCACAAAATCACTACCCGCAGAGAACAGCATAGGCTTGAAGAGGAATCTAGGCAGGCAGTGGACGCTTAGTCTTCACGAAAACATCCGCCTTATATATTGTAGTAGTATAAAGTTTATATTCATATTTTAAAAATGTGAGGAAAGAAATCTATTTTTATCCCCGGCAGAATTACCCGTAATTATTTGTGTTCAAATGTAGATTAACAGTGTATTATGCTATTAGTTTGAAATGTCATTCATTGCACGAGTGCCGTTACGTGTGGCCGAGGTCGTTAAGGCCCGGACTCGTGAGCGGGAGGTCTGGGGTTCGAACCCCGCCAGGACCGACCTCCCTTACCGAGGTTTTTTTCCAGGTGGTTTTCCTCAGTCCTCATAAATGGCAAATGCCAGGGGGGAACGTTTCTTTCTGAAATAAATTTCTTCTATTATTATACTTATGATGTCATTGTGTCGTTCGTTTATTGGTAGAACATTGTTAAGGAAAATGGATTTACCACAATATTTTTGTTTGTATCCCAGAATTATGAACAGTATTGTTCGTCAAAATCATTAATAAACTACTGCATTACAACATTAATTGCATAAAATTACCATAGTAATAATTTCTCTATTACTAAATTGCTGTCATCAACTGAATATTATTTATCGATAGCATTAAGGAAATAGTCTACGTAATGCTCAAAACGGACATTCATCTTAATTGTAGAATTCATAATAAAAATTTAATAAGTTGAACATTAGCTACTAAATGTGGTAACAATAGCCTGAATTCTGAATTATGTGCTATAAATCTGTCGTTTTCTTTTGATAAATGTCATAATATTTTCTCGATATTAGTGACAATTAGGACTAAAATTATTTTTATGTAAACCTCTTTGTACTGCTTTTAACTTAATACCATATAACATCATGTAAATTGACAGTTTAAATATCCTACAGTTGTCGAGATTATGCACTAACTTCTTGAACTATCAATGAATCAAATCTTTACACTGTCGCAACGAAGCTAAATATTCGATCGCAAACAAGGAAATCTAAACTAAAAACATATCTAAAATACTCTTTTCTTTAAAAACGCGTGATTGAGTAAACTTCACCCGGTTACTAAAAGTCTAAGAATTGCCAAAAATAAAACAGTGAAACTTTTCCAAATATTAAAGCGCAAAACTAGATCTGAGAATAAGTCAAGATACCGAATTGCATTATTTTCACTTTTAAAGCTATAGTTTACCTCTACTTTTGCTTTCTTTTCTTAAGCTAGGATATAAATTATCGTAAAGCTTTGACGTTTTACCGATGCTTTTTTTCAATTATGGGCATGTATAAAATTGCTTGTGGTGTACATCTCTGTGCATGCTTATGGAGAAGTTATCAGCGCATCGATCTTGGAAATGTAGACTAGCAAGCTAAGGTTAGTAGGGGACTGTAATGAAGTGAAAAGAATAGATACATGTAGATACCCGTGTTGGTAAAAACGCATTATCTCCATTTTGAATAATTAATATTATGGTTGTGCGATTTAGAGATGCCTCCGCTGTTATTCTTGCCTATTTTGTAGTTACCACGGAAACACGTGGATCTTTGAATTCACGGTTCTTTTCTCCCATTTTATAAGTTCAGAGCCAGAAATAACGCATATAGAGTATTCCGAAATGCTGTTTGTGTTTCTGAAGGTTTATGAAATGATATTCATAAGCACGATCTGTAGAACAGCCCCATTATTAATTAATTTATAATGAGCTTTGGTACCAATATACCTCAAAACATTACAACAAGAAAGCTTACCCAAAAGACCTCTTCAAAGCAGGCGATGTCTTCCATCCTTCTCTATGATATACCTTAGGCTTATAAGATATAATATACTTTCGTTTCTTGATGTACAAACATTTACATACCACGCACATGAACACAGTACTGCAGAGCCATCAGATTTGCCATATTGTTTACATTTCTTTACGTCGCGTTATTCAATGCGACAGTTGAACATCGACAGCATGCATGTATTGCAGCGCATTGGCCCTTGAAGGAGCGTATCTTCGAAATTTTATACTGCTATGTTGCCATAGGATGTAGCTGAATTGAGTTTGAGAAAGTACATTCCAGTTCTCGGAAAATACCATATACAATTACAATACATAGTTGCGTTTATGAAAGCATTTTTATACAGTAGGAATTAAACGATGTAACATAATTACCTAATGTCCAATATACAACCTACAATATTTAGAACTTTATCGCTTAATGAGCAATATATCAACAATGTAATATAAGTACGCAATTATGTATTGTGATTTTGAACATTATTAAGATAGTGGAGTTTTAATAATTTGACAAATCTATGTAATGCAATATTTAAAAGGTTATAAATAATTCACAATTCATGTCAGTAGCTTAGAATATTTATTTAGCAGTATTCGACGTGACAAAATACAGAGGGGGAAATTTCCCATTATATATTCTCTATTATTTGATTTTTAAAAATATTTACGATTTTCTGCTTTAAAGTATGAAATGAAATAGGTGTAATAATATTTTTATCAGTTCAATGATGCTAAAGATAAGTGTCTTTGTCACTTATTTCATTCTTAAAGGCTATCTCATACTTGATAATCACGTTACTAGCTGCTCGAATACAATTCCGCACTCTGCAGACTTATGCGCAGAAAATAAAAATAAAAATTTAGGAAATGCAATTAGGGAAAATGTTGCTATTCAAGACGATGTGGGCCAATAATATTAAAATGTATATCCCGACGGGGACTTTTTCTTCCCTGGTTGGGAAATAAACACAGGAATGCAGAAGAAGGGGTTCCATAAGTAGAAAATTCCTGCCCTCCTGCAATTCGAGTGCTTATTTTGAAAGTGGATCTGGCATGTGTTGCCTTTTAGATGCATGTTACTTTATGAATAATAGAGAATTAACTAGGAAAAGCTGACTATTTACAGTTGAAAGAAATAGTAGTTCAATCGATCCTGAATAAGCTGTCAAACTTTGGGGTCACCGTCTTTTGCGGAATTCAGACAATAGTAGTGACTGAAGAAAAAGTTCGCTATTGAAAAGATGCAAGTAGCCTGTAAAGGCAATGAAATAACTTTAGTAATTTTATTCTTTGTCCAAGTGTCGGCCCTTGTGGTCTAGTGGTAACCATACTTACCTCGTGGACCCAGGATCTTGAATTCAATCTCTGACAGGGATGCTGGATTTTTTTTTTTTTTTTTTTGGTAAAAATCCTAATTATGGTTTCCTTAGGCTGGGAAGTTAAGCCGTGGGTCCCGTGTCTTAGATTAACGGTACTTAAAAGAACCTCAAACCTGAAAGAAGAGGCCTCTGAGCAAAATTTACTAGCCATTTCATGCCCTGAATTAAACGGGATGCTGATGACCTGAGCTATTAAAGAAATTTGTTTCTTGGTGGGTCTGCTAAGGGAAATATTACTTTTAGATCAGGATGTAATGGTGTGGGAAATCGCTGAAAGAGTAAGCGGGTTTCAGTGAGACCTGGTTTTAGCAATTTGATTGGTTCATCTCAGATGAGCAGCCACTGCCAAAGCCGAAGAGATGTGTATGAAGGGAAGGGGGAGGACAATTCATGACAATTGAGGTGAAGTACTTGGTAAATACGCAGTCAGCGTTAGTAAAATTGTACGGCACAGGGATTTTAGAGTTGTGCTAATTATCTGACTGACGACCATGGGAGGGAGTAGAGGGGCAGCTGAATGTGGAAGGATAAAAGCATGTGATACTAGACAGAATTGAAAAAAAACAACAAAATGCAGAAGAGAGGGGACATCAAGTCATTTTTAAGGCCATTTTCAAAATTCAAAAACTAAGATGAGACAGTAACGAGAATAGATAAAAATAGGCTCAGAATTAAAATGTCGTACGCAGAACTATAAAAATATAAGTATAAAATGTGTTGAAAAATATATGCAAAAAGTGCTGATTATTGTAACAGGGCACAAAAATACATTTTAATAACGCCTAAGCAGTCTAGCCATAATAATAGCTATATATCGTTTAGAGCCCAAAGATGATGGAAATTAATGAGTTACCTCGCAGCTGTAAATTGGCGCTACTCCATAAATGTACTACGAGATGCAGCCAATAATTTTGCGGCCTAAGACAGAATTTCGTGATTCATTGTTGCAATGCTCATGTTATATTTGACATTCACATGTTCCGGAGTGCAAATACTGCATGTCCTTTCCGGTCACGTCATCAATTTGCTTGTAAATCAAACGTATAGCGCGACGTTCAAAATTGAATACAGAGTGATTAAGAACGATTTTTGCTTAGTGATATTAAAATCGCTTTGCTGTGTATATGGAATCTTCTCCGTATTGTGCCATGTGGGGAGCTTAATAATGCAAATTATGTATTAATATTGAGACAATAATTAAATGAGACACATCATTACAGTACAGTATTTTAAGTCAACAATCGCGAGCCAATTGCACGCTCACCTAGCGTAGAAAAAAACCAAACTATGCACATGTGCATAGCTTCAATGTTTGGAGTTACCCTTTCAGACTGACAGTTCCTGGTGCTCCACAGACGCCTTATTTCACGAACGGCAGCGGAGAAAACCGAGAGCAATTAACAAAGAGCGGTCGTAACGCACGGAAACAAGCAATCGTATGCCAAAAGTTAACTTTTTAGGATGCGCGTTAATAGTTAATCACATTCAGTATACAGCGATATCAAATGGGAAATTATATCACATAAAGGAAATGATGTGAGAAAAGGCGTATGCTTTTAATATTATATCTTCGACACATATGCATTAAATCGAAACTAACTTAATGTAATTTTTCAACCTATGCTTTGTTTTTAACACTATAAGCTTTTATTTTAGCTTTTACCATTTAAAACCCAAAATTTAAAAATCGCTCTAGTGGTATTTTTTTTTTTTTGTAACGAAACTGCGTATATACTATTTAAATAATACAAGAAAAATAGTGGATCTTTAGGAGTGGGGGGTTTGCATGAAACTCAAAATTCAAAAACCGCTCCACTGGCACCAATATTTGTCTCTTCACAACAAAATTCGGTATATACCATTTAATTATAAAAAAAATAGTTTGTGAAAATTAGGGAAATGGGATCATTAGGAGTATGGATATACTCGAAAACGTACATTTAAAAAGTGCTCCTGCATTTAAGTTTCTCTATATTGTTTTAAAATAAAAGGACAAATAAGTTCAGCATATCAACTGTTTTTATAACGATGCATATGTTTTATATTTAACAAAAGCATAGTCGTAAAGATAACAAGTGTGAAATATTAATTTAACATGTGTTTGAGTTATATTTATATGTAAGAGCGCTCTGTAATAATCTTCAGTTTACATTACACGTTTTTACTACAAGAACATTTAAATTAAATTTAAAAGCCAATGAAAATGAATGAACTTTTCGATTATTTGTGTATATTTGCTTGTACATTGTAATTGTTTTTAAATATAACATGGGTTTGTTTTATTGAAACAGATGAACATTTTAATTTTTCCTCTATTTTAGTAAATGTAAAGATATCAAAGGCTCAGTTTATAAATATGATTACATTTATAATCAATCACAGTGTAGCTTTGTCTACCAGTGGTCAGATATTTCATGTAATTAATAGTATACCATTAATTGTGGCTTAATCTCAATAATAATAATAATAATAATAATAATAATTCTAAAAATGTTTCTCTTTGTAATATGTATAGACTGCAAACATTCTATTTTTTCCCCCAAACACCAAACGGTAGCCCAATAACTTATTTTATTTCTTTAATTAATAAGGTCTCATTTAGATTTCATATTCATTTTTAAAGTTAATAAACTTAGTGAGGGATTCGTTTAGTGTACGTAGCTCCTGCGTGACGGACTTATTGTTATTTTAGTGGGATCGAAATGTTAATCTAGAAATGTAGAAATTCAATGAAGTAAAGGGAAATTATGTTGAAAAATGATACCTATATTTTTATTATATCATTTACCTAAAGTGGTCAGGCCGAAAACTTATGGACCTCACCTGGCCGCAATAGTCACTTTTTGGTTCTATTTCTGCTCATCGTTGTGACATGCCATCTTCGAGAATCGTTTCGAAAGTAATGCCCCCTTTCATTTTGTTCTCTCACGAGTTGACGGTATGGTAGTAAAGGGGGAGTATGAGAAAAATTGTGTTTTATAAATGAGGCTATATCAGTGTTATTGTATCAGTTGTAGTTTCCATGAAAATAAACAGGAGGTACTATTTCCGGATTGACCCTCTTACCCAAATAATTCAGGAGACAATAATAATAATAATAATAATAATAATAATAATAATAATAATAATAATAATAATAAAAGGGCAATCTTTAATATCTCAGACCATTAGCGTCCTATTCAATTCAGGGCGTGAAATGGCCGATATCTTTTGCTCAGTCTCTTCTTCTTTCAGGCTTCAGATTCATTTACGTGTAATAAATCTAAGACACTTCCTTCCAAGGTAGTCACACTTAGGAGTTTTAAGCATACACACAAAAAAAAAAAGTAATCGACTCTGGCCGGGATTGAACCCGCGATCTTGGATCTACGAGGCAAGTATGGTTACCACTAGAACTCCAGGACCGATGAGAAACTACCATTACAATGTCTCTGTTCACAATACCACTAGAGTAATCTCATTTCTTACCTGCCTGATAGATATGATTTCTTTCTGCACCCAAAGTGAAGAATCGCTTCCATTTTCCAGCCTTTAAAAAAACCCCGCTATTCATTATGAGGCTTAGAACTTAAAACTTATTTCATAGAAAGAGTTTCAGGAATTCTCAGGACTGGAAGGATTGCATCTGTAGGTAAAAATAAAGCACAACTTTTAAATCTATCCGTTCGTTTATTTATCTCTTTATTTATAACATTTCTCCTAAACACTTTATCACAGTCACTTTGAAAAGAATTGAACATTTATTTCTGTTTTGTTGGTTGTTACTGTAAATTTTAATACCGGCCCATGACGCCATTACGAAGGAAGGCTGAAAGGGTGTAAAAAGGGGTGAGAAGGGATGTGATGAGGTTAGAAGCCCCCAGCTGCTAGTTGACACAGAACAGGCATGAAGAAACAGAAAAGTTGCCTCTTCAAGCATTTTATACTAACCAATTTCTTCTAGTGTTAACATGTTTTCCACAATCGTGCCTATTTCGTCTTCATACATGATACCAGTATATTTTAATCTGAATGAGATAACCTTAGTAATTTTACCTGCCGCAGCGGTGGTATCATCATGATAGTCATTTTACTTCCTGAGCTTTAGTTATAAACCATTAAAAATAACGCCTCAGGTGAACACCATTGCATTCACTAACTCAACAAACAGATTTCATTAAGAAGGTCAGTCATTTAAAAACCAAACAGACATGGTCGTAGACACCACGTGTTTCGTAGTGCACTAGATAAAGTAGTCCCCCTTCGCGCGTCATATGACACAAGTACGTGAGTTGGAACACTACTGGTAGCTGTATAGCGGCCATCCAAAGGTAATAATGCTGTTATTTATCGATTAACATGGCCCACTCATGGACTTCTGGAAGAAGCAATCACCAAGTTGTAGCTGGCTGGCGATAGAGTCAAAACACCCAGAAGTGGCAATGTTGTCCACACCAAACTGTAGCAATTCAAGTGGGAGATACTGACGCATCCACCGAACAGCTTTAACACGTCCCCATGCGATTTTTACGTTTTTTGTGGAGATAAAATATTCCCTCAAAGATATGAAGGACACAGTTCGTCTAGTATTTCAGTATTCGTTTCGCAGTGAGATGTTTCTCAACAGATACCGCGATTACGTATAGCTGAATCGGCTTTGCCACCCGGTGTTCAAATGACTGACCCATATATTGCGATAAAAATCGGAATAGACGCAGCGGAACGGCAGTTTCACAACTCGCATACATTACTATTTGGATGTTATTTACCATCCACAAACATTACACAGGAATTATCATCCATGCCAAATTTACAGGGTAGAAACACAAGAATTTAAGTACCGCTACCAGTTTTCCTTTTTAAAACCGATGTTTGAACACACTTTCGCCAGTTTAAATGTCAACAAATATATAAATATTTCCTATCAGATTCCATGACATTTATAGCAATCTGCTCGACAGCTCTTCTGGCAGAAGGGGGCTTTCTATTCTTCACTACACCCTCCGTCTCTCACCGTGAGGAAATCTCTCAGACTTGCATAGTATACCCATCTCTACAAAGGCAAACTGGCGTCGTTTTAAACAAGAAATGGAAGAGAGGAATTTTTCAAGATCGGGGAAGGGGAGGGAAGAAAAAAGGGCCGGTCAGGGTTTCGAGCCCCCCAACAGTACTCATAGAATAATAATAATAATTATAAGTAATAAGCAAACTATACACGATAATGAAGTGTCAGTACCAGTCAAGTAGTATATAGAATAATAATACAATATACAATATTTACAATAGTGATATTATGTACCCTGCTATAAAGTCGAGTCCAGCTGATTAAAAAAAACTTTACAAAGCCCCTTCGTACGGAGCCCCCAGTAATTCATTGTATACGTACGCGATAAATGTCCATTTGGAAGTTGAGCGGAGGGGAAAAAATAACACGCGTTTAATCAAACCAAGCGCTGCAGTTCCATTCGTTTGTTATTTCAGCGGCAACGCAGCGCGCGAGAGTTAACTTAAAACATGATTTATGTTTGCTGTCCTTTCGTTTTTCCACTGAAATTTAATCATCCGTTCTTATACATGAACGACATAAAGAGTGGGAAGGGACTCAATAATATCTCAGTTTAAATGATAAGAAAATGGAAGAACACAAATCTCACTACTGCCAACAGTTTGAAAGAACTTCAACAATGCCTGAAAACAACTAATAAATCATACTAAGAGAAACACGCAAAAACTTCTAAGGACATTTATTGCGTTTACAATTATAAACCATCCTTTCTTATCAACCATTACCATGCGGTTTAACAAAGTACTATAATATAACCATATTTTCTATTGCAACATAATGGAAACTCGCCACAGTTTGCATTTTATATGTAATACAATATTTTGCTAAGCCTTTAAAAGCATTTTAAAACAGAAACTTTAATACATAGGTAACATACATCAACCTATTTGTAATTTTCTTCTATTGGAACATACCCTCCTAATCGTATACCTTTAAGAAGTAACAAATAAGAACAACAAAATGCACACCTGTTAAACTATAGTAAAGACATTCGCCATTTCGTTGTGTGTATCTTGAAGCACTGAAGTTCTGCGCAAGTGCGCTTCCACTTCATAATGTTTCAAGTGGTACGCCAACGAGCAAGGGTTGAAGGGGGCGTCCTGTACGATGGGACATAGGCAACACGCAGTACAATAAGCAATTTCACGCTACAAGGAATGTAGTCATCTTCAGTCAGCCTATTATTCCTTCTTCTCTCTCTCAATTTTTATATGTTAATAAAAAAAGCCACACATTCATGTATTACAGTTAATTTTTTGGTACTTGATAAATGGTAAAAGCGTATAACATCCTTTTTTTTTTTTTTTTTATTTTCCTTCTTTAGTATTTTTGGTTGGCTACTATTTTTACAGGCTGGCCACTATCGTTTGCTTTTTCACGACAGGGCGCTGTTGGGAATTCAGGAGCAGGGGGTGACAACTACTTGCTTTATATAAGATATATACTTTTTGTTTAAATAACACTCACTTTCGTACTAAACTGCCTCTCAGAAAGTCCCTAGTGCCTATAGGTGTGAAAGGTGAGGGGGAAGGGTACATTCATCAGGAACTATTAGATAATTTTTAGCATTTTCTTCTCTTGTAATAATATACATAATTTTTGTTGCATTTTTTTTTTCTTCACTGATAGCCATAGCTGTTACCAGTAAGTATTGAATTTTTATCTTTCTTTGCAACTAGTTTCAACATCCACTGTCTCTTTAAAAGATATATATACTAACAACGAAATGGCTTGGTAGGAGTACTTTTTTTTAATTTTATTTTGCTCACGGCCTACCCGCAATATAATTGTAATATTTTATTGATATCGCAATATACACAATTAATAATATCTATATATACCGTTTTTCATTCTCCACTTCTGTATACAGTGAAAGCTCTCTTAAATATAAATAACATATAAAAGTAAGATTACTTGACAAAGGCCCTAAACATGCCCAGAAGACTCCAAAAACAGTCTTCCCAATTTGGCCAACTTGTGATTACTCGTCTCTCTTTCCACACCCAAATTATTCAGTTTGCTTGTATAGTGTTGCATTTGAAAATATGTTAGAAGTTACCATTAAAAATTCTATTACCACAAAAGCACTGAGGAGTAAATGCCACATAAGCTGATCTAATTCTGTAAACCATTTACAGGAATTCTCTTGTCTTTTACTGTAGAAAAAAAAAGGTATATAACTAAGCACTTTGTAGTCAGTGGAAATATGTAAAGCAAACTGTGGAAACAAAACACATGCATGTGGATTCAAACACTGCATGACAATCACTTCCCTGTTCAAAGCGTTCCATTGATAATGTTCCTTACTTCTTGGAGGGGCACTTTTTATATCTATAGTTACAGATATTCCATTTTGATACCGACCCTTTATGGCAAATGATAGGTACTTATGGACTAGTTTACAATTATGGTGAAACAAGTCTTGTTTTAAGAACCTATAGCTACAATTCTACATACCCACATGTTTCATAAAATTACACTAATATTTTTTTTTCTTTTCTTTTTAAAAGATTTTTTTTCTTTGGTTTTTTGATGTACAATCTATTACTTTATCAAAGCCTTACATACAAATGTTTCACTTTGCCACATACAGGGTCGATATGTCTGTTACAGCAAGTGGACACAATAGGAAGAGCATTCCTCCTCCACCATTTACAATAAGGCCATGACAAAACAAACTAGAAGCTCCCAAGCGCAAAGAGCTAATCCATGTTTAGTTATTGAATAAACAGAGAGACCATTTGACTATGCTCTCTTTAGAATATACAAATAATCTTTTGGATTCTTTAGCAAAGACTGAAAGACTTGGAAATAGCGTATACAGTAGAATCCTTAATACCCAAGGGCAATCTTTATTCTTCATCAGCATTTTCTATTATTTATTTCTTTGCATAATTCAATTCAATTTTATTTAGTCTTGTGTTCTTGCTTATGGGAGAAAGTCAGAAGCAAATTGCAGTATGACTACAACACAGGGGAAGCATTTGCATAACTAAAAATAAAGAAAAGAAAAGTTAAGCTTATTTGCAGAAAAAACTTTTAAAAAAAAAGTAATTTTATCTCTCTATATATCTGCAACAGAGGGATCAAATTGAAAATGACTAGTCAAATAGATGTCTAATAATAATAAAAGCAATGTATACATAGTTTATTATGCTGAATTTTTTCATATAGTTCTAGTAAAATTTAAATTGTTCATTTCGAAAGACCTAATATAGAACAAGAGCACTAGTGAATGATTTGGCTATTTGTTTCTATTTGCTTTGAAATCCATCATGGAGGTATAGTACTCATTAATTTTACAACATTCTTATCTGTACTTACAACTTATTATATATAGCATAACCTTGGTAAGATGCTCTTCATGGGGCAATATTAAATGCGACTGCATTTAAAGGTAGTAGCTGATTTTATTAACACTCAGAATTAATAAAGCATACACATTTATCTAAACAGTATAATTTTGTTTTTTTAAATAGTGTTTAATGGCCATTTTTATTACCGAGATGTTGCATACTGATGATACATGAGATGAAATGAGAACGAGGAAGGGACTTTTTTTGTTTGATTTTAAAGGAAGAAATGCCCAGGCCTAAGTTGAGGAAATCTTCCTAGAATTTGCCTTTTATAACTGAAGAAAACCCAGAAAAATATTCAGACAGGGAGGACACTGTCCTAGGAGAATTGCACTTCAGACCTACCACCCACAAGTACATGCTTTAACGACCTAGGCCATTGAACTCGGTAAGAATGTAATGTGAAATACAGTACATTAATTAACTACAATTGCTTCAGTAGTAAAATTTGCATGATATTTTTCTTTATGAAAGATCAGAAATCACAAAACACAGTCATGTCATAAGTATGTGTATATGATTCTTTATTTTTAAAAAAAATGTTTGTATCAACACTAAATAATTGCATTTTCCACGCAGTTGAAATATGAAATGACATCAGGAAATTGACTACTAGAAATATTCATGTATTTACGAATCAAAGAAACAGTGCAAGGGCTCATTGAGAGAGGAATTTACACATGCTTGCACCAACAAGACATTGGAATCTGAAACTGGTGGCAGCACAGAGCACTCCCAAGCTGAAAGTGCTGATTTCCATTATTTTTGTATTCTACAACCTTAGACTCTAGTATGTCCTTACAGTAATTAAGAATGTTTCCCAAATGTGATTATATAAGATTTTCAGATGACCAAAGATAGTGTATTAAACAGAATGAAGAGCCTATTAAGTAGAGAAATGTATTGGTTTTATTGGTTCCCAAGGGACCAGGAGAAAAGAGGATAGCATAACAAACATTTGCATCTTACTAAGGTTTACTGTGCTGCCTTCATACTGTGAACTGTCAAGTGGTCCAATGGAACTGTCAAACCCTTTGTACTACACTTACATAGGTGTTTATAAAGTTTCTGATGGATTTCACTCATTAATAACTGATCAATATTACAGATAAAATGTGTGCTTTTCTGCATTTCCATAGACAGACTGTTGTACTTTATATTTTTCATGTGGCCACAAATGGTTATAAAGTTCAATTTTAATTTTAACACACTGTATTAAAAGCTAAAATAAATTATTATTTTGTTTCCATTGTCTTTTATTTTACAAGTTTTCAGTTTTTCTTTTTGATTAAGCTACACAATATTTGTATATGTAGTTACTAAAATCTACTACACTCCATTATTCAAGATGATTCTATAAAATAATTATGGTTTGAAATTTCAACATCCATTTTCCCAAAACTTGCATTTTGGAAAAGTGACCTTTTCACACATGATGAATTAATGGTAACTCACATTAAACTTGCCTGATATCCTGTATACTATGGGATGTACCGCATTTGAGGAAAAAAATTGTGTCCTGTTTGAAAGTCAATGGGACATCAAAAACTCTATAATTTGTCTGTTAATTAATTTTTGAACTTTGAAATTAGGCAAAACTCTTGAAAGTTCTTCTAAATGTTCTAAACTTATCAGAATCAAGCATTAACACTAGTAGTCTTTGGGGTGGGGGGGCAGTGTGGCATGGGTGAACTGATAGTGTAGGTGCTCTGTTGATTGTTGATTTGTTTATTTATGGACACTCTTTAACATCTCAGGTCATCAGTGTCCCATTCAATTCAGGGCATGAAAGGGTCAACAAATTTTGCTCAGAGACCTCTTCTTTCAGGCTCGAGGTTTTAGGATTTTTACACCCGAAAAAAATCCATCAATCCTGGCTGGGTTTGAACCCACAATCTTGGGTTTAGAAGGCAAGTATGGTTACCACTACACTACCAGGACCGATGTAAGTGCTCTGGTCAGCCATTGTGTGTAGTCTCACGCATGGTGTTATTTGCCTGTTTGATACTGTCTGTTTATGAGGAATTGTTTATTTTTGTAACAGTTAAGCTCATTTATGGACAATATTTTCAATCATTAGAAGAAAAATGCCTAACAATTTTCATTATTCTTTTTTTATAGATGGTCCCAAATGAGCTTATAAATTTCTTACCTTTTAAGCAAAAGTTCTATAAAATTAAGAATGAAATTCAAAAAAATTTTAATTATAATTGTCAAAAGATTTTTATGACCTAGTTATTAATGATAAAGTATTTACAAACCATATACCAGCGCTTGAGAAAAAAAATATATATATATGTGTGTCCCCTTATTGAAATTCTGGCAAGTCTAGAATGTATGAACCAACAATTCATTAGTCATCAAAGTTATATAGCAGCATTTGTCTTTCTTTTAGGATCAAGGGAAAATTAAAAAAACTTCAATTGCAATCATCTGGTGAGAAGATGCTAACTGTAAGTGCAGTTATCGACAATGGCAGAAAATTATAAATAAAGAGCTGTAATGAAATTTAATTATTCCAAAGACTCCAGTTAAATAAAGTTTTTGGATAGTATAATGCTGTTAGTGAAAGATAGTTTAAAAGTAGTGAAAAATTTAATATAAACTGTGAGATACTACAAAAAACTAAGAACATTAGTGGATACGTGGCCATGGGATTAGTGCAAAGTATTTCAAGTGTTGTTAGTAGCCAATATTAATATTAATTGATATAGTTATAGCTAGTAGAGGAAAAACATAAATGGGTCAACAATTTTTTTTTTTATGGAAATGGCTTTTGCAAGAGAAATTGGAGCCACTTCTACAATGGCGGGAGGACCTTGCCCCACAAGGGATATTATCACCATCATCTATTCATTAAAGCTTTATTTTAACTCTCAGATATATTACGAAGAACCCTCATTTATTTATACAATGCTGTATGTGCTAAATATGAGTTTGTAAAATATTAAATTATTAAAATATGGCATTTTATTAGTTAAATATTATTCTATCTTCTAATAAATACTTTGAATGAAGAAAGATCAAACATATAGGTAAAAGGTTTATGAAATATGTATCTTCAGCATCCATACCTAATTTAAGATAGATATAACCAAATGTGCCACAGAGATCCTTTCCAAAGTGTGAAAGTCCAACTAAGAGCTACTGTGTAACATTAACTTTCTTTAACTTCAAAATAAATGGTTCAGACACAAATTCTTAACTATACATGCAATCAGAAAGATCTGAAGTATTCTGCAAATCTAAAAAGGCATTTAAACTTTTTAAAATGACTATTTTAGCTGTAAGTTGCAGATATATGTATAAGCTCATTTCAGACTTTCTCCCAAAACCAGTCACACTATGCATTCTTTAGCATTAAAAATCTTCAAAAGAAACAAACTGCTTTAATTTTTCCAAACTATATTTTCTCAGTACATGCCAACACTTTAGGATGGTGGAGATTCTACCGCATTTTGTTTGTTTTAGGATTGTCGATCTGTTAAGATAGCTCATTAAGGCTAAATGTACAAAACATTATTTTAAATTACCTTTCATTCTATATAAAGCCAGCATACAGTACAAACAATTCCATAAAACTGTCTACCAACTAAGAAATTTTTAAGTGACTGTGAAATGCTATATGCTGTTAATATTAACAAGTGCAAGTTTGTAATAATAAAAAAAAAGGGAGGTGATCGACATCCCACAACTGGATCTTAAGGAACATGTTACCAGTCTGATGAAGCTCGAGGAAAAAGATTCATTTTATTCGCTCTTATCAGGAAGACACTTATATTCTTAGCAAAACTCATGCAAACATATCTGATTGTACCTGTAAAAAAACTTTGTAATATGTTTCTTGGTAATTATATAGAAAATAGTAAAAAATTGTTTAATATAAATTTGGTTTTTGATACACAAATCAATTTGTATATCCAACAGAAAATATAAATTGCAATTTGTTGTTAAGCAATAGAATAGAATGCATTGAAATTAAATATATTTCTTTTTTCAGTACTTAACAGCCCCAAAACCAAAACCACATAATCACAGGATTATATCATGGCATACTTTCCAAAAAAAAGAATAACTTCATTAGTCTTTTTCACTATTATCTACATAATCACCACATTTTGACACACCCCTGTTGATGCAGATTATGCGAAGATATTCACAAAAGTGTTCCAATTAATCTGCAGTAATTTTAAAATGAATACATTTTACTTATGCAAACTATCATTACTATAAATTTAATAACAACAGCTAATTGTAATAGGATTTAAAATAATTTTTATTGTGTGGTATTATGAATTGCACTTTTGAAACCACTTTGGTAATTAATGCTTCAAACCATGAAGTAAATATTAATCTTTGGTACACTCAACACACTGTAGCAAAGAGATGCTTCCATAAAAAGTTCCCCACACAAGGTTCTGCAAGAGCTCTAAACATTATTTATTGGGGTAATTTTATTCACAGCATAATATGTATTCTAACAGTAGTGTAAATTTATGAAAATTTTCCAGCAGAAACCATGCAATGTTAGCAACTTCAAAGATATGTGGCATGGTCCTCTAAGTTTCCAGCTTGATATAGAAGACCAAGTCAGAAAACTCAATTAACTCAGATATAGGTTGCATTCAAATCTTAATGCAGAACAGTAAGTAAATTTTTAAGTAAAGAGCTTTCACCCAGTAATATTAAACAATTACTTGAATGGCAAAGATTCTCCATATTTCACCATTAAAGAGTGTCAAAATTATTTAGTTTGAAAAGAGAAAGCCTCAAAGATGACCCATGTGAGGGCAGATTGATGGATGCATTTGCAAGAGAAAACATCACTCTTGTTCAGAAGGACGTTCTGAATAATAGACGTATGAACACAAAAGATATAGCAGCAAGGTTGGGGCTTTCAAAAACAACTATGCTTCACATCAACAATTACATATGCATAACGTCAATGCAAGGTGGGTACTCCATATTCTTCCAGTGGTTCAAATGCAAGTGCATGTGGAATGTTGTCAGAATTTTTTGAACTTTTGCCATGGTTACAAGAGGGCAGTATTGGTATCCATCAACACAGGGGACAAAACTACTGTCTTCTAATATGAATTTCTTTCATGAAGAAAATTAATGAAGTGGAAGAAGAAGAGTTACAGCATTCCCGAGAAAAGCCTAGGTCACAAGTCCACGAAGATCATGGCAACTATTTTTTGGAAGTGCAGAGGAATTCTGATGATAGACTTCAAAGAAAGGAACACAACAGTTATTGGGAATTACTATGCTGAGCTATTGCATCAGCTGAGAAATGCATTGAAATATAGAGAGATTATGTTGAAAAATGATATCTACATTTTTATTCTATCACATACCTAACATGATCAAGTTGGAAACTTATGGACCAAAAATAAACCCAAGGTTTATATTATTATTTTATACCTATCATCTAATACAGGCATTTTTGTATCTTTAATGTATTTTCAAGGGCTGTACAGATTTTAGAGAGGTTCTGCAAGGTTTTAGTATAATTAAATTGGTAGTCATTTTATTGAAAGTTGTTCAAAAGTTGCTTACAGTGTATCTATATTTTTTAGATTTTTTTTTGAGGAAAAATCATCACCATCATCAGATATATCTTTTTAAATAATCATTGATGTTTTTCCAAAGTTATCTCACTGGCAACCAACACAATAATATGTGTTAACTGTGACTGAAATTTTTAAAAATTGCGTGGAGCAAAATGAATAGTAAATTAAATCTGGCAACCCAGCATAGTAGTACATAGCAATGAAGGACTAGAACAGCTTGTTTATTTCATGTCTATTACTATTGCATTTTTTTTAAATAGTGTTCAATGCCCACTTTAACTCTGAGGCATCACAGGCAGTGGAGATTGATAAAATATGAGATTAAATGATAAATTGGGAAAGGAATTTTTTTTAAAGGAATGAAGCATTCCAGGACTAAGTTTAGAGGGTACCTCTTGGCATTTGCCACTTATGAGGACCGAGGAAAATCAAGAGAAAAGACCTCATCAGGCAGGGAGGATGATCCTCAGAGCTCCTAGTCATGAGTTCATCATATCTTAACGGCCTCAGCCACTTTTATATTGGCCTGTTCAAGTAAGCGTTGAGGGCTTAAGAGGTTTTTTTTTTTTTTTTTTTTTTTTTTTTTTTTTTTTATAAATAGAGCTAACATTTGTCAAATGTTTGAATTCCAGGACAATTATTTCATTGTTGGAGGGAATATGGAAAGGTGCAAAAGCAGGGATCGTCAATTAGACCAAGAATGTCTGAATGCCTAAGAATGTGAATTGTTTTTGAGCAGATACATTGATACATATAATATCATAGCTTCCAGAGCAGCTGGAGAATTGAGAAATGGAAGATGGGGGCTTCTACTGAATGTCAATTTTAAGAAACTTGGCATTAACAACATCTGCACAACATACACATTTTTGTAAAATATTATATATTTAAAAACATAGTTTTTTCACAATTACTTTTTTGTGCCATACATTTTGCTCCAGCTTATATATGAAATATTTACACAGTATTTACTATATGGCTGCAGAATTATAAAAGCATTTCTTATTTACCTATCTGATTTTTTGGGAAAAAAAGCCAAATATAGTTCAGAATTTTTTCTCTTATTGTTGCTACCATTCATGGTTTTTTTGACATCCATGATATAGATTTCTTTATGCTTCAAATTAATTGCAAAACTACTTAAAAGGCAATGATAGTCTTGGTACTGTAATATACCTTTATTTTGCACTGGAATTTTTATGTGTGCTAGCATATATAGGGTGACCAGAGTTTTTTTGGTCTGAACAAGGGCTCCTTTTTACATCTTTGTCTGGGTTCTGGACAGCTTTTTTAAAAATTCATGAAATTGTCCTCCTCTTTGTAACTCATATGCCTGAAATTTTAAAATAAATATATTTTTAAAGCCTTTTTTAATTTGCCTGTAGGTGGAAGCAGCATCAATGGGACATACTCTTTGCTCACAGATAGTTAGTAAATCATGAGATTGAAGTTGATCAAGATGCAAAAATAATATCTTTGCTGTATTCTCACAGTCTGCCCATTCTGCTTTACATTCTCATGTAACTTTTTTTTTTTTTTTAACCCTGTGATTCTAAAGTTACTATTTCATGTAACATGTAACATTTCATGATTTCATGTTACTATTTGTGCATTCAAAATGTCAAAACTATAGTGTAAGCTCAACAATATTCTAGACAGCAAACACCCTGCATTCAGAAAAGGAAAAAATAAATTTGAAGCTGAATATAAAGTTTATACATTTGGAACAAAGTAGCAATAAATTCACATTTTGTGCTGCCTATTTGTTTTCTAAATATTATATTTAGCATTATATGTTCCTTGTCTTTCAAATGTGGCTACTGTAAAATAATTATAATTGTATCAAATAGATATAGACATACTTTTAAGTATAATATAAGCCTAAAGCTAAATGGATATTTTGTGTCCTTTTTATTTTTTTTCTTTTTGAAATATTTCTTCCTTTTTATTGATATGAATCTGGTCACCCTAAACATGGAGGGGGGGAAAGGAGAGCAGATAAGCTGCCTAACTGTTAGAATACTTTATTGCCAATAATGCTGTCATGAAACTACTTGAAAAGCCATATTAATATTATAACATTCTTTGGAATTTCATAGCTGGTGTTGTTATTAATGAAACTGATCATCACATATTTTGCCATGGTCTTTGTTTAAACTAATTTAAAAACCAGTTTTGCTGACACTACAATTGGCATCATCAGTGATTAAAAGTGTATGGAGAGGCAAAGGTACAGAACCATTAGAAGTGGGAGGGGGTAGCATGTTGTAAAAGCTGTGACACAGATATTGTTTGTTAACAAATAACAATTCTTATTTATTTGAAACTTTGTTTATAATATCTGGATAAGAAACTAAAAATGATTTTCACAACCACAACAAAAATAAATAAAAATTGCATCCATGAAAGGCCCAAGGAATCTTTCTCTCAGCTCCACAGAAACATTTACGCTTTAATAAGCCAGAAAAATCCATGATTTCAGAACATGCTATTCACAATTTCCATGGGAAAAAGAAAGAAAAAAAAAAGAGGAAAAAATTGCAACAAGGGAATATTATAATCTAGAGAAAAATTTCTAGAAGTAGAGCAGAGGTAATATAAACAAAGACAGAGGTTTTCAAGTAAGCAAGACTTGGAATCTGTTATTGGTCAACAAACAATGACTGCACCACAACTCCTGCTGCCTTCCAATTCAGAATTGCATACCTCTACCTTTCCAGACACTTTCAACCCAAAATCCCTGACTTTTAAATTAATTTAATTCAATGACCACAGTAAAATAGCATGGTAATGATTGATTTTAATAATACAAATTAATCATCTCTGATTTGAATGTTCTCCCCTTATAACAAAGCTGCTGCATAACTTCACAATCAGCCAACTTTGTATCTATATTTTACTAAACTCTTGTGAGGAATTTTGGAACTTCAATGGAGAAAAGACTGCTACAATGTGCAACAACAGTGATGAATGTGATCAGGTCTCATTGTAAACTGCATTTTATATACATTTTTGATATGACTTATGCTCAGTTTAAAAGTTTATGCAGTTCATTTTCTGTGCTTAATTAAGGATATAACAAAACCTAGTTTGAATTAATAAATGTTATCAAATTAATTTTAAATATTGAAGAGAATTAAATGTAAATTTCCTTTATGTTTTGCATTTTCTTGAAAATATTTGTTTTTGCAGAAAAAGTTGCAAGATTCTGTTTTATTCAGTGCAAACAATTCACCTTCCAACATCTCTTTTTTCCCCCAGCTTTATGTATTTGGGCTTTAAGAGGAGCTCTAAAGGCACAGATAAGTGACCCTGGACATTAAAATGAGATGAGGGCTGTTTTGAGAACAGTGTAATGTGTTAAATTACAAGGACATGAACAGAGTGGAGTCTGCATTTAGCTTGCTGCATAGCTACCTATAATGTTTTAGGAAATATTTGTAATATAATGAAAATAAAATTGGAAAATGCAACAATACCCCCTCCCCTCCTTGAAGCATTAGGGATAAAATTAGTTTATTCCACTAACAGATGTCCTCAGAGAAATCATGTGAGTGTATCTTCATTGTTTTGTGCTTAAAGGAAAATTTAAGTTTTGCAAAGACATGCACATAATATAAGTGAAACAGTTACAGGAAAAATTTCTATTTCATCATCAATGCTATGCAAAAAGCTTAGAGATCAGGCACATGCCAAATGTAATAAATCATGTCAAACTAGAATATCATCTTAAGTTTTAATAGAAAATTATTACCATCTTCAAAATATACCCCTATCTCTAATTCTTCACCCACTTTCAGCATTTTATCACAAAATACTGAAGAAAACTTCAAATAGAATGGTCTAATGTATAAATTTATAATTCCTGAAAATTATAACAGGAAAATGATTGTTCATCATTTTAATTCTACTTTCCTGGACTTCTTTTTACATTCAATTCTGAGATGAAATTGAAACTTTGAGGAACTGTTTCTCACTGTACTTGCCTGTGCAAAAAGTTGTGATAATTTTAATTACTATTTCTGTTTGCATGTCTATAGCAAATACTAAAATATTTATACACAAAATGCAAACAGAGTTTAAACAAAGTTTTAAGGCATAGCAGAGAGGAATTTAAAGAACTGGCAGAAATTATGGAGGGGGAGGAAAAGAACTACATTTTATACTAAAACAATTTGTTATGCTTATACATTGAAAACAGATTGTAAATTTTATATCTTAGTAAACCAAAAGACATAAAATACTAAAATTCAGATGCACAATTCACAAAAATACCACAGAAATATTATCTCCAATGCTAAGCCACTTTGCTAGAGTTTATGACCAATAACATAGTTACAGCTGTTATGCAGCTGTCAGATCTATACATTAATGCTAAAAAGTTTGACCTGATATGAAATACCTGTTGAGAATCTGCATTGTACTGGAGAATATTCCTAAAAAGAATAACAGAAAGCAAGAAAGTTGTTTACAAGAGAAATGCTTACTATATGCGATAGCAGATATGAACACTTTTCCTGTAGAAGTTAAACTAGAATTCATATACAAGGTTAACATTCATTTTGTTTATATTTGGTATAGTAGCCAATGAAACATCAGTCTTTTTTAGACTACTTTAATTATCAAATATGACACCAGTAGGATTTATTCCTGTCAACTGCAGGGCACATATTTACATAATAACACATCCCAAATTAATGAATATTAAAAATGCTGACTATGAATGCTAAACTAAACAAAAATAGTATATTGTTTCACCTTAAAGAACTGAAAAACTGCAGGAGAACCTTGTAAACATCAACTTTCATATTTATACCTTTTGTAACTTTGTATTAACAATAAACTTAATACCAGATTGCTGAAAATCTTTACCTTTTTTGTATATGGAAATGAAACTTTATATATTCTTGTGCTGCTTTAGTATATAAAGCTACTATATAGAAGTTTGAAATATGACGGGGTTAGAGAAGAATATATCATTATATAGTGAAGAGGGGAGGAAAGGTTTCGTGTGGTGAGATTAGGAGTTGTACACTTAAAGATATTAGGAGTGATATATTTTATTTATTTATTTGATTCATTTAAAACATCTACAGTGATTAATTCAGGGTGTGAAATTGCTGATAAATTTTGCTCAGAGGCCTCCTCTTGCAGGCTTGAGATTCTTTTACGTATTGTAAATTTACAAAACAGGACCCATGGATTTACTTCCATTCTGAAGGAACTTGGAATTGTTATGCCCTAAAAATCCCTGGGTAGGAGTGGTATAAGATTTTATAAATGTCCAATTATTGGAGGAAAGGAATGTGACATACATCATATTTCAGAATGTGAGGGAACCAAAAAATGGAGGAAACAAACTTAGTAGAGTAAAATGAACCGATTATCCTAGGATATAGTGGCTACTAATCCTGAAGATAAAAGGAGAGGATAAAATTATAAAAATAGACAATTATTTAGGAAAAGTATGAGAGAAACGGATGCAAGGAGATGGCATAAGCTATATTTTAAGAAATTCCAGTATACCAATAACCAGGCTGTTTAAGGTACATTGCACAAAATTTATTTTGTATGAATTTAATTGCATTTATTTTGTTGTTAATTTTGTTAACAGTATGTATAGTTTTGGTTAACATCAAAGCCTGGTTCCCTGAATATTCTAGTAGGCAACTATTAACAAACTGGGGCCCAGGGTCTATGGCAATCCAATTCATGAAAATATTTAAAATAAAATAATTAACGAATTGAAATACTTTAGTTTTAATTGTTATATTATGTTTGTTGTTGAAATATGTTGTTTGTGTTTAGGGTCTTGCATCTGACTATAAAGTTCATATTCCAATAGAATCCTTGCTTTCCAATACTCTATATTATAGTATTCTGTGCAAGTTCTTCAGGTGATCATTTTCATCCCTTCATGAATAGGGGACATGGTGACAAAGACAGAATTCTAGTTTGTGTAAACTGTTCTAGCATAAAAAGGGTTTCTCCCAGATGGAGGATGGGAGAGAGTGGTGAACTTATTTATGTAGTCCTCCCAACTAGGTCAGATGGACCTGCTCACCATAGACAGGTATATCCTCCACACATAATGGAAGCTGTAAGTGCCATCTCTTAAAAGAATGGTACTTAACAGAAAAAAATTTATCCATAGCCAATGCACCATGTTGAACTGTAATTCTCTGTCTTAATGACTTTGCAATGGAGTCATTTTTCAAGTTGGACAGCCTAATGCAGAAGTGATACAGCACATATAAGGTGCAGGTTCAATAATTTATGGTATCACAATGGTAAATAATTTTGGTTCTTGTAACATACAGTTTCAATTTATGTCTAAATGGCTGCTGTGAACATGTATGGTTTCCAGGAACTAAATCATCCACCATAGAGTCTAGATCTTGCCCCCAGGAACTATTACCTATTTCCAAAACTGAAATCTGACCTTTGAGAGCAGATGATGATGAGAGCTCTCAAAATATTTTCTACCAAAAATATTAATTAGTGAGCTATTGTCTTATGAATTACCAACTTTTTAAGCCATAAAAGTAAAGAACTTGGTTTTGCTCTCTCACAATTTCTTCCCCCATTATTGGGCCATTATATTCCTTAAGAAGTTACAGCATCCTGTTACATAAATATAGGAGAATGAGAAAACTTTTCAATTCATACAATGCCAAAGAAATATATATTCAGCGAAATTTGAGACAGAACTGATGAAATAACACATTAGTGCTGATAGACCAAACCTCTGTCACAAACAGATGCTAAATGATTCATGAAATCATCAAAGCACTAGAGATTTTTGAAACAATATAAATGCATAATTATAATTATACTGTGATACCTGTGGGCAGGGAGTATTTGATTGCCTCAGATTGCCAGAGCTACAATGTTGCACAATAAAATAATTTAATCTGTTTATAATGTAATACACTGTGCCAAAATTGTAAGGTCAAATGTTTCTAAAGTGAAGGAAGATTTAATCAAAGCATACAATCAAGTTAAAACAGTTGGTAACTGCATTGCCTCTTCCTCTGCTACATTAGTTTCATCTGTCAAGCACAATTATCTAAGCCCTAATGATTACTGCCAGTAATTTATCTGCCGATTTTAATTATTTATAATGGGGCAGCAGGTTAACATTATTTACTGTCTTCAGAACTCTTTATTCTACAGAAACAAATTAATTTCAACAATAAATCGCTCTTGTGAACTGCATTATTCTAGTGATTTACAAAACTTAACCATATGGACCATATAATTTAGAGCAACTGAAAAATCAAAGATTATGAATGTGTCAAACTGTCTGTACAACTGTTTTTTTTTTCTCCCCCCAGACTATTGCATAGCTTTGGCACTTTTAGTTTCCAGGTTTCACACAAAGCAAATGTCATCTGTTCTCTGTGATAAGCAACTTATCATTCAAAGGATCTAGGTTTCCAGCATGCTCAGTAAATAAATGCATATGTATAATTAACAGTTTGCTGACTTGACTCCAAATGCTGAAGCAGCAGCAAAACATTTCATGTTTTAACAAGGTTCTACTGCATTAAATAAAACACATACTGATTTGTTGCTACAGAATCTATGAAGCTAACTAAAGCTAGAAGTGCCCTCAGTGGGGAATGCTGTGGGATGCTGAGTGCAGGAGACTAGACTGGTGCATCCGTCCTAGTTCTTTACTCACTACTACACTTGGAACAGTCGTAGCATGCTCTCATTATTCCAGAGGATCCTTGAGCCATCCTCGCTGGCCCCACGGCAATGCCCCGTCACTCCATAGTAAGAGCCCCACTGCGCTGTACTGCCACCAGCAGCAAGAGCTTGTTGTTGCTGGTGTTGTTGCTGCTGCTGTTGTTGTTGTTGATGGTGCTGTTGTTGTTGCTGCTGCTGCTGTTGATCTATGGCAGGGGCAGGGACGGGAGCGGGGGCTGCCTGGGGGTGGCAGCACGCCTTGCACATTCCTGCACCACCTCCCAGAATGCTGCAATCTTTGGTGGCACCTCCCGTGGGAGCCGCAGCCACCTGCTGCTGATGCTGGAGCGTCCAGCGGGCGGCGGCACTGGTCTGGGGCGGCTGTGGTGGAGGAGCAAACTGCTGCTGTTGCTGGGGTGCCGCCCACGTCGAAGTCGGTGGCGGTGGAGGAGGCTGGTCTTGGTGATGGCCGTGGTTACTAGTGCGACTGCGTTTGACGGCACCCGAGGCCGTGGTTCGACCCCAGGGCACAGCTCGCCTGGCGCTTGCCGCGGAGTTGGTATGGTGCAGAGAGGAGGCTGCATGTTCGGGGCCAGGCTCCACGGCAGCTCGCCCCCGGTGCTTGGGCACTGCCGCCAGGTACTGCGTCGTATGACTTGGGACCGCCCAGGGCTGATATTGTGTAGTAAAACCGTCCCCGGCACCACCACCGCCCATACCGGCGCCCCCGGCACGGCACGACGAGCAGGAGGATATGGAGGCTGGAGCTACAGCCGCCACCCCTACGGCTGGCTGTTTGCTGTGGGGCGGCGCTACCGGAGCCACCGGGGGACACTGCTGGCATCTGGACAACGTCTGCTGTTGATGCTGCTGCTGATGGTGTCGGTGGTCCTTACTGCTGGCGACAGTCGTGTTGCTGTTCACCTCGCCGCCACCGCACGTTGCCGCTAACAGTTCTGCAACAAATGCAACCACTCGTCACCTTCATGCATACCTCGACTATCGTTAAAAATGGTGTGCACATGTTTAGATGATGCCTATCGGGAATGAGTGCCTACATCGATCAAAAACTTGTGGTTGTTGCCCACAGATGTGTCATTTAACAGGCACGGCTGCATACCAGCCTTCCTCCCCTACTTTAGAGCTGCAGTAATGGCATTAATTATGTACACCTTTTGACACAAAAAAAAGAAGAAAAAAGAAAAAGGGTCATCTTTTGAATGCAAAATTCTTCTAAGTCCTACTCGATACAATGAGTAGTTCACAAGTAACCAACAAGACTGTGTAGTCACTGCAGCAGTTGTGTCATATGGCATCCACTAAAGACACTGTCTAGTGTGTGTTCTATTAGCCCTGTGGCATTATATTTCTTTCAGTATTTGTTCTATCTAAATGCAACATGCTGCACACGCGTTCCCTGCACTTGCACGAAGGACAAAAATGGCTTATGGGTACAAATTCAAGAAGCTTAGGATGTTGTAGCCCCTCATCCACACTACTGTAGAAATCTCATTCATTTATGCCGCAAAGATCGAGGGCAGTTATACATACTGAGAGTTCATACATGATGTCAATTTGTGTTAAATTTATGTGTTTTCCCTTTAGAAGATAAATGTTTCATATATTTAGTTATTTGTAAAAATTACGTTAAAATAATATAATAAAAATACCCTAACGCTCTCTTTCCATATGCTTATGATTGTGACCATTGCGTTTACAGGCAAAGCGCCCACTGCAGTGTGCACTCGCTGCATGCGCTTGTAAATATAACGTTTACGAGCGTCTCCGAAGTTCTGCGATCCACATGTACCATCTGGCGATGACTTATTTTGTTAAAGTTAAAATTTAGCAAAATTGTGCTTTTTTTTCTTTTCTTTTCTTTTCTTTTTTTTTTTTTTTTCAATCTCATCATACAGACGTAGACTCTGTTACGCTAAGTCAATGAATTGCGGTATCAATTTGTTTATGATGCATAAATTCCATAGTTATTACCTTTAAAAATGGAATATGCTACATCCCTTATAAAAATAAGGGATAGGATTAAGTGACATTACTCAATAATTTCATTATTTTTCATCTTTGTATAGAAATACAACTGATAATGCGTTTCGTAAAATGCATGACAATCGTTACTTCATCCCAAAAGGGCAAGCGTCCCCATCATTATTGTACAGTCAGCAAATGTATTTGGTATAGTGAAGGTCTGTGTAGCCTGAATTGAAAACAATAACCCCCAACACAGAAAAACGCGCAGTAAAAAGGAGTGAGGCAATAACATTTCGTGAGAAAGGTTAATCTTAGGAAGAAAGAGCAAACAAATTGAATAGTGATGCTACAAAGTCGAGCGTGAATAAAGATTGCAAACGGTATAAAGAAATCGGCCCACAGACATTCTCGGATAATTGCAGATCAAAACTGACTGCTCAAGGCTGTCGTAGAATAGAATTTCTCAGCAGGATCATCGATGTACATTAAAATATATATAAAAGTCATATTGAAGACTTCAGGGGTCAGATAATGTTTATGGTGAGCGAAGTCCCCAAGAAAGAATCCCTATCTGGACCAAAAGCAGTTGCCGAAATGTGTGGCCTCTTTAGCACTCAGGAGTGGACTGATTTGGACTGATAAAACCAAGATCATCATATTTGGAAGTGACGGCCAGGTGAAGACTTATTGCCTGAGCGCCATCTCTATTATGAGGCATTCCTGTGGGGCAGTATGGCATTGCTCTACTAGAAGAAAATATTAATGCCAGAAAATACCAAGAGGATTTATTAGGAAATTAATGTTCACAATCCGCGATTTGTTTGGACGTAACGCTCGGGTTCATCTTTCAAAAGGACAGTGCGAAGTGTAACACTGCTAGAATCAATAAGAAATGGCTTAGTGATCATTGTGTTACTCTGCTGCCTTTGGCTGATAGAGCACCTTTGTTATCTGAAAAGTTTGGCGTCGCGTCGGAATCCCAGC
This sequence comes from Metallyticus violacea, assembly GCA_030762175.1. Classification (NCBI taxonomy): domain Eukaryota; kingdom Metazoa; phylum Arthropoda; class Insecta; order Mantodea; family Metallyticidae; genus Metallyticus; species Metallyticus violacea. Next base: position 20,314,223 of record CM060831.1, on the reverse strand, counting down.
AACAAAAGCTGATAGAGGCCACTCGTGGTGCAAAGAGGTCACACCAGATCTCCCATATTTGGTGAACTCCATGTGATAGAAAATTAAAGCAGTGATTAAGTCAAAAGGATATCCATCAAAATATTATGAAAAACTTTTTGCAGTAACTCAATATGAATGTGTACCAAAAAGTTATCACAGTTGTTCTGCTGAGTAATTTATCTGAAATTTTTATGTAGTTTGTAAAGTGCCCAAACTCTGGAAATTACTACCTTTTTTTCTGCTTTTCCTGTATTCAAGCTTTAGTTAACTTTTAATTCTAAATAACAAATTAAATCAACAGCTGAATGTAATATTAACAAAATTTTCAAGTCTCCAGAGTTAGTGAATTAGGATCAAAAATTTTGGGCACGAAATGATGCCCTGGATTCGCCGAGAACGGAACATTAAGGGTAGATCGTTGCTTTGAACCCACTGGGAGGTTCGGAGAAAATGGGAAATTTCCTTGGACTTGCTTAGAGGGCCATTGGGTAATACAAGCTAATGGGAGTTGTTGAAAAGGTGTCTGCTGATGAATGGTATAACTTTGTTTCATCTCATCCCACAATACAGTTATTCGGAATGTAATATGACAGGACATTACGAATACGTTAACGCTTAATTCTTTCCAATGCAAAATAATGTAAGAACAAATAACAAAAACGGTTTCAATATGTGCACTTGGTTAATATTTCAATATATAAATCTATACAAGCACCTAGATACTTTGAAATCTAGAAACGTTGGCAACGTTGCGTAGAACTTGTGTTTAGCTTTGCGACAATGTAAACCACTTAGCTTTAAGTTAATTGTGGTGGGGTACCGCCATCTGGTCGGGACAGATATCGCGTGACTAGCTGTATCGGAAATCCACTTCATCCGAGAGACATGCACGCAAGCACGCTTGGGCTAATCATAACATTAAAATCCTGCCTATCTTTTCTGTTTTTGTGTCGGTCTTGCTTCTTACGTAAACTACTTGATTAATGGAGCTGTCATTTTCAGTTCTTTGCAATGGATACGCAGCCTGTATCCTAAGAACGGTTTTCTTGAAGCCGTGTTTCACAAAATTCAGCTTAATGAACCAAGGTGTTATTTAGCTGCTGTGATCACATGGACTGTGGAGAATAGAACTGAGGTTACGTGAAAACTGCTGTATGTGACATTAGAGGAATGTAGGCTAATACCATTTATAAATTTTCAATATAGTATATATACGCACAAACAAACGTCAACCACAAATGTATAAGAAGTACTCCTTTAATAACACAAACCATTAAAACTTACCAAGCAGTCCCCGCTTTAAGTTTAAAGGTGTAAGAAGGTGCCATAGCACTTAAATCCATTTGCAGTAGTTAAAATTCTATGTCATTCCTTGTGAAACCAACAAACCACAGTGCCATTTTCAACCTCACAAGTTTAGATTTTAATGAAATATGAAAAAAAAAAAATAAATAAATAAAAAAATAAATAAAATAAAATAAAATAAAATAAATAAATAAATAAATAAAATGTAGGCTTCAAAGCAGAATCAAACGGGAAACTGTAGTGTAGCAATGTAAAACGTAGAAAATAATTGATACGGGAAAAGGCATACGCTTTTAACAGTTTAAATTGTGGATTTTCTTAACTTAAAATAACCTAACCTGAACCAATATTTGCAACTTATGCGTTAAAAGTATAAATTTTCTATGCATTGTCCTCCCTGGACTTTTTTAAACTTAAGCTAACCTAACCTAACCAAAAGTTGGAACTTATGCGTTAACAGTATAACTTTTCTAAGCATTGTCCTCCCTAAAAAGGTAACATTTATTATACTAAGAAATCTATCCAACTAAGCCACCAGGCCGACTTGAGCAACAAGGTAATTATCTGCCTACATTAATTGACTGGAGTTGGACACGGTTTTCTCCGCTGCCCTACGCTGCCATTCATGAAAGGAAGCGTGACTTCGTTCCCAAATACGGCAGCGCATAAAGTCGAAGCATATGATCAAAATGGCCCGGTGCTAATATCTGTAATATTCTTCAATCCTCCCATTGTTTGAATACTACGATTCTCTGATCACATAAACTACACAATAATATTCCGATGTACGTCAATAAACCTTCAGATTCACAAAATAGTTACTGCACTTTCCCAATGCGTATTCTGAACTGAATGCTCTAATCGATATGAACCCTTAACACTACCCAAAGTTCCAAGCACGTTTCACATGCTCTATAATCGTTTCTAGTTCAATGCTCCGTGCATATCTAGTTCTTTACTTTTGTTTCTAGAGCGAAAAAGGACGTTGAGGAAATGCGAATATTATTTTGGGACAGAAATATGACATAATTCTTACTTGATAATACAAATTTATGTAGCTGTTATATACTACCATAAACACATCCATAAATGAAGAATGGAAATATTAAACGTTCTAATGCCATTTTCTAAATTTTTACAGGCAAATAAAAAACTATCCATCTCTGTTATCATTAAACTTATTACATTAAAAATCTCAAGAAGACATTTTTATTGCAAAAATATTTTGTATAAACAAATCGTTGCCAAAAATACAACGGTCATGGGGGGAAAAAAACAATAAGAAGGTTCTATGTGACATATGATGGAAAGTCGTTTACAAGTGCCATACAAACTTTTGTTACATTTCAGAGGGAATTAATTACAAAAATGACAATGATTATCGGGATCTACAATGTTATTACGGGCAAAAATGTATTATGAAACTAATCTTCATATTTCCTCCCCACAGCTGACAGGAAGAGTTCAGTTTTTCATTCTTATACAGGTTGAAATTGATGTCTCATAAAACTCTCTGTACTCTTTAGGAAGGAGTAGCAACATGGATGAGAGTCTTTCAACTGATAAACGGAGTTGATCTTTTGGACGAAGCGCAGGAAGCTGTATATCAACCACTGATTTTCCTCCCTTTAAAACCACAAAAACCATCCACCCTTCCAATGATGAGTAAGTTCTTTTAATAACTATTTGAGGTGAATACTTTAAGTATTGTGCATTTTGAAATGTTTCACTTATTTAATGTTAATAGTGATACAGCAACATTCTTAAAATCAAAGAAATCACTGGACGTCATTGGAACCACATGAAAAGTATTTATAGCTTTAGCTTAATCTACAATCCTTTGTAAATCTTGGGGAATGAAGGTTTTACTTACCCTTCTTCTTTTCTCTATAACAGAGAAATCTCTATCGAAACTCAAAAAGCTATGGCCACTTACTGTACCATAAATATAAAAATATTCCTTAAAAACTAATATTATAATGACATGGCACTTAGAACACCAGATAACAGCATACATGACATTTAGAATGTACTATCTGTTAACGAGTATTTGAACTACTTAAATGCTGTATAGGCACTTAGAATACGACTAGGAATATGCATCTGGGCACATAAAACGTACTTTTATTATAAAACGATTCAATTTAAAAATGTCACTTAGAACGTTTGACACATTCCACTCTTCAAATTATGTAAAACTGAATGGCAAAAATCTTACCTATTTATCGGTAGATCTGTATACACTTTCTCTTTCTCTGTAGTCATAATATTACTATGCTATTCATATCAACTTTCGTAAGAACAGATTCCCTAAGAGGTTGATGAGTGGTTTAGTGGAATACATATGACTGAACCGGTCCATTAGGATGAAATATCTTCATACTTAATGGGATTTTCTTCTTTAAAATTATTACAATTTCAATAACACTGTGTTGTTAATTTGTGTGGATTGATTACTACTGAGTTCCTGTGTTTTGTAACTTTTCCTGCAGGATCTTGATTTTGTTGTCGACACTTTCTCGGTTAATGCATTTAAAGTAACACTGGACCTACCGATACACCAATCTCGTAAAATGGAAATGCTGCTGGCATTAAATTGCGCACTTTTTGGGATCACGGTTGACATTAAATTCATTCAATTGGGATTGTTCATCCAAAATAGCATCACTATAATTTTCCATTTGTTTGTGTACAGTGAATTTCAGTCGCCTCGATCCTCCAAAATGATTATTTCCTTTTATATATCAGGTTACGGAAAAGTCATGGGTTACAAACATGCTAGACAGTTGCGAATTGGAAATGCGCGCATAAGCTATACTCCACGTTTTTGCACAACCAGCCAATCCCATGTAAGATCTCAAAACACTACCCGCAAGCTCAACTTTTTAATGGGCCTCCAGATACGTCCTAACCTTATCTCGTTAATGCCGCGACCCCTATCTCCGCTCTTGCCATTAATGTCGCCCTGTTTAATAAACATGCCGGCAGGCGGTCATTTGCATAATCTATTCAAAACACACACACAACGCGGGAGTGCCTAGCAGGAATTAATATTGAGATATTACTCTTCACGCTTGCTATGTAAATAATGGAATATTCAATAGCTTTTGCACACGTCATATGTCTCGACACATTAACTCTTTAAGTTTCGAAATCGCCCAAACCCCTGCGCAGCTTCTTAAGAAAACATAAGCTGTCAGAACCGGGGACATTTAAAATGTACCTATAGTTTCTTATAACAATGCTTGAATTCTTCTTCCGTCAGGATTAGCTCCTGCCTGTTCCAATCTCACATTTTTGTTTATCCATTTTTCTTTGGTCTTCCAATTAATCTTCTTCCTCTCGGGTAATATATCAACATCTTTTTTATAATGTTCTGCCATTCTTTTTAAGTGTTTTACACATTGTTGTATATCATTCCCTAATTGTTGTAATATTTGTTTCACTTCCAAATCTTTTCTTAATCCTCATCTCTTATATGGCCTTCTTTTGTGCAACCCTTGAAAGAATGTAGATAGCGCATTTCTGATGCTTGAATTTTATTCTCTCGCCTCAATTACATAAAAAATAACTGGTAAAGACACGGCTGTGTAGAATCTTAATTGTGTCTCTTTTCTCACTTTGTTTTTCAAAGTGTTTCTAATTGTTCGACAAACAGTTTGGAACTTTTGTATATTTATATAAACATCTTGATCTTCTTCATATGTGATATCACAATCTAAATGCTGAAAGTGTGATACTTGTTATATTATTTTTTCTTTTATCATAATTTTTGTTCTTATTGAGTACTTATTTCTACAATTTTCTACACATTGTTTTTCCATTACCAATATATAATGGTAATGATACTTTCTTCGGAAGGGAAGTAAAGCCGTGTCGTACATTTCCGGCACGAAAAAGAACCTCAAGCCTGAAAGAAGAGGCCTGTGAGCAAAATTTGTAGGCCTTGAGAACTGACTGGGACACGGATGACCTGAGATGCCAAAAGCACCCGCAATTAAAAAGGAAATATATATATATATATAAGTTATTCTAGGTAAGTTTATCACCACCCATTTAACTACCATTATTTATCAATCACTCATAATCTGCACATATTCTGTATGACAGTTAACTCGATAGCAATGAATTCATCAAAATGTGTCAAACTATATCAATTACATCTAAAATGGAAATATCCATGACGAATCGCGTATGCATCGCTCCACCGCATAATTTAAACAAGTGCACGCTAAGAGCATTAAAGTATTGCCTTTCCAAGAGGATATAGTTGACGATATTCATTTCAAATTGAATAATTAAATACACATCTCATTCGTACTTAATGAAGCATTAATATTTTATTAACAGTACATTTTCAAACGACTGCTGAACTTTTACTGATTTTTATTCGTTTAAAAATTGTGAATGTGTATAAGGGGCGGCTCCCCTATGAGACTATTGATTTGCGCCCAAACGTTTCAAAGTCAGAAGTCATTCGGATTATGCTACTACTTTGTCAAACACGGTTTTGAAATTCCCTTCCTTCAGCGTTTTTAGTCTGGAGTCAACAAACACGGCACACATATGCAGAATTTCCTGCAGGATATTATGTACCCATTCTTATGAGATGTCTATCAATTCACCAATCTCAAGAAGTCTTCTAACACGAAACATTGCATTTCATACAGAAGAAACCTTAATCGGTAGTCCTTTTTTTTTTTTTTTTGACTCGTTTTATTTACGGACGTTCTTTAACATCTCAGGTCTTCAGCGTCCCATTCAATTCAGGACGTGCTCAGAGGCCTCTTCTTTCAGATTTGAAGTTCTTTTTCGTGCCGTAAATCTACCACACGGGATCTACGACTTTATTTTCTTTCGAAGTAAGCCATAATTAGGATTTTTACGCCTGAAAAAAGGACCATCGACCCTGGCCGGGATTGAACCCGCAATCTTGTGTTACCACTAGACCACCAAGATCATTTGTTACGCCGGAACAAGCAGCATAAGCAGTGCTCATATAACCTGTTTAAATTCATTTATCCAGTTGAGTGCTGATGCACAGTCCCCATGAACTTGCTTCAGCTCAGTTTGTATCCGGGCCCAGTCCACTTTTTAAATAAAAATGTTTTATCACTGCACGTTACTCGTCTTTATCAATTTCTACAAAAGTGTTATACCAATCATTTAAGATAACTGCTAACAAAGAAAACTGCGCGTTGCACGGTTTGAAAATTTACACAAAAACCGTTACAAAAATCAAGGCTACCAACAGTCATGCCACTTAATAAATTTTCCTCCTATTTCGTTGTTACAGCAGATTGATAAACCCGCCCTCGTACACACCAGATTTGGCTACCTTTTAGTTCTATTTATCTCGTAATCTCAAAACGTTCTTGGAAGGACGGAGATTTTCAATTGAGGGGGCGGGGGATGAAAGCTATGGTGGGTGCTTAATTTGCAAACCTCAAGGAAAGCATCTTCCTGATGGAATCAAGGTATTGGAAAAATATCTGGACAAAACTATTGCATTGCCAGGAGACTATGATGAAAAATAAAAGTAATTTTGAAAACATAAAACCAGTTTTTCAGTGTTAGGCTAACCAATTATCACCCTGTTTCTCGTATTTGTTCTGAAACCGTGTTTATACTGGTTCAAGCTTTTCACATTAACACCTTTTTTCTTAATATGTGGCTTTTAGAAATTTGAATAAAACTGGTGATAAAATCCAAAATATACGAGTATTAGCATTTTTAATCGCAGATATTTTTAACGAAAAAATTAAAAAAAATCAATGCATGTCATAATACTATGTAGTGCCAAGTTAATAGGTTATTATTTTGTAAATCAGCGATTATGCAGTTTGTTCTTCCTTAAAATAATGACACAGTAATGTTCAAAGTTGTCAAAAAGCATCGTCTTCTAATTAGAAACTCAAACAGAGGGGGAAACGTGTAATGAAAGACTATTTTCATTGCATAATAAGTTAAACCACAGCATTTTAACTTCAATATATACAAGACTATAAAATACTCTAAAGATATGATAAAAGCAACTCGCATAAATAAAACAATTAATTTAGCCAACTGATCTTAGATACTCCTCCCGCAGGAAGCGACAATGGGAGGACATTATTGCAGTACAATGCCAGGACTCCACTGCCAATCAAATTAACACCGGTCGGTCAGAGCTCAGCCACAATGCTGCTGATTGTTCTACAGGATTTACTCCCCCACCCAGATACTAATTTACATAGCTCCCTGCATGCTGTGCGTGCCTCTTGTGAACCGCGATAATTATCTGCAACATTGCAGTAACCAGGGTTCGAGTCCTTGTGAGTAGTTGCTGCGACAGCCTACAGCTCTAAATCATTACTAATAAGCCATTAAAACATTCCGCTCTGCACATCATAATTTGAAATATTTCTTTTCCTTACGCTTGGCGGTTATCTGGCACTACCCACCAAACCTTGCGGCTCTGTTCGCATTTACATGTGAGAATCACAAACGCACTTCTGGTTTCAGTGATGTCATAAACTACTTGTGTCTGAAGAAGCAGGTGTAATGGCAATATTTTAAAACAATGGGCATCTTTTACCTCTGAATATCAGGAACATGGTTTTCTATTGTTATTCCCTATATAGATGCTTTGCCACACTGATCGATCAATTTATGGCATTTCAATAAAGTGAATCATAAGGAAGCGGCCTGTTTTACAGAATAAAAATGTTTCTTTAACAAATTTCCTAAGCTTGAGGACGGAAACGAAAAGCAATGATCTTTATTTAAATGAAAAAATATATAATTGTCTTCAAATATTAATTAAAATTTAATTTTAAAATTAGTTGCGAAGGATGCCATAAAAGGGCAGATCCCGCTGGAAAGGCTGCTCTAAATCTTTACTCCACATATGTATTTGGAACCTAAAGGAGAACTGTGAAAAGCAGCAGAAATAGGAAAAAAAAATCCACTTGATTCCTCACAGGATGGTAAAGTAGGCTGAGGCATTATTCCCAATGCCAGATGTGATAACAAAAACATGCTCTGTATCTTCCGACTTAAATAAGATAAATGAATTGCCTTGTAAACACTGCGTCTGTGTTTATTCATTGATAAACATGGCCGGGATATTTCCAAACACTACTCTCTATACAAGAATAAAGTATACTAACCTACTTCGATAAGACTTTCCGATAAAATTGATCTGAGGCAAAGAACGAATGAAAGTGTCTCGATAAACGCCCATCTCTGTCAATTGAATATTTGAAATCACCCAAGGACATTACACCATTTGGTTTCGGCAATATCTTTTAGATTTTACTTGCTTAAACCATATGGTTTCAGTCGGTCTTGGTGGTGTAGTGGTAACCATACTTACCTTCTAAACCCAAGATCGGGGGTTCAAACTTGACCAGGATCGTTGGATTTTTTTCGGGCAATAAAAATAGTCGTACATTTACAGCACGAAAAAGAACCTCAGGCCTCAGAGAAGAGGCTTCTGATCAAAATTTGTCGACTGTCACGCCCTGAATTGAATTGGACGCTGATGACCTGAGATGTTAAAGATTATCCGTAAATAAAACAAACCAACAAATGTCCGCTACATAAAACGATCAGAACATAGAATTTATAAGTGCACTGTTGTTACATCTTGGAGCACGTAGGACAAAATCCGTCAAAATCCAGGACAGTTAGTGTGGGTCAAAGAAGAAAAGGTGATTTCTTATGGTATCACTTGTTCACAGGTTGCCCGTTCTTCCTCCTTTCATGTACTTTTTTATTTAATGATGTTTAACGCCCGTATTTACTACTGAGGCACCACAGGCGGTAAACACTGATGATATATGAAATAAAATGATATACTGAAAAAGGATTTTTTAAGGAAGGAAACGTTCCAGGTCTAAGTTTGAGGTACCTCCCCGGCATTTGCCCTTTATGACTCAGGAAAACCTGGAAAAAACCTGTCAGGGAGGACGGTCCTGGCGTGATTCGAACCCCAGACCTCCCGCTCACGAGTTTGCGCCTTAACAACCTCGGCCATCCGTGGCGTACCTTTCATGTGCGAAATCTAAAACTTTCTCTTCAATGTCAGGGAGTCTTCCCTTGAGAAGTCCATGGAATTTCTTCCTACTAGCTTTAGTTGCAAATAATGCAAATTTCTGTTGCAGCCACAAGCGAACGTTGCCCTCAGCTACATTGAACTGTAACTGTCTTTTTGCCTTTCTGTTACCATTTTTTTTCTTCCGCATAAAGAATCGCTTTATACTTGAAAGTAGTATCTTCAGATATTCTTCTTGTTTGCCCTCCATTTCGTGCACATCTGCTGCTAGAAGCTGGAGAGATGGCTAGTCAGAGGAATATTTGATAACATTAAACTGTTCACTATTAATATTCTGCTTTAATTAACGCAAAGAGATGGATCGACTCAATAAGTTTTGAATAGATAATACACATTCAGTGCATAATGTTTTATCTTGTAGATGAAACCCTCTCGCCGATTACGTCGCTAGCCACCTCTCCAGCTCCCAGCAGTATTATTCAAACGCTCTATGCAATAATAAGCTAACAATAAATGTAACGAAGTCGAGAATTGCAGAAATGCATTATGACGTAATAAACGATAAATTTGAAGTTACCAGCGAACTACGGAACGAGTTTGCACTCGTTTCTTGTACTACACACCGCCACGGGTGACCGAGGTCGTTAAATCGCGAACTCGTGAGCGGGAGGTCGGGTTCGAATCCCGCCAGGACCGTCCTTCCTGACTGAGGTTTTTTCCAGGTTTTCCTCAGTCCTCATAAATGGCAAATGCCGGGGAGGAACCCTGGCCTGGAACGTTTTCTTACCTAAAAATAAATCCTTTCCCAATATATCATTTCATTTCATGTATCACCAGTGTCCATAGTCTGTGGTGTCTCTGTAGCAAAAACGGGCGTAAACATTCATTATACTACATGGAATCTAATGCACACCATAATTTTGAATGCTACATTTGGACAAAAAGATGAGTATTAGATTCGCATAAATGCGGTATATTATATTTTGAAAGAAATCTTTAATCCTTGCCACGGGACACGGAGAAACTCCCTTCTGTTGCTCTCTGTTACAAACAAATAGTCAATATATCTGGAAACTAAAGGACATCGTTAGGCAAGCTGGTGCGAGGTACAACGATATTCATTTTATTTCTCTCTTCCTGGCAGACTGTACAAAGTCTACAGTTCGTAGTTTGCTACTTCCAACGACCCTTTTCAATAACCCAAAGGCACATAAGTTCATTGGCGATTTAACAGGAGTGTCGACACAATGGATGGAATGTATTCCAGTTCGTTCCCTCTCTCTTTCATTTTCTCAGGAAAAAAATTGACGCGTTGAAGCAGATGCATGGCTTGAGCCCTTATCTGTATGCAGCTAGGTTCATATTCCGGATGCAATTTATGCTCACAGTGTAACTAAGAAATTTATTTTAATAAAAATGTATCTCTGTGTTACTAGATTCGGGCCAGAGACACGGGGCCTTAACTATACGAATTATTTCGGGGATATGGCTGGTGGTTGTTCTTGAATTTGTCTGTTTCTTGCCCTCCGAAATAAAGCTCTATTTTGGACTTATGTATTCTGTTAAACCATATAAAATACATTTTATATAGTTAAACCATATTCTTTATAATCTCGGAATAAGGATATTTTACATGAGTACGTTTTCCAGAATGGTTCTATTTTTGGCGCCTTTTAAGTGACAGGTGCCAAAGTTAGATTCGTTTCCATACGTTAACTGCGCGAACTTTTTAATACAGATTGCTACTTTTCTGCATAATCATAAGCAACTTCGTTATTATATTCATTATGTACTGGTTTATATGTTTGTATCCATTTCCAGGACAATTATAAATTTCGCAGACATCTAATGATAAATAACAGGGACACAGTGTAATACAGAAAAAACTCCCAGTTCTCTCATCCACAGCTTCCGTTGTGAGCACATCGTTAATGAATTATTATTTAACATTAATTGGTAAACTCCAAAAGCTCAAAAGTGGGCATTTGTGGTGGAAAAACTCGGGGGTTCAGCCATTTCCCTGGTTTCCTTAAATCAACATTATTTACGTCTTCTTCTCTACTCCTTTTTCCATCTCGTTCATAATGAGTCAGAAACTTCTGGTTGACAGTCAAAGGCGCGTTTATGTGACGAGTAGGCTGCAAGAGGTTCTCCCGCAAGCATTAATGAAACGAGAGAGAGAGGAGGGCGTTGCCCTGGACTTACCAGATCACACGAAGAGACGATGTAATATATACCAGCGGGAGAAGGTGCATAGAGTTTCGAGGTTCGTTCAAAAAATCCTACAAGTCTCAGTGTTAGGGACTGGCACCTACCCCCTCAATTGTAAAACAGAAGAGGACAAAGTAGAAGCTTCTAAGTTCACTACAATTTATTCCTATTGCTGAACATTTATTCTACTTTCTTTGCACAAGAGTTCGATTGGAAATTACTGCCATTTTATCAGTAAATATATTATATGACATTCCATTCTTAGGCATTTTAAATTAATAAGATTGCAATTTGAGTACAAATTCGAGCGTGGCTATATTTTGAACAGCTTCTCTTAAGTTATAGAACGTAGGCTTTCACGGCTGGTGTCAACTATCCAAACTGAATTCTCAGGGATGTAAGCCCGTGGTTCCGAAATATTCTTAAGTTTATTGTTTGACGCTCAGAAACGGCTGTAATTTGGTTCCAAGGGTGAGTTATCATTTTTTTATACAAAGTTTTTGGAAGAAAACATTAAACATGTGTAAACAGGGTTTATTTTATATTTTGACAAACTAACTTAATTACTGTTTTAGAATCACACGAGTGTATAAAAATATATTTACATTTTAGGAAAGAAACAGCCTACAATGAGTTGTTAGCGCATCGCTGAATGAACCGAAATGGGCGAGTGTAGTGAAAAGATGGCAAACTGTGCAACAATAGGTGACTAATGCACTAATGCGGTTTATGTATATCTAAGAAAGAACAGTAAACGGCACATAACGGGAGCTTTGAAGAGGAAAGTGGTCTAGGAAAGCGTGCGGCTATGAGAACAGCAGATGCAGCACTTCTGCTTCGCCTCTTAGCGATTTTTTTCAATTGGCTGAATCTTTCCCTGGCGAAGATTTACACCGGATGCCTCTGTTTTCACGCCACGCAGGCGCGATGTGGGAGAGTGCTTCTGTAAATACCCTGTCACTCCCGCTTTGAAATAATATTTAACTTCTGGAAACTGCTTCGTCGGTGGTACGTGGGCTGATGGGCGATGTCCGTTAATCCGGGGATGTTGGAGCGCATTTGCCGGTTGCAGATTGGTTAAATAAAGTCTATGTGTTATTAAACATTTAACTGTGTGCAAACTAGGGGCTAGAGAGACGGGGGGATAACAACCGAGAATGGCTCAAGCAGTAACGCCTAGTATTTGCATTCGGTGCCGGGTTTAAATCCCTTGCAATTGGTCATCCTAACTGTTTCGTGGTTTTTGCCTAGTCACTTTGGCGAATGCTGGGATGGGTTTTTCCTGTCCAAGAATTTTTCGCTTTTCCATTTCACATTATTTCATTCATTGGTTATTTTACAGGGTCGAAAGAGCTAGCCGAGATGGGCAGGTGTTTTGTGCGGTATATGACGGTGGCTTGCGCAAAAAGGTTTCTGCCTCTGTGTCTTCTGAGCTGCTTGGAGAACGTGGCTACGCAGGTTTTGGGATCCTCTACCTGAAATGTCAGAGACTCTCGTGCCTAACAACCCCTAGACCGGCCTCCCGGTGTCTTCCTCCTCTCATCCCTTCTTCCTGCAGGTGTCCCCATTGGAGGTGTAAGTACATCCTTTGACCTAAAAATATCCATTGAAGAATTTCGGGGGCGCTCGCAAACCTGTATTTATAACGCGCATGCAGCGACTGGCACACTGCAAGCGCTTTGCCTATAAACGTAATGATCACAATTATAAGAATCTGGAAAGAGGGTAGAGTAGCAGTGGCCGAACGATTTAGAAGGCATTGCTCTTATGCGTAAGCTCCTGGGTTCAAATCCCTAATAAAAGATTTGCTTTATGAGTGCATATGTTACCTGAATATCATACTATATTTTAACATATTTGAGTTTTAGGGCATGACCTATGCACATGGAAAACGTATCACAAACTAAAGGTATTCTTTACAAATAAATAAATAAATAAACGTGAACAGAAAAAAGTATCTTCTAAAGTGAAAACACACAGAAATAAACACAAATTAATATTGGATGTATGAACTGTCAGCATGTACAACTGCTCTCAATCTTCGGGGCATAGACGATGTCAGATCTCTACATTAGTGTGAATGAGAGGCTACAATATCCAAGGCTTCTTGAATGTGTGCCCGAAGTCATCTTTAGTCTTTCGTGGATGTACAGAGAATGCGCGTGTAGCATTTTGCATTTAGATAGGACAAATACTGAAGGGAATATATATATATATATATATATATATATATATATATATATATATATAAACGAGAATTAAAATAATACTATGAAAGGTAGTTAAAATAACAATAACTAGATAAGAAGAAAAAGGATAAAACACTTGGAAAGACACAAAGGTTTATTAAAAAAATACTTCAAGGCTGGGGGCGAACCTGCACTCTTAACAACGGCATCGCTGTACACTCTGCCACAGTGCTAACAGAACATACACACTAGTCAGCGTCTTTAGTGCATTCCATATAACACAACTGCTGCAGTGACTACACAGCTTTGCTGGTTACTTGTGAACTACTCATTGTATCGAGTAGGATTTAGAAGAATTTTGCGTTCAGAGGTGATCTGTACAAGGGTATACAAACGACCAGCCCTTGAGTATGGTTGAAATACCGAAAACTCCTCCTCTGTCTCTATCAATGCAATATATAATTCAATCGAAAATAAATAACATTTATGATTGTGTTGGTAATCAGAATAAAGAAGAGGCTGAAAAAAATACAAGAGAAAACAATACTATATTAAAGCAAGAATTTCTCAAAGCCTATCTACAAACATATTCGTTGTTGGAAAAAGGCAAACGCTAATGATACATTCAAAATAGCCTAGTGAAGCGTCTAGAAGCCTATCGTAATAGTTAAACTGACTAGAACACTAATTCGCCACATCTGCAGGCCCGAATACATATTCGTAGGTGCGAAATGGCATTTATGGGGGTAAAGTGGAAAATTTCGAATGTTTCCCTGTTTCATGCCACCAACACTTTTCACCTACTTCATCTCAATCACTCCCCATCACAGCCAGGTACATGCCTGAGATTATCTGGACTTTCTGTTAGACAAGCACGAAATTTCCAAAATAAGCTCCGAAAACCGACATGGAAACTTTAATCAATTCTAGTTACTGAGTTCGTATTTTATTCTAAGCTCCGTCGATTTGACTACACCAACCCCTTGAGGACATACACCCTCTGTGCAGACAAATAACCCTAGCAATATAGACTCACTAAACGGACAAACTGTTGGGTAGTTCTGTACGTGATTAACCTTGGATGCATCGGATTAAACTGTATTATACTATCCTTTGCATGAATACGTATTTAAACCATACCCCTGATAGTTCGGCAACTTCTGGTAGCAGTGTATCAGGTGATGGTGTGCGTTTAAACATAATGAAGAAGAGAACGAATTTATGTTATAATCATACATTTGCTATTCATTTAACTTATTAAAACAACAAACATTTAAAAATGCAGTTTGCTCCTTAACGAATAAAAAGGAAAACAAACACATAAACGTTTTCTTTTTTTTTTGGAATAGATTAATCATTCTTGTATATTTACTTTAAAATTCGATAAAAATGTTTCAGTGTTTAACTAATAAACCAATAAATGATTATTATAGAATGACTATGACAAGACAGAGAAACGTAATTTCTATCAATACAAACAAATTCCCAACTCTACTCATGACGTATAAGTATAGAGCATTTCATTCACAATTTACATTTCTTCAATTACATCAAAAGGTAGCGTTCCAGGCAGAGTTTCTGACAGCAACATTACGTAAAGTTTTGGTGCTCCTTGTTCTAAGCACATTAGCCATAAAATGTGTTCACGGGCACATAGAATGTGACGTAAGAGAGAGGAAATGTAATTATTTTCAACTATGTGGTTGGGTAACGCTGTCATAAAAGTATAGTATGCGGTTTGCAAATGTAGCCCGTACCATTTCTGGTTTTCCTGTCTTTGTTCCATGTAGTTTCCACAACATTCATTTACTTTACTGCAATATCCTAACCGCCACGGGTGGCCGAGGTCGTTACGGCGCAAACTCGTGAGCGGGAAGTCTGGGGTTCGAATCCCACCAGAACCGTCCTCCCTGACTGAGGTTTTTTTCCAGGTTTTCCTCAGTCGGGAAAAAAATACTTTCTCATTTCATCTCATCTATCATTAGTATCCACCGCCTGTGGTACTTTAGTAAAAACAGGCGTTAAAAACCATTAAAAATAAATAAACACCCTTTCTGCGAAAAAATAAGTTTTACTGAAAATTATAATAGTGTTTATAAGTAACGCAATGGCCTTCCATTTTTCTGTGTTTATCCAAGTCTTTTGGGAGTTATGACTAAGAGTTATTCCCGATTTTTAAATTTTCCACCTGGGGAAGAAAGAGGAAAGACCGGAAGTAGTACAAAAAATAAAAAACAAAGTGCAGGACTAGCATCCCACTATGGAAATGGAGAATGGTCGCATTTTCTCTAATCGTGCTTAACGCCCGTTTTAACCCCTGAGGCATCAAAGGATTTAAAGGAAGCTTGAGTTCAGAGTACCTCCCAGGCATTTGCCATTTATAAGGACTGAGAAAAACCTGAAAGATAACTGTTAGGGAGGACGGTTCTGATGAGAATCGAACCCCAGACCTCCGTGACATCGGCCACCCGTGGCGGTGTAGAACGATTTTGGTTCTCAGCGAACTGTATGTTTTCATCCAAGGTTGATCGTTTGCCTTTCAAAAAATGGATCTCTATATGCAACGGAACATTGTTTCTTTTTCATTGATTTATTTACGGACGCTCTTTAACATCTCAGGTCATCAACGTCCCATTAAACTCAGGGCGTGAAACGGCCGAATTTTGCTCAGAGTTCTCTTCTTTCAGGCTTGAAGTTCTTTTTCGTGCCCTAAATGTACGACACGGGACCCAAGGCTTTACTTCCCTTCCGAAGGAAGCCATACTTAGTATTTTTACGCCCAAAAAAAATCCATCGATCCCGGCCGGGTTTGAACCCGCGATCTTGGGTTAGAAAGCAAGTATAGTTACCACTACACCACCAGGAACATTTTAAATTAGTAGTGACTTGTGAACTTAGATCTAAATTGGAAGCTCACTTGGCTGGAAATTATATAGTAAGAACAAGTAGCTAAACCATTTTATAAAATATATTAAAATATAATTCAACCACCACAGAAAGGACACATAGGATATGAACCAGTAGTAGTACTTGTTGTTTTCATGTATGTTTTCAACGCTTGAACAATAAATCCAGTTAAAATAGGGGTAAAATGCTTAGGATTTCTACATTCTAAAAATGCATTCACCTTGGACGGATTTAAGCCCGCGGCCTGAGTCTACGACGAAATTATGGTTATCACTAGACCACCAGGGCCGACATAAAAGGAACGAAGACGGGAGCATCAGTACTGAGTCACATGAATGGCAATTAACAATGGGGATAGAAGGAGGTGAAAGGGAGTGGAGTGTATTAATGGAATAAAATCCAGAGAACTACAAAACCCGATTGAAAATCGAAAACTTCTACTTTGTCCACCACAAGTGACTGATTCACGGTGATGGCAGCTGGCTGAATTAACGGAATGGCTTGACTCTCAATTCCCAAAAGGTATATTTGTATTAACCCTGAAGGAAATGGAATACGTTTGCAATAATGTTAGTAATAGATTATTACACAACATTTCCTTTTTCGTAATAGATTCGCCAGTCAGCTACGGTATCGGACAAGGGTCGTCCGCCATGTTAGGGAGGATAGATCGGCAGCTGGGAGTTAATGCATATTTCAAAGGGGGGCCATGCTTTACTTGTGTTACTTCCTTCCATCTACATATTTCATAGCGAGCCGCCTTCCTGCATACGATTCGTGTTTACTGCCTACAGTCTTCTGTAAAGGATCTGCAGTTTACAAAATGTTTCCCTTTGCTGCAGTCCTGGTAAACAGTTTAAGAGAATACTGGGAACTCTCCTTGGACCAGCGCTGCTTACCATTTTTTTTTTTTTTTTGCCATGTATTATTTGATATTTTTTCTGCAGTAAGGAGAAACTAAAGCAGGTGATAATACATCATGCTTCATTACAGGTGCAATGTCATCTCTGTCTTTGTTGTGCTGGTTATCATAAATGTACCAGGGTCATTTGAAAAGTTCTCGGACTGAAGGCATAGTTTTTTTGCTACTTTGTCCTTGGATGATCCAAAGCTTTCATCCCATCACGAAAGTCAGGTTCCTCCAGGCCTGCAAAACACACGCCAATTGAATATTTAAGCATTTCATCGGACCAAAATTATTTCCACCAAGGTTTAGGGAGCAGATGGAAGTTCGATGGAGTCATATCAGGGAAATAAGGCGGATGCGGCAGCAAATACAATTCAATAATTGATTTTAGCCACTGCAACGACACGTGTGAGGTGATGCAAAATGATTTTCTTCTTTGATATATTCGTCTTTTCTAGCGTTATTTTTGTATTAAACAGATTCAAAAGATTAGCTTAATACGCTCACATAAAAGCACATCCTTGGCGCCCCAGAACGGACGCTATGATCTTACCGGTCGATTTTATGTTTCAAGTGTTTAGATTATGTTTTGGTGTGTAGTAGTGCATTCGTGTTTCATCATTGGTTACAAATCGACGAATAAGTCGGCGAAATCTCTGAAAACGGGTCAAACTTTGCTGAGAGATTTGGACTCTGATTCGCTTTTGATTCTGAGTCAGGAGTCGTGGAAACCATTTAGCCGACAAAATTCTTCCCTCAAAATATGAATACACCTCCCCTGTAATGCCCAAAGCTTCAGCAGTTTAGGACACCTTTAATCGGCGATCCCCCACAACTATGTCTTGCACCTTATTGGTATTTTTTCATGTCAAGACGGATTTTGGTGGGTCATCTTCCAAGCTTTCACGACCGTGATTAAATCCGTGGGCCGGTTGAAAATGGCACAGAGTTCCCCAGAGATGATTGTCATATCCGTATGAATGTATTTTGTATTCATACCCTTCTTTACCAGGCACTTAACCGCAAGATGTCAGTATTTAACATTTTTCTTCTATACACAGGTCTGCATTGTAAAAAAAATCGCTGTAGCTACGACGATTCTTCACCAATCCATGTACTATTGCACAAATATTTGTATGAAGATGGCGGGGTTTGATAACAACTGCTTTGGAGCTGCTGCTGCAATCTGTGGATCATTCCGATAACTTTTCAAATGACTCTCGTAACAACTTCCTTACAGCCCGCACTTTCGTCTTGAATTATTCATCTTTTGGCATATTCGAAGAAATAGTTATTTCAGTCGTAGACATGCAAAAATCTTGCTACGCTAAACGCGTTAAAGTAACAGTATGCAAGTTGGTTAATTCCTTGCAACAATCTCCCCAACAATTAGTCTCTTAATATTTAGAAGGGAACTACGAATGGGACAAGAAAAGCAACTGTGAAACGAAGGCCACTATCTAACAATGATATAGCAATCTGATATTAGTCCGCCCGTTCACGTGATCAGGTCAGATGTCACCTAAGGGTAACGATGTAAGGGCAGGAGTTTTTGCTACTACTAAACATGGATCCCCTGCTGTAACAATCAGCAGATCTTCAGACGATGAGCGAGACGAACTCGAGGGTCACAAGCACTAAAGCTAAGTAAAGTTCGTCCGATAAGCTGAAGACCTACGGAAAACCATCTAGGGTGTTCCTTGGTTCCAATTTATAAAGTATTGTCAACTAAAAAGGTGACAAGCATCCAAGACAACATACACGTTCCAGCTAGAGGCGAGTGCCGTGAGTCCGGAGGCAAAGGTTTTAACTGTGTTGTGGAAGCCGTTGTATGTCCTCAAAGCACGTATTAGGCTGTGTACCTCGTTATCCTTTCTGATGGTCTTTGAGCAGTCAACCAAATGATGATAACAAGTTGATAGACTGCTAGATGAATTTTGTTGTATACTCCCCCCCCCCCCAAGGCATGTATCTGTGCGGGGGTCTTACAACCTTTAGTCCCATTTGGTCACCAGCAGCCACGTCGAGTTTTCCATAGCATAAGTATGCTGATGGTCGAGCGGTTAAAAACAAGTCTTGCAATGAGAACTACTGGAATCCTTCCCACGTATGAACTGTTTTATTTATTTTTGTAAGTATAAATAATGTTTAGTATACACATGATAATATAAATCCAAATTGCAAATATATATATATTTAATTTTAAGACATTTCTGTTCACACAAAACACACAAGTAATGCTTGTTCTCAAAATAAATAGTAAATTAACAATTATTTTTAAATTAAATAAATGTAATTTATATTTTCGTATTAATTTTTCACTTCAGAGCATTTATTTTGCAAACGAAGATATTTAACTTACGTTTTATGTCTGAACATAAATGCTTTAAAATTCATTAAAATATATTGAAACAGTAATTTAAGTTGCAAAAGCTAATAAATTAAAAGTTCAAGCATATCGAGAATTCGAACCTAGGTAGTCCTTTATGACTACATGGACAGGGTGCGTTTTCCGCTCAGCCACAGAGCACACTTCAACAAGAACTGAAGGCGGCGATAAAACATACGAGTATATTGTGAACCCAGAGTTCACAATGTCTAAGAGCGTAAACTTTCAGAAGTGTTGTTTCATTGTATGCGTATGGGCGGGCATTGTCGCGCAGGAAACTATGCTAGAGCTCAACAACATCGGACGTTTGTTCTTGATCGCTTTACAAAGTGTGGCGAATAATGTTCAAAGAATTTAATCACTCTGGATGGAAACAACTGACAAAAGCCTTGGATCCCGGGACAAGTGACGTCACATGTATGTAACCAACATCAATTACGCATAAAGTTCTGGGATTTCCTCTACAATTCTCTTCACCTCTTTACTGGAGTATATCTTACATAAACACATTAGATTCTTGCAGAAAATGAATTTGTTACAGTGTATTATTAATGAAAATGCGCACAATGTGCAAGAATAAACTCGGTTACATTATTCAGGTTCTAGTTTTGTTATTGACATATATATTTTGCTGCAGATTTCGGCATGATATCCTCCACAGTGTTTTTTGCACAATTCACACGTTTGGCTGGTGGAAGCTCTTGTTTAGGTGAAAACCATGTATTGCGGTATCGAGTTCGGAGTTTGCCTGGCATACATCATAAAGGCGTTGGCTGAGTAGAAGTCATTGCAGATATTGTTCTTTTCTAGGAATATTTGGCGTGTGCTCTCACAGGCCTTGCTGTTTGGCAGAAGATATCTGCGTTCTGATAAAGAAAATTGTTTCGTTAAAACGCAACTGTCTTCCTGATACCCAGGATTCGTTTAATATAGCGGGCTTTCTCTGGTGTTATGAGGTCGTTGATTTTTAGCTTGTGCCAGATTACGGATCCCGTAAGTTGCTATTGCTGCTTTGAACAGTATCATTGCTGTTTTTATTAAGGGCTTTTGGGGCTGTTGGAGATTGTAATTTGCTTTTATTGCCGCCGTTGCTCTTTCTTTCACATCAGTATTGAAGGATGGCAGTGTTGTTTGGAGAGTAACTCAAAAGATATTTGAATTTGGGTACTACTTCTTGTGGTTTATTTTGACGGGTCAGTGTGTGCTTTGGTGTAAGTTTACCATCTTGGTTTTTCCATGATTCATTTGTAGGTCGTTTTCCAGAGTTGATACAGTATATATATGATGAGGATATTACAAGTGATTTAGGAAAGGAAATTGTTGAGTGCGAACATCTTACATATGAATTAAAAAGTGGGTATTGAGAGATTAAGTTTAGTAATGAACACACACACATAATCAGGTAATTAAGATTAAGTCACTTTCAAGCAAAACAACCTATGAACAGACTTAACTTCAGTCTCACAATCGAACAACCTAAACGTGTTAAAGTGCATACCTGTAGTTGACACAGGAAATTACAAGAGCTTTGTGGTAGTCGAAATGGATTCTATAAAATGCAGTTAAAAGTTATGTGACTAAAAACAGACGCAAATTCTTTTTTTAAAAAGAGAACACTAACATTACAGAGACGTAAAGATGGTTAAAATGACAGGAAGGTGCAAATCAGGGTCTAATTCTGTGTGACCCAAAGAGATACTGCAATACATGGCGCCATACAATCTGAAACAAATAGGTACCTGACCTTTGCCTTTCGCTTTTGCAATTGGCTAATAACAATGCTTAAACAGGCAATACCATCATCACACACGTGGAAAATACTGCTTTACTGTAATACAATAGGGGCAGTCTCATGCATTACTACTAACCAGGTGCGGGAACTTGCGTGGATGTCTGAATAATTGAAGCTCATAAATTTGCACCGTATACACAGGAAGTGAGAGATTTGTAGTTATATTTTATGTTTCATAGACAGCGAAGTGGTATTATAACATTTTATAGTAACAAATCTCATTATATCTTAAAAGATCCACAATTAATCAAATACCTGCGCTCGGCCAGGTGCCAGTACTTATTGTAAATATAAAAATCATTTATTTACAAGCGTTTAAGCGTTCCTGCCGAAAATAAATTCTTAAGAAATAAGTGATTAACTCAAGGCTATCACGGTAAGAACAGAAAGAAAACAAAAATTGTTTCTTAAAACGTAAAAATCAGCTTCTTTTAGCTTCTTTCCCAGAGAAAAATGATCTCTTACGGGCTATTCCGCTGTCGAGAGAAAACGTCCTTCACCTTACCAACATTTTCTCATTTCCTGAAATCGATAATCCTGTAATAGATTTGGAAGTCTCGCCTGCTCCACTCAATTAATGTTTTCATTTAGGTAATATATATTTAATTGCTTTCTTGTATCAATATTTTTCTTGGCATTGTGTGTCATGGTAGCATCATCAGTGGCGGACTTGTTTGGTGCAAATTCCATTCGGCGCACGAACAAAGTGTCGATTTAGCTATAGAGAAAATATTTAAATAAATACTTTAGATTTAATATTCATATAATTTCAATAGAATGAAAATAAACGACGATTATGTAAAGAATAACCATAAAAGAAATAAGGGGAAATAAAGAGGGCTCGTTTGAACGCGTGGCCGCCTTAAAGAGGATTTACTTGGCACCGGAAAGCACCCAGTTTGCGTGCATAGCTCTTTAAATTCAAGCACATATATGTCTACAGCACAAACACCAATTTTTTGGTCATACAATGAATTTCGGTACAAGATGGGGATTTTCTGCACTGCAGCATTTGTTGTTTTATGTCGTTACATGACCATGTAAATAAAACAATTAAAATAATAAACATGGGTCAATAGAGCGAACGTTAACATTATCCAACACCCAATCGCAGAAATTAACTCTACTCACATTATCACGGCTACAATTCCTGAACTACAGCTATCTTAGAGGGTTTTACTTTTAAAAGTTTAGTGGCATTCCAAGCATAGCTTTGCGAAATTCCTGATAATTCCTGTGCAAGCTTACTCAAAGATTTCTTTGGACATCGCTCTAACTTTACTCTAATGCCATCGAGTTTTTTCTCCGCAAGAAAACGGCATTTTACTTTCGCTTGCTTATTAGCAGCTTTCGTTTCCCTAAATCTATTCACAATATTACGAAACGTTTCTCTGTGAGGCGCGCGAACAGCAGGGAATCTATAAATCGCGGCCTCACTTTTCTACATGAGTTTGTCGCACCAGGTGGCGTAGTGATAACCATACCTGCCTCCTAAACCCAATATCGGGTTCAATTCCGACCAGAGTCGATAGATTTTTTTTCTGACGTAAAATTCTAAGTATCATTTCCTTCGAAAGGGAAGTAAAGCCGTGGGTGCCATGTCGAACATTTACGACATGTAAAAGAACCTCAAGCCTAAAGGAAGAAACATCTGAGCAAAATTTATCCACCCTTTCACGCCCTGAATTGAATGGGACGCTGATGACCATAGATGTTACAGAGCGTCACCAAACCAACAAAATCTACACGAGTTCCTTGTTACACAGTAATAATACATGAAGATTTTGTGTGCTAAAATATAAGGGCTTTTTGGCAATATAACAACACACTATAACACAGAAACACGTGGTTTCACAAGTTCAACTCCTGTACAGCACAAAGACTTCGCGTCAGCGAGAAAATGGAGGGGGGAACAGAACCGGGATCGAACCCGCGATCTTGGGTTTAGGAGACAAGTAAGGTTACCACTGCAACACCGACATGCTGTAGTTGGCATTGTGTAGTTTAAAATAGTATAAAGCGTTAATCGCAAGAATTTTTATAAAATAATTTAATATATTTTTGAACTTCCATCCTTAGCTTAATAAAAGTTGCAGTTAATAACATTTCAAAATCAGTGGGACTGCCTTAAAACTGCAATTTGAAGATGACTGTGAAAGAATGGCGAAATTTACCGTTGTAACGTTCTCATTCTGTTTAGCAGTTTAGTGGGGCCGTGACAGTCTTTCAATTTGGCGTACTTTATGACAGTAAACACAGATTATGGCAAAACTGCTTTATTTACGTCCATAGACAGACACCACACAAAGCTTGGAAATGACAGTCTTTGAATGTATTTCTCTGCAAGAAGCTCGACCGTTGCGCCACATTCTCTGTAAGGCGTGGCGCTGACATAGTAGCATTAACAGCGGGCATTATGTCTAGTTGTGAAGGAGTGGTGCTGATGTAAATAAAACACAGGCCGTTCTGGGGCGTTCTGAATAAATTATTACAAGAACTGCGCCAGAGCTACTGGAAGAAAAAACAAAGTAGCACAAAGGCTCGCCAGTTTTTAATGATCCCTGTGGATACACAGACCCGCATTACAGCACTTGGTCTGCAGTCGTGACAGTACTGCCAACCTTAGCACAGATTTTAAGGGGGAAATTATAAGGCAGCCTTAGTATTTTTTCCGATGACGCATCCTTTCAAGATTATTGGGAAAGTTTGTTTAATCAGCTGTAGGACAAACGCCCTGCTCACAAAATCTTCTTCAAAATCTTTCTACATTCTTTTGATATATTGTAGTGAGTTATGTGTACACATTTTCAAAACCTATATTTATCTCTGCCGTTCATGTATGACACACAAAATTTAAAATTGTTGAAAAGCCGTTAAATAAATGATACCATAAGGTAGGCACTGTGCAAGTTTAATTACACAGGCCTACGAAATTTACGTTAGTAAAAATATTTTTTTTCCCTTTAACACGTTGCGATTTTGATGCGATTGTACTCAGATTTTTGAAACTTTTCTTAAAATCCATAACGATCCTACTTACTAGACGCAAACAATGGCGATATTTGTGTGTTGTGTATCCATTAACGTTCTAGCAGTCGTAATTCTTTTTCTCAACAAAACTCAATTGCATTGTTGGGGGTGGGGGTTAAACTAAAGCAAAAAATTAAAAATCACTCTGACAGCAATTATTATTATTTTTTTCCTCAACAAAACTTGGAATGGCATTAAAGTAAAATAAGAAAAATAGTTTCCGAAAATCAGCAAAATCAGACTATTAGAAGTGCGCAGTTTATCTGAAACCCAACATTTAAAATTTTCTCTAGCGGCACCAATATTTGTTTTTCGCTACGAAATTCGAAATGTACAATTTAAATAAAATAAGAAAAAGTATTTCAGAAAATAAGGGAAATCGGAGTATAGGTAAGCTGAAAATCGAAGGGTGAAGATTAACCTAAAGTGAACATTTAAAGATCGCAATAGCAATTTTTTTTTTCCTCAAAGAAACACGGTATATACCATTGAAATAAAACACGAAAATTAGTTTTTTGAAAACCAGCAAAAGCACTCTAGTAGAAGTAGGGGTTTATTTCAAACCCAAAATTTAAAAAGCGCTCTAGCGGCACCAATTTCTCTGTAATCGCTAATCGTCTTCACAAATTAGACTTACTGAGGAATTAGCTTAGTTTATGCAGCTCCTGCACGACGGACTTTTTATGGTCTATTTCGGCACGTTTTGCCACAATCAGATGAACTATTTTGTGAAACGTAATAAAATATAATATTTTTGTCCAAAAATTGTGGATATTTTTACAGAATATACTTATCACAAATTCCAAGCAAAGTTTAATACAAAGCCTTCTATTTCACTTCCTCCTACAATGTAGCTCTGTATTTTGCATCTCTTGGGTGAAGTGTTAGGAATTTATCGTCTAGCATTTGCAGAAATTCCTAATTTTGTATGTTTCATCGACCTTGATATCTTCTTTCTATTCGCTTAATGTTCGGATAGAAACACTTAATGAACAGCCCAAAAGTTTGAATTTCTTTGTCATTTCTAACGATACTCAATTAATCAGGGTCGTTCTTGTTTTGTAGAAAATTTGTCACTACACTTTGTAAGCTGGAATTATTCATTTAACATAAATTTGCTTAGGTCTGGGCTTACATATGCCTCGTTTTAATCTGACTTTTGATAACTGAGGAAACTATACGTACTTTTCGCAAGTTACAGATGGCAAAGCTTTAACAAATGTTTCATAATGTATGATTTGATAGGAAAAGGCGGTAGAAAAATTCTCTTTGGATCAACGTCTTCATTTCAAATTAGGCATCAAGACACATTTATTAAAGCTATATTAAATAAATCAAATCTGTATACGCCACCCCGATTTTCCTAAACCGAGGCGTGTATATATACAAAAATAAATAACTAAACATTAATTAAATTAAACCAAAATATAAATTTACTAAACTACTTCCCAATTTAATGTTCCAAAATCTATACAATCTACCAAATTAACAAAATTACTGGGAGCCAGTAAGAATTATAGCTAGTGGTCAGCTACCCTATCCTAATTTATTACATTACTATACTACTGGTCACTAGTTACCAGCGGTATGTACTGGTATCCAGTACTTTAACAGGAATTTCTCACTCAACATTCAAACATTACACTTATAATTCTTTCAAATCTCTTTAACTTATCTCAATCATATTAATCACCTTCTCTTTAACAACTTACTTCACTTAAAGTTCATTATTCACCATTAACCTTTCCTACTCATTTCATTTATTTATCCTAACACTTTAACTCATTAAACACTATCACCTTGCATCCACTATGCCACTCTCCATCTTCTTTCTTTCTTTCTTTCCAACCGTCCCTTCCTCCGTCTCTCTTTATCCTCCTAGACCCCTGGTTACACCATTTCTCGCGCTGTGCTCCTCTTCGAACACCACTTTTCCACCCATTTCCTCCCGCCGCTCATTTCCGTGGATCTTCAACGCCCTGTAATCTTCCTTCTTCTATCTTCTTCCTAGTCGTATAATTCTTTCTTGTGAAGTTATTGTGTTTTGGGATTGTCTTTGTAAAGTTATGCCAAAAATGCAATTTGCTTCATATATCTGCAAAAGTTCCCTCAACTATCGAAACTGATATGAATGCTCTTACAAGGAACCAACAGCCATGATGAAAAATATTGATAGGTTGGAAAGAAAAATCACAGGTGAAAAATTAGAATTGCGGACGAGATTCGAACCACGGATCTTAAACCTTTCGTGCTGAAGAATTAACCAACTGAACTACCGTGTCCTCCTCCATGCACAGAATCATGCACCTCTCACATCTGTTTCTATATTTCCCGGAGACGCCCTA
This sequence comes from Metallyticus violacea, assembly GCA_030762175.1. Taxonomy (NCBI): domain Eukaryota; kingdom Metazoa; phylum Arthropoda; class Insecta; order Mantodea; family Metallyticidae; genus Metallyticus; species Metallyticus violacea. Next base: position 20,287,089 of record CM060831.1, on the reverse strand, counting down.
AGGTTTCTTTAATTCCTTGAGACTACTTGTAATGCTACGAGTACTTATGACCCAGATTTCAATTCAATGTCAAAATTTGAGCACAAATCATGAAAAAGTTACAACTATCAGTAGATCCCTACGTTTGGATACTGATAAGCTCCACGTGCATGGAGTATTGCTTGGCGACAACCCATCCCACTTACACAGTTCCCCTGCGGTTAGCGCCTTCATAGTAGCTTGAATTGTTTTGACTCACTATAATGTCCGCTGAAGTGAAAATTCTATTATTTACGAATACCTACTGTGTATGGAAAGTTACCAAAGGCAGGGCTGTAGCTATCAGTAAAGAAATGGATTAAAAACCGAAAAACGACGCTATATTTTATGTCTAAGTTAAGACTATTAAGATAGAATGAGTAAAAATTACAAAATTTTAGCTTTAATCAAATTTTATAAAAAAAATCACATTTTCACGGGGCTCAGAGGGATTAGAATCACCTTCAAATTATTAGTGATATTTAGTAAAAGAATGAGAATTATGAAGAAATTATCTATAGCTTCGAAATTTTCCCAAAAATAACCACAATCAAACATATTTTGCCCTGGGTTCACAAACACTACTCTAGTTTTAAACATATTAACATTGTTATGTCAAAATAAGTTACGTAAATTTTAAAACTATCACCAATAGCTCTTTTTCAATAGATATATAAAATAAGCTAATTTAATACTCACTAGATGAGACCTGCCAACTTTCCAAGCTATAAAGGCTAGCACCACTAAAATGCAAATTCATTACCACTGAATAGGCAGTGATAAAATTCTAAAAACAACCTAAGATGTGAATGCGTTTAGTTCCATTTTCTTGAAAGGCAAGTGGTTTCGAAATCTTTCAGCCATCACCGAAAATATTGCAAGATATTGACCGATGAAATGCACAATGTCTGTGATGAACAGGTTTTAAAGCATGTAAAGAAGAAGCGCTTCAAAGTTCGAAGCTCTTGACAAGTTAATGCCTTGTCATTCTCCAAAAGGTTTTCTTCGTCATTTTATGCCTTTGTCAGTGTTTCTGAAGAACACAGTCAGGGGCCTTGTTTACGTGTGAAGCCGAGCGGAAATCGGATATGGTTGACAGTCACTTGCTGAATACAGTTCCTCCCAGAGGGAGAAAAAAAAATATTTTACAGAAAATTGCGCTAAAGTTCTTTTTCTGATTTTATTTTTAGCTAAAATGTTACATGAAATGGTGTATCGAAGTTATAAAGCATAGTCCCAGCATAAGCCATACAAAGACTAAATGCACACAGCTTATGTTTATATACGATACCTGCGTTTATTATAATCATATCTTATTTTGTGTCCTTTCTAAGGTTGGTGCAAAATAGTCTTAGCTTTTCCTCAGTAATTGATTTATAGGATAATGGAGTGCAAAAGCAAGGAAACCACTATCAGGAAATAAAAATAACAGCAAATATACGGGTGGCCAAGCGTCCACACTATATTACTGATGAACCGTGTATGGTCATGATGCTAAAAATTCTAAACTTTCAAATTCTGTGTTCCCATTCGAAACCAGCATTTCCAACCTTTATGTTGAGTTGTCAAGGTAATTATTATTTTATTAGCAAATAAAGCAAAAGTATTTCTGACATATGAACTAATATGAAACGAATTATTATAGGCCGAATCCACCGTTACTGGTAGCTGAGGTCGTTAAGGCGCGGACTGGTGAGCAAGAGGTCTGAAGTTCGATTCTCACCAGGACCGTACTCCCTACCTGAGATTTTTGCCAGGTTTTCTTCAGTCCTCATAGATGGCAAATGCCTAGGAGGTACCTAAGCTTAGGCCTGGAACGTTTTGTTACTTAAAAAAAATCCTTTTCCAATTAAACATTTCATTTCAAGTATGAACAACGTCCACTGTCTGTGATGCCTCAGCAGTAAAAAGAGGGATAAACGCTATTAAAAAACAATAAAAAAATAAAAAGAATCCAGACCGATTACCGAACGTACATGAACACGCAAGGAACTAACCGTATCATTTTATTGTATTTAATTTTTACCTGGATAGATCAAAATTGAAAATAGTCTAATATTACCTCAGGACATCAGTGCTTGCCAGAGATATCACTGTAAACAAAGTTCTAGACTTACTATATGGAAATGCCAATGGTGTATGGGTTTCTGAAATAGGTACACATGAAGATGCTGGAGATGATAAAGGGAGAGGTGAATATCGAGCAAAATTTCAACTCTCAAAAGCTTGTCGCTCCTACCGATAAAAATTATATATCCTGACTTCCGCCGAGAGCTTATGCAAGTGTACGCTGGCATGCGTTTTGATGATCTTTACTTTGCAAAGAAAATTGAGAAAAAAATAATAAGTAAGTAATTGAGATGCCAAGAAGATGTTTGCCAATGAAAACCTTTTAGGAGCATCATGTGCAGTAAATATATACTTTTGTAGTGCAAGATCAATTCCTTTGATACTTCATGTAACGTCGTCTTAAAATCGACCAATGAATCGAAACAAAAGTTTGAATTTTGACCACTCACAGCCGGATTACGGAGTGAAATTATCTATAAAAAAATTAAGTCCGTTTTATCACGCGACGTGCATTTATCTAATAGTCAGTATAGCCAACTCTGCACCTCCACTATATAATTCCTGAACACGCATCACTGACCACTTTCGCTAGAGGCGATGGGGAGCTATTGATAGCAACAAAAGCATGGACAATCATAACGCTAAATGAAGGATTCTAACGCGTTTTGGTGATGCGTCAAATGTGCAAATTGATCTTATCATTAGGAATTCCAAAACACAGAATACAAAGAAAAATAGACACTGTTGTGTTATATTTTTTTTCCCCCCAGTTGGTATCAGAAATTCGAACGGTAACGTTTGTAATAGTCGACTCTTGTTCATTTCAGTCTCACTATTTCTGAATAGAATAGAAATTCATAAGTATAACAAGTGTTAATATTTTGGGCACGACTTTATATATATATAACACCTTTTATTTTTATTCTATTCATGAAATAGTAGTAAACCGGTATTTTGCTCTTCTCTATTGGCATTACTGACAGTCGGAATCTTCTATCACAAGATTGCTTGAAAAGGTTAATTGCAAATATACCATTGTATACAATGTTACAAGGCAAGTTTAGAAGAATTATTTTTAAATTTTTATTATATTCGTGAATATATTCGTGTTCCGAAGCAGTTTTGATATCAAAACCCGCCATCATTTGTGCAATAATACATGGATTAATCAAGAACCGTAGTAACTACAGGGATTTGTTGCAGTGCGAGGTGTGTATACCGAAAAGATGTCAAATATAAATGTATACAGATATGATAAACATTCTAGGGAATTTTCAATCATTTGGGAATTATCATTTTCAACAGATTACAAATGGCCCATGGAGTTTAAAGCAGCTGTGAAAGCTTGGAAGATGACCCACGCAAATGATGACCAAAATCCGTCAAATCAGAAATGATTCATTAGTACAAGTCGTGGCTCTGGAGGATCGCCGATTAAAGTGTCCGAAATTGCTGAAGCTCTGGGCATTTCAGGCGAACGAGTATTTCACATTTGGATAGATTTGTGCTTGAAAAAAGTATCGGTAAGTTGGGTGCCAGGACTGCGGAGTCGGTATCAAAAGAAATCAGAGTGCAAGCCTCTCAGCAAAGTTTGGCCTGTTTTCAGAGAGATTTCGCCGACTTTATGTGTCGATGTGCGATCAATGATGAAACATGGGTGCACTACTACACCTGAAACAAAACAACAATCTAAACAATGGAAGTATCGCTAGACAAAACTCATTATTGTCAAGGGAAACTATGTTGAAAAATAACAACCATTTCAAAATGCCCTGGTATAATACACTGCTAAGAATAATGACAAAAATATTTTTACTATATTCCTTGTATGTCTATCAATGCTGTCATTACCTCCTAGCGTGTTCATATGGACCAGGTAGTTTTCCAGAAAGCGCCGCATAAAAAGTGTACGTATAATAGCAGATGATAAAAAAATTCAGCCAAAAATAATTTGGGCAGTAATAGGTTACTTACCATAAGGCATGAAAAAATGGCAATGAAGGTACGTGAATTTTAGAATATAACCCCACTTGATAAAGCAGTTCATGAAATTTGTTTGAGTAAATTCATCTGGGTTGATAACAGTACGAGCCTGGTGGAAGATCGACGAGAGTATTGCTATTTGGTGGAAAACTGATGATTGCCCGCTCTACTTTCTAGGTAAAAATGTAAGATTCAATGTTTAGGGGACTATTTTATGAAATAATTCGAAATACCAGCAGCATCGGAGTTAGATAATTTAAATACAAATTTTATTCCCCCCCCCAAAAAAATAAAAAAGACATAATGAAAGCTGTCTAGATATTTGGACATAGTGCATTGCTATGGATATATATATATATATATATATATATATATATATATATATATATATATATATATATATATATATGTTTACGTGTTAAATCCAGGTACAAACCACTGCTACATACAAAGGTGTCATTGAGGTCAACTGTTTCGGAAATGACAATCGACGTAGCTGTGTGCGCTACCCCATCAGTTAGGCCCCTCAGTTGCAATGCTAATGTTACACCTCCGCTGACCTCCCCTGACACAACACAATGCCATTCAGGACAGTTCTTGCATCCGGCGATATACTAACGCTCGAATAATGTTTACGAAATTTCACTTTTATCTTCCGAAACATCTGCTAGAGGTCAGGAGCGGCCTTTCCCCTTTCCTCTTTCCGAGGTACACTCAGCGACCACACACCTTGGCTGTTTTATTCGGCCCAAAATGCAGCGGTCGAATTTGTTTGACAGTCACCGAAAGTTTTATGAATAAACAGTAGTGAATGGTCTCTAGGGCTGCCAACTTTCAGCAATGTTACTCGAGATTTGACCAAAGGTATCGATATTTTGCTAATGCACTGTATATTAAACATCTGCCAATACGGTTTAAGTAAATGCTAACCTATTGCTTACTTCAAACACATGTTAAACATGTAACAGTGAATGTAATTACAAACATTTCTCAGCACGTTACGTCCTTGGCAAAATCAAACTACGAGTAACTAACTCCCTTTGCTTTATACAACGGTTTACGGTCGTGTGCTTTAATTTCCAAAAAATCACGGCAACTTTAATTGTACTTTAATATTGCGTACATTTCAGACTTAAAAGGTTGTAGGAAACATCAGTCTCTTTCACCTCTTCACTAAAGAGAGAGAGAGAGTTAAGTACTTATAGTTTAGAACCGTTGAACAATAACATAAAACAACTTTCATATACAGAGTCCTCGTTTGGACGCGTGGCCGACTTAACGGGGATTTGCTTGGTACTGGGAAGCACGCTTTTTGATCTTGGGTCCACGAGGCAAATATAGTTACCACTTGACCACCAGAACAGACTAAATGCATTGTATATAACGCAATTTACATAAACAATTATGAAAATAAAAATAATCGTCAAGAGCAGATTCTGGTGTCTCAGACTTTAACGCTTTTGACGGACATTTGGAAAGTTCATGGTTCAAATCCCTTGAGGACGCCCATTTTGACCTTAGGCTCTTTTCTGGTTTTCTCTGTTCATACAGCGAATGGATATTTACTTTCCATGAATTTATCGCATTCTCATTTCATTCCATTGGTTGTTACAGGGTAGAAAGGGCCAAGAGATGTGGGCTGTACATGGTGTGACGGTGGCTTGCGCTTTGAAAGGTTTTCTACTTGGTGTGTGGTATCGAAGCGGCTCTTCTGAAGGGACTCATCGGCGTTGGGGGTCTTCTATCTGGAAACATTAGAGACCTGTTTATGTCCGCGCCTGACCACCTCTGGATCCTGTCTGCTATTTGCCTGATCCCTTCTTCCGTGAGATGTCTTCCCTTGGAATGTAAGCACAAACGGCCAGCCGTTGAGCAATGTTGAAGTACAGAAATATTCTCCTCCGTTTTTAACAATACAATCTAGTCCAATTGCTAAATTTTGCATTGTTTGACGTGTCGGCGGTTGAACACCAACAAGTGTCTATTCACACTTTGTCATCACCGTTGCTCTATGGTTATAATTCATTCTACGGTTTATTCACAAGGAGCAAGTGTTGTTACTGATAATAACACAAACATAAATAACCTACCAGCAATAAGATAGAACGCCATGGTTGCCAACCCTACCACACCGTGTTGATAGATGTATGTGTTGCGAACTCGTGAGCGGGAGGTCTGGTGTTCGAATCCGGCCAGGACCGTCCTCCCTGATAGATTTTTTCCACGTTTTCCTATCCTCATAAATGGCAAATGCCGCGGATGTACCCTAATCTTAGGCCTGGAACGTTTCCTTCTTTAACAGTCCTTTCCCAATATACCATTAAATCTCATATATCATCAGTGTCCACAGCCTGTGGTGCCTCAGCAGTTAATATGGACGTTAAACACTATTAAAAATATGTGTTTTTGTTGAAATGTAACAGAACTGAAAATTAATTTTAAACACCATTAAAAATATGTGTTTTTGTTGAAATGTAACAGAACTGAAAATTAATTTTTGGGGAAAGCGACTTTTACCTACCCTGTAATTTCCGTTTTTAGTGAACACATTTTCAGCAGAGATGCACTATTTACAATTATTACATATGTGTACACTCCTCTAAATGTAAATGTTCAATATTTGAAGGTTTATTTCCGCAGAACTGTGTTCATTTACTACTGACAATAATGGACGAGTCATTTCCTTTTGCGGTCTGAAAAAGACGAGCATCTACAGATGCATCAATCAGCCCCAACTCAAAAGAGCTTGTCAAGAAGCGTTTGCAGTTCGGGGGTTAAAAAAAAAAGTAGGCATCCGACAGGAAGAATGGAACAAAAGGAAATGGATGTGGATAGCGTAACAAGAAGGGTCAAATCTCTTTCTTCTGCTCCTATTGTGGCAAGAGGATGCATATCTTTGCATGGTCAAAGGAACAAGTTGGCAAGCCTGTGAATAACAGAAGAAGTACGATGCCCCGTTACGCTCTGCAGCATTAATTTCAATTGTGATTCGATTGTGCCTGCCAGTCTTTCGCAGCGGTTAGTCATGAATGTTTTATATCCGCCCGCATCCGTTCAGCAGTAAGGACGTGCGCGTTTAGAATTGAATTTAGCTTTCCAAATGTATGCACTAATGTCTGCAGGACGAGATCTGACACTTTAAGTAGAGCATGGTATTAAAAATGGAAGCTAGAGGTCGCATAGATATAATTTTGGTCAAGGTTATTTAAGATCTGAACATGTACCGACAGAGGTCATTAAATTGAGCTCAAAGCTTTAAAATCAAAATGGAATATTATGTAGACGTACCAATACTGTACAGAATTGAAATAACCGCCACGGATGGCAAGGTATGGGGTTCGATTCCCACCAAGACCATCCTCCCTCACTGAGTTTTTTTCAAGGTTTTCCTCAGTCCTCATAAATGGCAAATGATGGGGAGGTACCCTAAACTTAGGCCTGATAGCCTCTTTCCTTAAAAAAATATCCTTCCCCAATTTATCACTTCATTTAATTATCGATCAACGTTACCGCCTGAGGTGCCTAGGTAGTTAAAATGGTGCGTTAAACACTATTAAAAAGTCCATGTTTCAAGTGGTTGTGCATTAGTATGTTGTGGACAAACCGAGATGGTTCAATGTAATCATGCCATTCTATAACGTGTTTTCATATGCGATTCCACATATTATAAGAGTTTCTAATAATGAACTACTAATGCGCACCTTTTTGTCTAATATAGTGCTCAAAAGTGTGGTGTGCATTAGAGTGGAGTAAATCCGTTCGGTAACTTCATTCAAATTGATCATTTATTACGTCATAATGCATTGCTGCAATTCTCCACTCCGTTATTGCTGGCCTATTATTGCACAGAGGTTTGAATAATTGGTGGTTAGAAATGGAGGGCAAACAGAGAAGAAACCTTTCTACTTTCAAGTGTCAAGTCAGAAAGGCAGGAAGAGACATCAATGCTGAGAGCAACATTCGCTTCTGGCAGCAACAGAAACTGACATTATTTGAATGAAATTCACTGGTCCTCGCAAAGGAAGACACCCTGAAATTGAAGAAAAAGATTTGGAGTTCGTACATGAAAGGAGGAAGAACGGACAACCTGTGACTAGTGACACCATAAGAAATAACTTTTTATTCTTTGACCTGCACCAATTGTCCTGGCAACAGCACGAGAGACGGATTTTGTCCTGCATGCTTCAAGATATAACAATAATCCACTTATAAATTCTATGTTCTGTTTGTTTTATGAAGCGGACGGGCTATTTCTAAGACGTTGAACAACAACGTGCCAATTTTTTTTTTTTTTTTTTTTTTTTTTTTAATGATTTTAAGTTACAAACTTTGGGTGCGCATTACATTTAACGGCACATTAGATTCGCGTAGTGTTGTTTAAATAATGTTTTGCATATGTCGATTGGAACCCAATTTAATGCTGTTATTTAGGATTACCAAAGTAACGAACTGGGCTATTTTAAAATTTTGTACTCAAAAATTCAATGTGGATTTAATTACGTAAATCTCGGAAGATTTGGCGGATACAAGTGTAAAGGGGAACCCTTCTAGTTCCAACAAAGAACAAAAGAAGATGCTATGAAGGTACAAGGAAATGGTGAAATAGTAGAAAATAGTGTGCAGGCGGTTACAAAATGTAACAAAAAGGTGTTAACACACTGTTTCATTTACTGTTCTTCAAATATAATTTATTTGCAACATCTCAATGCTTGTCATTTCACATTCATAACTCTTTAAAATTAAATTGGTCAACTTTTTTGCAATTATTTTGCATCGCAATAAGAAATAATAATTGTTTTAGACACTATTTATGATATATTGTGTGGTTTAATTTGCAAATACGGTCGATTAGTTTTGTTTTCCTATGGGAGAGCGAATCGCTCGTTAGCTGGTTAGCCGGGTCTCGGTGTTTAGCACGACGGTAAAACAATAAAACAAACCAACCATACAACAATACATAAACCGATTTAAGAGACTCATTGCTTACCAAATTATCAAATGAGGCGTTGAAATCGCCCGCCTTCAATATCCACACATTTTTATCATCTGTTTAGGAAATTATTCATCACTCACTGTAGTTCATTTAGAGAAACCGGACAATTCCTAACGAATGTTATCTTTGTGTGCAGGTTCGTCTTGAACAAGGCATTTTTTAATTTACCCCAGAGATAATAATCGTAGGCTGTTAATCGGGGAACTAAGGGGGCCGTAAATTCCTACTAATAACTCTTCCTTGTGGAAACACTAAATCAAACTTTGAATTTAGCTACACTTAGCACCTACAGATGTCAGCACAATAGATGGTCAGTCCATTGCTTCAAGTGCCATCTAGTGTGATGCCAAGGCATTACTTGGACTGAAATGTGCTATAATTTTGACTGGCGTCTAACCCTCAAACCCTTTCATTCTGGAATCACACACATAGTTTTAGTTTATTCCACAAGGTACCAGCAATGTTCTGTATAATTTAATATTGCGATGGCTAAAAGTACAAGTACAAAAGTACAAAATACGGACTCTGCAAATTAACTTTCAACAGATATAAAATTTCAGAGAAGTTGTTTATTTATTTAATATTCACTTAACCAAGTACATAACAGGAATGGCAAATTCAGAAATGCAAGCTTTAAACATTTTATTTGAAATGCTATCCATCTTTGCAGGGGCTTTAAGGGAGTTTTTATAGAATTGATTAAATTACGGATTTTTTCTTCCTGCGGGATAAATAAATATCCTAAAGGTTCAGTTTAATATATCTTAGTAATGGATTAACAAACATTGATGACATTGATGATAGTTAATAAATCTTAATTAACGTTTTACCAATCTTGTGATCAACTGTTACAGATTATATAATTAGGACCTGTTCTGCTTTAAGGATATTATTATTATTCCATATATAAAATTTGGGTATTTTTTTCTAACATAATTCTTTGATTTACTTGTATTTTCATTCTTAGGTTGCTAATATATTCCTGCTTGATCAAGTAAGCGTATATAATTTCTTAATTTTTTTTAAACTTTATTATATACTTTTTATTATTAGTAGCATTAACTTTATCATAAGCAGAGCCTGGAAGTTCAGGTATTTAATTCGGTTAAAATAGGCAGGCAAAAAGGCACTTAAAATACTGAAAAAGCCAGTTATATAATTACAATAGACATTTATTAAAAGTGGAAACAGAAAGTAATATCATTATTAACGAAAACAGATATTTAAGGTATTTCATTTCTTTATCACATATTTAAGTACTTAAAACTTACTTTTCTTGGCTACAAGCAACAAGATATTTTTTCAAAGCATTCATTAACTGTCATAATCATTCGCTTTTCATCATAGAAAAAGATCGTTCACTTCTATTGAAGTGATTGGCGAATGAGCAAAAGATGCGCAGTGGTTTCTGGTAGAGTTCACTTTCTGTTTATGCGATTATAGGGAAATCAGGTTAGTATCTCTCTTACTTCCGTACTGAACACATTGTAGGGGCGATTTATTGCACAGCTGTACCGCTCTCATCTTTCTCCCTTGCAATTGTTTGTTACATTTATGCAGCTGAGAACTTACCCCCCCAAAAATTTCCCAGAATTGTCTCGAACGAATTAATACAAGGCCATTCGCCAGGACTATTCAAATCTACAGTACTTCCCTCATCCTCTCTATTTCTGGGTATTGGTATACCCGAGGTAACCGTGCATTCCTAAAACTAATGAAGTTTCTGCTATTTAAAGAGCGTAAGTGAATGGGTTGAGCAGAAAGTTGTTGATTCCTTGAAAAGAAATAAATGTATAACAACATTCTCAATAGATGTTTTTGTGAGGTGAAAATGCCATTTCATTTTTATAACTTTTTTCATTTCCATATTTGAATTTCTTTATGTGCTTTTTAAAAAGCGCAAATAATCGCAGAAAAAATCCACAATGATCCTAAACAAAAAAAGTTAAACCTTAAAATGGTCAACAGAAGCCAAAATAAGGGAGAGGGATATCCCAAAATGTACGGAAACATGTTCATTTCTAGCTGACTCTTAAATATATCCACTCAAACATAAAAGGCATTTTGCCTAACTTCCGGGCTCTGATTATTATATTAGATGTAATCCAATTATGGACTATTATAAAGTTTTTGAAGCAGTAATGGGGCAGTGTAAAATAATATAGTGATCGAATATTAGATCAAAGTGTTTTGTAAGGGAATTACTGTATCAATAGCGCGCGCGCGCGCACACACACACACACACACACACACACACACACACACACACCCACACACTTTCATGCATTAGTTTATCATACACCATTTTTATACTGATATATTAATCACAAATAAGTTATAGTAAAACAAAGACTCGGGGCCTCTAAAATAAATGGATCACATGAGCTTTTATAATTAATTTTGTGGCACAGTGCATAAATCTCAAAACCTCAAATTGTAAACTTTTGACAATTTGTAAACTGAGACAACGGTCATGGAGACTTACACTGCACGAGACACTTTTTACAATGTACTACATTTTCCATTTCAGTCATTTCACAAAGGATTCATAAACAGAAAATCACTGGCAAATATGGCAATGACCTCCCATTAACGGCATATCTTAGTTACTCCCGCCGCGACCATTGCACCCATTAAGGAATACGTAAATCATACCCTACTGTTTAGGCCCTGAAGGAAAGTACAGAACACGTGGATTATCCGCAAAATACTTGTGAGCATACCTCTGTTAATATTTCTCTTTAGTCTTTCCAAAAACGTTACACAATTATACTTAAGGGAAAGGGAGCGTATTTCAAAGGGAATAAAGGAAATACGCTCGTAAAAGTAAACTCAAGTGCAGTCAACAGAAACGGGACTATTACAGGCGACTGCTGTGACCTTGGTCAAGCGCTCCCTGCGTTCAGTTGCGGATACAGGCCAAAAACAACTTTCGGTAGTAACCAGTAATAACCTAATATCTTTTCAGTAGCGACTAGCAAATGTGAGTCGGTAAAATTAACACTTACTTTTTGAAGACCACACACTGATCCAAATTTATCATGCTCATTAAATAATGATATTGTTTTGGAAAGGTTAAAATGATTTTTCCCCTTTAATTTTTTGGCACGCAAGATATTAGCACAGTTGTGCGTTTCATTAGTTGTCATTATGAGCTGCTGCATTACACGTGCTTTGTTGCACCGTAACAAATACAGAAATAAAGAATGAATGCGGAAGGCGTGCTAGTTTCACCTGGAACGCAGTATTCTGGCAAGGGGTGTATCGCAGAAATATGGAACATGGAGATATCTCTCAAGACGATATGAAGACGTCTTGTATTGGCCCCGAGGTCAACAGTCCCGCTTGTTACCATGGCAACGCTTTACTCAAGGAGCAGCCGCACATGGCTGGACAAATCGATTCCAGCACATACTGCCCTTCCACGCGTCACATCGCTTCAAATTAATTCCTTGCACAGCCCGGGCTACACCTCGCTTTGCAACGCACCTCAGGCACGGTGTTATCTCTTTCCCTGCCCTAGTCTATGGGCTCTTTTACTCGAGAAACTTTCCAATGTATGCTTTTCTTCCGATCGGAGGCACATATCTCTAGTCTCATTCGTTTGTGTTTACATAGTGACTAATTCTTACAACTCTATGCTTGTAATAAAAGAAAGGGAGGGATATTGATAATTCCGGCACAGGTTCGTCATATGGTTTGTAAGTGCAAATCGCCTCTTTTCTAAAATATAGAACCTGCGTTCAAAACGCGGGGATTCACCGAAAATGCCAATATATTTAAGGAATTTACAATACGATTATTATTATTATTATTATTATTATTATTATTATTATTATTATTATTATTACTACTACTACTACTAAAGTCCTCTTTAACATCTCAGGTTACCGCCTCCCATTCAATTCAGGGCGTGAAACCGCTGACAAATTTTGCTCAGAGGCCTCCTCTTTCAGGCTTGAGCTCCGTTTTCGTGCCTTAGATCTATGACACGGGACACGCGGATTTACTTCCCTTCCGAAGAAAATCATACTTTACTTCATAAAAAATCCATTGACCTTAGCCAGGTTTGAACCCGCGACCTTGGATCTACGTGGCAAGTTACCACTGGACCACCTGGACCAACAATACAATACGTATGTTGATATAAATATTTGGAAAGGTGAATGAAACAATTTATTTTTGCATAAAGTTTTTGTTACATACCACTGGGTCGGATATTTTGTGCCTTTATAACCTTTACTGATGTTATGCACATTGACACAAGAAATCAACTTTCGGTGGCAGTTAATAAAATTGTGCGCAAAGGATGTTGTCTTGGCATTTATTACATTTGAATCAGTAACAATTGCAGTAAACACACATCACTGTGGCATTAACGTAAGGAATAAAGCAAATACTGGGTGATTTTTCCTTCTCGGAACCGCTCCATGTGCAGCTGTCCGCAGTTGATCGAACTTTTAGTTCTCAGCTTGAAAGAAGCCGGGGAGCTGGAGGGGATGTCAGTAAGAGTAAACCTAGGAACGTATGGGTATGTTTTTGTGAGTTGTGCGACTGTATTAAGTATTAATTACTGTGTAAAAATTACGTTAATGTGGCTCAATTTAGTATAGGAATTCTATTTATTTTATCTAAGTGAACCATACACCACGCTGCAGCACACATTTCAGGCAGCACCGTCATATATTATTTGTTTTCTTGTATGTGTTTCTACTTGTTTTGAGGTTAGATTTTCGAAGGTTGCATGGCCACTAATATGGAATACTAATAACCGTCCTCCAGGGATTACAAGCGATGCAGAACGCAATAAAACAAGTTGAGTTGATTTGTTTTATTTGCGGACGCTCTTTAACGTCTCAGGTCATCAACGTCACATTCAATTCAGGGCGTGAAACGACCGATACATTTTACTCAAAGGCCTCTTCTTTCAGACTTGAGGTTCTTTATCGTGCCGTAAATCTACGATATGGGACCTACGGCTTTACTTCCCTTCCGATGGAAACCATACTTAGGATTTTTACGCCCCAAAAAAATCAATCGACCCTGGCCGGAATTGAACCCGCGATCTTGGGTTAAGGAGGCAAGTACGGTTACCACTACATCCCCAGGACCGAAACAATAAAACAAGCAAGAGAAATAAGATGCGCTTCCTTCCAAATATTTAAAGTGACGAAAAGATATTAATTAGGTTGGCAAATTAAAAAAATTCAGCAAAAATTGGGTCAAAAAGCAGGGGTCCTGAAATGGATGAACAATTACTTCAATATGCTCTTGCAATAGAGAACAACTATTTTTAGGCTAATAAGAAGAAACTTGTAAACCCATGACATTCCAGTTAGCAAAAAGAAACAATCTCGCATCATTTTTAAGTGAGACGACAGGAAGAGTGCGGCTGCGAGTTTTAATGAAGAGACAGACACTGGATAGGATATCTTTCAGGAAACTGATTCGCCAGGGAAAATATTATCAAGCTCTTGTGTTAAATGTACGAACTATGGACACATGAATGTGATAACTGAAAAGTAAGTAAATTACACACACACACGCACGCACGCACGCACGCACGCACATCCTTCTTGTTAGGTTTACATGCAATAAATTAGCTTCATCATTTACTAAACTTTTAGCTGTATTTCATATTTGCACGTCGGTTCTGGTGGTGTAGTGGTAATCATAGTTGCCTCGTAGTCCCAAGATCGCGGGTTCAATTCCGGTCATGTTCGATGGATTTTTTCAGGTGTAAAAATCCTAAGTATGGCTTCCTTCGGAAGGGAAGTAAAGCCGAGGATACCATGTGGTACATTTACGGCACGAAAAACAACCTCAAGCCTGAAAAAAGAGGCCTCTGAGCAAAATTTATCGGCCGTTTACGCTCTGTATTGAATGGGGCGCTGTGAGCTGAGATGTAAATGCAATTTCTTTAAAACAATATGTATTTTATAAATTTTCAGTTAGTTACTCCATATTCTTTAAAATCTTGATGTGGCTACACATTGTATAGTATTTCATAAGCGTTTTCCTAATTACTTTATTAGCAGCAGCCGAAAATAAAATGGTATTGTGTATCAATAGTTTTTACAAAAGAATAGCATGATCCACGTTACCAGGCACCATTAAAAAAATCAAAATACCTTACAATTTTAAATTTAAGCATCAAAAGGCATGAACTTTCAAAGCTAGGGGTCGTTGGGTGTGAGGTGTTGAAACCTAAAAATTAATCAACACTGTTTTTAAACTTTCTTCTTGGTATCTAATTTGACGTGTTTTAATTAAATGAAATTAATTTTAAATAAGCATTTATTGAGACTGGAAGTTTTGAAATGAAACTGCCGTACACCTCTAACATGTGATCTCGGCGGCCGAACTCTCAACTGTGGTAATTACAGCAGAAGTAGCTTGGTTCACACACGACACCTTATCTGTACATTTAATCTCTCTAAACTGCAACATTTACGCAACGTGCTACCTTCTAGCTTACCCAAAATTGAAAAGCCGCAAAGAAACAGAATCATCGCCAGGCTGCGCTAATCGGACGTTTTCATTGCGATCGATATATCGCCATCTGCTGGAGCAATTTCCGGTTCCCCAAGAGGGTTTTATAAAGCATCGCCTGCTGGAAGCGTGCTGTTTATTGCACGACGGAGCCCTCAGAATGCGTTGTATGTGTGGCCTCATTTCTCGCAGAGTTCGTCAAACTATTGGATGAGAAATCTTGCCTAAGCGACACTCCCCTCTTTGTTTAATTATACTCGCATGAAAAACAATGGTCATTATGTGAAATTATGTTTTATTATTTGTTTTAATCATGCGTTTTTTTATACGTTTTCAACTAGTTCTGCACGTTGAAGTTAATATATTGCATGTTGTTCCATGCATTGTGTTCACTAAGAAAATCATTTGTGAAAATGGATAAGAAAATCGCATTACAATTTTTAATCTTTATCAGAAAAGTTACTTTGCTTCCCAAATGTTCAAAGTGAAACTGAATAAAGCGCATTAAAATTTACTACAGGGGTACACTATGACGATAATACTGAAAATAGAGTTTGATAAACAAAAGAATTGAATCCCTTTAGAACTTCAGCTTTTAATGTTTCGCTGTCGTCAAACTCTTGAAGTGAAGGAAAACAGGGAAACCACTGAGTGCGAGATCTAGGCTATATGGTGGATGCATTAAAGGTTCCCATTGATAATGCTGAAAGCTCTGACAGCGGTGAATGGGTCTGCATTTTCATGAACGAAAACAAATGTTGATGACGGCTTTCTACGTCTACGGTTTTAAATGACACCCCTCAGGTTAGAAAGCGCTTCAATTGCGCTGCAATTGTTCCTTGCTTTATAAAATTCACAAGGACAGTTTTTAGTTTTATTGAGTTTTGGTCTCAGAAATCAGTGATCACAGACGCCATACTGAAGTCTACTTGAATTATTTTCTTGTGTGGTGAAGTTGAATTGATGCCACTCTATGGATTGTTGTTTTGGTTCAACAATGACGTACGAGATCAGTCAAAGAATGCACGTGCAGCTTCAATTCTTTTGTTTTTGTGTGCGACAGTTTACATCATTTATGATTTTTGTTAACAATTCTGAACAATGCATGGCACATCGATAAATCCACCTAATCTGAAACAGTTGATACCTTAAACCCGCTGCAACATTTTTGTTCTTCCATCCTCAAAATCTTCTTAAATGTTTCATCATAAGCGTTTCCATTTTAATGTAAAACGTTCCTTAACTATGTATATTTAAGCAAAACACACTTAGTATGTAATTTTTCAACATGCAGCTTTCGATAGAGCATGCCGAACATCTACTGTAAATATCAGCATACAAAAACTAACCTTTTCACACACCCTTCACCCTATTGTAAAAATCGAGGGGGGAAAAAATTAAGCCGCGTTCTGACTGTAAGGAAAAGCAACGTTCAAGGTTTAACAGGTATGCTAATGAGCCAAGAGCCCCCCCCCCCCAATAAATAAATAAGTTAAATGCTTCGGTTGACCCCAGTTCGGATAAACAGTTTCTACTGTACATGCGAAGATAAAACTCTGGTTGAGGAACTTGCGAAATTCACTCTTATTTATAATCACTTGCCGGCTCCAGACTTCAAAAATGCAATTCAGGCGACATGATTTTTCATCCATTGCTGAACTTCACACTGTTTCATGAGTCCTTATGTACATTTTTGAAGCATGTATTGGCCTATATCAGCCAAACGAAGTCTATCTATGAACCTTTTCGTCTATCCCAAACGGTGAACGAACCTGAACCAGGTTGCTGGTGGTATTTTCGCCCTGCTTCTCCCCTCGCCAGTGCACAGGAACAATAAAAAGCTGGAATATACCCGTTATAAAGGGACAAAAACTAATCTCCACCTTCTTTAATTATAAGGGTTTCAAAGTTTTGTTGAGCTGACGTAAAAGTTGAAGATTAAACTTCAAAGCTCTTAAAATCCTCTTCATATGAAGCACACGGACAAGAGCGGGGTGCGGAAGGGGAGTGGGTTATGCCTTGGAGTTTTCCTGAAGAGAAGAAGGAGAAGAAAGAAGGGAAAAAAATCCTCGAAATCTCCCGTGTGCAAATAAATCTCAATATCAAAGAAAGAGGAGTGGCTTTCGGCACAATTCGGACAGTGGTGCGCTCTAGCGTCTGCTCGAGAAATCTCAGCGGAGTGGCGAAGATGGAAGTTGGGAGCAGTGACGTAGACATTCATCTCTCTTGTGCTATTTGCAGTGAACGTCGTCACATCATGGTGAGGGACCGAAAGGAACATTTGCATGCTAACCCAGAGCTTAAATATGTTGATCACTGAAGAGCGAAATTACATAATGAAATTGGGTGCCTTTGGTTAACTTATTTGCAAGCAGCTTACAAATTTAATTTTCCGTATACAAGTAAGTGACATCCCAAATTCTTTCTTTTTGAACTACTTTCCAAAATCAATCATAGAAGCTGCCCAGCCATGCTTCTTCTGGCTTCTCAGCTGTCCCTTAACGTTGGAAATAGTAAAAGTCATGGGGAGCCAGATCTGGACCATATGGTGGTTCCTGCAGGGATAGAATTATTTTTAATTGGGTTTGAGGAGGTGTCGGAGTGGAGCACAAATCCTCGCAACTTCAACTTTGGTCTTATTTCTTCCAGTAATTGAAGATTCCGGAGAGGCAGGCGTGATGCATCAGCAGTCAGTGGTTGTCTTTCCCTTCTTCCAGTAGAACAGTCACACTCCCAGACAAGAATCTGCAAGGTCTGCAGTGAGGCACGCGATCTACTGCATTCTTTACTCCGAATCATATGGATATGACTTTCGTCACTGCGATGATGTTGAGAGTTCCACTGTCACAGCGAAGGATCATTTCCTGGCAGAATTCCAACCCGACACTCGCTTATCTACATAAAGGCATTTATGCGGTGAATGAATGGAATCGTCTATCTGTAGATCATTTTTCACCATGGCTTCCTCAAGAGTGATCTTTCTGAGTTGTTATTCCTCAGGAAAAATGCGCAAATTGGTGACAAAAGAATGCATAGTTCAACGTTCTCATTTGCTGGGGATGCACTTAAAATAGGGAAGCATTTTAGTATGAAAATACGTTCGAGTCATCATCTAAGAACAGCACACAACAATTAATACTTTGCTGTAGCTGCAAAAATGAAATTCTTGAAGTGTTTATTGTTACACGTTCTTGTGGTGTAAACAAAGAACTTGTATTTCTAGTAGTTTATTTAAAATTTCGAAATTTAAATACATAGAGAAGCACGGAGCACCTCTCGAGATTGTCGGTCCTGGTGGTGTAGTGGTTACCATACTTGCCTCCTACACCCAATGATCGAACCCGGCCAGAACCGATGGATTTTTTCGGGCGTAAAAATCCTAAGTATGGCTTCCTTCGGAAGGGAAGTACAGCCATGGGTCCCGTGTCGTACATTTACGGCACGAATAAGAACCTCAAGCCTGAAAGAAGAGGCCTCTGAGCAAAATTTGTCGGCCGTTTCACGCCCTGAGTTGAATGGGAAGCTGATGACCTGAGATGTTAAAGAGCGTCCGTAAATAAATGAATCAAAAAAAAAAAAAAAAAACACCTCTCGAGAATTTCAGTATAAACTGCACTCTCCCGGATCTATCCATTATCTTTCAATGAACAGAAAAGAAAATACAAAGCTAATAAGCGGATATGTGAGTTTTAGAATGTTATCTTAAAGGTTTGAGGCACGGATGTTAAATATTACACTTTTAACGATTTAGAAACCATCTTCAGTTTTGGAGTTATAAAATTAAAATCACAATAGATTAAATTCGTTTGAGCTTGATAACAACCACATCTTATAACTTCTAGAAATCAGTTACAAGATAAATGTACAGCTTTCCATTATGCTTTCAAACGACTTTACTGTGTGAATTTGGAAAACGTATATTCTTTATGCCTAACGATAGGAAACGAGAAAACATGAGGCGTAGCTAAACTACATAAGGCCTATCCACTTTTGTTTACGTCACTTCTGTTCATATAAAGTAATGTAAACGATAATGTATTTCAGCTCGAGTGCTGTTACAAACACCAGCAAACTATGCAGTACGCCACTGCTGGTCTACTGAATCCAAGAGCAGCTTTAATCAAAGGTCACTTTCACCTGTATTTCAACGCGAGAATACCTACATACAATGATCTACTGTCAAAAATGCAGTCCTGTCACGCCACTGATACCTCGCACTTGTTCTCTCTTCCCGCTTCCTTCCTTTTACGATCTAGCGTGCAGAGAATACCGGAATGGAACTCGGCACGGAGGGAAGTTGGGAATATATTTGTCATGTGGGAAATTTCGAAATAAGAGTGCTAAAACGGTTTTAGTGCCCGAAAACAACTCTGCTCTCAGAACGAATTTCTCTGCTTCCCGTATGATGTCACTAGCTCTTGTGAAACGCACAACAAAGTTACGGCACGGCAAACATGGCAGCTGTTCAGCGGCGTGCGGACTAGAGATGGAATCTCTTAGCAATCGTGTTAAAACGCTTAGTTCTTCTTCTATTCTATTTTTTTTAATGTTGTTTAACGCCCGTTTTTACTACTGACGCACCACAGGCGGTGAACACTGATAATACATGAGATGAAATGATAAATTGGGAAAGGATTTTTTAAGGAAGGAAACGTTCCTAAGTTTAGGGTACCTTCCCGGCATTTTTCAGTTGAAATCCTGGCGGGATTAGAACTCCAGACTTCCCGCTCACGAGTCTGCGCCTTAACGACCTCGGCCACCCGTGGTGATTTCTGTTTCATTGGGCGCGAAAAGGAAGTTTCCGACCACTTTAGGGTTTCGTTGCGAGTGCTGAGGACCCCGAGCATCGTGATTCTAACGTTACTCGATATACCTCGGTCAGAACATCGAATTCCTTCCCTCGTGAGCTACCTACAGAGTTACTCGCTAGAGGCCGAACCCAGCAGTGTAGCTGGGAGCTGGGCCGGATGACCCTATGCGTGTAGGTAGTGCATTAACTTTAGTACAAGAAAGAGTTGATTTTTTTTACGTACCAATAGATACCCATACACCTAATTGAAAACCTAAGGACCGTTTAACATGAGGGGTGCGGCTTCTTAGCACTGCAACTCTGTGCAATTTCAGTACGAAATGAAATTATACGAAAGTACCCTACAGCCACCCGCAAACCCATCCTTCCCTCATCGACACATTTTGAGAGAATTATCCAAGTGTACCACCTTCGCCTCTCAGCAATCTAGTGAATCAAAGGCAATGCCTGATCTTTTCTGAAGAGTCCAGCAAGAGAACTAATAGAAGAACTAGAAATCCTTGTCAGAAAATTGTGACAGCGTACCAGAAAGTTGAAAGAAGCAAATCCGGCAACCACTAGTGTGACGACCCCTCACGCATCAGAAGACGAGTATCGAAATCGTGTCGACGAATTGTTTCGCGGTTACCGTCGAATCAAACAGCGAGAGATCGCCACAAAACTGAACATTTCCCAAGAAAGTGGGCAGTGCTGGGGTATCACAAGATGTGTACGGCTTGTGTACCACGAAGGCTGACGCAAGGGAAAGCAAATTTGCCCAGATCAGTTGGCCCGGTATGAGCGTGAGTGTGAGGCTCCTCTCCAGCGCATTCTCATTTCAGGTAAATCATGGGCGCATCATTTTGACCCCGAGGGCAAACGACAATTGATGGAGTGCCGCTACAGCACATCGCCACGTCCCAAGAAGTTCAAGATGGCTCATCTGCGGTGATTTGGGGATTTCCAAGGTGTCGCGCTCCTTGAATTTTTGGAACGGGAAACCACGCAAAGCTGTGGCGCCATTGAAGAAGCTCCACGCACGGATGCTTTACGTCCGGAAGGATTCAGATCTTATTCTGCAGCACGACAACGCTCGCTCGCACACGAAAGGGTTGCAAAGCCTGCATTTCACGGAGGCTCTACCGTACCTTCGTATAGTCCTGACCTTACACTGTGCGACTTGCACCTCTTCCCGAAGATGAAAAAGCATCTTAAGGGACTTCATTTTGGTTCTGACGACGAGATGAAAGCTGCCATTAGAGTCTGGTGTTGACAACAACCATCGGAATTATTCTCTATACGTTTGCCCGAGTAGTCGCGGGTTAGCGCAAATGCGTAAAACGGATGGGGACTATGCATAGTATTACACAGAAGAAACATGCAGCTTTCAGATACAAAAAGAATTTTGAAAATCGGTTAACAAATAGCAGGGTTGTGACTATGGAGACATTGCTTTTCAATCCCCCCTCATAATTACTTGAACACTATTCTGCATCATATTTTGTTACCAGAAACTGGGAGTTACCACTAAATGGTAAACCGAGGGGTTTGAAGAAACAAAACCACTTAAAAATACTGTCATAGACCACTTACTGTCGATATTCATTTTTCCATAAAACGCCGCAGTTGACCATTTGTGGTCTCTGAAGATAAATACCATTTCGAAAGCACCTGCACAACCTAGACTGGAGTAGCAGATGGCAAGCAACCGAACCCTCTAGTGAGCAACTGCGCCATGAATGTTTTCTGTGCAATGTCATAGACAAAACTGTACGGGCCATATTTCTTCTGTGAGAAGACTGTGATGGGTGGGTACATCTTATCTGGATATGTTGCAGCTGTGGCTGTGTTTCCGGGGATTTTGTATTCCAACAAGATGAGGCATCCGTCATTGGAACATCAAAGATCGTCGCTACCTAAACGACGAACTTCTGCATCGCTGGATTGGGTGTGTTGGTGCGGATGATGTAACTCTGTTCCCTTGCCCCCACCCCCCAGATCACCTGGTCCAACGCCTTGCGACTTCTTTCTTTGGGGGTACATTAACGACCTTGTTTAGGTACCCCCACTGCCAGGAACACTAGTAGAGCTCAAGGAACGCATCGATGCTGCCATGATAACCATTAACAGGATGATGGTACAAAATGTGTGAAAAGAGCTCGACTACCGCCTGGACATGTGTTTTGTGACTCAAGGGGCACACAAAGAGAAAGCTTGGTGAGTTGACGGTTCTTATCATATGTCAATCATATTTGTAAGTTTAGTACTTTGTAAAATATATCTTTTGAAAACGAATGAATCATTTATAGTAGCCGTGTGTATTTCTAGAACAGGAATAGACTCTCAGGTTCGGTCGCATTTATGAAAACCATCTGGAGATCCTCTCCTTTGCCATAACTTCGTAAGTTATGTAAGGACATGAACCTTAATCCTTTCTGGAACTAATAACAACAGAGTAAATGCAACGGCCCAGTGTTCAAAAGTACGAGACATTCCTGGGGCTAAGAGGCTAGAAAGTGAGTCCACTAACAGCGTTCACGGAGAGATGCGTGCACTGAAGATGTTGCGTGCTTCTGACTGCGCACGATGGGGGTCTCCATAGGTTGGGGAAATGTATTCGCGTGTTTCCTCTTGAACAGCCCCCGTACTCATAAATGGATCATAGAAAGTAATAACTTTAAATAATAA
This sequence comes from Metallyticus violacea, assembly GCA_030762175.1. Taxonomy (NCBI): domain Eukaryota; kingdom Metazoa; phylum Arthropoda; class Insecta; order Mantodea; family Metallyticidae; genus Metallyticus; species Metallyticus violacea. Next base: position 20,264,056 of record CM060831.1, on the reverse strand, counting down.
AAAAGTATCCGTTTTCTCTACGTTGTTCACAGTGATAGCAGTTCGGATAATATTACTATGTCCATATAGGCCTGGGGTGTACTCACACAGAGATAGACACTGCCCATGTTAGTAAAGTTTTATCATGGGTTCCTTCAAATGCTGGTTGGGAATTGGATAATATTCTACATCTGCCAAACGAGTGAGGTTTACTGATCAGCTTTTTTCAGTATGCAACAGAGAAAGTTTCTCAAATTTCGAGATGTATAGAGTTAATGGACACTATGGAATACTTTTTTCATACATACATTTTTGAGTATATCAATGACTAACAAGGTGACAGCACCGGCGTTCGCGAAAACAGTCCACTGTTACGATCGACATGAAGATATACGAGGGTAATTTGAAAAGTTCTTTGAAAGAAGCACAAACATGAGCTTTATGAAATTATTCAACGTAGTCTCCCTTGACAATAATACACTTTGCTCAGCAGTGCTCCAAAAATCTTTACCCCATCACGAAAGTCAGAATTCTCCAAGCCTGCAACACGCCTCAACTGATAAACTGTCCATCGAACCAAAATTTCTTTTCACCTAGGACTTTTTGTCAGTTTAGGTAACAGAAGGAAGACCCGTGGAGCCAAATCAGGAATAAAAAGCGGATGTGGCAGCAGATCGTACGCCTTTCGCCATTACAACGATACGTGTATGAGGGCGAGCATTATCATGATGTAAGATGCCTTCTTATTGATTTAACCCCGCTTTTCTTAGGTATTTTTGTCTGCAATAGGTCATAAAGGTTAGCATAATATTCTCCATGCAGGGGAACGATAATCAATTAGCAGTACACATTTGACATCCCAAAAAACCGAACGCATGATCTTTCCGACCGATTTCACACGCCTGACCTTTTTGACGGTGCAGAATCGTGACGCTGCCATTGTTCAGGCTGCTGTTTTGTCTCAGATGTGTAGTTGTACATCCATGTTTCATCATTGATCGCAAATCGACACATAAGTCGGCGGGATCTCTGAAAACGGGACAAACTTTGCTGAGAGATTTGCACTCTGATTCGCTTTTGATCCTGAGTCAGCAGTCGCGGCAGCCACCTTGCCGATCATTTTTTCAAACACAATTCTTCCCTCAAAATGTGAAATAAAGACTCCCCTGAAATGCCCAGCGTCAGCAATTTAGTACACCTTAAATCAGCGATCCTCCAGAACCACGTTGTACACCTTATCGATAATTTTTCTACGTGGAAGTAAAGTTGCTGGTCCCGAGTCGTAGATTTACGGAATGTAAAAATCGAATGGGATCCTAATGACGAAAGCTGTTAAATTGAATATTACAATAAAAAATCTATTGAAGTATTCCGTGAATATTTCTTTGAAGTGGAAGGTGCACTGCCAAAAGATAAAGATCGACATGCTAATGTTTCAACAGCTTATAAAACAACAACACACCTGAATTTTTGACGGGTATAAAAGCCGATTTTAAACATGCAAAATCCCAAACTGAAGCATTTCGGATTCTAATGACATGCCTCAAGGTGACCAACAGTGAAAATCCGCCACTCGCTCTGCTCCAGAATTCAAACCCCTTTTTCTTTCCACGCTTGCTTGTCTTTGAAGCTTAAATAAATGAGAAAATCTGCAATTCAAACTTGGAGGCAAAATGCCCGAGGCAGTGACAAACCCAGTCCAAGACGGATGATGACTTATTTAAAAATCCTGCTCCGAGGCCTTCCTTTTCCTGCTGCGTCAGAACGCTAGAGAAGGAGAAGCTAAAAAATGCATGCCCTACATCCTGCTAAATAACAGAAACACCTGCATCCTTTTCCAACTGATATACTGCAACTAGAACTTTGGTCGTTTCCGCAAACTTTGTCTAGGATGGAATTTCATCACGCAAAAGCGTTTATCATCAGCTTGGAACATGAGAAACGGCCTTTGTCTCCACAGATCTTGCACAAATGTTACTATTTAAACACCACTTTGTAAGTTTTAAGCGATATTAGTTCTAAGAAGATAACACCACTTCAGCAGTTTAATGTCGTGCTGAACTTTTCACATTTGTTTTGCTTCGAATTTAATTTATTTTTCTGATTATTGTCGATTTGTTTATTTACGGGCGCTCTTTAACATCTCAGGTCATCAGCGTTCCATTCAATTCAGGGCGTGAAACGGCCAATAAATTTTGCTCAGATGCCTCTTCTTTTAGGCCGTAAATCTACGATACGGATCAACGATTTTACTTCCCTTCAGAAGGAAGGCACACTGATTATTTCTCCGCCCGAAAAAAAAAAAAAAATCATCGACCCTGGCCGGGATTGAACCCTCGATCTTGGTTCTACGTAATTTGTTAATGTACGAGGGGGGGTTGATGGTTTGTATATCAGCCTACATTTCAAAACTACCCTGATTATTTAATTCTTCTTGCAGATCTAAGTTGAACACAGCAAAAGAGTGTTAAGAGTAATGTAGAAATTTTCTAAAAGAAAAATCGGCCAAACAAATTTACGATGATACGTTGGATAAATTAGGTGATATCTGCCACTTACAGTCCAAACAATAAATGGGGTTGCACATTTGAGCACAGAAGATGAACAACGTTCTAGGAAAATTGAAAATGCCATTTTAGACGATCAAAAGATATTTAATAAAAAATGTAACAGAGACATTAGCAATAAACAGCAAAGAACAGAGAGATTATTTAAGTTACGCGCAGCCTAAGCACAGTTGCTTTGGACACTGGGAGAGAGTTTTTTGGCCATAATCGGCTTTTGAGGGGGAACGTTCATAGGCAGTCAACATTAGCACCTCCCTGCCTCCCTCCCACTTACCCTTCGAACTCATACTTTTTTATATATAATACAAACAGCGTTTTTCCCAAAAAGTGCGTTTTTTACACATTCAAAATGTCCTACTTGTCATAGTTTCAGTTTAAATTAAATTAAAATTTACTAGAAGAAGCGACAGTATTCATTGAAATATCCTATAGGACCAAAATCTAGCTAATACCAATAGTAATTAATAAATATTTTCTATGAAAAATTATTAATTTTAAATATTAAATTCCTTATAGATTTAAAAATTATCACATTTCGTTCACCAAAACTATTTAAAATATTTTTTCACGCAGTTTTTATATATGATTTAAAGCTCCAATTGGGGAAAATGCCAACCAATTTTCTTAACTCATGATACACGTAAGACATTTTAACTATGGCACATATTTACGTAATAAAATTTATGAAATAATTAATAGCTCGCAAAATATTAATTAAATTTAAACTAAATTTGGAAAACATATTAATTTAACAGCAATGCAATTACAATAAAAATTTCAGAAAATCCACACAAAAATATGGAACTTTCAAAATTTACTCCCAGTGTCCCTTAACTTTTTTTAACAATGTTCAACGTCCATTTTACTGGGCCTTAGAGGGGGTTACATTGATGATACATGAGGTGAAATGCTAAATTGGGAAAATATTTTTTTGGGGGGGGAGAGGGGGAAAGCGTTCAAGGCTAATTTAAGGATACCTTTCCATATTTGCCACTGATGAGGACTGAGGAAAATCTGGAAGGAACCTCAATTAGAGAGTAGGATCCTGGCAGAAATCGAATCGATAACTCCCATCCTGAGCCCGCAACTTAAAACCTCTGGCACACCTGTCGTCAAAAAATTTGTTGAAAAGACGCAATATTTAGCCGTGTGAGAAGCACCATAGACTTACTTGACGCGAAAGACTTGCGTGTGAGTCATTTTGGTTGAGGGAAAGGCAAGTAGGCATTTGTTTGTGGAGCGAGACGCAATAGACTTACTTGTGAGGTAGGACAGGGCTGCAGAACCAGCGCGGCGTCTTCGTGGCGCTGTGGAGGTGGTTACAGCAGCTAAATCAGGGTGGTGATGTTGGTGATAGGGAACTCCCAGCAACTGCTTACCTGCAACACAAGAAAAAAAAAATTGCTCAAGTGTGCGAACTTCGTGTTCATATCAGTTAACTCCATGACAAATGATAACTTGGTCCAATAGTTAAGGGAAGTTGATGGCTTAAGTTTTACAGGCATTCACTGAAGAACTGACACCCCCTGGAAAAAGCTAGTAAACCAATCCAACCGGGAATCGAACCGCGTGTGAAGCGCAAACGCGTGTCTTAGCCGCACATAATACCCAGGAACATAAAATTTACAACGTTTATGACTCACCAAGTAATATCTAAACGGGACAGCTGGTTCAACCAGACTGGACAGGAAGATACATGTATGGCATTCCACAACAACTAAAAGTTGAACTTGGTTATTGATTACACGTAGCATTATAGATAACACTTGGGTGAAAACATGTCCAAAAAATTAGATAGAAAACCAGTCCGAAATTCTTTATCCGAAAGCAGGAAAAATACTGTGCACCCCCATTGATTAAAGAAAAATATGAGTCATTTCTTGAACGGAAATTTCTTCAAACTTCTACTCGAATTAGCGCGCGGTTCACAAGATAACTAGAAAGACTGTGTAGCCACTACAGCAATTGTGTTATATGGCACACAGTAAAGACCCTGACTAGTAGTTCTGTTAGCTCTGTGGCAGAGTGTGCTGTGATGTCGTGGTTAAGAGCGCAGGTTCGCGTCTAGACATGAAATACCTCTTTTATTTTTTAATAAATATTTGTAACATATTGTGACAAGTTAGTTTCGTAATATTGTTTCCATACACAACAAGCTTTAACCTTAACATATATAATATACGAGTTTCCGGTCTAACCATTTTTTAAGTATGATAAAAACCACTATGTTTCACTTTTTAATATAATTATCCTTTATTGCAATACACATTTCAATCTTTGAATTAACATTTCAATCCACCCTCCAAAAACAGGCAGAAATCTTGTCTGCAAAATGGACATAAACAGCATCCATCACTTCTTCATTACATTTAAATTCCCTTCCCTTTCTGATTTCAATAATGAGATATTGTATTTTATTGTTTATTTATCGTTTTAAATAAACCTATATCCTACATAAATGTCTGTATTAACTTGTGAATATTCATAAAGGTAGATATGGTATAATGAATATTAACCTCAAATACTCAATGTGAAGTAGTGATATATCTTTCACCACGAGCTGTTAAATGCAACGTGGAATGCCGTGTAACATAAATGCGCAACTACATTTCGTGACAGATTTAACGCTTATTTCAAAACGAATAACACTACAGATAACGAAGTGCACCCCAGGGCTAGTCGTGGTAAAGCAGCCCATGTAAATACAATCAATTACTGACCATTTTCAAGTTTCTCAGAAGTTTAGCATAATCTTGTTCTAGTCTCGCTTAGTTAACCTTACCGTAGGTTACAAATGTGAACGGAAAATGTTCGGGGAATGATCAATTGCGATTTGAAATTGGTATTTTGTTGTTTATCTCATTGTTCTTTCGCTAGTTTAAAGTTGCTATCTTTAAAACCGACCTATTATTAACAAGTTCAATTTAACCTTCTGCAGTATGACTAATACCAACTGTCAATTTGAAAGTTTAATATTTGCCGCGTCTTAATGTAAAGGTAAGCATACCCAAAATTTCTATGTTGATTCGTATATATGTGTTAAATTTTATTGAGAATTGAAATATTTTCTTTGTTGAATTAGTATGCTGTCTGTGACATGATAGCCAATCACAATAATGTAGCCTGCCTTAGGCAAAAATAGTAAGGCTTTTTAAAGTCACTGTCAGGTAGAGGAGAATTAGGAGCTTTAAGAAGTTTTCATTACTCTTTAGGCTGATCTTGGGTTCAGTCAGTTTGATTAAGTTTGAGCCCCTCTGGGCTTTTGTACAGATCGGGATACAGACGATATCAATTCAAAATATAGAATTTCGCTATTTTTGTTCCACTCTGGTAATATGGAATTAAGTATTTATTTTCATAGCAAATACCATTTATAATAACTTATTATTTTTACAATGCGTTCTTAAACTTCTATAATCATATTTAAGTTTACGTGGGACCGCGAATGCAGTAATAACTTTTTATTTATAAAAGTTTTCCCTGATTTCTACGTAATTGTCAACTGCAGCAAACGGTACGGTATCTTTCTAGGATTGTACAGAAATTTTCTTGAAATGTCAACAATTCATTTCAAGAGAGACTCAGTCGGTCCTGGTGGTCTAGTGGTAACATATTTGCATCGTAAACCTAAGGTCGCGGGTTCGATTCCAGCCAGGGTCGATGGATCTTTTCGGGCATAAAATTCTTAAGTATGGCTTCCTTTGGAAGGGAAGTAAAGCCGTGGGTCCCGTGTCGTACATTTACGGCACCAGCCTGAAAGAAGAGGCCTCTGAGCAAAATTTATCTGCCGTTTCACTCCCTAAATTGAATGAGACGCTGATGACCTGAGACGTTTAAAGAGTGTCCGTAAATAAACCCCACCCCCCAAAGAGTGACTGATCTACGAGGGGCGTTCTAAAAGTATTTATTTTAATTAACCACATGTATTATTGACGTCTTTTCAGAAACATCTTTTAAAGAATTCCTTTCGTTCAACATGTTTCATAATACCAGACAAAGGCCGACTGTTGTCTTTTGAGTGTTAACACCTTCAGACAGTGCACTATAACGGCCCGGATTTGTTTGATTTCCGTTTCTTGAAACAGTTTTCTTGGATTTTGAGTTTCAAGATGGTGGTCGGCATTAAATGCGATGGAGACATGACATTCGTTTTCTTGAGTTGAGCTCGCAATGTCATCAAGTGGCTTAGGGCTGAAAGCTTCAAAGCTTGAGACGGGCCTAATTCTATATAATTTAATTATCTGGCACTAAGTACGCTTTGAATTTTAAACTTTTGTTTCATTTGGTGATTAATTAATTTTTGTTGGAGTGCCTGAAGGAGTTCTAGAGAATTTGAACAAACATCTTTGACAACTTCTGCACGCTTAATATAGATCATTTAATATAATCTTTCTTCTCTGAACTTTCGTAAGGCTTCTGCAAAGAGAAAAACGCACAGGAATTATGTATCGAAACCATACCATGTCACCCGATCGAAGAAGGAGAGAGAGAAAAAAAAACACTAACACAGTCACCTACCTGAATTTTTTTACTAAAATATGACAGCATAATGATTTTTATATTAATACACATAAAAGCATTTACTAAGGGATCAAATGAACAAATAATTAATCATTTTCCGCCATTTTTATAGCTTCAATGCAATATTTAAATGGAAGGTGAGCACTGTTGAAATGTCCAATATGCACGATCACGCCTACTTCTTCGTTAACAGATCTAAACTCACAATTTCATTAAATTTTATAATTTTATATCTTTCTTTCCGCATATTACGTTACAAACACATCTACTTTGCTTTATGTTGCTATCTAACTGCGAATCACATAGCTACGTACTGCATTTTCAATGCAAGTTCCAAATAAATAAATATTATTTTCATTTTGCTCAAATTTCAGTGAAAATTTCCATATACGCTCTTCAGATATGTGATAACAAATCTAGTTATAATTTTTTATATATACTTATTAGTTTTTGAAAAAAAAACAATCTTATAAATACAAAAACAGTATTGTGGGACAAATTATTAATATCCCTCCAAGTAATGCTATGAGCACAAAAATAATAAGTGGTCTAATAATCATAATAATAAGAAAGGAGAAAAAATATACTTATTTTTTGTTTCAATATTACTAGCGCAAGCAAGTTTTTGAAAATTGGCATTGTTTTGTAAATAATGTTATAAAAAGTATCTGAAAGTATTTACCATAAAGAAATGAAACTTTACACAGTACTTACAAATGGATGGCATAATTATATTGTGAACTAAGTTTTAACTTAGTTATAGCAATTAATTGAATTGGATTGTTAAAGTAAAAAATAAAAAAGGCCCAGAATTTAATTATATAAGTTCAAACAAAGCATTTCAGACACGTAAAGAGGAAAGTTCTACCTTATATTTGCAAGCCACAATTCTATGATACCTACTGTGAAAACATTAATAAAGTGAGTTCTTTAATTTGATTGGAGTTGTACCTATCCCAAAACTATGCCAATTTTATGTAATTTACTATTTTTCAAAGAGGAAGTGTTATTAATTACTGTGTGGTTAATAAATTAATTATCCTATAGTAAGCGTATAAAGGAAATAACACGATGGCATCGGGGAAAAGTTAGAATGAAGTTCAAAGAAATCTCTGAGAAAGCCTGCACAGGTATCAGGAATTTCGCAAAGCTCTGCGTGGAATGCCAATAAAATTTTAATATTAAAACCCTATAAGATAACTGTAGTTCAGGAATTGCAACCACGCAATAATGTGAGTAGAGTTAATTTCTGCGATTGGGTGTTGGATAATGTTAACGCTTGTTCTATTGATCCGCGATTTACTAATTTTATTATTTATTTATTTGTTTGTTCAAGGAGGAAGCATGGTTCTATTGACATGGGTACATAGCGACACAAAAAATAGATAGAGCAGTGCAGAAAAACCCAAAGTTGTCCACGAACTTCCACTGTGTGACCAAAAAATTGTGTTTGGTGTGCTGTAGAAGTCTATGCGCTTGAATTTAAGGGGCTATGAATATTCGACTACGCCGGCAAACAGCGTGCTTCCCCCAGCGCCAAGCAAATCTCCGTTGAGTCGGCCACGCGTTCAAACGAGGGTTCTGTATTGAACACTGCATGCGTCGGAAAAAAAAAAAAATAATAATTATAGTACAAAGAGCTTAACTTGCATCATTTAATGATAAAATTCAGACATACTCTTTATCTATACACTGCAAAGACTAGGGATGTTTCAAACAAAAGTATGAGTATATATAATTAATTACTATTCCACTTACTATTTGTTCATTTATTGCACTCAAAATTTACTGCAGAACTGCCCCTTTCAAACGATTATAAAGGAGGGGTACATGGTTAGGACCATGTAAAGCAAAGGGTAGTTTCTGTACAAAATGCATTCTCTTACAGTTAAATTGCTGGAAATTAAACTGGCGCACGACGGCCATACTGGGAGCAGCTGATCTGCCGGTCGATGAAGCGCCGACTAACGATTGCTGGCAGAACTAGCAGGCGTGTGACGTCACCGGCTCAAGGTCGTACTTCCGGTTGTTCTGTCGCTCCGGGACATCAGCTGATGCAGCCTCCCTGCCCCGCACACCACTTTCCCTGATACGAGTTAAGAGAAAGCAGCGGCAGGCTTGGCTGGGTCATACCCGCCTTTTCGGCACTGACCGACCTCGCCGGCTGAGCTGCGCGCGCCGCATTCCGCCAGAATTCCTTTTTAATTTTTTATTTATTGCAATAACGCTAATAAGGGCACGTTACGTTTGAAAATGAATTTCGATGGATACGCTCCATTTTATTGTTTAGTTTTTCGAGATATAAATGATATTAAAATAACATTCCAAGGGTATTTTATTTTCAGCATTAATCCCGATCTAAATTTGCTTCCCTTCCACGGATTTTAAAGCTCGTTTTTTCGTGCTTCATTACAATGTAAAAGGACAAAAGGAGCTGTTTGTTTATGTAAGACTTATAAATGCAGTTTCAGAAAATAGAGAAAGTTTAATCCATTTTGCTACATTTAACCAATCAAAATGAAAAATTCGATATTAAACAGTTTCAAAGGTTTGGCAAGTTTTAATAGGAATATTCTATACCTCGACGGTATATTTTAATACCAAATTACGTTTATACACTCGCTCAGATACTAGAATCTATACGTGCTTTATATATATTGTAACACTAAGAAACTAATATTTTACAGTACGCAACACAGTTCTTTTCATAACAAATCATGAAGTATTAAACTGCTAATTGCAGAATATTTTTCAGTCCTCCCATGACTTATATATAGCTAGAATTACGCTAATTTATTGAAATTCTATACAGAAAGCAACGAATAACGAACGAGCGGAGTGCCTTAGGCGTTAAGGCTTGGAGCTCGCATTTGGCATTCCGAGTTTAAAATCCTGGGGGCCGGCAATCCAGACCTTATAATTTGTCGTGGTTTCCTTTGTATTGGAATGGATATTTCCTATTCGGGAATTTGTTGCCCTCCATTACATTCCGTGGTTCTCTTACGGGGTCGAAACTGCCAAGAGAGGTGGGATGATGCTGCGTGCAGTGTGAAGGTGGCTTGCGCTTTGGAAAGATTTCTACCCTGACGTCTAGTATGGAATGGCGTCGGTGTGTTCTATGTGTAAATATTTAGACATATGTATTGTTTGAATCATATTTGTGTGCGCTTATTGGAGCAAATCGTCCGTTAAGTGAAAACGTCCATTGCTAACTTGAGTTAGACAATTCCAGAAATAAAGGTTTTACACTTTAACCTGATTGTTGGTTTGGAGTTTTCCCACCTAAATATGGATTGGCATAAGGATTGGGCAGTTCGAGACAGACTCGCAAGCAGATCGGACTATTACATCTGCTCTCTTCTCCCGCTCGGAGGAACTATTTCAAAAACATTTTAAAGTCATTTGCACTAGGTATGTGGCAATTGTAACTCTGTTAGTAACCTGTTTGTTATAATGGAATAAATGTATCATGTGATTCAATGTAATTAAAAAAAAAATCTTCTCATCTTCCTAGTGACGCGAATGTGATAATCATGTAACTGCTATTTCAGTAAGTTCTTATTCTTGGATGTCGCAATACGTGACATCCTTTGGTGGAAGATGTAACAACGCCAATAGGTTCGATCTGCTTGCGAGTCTGTCTCGAAATTTCCTGTCCTTAAGCTCAATTTAACTGCTCCGGAGAACCCCAAACTACCAGTCAGGATAAAGCCTAAGAGCGTTTATTTCCAGAACGCTTTACGTCACGCTAGCAACGGACGATTTTACCCCAATAAACACACTATAACGACTAAAATAATACATATAATTGAAGAAGGGCCTAACTGGCCAGAAATATATTTTTATTGTGATTGCTTCACTCTAATTCACAATTTTTATAAAACTCTACGATGCATACCAGTGATCAAGAAAAATAAACGAACCCTATGACATATTTGAGCACCCTATAAAAGAGTCATTTGTCTTCCTTGCACCGCAATCCTTAGTTTACCAATTTTTCCTATGTATACAGCAAATCTGCCTTACCTATAATTATATCATAATCCAATATTCCTTCTTTTTTCTGTTGCTACTAATGTAAGTGTCTGTATTTTTTACCTTTCTTGTCGCTTAGCTGCCATGTTTCATTTTCAATTGCGGATTACTTATCTTTTACGACTCTCTCTGCACTAGCTGGCACTATGAAATAGCCTTTAATAGCGGTAATGTAATTTACAACTCACCATTTCAACATCTAACGCAATAATCCACTGTCAAGCCTCTCATTTTACTTTCTTTCTGTACGCCCCACCATAGCACAGTTTTAATTTTTTTCCTTCGATAAAGTCGATTCTCTGCAGAACTGCCACAAGACAGGCTGTGTGTAACAAGTTAAATTAGCCTCAGAGATTAGCATTCCCTCGAATTAGTGCTAGTCGGTCATATTTGAACATAACGTAACCATAACCGCGAATGAAATAATTGCGTAAAAGGGAGGAAAGAAATACGAAACTTGTTATTAAACATGCTGTGAAATATCGTTGTCCAAGCGGCCACACAACCATTTTCGAAAAAAAAAAAGTAACCCGGCATAATAATTCTGCTACTAAAATGACTTTAAGAATCTCCCCTTGTTGTGCCGATAAACAAATGAATACACCAATCGCACTTTTTATGCTTTACGCTTGCGGGAACAAATTTGTTAATTAACTAATTATAAATTTCGTAGTTACACGTCATTTAAGACAAAAACACGTACATATAAATTAAGAATTGTAATACGGAAATAGGCAATTTTATTTCAAAGGGCGACCGTGAAGCTCGTATGTATTTATTCCAGATGGTTTTAGAGTTATGCGAATGGTAATAAGCAACCGTGATAAATAATACATTTTCACTTTTCTTGCTATAAATAATGTACTGTGGAAGGTTTAATCAGCGCATGCTTTACTTCCCTTTCGAAGGAAGCCATACTTACGATTTTTACGCCCGAAAAAGTCCATCGGTCCTGGCAGGTTTCGAACCCGCGATCTTGGGTGTAGGAGGAAGGTATGGTAACCACTACACCACAAGGGCCGACTAAGTAACATCACAAGAGGGTCTCAAAATATCAATAAATTCACGAACGTAGTGAGTGGATGAATTTATCTGGATAGGTTATACCCTCGAGTGACATTTAGTAGGACTATTTCACGAATTAAATAAGCATTTAAATATAATTACCCTAATCATGGCTTACAAAACTGTAATAATTGTACATTTGTATTATGAATACTTAACCTTTTCCAGCCATCTTACAACAGACGAATGTGGATTGTCAGTAATGCCAACAGAGAAGAGCCAAATACAGGTTTAGGATTATTTTATGAATATAATAAGATTAAAGGTAATATATATTTGAAAACTGGCGTACAGAATATTAACCCCTGTATAAAATGTTATAAATACTTATGAATATTGAATGCCTGCCTACCTATTCAGAAACCGTGAGACTGAAATAGACGAAAAGTCGACTATGACAATCGCTATACTGTTCTATTTACTAATACCAATTGAAAAAAATAAGATAATATTTTATCATTCTGGATAACGTGTTTATTAACGTTTTTTGTTGCATAATCATACATCCTTTGCAAAATGATTTTAGTTGAATAAGCAGAAAATATTGTTCTCAGCGAATACATATTAAGCGAGTTAAATGTACAATTATTGGAAACACGCCAGTGTGGATGCTCAGAAAATATAGTGGCGGTATACAGTTTTGGCTACGCTGACCACAAGACAAATGCACTTCGAATTTGGTATAGCTTTCGGATAAGTTCACTGCGATATCAGGCAGTGATTGGTCAAAATTCAATTTCCCCCATTTCGCTGGTCGATTTTGTGACGACGTCACATAAGTGAAATAGTCACTATAATAATGAGATGGAGGACGAACAGATCAATGTATGGTCTGTTGGCGTATTCAAGTGGGATTTATGGAACGTAAAAAAACCTCAAGTCTTAAAGAAGAGGCCTCGGAGGAAAATTCATGGGCCATATCACGCCTTGAATTGAATGGGGCGCTTATGACCTGAAACGCTAAAGAGCGTCCGTAAATAAATAAATAAATAAGTAAATAAATAGTAAGTGGTGCTCCAGTCCTTCTTTCAGTTTCTTTCCACCAAGAGAATTTCCCAACACTTCAAATAGATTTAAGTCTAATGTAAAAGAAATGTGGAAAATATGGAAAATGTGACTTCAAATCCATTTCGCCTTGTAATGTGAGCACAAGGTCGTGACGCTAAAGTATTTTCATCTTTTTATTAACAAGGTCTTTTACAACATTTTTGCCTTTAATTGATCCAAAAATTTAGTATAGCAACCTGCAATAACATGTTCCATTAGGAAGACAATCAATGTAGGTTATCTTTATATCCCAGAAAACTCATGTCATGATATTTTCGGCAGACTTTACAAATATGATCTTTCGTATTGTAGAACCATGATAGTTCCATTATTGTGTGCAATAGCGCATCACAGAATAAAATCAGTTGGATCTCTCTTAAAATGCGCCAAACTTTGCTCAGAAAATTGCATTCTCATTCACTTTTAATCGGTGCCAACAGGCGCGCGCCTTGCAGATAATTTTTATTACCTAAAACCTCCGCCAAATGCGTCACAACTATTCGCCTGAAATTCCTATAGTTTCAGAAATTTGACACATTTTGTCGCCGAACTTCAAATGACATGTGCACTTTTTGGACAATTTTCGGCACGGAGCAGATTTTTGCCGTCCACTATGCGGGTTATTCATGACTACGTTTGAATTCAATGATCTATTTGGAAAGAGTTGAACATTAGCACAGACTTTTCTGGAGTACTTGTCATGTCTCTATGAATTTCTAGTTCTATTATACTATTCATTTGTTCGATATTTTTCCTTTCACCAACACTAGCATATCACTCGATGCGCTGCCTCACTGAGCACAGCCGTTTTGTTGGAAGATGCAGTTATTGTTTTGAAACTATTGTTGCTCTGTGGGTCATCCGAAGAACTTTTCAAATTACCCTCATACACCTTATACGTTGTATTCCCCTGAAGAGATAACTGTTGCCCGAATGGTGAGATGTGCAGCAAAGTAAGGAGATTGACCGGGCCCAAACATGGCGGAACTGTTTGCTACGGTTTAATTTACAGTATTCAGCGGCTCTACATAAGCCAGTGCACAGCTATAATGAGCTCGCGGTGGGCTCAACTACGATGATGTATTAATTATAATTATTTAGTGCACCTTGTTTCAGATAATGAGAACAGAACAACTTGTTCACATCATGTGTAGGCGTAATCTGACTTTGTGTATGCTTGCCGTTGTTCCGTGCTCCATGCGCACAGCGCAGTTGTAGTTTTTAAAAGTGTTTCATATAAAATGAAATCCGTGCAGTGTTCAATAACCACAGACAACAGCAGTTAATTTCACTTGGGTATCAAATGCAACTTAATATCGTAATTAACCCACTTTAATGACATGTCTTTGCTGTGAAGCAAAGGCTTTAACTTTCTCTTCTTTATTGAACAAAGAGTCACAATGATTTTAAAACGCATTTAATATATAATATTCGAGATAAACACTAAAGCCAGAATAAAACGTTAGCTCTTAATGTGTACCGTTGTCTGTACGTTGTACGACTGTTATATCAGCTAGATTCCACATTTATCATTCCGTACAAACTGTGCATAAAATAATATTTTTATCATTGTCTACCGGAAATGTTATTTAAATACGTTACTTCGCTTTCTTTAACTCAGTGTCTTTTGTTTGAAGTACGGTTCTTGAATGACATTTTAAAAGTCTCTGTTTATTTGTTGCTTAAAACAACTGGACTTTTGATCTTCTGATGATTGAATAGCATTTAAAAATTTGACCAAAATTTGCATTGGCATGTCTCTATTTTAAAATTGCATTGTATTATATTTTCGAAGAAGGTTCCCTTAAGGTTTTACCAACAACCCAGAGTAACTCCTTACAAGGTCTGAAGCCCCACTGAGTTTCATCGGCGTTTATAGCTTTGGAAACAGTCAGAAGTAGCAGGATGCCAAACGTGGACTGTATCGGAGATGCGAGTCATGGTAACTGATTAGAACATGCTAGCACCACTTGTTCGCAACATAGCTGTTTTCTTCCTGCTTCAGATGGTAAGAAACAACTTGAATTTACAATCTGGAGCAATGCAAACCTTGCGTTTGGTCATCGAGAAGCTCCAAGGAATCCGTTTAACTGTGCTTGGAGTATAGCTTGGCGGTAAATTACTCTATTTAGCCTTCACTCTAGCTTGAATTGCTTTGACTCACTATGCTCTCCGGCCTGAGCAAACAGTTATTTTTGGCTTGCGTTCACAGCTTAATTCAGTGCGTCAGTCGTCTGGTAATAGCAGGTAGTTTCCGGATTCTTTGTTGCACGTGTAGAGCTGCCGCACAATAACTTGTAGGTTGTTGTTTCTTATTAATATCCCGGATTAAAGTCATATATCCAATGTTATACACTTAAGACTGAAATTCAATCTAACAGACCAAAGACTGTTCAACAATAATAATGGGATGTGTAGGCTTTAGTTTTGTTTTGTAGCATAAATAATTGTATATAAAGTTCTTAGATCAATTAAATGGCGTATAGAATTGTGCTTTTGGTTTTTAATAAATTTATTTTTGACAATAAATTCAATTAGAAAAATTTATAGAATTGTTATTGTTTAAATTCACATATTTCCGTTCCATACGAGCATAAAGAGAGTCGAGTGTATACAAGGCACGTGACCATACTGAGCCACAGGGCTCAGTTGATGATAATTTTCAGCTGTGAAAAAACGTTTCAAAATCATCCACACATATACTCCATCTTATCTATCTTCCTCTCATAACCTTAACATGTGCTCTGAAACCTGACACGCACTATTAATACATTACACCCAACATCACTTTACTCATCACCACTGCCCGTCTCTGGAATGCATTGTCACGGGATGTCAGAGACTGCCGAACTTTAGGAGCATTTCAAAAGAAATTGTTTAATATTATCAGAAATAATCGAAAGTTAATATTTTTCATAATTCATATTTACATATTACCATTCATTTATTTATATACTTCATTATTTACATTGTTTTACAGGTGCACGAGTATTGTCAATATTGTGGCTATAACTTCATGTAATTATTATTAGATTGGAAGAGCGGAAGAGAAGGCCTAATGGCCTTAGCTGTGCCACACTAAATAAATAAATATGACTCAACAAAATCATACTATGAGCGCAAGTTTACCCGAAACCAAACATTCAAAAATATGTTGTTGTTTTTTTTCAACTCGGTATATGCCACTGAAATAAAATAAGAAAATAATTTCGCTGATTTTCAGAAACCATCAGTACGAGCGTTCAAATGGTTCGACGTTAAGAAAAAATAAAAATTGCTGCCTTTAGAGAGATTTTTAAATGTTCGCTAATGTCGAGGAACATTTTATATACCATTATCTTACTTTTAACCGCTGGTTTTAAGAAATAACATCTTGGGTCAAAGTATTAAGGAAAAATAGGTTAAAAATCCAAATGTACGACTTTCCAGTAATGTACATACTTTTGTCTGTTATTTATTACTCTTATCAAGTAATTTTAAACATCCTTGACTTATGCTACGGCATTTAACTTCTTTTGTTTCTACACGTACTTAGAAGTTATTTTGAGTTGTTTACTTCTCCAAGTCAACAATGAAGGTCATCACAGGGCGCCGGGGTAACTGAAGACTTGGAAATAGTCTAAGTGCAACTGTCAGTACCACTATATTTTCCAATTTCCCTATGAACTTCCACATGTAGATTGTGTGGGTATGCTGCATCGCCTAAGTTAATCCTATGGCTTTTACCTGAGTGATCTTCAAGCAACAACTTAAAGAATTAACATTTTTGGCAGTGATAGACGATGATCTACTATGGCTAATGATTCAAATTTTCCTTTGCAGTCAACTTGATTTAGCTTTTTCTTCCGTATGCGCTGGCCGCGAACATCAAAGGATCGCCGCAACGGCATCCTCTTGTCTACAGACCATGTATTTCACGCCCTTAGAAACAGATGCAATCAGCCTTTGCAATAGCACCAACTTAAGGAAAACCACAGCTTCAATTATGGTGCATCGATCTAGAAAAATATGAAACAAGGATTACAAATAAACGTATGTCGCAAAATATGAGACCCGTAAAAATGAATAATCAATTTTGCTCTGCAAGCTAACGGCAGTATAGCTTAACGTCAACCCACCAGGACTGAAACTGTTCCTGTATTAAGAGAGTCTTGCATTTACGTTTGGGACTCGCATTTGGGAGGTTATTGTGATTTCCTCTGGTCGCTTAGGCGAATGATGGGACATATTTTCACGAATTTTCCCGCTCCTATTTAATATCATATCAATCCTTGGTTCTGTTACAGAGTGCCAGGACGAGGTAAGCTGTACTGTGTGACCGTGACTTGAGCGTCTGTCCCGATGTAAGGTATGCGAACCGCCCTTTTGAGCTCTCGCAACAAATTATGACGCAATTCAAACAGAGATTTGGGAAGCCACCTCCAAGAAAAGCAACGCTGTTAGCTTGGGAGAAACGAACGTTTCGTCAAAGACAGTCCACGAAGTGATCGATCACTTACCACATGGACTAAATGTTCTGGAGTTGCAGCATCAATCGAACGGTCACATCGCAAATGGACACGCAAACGGAGTATCATGTTCAACAATGCATCGTCTTATGACAAGGGATTTTCAGCTGAGATGTTTCGACAATGAACTAAGCGATGCTGATGTGAACAAACGTGGTGAAACACGCGCTTTATTCCGCCGTTATTTCCACAACAAGTCTTCTTTTCTGATTGTGCGATTTATTGCAGCAATCGGACAAAGGAAATTCCACATTTTACATTGGAATTAGAACATAATTCATAACACATGTTATGTTGCCGGCAAATGGAACATTTTTTGATCGGATTGCAGATGGAACAAACTATCTGTAGGTGCTTCGAGACTGGCTAATACCCCAACTAACTGAACTAGGAGCTTATGACAACAAAATGGCGCGCCGGCACATTTTGCGTTACCTGGTCGTGATTTTCTAAATGGTAACTTTCAGAAAGGAGGATTGGTTGTGGATTTCCAACATTACCTTGGCCTCCACAAAGTGCACGGGAATATATAAAACAGAAAGAGGCTACAAATGATGAACTAAAAATGTTGTGACGACCGTTTCATAACCATTACGCCGCAGATGTGCTTAAAATATCACAACTGTGCCGAGACAACGATAAACCCGTTATATCACTAGGTAAGTAGGCGTACGGCGCATCCTGTAGAGCTGACAGCACGATGTCTCTAGATGGAAGGTGTGTTGCATAAGATCTCCCAGGAAAGCGTTTTGTTGCATTCAGTCATTAATAATCCACAAATTTCTGCTGGTTAAAATAAAATTAAAGAGTATATCACACATTTTTGAAAATCGCAACTCTTTACAATATTTATTTTCTCTCTTCTCCTGCAAGTATCTCTCAAATTACCAACTGCCATTTCGCTTGACATATTTTTTGTCTCAAAAAATAAACACTAAATAAAAAGAGTGTAGATCGGTTGATGCACGGCCCACTTACTCAGAAATGGAACATCGCTGCTCATGAGTTGGCATGGAAACTGCACTTAACCTCGAACGGTACTGTCCAATTACGCCCTTACTGGAACTATGTTCTTTCGGCCATTTGGAACACACCTCTGCAGACCCTGCAGCCCAGACACGTCCAGGGTTGCCAAATAAAGCCACTTTGGCAACAGCGCCAAGAGACTACACAAGCCGGATTAGAGAAAAGCTCCTAATTACATTACAGGAACAGCCTTCCGCTAAGGTTTGCACGTGCACGGGCAGATTCCGGTCGTTAATCAACCATTTTTATACCAACTGTAGCCGTCACGATACCTACCTGCCAAGTTCGTGTTATCCATTAGCAAAGAGGATGTATTAAAACTTTATTTATGTTGAGTAAAACTGCAGACAGATCGATATTAAAAATGTGGGACTAAGAAATGGCTCATTAACACGTCTTGTTACCAACAAAGGTGCGAAGTGAGGGGTTTCTGAGGAGCACTAAGTTATATCATAAATAGCACCAGTTGTAAAAAGGTTCGCCAGGCAATAAGTTAAGGCATTGCTGAGTGATATTAGAGGAACAAAATTAGAATTCTTAAATCACATTTTTAAAATTATTATTGAGATTAAACCATAAAAATTGATGCTACACTGTTAATTAAATGAAATATATGATCACTGATAGACAAAGCTAAACCATGCGAGTATTTTTAAACATTTTAAAACGTAAGCATATTTATGAACTGGGTCGTTGATATCTCTACATTAACTAAAATAGAGAGAAATAACAAAACGTTTCGAGTTTTATTGTGTATTTAAGATGATGTTCATATATTTCAATAAAACAAAAACACGTTACTAAGCAACTATATACAATCAACAATAAATAATTAAATTTTTCATCGATTTTCATTGATTTTGAAATTGATATAAATGTTATTGTAGTAAAAACATGTAAAACAAACTTTTTTGAAGGCTACTACAGAGCACTCTTATATGCAGATATAATTTTCAAACACATATTAAATTAATATTTCACATTTTCTATCTTCATTTCATCTTTCATTAAATATAAAATATATGCCGTTAGAGCTATTTTTAAATTCTGAGTTTCAGTTTCCACTCCTAATATCTCGATTTACCTGATTTTCAGGAACTATTTTTCTTATTTTATTTAAGTGGTATATGCCGAGTTTCGTTGCGAAAAAATAAATAATGCTACTCCAATAATCCGATTTCACTTATTTTTAATTTTTTATGCACTTTATTTAAATGGTATATACCGAGTTCTTTTGCAAAAAACCAATATTGGTACCTCTAGAACGATTTTTAAATTTTGGATTTCAGATAACCCCCACTCTTATTCCCTGTTTTTCAGAAACTAGTTTTCTTATTTTATTTAAATGGTATATAAGAAGTTTCGTTGCGAAAAAATAAATATTAATGTCGCTAGAGCGATTTTTATATCTTGGGTTTTAGACAAACCCCCCTCTTAATACTCCGATTTCACTGATTTTTAGAAACCGTTTTTCTTCTTTTATTTCAATGTAAAATGCCGAGTCTCTGCAGTCATAGGGCGATTTTTAAGTTTCGTTTTAACCCCACTCTTTTCTCAGTTTACGCCATTCCTAATGGCCTGGTTGTTCTGATTTTCGGAAACTCTTGTTACCGATTTATTTTAAAGAAATATACCGTGTTTTGTTGAGAAAAAAATTATGGCAGCTAGAGAGATTCCCCCCTCCTTTTTCCCCCTCTTTAGGGATAGGTTAGCCCCCTTGCCCTATGGTACAATTTTGTAGTTAACGAATTCGACGAACCGTTTGTTAATTGACGATTATATGCCGAATTTTGTTGAGAAAAACAAAAATTGCGACCTCTAGAGCGTTAATGGACATGCATGTATCATTCCTCGTCATTTTCGGTGCCTAGTAAGCAGGATAGATGGAGATTTTAAAAAACATTCAAAAATCATTTTATGGGTACAACCGCAATAGCTACGCTACATTCCTTCGGAGTTCGCTAAAAGGTATAGTAATGAACACACTGTTGGATAAATTAATTTATTTATAAATATTGGAAGTTAACACCACTCTTAACACTTGTAGCATTAATTAAAATTAATTTTGTTTCATGAATATGTGAGGTGAAAATATCATCATTTGGTGAGAGGGGTAAATGCTTTACCGCCGTTCCCTCTTGATAACCAGTTTCCCTCTCTTAAACAAGAAAGTAATACTATTCAGCCTCAGCCATCAAGTAGTCAAAGCATTTTATCTTTTTAAAAAACACTAAATAAATCACTGATACTCTAATTTTGCTTTTGTCTCACAGCAGGGCAACAGAAAGTTCTTACCGTGCGAGGATTCGAATACAGAATTACACTTTTTAGTTGCTTCCAATGCCGTCATTTGTGGAACTTGAGGAATGTCGACCACGCCAAGTCCATCTGTGGTTTGGATTCTGCTTCAAGTTTCTCTACAAGACATTAAGTAGGTTTAAAAGCGAATCCTGGATGCCTAGATGTGTTCTTTGGAATCATTACTAATTCGCAGCACTCTTGTTTTTTTCTACAGACACGACTGTCTACTGTTTGTGCGTCGCATAGCAACTCACTGGACATTGCTCCCAGGTGATTCTAGCCAGAGCTGCTGTCAGCAGTAAGGAGGATTACAGTAGCGGTGAACATTTTCTAGCTGATTCAGATACTCCTCATACATAGGGATGCTTTGCTTATAGAATAATACC
Organism: Metallyticus violacea; assembly: GCA_030762175.1. Lineage (NCBI taxonomy): Eukaryota > Metazoa > Arthropoda > Insecta > Mantodea > Metallyticidae > Metallyticus > Metallyticus violacea. The sequence continues at coordinate 20,242,621 of CM060831.1, read as the reverse complement.
AGAAAGTAACTGCTGTTCACACCTGTATTTGAAAGGAACATACCTTTTTCAATTACTTCAAGAATTCTAAAATGTTCTTTATCTTTCTTTCCAAAAAGAGATAATAAAAATGGGGATGCAATTTTAAAGGCCGATATTAAACATTTTAAACAAAAATTTGGAGTCTTATATACCGTTTTTTCATGGTTTGGTCGCCCGTTTCGCAGTAGATGACGGGTCGGCAGTCAGAATGGTAAATCCCGGCGATGCGATTGTGATATCAACGCAACTGATATTCGCATTTTCGCAATTTAAGGATCGTTTGAAAAGGCCTCGGAATGAAGCAGAAAATGATGGCATAGCATTTTGAAATTAATTTTATTTTTCATCATGGTCTTCCTTGACACAAATACACTTTGTACAGTGGTGCTCCAATCCCCATCACAATCACAAAAATCTGATTCCTACAGGCCTGCAAAATACGCCTCAATTGATGCTTTTTCTTCATTGAATGAAAGTTTCTTTCACAAAGGGAATCAACAATATGCCATGTACAATCGAAAGTTCCATGGATTTTCACCGACTTTAAAATTTAATTTTAATGTTATTGTAGCAAAAACATGTAACGAAAACATTTTTTGAAAGTTATTACACAGTTCTATTACATACAAATATAATTCTCACACATATTAGATTAATTATTTACATTTGCTATCTTCACGACGATGCTTTTGTTAAATGTAAAACATATGTATTATTATAATACAATATAATCCTGAATTAATTTGTCCTTTTATTTTGAAATAACTGAGAGAAAATTAAACGCAAGAACGATTTTTAAATTTCGGTTTTCAAATATACTCCTACTCCTTATGGTCCAATTTCCCTAATTCTCAGAAACTATTTCTCTTATTTTGTTTAATTGGTATTCAGTTTTTTTGAGGAAAAAAACTTTCGGCCGCTAGTGGCGATTTTTAAATTTTGGCTTTAGGTTAACCTTCATCTCAAAAGGTCCAATTTTGCTGGTTAACAAACTCAACGAGCCGTTTGTTAATTGATGGTTATATGCCCAGTTGTGTTGACAAAAAACAAAAATTGCGGCCGCTAGAGCGTTTACATACACACACATACTATATATATATATTCGGTGGCTAGTAGATAGGATCGGTGGAGAATTGAAGACTTTTTTCAATAATTTTAGAAATTCGCTAAAAGTGTAACTGCTTGTATTTAGTTATTTTCAGATCTTGCGCCTTTTACACATCAATATGAGTTGGCATTTTGAAATGTATTTCGTTTTCCTACATATGCACTGTTTCCAACATCAGCATTCACAGAGCAGTTGGGAGGCAAATGTCGCTCTGACGTCACTGCCGAGATTGATCCCATTACAGAGAAGGCTAAGATGTTAAACACATTTATACTCGGATGCAGAATGCATTGACGTCACGCTCGGGCAGACGACCCTTGAGGTTATGCTTAGTGTGGGGACGGCGTGACCAATTAGATGACTCTTGAAATTATGAGACGGACCTTCTAGCGCCATCATTTTGGACGAGAGATGCATTCACTCCATTACTATGGTAACCCCCTCACAAAATTCTGTGGTAAAGCAATTTCATTGTAACACATCTAAGTGGGTTCTTTTTATTACTTTTTACGGCCTTTCTTCCACGCTGTTGCCTTTTTAGCTAAGTTTTCGGAGTCCTTGTGCTTTCTCTCTCATTACTTTCCTCACATTACAGAAAAACCGGTAAGGATATCCTGTGCATGAGCTCAAAGCAGTTAATTATTGCATTCATACTGTGAAACTATCTTGTCTGTGTTTTATTCTGTAACAAAATGAGCATATTTTGGGACTAAAAATATGAGGAGATGCCTCCAAAACAACGTACTGTCTAAGATTAGGAGCATTAAAAGAGTATAAATTATACTTTTAAAACTTCAAGCACCAAAATACAATATAATCTTGATATTGGCGAAAATCGAATCTCGGTATGACCTTTATTAAAGTGCCTTAATTAAGGCAAAATTCTGATATAGATAATGTTTATTACTAAATGTTAATAGGCATTATGGCGGGAAATTTTGTTAAGCGACATTATTCTTGATTCTTGCAAGGGTTTTGGTCAAATTTTCAAACACATGCAACGCAAGTTCTTTATTGGCAGCTATCTTAAGTGATCGGTGTAATACATTTCGTACAAATGGATAAAGCCGCCTGTCTTGTATTGATAAACATTTTTGTTTAAAAAAGTGGACTGGGCCCACATACAAACTGAGTTGATAGAAGTTCGTGGGGGCTCTGCATCAGCACTCAAGACCATTAATTATTGGATAAATGAATTTAAACGTGGCCGTACGAGCACGGGAGATGTGCACGCTCCGACACCCGATTGAGGCTCCTTCCGAAGAAATGGTCGATAAAAGCCAAGGGGTATTGTGATAGAAGACTTCGCATTAATATTTGTGAGATTGCTGAGATGGTAGGCATCTCATATGAACGATACATAATATTCTGCATGAAGTTTTGCATATGAGTGCGCGAGGAGTGCCGCTTTTGTTGATTCCATATCTAAAACACTCGAGGAAAGACATTTCAAAAGTTGCAGCGTAATCCCATTGACTTCTGGCGTCGCTTGTGATTGTAGACGAAACTTGGATCCATCAGTGCACCTCGAAGACAGCTAAAACCGTTTCGTTGGCGGGAAAGGGGGGGGGGGCTTAAAGGGTATCATCCTAATTGTCTATTTGGCAAAGGGTAAAACAGTGTATTACCAACGTTACTGAACTGTTGGCATTGTGAGTTGAAGCAGAAGCGATTAAGATTGGCACGTACCTTTGCCAGGACAATGCGCCTGCTCTCATATCGGCCGTTGCGTGCACGAGCTGGGCTTCGAAATAGTTCCCCACCCACCCTCGCGTGACTTTTTTCTCTTTCCTAACCTCAAAAGTCGGTCCTGATGGTGTAGTGGTAATCATGCTTGCCTCGTAAATCCAAGATCGCGGTTTCGATCCCGGCCAAGGTCGATGGATCTTTTCGGACGTAAAAATCCTAAGTATGGCTTCCTTCGGAAGGGAAGTAAAGCCATGGGTCCCATGTCGTAGATTTATAGCACATAAAAGAACCTCAAGTCTGAAAGAAGAGACCTCTGAGCAAAATTTATCGACCGTTTCACGCCCTGAATTGAATGGGATGCTGATGAGCTAGACGCAAACCAAATCAACTAACCTCAAAAACTTGCTTGATGGAAAGAAATTTACGTCGAAATCTGTGGTGTAAACGAGTATTGTTAACCGTTTGTTTTTTCTGAGGGAATAAAAAAATTGGAATCTCGTTGGACCGAATGTATGTATCTCAAAGGAGATTATGTTGAGAAATAAAATTTTGGTTTTGCATAAAAAATATAATATTTTTTTTATCAGACAATCATTCTGCCCTCGTACTGTTGTTGATTTGGTTGAACATGCCGTAAATCTTAGACACGGGACCCAGAGCTCTACTTTCTCTCCGAAAGAAGTCATCGACCCTGGCAGGGATTGAACCATGATCTTGGATCTACGAGGTAAGTGTGGTTAGCACTATAGCACCAGGGCTGATCCGTTCTAGAGGTATATATATATGAATCCATTACTTATCATTTCAGCTGTAATTTTGAAAGTCCAGAAATTTCTAAAATAAATTTCCAGCCTGAACTGCCCTGCAAAACACTCTGTAACTCAGTGATTCTTTGAAAATGCAGGGAATTTGCACTGTTCTAGCTATGAGTACTCTTGCCCCCAAATGAATGTCGAAGATAGTGTGCAAAATGGATACGATTTGTAGGACGGGACTAAAACTCATTCACATTCTATCTAAAGCTGGGCGAGGATAATCCCAAATCCATCCCATATCCTGAAACCTAAGGAATATTTTGTGCCAACCTCATTGTAGATGAAAGATTCATAAACGGACATTATCCTGTGAAAGCTTTCTTTCATTGGTCTGCCAGAGTAACACCGTTAGAGTTGTTAGTCCAGGGCAATACCCCAACCTCTCTCGTCCTGGCATGCTTTTATCAACATAAGATGACGGGAGACGAAGAAAGAGGAAAAAATTTTAAAGAGCATTGATAGAATGAAACAGTAGAAACCAGAAAACTATTTAAATCCCGACCCTGTTCAGCTGGGTTCACAGTGGTTTATCAAATCTATTGTGTCTGCAAACTTTTCTGGATCATCGCCGGTACATCTATACAACCTGAGAAGCATATACGTTTACACACATTTTTTTCCCATACATCTTACGGTCTTTAATTTGTATTGTCTTTTAATTTAGTTATCATATCATAGTAAACATAAAAATGTAATATGTAGTAACTGTGAAAATGTGTTTCCCAGCAGGTATTTATCTTTTACTGCATCCCATCACTGTAAAAAATATATAATTAACCTGAACGTCCATTTTTACCTCGCGGGTTGCATTTTTTACGGCGATGTCATAATTTTCTCTCAAACAATTTCCAGTTTCATAAATATATGTAACGTTACTGGAAAGCCGCGTTAATTAAAACCTTTGCAATTTTGTCCCTCAACACACACACACACACAATTTTTTTTAAAATTACCACTGCTTTTTTACACAAATAACTCCAATACAGATGTAACTGGTAGGTTTTATGCGTAAGTGATGAGTATGAGGGTTCAATATGCGACTACTACACTGATTTTCATTCATTAAGTGCATTTTAAAATTAATGTATCAATAAAAGACCAGAAAAAGCTGTAACAGGGAGCCTTGTGACATCAAACAATTTTCTTCATTTAACAATTTATTTATTTGTTTTCACATATACTGGTTTCAACGTATTAGTAGGTGTATTATATAGAACAATACCTGAAACACAAATGCAAATTACAATAAATTAAATTTCCAGCTGTAACTTTCAATATTTGATCAATACTTAAAAAAAAAAGTATTTCTGAAGAGCTGATGTCAAAATTATTACTTTTATTTATACTTAGGTTTTCAGCTGTTATCATTTTCACTCGGAAGTAATGGTATATTGATAGAATTTTGTCAGTGTCATCATTGTTCCCCAAGTGCATGATGCTGAGAAAATAAGTTGATTGTGTTTTTATATTTTTTGCAGTTTGTGCCAGAAGTGACTAAAGTGTAAGATGGAGAAGATAGAGGCTCGCAGTGCGAGAAAGTTCCTGCATTTGAAGAGTAACAATGCCCAGCAAATTCTTGATGAGATGATTGCAGTTTATGGATACGATTGTCCATCTTATGACGCTATTGTGAGTTGGGAAAACAATTTCCAAAGTGATCACATGTCCCTCACAGACGAGTCAAGACCTGGAAGACCGTCATTGACGGGCGGATGCAGCCACAGTGAAGAAAGTGGAGTGTTTAATCGTGGAAGACAGACCAGCAACCGTCCACACGATCATGGATGGAACTGTCTCAGTTACGGTAGTGTATCAAAAATTATTCATAACTAACTCCATGTACCTAAGGTGTCTGCAAACTGTGTTCCACATTTGGTAATCCTTTTTCCAGAAACAAACACGGAGAGACTTTTCAAGACAGATGATGATGTTTTTGGATGAAGAGGAGTTTATTGGTCATCTGGTAGCCATGGATGAAATCCAGATCTATCAGTATTATCCATGAGCATGGAACATACCGATTACTCTCCTCCAGTAATGCAAAGGTGCAAAAGTCAGCAGCTCACAGTTTTTTGAACTGTCGTGGAGTCATCCTTACAAATTACCTTGCAAAGAGATAAATCGTCACTGACACATACTCCAGCAATTTTCTGCACAAGTTGCGAGTGCTGTGAAAAAGAAACGCCGCGATATGCTCTCCAGAAACACTCGTCTCCTAGCTGACAATACACTCATCTCAAGCTGCAATTTGCATCAATTCTCCCGATCTCGCGCCAAGTGACTTTTATTTGTTCCCAGAAATGAAATATACGTCTTACGCATTAAAAACTTGTAAATTGTAAAATTAGGTCAGGTTTGTTTATCGTTAATGTTACAGTTTACTTCGCTTTACTCTTGATTTATAAAATGTTTGTACAGTAATAGCAGTTTAAAAGTCGTCCAAATTAGCTCGGCCGACCCGCGATCTACCCGCTCCAATCGCAGAGATTTCTCACGCGGCATGCGCGGCGCTACTTTCTGCTCCAGTCAATTGCGAGCGGGATTTCGACAGAGTCGGGCAGTTATGTTGTGCAGTCTCCAGTGAGATGTCACTAAATGATGCAGGAGTGCTGTGGGATGTTAAGATAGTCACTGTGTAATGCTACTTTCATCTTCGAAGCACACACAAAAAACAAAACTTCAGGCAAATGTCCTACGCGGCTTCGTGGCACACCTTCATTCTGTTGGCAAAAGTTTCAACGACTTTAGAGTAAAGTTCCGAAGAAATTTCATCCCGGACTTGAGTTGAGGAATGGTTCGTGGATTATCCACATAAACAGAAGATTAAATAAAACAAGATAAAATTCCGTGTAATCAGAATGTGTAAATAATTCCTTACCAATCTCTGCACTGCACTATTGACACGCTAGGTGCATTAGTTACACAAAAAATTACACGAAATCTTCAGTCTTTCTTAACATTTGCCGTATTTAAAATTCATTCCAGTATTTAGACACGTTGATCCTTCGTGTATCGCTCCATTTTAGCTGATAACAATATACACAAATGACAATCGTTATTCGCAATGACATTCTGTTAAATTTCAGATCTAGCAACCTAACAAACCGACAGAGGCGCTCAATTTAAAAATGGTTCATTATGAGATACCTATATTTAACTGCTCTCAAGCAATTTTCCGAACACAAATAGTACCGTAACACGCCCAATTTCAGCGGAACAGTATGGTGCTTGCTCGGCTGCCGAAAGTCGGAATCACCTGCTACGGAAGCGAGGCCCGGACAATTGGGAAACAATACAAACGAAAAACCCACAACAGTCTACTTTTGCGGACATTTACGGTTTGCTCTTTGCGATTTGGACAGCCCTGCTCTTTTCCATGCAGCGACTGCAATATGATTATGTGTGCACTTAAGAACAACAATTCCCATCTCTATTTAAACAAGAGGCTGAAAGACATTGCATTATCTCCGGCAAGCCAACATTCTCTGTAACAATAGCCACAATAAAATGGCTATGTGCGCTGCGTCTTTGTTATTTTCTGCCATACACTTAACGATGATTTCTTGCATGGCCAACTGCATTCTTCTTATCTCGACATTTACGTTCCTCTCTTGTTTCCATAAAAGCGCGCGCGCTATCTCTCGGAAATGCCACGAGTTAACCTTTTTTGAAGATGTCATTATGTTGGCCTGAGGGAAATGCCTTCGTGATGAATTATCGTGTGGCTTTAATCTATTTCAATTATCGAATCAAAGCGTTGCTCCGGGCAAAGGCAAGGGATAATGAGGCCATGATAAAAACATCTTTTTATACTATGTTAATTGCTTCCACTCCAATTAACCGACTTTTTTTTTTTTTTTTCCCCTGCTGAAGCGTTAAAATTACGTATAGCCATGTTGGAAGGCGAACTTTATTTTTTTACTTGCGAGAAATGCACTTAACACAGTTCCAAGGTTTTATTTCGACTGCCGCAGTTCTCTAAACACGGATAATTGAAAGAAAAATGTCTGCAGCAAAGACTTATCGCAAGTAATATCACCAGAGGGTCGGAGATTGCCGATAAATTCAGAACGTAATGAAACAAATACGCGAAACATTTCGTTCACCTACATTTTCCAAACAAATTATTAAAACGATATGAAAGATCAACTCACCAAAGTTTCATATCCAATGCCATATAATGCCAGCTACCATTTAATTGCGCTGGTGGTCACGGGCAGAGTCACGACAATAATTCAGAACAACAAAGCGCCAAAGCTTAACACAAAGCGATGAGGCACTCGCGTTCTTCAATTCACTCGTTCTGAGTCTGTTATGAGCGTGCAAAAAGAATTCTGTGCCAGCTACCAAAAGAATCCCCCTGTTTATAACAGCATAATGAAGTGGTACAGGAAAGTTCAAGAGTTTGGTTGTTTATGTGACGGGGCAAGAGTTCTGAGCGGCTTGGCGTGCCAGAAGAGAAGGTCGAAGAGGTTAGGAAGGCGTATGACTGACAGCAGTGACTTCGTTCTACAGCTAGATGGCGCTCCACCACATTTCATACATATTTGAACGAGGAATTTCCGCAGCGCTGTATTGGCCGAGTGTCGGATAATGATCAGTCATTCACACGTTGGCCACCGAGGTCACATAACCCTTCACATGGGGTTATGTGAAGGCAGGATCACATACCACTCGTGCCTCAAAACCTCCAGGATCTGCGACAGTGAATCACAGCTGTCATCGCCAGAGTAACCCGTGATATGCTGGGTGGAGTTTGGAATGTACTCCACAATAGGTTACATGTGTTCCGAGTGAACAGACACATTGAACATTTGCAACGTTAAATATCAAAACTTGGTGAGTTTATCTTTCCTGTTGTGAATTTTAGCACATTTTAATGTTTTGTTTGGAAAATATAGCTGAATGAAATGTTTCACAGACTTTGTATACACACTGTATACAAAAAAGTATTCCATACATTGATAAAAATCACAGAAACAATTGTAAATCAATGTACAAAACAATGAAAACAATGTGATAATGCTCCCAGATAATAGCTTCTGTGTTAACATTATTCGACGGCGCGTCATGCTATTTGTTAGTGTTATTTCAATAAATTTCATTCGTAACTGCTTGTAATTTTTATTTAAAAGAGCTATATCTTTTTCTGGATAAACATCGTATAACGTAAAAACTAAAAAATTTACAAAAACTGGTCATCCATTAAAAGGGCAGAAGACTTAGAGTTTAAAAAAGGCCGTACTGGGCATGTTAAAAAAATTATACAGAAACAGTTTAAATAACGTGATTTTCTAGAAAACAAATTTGTTTTAGTGAACATAGTTGTGATTTTGGATAACAAATAGCGCTTGAACTTTGAACTTTTGCATTTACTAATGTGCTGACAAAGGATCAGAACTAGAAATGAAAAACTTGTATGAACACATCAAAATGAATAGGAAAACAAAGCTATACAACTTCAAGATATTTCTGTCTACACATTGAATAAACGTTTCCAAAATCACGTAAGAAAGTATCGATTTTCCTAACTTCCGGTGCGGTTCGGTCTTTGTTAACGGAATTGGCGTGGGAGTTTACCAAGTTAATAGTTAAGCGAACTCCGATTATCCTCAAATTTAGAAATTTATGCAACTCCCTCGAGCTTTGACCCTGTTACCGAGAAGTCTCCCTCACTCTTTACAATTACTCCCACAGCAACAGAGCATCCTGCGCCAGCGCACTAGACATGTTTACGCAGCGTTCAGATTACGGCACGACGATAACGTCCTTTGAGAAGGGCGGCGCCGGCAATACGCCACTTCTACAGCGACTGGCCATGATAATTAAACCCCCAACAGATTTATCTCTCCGTTAATTAACGTCTTACCAACAAGGAAGCCACAAAATGCACTTAAAATGGTTGAAATTCTCCACAGAACCCGAACACGGATAATTTCATCGCCGGTGCCAGGTCTATATGGGCAAAGTTAAAACCATTTCCACTTATTTTTATAGTGTTTCTTAAAAATACAACGAAACCTAATAAACCTGCCAGTTTTTATGGACAGACATTGCATCGATCAAATGAGATACATAAGTAGATCTCCAAAATGAACTCGATGATGGACCTAGTCTTTGAAATTTTATTTTCTCCCCTTTCTTTTTCATCCGCAGCTTTATTAATGTCCGCAGAATATTACTGTAGAAGAGGGCAAGCGCTTTCGCACTGGTTTGAAATATTAACGAGGACGGATTGATAAATCTGGTGAAAGCAAAGCAAATATCTTTTTTTGCAAAAACAAAAATATATTTCTCAACATAATCTCCTTTGAGCTCAATACATTTGGTCCAGCGAGATTAAATTTCTTTTATTCCCTCAGAAAAAAAAAAAAAAAAAACATTTCGAACTGTGCATAAAACTCGTTTACAACAAAGATAACCTCTTCATTCGACAAATATTTCTTCCCACCAAGCCAATTTTTGAGATTAGGAAAGAGAAAAAAGTCACAAGGGGCCAAATCTGGGGAATATGGTGGATGGAGTACTAATTCTCTGGTGCACTTTTGTCATTGCAACACCGACGTCTAAGCAGGCGCTTTGTCCTGGGAGAGAAAACGCATTTTCTGCGCCAATTTTGGTCGTTTCTGTTTCAACCCACTGTGCAAACGGTCCAATAGCATTGCCAAACGCTGTTTTAACCTTTTCCAAATAGTCATTCATGACGATACCATGTCAGTCCCCCCTCCATCAATTTTCAGCACTTTCACCTCCGCCAACCCACTGTTTTACTGCCGGTGTGCAGTGATGAATCCAAGTTTCGCCTACACTACACAACGCTAGAACTCATTGCATTAAGTTGCAACTTTTCCAAACACATTTTGAAATGTCCTTCCTCGAGCGATTTTGGTCTGGAGTCAACAAGCGCGGCATCCCTCGCGCACTCAACAATTTCACGAATTAAATCAAGGTCTTCTATAGTTTTTCTCTTTATCATACCTATAAAATGGTTAGGTCGGAAACTTATGGACCTACCCCTCGTGCATATGCTTCTTGAACGTATATATGCTTTCCGGTACCACTGGTTGAGTGGCCTATTTGAGAAATCATCTATTTCCACTCTGCAGGTGTGTAACCCGGGCGTTTAAGGCAGCTCACACTCACTATGTACCCACGAGTGTCTATCAGTATCACAGCACCTGTTCCAGATTTTTCTTTCTCGTTGCGCCATTGGTCAATACTTCTGCACACATGCAGAACATTACGAACTGATAAAATTTTATAACCAGTATTCTTATTCACATATAAATATAATTTCGACACTGGTTATTTGTTCTTTTAAAAATTATAGTAGCTGCAGAGAAATCTCATTATTACACACATTCTTATGTAGGTGCCAAAATGCTTAACAATGCGTCATTATATGCGCAAATTATTCTATTCCGTTACTTTACCCAATTCTCTTGGGTTTAAGGGGGATTGACTGGAAAACTACAAAAAAGTGCCCGGGCCTTCCCACCCCTCTATGGATTCCGTAAATTGTTCTGCCGAGGTTAAATCCTCTCAAATAAATCTAAATACGAATGTTTAATTTAAATGCGTTTGTTATTCTGAAATCGCTGTCCTCCCAAGCCGTTACTACAAGAGACTTGTATTTCACAATGAAGTAAATATAGAATCTGATTCTCGGCATCGAAGCCTGGATGTTGAATGTCTTTACTCTACAAATACAAAGGGATTCGACACAAGTTCGTGGTCTGAATCGTTGATGACACTTTTCAACAGACCGCGTCCGTCACCCGGATGAGCGCGACATTAGCGTGACTGTCCTTAGGCGTGCACTACGTACGTGTGCAGCGTGACTTCCCACTAGCATTATCCTGGTGGGCTTTTGGAAATTACAGTCTATTCCAGAGGATGGCAAAATGCGCAGTAACGTCTAATTTCCGCTTTTTGGATTACCATTCTGTGTTTTGTTTCTAGCTGGCCATCATCAGGCCATTCACACCACGACTAGGGAGTGACAGGCCCAACAAAAGGACGCTGAAAGTAAAGACCATGAAGTAAAGAAAGGGGATAAACAAGAGCAGGAACGTGCAAAATAACACGATATGAGTGACTGTAAATTAAGACGAGGGCAGAAATGTGCACTTGGGATCGATTCCACATGTGGGCGATCAGCATCCGCAGTTTTTCTGATTTCCCCACTTTTTCGCTATCCTCTTTGCCCGATTCGTCTCATGTATATGGAAATTCTGGTTTGCGATCGCAGCTGTAGTCATATGCCTTGCTCAGATTAGGAATCTCAGGCCTGCAGGGGCGGGTCCATGCCCTGGACATGAGCGTTTGACAATACAGTGTGCAATCTGCGAATAGCTTTATCAGCGTAGCATGGAAATGTAAAATTATTTCATATCGTCTCATTCCACCATTCGCAGTGCCAAAAGAATAGAACATGAGCAGGAAGGGCAAAGGTAAGAAACAAATAAAAAAACTGAAGAAAAAATTACCATTTGTCAGTAGAAAGAGTCTGAAGAACGAAGAACAGATTAAAACAGAAAGAGAAGCAGAAAAAACGAAAGCCTGTTATGCAGGAACTACAGCAACTGAGCGAATTCCTCACCCAGTAGAGTAACTTAAATAATATAAATTACGATCTTATTAATTAATGAAATAAGTTTTGATATTACTGTGTGTTAATTAGCATAGAAAACTCTAAAACTAATAATAACAACTGTAATACATTACTAAACAAGATATGTCTGTTTTTTCCTGCAAAATCACTTGCTATAGCGAAATTACTCTTAATTTTCAAAACTAAGGGGAACAAAATTAGAGTTCTTGCAATCTATAAATATTACAAAAGTGAGATCACAATTTTACTATTTTTGATATTAAACGATGAAAACTAATGGTATAATATTAACTGAATTAAATATATGACCACTGACAGATAAAGCTATATTGTGTGGGTATTTTAAATGTAGCCATGTTTATAAACTGAGCCTTTGATATTGCATTAGAAGCAACAAAAAGTTTCGATTTACATTGTGTATTTAAAAAGATGTTCATGTTTCAACAAAACAAAAACATGTTACTATTTTAAAAAATTACAATGTAAACATAAATATACACAATCAACAATATGCAATTGAAAATTCTATCGATTTTCATTGACTCTGAAATTTAATTTAAATGTTATTGTAGTAAAAACGTAGCACAAACGTTTTCTGAACGTTATTAAAGAACGCTATTACACACAAATATAATTCTCAAACACATATCAGATTAATACTTCACATTTTCTATCTTCACGACAATGCTTTTGTTAAATATAAAATTTATGCATCGTTATAAATAGAGCTTGTATGCTGAACTGATTGGTCCTTTTATTTTTAAACAATATAGAGAAAATTAAAAGCAAGAGCGCTTTTTTAAATTTGGATTTTCAAATATACCCCAATTCCTAATGCTCCTATTTCCCTCATTTTCAAAAGCTAGTGCTTTTTATTTTAATTAAATGGTGTATACCGAATTCTGTTGTGAAGAAACAAATATTGGTGCTGCTAGAGTGATTTTAAGATTTTGGGTTTCAAGTAAATGGTCCTAATGGTCCGATTTTCCCGATTTTCAGAAATTATTTTTAATTTTATTTAAATGGAATATACGGCGTTTCGTTGCGAAAAAGCAAATATTAATCCCACTAGAGCGATTTATAAATTTTAAGTTGTAGGTAACCCCCCTCTAATAGTCCGAGTTCACTGATTTGCAGAGACTATTTTTCTTGTTTTATTTAAGTGGTTTATACAGAATTTTGTTGTGAAGAAACAAATATTAGTGCCGCTAGAGCGATTTTTAAATTTTGGATTTCAGCTAAACCCTGCGCTCAATGGCCCGATTTCCCGGAATATTAAAAACTATTTTTCTTACTTTATTTAAATGCGATATAGGGAGTTTTGTTGCGAAAAAATATTAGCTCCGCTAGAGTGATTTTTTTAATTTTGAAAACTACTTCTATTATTAATTTATTTTAATTGCATATACAGATTTCGTTACGATTAAACAAAAATAGCGGTCGTTATAGATATCATTGAAATTTTGCTTTAGCTTAACCCCTATTCCTAATGGTATAACTTTGCTATTTAACGAATTCAATTGATGGTTATATGCTAAGTTTCTTTCAGAAAAAACAAAAATTGCGGTCGATAGAGTGTTAACAGACACTAATATATATATATATATATATATATATATATATATATATATATTTTCCATTGTCATTTTCGTTACTTAGTAGGTAAGATCGAAGGAGATTTGAAGAAAATTTTCAAAAATCTTTTCATGGGTACAACCTCAGGAATTCGCTAAAAGGAGAACATGTAAATATAAGGACAAGAGAAAACTGTACTAAATGGATATATACTAAAATTGTTTCAGAATCTTCACATTTTGCTAACTGAGACAGGTACTGAACTCGTGTGCAGTGGGGTGTATAGCAAAACAGCAACCTGCAAGACACATACAGAGCCATGGAAACTGTTTCTAGGTCACGATGGCTGCTTCAACGGTGTAAATATCGAGAATAATGGGCGCCATCTTAATTTAGGAAACAATATGCCTTCCTCTGCAAGACAATAGCAAGGAGAGGATAATGCTTTTAATGAAGAAGGAAAGGGCCGATAACTAGGGAACTTAATTGCTTTCTTCTTTGTGCGACTTTATTACAATTTTCATCATTCCACCTCCCCGGCAAGGGTCGAGTTTCAATCAACTGGAACACAAAAGAAGTCTGTCTCGCCAGGATGGACAGCGAACGAAGCGTCTCTTTGCCCAATCAGTACGTCTTCGTAATGCCCCGTTCCTAAAGTAAACTTAATGAAATAAACAAGGTCGATAAAGCTTTAGGAAGTAATGCAATACAATAACATTTTTTCCCCTTTGATCTGCTAATGATCACGTCTATATATTTTTCCCGTTTTTTTTTTTTCCGTCTCCCCGTCCCCTTTGTTTATATCTCATCCCCTTCTGCAACGTCTTCGCTTCCATTATCGTTCGCTTTTGTCATAATGCGAAGAAACCCCTGGAACAACTATATAACGGATGGTTCAAAAGTCGCGCCGGATTTGAATCGTTCGCTATTTTTACTTTTGTTTTGTTTTTCGGTTGTCGACACTGTTTTCTATCATGTTGATAGACGTTAACATTCTGATTGTTGCTGCAGTCTGCACAGACCACTGTATTCCAGACCTCAAGTTAGGTATCGATAGTACACAAAATGGTGGAATATGTGGTTCGCGTATTAATTACACCACGTTATTAATTTGTAGTTATCTGGTTTATTACATTGGTTTATGGTTGAAAGTAAATAAACAGTAGCGTATTATTTTGGTTTTTTTATTTAATTATATTGATTTAGTCAACCACACCAGGAACTTTTGTAATAGAATGTGTTAGTACAACATGGGTTGCTCTTGTATGTCTTTATTACGGCAGTACAGGCATAAAACCATATTTACATCTCCTAAATAGCAGTAATTAATTGAGGATTGTTGACTCGTATACATTTTGAAGTTAATGATGTAACTGTAGTGTGTGTTAAACATTTCTAAAAGTTTGAATAGGAAGGACACTTTCTTTATACAACTTTTCTTAATCTGCTATCCTGTGTGACAGTGAGCGTTAATGAAAAGGAAAGATCCGGAAGAAGGTATGAGAGGGTTTTGGAGCGAGATGAAAAGATGTTTAATGAAGGCGTGAGCGGGATATTATCCTTTGCAAACGAGGTTAAGACAAGACAGGTGCATTCGTTTATAACTATTGCTAAAGAAGACTATGCCCTTTTGCTTAAAATAGGCGATGAAAAATATGTCCCATTTATGTCGATTAGTTTTAAGGTATCCAGTTATTTGGAAGTTCATGTATTTTATAAAGAGTTATACTTACCCGCGGAGTTTATAATTTATATTATTTTATATTTCGTTTATATTTGGGAAATATTATTTGTGAACAACTTCAAATTCTAAAAAGCCATCGGAATATTTTCAAATGAGAAATAACGTCATCTTGTAAACACAATACAGCCTAAAAGTTCGTATTGGCAGTAAGAGGGCCACCATTTTTTCCATATTGGGGTCTAGTAAATCTATTTGGTCTTGGTTTTCTACATTTCTTCATTGTGTGTGTCGCCATACAACTGAGCAACGTGTGCTAATTGTGAAAACGTTCTTTTTCAGAACGGTGAAAGTTATGCAGCAGCTGTAAGGCGACTTTCGATTCTAGGGCGTAATGATGCACAGAATGAATCAACAGTTCGCACACTTACCAAAAATTCTACGAAACAGGTTCAACAGTCATCCTGAAAAGCTCTGTGCGTTCTTGTTCTGGTCGATCTGTTCAAAACATTGTGGTGGTTCGTGACAGTGTGCATGTTGTACACGGGCCGTTGAAACTTTCAACTTGGATGAAATAATAAACTAGGAAAGAATTTGGTTTTTAAGGTAAGAAGCGTCCCAAGCCTAAGTTTAGATGAGGATTTAGGAACAGTTGGAGGTAATTGAACTGCAGACCTTCCGTTCATTGTAAAGTGCATCTGCGGATGGGTATACTAACACTTATAATTCTGCAAAAAGTGGATTTGTTTGTTTCCTTTACACTGATTGCATTGGGACTTCCTTGCCAGTACTTTATGATAATACTGAAGCAGGGCGTGCTGAAAGATGGTATTTACTAATGTTGAAAAAGTCGATATGTCCATGGTATATGAAGAATGTTATTTCTTGCTGAAAGATGTTCTAATAGACGTACTACGCTAGTCTTCACCGATTGTTTCAAAATCGTTGGATTGGATGAAGAGGAGCTGTACTTGGCCTGTCCGTTCACCAGATTTGATCCCTTTAGACATTTCTTTGTGAGGAAAGCTAAAAGACACTGTCTATAAGAACATACAAACTACACCAGAAGATAAGAAACAGCTGTCTGTTCTGCAACATCGCTGAAATGCTACAACATGTGCAGCAGTCGTTACATTTTTTTAAATAGTGTTTAACGCCCGTTTTAACTACCGACGAGGCATCACAAGGGATGAACACTGATGATACATGAGATGAAATGATAAACTGGGCGTGTGTGTGTGTGTGTGTGTGTGTGTGTGTGTGTGTGTGTGTGTGTGTGTGTGTTTAAAGAAGTGTTAGGCCTACTCGCAGCATACCTCCCAGGTATTTGCCATTTATGAGGACTGAGGAAAAGGTGGAAGAAACCTTAGTCAGGAAGGAAGCTCCTGGTGGGAATCGAACCCCAGAATTCCCGCTCACGAGTCCGCGCCTTAATGGCCTCGGCGGTAATTTTTATATGACAGACGGGAAGCTTGTATTGTGGTTATTGTTTTGAACACAATCTGTGAAGACCATTTTTCTCTTTCTTCTTCAGGTTTCACAGAATCTGTTTATTCACGTTTATTTTTCTTTAGAGAGTGCTGGCACGCGGTATAGTAAAAACATATAAGTACGAAACGTGACGTTTGTTTACCTGGAAATTAAAAAAAAAAATGATAAAAAATCCACATACACTAAATAAGAAAAGTAAACATATATCACAGTTTAGTAACTAAGCAGTTAAATGGGGCAGGCAACTGTAGATATTTAAAATGTTCTTATTACTATAGCTCATGAACTACTTGCACTAGAATCCTGGGAGGGGAAAAAAAAATGAAATTCCAAATTTCTCTAATTTTTATGTCAATAGGGATTGTTCCATTAGATAAAATGTAACTTTTTTCAAGAAATACATATTCTAATAATTATTAATAACTGTGCATGGGATGCAATATTATGAGCCCTTGCCTAAACTTCAATCCTGTGAAAGCAGTATATCAATAGCAGCTTCCATTTCAGAAATATTCGCGGTACAATTTTAGATGATTCACCCGATAGAAATCTATCTAAAATATTAAAAAAAAAAAAGAAAAGTGAATAAAGGAAACAGTAAAACATAAATAATAAAAACATGCACATATAAGCACTAACAAAATCCACTTTTACGCACATTATCCTATATAAATCGTGAAAGAATGGAAATAAACGTGGTAGTAAAAGGAAAAGTATGAATATTATTAGACAGACAATAAGAAAATTAATGATAATAATAGTAATGACAAAAATAATAAAGAAACAAAATACCACAATTGAATATCTTTGCTGAAACTTAAGGAATATTAGTGCTTATTTGCAGCTTTACAATGAATATGTATTTCCTTTTAGGCACCAAAAGCCATTGTACTTTATGCCTGAAATTCATTGTGTACTCGTCAGCAAACTTTTGAAGCTTTATTGCAATTTAATTAGTGAACTGTTTTAAAAACAGAATAAAGTTTGAAGAAATTACGTAGAGAACAACTACTTTTGCGACAGGCTGTAGCACGCCTCATTTTAATTTCTGAATTGAAATGCAAATTACATTCATTATTTTTATGGCATAATTTAAATTCTACATATAAATTTGAATTAGATATTAAATGGACTGCTTTCTTGTACTTTTTAATCAATAACTTCTTCGTCACTCCTGAGGAACGAAGACCTGAGGGTTTGATAAAACCGTGCACGTAACTTGTGGCCAGTAAAGATTTAAGGAGAATATCCAGCAGAGCACATCGAGAGATTCCAACTTGCGACTCCGAGGTCATCAACCTTATGCATTAACGAGTATCGACATTGGGGTCAGAGCATTTAATTAAATAATTAAAACTGTGCTTTAATTAGTTCACTACTATATCCTAATATCCATCGACTTCTCTCTTGCGACAGATATCTGCTCATCCATGAGATGAAAACAGAAAGAATCCAAAATAACCACAGAATGCAAATTAAAAACTGACTGAGGGACAAGAAAGGCTGAAATTATAAGAAGATGAGAAAGGCAGTCCCAGCAATAGAGAAGGTCGAAGGTCCGTAAAAAAAAAAAAACTTTCAACTTGGAACACCGCCCTAATGGAATCCTGCACACTCGCGCTACAACTGAGATGGGGAATTCGTCTTCAAGGGCAAATAACATAAAACTTTCAAGCGAACGTGACGACTCACTGCGGCAAGCTTACGTCCTTTCAAACCGCAATGAATTCCTGACACAATGGCAGCCATTGTTTATTGACTTTTGAGCCGATGGTGGGGGACAAGTACTTCGCCTCTTCCTGTGGGAAGAACAGGCCAGCTGTGTCTTCTATATGTACATACGTGCGCACATGTAGACACGACAGTCAGCTGTCAGACGTTACCATAGCGACCACAACTTGCATATTAATATGCAGAATACCTTAGTGTCTGCTAAGTTCCGTGCCAAACTTGCTGAAACAGAATTTCAAACAGAGTTCAGTTAAATAACACCTCAATTTCGGATTTCGAACAAAACAATAGACAACAACAGGACCCTTAAATTATTTGAATAGAAAAAGTGAGGAATGGAGCGAGCTATAAGGCGCAATTTAAGATTTGTGTTGCTGCATGGGTATCCAAGTTTGGAAATATTGTCAATGTGCAAGATGTGTTTCATGGTGCTTGAAGAACTGTTCAGATAATGCAGGAAAGCAATCCATTTGGTTGTGATCGTCCTTCGCACATCTAGCACGAGCATGAAATGTCTTTTGCATTATATCCGATTTTATTTCTATGCACTTCAAATTGTCCACAGCTGTATCCTCGATAATCATCAACGAGACTGTGATGTCCTGGACCTTCGTTTGAAGTCTGATGAATGACCCACAAATTGTGCCAGCAGTTCCGAAGCAATTTGGTTGTTAAAACCCACCATCTTTGATAGAAAATACCTGCAATAATACACACATGGCCAAGCAGATATACCTAATACAGTGGCTATTAAATGCTTGGTAAAGAAGGGTACTAATGCATACAGATCTGACAAACACTGACTGACTGGGTCATCATTTTCATATTTCCAAGTGGACCACGTGGCGGTGAAAATTGTTTGAGGAAGGAAATGTTCTTCCGATGAAGAGCTTAAAACACCAGTTGATAAGTGTTTTGCAGGCCTGGAGGAATCTGACTTTCGTAATGCAATAACGACTTTGGAGCATCGCTGCACAAAGAGTGCATTAGTGTCAAGGAAGAATTTGTTGAAAAGTAAGAATTTCTTCCGAGAATTTTTCAAATGAACTTCTTAGTTATCCTTGCTTCTCTAAAGAGGTCGGTGTAAGAGGTAGTAAGTTGCTTTCATCGCCATCTTGTACAGAACTAATATCGAACTATAACTGAGGTAAGGAGTTATTTAACTTGCCGCAAATCTGCAAGGGACCCAAAGCTTAAAATCCCTGCAAGAGTTTAGGCTGATCACCTGAGATGTTGAAGAACGTCTATAAATAAACCAAATCCCTCCAAGAGGACCTGCGCTCTGAATTTTGATTCTGAAATATTCATCAATTTCAAACCATCGAGATAGACCTCCGAATAAGTTGATGTTTTGAATCCAACAAATATACCAATACAGTAGCATATACAAAATATTAGGAAAACGAACGCCTTCAGAGCTAGATTCATGGCAACCTTTCACTTTTGGAGATGCACTATAGACTTTCAAACAGTACTTGTTTGATAAAAAAACTGATGAATTTGAATAAACATTTTTATTGACACTCTAGGGACAATTTTCAGAGTATGATTACTGTAATCAAATGACTTCTGTGAGGACGTTGCAAAACAACTTATGGTCATGCGTAAGAATGTAATTTAGTTATTTCCGTAGCGATTGCTTCTTTCTGTAAAGGACGTTGATTAGAAAGCTACATCAACCATCATGCAAAAATCCATTGAATTATGTTTGATAATCTGGCAGGCTAAGATACGAACAGATATTCATGTGTTCTTTGACCTTATCTATTAGTAAAATATTGTTCTGAAAATATCAAAATCGTAATAATGGGCTGGCGCACCGTCGTGCGAAGACTACAGAACATGAAGATATTATGTATATGGACTTTTGGGAGAGAGAAGTTTGGAATGCGACCTAGTTATGCTTTCAGAACAGAAATAGTAAGTACAGATGTACTTATACATATATCTGTTTGATAATTTATCATTGTTGAGACATCCCTTAATCACAGAAGCAAAATTCGCCTTATCCAACATTTCTTTTTAAATCATCTCTCTTGCAATTTTTATATGCCGATATAGGTACAATACTTAGTTTCAGCAAAACTTATCTAATTCTACTTCTAGATTAAATGCACACTCTTAAGATATATTCTGGGTTTGTGCAACGGTTGCCTGATCCAAGCCAGAAATTCAAGCAAAACTTTTATTCGGTATTTATTATATTACTATTAAGCAACATTAAGACCAAAACTCGCCCTATCCAATATAAACTTTTATGTGAATTTCAATGCTGGACAATGCAAGCCTTAACGACGTATTACAGTTGTCTGTTCTGAAACTTCTGCTGAAATGCTACACGTGCAGCAATCTTTACATTTTTTAAATAGTGTTTAACTACCGATGAAGCATTGCAGGGTGTGGACACTGATTATACATGAGATAATATGATAAACTGGGAAAGAAGGAAGGAAGGAAAGAGAGAGAGAGAGAGAGAGAGCAAGAGAAATTTTATTATATAAAATAATCTTAATATAATAATATTAATATTGTAATATTAATACACATAAAATTGTTATAAATAATACTATTATTAATATTATAAATGGAAAAGATTATTGTGAAAGGTGTAAGAAAATGGGAATTACTAATTCTAATATATTTGGATATAATTGTATCAATCAAGGAAGAAATACTAAAAGATGTTCATAATAAGTGGAAGGAAAAAGAATATTTGCAT
Organism: Metallyticus violacea; assembly: GCA_030762175.1. NCBI lineage: Eukaryota > Metazoa > Arthropoda > Insecta > Mantodea > Metallyticidae > Metallyticus > Metallyticus violacea. The sequence continues at coordinate 20,221,177 of CM060831.1, read as the reverse complement.
TATACAAAACTGTGCAATCCCTGAATAATATTGCAAATTATATTGAGAAAAACGTATCTTATATGCATGACTTTTTAATAATATTTAACGCCCGTTTTTACACTACTGAGGCATCACAGGCTGTGGACACTGATTGATGATACAGAAGATGAAATGACAAATGATGGAAAAAATAAGCCAGGGAATCGAATTCCAGACTTCCCGCTCACGGGTCCACACCTTAACGACCTAGGCCACCCGTGGTGGTTTTGTGGATGATGAAGATGATATAAACGACCTTTTACAGTTAAGAATGTGAAAAACTTAGGTTTTGTTTTCATTTTCTTTTCTAAGAATTGTAAGAGATTTAAATAATGCAAGTTTTTATTTTAATGAAACGAAAGGTTTCATGAATGTATTTTTTAAATGAAACAACGTGCATTATTATCGAGATGAAAATTGTTGAAACTTATTACAAAGAGCATGCTTCCGTCAAAACCTTCCTTATCACAGTTGTTGTATGCAAGGGCTTTCCAAATCTAAAATTAAATATACATTTGTCATCATATTAAGTGTAGGATTTATGATGTAACGGCTATAAAACAACTTTTCAAATGTGCTTTGAAGGAAAGTTTGCTGTTTTCTGAGAAATCACTGCATATGGATAGGATGATGCACTCCTCAAACGGCGATTTCACTAAGACTTACCTACCTTTGCATTATTACAACATGAGGAGAAACCCGTAGCAGCAGTATAATCAGAGCCACATGTGGCGAAAAAGCAAACCGGCAAGTTGCGGATGAAATCGTACAGCTGTTGCTGAGCAATAAATGTGAATCAAGAAAAAGTGGCAGGCCAGATGCGCCCATACGCCCATGTTTGCTCTTGGAGATCGAGTTTCATGGAACTTCCTATTTCTTCAGAGCCTGAGAGAGTGAGTGCTCTCGTCTGTATATATTTGTAAACCATTAACAGCCTTGTTCGCCTGTTCAGATATTCACAATTATGCACTGGGGTGACCCAAATTTTGTTATTTTTATATATTCCATGTCACAGAAACGAGTAAACTTATTTTAAATCGACATCTGTGAACGAGAAATAATTTCATATGTAAGCATATGCAAACAACTAAAGCTCGGCCCTAAAAGAAGTGGAAACCTAACTAAAGGGTGTATCAAATTATCAACACTGAAATTTTGTCGTTTGTCAGATGTATTTTTCAGAACAGAAAAAGAACGTTCACTGTAGTAATTGGGAAGCGATGATCAACGGGCTTATGCTCACAAAGTTACAAAGTGATTTATATGGAACCAACACATTTCTTTCTTTAATTACTTTAAAACGAATTACGCTACCTACAAGTTATTATATATCAAATGTAGAGTATCTTTGTAAGATTATTAACCTCTATAGAAATGTCCTCCCACCTGCATAAGGCATAACTCAACACGTCGTTTCATGTTACTAGCCGCTCGTTGAAGGACTGTGTTGTCAATCTCCTGTATAATGTTGTGCTTCATATCGTCCAATATATCGGGGAATGTGCCGTAAACTCTTGTCTTTTAAGTAACCCATAGGAAGAAGTCCGGTGTTGTCAAATCAGGAGATCTCGGTGGTCACAGGTTCTTGGAGGTTACCCGGTCGTCAAAGAAACTTTCAATTAGCTCCATGGATTGATTTGATGTACGGCATGTAGCGCCATCTTGTTGAAAATATCCATGACCCAGTAGTTCAACAAACTTCATGAAAATCGGGCGGTGGTCTGCAGTGCCCACAGTCTGGTCAATATTCTCTGTGCGGATACTGTACACCAAACCCCGACTTAAACTGGGTATAAGGTGCATCATGTGGATTTTGGACGGCCCAATAGTGTCAGTTCTTGAGTTCTCATAGCCGCATAAGTGAAACTGTGAACCATATGCCAGGATTTTGCATAAAAACACCCTGCTGTGTTCTGCCTTATGCCGGAGGGAGAACATTTTCAACATTTTATAAAGGAGTCAATAATCTCCCAAAGATACTCTACATTTGAGATATAATTAGTATAGATATTTACTGGAACAACTGACTTTTCTTCTCATTATTGTTGTATTAACAGTGAGCAAATTGCAAAATGTCGCTTATCTCTTGTCGAGTTTAACAAAGGATGCTGCCAAAAATTCCACAATAAAGTTAAAAAATCAGCATCTCAGTGAAAATTTACCGCAATTAGGTAGCGGCCACTTAAATTTCAACATGTTGTTAACGCATTTCTTTTATAAAATAAAATTCTCCGAAAAACATTTTTACACGAATTAAGTTAGAAGAAGCAACTACTTTCCCGCCAATGAAGCACTGTGCTATTGTAAGGCACAATTTAAAAAAAATAAATAAATAAAACAATTATAAAATAGGGAGAATCGTACGAAATTGGCAGCAAAGAACGACAAATTCAAAGATAAAATCTTGCCATAATGTTTGATAGCTTATGTACTTAATTTCTTATGATCCCCAAATAAAAATTATGCATTTATATAAATCCGTACTCTATTAGTAACAAATAAGAATAAAAAGGTAAAACTAGAAAGATAGAAAAAAGCAAACCAAGCAAAAATTCTAAGTAAAAGCATATATGGATGAAATCCTTGAACTGGGGGAAACACAAACGCAGGAGGCACACCCAAACTACTGCTCCACGGTGGGCTGTCAGCAGTACGTGGGTGTTTTTCTTAGATCTTTCTGTTTGCAGTGTTGTGAAGTGCAAACCAAACTCCATTAGAGCCGGATGGGGTTCTTTTAGAACAAAACGCATTCCTGGGCCAAAGATCATGCACACGTGCAAATTACAGGAACCATGACCCTTTTTCTTGCCGAGGAGAGCAAATATTTAAGGAAGGGGGCGGGTTAGTTCCTCAGTCCCTTGTACTGTTTGCGAAGCGACCCTGCGCGGCACTTAGCCGAGAAGTCCAAATGAACCAGACTGTCTCACTGGCGGCTGGTAGACACGAGCACTCAATAATGGTAAAGCAACTTCGCTTATAAACTTATCATATCCGCTGTTTTCTCGTAAGCCTTTTGCCTATTTATAGGCCTTGCGTCACATCCTCGCATCCTCAGCTGATTTCAAGATTAAAAAAAATGCTAACGGCTGGGCAATAACTTGGAATAACAGAGGTGAGCAAAATTAAGTGCAAACAATCTCTTAGTGACCTTGCAAAAAATGAGTTTACAATTTTATTTAATAGCGTTCCCTCATTTTAGTGAATTCCAAAGGAATGAAGTTATTGCAGCCATACCCGAAAAACATCCATTTATATTATTATTATTATTATTATTATTATTATTATTATTATTATTATTATTTTATTTAAAGCGAATTCCGCAAGAATGTAAGATATTGCAGTTGTATCCATAGATATCGTTTTGAATAATCTTTCCAAATCTCTACCGATCCTACCTACTAGGCACCAAAAAAGACAAAAACAATTATAAAAAAATCTACCTTGTGTGTGTCTGTTAACGCTCTAGCGGTGGCAATTTTTGTTTTTTCTCAACGAAACTCGCCTATTACCATCAATTAATAAACGATTCGTCGACTTCGTTAACCAGCAAAATTGGACCATTGGAGGATGGAGGTTAACCTGAAGCAAACATTAAAAAATAGTTCTAGCGGCCGTAGTTGTTTTATCTCAACGAAGCTCTGTAGGTTTATTTACAATTAACTGATAAAAGTCGTTTACGAAAACCAGGACAATAGGGCCATCAGGAGTGGGAGATAAAGCGAAATTTAAAAATTGCTCTAGCAGCCGCAATTTTAAATGTTCTTAAACCAAATTTGGTATAAGAAAAATAGTTTCTAAAATCAGTGAAATATAACTAACAGGAGAGGGAAATCCAAAATTTTAAAATCGCTCTAGTGACAGCAATGTTTGTTTCTTCATAATAAAAATCGGTATATACCATTTAAATACAATTAGAAAACTAGTTTTTGAAAATTAGGGAAATTTTAATTCAGCATATTAACTGTATTTGTAATGTTGCATATATTTTATACTTAACGAAAGTATCATCGTTGAAGATAGCAAGTGTGAAATATTAAATCTAATATGTGTGTGAGAATTATATTTGTAACAGCGCACTGAAATAACATTCAGAAAACGTATTCATTACATGTTTTAATTATAATAACATTTAAATTAAATTTCAAAGCCAATGAAAATCTATGAAACTTTCGATTGTTTATTGTTGATTGTGTATATTTGCTTAGTAAATTGTAATTTTTTTTAAATGGTAACATGTTTTTGTTTTATTGAAACATCGTCATCTTAAATGCGTAATGTAACTCGAAACTTTATATTATTTCTCTCTATTTTAGTGAATGTAAATATGGTATCAAGGGTTCAGTTCATAAACATAGTTACCTTTAAAAATACCACACAGTAAATCTATGTCTGTCAGTGTCCATATATTTCATTAAATTCATAGTATATCATTAATTTTTTTGGTTTAATCTCAATAAAATAATAACAATAAAAATGCGGTTTGACAAATGATTATAGATTGCAAGAATTGTAATATTGTTCCGCTAATACCACACAGTAATGCCATAACTCGTTTCGTTTCATTAATTAATAAGGCCTAATTTGAATTTTATATTCATTTTTATTAAAAGTTATTCAACTTGATGAGGAATTCACTTAGTTTACGCAGTTCCTGCGTGACGAACTTTTATAACGTGTGAAAGGCTGTTATTATGTTTGTTGAAAGCTGTATTCAATACGTTGCATATATCATTATTTGACTGTAATGATGACGAAAGATGTAGATGGAACTTTATTAAGTGAAAGGATTCATTGCACGTAAAACTAACGAGATTAGGGGTGTAGGCGCACATTCCATTGAATATAAAATACTCTTTTATGTAGTGTTATTGAATGTAAACCTGATCTCTAGCATTTGCAGTCTCGTGAGCAATAAAGAAGAAGCGCAAGCAGAGCTTATTGCATCTTAAAACGTTGCTAAACCAGTAAATGTCTGGAGCTGTGTATGTTGTTGCGATATTTATGTCTTGAGAGAACCGTAAGGAAATCTCCGTCGTCATAAATTAAATCGTGTATGTTTTATTCGGTTGGGAAAGGACGCAGGCAATAAATCTTCGTTTTGCAAAATAAGAGATGGCTGGGAGGAAAACACGGCTTACCTAGTTAATGACTAACAGGTGCGGTCCGTCCTAAGGATTAGAAGCTGTCGCTCCAGATGAGGACCATGGAAGATCTGAGCCTGGAAACACCGCGCGCCAGCTATTATCATAATCTGCTCCAATTCCTGCTTTAGACTTCCCCGGGTACAAACGGCGTTTTCGCATTTAGTTGTTTATTCCGGTTAGCTTACATACTCATTTATCTATGAGGGTTGGGACTTAAATAATGGCAACTACTTATTTACAACCGATACAAAAGAGTTACATGTTAGCAACCTTCACTGTCCTTCAATGTAGTCACCAGCATTGTGTATAACCCGTTGCCAGCGATGTGGAAGTCGTAGTATGACTTTAGCAGAGCCTGTTCTCTTGACGGTGCAGATGGAGCGGTCTACTGCCTGTCGAATCTCTGGAGCACTTCTGAAGCGAATGCCACGAAGTGGTTCCTTCATCTTCGGAATCAAATCAAAGTCACAAGGACTTAAGTCCGGGGAGTATGGTGGATGGTAAAGTACTTCCCAGCCCCATCGACTGAACAAATCAGCCACAGCTTGCGCTGTATGCGCCCGAGCATTGTCGTGCAAAATGATGGGTGGATTCTGCAGAAAGTGTTGCCGCTTCTTTCTCAAAGTTGGTCGCAGGTGGTGCTCCAAAAACGAACGGTAATACTCAGCATTGACGGTCTGTCGTGGAGGAATGTAATGCGTTAGGATAACACCATCACAGTCGTACACGAGAATCACCATAACTTTCACCGTATTGGGGCACTGACGAACTTTCGATTTTCGTGGTGACCCATACTGACGCCATTCGTTCGATTGGCCTTTCAGTTTTGGCTCATACGATTTGGCCCATGTCTCATCCAGGGTTATGATACGGCGTAAGAAAGTCTCTCCTTCGCGCTCATAGCGCTCCAAGTGCGTCTTAACAGCGTCGTAACGCAATCATTTCTCCATTTCCATCAAATCATGCGGAACCCATCGTGATGCAATTTTTCGCATGCCCAGGCGTTCCTTCAGGATGTGAAGCACATCCGGTTTCTTGGGCGAGCTCACGAATCGTCTGGAGTCGATCACTGTCCAGTAACGCGGCAAGAGCATGCACTTCTTTTTCACTGACGCTTACAGGACGACCTGCCGGATGAATGTCTGCCACAGTTTGTCGACCATCTTTGAAGGCTTTTATCCAATGTGCCACTGTTCAGTAAGGAAAGGCAGATTCCCCGCAAGCCTCTTGAAGACCTTTATGACACTGTCGTGCTGTACGACCTCTGCCACATTCAATCTTGATCCAACTCCGTTGTTCCTATTTCGAAAACATAGTGACAACAGTACGTTAGACCGCTAGCTCACAAATGACTGTTTCTCTCGATGGTGCGCACGCAGGTGATGTGGAAAGGGAGAGTTCATTTGCTTGGAGAAAAGATAGGGAACAACGTGTGCTATCAGCAACAATATTAGATTCTGTTGCATAGCGTCTCCACAGTAGTGTTGCCACTATTTAAGTTCCAACCCTCGTATTTAACCTAACACAGAGAGAGGCCAACGTACAACAGAAATAATAATATTAAATAAAATATATTTTCATTTAAGTTTGCAGATCTTGCTGTGCCGGTTAACTGATCACTTGGGTTGTTCTGCCCTTGTTTCCGTTCGCCTGGTCGCTGGGCCTGCACTAGACTCCTTTCCCGGGACAGTCTTTAAGGTAGCGCCGAGTCGACCACACTTGCAGCCGGTAGCTCGTGAATTATATGCACAGATTAACCTAAAATTTACACTACAAGTATTTCTAATATGGAAGGTGCTATTGATATGCTGCTTTCACAGAATTGAAGTTTAGACAGGGGCTCATAATTGCAACCCATACACAGTTATTAATAATTATTATAATATGCTCTTGTTGAAAATAGTTACATTTTTTCAAATGAAACAATGCCTATTTATATCAAGAAGATAAAACTAGAGGAAATTAGAAAGTCAATGGTGTTTTTTGCACGATTCTAATGCAAGCAGTTTACGACCTATCAGAATATGAAATATTTAAATATCTATAGTTGCCTGCTCCATTTAATTCTTAGTTACTAGGCTACGATGTTCCTATAGTTACCCTTCTTATTTAATGTGTTTGTGTGCTTATTTATTTATTCCTTTTTGAATTTCCAAGAAAAGACTTGTTACATTTTGCACTTATGTGTTTATACTGTACTACGTGTCAGCACTCTCTTAAGAAATATGAAAACTGGTCTCCACAGGTTGTTTTTCTAAATTATGACAACCAGCTACAATGAAAGTTTCCAGTGTGTCATACAAAGATTGCTGCATGAGTAGCGTTTCAGAACAGGCAACTGTAATACATCGTTTCATATCTTCTGGTGTAGTCTGTATGTCCTTGTAGACGTTGTCTTTCAGCTTTCCCCACAGAGAAACATCTCAAGAGATCAGATCTGGTGAACGGGCAGAACGAAGTACAGTTCCTCTTTGTCCAATCCAACGATTCCAACGATTTCGATACAATCTTTCAGCGTACACATTACAAGAAAACAATATTCTTCCAAGTTCTCCATATCGATATTTCAGCATCAGTAAATACCATCTTTCAGTATATCCTACTTCAAGAACTATCATAAAGTACTGGAAAGGAAGTCCCAATGCAATCAGAATAAAGGAAACAAAACGCGAATAAACAAACGAACATCGTAACCTAGTAACTAGACATTAAATGGGGCCGACAGCTGTAGATATTTAAAATGTTCATATTACTATAGCTCGTAAACTACTTGCATTAGAATCGCTCTAGAACACCATTAGCATTCTAATTTGCTCTAGTTTTATTTTCTTGGTGTCAGTAGGTATTGTTCTATTTGAAAAAAAAAATTCAAGAAATACGTGTTCTTATTAACATCTGTCCATGGACTAAGCCCTTGTCTTAACTTCAGTTCTGTAAAAGCAGTACATCAATAGCACCTCCCATTGCAGAAATATTTGCGGTGCAAGTTTTAGACGATTCACTCTGTATATACAGACAGTGTCCCAGAATCACTGTAACACTTTTTTTTGAATAGGCAACCCACATTACACTGTAGTAAAATTTGGCACCGAAAATGACAATGAAAATTTAATGTGCGTGTGTGCGTGCGCGCGCGCGCGCGCGTGTGAGTGTATTGACGTTCAAGCGGTTACAACTTCGTTTTTTTGAACGAAACTCGACATATAACTATCAATTAACAAAGGATTCGTCGAGTACTTTAACCAGCAAAATTGGACCATTGGGGGTGCGGCTTAATCTAAGGTGATTTTAGTTAACAGTGATGAACGCAGAAAATTCAGAGGAAATAAAGTTTAGTTTCTCAACAAAATGATTAATTTTGAAAAATGAGCTATGCACTGTTTGTCAGTTGTTTCAGAAAGTAAAAAAGTATTCACGCTACTTATAAAAACTGCATTTCTAACACTACGGTCAACCGTTTTAAAGCCTTCTTTTGCCTCGCCAAGGTTGTCTATAACGATTCTATTTGCCAAATTTCCCGTGAATTGTCTGTTGTCAATTTCAAATGTGTACACAAGTTTAATTATCGTTATAATAAATTAACGTTTTATACACTTTATTTTTAATCAGAACGAAAGCTACTGTGTATGCCATATTTAAAAGGATGCATGCAAAGAATGCTGTAATCTCCCGAAGGGAGCTAAGCCAAAACATCGTTTGTGCTGGAGAATTCTCCACTAAAAGTGAACACTTTACCAAACTTTATAGGCATATACTTTCATAAAAGTTTATGATTCATTTTGAGAAATGGGGAAGTTATTAAGACTACGAAGATGGCTGCGCCCTATTGTTTGCGAGTCGCTGCCGGAGCGAAGTTTTTGAAATATACATGGGCTTGGAAGGTTTTATTATGCATTTGCGTGCCAGAGCTTTGCCATCGGGAAGCGTTTTTCTTCCCTGAGCAATTGTCTATGAAATGCAACCTAAAAGAACCTTTAGAAAAGAAAAGGAATACATTAAAATCAAATTACTCCGAACAAAAAATTGTAAATCTAGAAAGGGTGTAATTTAGTTGGCCATGCCAGGAAGGAAAGACACACCCTTTTACGTTACACGTTTAATGGCTTCCTTCCAAAGCCCCCTGACATTTTCTTGCGGTTACCTGCAGCTTGTTTCACTTCTAGGTTTCCTGCTTATAATCTTGCGGCTTCATTGGTTTCCTCGCAAAGCTAAACATATGTTTACAGGAAGTGTTGTTGGAAAGGAATCAAAAAGTAACATTTGTGCCGCGTTTTTACTTTCGCTCTTCCATTAGCATGCAACTTGCAAACCATGTTCTTGCACACAGAAGAGCATTATTTCCAGAGGATTCTATTGTGTTGAACGGCTCTTAATATTGTTAAGAGACGCTGGGAGTGAATTTTCAAAGTTTCACCCTTTTGTATGGATTTGCGAGCTATAAATTTATTTCACAACTTTTATTACGTAAATATGACACATAATCAAAATGTCCCTCGTGGCTCACGAATTGAGAAAACTAGTCGACATTTTTTTGCAATTGAAGCTTTGAACTCCATACAAAAAATGTATAGAAAAATATTTTGAATAAATTTGATGAGTGAATTGTGATACTTTTTTAAATTTATAAGAAATCTTTATCATTATGATTAATAATTTTTCCATGGAAAGTATTTTTTTTTAATTATTATTGGGGTTAGCGTCTATTTTGACCTTTATAAAGTTACAATGGCTACTTTTGAACACTCTGGCGAATTTTAATTGAATTTAAACAACAACTGTGACGCGTGGGGCATTTTGAATGTGCGAAAGTAAGTTTTGACAAAAAAACTCTGTTTTTTAAAAAAAATATCTGGGAAACAGTGTAATTTAATAAAAAAATATGCTGAGAAACAGTGCTTTAAAAAGGACACGGGGAGCTCATTAAATGGCTGTAGAGCCCGAAGGGAGGGGAGGGACATGTAAATGTTGACTCTCTGTGAACGCCCAAAGGTTCCAGCAACCATTTGTAGAAGGAAAAAAAAAAAAAATAGAAACAAAGAAAGAGAGAGAAAGACAGGAAGAAAGAAAAAAGAAAATTTTGACCGATTTTGGCCAAAAACTCTCCCATTGTACCTTAACTGGAGCCCGGATTAATGACAAAATGCTTTTTTTTAATTGGCGAACGACAGAAAATACTTAAGTACAAAGAAAACACTAATATTTATAAAATATCAAACATTATGGGAATGTTTTGATTTTGTCTTTTTTTATATTTTTCTGCTTATTTCGTACTGTTCTGTCTTTCTACCTTTTTAGTGACTGAACATCTAGTCTCTAATTATAACAAATAGATGGTTAATTCTAGCAATACTCATCTATAGATGACACAGTTACTACGTCCCACCCCCAAGAAATATAAATCTAATCATCATATTTTGTGCATTGTAATCAGTAATGTAGATATTATGTATATATACGTGTGTGTATGAGTCATGAAGTGTAATTTTATATGTTATTTACATGTCCTCAAAAGAGAAAGTTCTCTGGTGTAACTGTCTACGGTAGCCCAGTCAGAAATGGTACAGAGTCAGGGAGGCAATAAACCGCTATACAAAAGGGAAGGGACAAGTGTAGTGCCACTTCCGTTGGCGAGGGTTAATAAAGTCCAGGCTTCCGAATACTTGGAGCATTGAACTTGCCAGCCGTTGTACAGTTAACTTTAAACCAACCAATGTAAATAAACGTTTCACACTTTCAAATAAAAGCAGGTGGCATGCGTTGGCAAGTGAATTTGAACCAGCCAATAATAGATATATATTTTGACTTTTTAAAGCAAGGCACGAGAATATCGGGTACTTGTGTGACCCCCCCCCCCCTTGGCTTAGTGAATGTTAATTAATTTGAATGGAATATATAAGAAGGCATTTGCTCCGCTGGGGCATCAGTTAAGCAGAGAGAATCAGTGCATAAGTTCAGTTCACATAGGCAGTTGACATACTGATTTCAGTCCCAGTTTCGATATATCCGATCAGTGCAAGAATTCAATTCAGAGATTAAGTTCAGTTCAGTCAGTGCAATCAGATAGTCACATAATCACATTTAATTCATCTCCTTGGAAATCGCGGCAGCTAAATTTATATTCGACTTTAAGTTCTATCGCATGCAGAACATCCGAGAATGCGAGAGGATATATCCTCTGCCACTCCTGTTGAGCACGAGTCATAAAATTGTGGGGACAAAACCCAGATAAATTGCTGTCATGAAGCGGGGCAACAACACCAAAGCGACCAATAATCAATTTCAGAACGTCGCTACAAAATATGGCGATCAGAACTAAATCGCTTCATAATTGGCACCAACCAGTTCCCACCGCTTTCAAATTGGCGCCCAACCTGAGCTGCCATACACGAAACAGCTTCAAAGTATAACAAATAGATGGCTAATGATTGCGAAACTCATCTACAGAGTGCAGTTCTTTCAGGAAGTGTTGTTTAAGTGTAAGGCTATAGTAATAGAGTCACTAAAGTTTTGAGACAGAACAATCTGGCGATAGACACGCCATAAACTGATATGCCAATTAAAAGTTCCCTTCATGCATGGCACAACAACAGCAGGTAGAGTTAATTTGGTTCCGTCAGCTCTGAACTGCATGCTGTTGAAACTGTCGAAAGCAGTTAAGTGTAAATTGCGAGATACATTCAAAGTTCCTGGACATGGGTCAGGTATTAAATTAATATAATGATAATTTGAAACTTGTCACTACTTATTCTCAAAGTATTTCATTTCAGCCTCTATACATCTGGTCCTTATGCGGAAGCAGCCCTCAATGTTGCTTAGCCCGTTAGTATGCCTCCCGCGCAGTCGGTTCTTCACCAAAGGAAGCAAAAAGAAGTCGCAGGGTGTCAGATCAGATCTATAAGTAATAAGTGCATCACGCAGGAGCTGCGTAAACTTAGCGAATTCCTCAGCAATTTGAATTTTTGAAGGTTATCACAGAGCGCTAGAGCAGAGGATGTAGTAGAAAGCAAGTAATACTAACTGAAGATATATGCATATGTATTTAATAAAAAATATAACTTTCAGACTTAAAACTCTATGCTTTTCCCTTATAATTATTATTTTATTTAGTATTATATTTTGGCTTAAAGTTTCCAATTGCACTTTGTTGTATAACAATAAAACTGAATGTGATAAACATTTAAGCTACTTTGTAAATTTCAGAGTCGATTGCTTGTTTTTCTGTGTTTCGAAACTGTTGTACTCTCTCCGCCTGCACTACTTAAGGTTGATGGAATACATATACACTACCGCTTAAGATAGGCGTAGCATTCACCGGAATTCGGGGTTTTCCGCTGCCTTTTGGTACTGAAGGCACATGACGGCCGCTGTCTGTAAAGGTAAGTTCGATTAATTGACCATTCTCTTTCATATGACACCGAGCTTATCGCTTGGCGAAAATATCCGATTGTTAATGCTAACAATAACAATCGCCTGTATGCCACATCTCGCCCCTTCATCCCCCGGGCCACCTTAACTGACGTCCTCAGCAATTACAAAAATTCGATTTTCAGATAAACCCTCATCCCTAATCGTCCAACTTTCATTTTCAAAAACCACATTTATTTTATTTAAACGGTACGTACCAAGTTGCATTACAGAAAACAAATACATTATTTTTAAAATTTGGGGTTTTAGGTAAACCCCCGCTTATGATATTTTGATTTCGCTGCTTTTTAGAAACTGCTTTTCATATTTTATTTCAATTGCATGTACCGAGTTTTGTTGAGAAAAAGGAAAAATTGCAGCTGCTAGAGCGTTGACACACACACACAAATTGTCCTCCTTACTTTTTGTGCCTAGTAAGTGGTATCGGTGGAGTTTTGAAGAATTTTTTCAAAACTCTGTTTATGGGCACAACCGCAATGTCTTCGGAATTAGGTAAACTGAGTGACAAGCTTTACATAAGTACCCATAAGGAAGTTAAATGTGTCATTGGCGGTGTGGACAGAGGCAATGTCAAGATGCAGCTCTTGTTTTGATTGCTGCTTTGTCCCCGGAATGGTGGACCCAGTTTTATACATAGTCACGAAAAGTTGTACGGATTGTGCAGTGTGTTGAAATGTTCTTCCACACATGTTTTTGGTCAACAGTCAGCAATCGCGGCATCCAACGTAAACCAGCTTTCACATTTCTAATTTTTTGTGCAGGACACTGCGCACTCGGTCAGTTGAGATGCCTACAATCCCAGCTATCTCGGTCCTGGTGGTGTAGTGGCAACCAGACTTCTCTTCTAAACCCAAGATCGCGGGTTCAAACGCGGACAGGATCGATGGACTTTTTCGAGCGTAAAAATCCTTCGGAAGGGAAGTAAAGCCGTGGGTCCCGTGTCGTGCATTTACGGCACGAAAAAGAACTTCAAGTCTGAAAGAGAGGCCTCTGAGGAAAATTTGTCGGCCGTTTCACGCCCTGAATTGAATGGGACGCTGATGACCTGTGATGTTAAAGAGCGTCCGTAAATAAACAAATTAACAAACAATCAGCTATCTGGCGCACTTTCATTCGGTGGTCTTGTATTATGATAAAATGGATTTTTTCACGATTTCCACTGTGATGGCCTCAACTGGGCAGCCGGAGCGTACTACATCTTCAATGCTTCTTCTACCACGTTCAATCTCGTTCACCCAGAAATAAACAGTCCGCATGAAGTTCATCCTACTCTGCTTTGATCTGTTAAACAATGTTTCATAACAGCACGAAAGTCTACGACACATGTGACATTGACCACTTCAGATAGCTGTCAACAATTAGCTGAACATTACATTTGGCTGAAAGTCAGTTTAAAACCGTTATACGAATCATTCTTATCAACAATGGTGCCGCTTAACCAAAATTTAGCACCGTTTCATGGAAATTTACCAGACTTATGAAACGACTCTTGAATTCTCCAGCCTAGAAGCCGCTTCTGCATATGAAGAGAAGTAAAATGGGTGTAGTGGCTGATACCGAATGCAGAGTGTATAGGAGAGTGGCAGTTTTCTTGTTGTTTGTTAATGCATATCTCTAAACATATCCAGTGACCCTTGTAACAGTGAATGTGTATCAACGTGTTTTCTGAAATGTGGAAAAGCTGAACGTTTCGGTTAGGGAATCTTGTCCCATCAGGTTGGCAACAGCTGCCCCCTCTCCAGTTTCATTATCGGCTGGAGCCCTACATACCCGCCGTAACAAGATAGTTCTTGGGGGGGCCTCTGATCGATCGCTTTCTCGTCCCGATCGGAAAGATTTCCTATCTGTGTGTTGCGAATCGCGGAGAAATATGGGGAGGGAAAAAAACCGCCAGTCTGGAGAAATTCGATATGCGCGAAGCGGCTGGCGTTGCTTGTCGGACACTTGAGAAGAAGGTCTTCCTGCAGTGTCTTGTAATGGGGCACACATCCGCTACAGGGTGGCCAACCGACATGTTTTGAGCAGAACATACTACAAAGAAGTAAATACAAGTTGCAAGCTGACAAACGTAATTTGTTAACAGACTTTTAGCATGCCTGTCTGCATGTGCACCTGTTGCGGAATGTAACGCTTTTTAAAATATCATTTGCCTTATAAATGTCCTTCACTTTATGTACACTCTATTAAAATTTCTTTTCATATTCACTGTAGCGATTACGCAGTAGTATTTACGCTATGCAATGTGTTTACAAAAAGCTTTAAAAGAACTGATTTTAATAATACAAAATGCCATCTTAAAATTATTATTCTGGTGTGTTACATTAATGAAAAAAAAAATATATTGCAACATCCTGACCGACCAACTCCCCTCGCCTAGTGATGGACTTTCAGTATAAAATCTATCGAATTATTCCATTGTCGCAAACTATTGTTTCATTCGTTTTACGAAACAATTTCCTCCAACTGTATTTGCTTCCGCTTAGAACAGATAGTATGATCCTATTGGTTTCTATCGAATTTTACCGAAACGATGTTTTCTCGTAGCGCTACGTATACTGCGCGCAATAGCGGGAAGTGGGAGATAGGAACAGCGCGAGCTTCAATTCTATAAGCTGATAGTAATAACATTTATATAATTTACCATCCCTCCAAGCAGACTATTATCGGTTTTTCTCTTAAGAGCAGAGAATTAAATTAGGTGTACTTGTACTTTTATAACTCGAAAGCTGCTGCCAGCGTGTTTTTAAATGTCTTTTAAAATGTTTCAGATAGGAGGTCCTTCAGGGATAACATAGACCTATACTATCATCTTCATTAATCTAGCATTAGTTGTTTTCTTATTGAATTATTTACGAATTTATTTATTTATTTAACTAGAATAGGTAATATGCAGAGAGCAAAGCTGTACCAGATGAGAGGATTGTCTTATGTTACTGAACAAAACTCAGTATGTGGACATAGAAAAATGTCATGTACATATTTCAATATTTTTAATAGTATTTAACCACCGTTTTAAATTTTGAAGCATCGCAGACTGATGATACATGGGATGAAATGATAACTTGGGAAAGGATTTATTTTTAAGGAAGGAAACCTTCTAGGCTTAAGTTTAAGGTATCTCCCCAGCATTTGCCATTTATAAGGACTGAGGAAAACCTGAAAAAAAAAAATCCGTCAAGAAGGAATGACCCTGGTGGGAATCGAACTTCAGACCTCCCGCTCACGAGTCCGCGCCTTAACGACCTCGATCACCCGTGGCGGTTTCAATAAAAGTGAAAGCGTCATCATCAATTTACAAAGTTTAGGATTAAGGCCTGTTCAAGGCCGCAGGGACGCTTTTTAACATCTCCGTCCCATTCAATTCCGGGCATGAAAGGACCGTTAAATTTTGCTTAGAGACCTCTTCCTTCAGACTTGAGGTTCTTTTTCGTGCCGTAAATCTACGATATGGCACCCACTTACTCTCAGAGTCAATATACTAACGGTTCAATTTGTTTCACCATAACTGTTATGTAAGTTAGATTTGTATCACGGCATATGTAGATCATATTTGTTAATAAAACAAGCGTATTACACGGTTATAACCTAAAAAACAAAAATTAAATGCGTTAAAATTATATTTAACATACAATATAAAATCGGGTTTAGCAACCAGTAGTAAGAAATATTCGAATTGCCCCTCACTACCCTCGCCCTACCACTATTCCCCACAACAACTTTCGTAAAGTGCGGGAGAAACCCTCATAACTTCACCCCATCATAGCGATGTAAAGTGTTATCGTTTTCGACTAAACAGTTACCCATTGACAACGGATTATACCCAGTAATTTTCCAGCGTTGCCACTGTTACATCAAAGATAGAGGGAAAAAAAAAACTATAAAGTTTCTGTTTCCCATATTAAAAATGTACGAGATTGCCTTAAAATAAATAAAGAATAAATGAATAAATTATATTTACACTCATTTTCACACCCGATTTCTGTCTAGCAGTACAATGCAGTTGCTTTTAGTTAAAACATGGAAAGTACAAAGAGATAGCACCATATTGCGCACAGCAGTAGGCAATTCTTAACTGCCCAAACCCATAAAACATCCCAACACTCGCTTGTAACAATACGAAGGCCAGTGAAATAAGCAAAGCTAAACATAAACATGTTTCACTGCCAAAAGGTGCAACTGGTCACAAACGTATTACAAGTACAATTACCACTGAGAGACTATGCAGTGCAAGATGACTGTCCGTGCTTCTCAGCCCCTTTGACCGTCATTAGCGCACTCTCCTCCTAGACAGCTCAGGTAGCAACAAATGGCCCTTTCAACTTAAACCAAACAGCCCGTAAGCATGCCGAAAGAGATTGTAGAAATGTGACAACGATGCTTTCCTGAGCGAAACATATCGTATCAACGTAACATAAATAAGCAGCTCGATAATAATAATAATAATAATAATAATAATAATAATAATAATAATAATAATAATAATAATAATAATAATAATAATCTTATTTCCAGGAATAAAGGCCATCACAAACTATTACTTATTCACTCTCAAGTTAAATGACTAGAATTAAGACGTCAGCGGATCTCAAACTGTGATATGCGAAGCCCTCCTAGAACCCTTAGCGTTTATTCTCCAATGTATGCATACAAACAATGAAATACGAGAAAACTATGATACTAATTTACGATGTTAATATAAAGTAAATTATAATGAAATTGAAGACCTCTGTTAGTTTCGTAGGGAGCTTTCAAATTGTTAAGCCAAACATGTGGAGTTAAATCTACCAGCAAGTGTTCCTGACAACAGAGTGCATCCTTCGGCAGCGAACTGCGTAGACTGAGGCACATGGGCCCCAGGTATTTCCGGGACTATCAACGAAGGCCATGAAAATATTGACGATTTACTCATATAACAATCTACTTGGGTGAGAAATCATTCTCTGCGCGCATTTATCTAAGAAAAAGTATATTAACTGTTTGGAAAAGGCAGAATCATTCCTCAAAATCAGAAGTTAACGAGTAATGTGCCACCATATCTGGGATTCAGAGCACAAGTGGCGTAACTCCACTTTTTCTTAAATTTTAGTTACTATAATTATTTTGAAGTATGGAGGATTATAGTTTCAGTACTGTAAGTACATAACCCTTGCATTACAAAGTTTCACTTTGCGCTTTGAGTTATTTCCTCTTTTGTTCAGAGCAGTAACTAAGCAACTCATTTTTTTCAATTATACATGTGGGAAGAAACAAAGGAAGGCCGGGGTTCCCAGGATATTGCATTATGTATTGTGAAATACTTAAAAGAAAATGCACAAAAATGTAAAATAATAACTGCTTTTCTTATTCGTGTACTGGACAGAACATGAATTGCAACGTTGGTGTTTTTATATTTTAATTACTGTATGACCCAGACATGAAAAAGGAAGTAATAAAGTTTATAGTTCCAGATCACAGCTTCCTACCTAACGATGCAGACTTCGGCTTAATTTAATTAGCGGGTAGATAATGTAAGAACAAGTAGAAAGAATGATCATTTTGTTGCGCTTGGAAAGAACAGGAAAGCTTTTTTCCTACAAAGGAGCTAGTAAATCATGTAGTGTTTAGAAAAAGGGGCTATTAATGGGTAACAGTTGCAGTGGCTGAACGTGAGATGGATCCAGTTTGAGTAAACAAAACCATTTACCATGAGGTTCAAAGAGAGTTTCAGTCCAAATGATGAATACCATGAAATTGGTTTCTGTAAAAGCTAAAAACATAAATTGTACAAAATCATGCTCTCTACCAGTCCAGACGTTTTGGGACAGCAGTCAAGAAGAAGGGCATGGTAGATCTTCTTCTTTACATCATTCATACTTCAAAACTTACCAACACGTTTTTCTACTCACTGCCAAAGTTCAAAAGACCAGTTTTCTGACGAGGAAAATGATGAACCTATGTTTTGTTAATGTACTACAAATTTGAAGTTATGGACGGGACGATTGAATAAGTTATTCGGTGCAGAAATTAAGCAATTCCATACTTTTCTATAATTGTATTTCATGCCATTATCTACATAAAATATATTAATCTAGCAGATTTGTATACATTTCAGTTCATATTACTGTATATAGAGTGGCCCAAATGTAAGTATGCAGGACAGATCGAATGAAATTTCTTCTAGAGTGCTGGGTTTATGTACTTGATAATTGTAATGTTTACTGTGCAAACTGAATTAACAGAATGCAAATGTTATCTATGTGAAAAGTTAACAAAAAGCATGACAGGGATTTGAATAATGAAAAAATAGAGAGAGAGAGAGAGAGAGAGAGAGAGAGAGAGAGAGAGAGAATGGATTATACAGCAGTACTAAAAACTGAAAATGTAGATAGATGCGTATTGAAGAATTTCACACTCCCCCACCAACGTGTTTGACAATTTACAGTATCAGAGACAAATTTGAAGCAACGTGTTCTGGGAAAAATGCACCCAAATCTGGGCAATCTCAGACGCCTTTGACAGGAGAGAATGAGATGACAGTCGCCCTAACATTCGCGTCGTACATCTCAGGAGCTATCCATACCAAGAACGTCCATGCAACGCTTAACGCACGCGTAAATCGAAATTGAAGCGTTACTATCCAAAACTTCCGGGGGACGACACAGACCGTCGGCTACAATTTTGTGAAAGTATGCGTAATCAAGTCGATACCAACCAGACTTTGTTAATAAAATCATCTGGTGTGATGAAGTTGTCAGACATAATTGTGTATAGTGGGCAGTTGACTATTACATTTCAACTGAACCAGCCAGGCGTCACTGTGTGGGGTGCAATATCCAGTAAAGGTATTTCAGGACCGGTTTTCTTCGATGCCACTGTGGGTGTTGCGAAAAGCAGTGTGTCACAACTGACGCACAGACATTACTTCCCTGAACTGTACTTCCAACAAGATGGGCACTTTGTCATGAGGCTGCGCTAGTAATGCAACTACCTTCACACAGTGACAACGCGATAGCATTGACTGGGCGCTATGTTCACCCGATATATTGAACAATAAGATATTTGAGAATAAACCTCACACAATAGACGAATTAAAAGAGTTCATCACAGATGCATTTCATGACATTGAAGTTTACCATAAATTATGTATTACTTGTCAGAGTGTTCTGCGCATGTTTTAACAGTGCTGTAACGCAAATGAAGGCCATTTTGAACACTTGCGAGATTAAACATTCAATATCACTGTGAATATCTATGAAAAATTAAATAAAGGAAATAAAGATGTCTATACTTGTCTGTAAACTGCACAAAGTTACATCACTTGTATACTAAACACCTCATAAATGGTTAATTATTAATATTAATTTTTATATATTTTGAATATAATTTTATGATTACAAGGATACACTACAATATTGAAAAATATAAAGAGGAATATTTAAAAGGGGTTTGCTGTCAAGAAAAGTGTGAGATTCCTGCTCTAGACCACTAAATGCTCTTTAAGCTGTAAAGTGAACTTCTGATGATTCATAATAAAATTATCAGCTATCATAGTTATCGTCTAACCAGCTCACTCGATAAATTCACAGGTGTTGATTCAAACTTCGTCAGTAGATATGTTCTGGAAGTAAGTGTTTAAATGCTATTTCAAAAGGTATTCCATTCTAAATGATTGCGTGTATGCCATGGTTACTAAAATGACAGTTTTTTTATTCTCTGAGAGTCTCTTTCAGCCTCCCAGCTGAAAGACACATTTAATGAAATATCTTTATGCGTTAGAAAATTCTAAACATTTTATATTTTACTGCAGTCGCTTGACTTTGTTCAACACAAGTCATATATGTAACAGCCGCAGAGGGGGGTGGAAAAATAGTCAAAGGGAAGCAAGAAGAAGCCAAACAAATGTCGGGGGAGGGGGAACCCCGGGCGGCCTCCTAGAATTACTGTGCTGTCCCGGCCTTTGTTCCATTGATGGATTAACATTCTTGGCACGGAGTCGTGTGTTCCACGCTGCCCTGAAAGTACAGGACATTTGCATCCAAACAGGATTTGCTGTCATGGGACATGAGCTGCTTCCTCTATTCCGTCATCCACTTTCCTGCCGCCCTATGTTCTACTGAGCTGGCTTCCTGGCTTCAGCCTTCGTGCTAGGCACTGAGAATATTTCGATTATTCCTGTCCATCCTGCTCCTTGCATAATGCAGTCAGGCAACTTGTGCGTAAAGTATCTGTGAAACACAGAAGTGCCAATTACACAAAGACGTATACGCAATGTACAGACTCGCAAACACCCCTAGTGTGCCTTTCGTTGTCATATTGTGCCCACTACATATTAAAGGCATAAGCATATAGTAAGGTGCGGGACAAACCTTAATGACTTCGCCCCATCAAGTTCCTGTACCGCGTTCCCGAAGTAAACACACATGAATGTATCATCCGCGATGCATTGCTCCAATTGGTTAAGCAGCACCATTAGTTCTACATATAGCTACATATTTATTTGTTAACTATGGTTACTATTATTTCCTTTACAGTGTTTTACAATACTAGCCGGACCAGCACACGCTTCCCCTTGGCGCCTCCTTGCATTGTAAGGACAGTAACATGTGTGTCTAGCATAATAAGTTGCTGATAAAAACCCTGTATCTCTCAAGCTTATTACAGTATTCAATAATATGGTTTTCTCAACCAAATAAAAAAAAAAAGCCCTTATTAAAGTTTAAACACCAATTTCCTTTAGGGACCAAGAGAGGGGGGCTTCTAAAATTCTCGACATGATCAAGAAAACACAGGGTTTACATAATCTTCAATACATTTTTCAACTTTATAAATCAATACATTTAATCCAACGACTTTCCAACCTTTTAATCCGCTCAGTAAAATAAAATTTGTCAGCGTGGCAAATAAGCGTCTGTCTCAGCTTCAACCTCATCTTTTGATGTGTATCTTCAGCCAGCCATTTCTTCAGGTTTGGAATCGCTGGGAGCCAAATCCGGCAAATATGTCGATGTGGAAGCACTTGCAAATGAAGTTCATGCAGTTTTGCAGCAACAATCCCAGACGCGTGTGAAGGTGCACTATCGTGAGGAAAGAAAACGTTCTTAGTCGTAACGTTAACGTAGTTACGAGCACCACACCATGAGAATCTCAGAAAACGGTAGATATTTTCTGCAGATGGAACGTTTTGCTTTCTTTGGAGCATTTTCACCTATTGCCACTCACTATTTGGACTACTCTTTCGTCTCTGACAAATCCAATTTCATGTACTGTTATGAAAAGTCTGAGAAACTCACTGGAATTGGTTTAAACAATCCAAACACTCTTGCGAAATGCTCATTCGAATACGTTTTTGGCCCAAACGCGGCACCCCATCGAACGTAAAGCTTTCTCATACAGAAAATTTAGTGTAAAATGTAGTGGACACGGCCTATCGAAGTCTCTGCAATGTCAGCCAACTCGCACACATTCAATCGGCGCGTTTATTGAATACATCTCGTCGGCCATAAAGTTTTGGGACATCCTGAGCGCTCATCATCTTTAAAGGATGTATTTTTGTTGGGGTTGGTCCCTTCAAAACGAAGTATTTTATCAATTTTGCATTTCAGTTTTATTCATTTTGTAACACTAGTTTGTTTAACAAGCGACTACACTTAACGCGTCTAATATTTTAGAGCGTGTCACCTAAAAATGATACTATTATAGTAATTTGGCCATCTTCACGACTTTTCTGAGTGAGACCGAGAACTTTTAGAGCAGCCGGTTATACTGTGCATAACACCAGGAATGTCAGTCAGAGCTGCAGTGTACTGTTTATATTTACGTTAAGATTGAAGTAACAGCGAACAGATATCGTGTCTAGTGTTAACGCTTTCGTATAAAAAGTAACACACTGCTACGAGACATCTGGCAGTTTTCCAGCGTTGCCACTGATACTTTCGTACATCAAAGATTGAGCAAAAACCCTCAATATTTACTGTTTCTCATATTATTAAGAGCATTTGAGGGTATCTTACTTAACAAAAATAACAAATATATATATATAATACTTTATTCATATTTTTACACCCAATTTCTGTTAGCACTAAACTTGCACTGAAAAGGATTACAGAGAATGTTTCTCTGAGAACTATCATCGTATTTGTCAGGTAACCGGATTACTTTGAGCAGGTAACACTGGCGCGTGATTACTAGTCATATTCTTCTCAGATTCTTTGATAACACAGGAATGGAGATTACCTGTCTAACCGCAGCAACATTTTAGCTTCAGTTAATAGCAGTATAGCATTATAATACCGTGCGATCTGTTTTGTTTCTCCCGGAGTGTTTTTAGCCGGTCAGCCGGGTCTCGAAGATTAGCAGGAGAGTAAAACAATGAAATAAAACTACTACACAATACACAAAACAATAAGAGGCTCGTTACTTACCGAATTATCATATTTTTGGCATCTCTTAGGACATTTTTATCACTCGTTGTGGGTCATTTTGAAAAATCCATTAGGGTAGAATAGTGGCTTTCAAGACACTTTAAACGCTTGTATATTCATAGCCTAAACATTAGCCAGGGCCAGCAGAGGACTCGGCTATCTGCACTAAAACAGTTCTTAGATCTTAACCTGTTTATGAAATCCCAAAATCTATTGCAAACATGTGCCTGCTCGGGAAGTCCATTCCGCAGCTGATGTTAGTGAACTCCGAAGTTGATTTTCTTGAAGCAAAATCGAAAGCAAGTCGTAAAGAGGTTGCGGATTCAGCACCGCACCAAACAGTACTTTCTTCTCTACAATGATAGCCATTCAGCTGATGTCACAAGAGGATCAATCTCTGGTCTCCATGGCAACCTCACGGTCCACAAGGCTTTGGCAACGGAAGAAAAGGATGACCCTTAACGTGACCACAGCTTTACGTTGCAATGTCATCATGACTTATTAACTGAGATAGGCGACAGCTAAACTTGCGTGGTGTAATAATGGAATCGCCGTCGATACTCTCACATAAACAAAGAACAGAAATCAGATATGATGCAATCATACCCAAACAACGGGGGAGACATTACAACTTTTCTTGAATGATGAAAGTACTTTAATTAAAATGCTTACGATTCAGTAGCCAGGAAGAAGTGTAATGTGTGATGATGTTTGCATTGACACATCTCGCTAACAAACAGCATAAATGTTCCAACTGTGTATACAAGTTTGCGAAGTGTCACCTATACTTTGATCAACATTTTTACACGCAGTAAAACTGAACTTCACTTCATTTTGTAGCTTAATGCGTAATGTACACTGTACTAGTTTCATTGTTGTCACTTCCGTTTCCCGCCTGTGAGAGATATGCAAGCTGAGATACGATCAGTTCTGTCTACTGCAAAATGGAGGTAGCATGCGATGAACAACATGCTGCCCTGAAATTCCACATTCGTCTCAACGTAATTCAGATAAGGCATGGGCAGGGGTCTATGGAGAGTTTGCTCTTTCCTTTAGCACAGCTCGAAAGAAAATGGTTTTGAATGTTTAAAGAGGGGAGGAAATCAATGTCAAAGGAAGGTACAGTTTGTGCTTTAATGGGAATAAGGGAAGGAAGGAGGAAAAAATAAAACAGCATGAACACCGCTTCTGTCATTATGGGAGAAGATCATCGAATAACATTAAGTACACTTTCAGAAGTCCATTCTATGGTAGCTGAAAAGTTGCATATGAGACGTGTTTGTGCACGGTGGGCCAACAAAATGATACTCGCATGTAATTAAAGATGATGTAACAGGAAGATGCGGAGTTTCTTTCAAAGGTAATTGCTGATGAAACGTGGGTACATCATTTCGATCCTGAGAGCAAACAGCAAAGTTCTATGTGAAAAATCTCCATCATCTCCTACACTAAAAAGTAAGAATGGTTGCTGGGAAAACTTCAGTGATCTCATTTTTCTACATTCAAGGAATGGTTTACCTTGTAGTACCTGCACACACAACTGTAACTGGGCAATAATACAGAGATGTCCTGAAAACTCTCCAAGGCCACATCAACGTAAAATGCCACATTTCCGTGCAACACGTTGGATGCTACACCGCGATACGTACATCGCAAATGCTGTAACAGAATATCTCATAAAAGGCAATATGTAGTGTGTCCTGTCACCCTCCTATAGTTCAGATTTAACCCCATGTGTCTTTTTTCCTTTTCTCGAAATTGAAGAAACATCTTTGTGGGATTAGGCGCTAATGACCTTAGCACTTTTGCGCCCTTTAAACAATCATCATCCTCGTGGGAGGCATTTTCTATCATCAAAAACAATCGCGACAGCTGCGGGGCGATTTTGAGGGACTTGTCTTCCAGCTCAGACAGGTGCATTGCATTCAACGGGTACTACTTTGAGAATATGAGGATTAGTAAAGTAATTATGTTTATTGTTTATTGAACAGCCCAAGTACATAATTTGTAATTTATTAATTATTATCACGTAGTTTTTTCTTAAGATCACTTTGATTTGGAATTTATGAAGGGGAAAAAAAACATTAAAAAAGTATTTTATTTTTTGTGAGACTTCATGTTAAATTATATGGAACTTTTGACTATTCATTATAACATATAATTCAAACACCAAGGAATTAAAAAAAAAAAAAGTAATTCAAACAAGTATTTGAAAACAGTTAAATATAACACACGGTTTCAGAGAAAAGGATACAAACTAAAGCAAAGAAAAATCTGATGACTGCCACGGGTGACCGAGGTCGTTAAGGCGCGGACTCATGAGCGGGAAGTCTGGGGTTCGAATCCCGCCAGGACCGTCCTCCCTGACTGGGGTTTGTTCCAGGTTTTCCTCAGTCCTCATAACCAACAAATGCCGGGGAGGTGCCCTAAACTGGAACGTTTCCTTCCTTAAAAAAATAACCTTTCCCAATATATAATTTTATCTCATGTATCATCAGTTTCCACCGCCTATGGTGCCTCAGTAGTAAAAATGGGCGTTAAACACCATTCAAAAAAATTGTTAAATTCAACCTGGTGGAATAACTGATCTGGACGAACATAAATAAATATACTAAGAATATTTAAGTTGAATTTTTCTGAGTTATATATGCTGAATATTACAGAAAAAGAACGCTGTATATCGATATGGCATATTTTATAAGTGCAACAGTTTCCACGCTAGAGTCCATAAGGAATCATCCAGTCAAAGATAGAATGCTTCTAGAAGACTACATATTAGAAAGATCAGAGAAAGGGGGAGGGGTTGAAATGACTCGGACATCTGACGAGGGAAATTAACAAAACTAGAGAGAGGTTACTTGAGTTACGGCGCTGAGCACTGGAAGAAAGCGGTCAAGCTTTATGATGATGGGCAAGTAGTGGGTTGCAGTTAGTTTGAGGGAGGGATTGTCAGCAATTAGTCATTCTGTGCTTTCATAGCGAGTAATTATATGCTAACTGCTCTGCGTAAGTTATGAAAATACACAAATTAAAGTAAATATATGAAATTGCGATTTTTGCCGAGTACAGTTAAGACGATTCGCAAGAAAATATCCTGGTATCAAAATATTCGCCAATTTGTTGAAAAGTTTACGAGAGAAAGGATCTCTCAATGACAAAAAAAGTGTTGAGAAACCCCGTGCTGTGTTCTTATGCAGATCATCATCACTTATTATTATCAAGTGAAAACTTTCAATAAAAATATAAATACTACAATAAATTTACTGACTTTACGCCCTGCGACTCTGTCTTTCATTCCATTTTACTATTGGGGCGGCTGCACCGCCAGTAAACAGCGCGGCAATTAATTCAAATAACCTCACTGTACAATGCTGTAAGCTTACTTATCTGTCAACAAGTGAATTAGAATATCAAAGAAATTAACTTCATTATGGATCAAAATAAATATTAAAAAATTGTTCATAAATTTATAGTTATGGACAAAAATTTAAATCCACTGGCTCGAAAAGCAAGAAGTTTGTACAAATATTACAGCGGAAACTGGACTAAAATTCAAAGCAAGGAAATCCATTTCTGAGACCGGAGATAATGACCAGGTAGTAATACACGCCTGTTCATTGTCCTTGTTTACACAATGGGAGAAGTAATGACCTTTCTTTTGTTCTATGACAAACACAGCATACATTGTGCCCATTACACATGCAAAGATAGGAAACATAGTGAATGTAACAGTATTGGTTTCACACGACTGCTAATGGCTGTTTGTACAGCTATACTCTGCAGCAGTTTCCATTGCTTGAACACACAGTCTTTTTTAAACATTTGAATTGCCCGGTGTTCTATAAACACACTCCATCATATTGTGTGGCCCTTAAGATGGAAATCTATAAGAAATAACGTAACTAAGATGATTAGTGGTAACTCATTGGCTGCATGAAGATATCCATCCTCCTTTGAAATATCACCGACTGCTTGGAAAATAATCAAATGCTAAGAAAAGTTTGTTACAGGGTTTGAAAGATGAACTGAAAACTACCAAAACAGACGAACAACGCTGTCCCACATAGCGACAGCCGTAATGGTAAAGGTGTACAAATCAAACTTCAAATTGACTCCGCATCCACCCTAGTGGCCAGACTGGGATCATAAAGACTTCTACCTGATTTCAAACTTAAAAATCAGCGTCGATGAGAAGAATTTTCTTCTAATGAGAATGTCACTGTCACTGTCTATTTTAAAATTGTACGAACTATATTTTCCTGACAGTATTAATTAGAAAAACCTACCACATTATCATAAAGTTTAGTGTATAGGCAGCGCAAGTCGTGATGTCATTAACTTTAGTTTTGTTCCTTCTGCGTTTCTCGTTAAAGGACTCTCTGCTTCAGTAACTTCATCTTGCATGAGGGGCAAGAGTGTCAGATGATATTTAATGCATGTTAATGACGGAAAAACTTCCTCTGCCGCCATCTGCAAACTGCCTTTGATGAATGCTATACGGAAATAGTGGAAGATCGACGTATCGCCACGGGTGACCGAGGTCGTTAAGGCGGGAGGTCTGGGGTTCGAATCCCACCGTTCTCTGTAAGAGGTTTTTTCCAGGTTTTCCTCAGTTCCCATAAAAAGGCAAATGCCTTAGACGTAGGTCTGGAACGCTTCCTTCCTTAAAAAAAATCCTTTCCCAATTTATCATTTCATTTATCATCAGTGTCCAGCCCCTGAGGTGCCTCATAGTAAAAACGGGCATTAAACACTAATCAAGAAAAAATTATTAAAAAAAAGGGTGGACGTGTAGCCAAACGAATATGCCGCAAGACTTGGAATACGGAAGGATATGATGAAGAACTAAAGCTATCGAAAAATGTATGCCCGCTGAGTTCCCCGGTTATTACTAGAGACAACAATCTTAAGAGAAAAATCTAAATAGCTACAAATTGCATCATCGTTCCATTTAAAATGTGGCTATTTAAGAGTGACTGTTCCCGTAAATAAGTTTAGAAAAAGTAAGCATTTGGTTTAATTGTCCCATTTAAGATATAATAGCTTGTAAGATTTATGTGGGCTGCTTTATATAGACACCTAAATAATCATTGTTAATAATAAAATACGACTCTAATATTTTGTAAAAAATATTTTTAATTGAAAAACAGGGAACGCTTTGGGCTATAATAAAAAAGAAATGCATATTTATCCACACTTTTAACAGACTGCTTTCCTACACACAGAATAAAAGCGGAGATATCGTTCGAAATTTGAAACATAGGTAAATCAGACAAAGTTTTAAACTTTGTTTGTAAACAATTTTTCCTAAAATATCCCATTTACATTTCTTCGTGTAAAGTATCCACCTCACAAACACAAAACTCAAGAAACGTGTTCAGACGACAAAGAAGTAAATAAAAACAAATAAACGAACAAAAAAAAACCAAAGATTTCTTTCTCTCGCGAACAACGAACACGAAAAATCTAAGATATATGATTGAAAGAGCATAAAAAGTACTTTCGAATGAAGGCAACAGATGGTATATGTGAGCAGAGCTGCGTGTCTCAGTTCGTTTCGAAGTTCAGTTGGTGTGAAACAGTGGTCAAGAATGAAGATTACGAAGAGTGAACAACATGCTTATGTGAAAATAGCATTTATCCATGATAGGAATGCACGAGAATGTCACACATAGCTACGGATGGCACTGGGTGCGCGTGCCTACCCTATGGAACAGTAGCGAGGTGGACACAGAATGCCGACTGTTGATCTGCCGAGCAATGGGCGTCCTGTGACCGCGGACATTGATGGACGGGTATGATGGTGGTGGAATAGTGCTTATGAGACACTTGTGGAATTAGAAGAAAAAACAGAAATTCCAGTAAAAACAGGGCATCGCATTTCACGACAGGACATGAACATGCAGAAAATGTGTGCAAAGTGAATACCACATCAGTTAAGTGCAGTACAAAAGTGGACTCACTACGAAACATGCCGCATTAATCTGGCGATATTTGTGAACTTCGGAGAGTGCTGAGACACGCAGCTCTACTCACATACGCCATTTGGTGGCTTCATTTGAAAGTGCATTTCATACACTGTCAACCGTATATCTTATATTGCTCGTTGCCCTTTGTTCGGAGAAAAAAAAAATATTGCCATGACTTATGACTTTTCTTCATATGTCTTTTTTACGTTTTCCTGTCTACGAAAGAGTAAATCAAATTATTTCTCTTTTCTTCTCCTGCACATTTCTTAAAAGGGAGAACGTTTTTTCGTCTCTCTCTCATTTTGGAACAAAATGACGTTCTCTATCTCTTTACATTATTCTTAAACCCAAACAGTGCGACCGAAGCTTAATCGTAGGCACACCTCTATGTGTTTATTCTGTACAACGTTTACCCAGCTTCCCAGGGGCATGGGCTACACAATCACTGCAACGTTAGGCCGAAAGGAGAGGCAGCCACACCCTGTTAAGGCTGGGCGGGGGCAGATGCTGTGGAATATGAAACTATGTCACTCCGATGTGCACATCTTCTTAGCAGAAAGTTTGGGAGAGGAGCGCGGAAGGGAAAGGGCTCCAGTTGCCTTGACTACACCAACAGGCAGGTCCGGTGCCATTGGGTGCTTCTCCTGCAACCGGGAGCCCATTGGTAAGTCGGTCCGGCTCTGTCCGTCTTCTTAGTGCATTGATCTTCATGTTAACCCAAGGAGTTACTTCTCGGCGACAATCGATATTACGATATCCTTAATGTGCTCGCTTAAGGAAATGCGCAGGTCCTTGGCGCGCCCCAAAACTATTTAACGTCTTGGACCGTGCACATGCGACCAGGTATTAATTAACTCCGCTAAATATTTCTTTACGATACTGTCACTCAAATAGGAAAGACATATTTATGTGTGAAGTGTTAAAATGCAAAATTATAAGACTTATTAACTATCTCATTTCCTGTGTTAATTGTTACTTGTTTACTATCTGCTGACTGCCTTTACAGCGACTGCATATTTACCAGAACCCGGAAGTTAGGTAAAATGTCTTTTCTATCTCGGTGTATATATTTAAGAGTCGGATAGAAATGAACATGTTTCCTTAAATTTTGGGTCGGTAGGGTCAGTTTTTATTTCGTCTTTATACCCTATTTTGGCTTCTGTTGCCAATTTTAGGGTTTAATTTTTTGTTGCTGTTTTAGATCGTTGTGGATCTTTCTGCGATTATTTACGCATTTTAAAAAGCACATAAAGAATTTCAATATATGGAAGTAAAAAAAAAAAGTTATAAAAATTAAATGGCATGTTCACCTCACAAAAATATCTATTGAGAACCTTATTATACATTTATTTCTTTTCAAGCAGTCAAAATTTTCCTCCTCAACCCATTCACTTAAGCTCTTTAAACAGCAAAACCTCATTACTGAAAGGAACGCACGATTACCTTGGCATAAGAATAACATGAACAAGAGAGGATGAGGGAAGTACTGTAGTTTTGAATGGTTCTGGTAAATGACATTGTATCAATCTGCGCGAGACAATTGTAGGAAATTTGTGGTGGGGGAAACATCTCAGCTGCATAAATGTAACAAACAGTTGCAAGAAATATAAGAGAGCAGTACAACTGCGTAATAAACCGTCCCTGCACTGTGCTCAGTACATAAGGGAAATACTAACTTGGTTCTCCTATAAATGCATAAACTGAAAATGAACTCGATCAGAAACCAATGATAGTGACTGCGCGAACGAATAATACAAGTCCCTAACATGTTACCAAAGCTCACGCCACCGTCACGCCGCGCCAGCCCAACTCGTCCTGTAACAGAGCCAACGGAATGAAAAGATATTAAATGCTACAGCGAAAACTTAGTGGAAAGTAAAGATCCACCACACATTCGTCTAAGCGACCATGGGAAACCATGAAAAAGCCCAAGGTCGGAATCGCCGGATTCAGGGGTTTGGATCCGGGACCTCCGGAATGCGAGTCTCAAGTGTTTCATCGCCAGCTAGGTGCAAACCACGTTTACCGCAGATATTAAGGCTTTATAAACAACCCAGCTTATTATAGACTAGCATTCCATTTTTGTAATTTTACTATTCCCGCATAATTTGAAAATTAACGTTTTTTAAAACAGGTAAGATTGATTAAAACTCATGTTTATGCTTGATAAATTGTGTCAATTTATCTAGTACAAATACAAGTTTTAAAAAGTACTAAAAATTCATGGTATCTAAAACAAACGAATTAGTTCTCGAGAAGTAGTCAACTAGTAAAAAAATTATGCAGAATTTCGATGTCTCCTTTGTTTGGTAACGAGGAACGATATGCGGACAAGGCTAAAAGACCTTTTATTTACTGGAATTTAGGTAATCAGCTTCTTGTCACTACATATCGCCACGAGGTCGTTAAACAGCGGACTCGTGAGCGGGAGGTCTGGGGTTCGTTTCGCCAGGACTGTTCTTCTTGATTGAGGATTTTTCCAGGTTTTCCTTCATCCTCATAAATGGCAAATGTCGGGGAGGTACCCTAAACATAGGCCTGGACGCTTCCCCCCCCCAAAAAAAACTTTTTTTCCTAATTTTTTATTTCATGTATCAATTATATCATGTAGTCAACTCGCTGTTAAACACTATAAAAATACATCAGCTGCCTATTTTTTCTTACGTTCATATGATTCGCGCGAGTAATGAATGAGGTGCATCAGATTTTTCCCAGGAGAACACCGTTGCCACGTCCTGCAATTTATTTCAGTACATATTTAGTGGCAAAAGAAGTCGTATGTGTAAAGTGAGAGAAAATAATTTATTCATTTATTGTTTATTAAAGTATTCTTATAAATATGAAATATTCATAGTTTGTGCTCAATCTATGTACGAAAGTAATAGCGGGAACGCTGGAGATTATTAATTATCTCGTGGAAGTGTACTACTGTTGAGGAAAACAACGATTGTAGATACACCTGGGATGAGATGAGGTTTTAACTTTACCATGGTCTTTACTTGAGTCTGTTCAACAGATCTCTGAAACATGAGTGGGAGAATGTTTGTAGATTTGGTTGCGACATGACTAAAAAGAATTTACACTTCAAGGACGAAAACAATAGTTTTTCCATCTTGTATTATTTTCCTTAAAATATTATCCTTTTCGCATTATTTTCTTGCAGATTTTTTTATTACTAAGATATCGTTTGTAAAAAACAGTAGGGGCACTTTCGGAATATTAAGCAATGGTGGTTTGTATTGCAGCACACCATATCGGTACAACCTGCCTGTGTCACTCCTGTACTTACAAATGACAACTCATATCCGCATCATGCCGCTGAGTGGGGCTGCCACTAACGCGCTAATTCTATTACTGAGGGAGGGGTTGGTACTGTCAGTTGAATAATGGAGAAGGGGGACAAGCTCCTTGACAAGTAGTAATACCTCTCACACCCGAATCCTATTCACCACGTCATACAAAACTCAAATTAATGACAATTATGTTGGGCATAGCTTATCTGGGAATTTGGCCCGCAGAGAGAGCAGTTGGGAGAATCCTGGAAATGAATTCTTAAGACACAAACGACAGATCTTTCAAAATGGCATTCGTAGTTAATAATAAATAAGCCTTGGATTAATGCGTACTCTGAGTTTCAGTATTCAACGTGCTCGGACGAGCAATGCGTTTAGTTTTATATACAAGTGTGGAAAAACAATGAGCAGAAATTGTGGAGTACAAAGGCAGTACCAAAATAAGCATTTTGAGGTTAAGAACACAGCGTCGCAGATGCAGTGTAATAACAGGAGCGCTGTTTGAAATTTGACGTTATGAAACATCTTCATTTGCCAGCCAAATTAAATGTAGCGCACTGTGTACGTATTGTCTCAATTAATGAGTATAGAGAAACTAAATATTACATCAGCGTACTTAATCGTCACCAAATGTTCTTTTTGGGTGATTTCGAGCTGCAAGTGAAAGATGTGCAGGGGCCCCATCATGTTGGAACCACAAGTTTCGCCTAATTTCAAGACAAGCGTTTGATATTACCGTACCATGCAGTTCGCTTCAAAACACAAATGCTGCATGGAACATCAGACATTCCTAGCGACAGTGACTAGTACTGTACAAGTTTACATCTGACACGCCACAAACAAGTTTCATAATCTGAGACTCTAACATGACGCATGTAGCGCAGTACAACAGCTTCCGAGACCTCTTGTTCCTATTGTCAAAATTCTTAGTTTGGTACTCCCTTTTTTCCCTACAATTTGTTTCTTTTCTTTTTATTTGCTTTGTTTTCATCTGTCTTCCTAGAAACACTTCACTTAATACCTATTATTAATAGTCACTTTCAAAACTGTCCAAAGGTTCACTTTACTTAACTTGGCTTCTATAACCTCTTTTGAGTTCTTCTACACCGGCTCTTCTCTTCCTTCACCTCCCTTCCTCCTCTCTGAAGTAACGTCCAAACTAAAACAGCATATTATAACGGCAGATATCTAGCTAAATCAAAACAACAAATAGAAAATTCAATTATCGAACAGATATCCCGTTTTCAATGTTTGGGAAATGTGATGGTTTAGGAGTGCACAAGCGGGCAGACAGATGGTTCTAGGTACATACAGAAGCTGATATCTACGGAATATATTGGAATTCCACGGACCGCCAACGGTTAATGCTGACTTATGATGCATATTTTATTCCGAGTATTGACCACTCGCGCGGCATTTGTTTTTACGATCGATGGAAAAGTTCATGGCTCAGTTTATGTTTTCAATTACATATGGAGCATTTATCTACGATAGTCTGCTGGACAAATTCGAAAATGATTAAAACAAAGAATGTTGGGTGTCAAAGTTCCAATCATCAATTTATCTATGTGGTTAATATTTGGGATAATCAGTGAAAAACAATATTATGTAAATGTCATGTTGGGTTAGGTGAGGCAAAGGATTTCAGACACGGAAGCACAACGAGGTTCATTTGTATCCTACCTACTGAGCCTTCGGCAGGATGGGATGCAGTGAGGAATACAAAGAAGTGGCAAGTTTATAATGTGACAGGTAGGTTTATTAACGCTCTCTTTTGTTAATCCGTTATGATCAGCGGAGCTATCCCACCAAGGAGTTCGAAGCTCTCGGAAGAACTACTGTCATACTAGACGACAGGATAGATTTTACAATGAACAAATTCCACCACTGCACACCGCTCACCGCCAACCCACGTTGCCTGAAATGATAAAAAGGAAATGAAATGAGTGGAAATGAGAGAAGACACATTAGTGGAAAGAAGTAAATAAATGCATCCCTCAAGTGACCAAGGGAAACCATGAAAAAAGTCCAAACTTAAGATAGCCGACCGTGCAGGCTGAACCCGAGACCTTCCGAGTGCGAGGTTACCGATCCGTTGTTCCCTTGCTGGTTACAGGGAGACAAGAGGACCCGGTTTCCAGTCCTGAGTGGGTGTAATAGGATTTAGTTATGACTATGCCCTCCACACTCACGAGGAGTACTCTCATGAGCATATGTTTGACCCCTAAAGTAACATGCTCACTATTGAATTTGGCGCGACTCTCTATGTCGGCTGCTTGGTTCACAGTGCTATCTGGTTTAAAAAATTGCTCACATTGATTTGAAGTTACGATAATGTGAACTGGGCTGAAGAATGTTTACGTTGAGTTCGGCGTTCTAACGAAGTGGAGGAACCATCCCCACTGATTGATGAAAAGCGGACCAGCTGCCCACACTCTGTTCCCCACCCCTACACAACATTCAAGTCGCGCTGACCGCCGAGTAACAAACGACGAATTGTTCGATGCTTTACATTGGAAAAGGGCAAAATGACCATTATTGAAAAACAGCGCCAGTGACTGAGAACGGTCAGTACGGTAATGTATGCCACGGTTAAATGGTAAACAAAAACTGTTGGAATGGACGGAGATTAAATTGAGAATTGAGTAATTAATAAAGACGGTTATGATTACATGCAATTTACATTTTATTTCTTGGTAACACAAAACAGAAAAAGAAAATAATGGGGCATTAATTTACTGACTCTACGCCTTGCCTTGCAAATAATATTTTAGTCTCTGCACTGCCTCCCCATATTTCTGATTCGCTGCCGGAGCAGCACTTTGCAAAACACTAGGCCTACTAGAAACCCGACTTAGTACAGCTAAGTGACCTTCACGCTGCGTATTAGGTACGGATTTTCAAGGAGTCCACAATCCATTGTGCTCCGTGAGTGCTTTTGGCTGCATTGATACACATGTTAGAATGTGACGAAGAAAGATTGCTCATGTTAAGCATGAAAGATCCAAATAAAAAAGTAGAAAACTTATTTTCCTGGAGAAGAACCCGGAATTTATTTATTGTTAGTGAAGCGACTTTTGGAAATGATACAAAATTCAGCGAATATTTCAGACTGTCTTTAGAGTTGTTCCATACGGTGTTAAATCTTATCCGTAAGATATTACAAAAAAAGTCTTGCCACAGATACAAGAACCGCATCAGAGGAAAAAACTAAATCTTCCATATATCACATGAGTCTTGTCATCCTGCTATTTGGTTCAAGTGATCCACTACATTCACCAGACCATCCTAAAATGGAGTTTACCAACTACTGTGAATATATTGCTCCAAAACGACTCCTTTTTTTTTTTTTTTTGTCTTCGTTTACATTTAAGAATATCTACAATTCAATGCCATAATAAGTTTTTCACTTAATAGGTTCAATAAAGCAGATTCTTATAGTAATTTGTGGTTTAACTGAAATTTGCATAATTAGGATTTTTATATTAATAAATATCACAGAATTAGCACTACTTCTCTCTTCCATGTCAGAAAACAAAACAAAAATGGCATACTTTCATGAGCCAGTATTTGAAACTCGGATCTTCACCGCTAAAGCCCAGCGCATGCACAGTGCAACATGCCAGAACATGCAGAGAGATACATAACAGCCAAATGGGCCGAAATTGATACATGATGATGATTTGGTATATTTACGGACACTGTTTGACATCTCAGGTCATCAACATCCTAGATGCCTCTTCTTTCAGGCTCAAGATTCTTTTACGTGCCGTAAATCTACGACACGGGACCCACGGGACTTACTTCCCTTCCGAAGTAAGCGATACTTAGGATTTTTACGCCCGAAAAAAATCCACCAATCCTGGCCGAGATTGAACCCGCGATCTTAGGTCTATGAGGCAAGTATTGTTACCACTATACAACCAGGACTACCTCGCAACGGATACGACGCAGGAGAGAATGTTTACGGGATACTAAATCTGTGACTTTCTAAGTGGTTTTTTTTTTCCAATCTAGTTACTCTTATTTTAATTTTATATGTATCGAGGTTTGACCTCTAATTGTAATATACATTTGCTTTTTGCGATTGTAGATTAAACCATAATAGATAACTCAGTTTAGAGTTTTAAATGTTATTAACTTATTTTATCGTGTTCTTTATAAATTGCTCCCTTTAAAACACACAAATATAGCCCACTAAAAACTACCGTTATCATCATCGTCATCACATCATGGATTTGGAGACTTCCCCTCTTCCAGTCTCATTTCTCTCCCCCTCTTCTCTTCGGTCTCCTAATATCTCTTTTCCCTTATGGTTGATAATTTAGGGGAGCGGGTTTTACCCATCCTCTGCAAATATCTCTATCTTTCTCTATATTCATTTATTTTGTCATTAATTAGAGAAATGCCTAATTGCTCTATTTCTTTATTTTTTATTTTGTCCATTATTGTATATCCTTTAATAGTTCTAAGGTATCTCATTTCTGCTGCATTTATTGTCCGTATTTCCCAACCTTACGTTAACCTTGAAGTCGCCACTATTTTGTTCATTTTTAAAAAAGCATTATTAGTTTAGTAAGCATAGAACACTCAGAAAATATTTAGGGCAACTAAAAGTCTTGCGAAATTGGGATGAGAATACGAGGTGGTTGGTGCTGGTTGAGCGTCTTTAACGGCACCATTCCCATCATAGTTACTTCTCGTTCAACGAACCGCCATCAGCTGACCGGACGCTAGGTTGCTGAACGATCACTCGCTAATTACTCAAAGGATAGCATCGAACTCTTATAGTTAAAGAGGTTGCAGTGTAGTTACAATCTCCGTGTCTATATCGCTTTGTTTTTGTTTTGTGTTTGATTACCATTCGTACATAAACGAAGATGGAAACAAATACAGGTCTCCAAATTTTACCCATCATGAAATACACGTTCTGTTGGAACAAGCTATGTCATATTCCAATAAACTGGAAAATAAAAAACAGATTTATGTTCTTTAAAGGAAAAGAAGGAGGCATGGTGATTTAGCCATGCATTTCAACATCACACCAGGCGATTTCTAATTATCAAAGAAATAAATCGCTATTTGTTAAAACAGGCGAGTCATGAAGTGTAAAATTCTCTTCATGGGTGAAACGGTGATTGCGGTTGGTACGAAATTCTAATCTCTCAATAATTTGCTTTACTAGTAACCACACTGTATTCTCTGATAGCCGGAATCTTTGTTCAAATTTCCTGTCCCCATACTCTTCAAAAGGTTACCTCTTTCCACTATGATCCGGTTTTGACGCTGGTCCCTATTTAAGTAATCCAGATATATTATCTCGTTCTCAACACCTTCATGAAAATCCAAATGGGCAGCCATTTTGTGTAACTTGACCGTAATCAACGGAGTTGATCGGCCCAGCACCCAAAGTTGACCAAAAACAAGTACCTCGTTTAACTTTGATCATTGTCAATGCACCGAAAAATGGCACTGAATGCTGTCAAATACCGACTTGACCACTTTCAAATATTGATCGAGGATGGTGCACATAAGTGATGAAGTATTCAGTTCCAATTGTGATATTTTCAGCATTTCTAATTGATCTTTAGGTTGCAGCTAGGAATTAAATGTGGACACAATATGCTGGCAAAGGAGGCTGATATCAGTATCTGCGGTTTGCTGAATAATCATCTCTCAGATATTCCTTCCTTTGTCATTTTTAATACCATTCTGCTCAGAAGAAAACTTTAAGCTCATTTTACCACAATAATGGCATAGCCGTTAAGCTCAACTCACTGGCAGAGGTTGCTGGAACCTTAAACACCTATTTCAGTTAACTAGCATAATTTGTATTCCTGGGTTTATGCGCTGTGTGCCGTGCGCTGGGCACTGTCCGCATCTTAGATGTATTCTGACTTACTGATTTACATCACGACAACTCTACTCGTTTTTTGAGATATTCAAAATGGCTGGATAGTTTCCGGACAAAGCTCGTGTTATAATAGTAGGAAAAGGGAAGAAAATGAAAAAGAATGCCTAACATATTATTAGAAAGGAACTAGGAAGACCTAAAAAAGCATACCATTAGACACCTCAGAAGCTATGAGGGAAAAAATATTATTATGGTGTTGGGTTAGGGAGATAGAGAGAATGAAAGTAAGGAATAATAAAATTGTAATGTATTTAGTTACAAGAACACAATGCCATCTGATTATGGACCTCCTTATACATGTTATCTTCCAACTTCAACTTGGATATAACACGAATGTTGTACATTGTTGAGTTTATATCGCTCAGATCTAGTGGCCCGGATCCTAACTGATGGCTTTCCACAGCTCTATGGGCGTGCTTTTTATCTCTGTTCGCATCTTGCTCGGACCATCCAAAGTGCACAAGTTCTGCGCCGCCATTCGTCTACTTCTCAATATCGCGTATTGGAAAGTTTCTCCTTGGCAGCTGATCGGATATAGTTCTCTTATGTGTAATTTTGTGTGCCATTGTGTGCTATCAATGGCTTCTTATTTCTTCATTTCTTCCTTTTTCCGCTCCCATTGTGTGCTTCTTTGTTTTCGAGACTGGTTCCACTTCTACCAACTTCGTTCTTCTAAACGCTAGAGCATCAAGATGACTGTTTGAAGTGCATGGCGCACAGCAAACTTTTATTAATACTTTTTTTTTTAAAAATAGCAAGCAAAGAAACAAAACCTTGGTATACTGAGAGACTCGACAACAATCTGGTGCAGCATTCACAATACAGACGGCTCTTACTTGATAGTCAATGGCTTGAACCATGTCATTGTTTATGTATACCCTAATTTACTTTTATTACCAAATGCAAAACAGCTTCCAAGTAAGGGCAGATGACTAAAGTGTGTTAATTATTTTCATCTTGGAAAAATAAATTTCATAACAGTGGCACGAAACGACGTCCTTGCATTAACAATATATTAAAATCAAACCATAAACAACTCTTTTTTCGCATGTTGAACGGAGAATGAAGTAAGCAAATTTACAAAGATTAGGTTTACACAGTCTAAAATAATGCAGTATAAACAGTGGCGGCTCGCGGCCCCTATAGTAAGGTGACATGAACACCAAATAGAGTGGGAGAAGGTCTCTTTTATCAAGACCGACAAACTGCAGCGCTATCGTACGTTTGTTCTATAAACTTCTGGTTTATATGAAACTCTTCTAGTTCAGCTGTTAAGTCTTCTGCAGCCAATTCAGAGACAACAATTAATTTTATGAATATTTCAACTGGTTTACCCGCACTAATGTATTTTAATACCACAACAAAATGCGACATGCATTTAATAACTGTCGTTTCGTCGGCCTGTACAAAACCTAAATTTACCATTTCTATTTCTTTTCCAATTTCATTCCTATAGACAAGATATATTTCTCACTTCACACGCTGCCAGTCAAAATGTTTTTTTTTTTTTCAAACCATTAAAATAAAACATTTCTCATTTATGTGCCGTCTTGCTGGTAAGCTCCTATAGCTTTCGGTTGATGAAGCTCAAATCGTTTCACTTCCAACTTAACAGTTAAACTTAGAGGCGAAAATAGATGCTTCAAAAAACCATCGCTCCATTCATTGCCACAAAATATATACGCTTTTTTGTGACTTAACAAGTAACACGACGAAAGTCAACTTTCTACTAACAAACAGCGAGGAAGACACCCAATTTCAAACAAAGTGCGAAAACAATCCCTGCGCTGGCCATGAGCTGTCTTCCTGCTGGTCCAAGAGAACGCAGGAATAAGCAGGAGAAAGGTTAACCAAACTTGGAGGAAGACAAATATAAGTCCTTGTACATCTTTGTTGGCCCATGAAAGTATAAGTTTAAAGCACAACATTTTACGGGCTACTCATTAGCTTCCCTCCCTAACAGAGGACCCGCATGCTATCTCTACTGCAGTAAAGAGAGGAAATGCGCTTATTGCACGAGATGCAATTAAGAACTAATCGGTTTCACATCGCTGTTTTTATGCATTGTTTGTTTTATAAGTTGACCTGCAGAAAGAAAATGGTAAATAACTGAGATTTTCTTTGGGTGGGCCACGCCATTTGGCCATTATTGATGGACCCTTTTTCATTGCATAGTTTTTATAACCCTGTTGACTTTCCAAGCTACCGTAACAAAGCACCAATGAGCTTTTCTTTTTGTTGAAATTCAACCCACATTAGCATTAATTCGTATTATACATACACTACTAATTGCAATATATGAAGTATTATGATTGGGCTGATATAAATATAGGCTATAATTATATTTTAGTGGAGGTGAATCGGAGGAACTGTTTCGACTCGCTGCATCCTTTCTCTCTTTGATCAGTTACGGCGGCTGCACTTCACATGAAAGCAGTCGCGATCAGGCAGCCCACAACTCGAATAACCTTACTGTATATTTTTTAATATTTTTATAAAAAAATAAAAAGGCCTAACTTAAGGCCTTAGTAAACGAGGATAAAAACTAGGAGAAGCCACGTGCGTGTAAATTCACTAGCTCTTAGTTGATAAAGTTTTAAAATTCTGTGGTTTCTCCATGAGGAACTTGACTCGTCTTTCTGCCTATTAGAAATATCGTAAAACACCAACTGCTTCAGAATTGAATGTAATTCAATACTGTAATAATATAATAACCCGTATCTTTTCTGCGTTTAGGTGTCTAAGAAAATACAATATTGCTTTATTCAATTGCTCACTGTACTTTTGAGAAGGAAAACATTTAAATGAAACGTTAAAGGGTATTAAAATGCCGAATAATTTCCCTTAGTTTGTGTACAAACATCATAAAAATTCTCAATGTTTCATTAAAAGAGCTGTAATTTGTAAAGTATAAAAAACATCCATATATAGAAGGACCACGTTTTCCAGAGGGGCAATATGTATTTATCCCCCCCCCCTTCTTATATGCGAGAGCGAGTTCATTACCACCGCCGTCGCCTCTCGCTTCCTCGCATTCTATTGTAACAACCGTCTTCCTTTAAGCCTCTCGCTTTCATTGAGTTTTTCTAGGATTGCGAGAGCAGCCCACGTTTCCCTTTCCACTTCTTTTATGGAACTTGTGCCATTTTTCTCCAGAACAACCCGCATTTTCAATGCTCTTTTTAAACTATTTTATTAAATGCTTTATT
This sequence comes from Metallyticus violacea, assembly GCA_030762175.1. Classification (NCBI taxonomy): domain Eukaryota; kingdom Metazoa; phylum Arthropoda; class Insecta; order Mantodea; family Metallyticidae; genus Metallyticus; species Metallyticus violacea. The sequence goes on along the minus strand of CM060831.1, from coordinate 20,179,802 downwards.
TTATCGATTTTTTCTGCAGCAGCCAGTAATATGGTTCATTTCAATCTGAACATCAATCCTAAATATTTTCCCTCTCAAAACGATCCTCAGGGGATCCAATAATTAATCTGTGGAAACAACAGCTGGGTTGTATAAGGGATGCCGTGAGATTTGAAATATCATCTTCAAATGGTGTAACGTCACCATGTGAGGACGTGCATTATCATAAAGAAAAAGGACACCTTTAAACAATGAAATTCAGTTCTGAAACGTGGACAAGGGTGTTTGTACCAGATCTCAAGCTACAGTTCAGTGAATGGCATCACTCTGGGTCACCATGAACAGAAGATTCGCCAAACTTCTTCACCAACAAAAGTAATGACCGTCAAGGTGTGCTTGTGTGTTATCTAGGAGTGCACTCCTGCCGCAGAGAAATGCTATTTTCACATATGCAAATTGTTTATTCTTCGTGATCTCCATTCATGACCACTGACGCTCACCAGCTGAACTCCGGGACATGCTGAGACACACAACTATGCCAACATTCACCATCTGGTGGCTTCATGCGAAAGTACATTCCACATACTTTCAATCGAATATCTTTTAGGTTTTTTCGTGTTGTTCCTGTTAGCAAGAAAAAATATTGTCATGACTTATTTCTCTTATAACGTGTCCTCTGTACATCTTTCTGAATACTTCTAGCACCCATAAAATCAGGGCGATTAGAAAATTAACAAATTAAAACCGTATTTATTCATTAATCACAAAAAATATTAAACGTTCCTCAATTTACATCAAAGATCGTCTATGTCACCGCTACAAAAAACAATGCATATGAACTTGGTCGTGATATCCTGTAGTTTTGTGGGGTACCCTGTGCCAGTCTAACTCCGTTGCCAAAGTTTTGCGATGAATAATGGCACGCACGCATAATGGAAATGATGATTAAAGATAAAAGGAAACCGCTCTCTTTAGCGACATCCGTGACTGTAATTAATACGGGAAGGTTTACACATCAATTCCGTGCATGTGTGTGTGTGCGCGCGCGCCTAATTGCAATCTGGTGGACAAGGGAAGCCTGCAACGCGGGCGGAAATGACTAATTGATGCTGTCACGCCGCCTGGAGAGAGCATCTCCAACTACCGACTTTGGGCAGAACAAATGACGGTCTGCTCGCAGCTGTTCCTTTGTCACCAAGCGTCATCTTGATTCCCATTCCTCCACAAAAGTGCAAAAATTCCTCTCTGAAATGAAGGGGACATAACGGAAGTGCGGACCCGCGAAGAAATGAACTCTGCAAGGTGCACGAGTGGCTGAAGATTGTTAGCAAGTGAAAGTAGTGTTCATAATTCTAATACTTTAGGTTTGCCAACGACTTTATGTGGACTATTAAGCTGGAACAGCAATTTAAGCTCTATTCTGCACTTTATAGTGGCACTTCAGATTTTATTTGTTTATATGGTTTATTTACGGACGCTCTTTAACATATCAGGCCATCAGCGTCCCATTTAATCCAGAGCATGAAACGGCCAATACATTTTGCTTAGAGGATTCTTTCAGGCTTAAGGGTCCTTTACATACGGTAAATCTACATGGAACCCATGACTTTACTTCCCTTCCGAAGGAAGCCATACTTAGGATTTTTACGCTCAAAAAATCTATTGATCCTGGCCGGGTTTGAACCCGCAATCTTGGGATCCCAAAGATAGCTGCAAGGGGGAATGATAGATGATAATTCAGCCTTTATGGCCAAAGTTTCCCAAGCATTCTCCTTAAGACCTGAGGGAAAATTGCTGAAAAAATAAAAACACGTCAGGAACTGACTTAATAGGGAATCGAACCAGAGCCCGCCGCGTAGGAAGCTGCCACTACACATATTCTGTGAGATATTTAGTACTGAAATCACTTCCCTGGTTTTATTGATTTACTTGGAGGAATACCAAAGAGAAAGAAAAAAAAAAACCAATAAGCTCAAGAGAAAGCGGGGCCTCTGTATGCAAAACAGCCCTAACACTTTACAAAGATCTAAGCGTTACAGGGGCACAGTAAATATTTTGAGAAGCATTGCATCTGTGAATTATGGGATGAGGAAACTGACGTCACCGCCAGGCAGTATGAAATCTGTATCGTTTCGTCAAGAACTGGTTTTGCCAACATCCTGTTATTCCAGACCGCTCCGCTTGCTGCCTTAGCTTCCGGAACACGAAGAGGAAGCCTCCTTGTTGCGTCATCAGCCTGCCAAGCAACGGTCTGTCTAATGGGATGCCGACCGGCTTCGTCGTCATGTAAATGTGTCAGCAGAGGCCGGCTTGGCGCGGGTTTGACGCCGGGATGTAAGACACCTGGTTATATTTAGGTAATAGGTGTAGTCATTGACCAAGTTTAGACATAAAGAATTAACTCTTCTTCTTTGCTTCTCTCCTTTCTAAATTTTCAGCTATTGCTTTCTTTTTGTTCCTCTTCTTCATCCTTCCTCTCTTGTTTTCTCGCTTTCATCACATCTTTATTTTGCGTGCCGTTTCTTCTCATGTATCTCGTATGTCTTCAGTTACAATTATTTCATAGGCACCTAACGCGTTATGCCGTCTGCCAAAACAAGAGCATGACAATGAGTTCGGAGTCCGTAGGCGGTTAACATTACCTATCTGGATACAAAGCTTGACGTTGCACACAGACGCGAGCCTTTAACATTTCAATGTTGCACGAGAACTTTCCTACCTTATATTTGAAACCAGATTCGTTATTGTGCTATATATAAAACATAGAGTATTTATAATTACTTCCACTTTTAACTCAACAGTCACACTGGGGTCTTGGGGACCCTGCTCCTTATTTGCCATTATTTAACAAAATATCTTCATTACTGGCTATTCTTCTTCTCCTCACTTGGCGCTACAGCCCGGGTTGAACCTTGGCCTCCTGCGGCGACCTCTACATCCTCAACCTCTCTCTTATGACTTCATTGATGGAGGGCAGAATTGCCGGGGGCATATGATCATGCATGCCAGTACACCGCCGGTCGCCTATCACGCATATGATCATGCATGCCAATACACCGCCGGTCGCCTATCACGCGGCTTTCCTGATCGAAGAACGTCACCTCTCCATCAGGAAGCTTCTCACGAAGCTGGGTGGACCCCGTTCCAGACATGCGAAAATTTCCTAAATAGGTACCGGGAATGGAACCCGGACCTCCCAGGCTATAGTCAGCAACGCTACACTACAGGAAGGAGGTGGTCCATTACCAGCTAGTACTTATCTAATATTATGTTTCCAGCACCCATTGAAACAAATTACATACATATTCAGGAACAAATTCAACAGCGTGAATTCTGAATTATAGACACAATTTATTTATATTCTTATGTCAATTAGTATTGCATTATTTTAATAATAATTAATCACACTTTTTGTTAGATTTAACTTACACACTGAATCACAAGACGTGAGAATAAGGAAATGCAATCTTATAAATTTTGACAAACTCTATTCGCATTCCAAGCATATCTGTGCCCTTGTTCGTTACAATCGTCCCTTCCACACAGGTGACAGACATGCTTAGTTTCAGGTCTCTTGATCTTGAACAAAAGCTTCATCACTGTTTCGTATTTGAGGGAGGTTCATTTGATTCTTCCTTTTGAATGGTCAATATTTCCTCAATTAATAGGTTGTAAGCTGCTTCTCAGGGTAGGTAGCTTGAGAAGTTACAGAAAAAAACGTCTCGTGGCCAGTTTTTTCAGAAATAAATCTCTCCCGAGCTTTTCATTTTATATATTGATAATTTTTAGCATTTTAACATCAGAAATTTAGCATTTTGTAGCGTTTATACATTTTCAATTAAACATTTTACAGCATTTTGAAAAAAAAATACCGTAATTTGAGTTAATTCTGATAGACAAGTATGTCTACTAATAACATCAATGTGAAATAAAAATGGACAATAATTAATAATTTTAATACTGGCACTTAATGGGGCTTTGTGTTGTTTTACATCCCTCAATTTAATTAGTTTTTAGTTTTCCGTTTTTAGTGTAAACGTCAAATTTATGACTCTCTCTTATCTTTTAAAAATCGGATAAAATTGAATACTGGTACACAACTTTAAAATGAGTTACTTGTTTTGACAATACTCTCAGGTCCACTTTGTGAAGAGAGATGTTAGTCTCCATAAACATCTTCACTGGTGTGCAACAAAATCACTTTTTCCACATTTCTCTTTATCGTGCATCATTTGGATAGTGGCTCGCCATTTTACTCCACGCTGTTCCTCTTCTGATTTATTGTTTAAACTACCTTTTGCTTTAACAAGTCCCCGACTTTTCACATGCTTGTCTAAAATGTTCTTCTTTTGCCAATCCAGGCGCTGTGTGCACAACTTACCAAAAAAAATTGCATAATCACTGATATAACTTGTTCCTGATTATAATGTCTTGCCGCTGTTTTATCGATATTTCCGACAATTGTTCACTTGACTGGGAATGAAAGATACAAAACTCGGTAACATGTGTGACTGTTGAACAATGAGGTTTGAAGGGCCTATACTTCGCAGGGGGGGTTAATTTCTGCATTCCAGAACCGTGGTGGTCAAAAGCGTCATAAACACTCCAAGGATCTACAAATTGCTCATTTGAAGTTTCCAGAAGAAAAAAAAAAAAAAAAATTGAAAAAAAAAAATTGAAAAACATTTTTTTTTGGCGATTTCACAATTATATCACGTTATATCGCATTTGCGAAAAATCACCAACCTTAAATGACGTATTAGCACAGAGGCATTGACCGCACCTTGGTCTAACATGTCGAACCGGAATCTCATTGGTCATTGTTATGTAAGAACAACCTTTGAGCACGTTTCCTCCACGAGTTGCCACAGTTTCAGAAGTTTCTTCATCGGCTCTCAGTTCCCTGCTGGAGTCTGAATAAACTTGGACATAATCAGGACCGAGTCATCACCTCCAAAGTGACTCATTCCCCAGTCATCTTCAAGCACACTTTCTTTTATTGCCCTCTCTGTCTAAAGGACGTCTCAAGTCAGTCCCAGGCCACAACAGTTGACTAGTTAAATTAAAGGAAGTAACATTTATAAACTGAGAATACACGCCTGAAAACTACAAACAAAAACGCACAGGGCATTTTGTACTCCACAGCACACAGCACTTTATTTATAACCAGACATCGTTTTAGTTGCAAAAAATGAGCTCAAATTTTAATCAATTAGGCCCTATTTCAAGAAAACTAGCCATTTTAGGCACATATGAATAGCTTTTTAACCTTAACCTAAAACTAACCAGAAGAAGAAAATAAATTGGTAGTCCTCTGGTAGGCAGGAAGAAGCCGAAAGAAGAAGCAGCAGTGTGGGATACGACACAAAGACTACATGAAAAGAGTTGAGGAAGAGCATAATCAGAATATAGAACATGTAAGTGCAGCTAATAAAGAAGCAATTAATAATGAAAGATACTAAGAAGGAAGCAAAATAAGAACTATAACTACAAGGAAAAAGAAGAAACGTATTGTAACCTTTTAACCTTAACCTAAAACTATCACAAATTCCAGCTGTAGCTTGAGACCGGCTGATGTCTAGTGTAGAGTACTGGTTGGGAGCAACCAGGATCCCGAGCGACAGCTGAAGTGCATATAGAAGAAGACACATTGCAGTTTACACATCCCAAATTGATACATCTTCCAATAGACAAGCAATATATGGAAACATGTATTGTATAATGAAATGCACATTTAAATTTAAATTACTACCGGTTACCAGAAGTTATAATGTTGTTTAAGGTTATCGAAGCACTGGTTACCTTGGGTAAAATTGTGTTGCTGTAGTTATTAACGTAGATCTGTATATTTAATTAATTAAAATTGAATATAAAATGTTCAACGAAATAGAAATAAAGAAACTGGTATATTACATCCTGACACAGGTATAAAATACAAATGTGTAAGTATTGCACGCGTTAAATTAAAAAAAAAAAAAAAATTAAATCATTAATCAAACTAAGCCACGACATTAAGAGATTCTTAGATCCTCGCAGAACTATTATTATTATTATTATTATTATTATTATTATTATTATTATTATTATTATTATTATTATTTTCTTCAGAGCGGTATGATACTGCAGTAATTCTAACAGTAATAACGATATACGTTTCCTATTGCGTTCTCTCATAAAGTTTTATGACTTTCCGTCATGTTCAGCATCACATTCGTTTCTATGTAGCTGCAAGCGTTTATTACAGTAACTAGCTCTCTTGTAATTGTGCAGCAAGGCAAAGCCCTGTAACCGCGCAGTCTTCAAACTGCTTTCTGCTGGATAAATGCGAAAAGACGGGTTAATCAGTAGCTTACCACCACTAGATAATGTTTTTGTTGCCTAGTTACGGGAGGACTAGCGTTACGGTAATGCAGGGCGGTTTCAAGAGAGCAGTGTTTTTCTTGCCAAAACAAAAGTGAAACATTTATATGTTCTCCGTACGGGCTGTTCAAAATACTGCCATAAGTGAACGTTCTGCATGGTGTGACGTCTGTAGGAGTATATCAGGTGTATTAACAGATGGTAAGATGATATGCCGGAAGAAACAAGTATAGTTTAGGGATTAAATTAACTCAGTTATACTTAACTTAAACATTTTAGTTGTATAAACATTAATCTAAGATTATTTCGTCTTAACCTCAAATTGAATCTAACTCGAGGATATCACAAGTTAAAGCACTAACTAGAGTTTAGTAATTGTTAAATAAAGTACAAAGTATAACAACTTCATTTACAAATAAAATGCTGAATAACATTTATTTCGGTGTTTCACTTTTCATTTCGGATTAATTACAATATACAGACTTGCGTTCAATTGTAGGTTAGGTTAGGCTAACTTTACAAGCGGTATGTTGTACAGATTTCTGATTATTCCGACATATTTGATGATGAATTTCACGTGTTCCTCGTGTATTTCACGAGAGAAATAATCCGTTCCTAGAATGAATGACAACAATTCAACATGCGATTTTGCTTATAGTAAAAGATGATGTCGATGAATTGGAACAGAGGTTTCGTTTTCGATTACAGTCACAAACAAAATAAAAGCATGCTTTGAATTCGATGTTCATGATGCTACTAACTTTAAGGCTGTATGAATGAGGCAGGGGGATTTCAAATACATTCAAAGTAGATAAAGCAACGGCCAGCAGAACTATCCATAAAGTTACAACAGCAATATCAGCTCTGAGACCTCACAGTTCATCTTACCGAAGTGACGCTAGGCTTCTATAACATTCACAAATTTCCTGCAGTTTTAGGTGATATAGAATGCACACACACGCCCATTATATTATATTATTGTATGGGGGGGGGATAATAATGCGGAAATCTTAAGAATAGACTGGCAATTTTCTCCATGAACGTTCTTGATACTTATTTGAGATCGAATCTGGTTTTTTATTTTCTATTATTCCCTTAATGTAGAACCAGATCAGTAATGATATACTTTTCACATTTGCTAAACTTTGTTCGCATTGGCTTTGACACTTCCTTATCCATTTGAAAACATATTAAGGGGGGAAAAAGAAAAAGAAAAAAATATGTATATCTAGGAGACGGAAAACAGCATTATTATTAATTTTCTCAAGTTGAACAGTGGAACATAAACTCGCTTAAACAGGAATTTCCCTATAGTTTCACGATATTGCCCTGGGTTTGACGGTTACTGCAAACTCAAGGTCAAGTAGTTTGAGGTTATTTTTATGCAAGAGAAATGATGATTAACATCTAGTTACTTTTAAATTATAGTTAAAAGTAATTTCCAGTTAGTAGCCTTTATACAACTGGGTACAAGTATATATTTACTTATCCTGTAATATTATAAATAATTATATTCGTCTTTGAAAAGAAGCTGGTTAAATCAAATTGCTGCGGTTTTTTTGTGGTAAAGATGTTACATATACTTTGAAAAAATATGAAACAGGCTCCAAAAACCAGTTTTATGTCATACACTAGCCGCCACTGAACGAAACATTGTATAGATTTTTTTTTTCCTGCGGTCAGCGCGTTTTAATAATACGCGTTTGGTAGAAATGAGAAACGAATTCCACATGTCCGATTAAATTAACGCTCTTACTTACGTCCATAAAAGAGTTTAATTAATACGAAGTGCTTAAGGCAAGTGGAAAACGAAGCGGATGACCTTGCTGTGGTGGTACCAGGGGCGGGCTGTATGTGTGGTCCATTGTCCGATGTGCCCACGGTGAATTACAATCAAGGAGACCGGCAAACCCCTTCTCTTGATGGACGTGACAGTATTATGTTGTCAGAAAATGTATGCTGGCCGATGGCGAATCCAACCTGACGTTTATGAAGGCACCTTGTTAGCGTGATACCTCTCCGTTTTTGGGCAACTTGCCTTTCCTTATTTAGTAGAATTAGGGAAATAACAGGCTTAGGAAATTATCATCTCTGAGCGAGTCAGTGGCGGCTTATTCTTAGCGGTTCAATGAACTGGAGAGGTAAAATAATCTGGCCTGGATTATTCTCTAATCCGACAACGTCCTTTTAAATAACATCCCTGCTGTTGTTTGTTGTTTTCTGATATTTACAGGCTCAGGACGATGTACGTGTAGCTGGAGGTCGTTTAGGTATTATCCCATTTTTCGTTAAGTGTTTGATGTCATATGTTCGGATCAGCTTGAATTAGCTTACTTTTCTATATTTTGGTGTAAGGTGCACAAGAATTTTTTAATGATCTTATTAAGTCAAACTCAACATTTGCACGGTTAAAGTGGTGTCAGACACACGGAAATATGCTGGCGCCTAGCGCTCTCCTGTGTCGTTGTTGTGTTTTACAGTTTATTGATCTCTTTTGGTAGTTATTTGCTTTATATAGTTTAAATAGTTCCGGAACTGCTGATTTACAAGAAAAGGCATACAGCATCGTATAAAATACACATTTTGAGATACTCTTCCGGTGGAAATTACAAGGGACATGTGATTTTTTATTCTTTTGAGTTGATTCTGCCGGCCTATTGTTTAGGATATCAGTCAACCATTGCAAGCTGACCTGCTGTCTTAGCTTCTGAGAATACAGGATGTAGAAAATTGATTATATCGGTTTTTAAACTTACTTTTTATTCTCTGTGGTATAAATATATTTGAATCATTACTTAAATTGAAGAGTAACTGTGGAAGTTTCAATTCTACATGCGCAGATTTTGTTTTGTAGCCATGGTAACAAAAACAAAATAATGCAAAACGCTTTTAGTGTCTTGCAATTCGCAAAACATAATTCAGTGGTTACAGTTTAGCAAGCGTATAGGCGAAGGTTTGGTCTTAACGTTCTCTTCTGCTAGCAACATTAGTACGTGGTACAATCAGATCCAAAAGACGGGGTTTTTCTGTTAAGGAAAGATGACCGCGTGTGTCAGATGGGAACGTAGAGAGAGTCAGAGCGACTTTCGCACGCAGTCCTAAAATCTGTGCGGAGGGCGAGTCAAAAATGAGCAATTCCAACAATGACAGTGTGGAAGGTGTTAAGAAAACATTTCCAAACAGAAACTGTATGTTCGTTCAGTTACAAACAACAAACTGAGTGAATTACACACTTTTTTTTTTCTAGGTTGGAGGTAGCTAGGAGCATAAACGCGTTGCACGTCTAGCATATTTTCTTCTTCAGCCTATTAGACAGGTATACCGATTTTCTATGTATCGTAGAGAAAAATACAGAGGAAAAGGGCTGTAGTTTTTAAAAGTTTTTATTTAGAACACGAATAACAAAATTGGAAAATAGTGTCACAGTGTGAACTAGCTGTTTATAGTGTTTTAAAAGTGCTGATACCTTACTTAATAACAACAATAGTTATTGGTTAGTTTGAGAGAGCTATGAAATAATTCAGCAGTTCAACACCAGCAAAAAGGGGGGGGGGGCAGAAAATGTACTTTTGCATGGTGAGCTCGTCTTAACACACCGGTCGCCACTATCGAACCATATTATTGCACAAAAAAGCTCAAAGCGCACTTTTCAAAACATTTAAACGTTGCGCAAGAATTATATAAAACAGAAATAAACATACTATGTAAAACAAAAAAAAAAAAAAAAAAAAAAATCGAAAAGAACAACCGCAGAAAAATGACGTATTTTTACCAAATAGTTGGTTTGAATAATGATAAACTTGCTTTCTTGGTTTCGCCTTACGATCCTATTACTCTCTTGGAATCATTATGATGTATCTGCGAACTACTGGCAGATGGGGCTTGTGGCGCCGCAGAGGTGCATCCTCATAAACAAGGTCACATAAGCTCTCGTATAGGCAAATCCGCGTTGTTGCGTTTTTATCGTTAGTGAAGAGCAATAAACACTTATCTAGTGAACAAAGGTTATACCTAGGTATAAATAAATAGCATCTAAACACTCTCATAGTGGAGTGAAGCTGAAATCAGGCATAGTGTAAAACACCATTATGTGTGCCCACATTACAAGGACAGGAATATATAAACAACCAAATTTAAAGAGAAACATAGTTTTAAAATGAACTAAAGAATACTGAATAGAGAAGTTGAAACTAAAATAGCAATAAATAACAATTACAATTTCCTTAGATAGTCAGGGCGAGGAAGCACCTTGACTGTTTTGTTTGATTTATTTACGGATGCTCTTTAACACCTCAGGTCATTCAAATCAGGGTGTGAAACGGCCGATAAACTTTGCTCAGAGGCCTCTCTTTCAGGCTTGAAGTTCTTTTACGTGCGTAAATCTATGACACGGTACCCACGGTTTTATTTACCTTCCGAAGGAAACCATACTTCGGATTTTTACACCCCAAAACATTCATCGAATTTGGCAGGGACTGAACCTGCGATCCTGGGTTTAGGAGGCAAGTACGAACCACCAGGACCGATATAAAATTAATTATTAATAAAAGATAAACTTTGGAAATACACGTCTCACTATAAGTAACAAGGGACGGAGTATGGCAGATTTTAAGGTCCTTATCGTTATCCAAACAATTATTCGTTGTACAAGTAATGTAAATGTAGACACAATATGCATTTGGGATAGATATTTTTCAGCAGTCGCTTCTGGCTCTCTCAGGGTGAAAATAACTTATTTAATATGAAACAGTATGTTATACTTCTTATTTAACCCTGTAAGTGTAATTAATATATTTAAAACGCTGCATCATCCAGAAATCCCACTATTTTTAATGTTATAAGCTTGCTAATGAAGTTAATGCTTTCGAAAAATACAAACATTTGTCCCACACGTTTTGGATCTATTATGTGTTTAAATTATTCCGTTTCTATTTTTCATTTTACATTTAATGTAATTTTTCCCTTCTTTTATGCTTTATTTTTAGTACAAAGGACGTAGGAGAGAAAGAGAATAAAAGAAATTAGCGTAATAAAGTAACAGAACGAGAAGTGCCTGGGCAGCGGCTGATTGGATTTCCAGTAAAATCTGTTCTTGATGACGAACAAAATCTCATTTGCTCTAATGAACAATTGAAATTTCGCTTTCCCATTTACTGTGAACTTAATGCAAAGAATGATCAGACAGCCTACGTAACCGTCCCTGCAGATGATTACTCAATGATAACCATTACTGTCATTGTCAATGAATGCCTGTTCCGTTGTACAATTATACATTACACAGGATTACCAAGGTACCGTCATGCACGGAGCGCTTTCAACTCGCGTGATTCCGTTCACAGAAAGCGGCAGATGTTCTGCACTGACTCACTGCCTTTCTTGGTATCGCATGCATTGTTGGTTTGGCACGATCATTAGTGTTGCCAGGAACATCGCAACTTCACACTCGCAGAGTATAGGGCGTTTCTACCAATAATACTAATATTGCTGTTAGTGTTGCTAGGAGACTGTCGAATTACGTGTTATACAGAGCGTTGCAGCTGATGCCTTTCAATGCAGCCCGTTAGCCTTGATACATAGCAGTTACACTTAGCAGAGAGAGAGATAATGGCAAGTTTCTTGCTGAACCTCAACAGAATACATTGAAAAACTGTACTGTCTATCCAAATGAAAATTTTACCACTTAAGAAATTATTTCTAAATTATAAACTTCATTTTTTAACATTTTGGCTAGCATTTACAGCTATTGTTTCATACTTATTATAATAAGCCCAAAACATTATTTTGGAACATTGATGATCATTCACTTTGGTGTTGTTGCCCACAATTACACACACACACACACAGGTACTACTTTATTATGCCCAAATTCTTTCGCGTCCTCTGGTGTTTTGCGTACGATATACTTAGCTGGGTCGAATATAAACTTAGTTGTCGCGTGTGAAACTTACAGATGAGTGTCGTGGTGCGTGAAATTGAAAAGTGTTTAAGTGATGTACCGGAACAACGTAATTGACAACTGGTATCAGCTGAGTATTATCAACAAAACTGCCTAATCGATGTGTCAAAACTGCGTGCCAGCGTCATCTGTGTCTGTGCTGATTCTGTGAACTGAGTGTATAAATCTTATGACGGAGTCTGAGAACTCAGGAAAAACGAGTTGCGTCTGCAACGTCGGCTGCTTGTGTCTCGCCGCGTGTAAAGCTTAAAACCGAGTAAAAACTGCACGGTCTTGTCGCGTGTAGATCTTATAACTGCATGCCTCAGCAACGTCGAACCTACAACTGCTAGCTCCCCGCAGAACAAACGCTTCCTTATATATCACATGAAAATCGAATGATCGTTGACTTAACGATGCCACGGGGTTACACAGACACGCGAAGTTTCGCGCATTTCTTTAAATGCTCAAACATACATTTTTCATTGTATGGTTTAAGTTCACCTGCCACGCATGTAATTCACTATTTTTTTGAAAAGTTTAAAACATTTTGTTAGCATTGGCTAGTTTAAAGGTTAACAGTACAACGCCTTTCGGAATCAGAGGCCACAAATGAATTTAAAAGTCCTGCATTTTAGTGATCTTGCAACTGCAGTCCTTTAAAAGAAAAAAAAAAGAAGAAATAAAGGCAGGGGGGGGGGCTTCCGCACGCGACCCTCGGGTTTCTTCCTAATGTGTATAGTTTTATGATCTTGTTAGCTTTCCAAGCTACCGTAACCGAAAAACATCTGAGGCTTTCTCTTTTGTTGAATTACACGTTAGCATTATGCCGTATTTTACTTATATGATATTTACATTAGTACATTATTTACATGAAATATTGTAATTAGATTTGCAACATACATACTATATTCACTGGGAGTGGGCCTTAAGGACCATTTCAAATGATCTAGAATGCTGCTCCGCGATGGTTTTACAACAGGAAGGAAAGTTTGCTTGGAACAAGAAATAACAACCAACTTAGCTCCAAGTTTTAAAAACGCCGTTGCTGGTGAAATAATGTTATATTTAATATATACGCTTGCACAAAATAACATATTATTCTCAGGAATCTTGAAATATTTAACAATAAATCCGCTTGACTGAAAGGAACTAAAGAAACGAAAAATCAAAGGCATTTACATAGCTATTTTCGCTTACCCTTTAAAACTACTTATTTGTTTACTACTTTCCCCTTTAAATCAATAGCAGCCAAAAAGAAACAAATAAAACAGAAGCCTACGAGATAACAAACGCAATTCATTTGTTTATGAATTATTTTTGGTATTTTACAGGCTTTAGGCACATTCTTGTTCATTTAATAAAAAACACCCTGTATGTCAGAGAATTCCTAAAGAGAAGATATGTACGAAAACAGCTGAGAGCAACAAACTCTAATCGCAACAAACATTGCCACCTTTGTTTTCAATCCGTTAATAAATGACAAACGAAAGCGCATGCCAGTCACTTTCCGTCACCATGACAACGGAATTTAACTCTCGCTTCTCCAACTACGTTTCACTATTGCCATCGATCCATGCCCCAATATTAGAACAATTTAAAAAAAGAACGCAAAAAAAAAAAAAAAAAAAAAAGGTTCGTTGAAAATGTGCTTGGTTATCCAATCCCTCATTCAGTTCACGTCAATAACTGCACGGGGCCGCAATCCATCTCCCAGAGAACCCTCCTCTCCTGTCCCCGCCCAGCCCGACCCTTCAGGGCTGCACATGATGTTCCCCTGCATGCCACATTCCCCCACTGGGGATTTAATTATATAAATTCCAACCAGTCTCATGGCTTTATGCAAAGACACGGTTTTAAACACCACGCTTTTGGGTAACTGCATTAAAATAATGATAATAACATTAGAGAAGACAAAGCCAGAGGCATGCCAGTCAGTTTTCAAATATTTCTGACAAGTAGTTTCCAAGCCGCGGGACGCGACACAAATAACAATATTCACACACGTAGCAAAACATCCTATATCAAACTTGCTGCTCAAATTAATGTAATAAACAAATGAACTGTCATATAATAAAAGTGATTAACTGACATTCGAAAGTAAATTGATTTACATATACCAGATACTTCTCACAGCTAAATCCACGACAAATATTAACGACGGTCATTATGAAATGTCTAGGAATGGACACTAAGGATTTGTGACTACCCAGTGTAGGCTTTCCCAGCTTTAGACAACACACGTGCAAACCTGAACGCGCACCAGAAATGTACGGTATCAGTACTTCTGTGTATGAGTACACGGAAATTGCTGGTCAGACGCTAGGAAGATTTCAAGGGAGACCATATCCATGCTATGATTTACTACGACTTTAAACTTGGTTTAGAAGAGAAACATGCCTTGAAATACAGCATTGTGCATTTAAGAATCGTTGCCCTTCACGATCCAATGGTTTGCAAATTTTAAGAGAAGAAGGGGCTTCTACGAAGATGAAGACGGCACAGAAGGCCCGCTACAGTAACAAGGGATGAAAATATGATGAAAGCAGAGCGTGTACAGATTTAAGAAGCCCCGTGTATTGTATCGGCAGCAGCGGAAAAAAAAAAAAACGCACACCTCATGTGAGGAAACTCTACCGCCTCGCAGATTAGCAGAAAATAGCACGTGTACATTTGTGGAAGAAAAAGTTGCAAACATTTGATGGAGAAAGATAAAAAACTAATTTAACATCATACCTGGTCACGCAAGCTGGATATATCAGTATGACCCATAAACTAAGGCGCCAATCATCCGCCCTGCTCTTCCCAGAAGAGAATCCTACAACAAAAGCGAGGCAATGGCAAGAAGGTGGCCTTCTCAGCCAGTGTCCAGATTGTGACAGAGAACTGTCGCTGAAAATCCTGCACCAACTCTTTAATGTGGACTTCTTATGGGGCTAAATTTTTATCGAAATTGGCTACGACGATTTGAAGACTGCCATCTCTGAAATCAACAATAACTGTTGATTTGGTTTATTTACTGACGCTCTTTAACATCAACGTTCCATTCAATTCAGGGCGTGAAACGGCAGATAAATTTTGCTCGGAGGCCTCTTCTTGTAGGCTTGAGGTTCTTTTACATGCCGTAAATCTACGACAGGGACCCACGGCTTTACTTCCCTTGAACCCGCGATCTTGGATCTACGAGGCAAGTTAGGTTGCCAAGACCGACGTGTCGGTAAAAAATCGATCTGTTTTACCATAACTTGAAACATATATTTTGCTACCGACGCGAGAAATGACCTTTCCCCCTTGCCGCAATATAAACAACCACCAAGTCGTTTATTTATGTATTTAAATGCGAAACAGAAAATCTAATGCACCAATTGAAGCATTTACTCTTTTTTTTTAACGAAATAAAACAATTTGCTGATTGCTTTCTTTGAGTTTTAATCAGTTCCGTATATTTACTTGGTGAATCCTAACATAGCAGCTGAGTTTAGAGAAACATTCAATTTCCGACGTAGCGATAATTTGACATGGGCATGGCGGCGCCTTTGAGACGACGTTGCGCGCGCGCTCCTGTGATGATGGCTGGACAGCTACTGACCGTAAAATTATGCGTGAGAGAGAGAGAGAGGGAAGCACACGCATGTTTGCGTAATCAATTTACGGCGTGTAGTCTAAACGTCGCCACATAAAAGAGATTAAGGTAGTTCAAGCATCTGGCAACGTTGTAACATATTCAAAGGTGTTTCTAACATTGTGGTTGACAAAAAACTTAACAAAAATAAATTCATGTAAGTATTCTTAAAGATGCATTTTACTTTAATAAATTGTTTACATTTCGGGGTTCGACCCCATTGGAGGCTTGAGTGGCATTTACAGAGGAAACGTATGGACTTAAGTTGAGTTTCCTCTCATTTCATTCCAAACAGAGGTTGTGGGGCTTATCCGCCTTTGATGTAAACGGATTAACTTTGTGTATTTGTGCTTAAAGTATATAAATAAGGCATTTTGTCGGCGTTCCTGTTTTAACATTTAAAGGGGTACAGTTAATGCATATTAATTTGAAACAAATGTTCACCTTCATATTCGTGAAAGAATTATTTCAATATCTACAAAATTAGCAGGATATATTAAAATATTTTAATTTGCATTAATAGATGGGTGTATAACTGGAACACATCAAACCCACATTCCTTACTTGAGTACTTTCCATCCACTTCCTTCTGCATTCTCTGGTTTCATTCTGCAAACTGTACTACATTTTTAATTGTTTTCTTATGTCTTCATTTCCCTTTCGACCATACATGCAAAACATGCTGACTCTCAAAAAATCCATTTCTGCCACGTATATTCGTTGCCATCTCTTTTGGTCAGTGTCCATTTTTCACGTCCATATACCGCCACGGGTAGCCGAGGTCGCGGACTCGTAAGCGCGAGGTCTGGGGTTTGAATCCCGCCAAAACCGTCCACCCTGACTGAGGTTTTTTCCAGATTTTCATCAGTCCTCAAAAATGGCAAATGCCGGGAAGATACCCTAAACTTAGGCCTGGAACGTTTCCTTGCTCAGCAGTAAAAATGGGCCTTAACCACCATTTAAAAAGTCCACAGAAAACGGCAGGTTCGCCATAACTTTATAAAACTTTAGCGTATCTAACAGCAAGATATTCAGCTAATTATTGCCATTTAGAAAAGCTAAAGTACAAGATGTCAAGATTATTTCCGCTTCTTCTTTTGGTCATTTTGTTGAAGTACCACCAAACTTGGATAAAAGAGAAATGCAATATCCCGAGAAAAACAATTTTAAACGTGATGAATACGCTTAAAGTGCTACTGAAAACAAAACCCAAAAACTTTATACGAGGGTAAATCATTAAGTTACAAATGATGTGAGACTACATTCGAACGAGTCACCTGAAGCTATTGTCACTAGATGGCAACAGTAGTTCGAGGGCAATTGGTGATATTCGACAAGCGACAATCGATATTTACAATTGCAAAACAGCAGTTGCAAGATGGCGTATGCAACCCTTGACCAGCGAACTGTGCGAATTTTGTGGAGAAAAGGTATAGATTCAAACATTTTTATAAAGAAATGTTTCCATCCACAGCGAGAAGCGACTGTGACTCAAAGTGTTTAAAACTGCGTACAAAACTTTTCTGAAGGGCGGATCGAAGACAAACACAGAGTTTGCCACAGAGACGAATTTTCAACGAGTTTAAGACTTAAACCAAGCCGACAGAAAAGTAACTATTGGTTATTTACATGGCATGTTTACCTCACTCTGCAAAGAATGGGTCTGGCATTGTAGCAACTCAATCACTACCACTAGCCCTAATTGTCATAAATGATGAGTCTTGAGTTCACCATTACTAGTCCGGGACAAAGCGTGCGTCATAGCAGTGGTAACATCCGGAGTCGCGTGCGAAAAAAAGTTTAAAAGAGGCGCCATCGGTAGGGAAAGTGATGCTCGCAGTCTTCTGGGATTACGATGACATGCTGCTCATTGCATTCCAAACACAAACCGTCAATGGCGACTCAGGAAACGTCGTAAGGCTATTAAATGAAAGCAACCATACCTTCTCAAAGACGTGACAACGCGCGTCCTCATACTGCCAGCAAGACAAACGTGACGCTGCGAAATTTAAAGTGGGAAGTTCTCGAGCATCCTCCGTATAGCCCTGACGTTGCTCCATGCGACCCATATTTGTTCGGCTGAACATTTTCCCTTCGATGAAGCTATAGATAGGGAAGATACCGCCTAGTTTCGACAGCCGCCCAAAGAATTTTATGCTGTTGGATTTCAGGGCCTAACAATGGAACAAGTGCCTGAATGTACAGGAAGACTGTGTTGAGAAATAAAAGCATTTATCAAGTCAGTACCCTTATTTGTTTATTCTTATATCCAATCGCAACTTACTTAATAACTTATCCTCGTGTTTTATGTTACAGACAAGGTTTTAGATACAGAGCAAAGAAACTTCCATTTAAACAGTTCTTATAAAAATGGAGAAAAAACTGAAAGCGGCTTAAAAGTGACTCTTGTTTTCTTCGTGAGAAAGGCAAGGTGTTTCTATCCTGCAGAAACTTCATGTCAGTGAGTAAGTGAATTCTTGGCAGGCATTACAATGACTTTCAAACTTCGAGAGAACAAACGTAAGCTGTAAGTTGTTGCCAAGGCTTCTGAAATAAAATTGTGGTTTGGAACTGTGTTGGTTACTCAGTTGGTATATAGAGAATAGAGTTGGTTACTCTATTCTCTACTTGTCAAAATTACTAGTAAGGTACACAACACATCCGATTTCAGTAGAAGAAATATGTACATTCAAATGAAAGTAGACAATTCAGGTTATAAACACACTTTGACAATATAGATGAAGCTGTTCGAATTACCAGCCGCCTCAACGTGGCTGCTTACTAGGAAAATGTAGTGCCGCAGCCGGTGAAAAAGGAAAATTGTGTCACCAGACGTAACACCTTTTAGAATTCATGCCTTTACTTAAACTGTAAATGATGTTGTATTTAAATCTGACAGGTAATAATAAGCACTAACTTATGTAATAAGACATATTGAAAATAATGCCCCTGAGCGTTGCTGGCATCTCCGTAGGAAATTTCATTTTCATCCGATTTTTCTTCCGTAAGAACACGGCGGTTCAGAACGTGTTACTTGTCATTGAGAGATCCTATCATACATTTTTAACAAGTTGGCAAACAGTTTCTACACCTGAAACAATTGCAGAATATTTTCTTGAGAACCGCCTGGTCATTTACCTGCAAGAATACCTTTTCATATATGTATTTGTATAAACTAACGAAGTAAAATCAGCACATAAGAAAACCATGAGCAACATTAGAACGCAGAACACTTACTGACACAGCAACCCTCAAACGAATTACGAGCTGATACCTGCACATGTATTGTAGGACTTGAAAACTGGGTTATCCCAGTATACAGCTGCACTTTTGCCGACCTATAACTCAAATAACCTAACTGTAGTTCTATTCATATACTAAAATGAAATGTAATATTTAGCTGCTACACTTAATAAGCAATTGTTCTCCTCATTGAAATAAATCAATCCACCGACTATAAGTGAATATAGATATTCGCCATTAATGTTGAGAAATGCTCAACACAAACTGAAATACTGGCAGGAGTGACCAAGTTCATTAAGCATAGACCCGCGAATGCAAGCTCTCCAGTTCAAATCGGCCAGGACCATCCACCTAGACTGAACGTTGCTGCAGGTTTTTCTTCAGTTCCCGTCAATGGCAAATGCCGTGCAGGGGGAAGGGGAAAGTCTCAACTTAGGCCAAAATATCCATTTTCGCTTATGAGCCTGTGATGGCTCAGGAGTAAATACTGGTTAAACTCTATTTAAAAAAAAGCATTCTTGAAGGCTATTGCAGTGTTGCCATTAAGGAGAATGACTTTACAGTGAGCAGCGCAGCTTTTGAGAAGCTTCCAGAAACTACCGTCAGTCATTATTTTGCAATTTATTAGACAGGGGTTAAATTTAACAAAACTGTTGGTAACCATATGTCAACAGTCAACTATTAAAATGAAGAAAGTCCGTCAGGCAGAAACTGCGTAAACTAGGCGAATTCATTAGCAATTTGAATTTGTGAAGGTTATTACAGAAAACCAGAGCAGAGAAGTTACATTTTGAGTTTATATAAATTAGGAGTAAGCAGTGACTCGTGTCTATTACAAGAAATTAGCAAATTCTAAACACTCACCACTGGCCATTTCCATTCTCATGTAGAAGAGTTTCTTTTTTTTTTTTCTTCTTTTTTTTTTTTTGAGTGGTGTTTAACGCCCGTTTTTACTACAGAGGCACCATAGGTGGTGTGTAGAAGATGTGCCAAAACAGTGAGACATTCATCTTTTATCACAATGGTGGTTGAACGAGGTCAATGGGTAAAAATAGTCGATATTAGAGCAAATTTGTTTAATAATATACAACATATAAGACAAACGTTTTCTGAAGATTAACTCTCAGACACATTATAAGAGTTACCATATTCACAACAGAGTGATTTTGTCAAAAATAAAACATATGCATCGTTATAAATTGTGAGTTAATTTGTTCTTATTTTTTTAAACAGCTGAGAAAAAATTAGCGTTTTTTAAATTTCGTTTTTCAGATATACCCCTACTCCTAATAGTACAGTTTCTTTAATTTTCTGAAAGTATTTTTCTTATTTTATTTAAACGGAATATATATCGAGTTTTGTTGCGAAAAAACAAATATGGTGCCGCTAGCGATTTTTAAATTTTAGGTCTAGTTAAACCTTCACTCCTAATAATCTATTTTCTCTTATTTTTAGATGCTATTTTAATTGTTTTATTTCAATGGTATGTACCGAAATTCTTTGAGAAAAAACAAAAATTGCGGTCGCTAGCGCGCTTTTTAAATTGTGTGTTTTAGATAAACCCCCAATCCTAATTATCTGATTTCGCTGATTTTCAGAAAATGTTTTTTTTTTCTCCCCCAATTGAATATATTGAGTTTTGTTGAGAAAAAGGAAAAACTGTGGCCACTAGAGCGACTTTTAAAATTTCGCTTTAGATTAATCCCCACTCTTTAAATGTCGATTTTCAGGTATAATCCCACCCCAATGACTCAATTTCTGTGATTTTCAGAAATTTTTTATTTGATTTATATGGTATATAACGAATTTTGGGTTTTAGATAAATTCCATTCCTAAATGTCTGATTTCGCCGATTCTCAGAAACTACTATTATCCTTATTATTTCAATACAATATATGGATTTTCTAGAGAAAAAAAAATTATATATATAATCATCGTTTTTCTGGTGCCTCGTATGTAGGATCGATGGAGCTTAGAATAAAATTAAAAAAAAAAAAAAAAAAATCCTTTCAAGGGTAGAACCGTAAATAGCCTACATTCCTTCGGAATTCGCTAAAAGAATGGAAAACCCATCAGGATACATTCTGTCGTTCAATATTATCTAGTTCCTCTTAGGTAAGAAAATAACAAAGATAATATGTTTGTGTTGACATTAGCAATGCAGTGCAAAATAATGTAGTACTGCTGTAAAGCAAAGAACAGATGTGCAGCATATACCCTCCTCCAGCAAAAAGAAAGAAAGGGGCGAGATGTGCACGGAACTAGTTCCAACGTGTTCAGTTACTCGGGTGCACTGTTTATCCAGCTGCTTTGTTCAGTTGCACAGTTCTCACGAACCACTCAGACTTGTGGAAAGCTCTAATTCATTGAATTTGTTCCCAGTGGCGTACAGCGAGAAACGTCATAAGATTTTATTCGTGTCTCAGGGATATCACGTGAAGAAAGGAACTTTAATGCTCGTGCCCAAATCTCTCTGCAAATGTCGTCATGGCCGGTGAAAGTCGTTGAGAAGCCCTCTTGGTATATTACGTAGGAATGCAGAATCTCAGTAGATAACAATAGATTATAGGTTACTCAACAAGTATTCATCTTTTGTTCAAATATGAATTGCAGACCCTCAGCTTTCAAGTAAATTTTGGATATGAGCAGTCAGGATAGGTACATCTCATAATGACTTCAATGAACTAGGGAGTGAGCAGGAAACCATTATCAGCGTTGTAATGCTTTTAGGTTATCGTGAACAGGAATTCCTGTGCTGTTAGTAACGACTATCTCCTTTCAACCGACGATGACTGACTGCATAATACTCGTTTACAACACAGATCACTTCTTCAATCGACGAAAGTCACACGGGACCAAATCTGGGGAATAAGGTGGGCGGGAAACTATTTCGAAGCCCAGCTCATGCCTTTTGCCATCCCATTGTCCTGTTTTGCACGCCAATCTCGGTTGTTCCTGCTTCTACTCACTATGCAATAGGTTCAACGATATTGCGGAATAACAACCAACCACTGTTTTTACCAAACAGTCAAATCATGGTGAAACTCATGGAGTAAAGGTCGCCGTCACTTGTCCTGGCGACTAAACGGTTTTAACTTTTTTCGTTGGAACTTTAACACGTCGTTTTACTGATGTTTGTCTCCCATCTGAATTTCGTCTACAATTACAAAACGACGCCAGTAGTCAATCTGCTTGTGCTGCAACTTTTCCTCGAGCGTTTTTGGTCTGGAGTCGACAAACTCAGCTTCTTCATATGCAGAACTTCATGCAGGATATTATGTAACTGTTCATATCAGATGCCTACCACCTCAGAAATCTCACGAATCTTAATGCGACGGTCTTCTATCACGATACCACGAGTTTTATCGACAATTTCTTCAGAAGAAACCTCAATTGGGGGTCCAAATGCTCACTAATTATCCAGCAATGAATTATTTTGAGTGCAGGTGCAGATTTCCAACAACTTCGTTCAGCTCAGTTGGGCCCACAGTGCACTTTTTTTTAAAAATAAAAATGTATTTTCCATTTCTGCGAAACTTGTTACACCGATCACTTAAGATAGCTGCCAGCAAAGAACTGCGCGTTTGCACCTGATGCTAGTACAAAAATATTGAGGTATATTTATTTAATTGTTTTATTTACGGACGCTCTTTAACATCTAAGGTCATTCACGTGCCGTAAATGTACGCCCGAAAAAATCCACCGACGGTGGCCGGAACTGAACCCGCGATTTTGGGTCTACGAGGCAAGTATGGTTACCACTAGACCAAAACAGATTAATTGAGATGAAAAGTCAGTTGTTTAGTAAATTTCTTAAGCATTTTTATGATTTTTGTTTACAATGTTTTAAAAAAATATAAGGATATTTATTTAAAAATTTTCCCTATTTCTTTAAAAAAAACATTCAGCCTCAGGCAACTAATTATTTAAAACGTTCAAAGTGAATGATAATTGAATTTAAATAGATGTTAGCTACAGTAATGGCGTGTAATCCCCTTTTTACTGCCTATATTACATTTTTAAGTGTTCTTTTGTCAGTCATTTTCTATTTTTTTAATGCCAGGACATCCGGTCTTTAATTATAAACCTGGTTACGTTTACTTAACTCTATTTAATCTAAATCTAATCACATGCCTTGTACGAAAGCCCGTTTGTTGAGAACACATGACAAATGTAGTTAAATTTATCAGATTAGTCATATAACTGATATACTTAACAAAAGTGTCTGCTTTCCAGAATCATGTATCTGCCTAAGTCAATAGCACATAGAAAATTCTGGAAACTTATGATGTTTTGAAAGTCAAATGATAGAGCTCGGTAAAAGTGGCAGTGTGCTGTTGTGAAATTCACTTCAAGCTTAAGATATCCGAATTTTCGAACACCGTTATAGTTAGTGGAGAATTTATCATCTATCACCGTTTACTATTATTATAAGCAACGATAGGCATACCCAGAAAACAAAATGGCTTTGGTATCTACTGGCAACCTTGAACACATGCCGACTATGTTTAGTTCAAACCGCTTTCGCTTCTTCACTCAGGCGCCTGAAATGTGACGCACAAAAAAGAGCTTAAATTGTTATACAAAATGGAAAAGGATAAACAGCTTTCAACGTAAAAACCTTGTTTATTTTCCTCTTGAATTTTACGGTGAAATGCAGAAGGCAGTGCCACTGTGCTCCGCGAGATGTCAGGACCGCATTGATTTATGGTTCTCACCGTGAATAGCTGCAACTTGTCAAGAAGACGTGTTACTGACTAGAATAAAACATTTTCCAGGAAAAAAAAAGTACTACAACC
Organism: Metallyticus violacea; assembly: GCA_030762175.1. Taxonomy (NCBI): domain Eukaryota; kingdom Metazoa; phylum Arthropoda; class Insecta; order Mantodea; family Metallyticidae; genus Metallyticus; species Metallyticus violacea. Next base: position 20,155,864 of record CM060831.1, on the reverse strand, counting down.
CATTTACACATTTATTAGTTAGGATGATGTATCGCTCTTACAGGATTTAGTCGTAGTGAGTTTGGGATTCGACACTACGCACGGTGGGAATCAGGAGGTCTGCGATTCGATTTCCACCAGGGCCAACCTTCATGACCGAGGTTTTTACCAGGTTTTTCTCATTCCTCATACATTGCAAATGCTGGGGAGACACCCTGAACATAGGCCTTTAAAAAATCCTTTCACAGTTTATTTTTTCATCTCATGTATCATCAGTATTACCGCCTGTGATTTTTTTATTGATTTATTTATGGGCGCTCTTTAACATCTCAGGTCATCAGCGTCCCATTCAACTCGGGGTGTGAAACGGCTGACAAATTTTGCTCAGAGGCCTCTCTTTGAAGTTCTTTTTCGTGCCGTAAGGTCCCACGGCTTTACTTCCCTTCCGAAGGAAGCCATAACTTAGGATTTTTACGCCCAAAAAAATCCATCGGTGCTGGCCGGGTTCGAACCCGCGATCTTGGGTGTAAGAGGACCGCCTGTGATGCCTCAGTAGTAAGTGTTAAACACTTAAAAAAACTGGGCGCTGCCAATGTTAAGTTAACACAGAGATTAAAGTCTCTGAAAAGCAACATTTCTGACTGGGCCAGATATCTCGGCTTGCAAGTTTTTCTTGCACATATTAATGAGCCATATTCAGAAATCACCACCGTTCATCTGTTAATCAAATCCTTGAGGCATAAATGGAACATAGTAATAGTGCGTGTGCAAATATTATTGAGCAGAACACAGGTGAGATATTGAGGAAAACAAATGCTAATGAGGGGCTTCGATGAAGTTATTGGTTACAACTTTTCAAAAGCTTGTCATTTCAGTCAACCTGATAATTTTCCCGTTCATATGTTAACACATTTTGGAAGTCTTTCGCTTTAAGCTGATTGTAAATCACACAATAAAGTTACTGATAAAAAACTATCAGAATATGTAGCTGAAACTACCAGATTTACAGTCTACAGGAAACTACATAATTTATTTTCCAGTTTGACATATGCAAAGTTAATGGAGGGCGTTCTCGTTGGCCCAGAGTTAAGCTAGCTAGCTTTTAAAAGGCGAAGGTTTTGAAATAATCAAAATAAATGTACTACTGGCAGCCTGGGGTGCTTTCAAGGCTACAGCAGTAAAAGGTCTTTTTTTGGCAATGGAAAGTGAACACACTACTATAATGTTGCCTAGAAACGAACTGTATGATTCACTGAAAGTATATTTTCTTCATACACTCTTAAGACTTTTTTCCTGAAATTTTGGGTGCTGTAAGTGATGAACAGGGAAAGCCTTTTCATCAGCACATGGCCATAATGGAAAAAACGTTATCAAGGGCGTTGGGATTCTGCAATGTTGGGGGACTATTGCTGGTTTCTGAAGAGAGACAGTACTTAAGAGAGCCACCAGGCAGCAAGCATTTTTAGGACCTAATATATATTGTTTTTAATATTTTGACTAACAATTATCTTAAATACTGAAAATTACTAAAATATATCTTTGAAATATCAACTAAAATTCAAAATTTGAATATCCAATAAAATTGCAAACTTTTATTGGATAAGTGGCTCTATTTACTGTGACGGTATGACAAAAAAAAAATGCTTTTTGCTCAGCCGTGTAATTAACCTCAATGACAAAATTCTATATATTCTGCAATTTCCTTCAAGGTGGGTCCCGAATGGCCTAGTGGTAGCATTCTTGCTTTTCATGCGGAAGTTCCGTGTTCGATTCCTGGTCGGGGCAGTTTTCTAGCTGAGTTTTTTTTTTTTAGGAATTTTCCTCCAGTCCTTAAGGTGAAAACCTGAAAAGCATAGTTCTTTGAGATTATTTTGTAACACCCCTCCCTCGGGAGACATCATAAGGTAGCTGTGCATATGCAGACGTTCCAACCTCAGATGTTGGCTATGCTCTCGACAGGCTGGGGAACTCTTTGAGTGATGGCATTGTAAAAATAAAAGTAAACATTTCTATTAGGTACTCAAATTTAAGTTGCCTGATAAGGATCTCAGCGTGAGGGGAGAGGACCCTTCATTTCCAAAACAATGAGGAAGAAGAAAGTAATTTAAAAAGTGTATATAAGTGTGTCATAATTAATTGCGGATATTCAGGCACTAAAACGATATAAATAGGAACCAAAATTAATTAATGTATCAAACAGAAAATATTGCAGGTACAGGAAAGAATTTCGTTGGAGATAGAGGCTTTAATGCATTATTCTTTCCTCATTGGCATTGCTTAACATTGAAGTGACAAAAGTAGATGTAAAAATCACCCAGTATGGTAAAATCAAGCATTCGTCACAAACTACTACACACCGTATTAGTACGCTGGTTAATACTGACAGATGAATTGCCGCTGTTGTATTCTAAATGTGACTGAATATTGCAGATGCTTGGAGAAGAAAATAAAAAGGAATTACTTTCATTAGAGTGTTGTAGCAGCGCTATTAAACAGAAGGCAATTGCACTGAAATTAAAACACTTGTCATATATTACAGTGTGTTCAAAAGGTCACGCAATCTTATGGGGAATCGCATGAAACAAAGTCAGTGAGAAGCAAGGTTGCAAGACAGCAAGGTTTCTCCATTGGCAGTGCCCACAAGTCGTTGCCCAAAGATTTGAAATTGTATCCTTATAGAATCAGCGCGTCCTGCAACTGCAGCCCAAGACATAGATGACAAGCCTACTCTCGCTGGTAACGCCAGATTGAATGAACTGATGAGGCATGGTTTCATCTTGATGAATACGTAAATGCCCACATGAGCCGCAGAAAATGCCTCCACACTGACAGAAAATTGGTGTTAGGTGTGTCGTGTCATGTAATCACATCTTCATTACATTCTTCGATTAGAAACTGAAGAGTGGCCGATATGTAGCAATGGTGGAAGAATTTGTCAGCAAGTTGTCCGCAGGGAAGTTGGAGGACGCGTTGTTTCAACAGGACAATGCCACAAGGTTATTTCGGGGTCTACTTAGCCCTGAGTCCAGGGGTACAACACAGAGGTCTGTGCTACCCAGCGGTTTTTTGCATTACGACGGCACCTAGAGTCTAAACCGACCTGCCTTTCGGCTGCAGACGAGCCCAAACACAGCCGAAAACACTATGCATTACTTGGAAGGATGGTTTTCAAGACGACTGACTGATCTCAAAGGGTCACGGTCATCGCGATCGACAGGTTTAACACTTCCTGTGGGGATACCTAAAGGATGCTGTATAAGTTACTCATTCGCACAGTATTCCGTAATTGCAAGCGAGCATCCAGAACTGTATGTGTCATCTCACAGCAAACATTAGAAAGGTGGTTCAGCAACATGATTAAACGTGTCCACTTGGTTGAAGAAAGAACAACGGCCACTTTCAGAACTTACTGTAAAGTAAATACCATTTTTTCTAATGCGTTATCCAATGTAATGCGCACCTCAAATTTGAAACTTAAAACACAAAAAAAAATTCTGGTATATTGTTGCACGGTGTCTTAGAGATAAGCCTGTTCGCTTCATAAAACAATCAGAACATAGGATTTATAAGTGTACTGTTGTTACATCTTGGAGCATGTAGGACAAAACCCATCACTTGTGTAGTTGTCAGGACAGTTGGCGCAGGTCAAATAAGAAAAATTTATTTCTTATGGCGTCACTAGTCACAGGTTGCCCGTTCTTTCTCCTTTCATGTACGAATTCCAAAACTTTTTCTTCAATGTCAGCATGTCTTCCTTTGTAAGGACCAGTGAATTTCTTTCTACCAGCTTTAGTTGCAAATAATGTCAATTTCTGTTGCTGCCACAAGCGAAAGTTGCTCTCAGCTACATTCAACTCTCTTCCTGCCTTTCTGTTATCTTTTTCAGCATAAAGAATTACTTTACGCTTGAAAGTAGCATTTAAAATGTTCTTCTCTGTTTGCCCCCCATTTCGTGACTACCTACTATTCAAACATTCCGTGCAATAATAGGTCAACAATAAATGTAGCAAAGTCGAGAATTGCAGCAATGCATTATGATGACGTAATAAACGATAAATTTGAATGAAATTACTGGTGAACTAAAGAACGGATTTGCACTCGAATCTAATCGTTATCGAATCTAATGAGCACCATAACTTTGAATACTACATTTGTACAAAAAGGTGCGCATTAGATTGGCGGAAATACGTAGTTTTCTCATACAGTTGCATGCCTTTTTGAACATCCCGTACTAAACTACGCAGGAAAAAATTAACAGCCTATTTTAAAACGACAAACAATATGCACAAGACAGATGAGCTTGGTTACAGAGAGTAAACTTGTTGTGACTGAAAGAAATTAAATCGCACTGAATAACTACTAGCATTTTAAATTTAGGCTAATTCTATATATTTATAATAGAAATAGGCAATAAAACTATAGAATTCACATATTGGCTACACATATGAAATGGATTAACCTAAAAGCTTACATTTTATTATTCAGACAGAAAGTCGTAACTAGAAAAAAAAAAGAATGCCTCATTATCATTGCTAGTGGTGGTGTAGCCACCTCTTTGATGAAGAATAAATTGACATGCGTCTTAAGATATACAGACATGGACTTTTTTAAGCGAGGGAACATTTTGGGGGGACAAAACCTACTTGACAATATGTCCTCAACGGGGAACCAAACCCATGCAAAGGACAAGCCGGCGAAGCACGAACACACAGCATGTGCCGAGTACCACAACCGCATAGATCGCAAGAAAGCGCCAACCAGTTCTGGCGACACGCATTAGCAAGCCTCCCGTCTGTTCCAACGGAATTATCTGGAGAGGTTTTTGTCCCACTCGCGGTGAATTTCACGCGCGATTGGGTTCAGTCCTCTGTGCTGGAAGGAACAATGGAAATACTGGCTTTCACGCCGCCCTTCCAGCTTGGGTGCACAGGGGTTCACGGGATCCATCTCAAAACTGCAACCAATAGCTTTGTGAAAAGAGGATGGCTATTTTCCGAGAAGAGAAGATAAAAAAAATATAAAAAAAGGATTTTGCAGCAGGCATAAGCAAGGTAAGAATTTCCAAGAAGAGGGTACGTGCAGTTTAGTCATGTCGACAATCAACGTTAGTGGCAGGAAACGTTTCAGGCCTAAGATTACAGCACATCCCTGGCATTTGCCATAAGGTCTCGAACAAGCCTTAGCTAGGGAGGACGGTCCTGGTTGGAATCGAATCCAAGACCTCTCTTTAAGGAGACCGTGCCTAAGAGAGCTTTGCTACACATTTTCTATTCATGTCAAAAGAGTATTAAAAGCTCTCTTAGACCGTACCTAAGAGAGCTTTGCTACACATTTTCTATTCATGTCAAAAGAGTATTAAATACGAGAATTATCTTATAAATTGTTAAAAACGATCACTAAGTGGCGCTATTGAGATGCGTATTATTATTTTCGCAACTGTTTATCGTGAAAACAGTTTCAGCTTAGAAATTGGAATAGTAGTCTACAGTATACGTATAAGCCAAGCAATTGTTGCGAAAAAATGGAAATTTCTCGTGAAGGTTTTCATTGGAAGATATCTTACGATTTTAGTAAAGCCTAACTCAACAATAATGCATAGAATCGCTTCGTTCAACTTTTAGTAATGAAGCACCATCAGAAAAAACTGTTTACAATTGATTTGCAGAATTTCATCTTGGTCGTGCATCCGTCAATGATGAATTTCGTGAATGTCGAACAAAATCACTTATCATTGCAAAAAATATTGATGCTGTGTGTAGCTTGATTGAAGAAGCTCGGCATGTGACTTGCAGTGAGATAAAGACAGCCTTAAGCATATCGAAGACTGCAGCCCATTCGATTCTGCATGAACATTTAGCTGTCAAAAAGATATGTTCTCGACGGATTCTGAAGCTTAAAAAAGAAGCACATGTTAATTGGTGTAATAAAATGCTCAAAAAGTTTCACCGCGGAACTGCAAAACATTGTAACGGGTAACGAAATTTGGATATATTCGTATGAACCGGAAATTAAGCAACAATCCACTGTTTGGGTGTTCCAAGATGAACCGAATTCCACAAAAGTTGTTCACGAAGTACTTCCAAGAAAATCATCGCTTGTTTCTTCCGTTGTTCTGAACATGTCGCAACCACTACTCTAGAGGATCAAAGAACAGTTAATGCTGAATGATATATAGCAATTTGTTTGCCAGAAGTCACTGACGAAGTCAGGAAAAACAACTGAAAACGTCGCATCATTCATCATGACAATGCCAGCTCTACACAGCACGCCAAACAATTGATTATTTGAAGGAGGAAAACATCGAAATAATGTCTCATTGCCCGTTTTCACCTGCTTTACCGTCTAATGACTTCCTTTTGTTACCGAATGTCAAACAAAAAATGCGTGGACAGCAATTTTAATCACCTCAAGAAGCTGTTGAACTTTTAAAAACCATGTTTGATATACCAATTCCAGAATGGAAAAAAATGCTTCGAGCATGGGTTTGAACCCATGCAGAAGTGTATAAAACTTAATGAAAAGCAATCAGTTTGTTTCTTTCCTAGTTTTTTGTAACCACTTAAAATCTAACCCTCGTAAAGCTTTTGTCACAGGAAAATACTCATCAACATAAAAGGAGAGACGAGAAAGAGATGGTTTAGTTCCTTGGTTTAATTATTGTTTTGGTTTTATTATTTTCGTTTAGTGTCCATTGTTTATTTTATTTTTATTCGCCAGGAAGATGGAGGGAGCAGAATGTGGGAACGATACTTTTGTAATATGTATAAAGGTGCAATATCTGTTTGATGGATAAAAACATGGATGGCGTTACTGCAAGGCAAGAAGGAGAAAGAAGAGCCGTATAATAGGATGGAGTTGCTGCTGAAGAAAAGAGGAGAGGTAGAAAGATAAGGGAGACCGCAGATTGCAGTACTAGATAGAACATTTTGCACGGAACTGCATCGTGTGCAAGGAGATGGTAATTACACGTAAGAACCCGTTGCTTCCTAATCAATTCCACTTTCGGAGCACAGCTGATCTCTCCGGGCGATGTTTGCGCTTCTCTCGCTTTTTGTTCTTCAATACGAGAACCGCGACAAACCTTAAAAAGCGTTAAAAAGTTTAATAAAACAGAAGGTAAGCAGCAGCGGCAATCAATAAGAATCAGATGGGCCCGGCCCCCCAAAAAATGTCATAATTATTTACCATTTTCTCTTCTCCTGGTCAACTTTTAAGATAAAAATTTCATGCAGATAGCGATGTATAACCGCATTATTCTTAACTGTATCTTACGCAATAAGCTCATTTCCTCTTAAGTAGTAGCGGTAGCATGCGGTTCCTTCGTTAGGGAGGGAAGCTCATGGGCCAGCCTGGATATTTAACGCTTTAAACTTAAACCTTCATGGACCAGAAAAATGTATGACTTATATTTGTATTCCTCCAAGACGTGTTAGCCTTCCCCCTGCTTATTTTTGCGTTCTTTTGGGCCAGCATGAAGACAGCCATGGCCAACGCTTGGTATTCTCTTTTCTTAGGAACCAGATGTTGAGGGGTTACTGACACCACGCATAGCTGACCAGAGGTTGTTTTTGCATTGTTTGAAATTGGGTGGCTTGCTCACTGTTTGTCAGTGGAAAGTTGGCTGACAAAAAAGTGCATCTGTTTTATGGCAATGAATGTTCGCTTTTGTTGTAGATTCCATTTTCGCCTCTTAAGTTTAATTGTTAATTGGAAGAGAAACGATTCGATCTTATCAACCGAAAGCTCTCGAACCTCACTAAGCAAGATGGCATAAAATGAAGTTATATATATAGCGGTTTGAGAGAGAGAGTGTGTGTGTTTTTTTTTTCTCTTCCTGCAAGCAATTCTGACTGATAAAAGTTGACAATATAAGCCTTGGAATCGCTTATTTATTTGAATATTTAGTATTTTCCACCTTTTTGGCAGACAGCTTTAGCTCCTAAGATCCAACTTTAGTTAAACAAATCATGCACAACGCTACGTAAACAGACGTGTAAATTTGTGAGGAAGGTTTCTGTACAATAAAACGTGGGCCTTTCAGTTGCCCTCTGCTTAACAACGATTTACACAGACCTCCCCACTCCAAGGTCCCACATGTCAATGTTTTTCTTGTCGACAAGGAGACAAACAGCTGTATGTTAGCACTGGCACACCATTAGCATGCTATAAACTAAACAAAGGATACGCCTTTCCGGTCAAACTTTTATACAATATTTACTTTCTATAGCTAATACACTAACTTTATTATCAAGCCTACCGATGTGCAGGAAGCTGATGAAGTCTTTTCAGTACATGATTTGAAGAGGTAATGGTAAAATCGTGACGTCAATGCTTATGCTTATGTGCGAGTTTTATAACACAATTACTTGTTCTCGTGTAATTATTTAATTTTTTCTTCGATTACAAACCTCTGATTGTTAAAGTTCTTAGCATTCTCTGAACATATAAACATATTACTAATGCCCAAAGGATAAAAATAATAATATCAAATTAATCATGGTTAAGACTGTAGGCCTGCTCTGGCGACAGTGATTGTGAAATTGCTCTTTTCAATGCGCGAGGGTCATTTGAAAAGTTCTCAAATTTACCAATAGAATGCAGCAACAGTTCCGAAGTAGTTTTGTTATTAAAATCCGTTCGATAGAAACAATAATACGTGCATTGGATCAAGGTCGTAGTACTATGGCGGTTTGTTACAATGCAGAAGCTTGTATACGGGATAAATGCCAAATAATGGAACGACGTACGGTTATTAAGCACTTGGTAAAGAATGCATCACAAATTCACACAGATTTGGAAGGTCGCCATCAAACAGGGTAGATGTGTGTCAGAGGGCAACATTCCTTCCACTCGTCAGAGTCAGATCTCCACCATGTAAAGGTATTTAATTATTGTATTGTCTGTCTTTTGGATAATTAAAATGTTGTAACAAGTCCCACATTGTGAACTAGTGAATTACATTTATCTAAAATGACAAACTTTTTTTCTCAATTTCTAGCCAAGCGAGTACGTTAATGTAACTTTTTTTTTTTTTTTTCAGTTAGGTGAATTCTGTACGGTTATGTTCAAATATCAGGGTGTCACAAAAGGTGATATTTGTTTTTTTTTTTTGATTGATTTTATTTATGGACGCTCTTTAACATCTCAGGTCATCAGCGTCCCATTCATCTCAGGGCGTGAAACGGCCGACAAATTTTGCTCAGATGCCTCTCTTTCAGCCTTGAGGCTCTTTTTCGTGCCGTAAATGTACGACACGGGACCCACGGCTTTACTTCCCTTCCGAAGGAAGCCATACTTAGGACTTTTACGCCCGAAAAAATCCATCGGTCCTGGCCGGGTTCGAACCCGCGATCTTGAGTTTAGGAATATTTGTTGGTAAAGGAGACAGGTTTGTGACAACATAATATATATATATATATATATATATAATTGTCAAGAAAATATATTCAATGATCACCATGTGCTTATTCCTTGGGAGGGAGGAAAAAAGAAAAGATGTATTATCTTTATAGCGATGAATGAAAATATTGATTTGAAAGTAATTTCGCATACAAAAACCCCTTACTACGTTATCACTGTAGTAAAACAATAACATTAACAACCGTGATGCGACCTACATATCCTGCGATATTAGAGGGCATGCATACTTTGCGTGACATTCTCACGTGCACCTCTTATAGTCACTCTATTACAAAGATATCCGGTACTAAATCCATCAAACTTTTCTGGTACAAGTGAAACGATATGGTCCAGAAATGCCGCTATCTCTAGGGGGAGGAAAAAGTTATTAAACTCACCGAGTCGGCCGCAACGAACTGCAAACAAAGTCTTACCTGAAACAGAGATAACAGCAAAAATTAATGGCAGGTCGTTTGTAGATAAAAACTTCAACCACAAAACCTCTCAACCGGTAATATATGAGCAAGAAAACACAGCATGATACCTATGTGACATTTAAACTTAACTTATGAGTCAGTTACAGTCTACATGTAACCTCTGTAATGATGCACAATTTGTAACCACTTTGTAAATAAGCAGAGAAAATTAAGAATACATTTAATATAAGGTTATTCTCAAGTAAATTCCCGGTTTGAAATGGCTGTAACTTCTGTACAAATGAATAGTTTGGTTCCTATAAATACCATCATGCTTTAGAGAGATCGGCCCCACCCCCAATTCCTTGTGCATTTGTTCAGCTTCCATAGCTATGGAAATTATATCATACTTGTATGTTTAGAATATTGACAACTTTCAAACAATACTTTTTAGAACATTTTTTGCTTTTAAGAGTTCATACTGACGGCATTCAGTGTTATTACGAATGCAACAGACAATATCACATTCAATGAGAAACTTTCGAACGTTCCATGAACCTTCCTTTGTAAAATGCATAGACCCTTTCGGAAACAAGTATCTCCGAAAAAAAGAAATATTACGTAAAAGATGTTATGAGAACATTCCTTGGAATGACTTGCTAATGCGATTTATATCATAGAAATGTGTTTCCCAAGTGTGGTTCTTATAAGAAGATGATTCTAATTGAACTGTAATGATAAGAGAGGTGATCGGAAATGATTTACAATATTATGTATTATAAACATGGAATCAATGAATATTCTCCCCACCAACGTCAATGTAGTGTTGGAGTACCACTCCACCACGCGTGGACTGCTGCTTGAATTTCGTTGTTGTTCCCAAATGTTTACCTTCGTGTCATCAAATAAGGCGTAATCAACAGAACGCGATTCGATGAACATGTTAGGTGCGGCACAACAATGCCAACTTTTTGGTCGTAGTGTGGGGCTGGTATGGGACTGCGCATTGTCATGTCAGAGGAACACTCTTGTCGAATATTCCCTTTTCGCCGTTGCTGTAAGGGTCTAACAGTACACCTCGCTGTTGACAGCCGTTCCTTGAAGAAGCCAGTGAATCAGCTGCACGCAGAAAATTTTTGGGCCGGGGATTCCTGCTTCAATTGCATGGATACCGCCACTGGCCTAGGTCGTTAAGGTGCGGACTCGTGAGCGGGAGGTCTGGGATTTGAATCCCATCAGGACCATTCTCCATGCCTGGGATTTTTTCAGGTTTTCCTCAGTCCTCATAAATGGCAAATGCCGGGAAGGTACCCTAAACTTAGGCCTGGAACACTTCCTTTCATAAAACTCAATCCTTTCCCAATTTATCACTTCATTTCATGATTCATCAGTGTCCACCGTCAGCAGTAAAAAAGGCCGTTAAACACTATTGAAAATTGCATGGATTGTACTTTCTTTTCTGATGTGTGATAGTGACACAGTCACCAATTTCTCCAAAAAATCCGGATCATCATTATGCATTTAAAGCAGTCGACTTCAACCCTTTTGTCCCTTCGTGCCTGTGTCAAGTCCCGTGGAAACCAAAGTGGCACACCTTTTTCATACTCAAATCGTCGAAAATAATGGTGTGCATGGCTGCGTGGTCGAGGCCTGTCTGACATTGCAGTTCATCAAAGGTTATGCGCCTATGAACCAGAATGAACGCGATGTTACGGAAGAGCAGTACTTGCATTCTTGAGTGCAGATTCCCTGGCGCAGTTGTACACGGTCTTTGTGCAGGAGCTTCTTGACCGCATACTAGAGATAAACGTCTACGAATTTATGCAGTTTTTAACACCTTCCTTAAACAAAAACATGCAATCTTGTTCACATCTTTCTCTACTTTAGAACAAATAAACACTGTCCCTTCGCTACACACACTGCTTATAACCACTATCTAGATTTTGCATGACCTATTAGTATCGGTTAGTCGCACTAAGATTGTGAGGTACTCGTAAAGCAGCGCTATTTTAGATCGTTTTCCAGCGTCCTAAGTATTATTACAATGTACACCTGCAATGTCGAACTGTGGCCACAGTGGATTACACATATAGTTTTTTGTTCTTTGAAATGAGGCATGCGTATAAATCTTTCGTGAAAGTGAGAGTTTTTTGATGCGAATACACGCACCGCTATGCTTTAGCAATTGGGACTGAATAGTGACAGAGTTTCCTCAATCTGTCACAAACAGAAGACTTGTTTTTGACTTGAGCTAAGAACCAGTTCGGGTCATATATGAAGTGTGCTGGAATCGAAACATTTTGGGAACCACTGGCATAGAGGAACGGCTATTTCTTATTTAACTACATGGTGGCGGCCATATGCAACGTTTTATAATCTTCTTGTTGTAATAAAATACAATTTCTTTACGAACAAATGGTGATTTTATTCTTGCATAATCTACACATCTGCTAAAATTGTGGTCACTTGAAACTGGAAACCGACTTTATTCCTACCATTTGCAGTCTGCAATTGAGTAAGGAAAATCTACATATTGAGAGATAGCTGAAGGAAATGATCACACTGCCCTTAGTCCTGTAGACTATGTGACAGTTAATCGGCTATGAATGTAATCATATTTTATACCATGTAATTAGCTTTTAGTTGTCTGTTTCCTAACGTACAAGAAACAATTCTGTGCTTTCTTCGCAACTCTAATGCCGTGACTCGTCGCTAGGATATGAATTACTCATCAGTCGGGATAAGAACCAAGTGCAATACTCCTCCTCTTACCCCTGGAAGCCGTTATGCTATGCTCGTCGGCTGCGCGTTTTCCCATTGTAGAGGAAGTTGAAATCTGTTGGCTTAACAGAAGCAAGATGGCGGCCTGAGATGAGCGTGTTGAATATTGAAACGGGCATCACCCAAATCTCCTCCCGTTGCCTTGACAACAGCCTTGCTTCGTGTTTGAACAACAACCTGCACTTGGCGTGTGGAGAATTGACAAGTGTTGCTGTGCGTCCTTCACTACGCACTCTGACCACCCTTTCGAACCATCCACACTGCCGTACACAGAGCTCATTTATCACTTCACTTGAAACTTCCACTTTAGCGTCATCATTTTGTGGGTGTACGATAACATTCCTGAAACTATGGAAGACACAACCAAAACGTTCTTTTTCCATCATGTTGCAGTTAAATGAAATATAAATACCCAAGATTCGGTATCAGCAATCAACCATGCCAATACATTGTACTGTGGATGAAATAAATTTAAAAAATTTATTAATTTGGTTTATTTACGGACGTTCTTTAACGTCTCAGGTCATCAGCATCCCATTGAATTCAGGATGTGAAACGGCCGATAAATTTTGCTCAGAAGTCTATCTTTTAGGCTTGATGCTCTTTTACATGCGGTAAATGTACATACGGGACCCCCGGCTTTACTCCTCTTTCATATTTAGGCTTTTTACGCTCGAAATATACCCCAGAATTGTTTCCTGCATCTTCAATTTTACGCTGGTATTTAGCAGATACACTTATTCAATTGAAAATGCGAACCATTTGCAATACTTCTCACCTGTAATTAGCATGAACGACTGTAATTTCTTCAGAATATGGTGCCGTTTATAAAACGCTACCTTACCAAAAACGCTTGCCTATTTTTAATCACTATACACCAATACAAGTCTGCACCATTTTCTACACTGGGCACCTTTGATTAACATCGGTGTCTTCACGCTAGGAGTTTGAGGTTTGTACCCAATACCTTGAAAGGTGAAACATTATATTTGTAGTACAAAGTTACGGAGTGAAATTCGAAATTAGGGTACGCTAGAAAGCGTGTTCTCAAAGCCTAGCTATAACTTCACAGAAAATTTGATTTACATGCAGTTAGAAGGTTGCATAGTTGTTTATCTGGAAGTGCTGAAGTGCTGACGTCAGATTCCGGTGTTTGGAAGCCTGGGGCATAATGAGAACACAGGCGATGTAAATTAGTTCGTTCGGCGAACGCAAGCAGCGTTTTCGGACAAACAGCTCAAGTAACGCCTTACTCGAAATTCTAGGCTGGAGAACCCTTCGCCGGAATGCGCGGAATCACCCGATTAGGTTTCGTGTCACAGAAAATCTCCACTAGAAAAAGTTGGAACAATTTGTCAAACTTTACAATAATGAATTATGTAGTTTTCTGGTAGGCATTGCTTTATTGACCCTCCCCCCCCTCCCTTTTTGTGGTGAAGCTTTCCACATTTCTCTTTATGCAGATCAAAAGTTTTAAAGTGTTATAAACAGAGCCCGCATTTGAAGATGACATGTAACTCCCCCCTCCCCCGTGGAAAACACCGATAGTTTAATTCTTGTATGTCTTCTCTTCATTCGACTCTTCGTCATTTTTTTTAATTTTCCGAATTTAGGTTATTTTAAAAATTTGGATAGCTTTCAATCCATATATTTTAACTTTGAGACCAATACTTCAGCCATAGTCGGGATATACGTAGAAATGAATACTGCATACATACTTCTGCTTATAGGTACTGGGTCTTTCACAGTAATGTCGTCCGTTTTACTGCAGTTGGTGGCCAGTAGCTCCTCCCGAAGCTGTTGTGATGATTTTCATTTCGCAGTTAATTCTCGCGTACCTTATGACGAGATATTGGAAATGTTGTCGTGCTACATTTCTGGCATTTTTTTTAGAAAATTGCCATTCATACGCATCTTCCGAAATTGAGTTCATTTAAATATGAAAGTATTTCATATTTAAATTCATATTTCTGTAATGGATGAAAGGAACGTAAATGATGAGTAATTAATTGATTATATTCTTTACTAGTAAAGCGTTGTTTTAATGACGTGATCATGTTTCGATTAAGAATAACAGAAAGTGGTGTACAGAAAAACCTTGGCATCAGCTTATAAGCTTTTTAAATTTTGCCTAATCTCAACGTTTATTATTTTAATAAATCAGAATAAAATATTGATTTTTTTTAACATTTTTACTGCTTTAGGTGCAGTTTTTTAATAAAGCAGTGATCTCCAAATCCTCAGATTTTAAAACTAGTTTGAAAATACATTACTTAACATTGCTTAAATAACAAGTATTTTAAAGTAAAGGTTTAATTTTTGAAAATATTTGCATATATCATTATTTATGCAAACTTCAAACCATTTTTTTTCCAGAGCTCTCATGCATGCTAAAATTAAAAGCTTTCATCAGCTCTATAGAAAAACATGTTTTGTACATGAACAAAAGAATTCATAGCTCTATTTTACACAGTTTTTAAGAAAAGTGCACCTAAAAATATGAAATTGCGGTAAAGAAAATAGTGTGTGTTGTGTAACAGCATGGTGGCCATTTTTAAATTATCATTTAAACCAATTACATTCCTCAAACAGACAACAATTATTTATGGGTGTAATCTGCAAACAATGTACGTTCCATATTGTGCAATTAATTTTTTACCTAAAATCTGAAAGCAGTTAAAAGGGGGTTGTGGCAGCCAGATTGCTACATTTGAATATCACATTTGTTGAGTTGGTTTATTTATTGACGTTCTTGAACAACTCAGATCATTAGCTTCCCATTGAATTCAGGGTGTGAAACGACCGACAAATTTTGCTCAGAGGCTTCTTCTTTCAGGCTTGAGGTTCTTTATCGTGCCGTAAATGTACGACAAGGTACCCACGGCTTTACTTCCGTTCCAAAGGAAGCCATAGCTAGGACTTTTACGCCCGAAAAAATCCATCGATCCTGGCCGGTTTGAATCCCCGATCTTGGGTTTAGGAGACAAGTATGGTTACCACTATATCACCAGAAGCGACTTCATTTATACACCACAAACGCACAACAAAATATATATGGTCATAATTCGCAAACTATCTAGTTTGATATTATAAATAAAACCAATAAAACTTTATTTTTGTACCCAAAATCTCTATCGAGTGTTCTTAAAGAATATACAAGGCGATTCTATAAGATAATCGGTTGCAAGTAAATTATAATAGGTGAACTATAGTATATTATTTTATATACAATAGTTTATAAATATCATTTATGGTCGTTTTTTATTCTGGAAGCACGTGCTATTATGTATTTTCAATACACACGATTACAGAAAACATGTTGTATAATATGTTGCTTTCTTTAGCTCCGAGAATATAAAACGAAATAGGTTATAATTTAAATTTTTGGGATACTAAGGGATCCTGCTGATTGGTAAATCCCAACTAGATCTTGTGGGAGGAGGAGGAGGAGGAGGAGGAGGAGGAGGAAAGGGGGATTTCTCAAACAAGAAAGTAATCTTTAATAAGCCAATGCCAAGTAATTACAAAAGGAATGAGAAAAGTTTGAAGATTTGAAAGAATCTTGACTTTCTGAGTTTCAACGTATTAATTCACTTTTTGACTACATTCCGTGATCTTTTCAAATTACTTTCGTATTCAAAAGTATTTTGTTGTTCTCGTTCCATTATAATTTTTCCCCTGTCACCAGCCACCACTGACAAAAACACTTAAAAGGTATTTCTTAACGTCGTTTTGTGTCTGTCCTTGAAACCTGTTAAGGAAGAGCTTTAGATGTACACGATGAGAGTGGATTATGTTTGTTTAGCCTTACTTTCTCTCTCTCCTCGGCGCAAGGCACACCTTTGTTGGCTGATATGGGGAGACAGTGTTTGCTGAATATGTACTGAGGTACTGCTTTTCGTGGAAATGTCGTGATGCACTGAACATAACCTACAACGTGAGTGAGGTCTGAGTAGAAAAACAACCTGCAATATTTGTCAATTTATGTCATGTGAATACATGTACATGTAATGAAACGACAGCGAGTTACAGAAAAAACAAATGACTGGGTCCTTTTCATATGGCGTTCTCACAACTGCCAGATGTGGAAGACATCGTTGCCCGGTAAAGTAATGCACTCGGAAATGTGATGAAGTATGCTAAAAATTTCTTTCCTAGAAATTGTTAATTACTGGAACAAAATACAGATATTTCATAAAAAAGTCGTTTATTAAAAAAGAATTTCCTCACTTTTAAGTGTTATATTTGTTCTTCAAAGTAAAGAACATTGAATTTAGTGCCATGATCCCATTTTATGATGCAAAGAATTGGCGTACACCAATTTAAACTCTTACTAAGTTAACCTTATTACCCCAAGGAAGTGAATCATGACAGACAATACTTCGAAGATATAAAATTGGGACTGTAGGTCGAGTTTGATTGATTCCATTACTTGGAGTTGTTATCCAGTTGTCTGAGCGATTTTGTGGGTATGGCATTATCACGTTGCAGCAGCATTTTTCTGTTCATTTTTGTTAGGATATCTTTTAGTCAATACAACATGCAAGATAACGTTCTGAATCTAACAACGAAGAAACAAGTTTTCAACTTAAACATTATTTTTATTTTATTCAACAGTCTCCTTATGTCAATATATTTATTGCAGTGATGCCTAAAGGTCATTATCCCGTTTCTGAAGTGGTTCTAGTGGTTCCTCTAAGCTTCAATTGCATCTGATTTTACGAGAAACGCTGACAGTGAGGAAGATTTTGGCACTTCTATGAGCAGATGAAAAATTATTGGTTCTTCTGCAAACCAATTTTGTTTTTCCTCAAGAAATGTTCATCAAATTGGTTTAAAAGACTGGAATAGTATTCCCCGGTTATAGTATCACCGTTTTGAGGATAATCAACTAGTAAAAAATCCTTACGCCCATATATAACTTTCCTGAAGTTTGAACAGATTTTGTCTTCTTTAGTGATGAACAACCTGTGTACTACTTTGAATACGTTTTGATTCTGGCGTCTCATATACAGTTGTTAAGTCGAACCTCAAAATAAATCTTGTTGCCGTTAAAACGCTCTAATACTGCTGCGATGTTTTCATATGGATCCATTTTGTATCTGTTAGCAAGTAAATTCTTCATGCTAAATATGTCATGCACATAATGGTATAGTCTCAGCACATTACGAATTTAATCTCCTTTAATACCTTATCATGTGATTGTTCAGTGAATACTGTTGCTATTGTTGTTGCACGTTTTGAACGTCCTTCGCGCGGATAAAGCCTCATACAGCCATGTTTTAATTCAGCAGCCTGGTTTTTAATCATCGAAAAGGAAGGAAAAGAGTCGCTCTTAAGAGTCTTAATGCTCATGCTCTTCTGGCAATCTACATGTGTTTTTTCTTGCAAAGTTCTACAAGTATCCTCAATGTCCCATGTACAAGGACTTCCGTACCGTGGCCATGTCTTAGTTACACGCATTTCCACTACTAAACCGCTGAAGAATTGTGTTTCAGCAACACAATTTTGGAAATTTTTAATAATAATTTTAATTTATTTAAACTAGTTATTCACACAGTCTATTAGTCCCGTGAATGCTGATACTTTGGTAATAGTCCGCATACATTACACATTTAAATTTAAAGCTATCAGCGTAATTAAATTAACATTAATTGAGACACGCTGATTCCTATGTCTATTAGAGAGAGAGAGCTGAAAACGAGATATTCGATTTCATCCACGTAAAATTCTGATTGTTGGAGACAAGGCAAACTTCAATACAGTTTCGAACGTCATTCTCAGAATGATCAATGCCGCTCTTGATGTTCTGAACCATCTTTTGATCACTGATTAGGCATATATTAGCTTAACCTTTGAAAGAGACAAACAAATTTTCTTTGAGAATGATAAAACCATTCCATTCATAGCCAAGCTTCACGGTATTATTTTTCCACGAACCTAAGCCCATGATATGCATCCGAATATCCAATTCCAGCACGAAGGAGCAACTGCCAATGGCAGCTGATCTCTCGATTCAAAAATACAGCACGGTCACTAGACTTGCGCGTTCCAGATTTCTCGAAGAAATACAGAGAAAAGAATGAAACAACTTTGCACAACGATCACTTTTTTGTTCATTTTATATATATATGGGCGCTCTTTAACATCTGAGGTCATCAGCGTTCCATTCAATTCAAAGAGTGAAACGGTCGATAAATTTTGCTCAGAGGCCTCTTCTTGAGGTTCTTTTTCGTGCCGTAAATATACGACACGGAGCCCACGGCTTTACTTCCCTTCCCAAGTAAGCCATACTTAGGATTTTTACACCTAAAATCCATCGACCCTGGCCAGGATTGAACCCGCGATCTTGGGTTTACAAGACAAGTATGGTTACCACTAGACCACCAGGACCGACACACACATACACACGAAGTGAAGTAAATACGATGGTTTTCTCAAGATATGCAGACGGCACGATGGATGGATGACACGTTGGCAGATCGACTTGTCTCAGATGAAGCCACGTTTTATGTTAACGGCTAAGTAAAAGGTGCCCTGCAGGAGTTAACGAAGTTTTTACTACTTTCCAAACCATATATAGCAGCATGCTCTCTCGTATACCAGAAGACTTTGATATTTGGACATATGCCGGGAGACACACAGTTCCCATATTGAACCATTGCTATGTATTAATGCTGTGTTCGATCCTGTCATAAATATATACTCCACTATAACTTTACCAAAGTTTTCCATTCTTTTTGACTCATTGACCTGTATTTGAAGGAACGCAGGAATTTCACCCATTACTAGAATAAAACTGGATCTGCAATCCAAAATTAAATGTTACACCAGTGCATTTGTTAAAACTGAATTTTGATACTTCTGTTCATCGTTTAGAGTAATATCTTACTTTGTGATCGTACTGTTTTCATAAATAAAACCATTTACTATTGCATACCTCGGTTTATACCTCTTTATTGTGAATACTTTACGGTTGAGTCTAGATCACATAGTAAACTCAATATTATTATTCCATCATTTGTTTCCGAATGTCAATCAATTGCAGTTTTTTACGTTTAATGCAGCAGTTCATGAGTAGCTTACGACCAGCTCACGAGCCACCACTGCACATATGTGCGGTGTTTATCTGTCTCCATAGCAACAAGCTCTGCCGCCCAACACCCTTCAGTTATGGAAATTTCAATTGAATGAAGGCCCTCCTCGTTTGTTTTTTGACACAATAACCACATCAATTCAGTCCCTCTCATCAGGCACTCCGTCCCATCCTGCTGGCACTGAATTCTTTGATACCCCAGGATAACACAACAAGCGGTAACAAGCGGGGGACGCGCAATTAAGGAGGGATGGCCGTGACGTCACTCAAGCATCCCCAACCCTGATGTTCTGTGCCGCATACCAGGGAATAACTGAATACAGAAATTAATGAATACTTATCAGATTTTCAAGCAGCAGACTGAAAGCCGATAAGGATCCCTGAGAATGTATCTGGACCCCTAACCAGGTGGTCAACGTGATTCATGAAAAGCACTCCCTATTCAAATCCCAAACAGAGCAAAGTAATGAATTGAAGCTGTCTTCTCAAACATTGCTGTCATATACATTTATTTATTCCCTTTGTCTCTATATACGTGGGTGTACTCTGTACGTGCGCGGTCAATAGGATAATGCGATATCTGATTTTCATATCACTTACGTTCTCCACTTGACCAACAAAACACAAGATTTAAGAGAAATGCTTTTTATGTTTTTCAACATACGATAGTCATCTTTTAAATCAGTACATTTAGTCCAACTACTTTCCAACTTTTTTGGGAACTAAAATTAATCTTCGGGAACCAAATTCGGCAAATATGGTGAAAGCGAAGGTCATGCCGTTTTGCAGTAACATTCCCACACGTATGTGAAGGCCCATTATCGTGATGAAAGAAAACATTCTCGGAAATGCGAGACGGTCAGAACCACTCTGCACCCCAAAGTGCACAAACACCTTAAGATGGGAAAGGTGTCTAGTGGGTAGGTTCACAAATCTCTGACAGCAGCACAAAGACAACGTGCCCACTGATCTTCTTCAACTGCACAGCCAGGATCCAGAAAGCTTTGTGTTCAAACTCGTGACTGGCGAGGAGACTTGGCTCCATTACCATGAGCTGGAGAGCACAATCCAATCAATGCAGTGCAAGCACGCCGAAGAAGTTCCACAGACTTTTGGGACATGGATGGAATCATCTTCACTGACTGACTGGAACCAGGGACAACATTAACAACACAGCATATTTGGATACCCCTCAGAGGTTACGTCATGCAATTCAAAAGAAACTGCCAGGAAAATGGGCGAAAGGTGCACTCCTGCAACACTACAACGCTCGTCCCACATGAGTCGGGGAACCAAGGCTGCCATCGCTGAGAGATGGTATTCTCCTGATGTGGCCCCTTCTCACTACCACATATTCGGGGCTGCGTACATCGTTTGGCCCATTTTCAGAAACTCTAAGCAGTTGTCCTGGCATGGATGCAACATACTTCGAAAAAGTGATCTAGAGAAGTTGCCACATGCACAGTTTAATGAGAATGTATTGAGAAAGTGGAATGTCTGCCGAGGCATAGACGTTTTAAATCAATATGAATAGCCCCTTGTAGAAACTCTATCCGTCTGTAGAGGACCAGAAAGATCTAAAACTGAAACTTTCAAAGTTACTGCACTGCATGAAGAAGATGAATTGAGTTCTTTGGGTTATTAAGCAGACGTAATGAAGCAGATCCGAATAGTTGGCTGTCAGTTTTGTGGACACGTGTTAACCTCATAATTATGTTTACAAATTCCTAAAAGTGCACCACGGGCTCAATACGCAAAGATTTCTCCTGAAGAAAATGCCAATAACTGAATTGACATAACAAGTTCATCAAGTTACTTTGGCAACTTACGGCTACTGTGTTGGCTGTTCTGGCAAATTATTTTGTTAATTAACTTCAAGCTATCGTATGGAGAAGTCCTTGAACTTTTCGGTTTGAAATTCGAAACTATTTAAGTAAAACATTTACAGAAAGGAATGGGCATCGATTAGCTTCCTTAAATAAACAGAAAACATATTTGTTGTCCTTTATGATGCTATTCTTTAAAAATGTAACCCCGTGGCATCACAAGCGGTGGGCACTGGTGATACACGAGGTGAAATGACAAACTGGAATTTTTGTTAACGAAGCATTCCAGGCACAAATTAAGGGTACCTGCCCAGCATTTGCCATTTACGATTGACCTAAAAGTAGGAGGGGAAAAAATATGGACGCGCTTCATGGGTGTCGAGCTCCGCTCACGGGTCTGTGCCTTAACAACCTCGGCCAGCCATGTCTTGACTAGTAAATTTTTACTACTACGTACTTAGAAGTCAGTGTAGAAATAGTTTAAACATTTCACATAATCTGCACAGAGTTTAACTATAAACATTTATCAAAATAGTTTAAGAGGATCTTCTTCATTGTCCATTTGACCCTAACTTGTAGCCTTTCAACCCGTGGAAAGCAAAGACACAAGAAAAAATGATCTGGAACTATCGATACCAATATGCCGATTAGAGCGGTTTTTTAGACTCTCTGAAGATTACACAAAAA
This sequence comes from Metallyticus violacea, assembly GCA_030762175.1. NCBI lineage: Eukaryota > Metazoa > Arthropoda > Insecta > Mantodea > Metallyticidae > Metallyticus > Metallyticus violacea. Next base: position 20,133,680 of record CM060831.1, on the reverse strand, counting down.
AAAAAAAAAAAAAAAAGCATTAAGACCCAGGATAATATTTCTATAAAGGTTAATTAGAGATGTCTTTTGTTTCATATTCTATTGTGCTTGCTATTCTGCTCCACCCTTTAGTGAAAGCAGTACTTTTGAAAAGGCGTGTAACAGAAGCATTTCACTTCAAGCACGGGGCTTAAGCGGAAACCCAGGGCTGCGTTTGAATCCTGTACTGGTACTTAACTTCTATTACATAAAAGTATTTACCAGCAACAACGTGGCTGATAAGAACATTACCGAGTTATAATCTTATTTCGCTCTTACCATCGAAATGTGCATGAAATGTGCGTCGTAGTTGAAGGGCCTCAGCTAGGCAGTTGTGTAATCCCACTATGGGGATTACGTGCAAGCACCGCTTACATACCCCGGGTCACCTGGTTCCCTCCATACAGCCCGGACTTATGCTGCGGGCCGGGTCGATCTCATGGCACTTGGGTTTTGGGGAAGAGCCTTATCTTTAGCTTTACTGTTATGGCACTGAATACTATGCTGTACTCATTAAATGTTGCATGAACTAACTAGAACAAAACTGTTACGTATTTATATGCATTTCCTCACATTCATACATTTCTTTTCAACTAGAATATTTGGTATTATCTTTACATTCACTAAAATAGAGAAAAATAACAGAAAATTTCGAGTTACATTGTGTATTTAAGAAGATGATGTTCACGTGTTTCAATAAAACAAAAGCATTTACAATTTACAATGCAAATATACGTAATGAACAATATACAATCGAAAGTTCCGTCGTCGTTACCGTCACGGGTTGCCGAGGTCGTTAAGGTGCAAACTCGTGAGCGGAAAGTCTGGGGTTCTAATCCCTCCCGGATCGTCCTCCCTGACCGAGGTTTTTTCGAGGTTTTGCTCAGTCCTCATAAATGGCAAATGCCGGGCATGTACCCTAAATTTAGGCCTGGAACGTTTCCTTCTTTAAAAAAAAAATCCTTTCCCAATATATCATTTCATCTCATGGTATCGTTAGTGTTCATCGCCTGTGGTACCTCAGTAGTAGTAGTACAAACGGGCGTTAAACACCATTAAAAGAAGAAAAGGGGAAGAAGAAGAAGAAATAATGAAAGAAAGAAAGAAAGAAAGAAAGAAAGAATGAAAGAAAGAAAGAAAGAAAGAAAGAAAGAAAGAGAAAGTTCCGTCGATTTATATTGGCTTTGAAATTTAATTTAAATGTTATTGTAGTAAAAACATGTAACACAAACGTTTTCTGAAGATTATTACAGACCGCTCTTACGTACAAATATAATTCTCCAACACATATTTCCAATTTTCTATCTTCATGACGATGCTTTTGTTAAAAATAAAGGTCCAATTCCCCTAATTTTCGTAAATTATTTTTTTTTATTTTATTTAAATAAGAATTTGTTGTGAAGTAACAAATATTGATGCCGCTAGAGCGATTTTTAAATTTTGAGTTTCTGGTAAACCCCCACTTCAATTGGCTTGATTTCCCTGATTTTCAGAAACTACATTTTTATTGCTATATACGGAATTTTGTTGAGAAAAAACAAATATTAATGCCACTAGAGTCAATTTTAAATTTTAGGTTTCAGGTAAACTCCCCTCCTAATAGTTCGATTTCACTTACTTTCTTGAACTATTTTTCTTATTTTATTCCAATTGGATTACCGAATTTCCTTTAAAAACATTTAAAATTGCGACCGCTACTGCTATTTTTAAATTTCTTTTTAACCCTCCTCGTTTTTCAGGTATATCACCACTTAAGTTGATTGCCCTAATTTTCAGAAACAACTTTTATCACTTTATACAATTCCATTGAGATAAAGTAAAAATTGCGAACGCTAGAGCGATTTTTCATCGTTTTAAAAATATTTCGCTTTAGGTTAACCCCCCACCCCAATGGTCCAATTTTGGGTTAAAGAACTTGACAAATAGTTTGCTAACTGCCAAGTTTTGTTGATAAAAAACAAAAATTGAGACCACCAGATCGTTAACAGACACACGCACATATATAGTTATAATTTTTTTGTCTTTTTCGGTACGATCGATGGAGTTTTGGAAATATTCAAAATGAACTCTATAATACAATCGCAATAGCTCACATTGTTTCGGAATTTGCTAAAAATAAATAATAAATAAATAAAATAAAACAGAGATTTTATGGGTACGGCTGCAATAGCTTCATTCCTTCAGATTTAGCTAAAAGTAGGTAAACATTGAGGTATAACAAGTGAAAATGCAATCGCTGATCCAAAAAAAAAAAAAAAAAAAAGACAGTTGTAATTTATAAAATATAAAATATTTCTGAGACAATGAGGACGAAGTAAAATCGCAATTATCCAAAATATCGAGTAATTTTGCACCAACTTTTAATGTTTAGCTTTTATTATACCTCAATGTCCAAGCAACCTTTTTTGTATCTACATTGCTAACATTTATAACTCATAGTTTGTTTCCAGAATCATCACAGCTCTGCATAAAGTATCTGCTTTCACCCAGCGCAAAGAACGCATATGAACATTCCGCCATGAAGACTTCACGTCCAAGTTGGCCCTGCCTGCGCACGTGACGAAATGCGACATAAATTTCAGCGAGAGTCTCTCTGGAGTGGTAAAAGTTATAATACCTCTACTACCGCAAGTGGTTCCAGCCATCTTGCGAGACAGTTCTGCCTTTCAGAGAACATACGCCGGAAATGAAGGCGCGGCGTTGGTGTCGCCTCGCAGCTGACACTGATAGTAAAATGAAGGCTAATATGGACAGACTTTCGGCAACATTTTTTTAATTTAGAAAATATTACTGTGATGATGACTGCATTTCTGAGCCACTTGCTATTAGCGATCAATTTTAAAATGGCATTGCCTTTAAAATTTACTTATATGTTCATTTGTGTGCTGCATGAGTACAATAATTGTACATTGCGATAGCTGCTGCTTTCCTACCATGACTGTCGCAGTCCTAGCGCCGCTGTTCCCAGATGTGTGTTGTGTTGTTCATTTGTTAATTCGCCAGTACACATGAAGGTATTAGGCCTAGTGTATTTACAACGGCACAGCGTGTCTTTATATGCAATTCATTTGTGTTAAATCAATAGTGAAAGAATCACAGAACTATTTTTTTTTTTTTTTGAGCATACAGTTGATTCTGTCACTTGTGTGAATACCACATTAGCCCTTTTTTCAGAGAATTAATCAACAGGGAGCGTGACCATGCATTTCTTCAACAGGACTCTGTTACTGCTCACACTGCGAATACTTCCAAGAGAGCAATTCACAATGTGTTTCTACAAGACAGAGTTGTAGTAGGAATTTATGACCCCTCGGATGCCCAATTCAACAACCTGCGATTATTCTCTCTGGGTAAATTAAAAAATGCCGTATACAAGACGAACTAGCACACCATAAACGGAACTCAAAACTAATATTCATGTGGAAATTGTGCTAATTTCTTAAAATAAACTACAGCGAGTGATGAATAATTTCCTAAAGAATGCTAAAATTGTGTGGAGAATAAAGACAGCCAACAACTCTTTTGATAACTCGGTAAGCAAAACGCCTCTTAAATTGGCTTGTGTATTGTTGTTTTATGGTTTTACCCTCCCGCTAATCACCGAGACACGGCTACCGAGCGGTGCGCTCGCCCTTGGGCAAAACGCTCCAGGGGAAAACAAAACTGATCCCACAGTATTATCATCATCGCATCACAGGATACCTTTAATTCAGTTCTTTAGTGGGAGGGAACATTTCTCCAGGTATGCAAAATGGAGCATTGCACTAACACGCCACCTACACTTACCTGAAGCCTTAGCTGTTTGATATATTAACGTACTTGGATTAAAGTTATACAAGGTGTCCACAGAAACACTGCATAATTATAAATATGTACATGTCGCTCTCGGTAATGATATTTACACGAAATCAGTGGCAGAGAAACACAAAACAGTATTGCCTTCCTCCAGACACTCAATGTGTGTTCCACGTGTCACATTGCAGACATCAAGGCGATATTCCCACTTATATCATGCGCGTTGCAACATTTCTACTGAGATAGATTTAAGGACAAGATTCACAGAAAGAAAGTATTTTTGAAGGGTATTCACATTTCAGCTTATCCAATAAATTGCAGTTGGTAAGGGTTCATTGGGGTTCGAATCCCGGCAGGACCGCCCTTCCAGACTGAGGTTTGTTCCAGGTTTTCCTCAGTCCTCATAAATAGCAAATGCCGGGGAGTTGTCCCAGACTTAGGCCTGGAAAGTTTCCTTCCTTGATTTGCTGACTTGTTTTATTTACGAACGCTCTTTAACATCTCAGGTCATCGAAGTCCCATTCAATTCCGGGCGTGAAACGGCCGACAAATTTTGCTCAGAAGCTTCTTCTTTCAGGCTTCAGGATCTTTATCATGCCATAAATGTACTTCCCTTCAGAAGGAAGCCATACTTAGAATTTTTACACCTGAATAAATCCATCGATCCAGGCCGGGATCGAACTCGTGAACTTGGGTTTACGAAGCAGTATGGTTACCACTACAACACCAGAACAAGGTGGTGAAACCTCAGACAAGTACATAGGATCTTGGACACGGTGGATTTAGGGATGTTTAACTGTGTAAACATATTTCTTAGAACTGCATCCAAATGTCTCCCGCGCATGTTCTGACAGGTTGTATCCTTTGATCACATGTGCATCCCTTCTCCAAGTAATCTCCACACCACTTCACAGTCGTCTTGTTACTAGGTGCCTGATGCTGCAAGTCAGGTTGAACTGTCACTACACTCGTATTTTTCCATTTGTACGAAACGTGTTACACTACACTAAACGCTTCTTAGAAATGGATAAAGACGAGTATCGTGCAGTGATAAAACACTTTTATTTAAAAAAGTTGACTGGGTTCAGATACAAAGTGAGCTGAAGCAAGTTCATGGGGATTCTGCTCCAGCACTCAAGACCATTTATTACTGGATAAATGAATTTTAACGTGGCCGTACGAGCACTGCAGATGCTGCATGTTCCGCACGTATGGTTGAGATTTCTTCTGAAGAAATGTTCGATAAAATTCATGGAAGGCCGTCGCATTAACATTCGTGAGAATGCTGAGATGATATGAACGGGACACGATATCCTGCATGAAGTTCTGCATATGAAGAAGCCGAGTGCGCGATGGGTGCCGCGTTTGTTGATTCCAGACCAACATCGCCCGAGGAAGGACATTTCAAAATGGTGGCGTCGTGTGACTATACGAACTTTGGGTCCAACACTGCATCCCGGAGAAAAAAGTGGAGTCAAAAACAGTGGCTTAGCGAAGGTGAAAGTGCACCGGAGAAAACTAAAACCGTTTTGCCGATGGGAGGGGGGGGAGGGTACTCACAGGTACCTTCATGATTGAATATTTGGAAAAGAGTAAAGTAGCAACTGACTGTTATTACGCAACGTTATTCAACCGTTTGCAATGTGAGTTGAAGCAGAAACCATTAGACTGGCGCGCAAAAAATGTGCCCCTTCATCAACACAATGCGCTGCTCACACGTCGGCCATTACAATGCATAAACTGGCCTTCGAAATTGTTCCCCACCTGCCCTTTACCCCAGATTTGGCCCCAAGTGGCCTTTTTTTTCCCCCTAACCTCAAAAATTGGTTTGAAGGGAAGAAATTTTCGTCGAATGAACAGGTTATCTGTGCTATAACGGAGAATTATACTTAGCTCGAAATACTTTTTATCTGAGGGAATAAAAAAATTGAAATCTCGATGAACCAAATGATTGAGCTATTTTTTTTACCAGACTTATCAACCCCCCCCCCCCCCGTAATATTTTTAATTGTTTTAGAAAGCTAAGTTGAAACGTAGACTTAGCCTGTGCTGCGGCATGCATACTTGCCGAGAGTAAAACACTGCATGAGCGGTTAAGGTTTGTAACTAAAGTGTGGAACTTTGTTGCTAGTAATATTTGATCAAAATGTATGTATGATACAGTGAAAGAGTACAACAGCGGCAAGGCTATTTGCCATAGGTTTATCGTATATTTATATTATTTTATTCTAGATTAATTTCACTTTGCAATTTTGTAGGTTACAGTGTTAAAAACTGCAAAAATGACCTGTTTTTAAAACCACTTTATTACTATTATTTATATATTTATCGCAATTTACTAAAACATTATAAATAATCAACTAGATAGCGCACTTACAATGCTAATGGAGTTTGCCCAAGGAAAACAAATCCGGCACAAAGGGACGGTCTGTTAGAAAATTCTGTCAAGATATTACTTGCACTGGTACACTGCACTTCACGATTCGTGACTAAAATATCAGTCATTTTCAATGTTTGGTTTTTATAGAAATGAAAAAACATCGCTTAATGTATATATAATACGCTGTCGATGAGCTAGTTTTTGTATTTCGTTTTCCAGCTTTTCTGCTACGTCTTGCAGAAGTTACAAACAACATTAAACAAAACCCTCTTTTTGAAAACATTGGAAGGATATGTTGGCTGCCCTGCTGCAGGGGTCGTTAAGAGCGATGCCACTTTGCCTTTATGTTGGAAGAGGCTGAGTCTACACTCTCTGACAAGGGCAAGATAAACATTGAGAATGGCCAAGACTGAAATCTTTAAGTGCTCAAGAGGCTCGCAGTGGTTGAAAAACTTTTATGTGGGAGATGTTTTGAAGGACGGTTTACATCTTCGAACGAATCTGCTAAACTTAGAAACCAGGCTCGGTGGCGCACGAGGTTCTCATGTTTCCACCGACTGGATGTAAGTAACCTTTCATTATAATGAATTCTGACGCAGCAGTTTATGAAAAACGACAAGCAATGGCAGTCAGAAGGCTGTTCTAACTTTACTTTCTACGAGCGTTGTTTTGATAAGCAGCTTGGTTTGGTACTAAAGCGAACAGGTTCAGTTTTGCAGTCTCGTATTTTTCGATATTGAAGTTCAATGCGCTTGCTCTATCGTTTACCCAGAATCGTCATTCCTTTAAGGAAGTGGTTTCTTCGAGGCCCTCAAAACACAAGTTTACTTCCTGTACGACCTCTTCGTTTAAATTAAAGTTTTTGTCCAGCCAGGAGAGTTTTGAGATTCGAGAACGATTGGTGATCCAAGGGAGCGAGATCAAGTGAATAGGGTGGATGAGGAAGCATTTCATATCATAGATCAGTCAATTTGCATTGAGCGACGCAGTTTGAATGCACCGGTGTATAATCATGGTGAAACAACACCTTTTTGCCATTCCCGGACTTTTTCCAGATTGCTATCTTCAGTCTCTCCAAAAGTGATGCGAAGTATTCTCCAGTAACGGTTTCCCCTTCTGCAAGTATTCAATCAGAGACTTCCATTTGCATCCCAAAAACTGAAACCATTCGCTTCGAAGCCGCTTCGCCTTATGCGACACACTGTTTAGAGTGCTGTTTCGTTTCCGGTGTTTAGTAATGAATACATATTTCATCCTAGTCACAAAACGCCATAAACTATGGACCGATTTTCAAATTTGCTTTTTGTCCGGAGTAAACATATGCGGCACCCATCTTACGCAAGTACTGGGCGGGCATTGTCATGCATGAAGCGAAAATTATTGCCAACGTATAGTGAGATAACATGCTCCTGAAGAATTTCCTCATTGTACCGGTTTGCATTCAGGGTCCCGTTCTCCACAAAGACCAATTCTGTCTTGGTTTCCACACTGATACCAGCCTACACCATGACGGAACCCCTCCAGAAAGTCATCGTCGATGAGAAGGGACAAGGGACATATCTTTCTCCAGTCCTCCTCCATACTCTTACCCTGCCATCTTTCTATTTTAGGCTCGACACATCCGTGAATAGGACAGCTTTCCATTGCTCCTCAGTTCACTGCAGATGTTGACGAGCAAAGGCAAGGCGTGCTAAGGAACCTCCGGCTGGTCTTCTAAAGGTGAGCTGTGCTTCTTCAAATCCCTTTCTCACTGTTCTCTTGTTGACAGTGACTCCTGATGTCCTTTGCAAGCGATTTTGAGCTTCTACGGCTGTTGTGTGACGATCAGGCAAAACATGCAGCCGGAGAAATTGATCATCTCTGGCACATGTCATCTCTCTGGGACCTCATCTTGGTCTTCTGCAGTAGATACCAAGTTCCCTGAGCCTTCGGTATGTCCTTTGTATAGAAGAAACATTGACTTGTTACACCTGGGCAACATAGCGCATGTTCGTCCATTTTCCAACAGATCAAAATGGCGTCTTTGCCTCATAAAATTATGAATTAAACTGACTGAAAATAACTGAACAAAAGAATAAAACTGATGTAACTACAATACAAGAACAACAATGGCATTAAGACATTTCAGTTGGCCCAGGCGTGAACATGTGATCAAATTGCATTCACTTTCAGGCTCATACAATAAAGGAAATTATAGACTCAAAATGATACCCAAATATATGAGTGGTTTGAAAAATGTTTGGAAAAGTAGTTTACGTTCAAAAAATGAATGAAATTATAACAATTCATATTCAATAATGCATAAAATTTAAAACATTAAAAAAAAATTAGGTGTTGCATTGCAGCTTTATAGACACGTGATGCTTGACTGAAAACTATTGATTACTGTCTAGGATCCATTGTGGAATACATGAATTTTCAGTTATTTTACTAGTGCTAACAATTGGTTTTCTGAACCTTCAACTCGAGCTACGCCCTACTTTTTGATCTGAACTTTCTATTCACAATGGTGAATGATGCTGAAATTGCCAACACTGCGTCATAACTTCATAAAGAACGCCGGAACGTGTTCCACAGCACAAGAAGCGTCCACTAATGAAGGCACGTTTCAGATAAACACAAGGGCGTCTTTCACATGACCGCGAGGCTGCACTGCTTGAGGGATTCGCGATAAGGCCCCTCGTTTCCTGTCTGGCTCCAGGGAGTGCCGCCTTTCCTACTCATCTGATGGTTCATACGTTTATAATAAAATATTACCAATATATACAAACAACCATATATCTTATACAAATGTTTTGCTAATTCTATTATTTGTCAAAGCATTACGTTATTTAAAAGTTTTCCAGAAAGGAATATGCTGATTAAGCAACTACGAGCTACCTTACTGGGATAGTGCAACAAAGAAATCTACCTACTCTGTTGCTAGGACAACAGAAGCTATCAGTTGTTTCTTTTTCATCAGCATCACACATCTTAATAATATTCGCCATTATTATCGTTAATAACGTTAACATGCGCATATCAAAGCTAGTGAATTCAGCCCCGACCAGCTCCATCTGGTGAATAAGGTTTCTGCTGGAAATGGCTGACTTTTACTTTTACATTGCCTAATTGTTCGTCTAGCACAATTACAAACATTAGCTTCTTCAATGCCATCTATATTATTATAAACCTAGAATTACAAAATGCATGAATTATGACATTAAGTGGCTATTTTACATGCTTTAATTTTCGTCTTCTCATTCACTTTCTCCTACATATATGGAATTATATTACAGCATGCTAACTAATGCGGGGACATAAAATAAAGAGATTTATTCCTTGTTCGCATTAACTTTCTCAACAGCTTATTTGAACCCGTGACTTACCGAATGCAAGTCCCAAATGGGAGAGGGATGGTTTCCGACCCCTTCAGAAGCTCTGCGGATGTCAGCACAAGCGATACTTCTGACGTTACTAGAAGTACGTCGGGCTGGACATTAGAGCCACTCCCTTCGGGGAGTGTCCGGATGGGTTGATCTCGGCGGGGTATTTTGTTCCCGTGACTCACGGGAAATTGAGTACCCTGTGGCGGTAGTGCGCCATACGAGGGAGTGCCTTAGGAGTGTACCTTGTTTAATTCTTCAAGCGCTGCTTGCTGCCGGGGAGGGATGTTGAATATAGTCACTTACCTGCATAGTGAGGAAGCCTAGGCTAGATTTGGCCGCCTAACCAGTGGTACTGCTAGTCTAACCGAAAGGCGAAGGCATGTATGAACAATGTAATTGCCTCCAGCCTAAACGGCGGGTCGGAACTATTTTCTAGGTGCTGCCCAAAGAAAAAGACCACCAAGTTTAAAGGCTGGCCATTGATCACACTTGCTGAATCCGGGGAGGGATCCTTAATTAACTTCCCAAACGTTGTAGAATGTAGGTTTTCACGGCCGGTGTCAACTACGTAAACTCAGCCTGTGTAAGGGCATGGTACAATGGGATTCTTCTCCATCTTCCCACACGTTTCGTCCACGACTGCAGTGGATATCATTGATGTGCTAGACATAATCTTCTTGGAGACGAGGCAGTGACTGATTCTTTGATGGAAACAATCGCGGTATATATAATGGGGGTGCTTGTGGAACTGAACTCTGATTGGTTGCTTAGCTAAGGGGGTTGGATCTAAGCTGGAGCTCCTAAATCTTTCCAGGAGCAATCATGAATGAAATGACTGAGAAGATGAAGAAAAAGAAGTCCATTGGACCACAACCTTACAGCCGGAAGACCCAGTTTACATACTTCCCAAACATTATTGCCTCAGTCATTCTACTCAGTGAGACAATGAAACTGCAGAATCTACAAATGCACCTATGGTAGCCATAAATGAGCAATGGGAAATGAAATAAGGATTGATTGAGCAACAATACCGCAAGAATAAAAAAAAAAGCCGAGAAAAATGTGGTTATCTCCATACAAAGGCCACTCCGTCCCATGGCAATCGAACCAGGCTAAATGGGAGAAATAAAGCCATAATAACAAAGATAGTGCTCAGTGATCAAACGCGTAACATTACGTGTCTTAGCACATGAATCGAAGGTCTAACTTACGAAATTTGTTCAAAAAATACGAAAGAAGTGTCGTAACACAGATTACTTTTGATCTTGACAAGAAACCTCCCATTTGATGCACAGTACTATCTTATTTCAGTCAAGTTCCACGCTACCTTCTTTGTAACAGTGTTGCGAGTAGCGCAAGCAGCGTATTAACATTAAATTTTGCGAGAAGCTCCGTAAATCCTTTACCGAGACTCGTTAGATGATCAAAAACTACTTATGAGGTACTTGTTTAAGCCGTTAAATGATTATCGGGTTTAAAAGTGGCCAGGAATCCGTAGTTGATGACTCATCAACTATAACAGACGACGCTCATGAGGCCAGAATTAATGAGATCCATAAAAATAGACGCCTAACTGTTCGCAAATTGTCCCACATTCTGTGAGATCATGTCATGTAATGCATACAGAAAAACTTGGTATGCATCATGTTGCAGCGAAGTTGACACAAAAACAGAAAGACAACCAGTCAAGAGTTATGAATAGAATAATCGCTGGTTACGGTGTTGAGATGAAAGTCCAATCATCCATCACACTGGGTTGGAAAGTGTTCACCAAAACCCAAAAAGCTCATCTGGTCAGATAAAACGCCAAAGTGCTGTGGACATTCACGAATTACTGTCGGAGGTTCAAACTGTGAATCACTAGTATTACGAAGATATCCTCTGAAGTCTCCAAGAACAGGTGAGAAGAAAGAGGTCTGGACTGTAAACAAGCATGAATCATGCATCATGATAACTCATCAACGTATTCATCATTGCTAGCTCCCGACTTCTACGCGGAAAAAAACTAACAAACAAACAAAATGATTTCTTTCCCACCCTCCATACTCTCCTGACATATCACCCGCGGATCTTTTTTGTTCTTCCAAAGCTGAAATCCCGAAAAACGGCTATGATCACTGCTTTCAGTCGTGGAAGTGGTGCATTAATAACTTTCCGGGAGACAAAACGCAATAACATGCAGACATTAAACTTCAGTTATTTTGTTTAACAGATCTGGTATTCTAGCGTTATCGGTTTTTTGTTGGCACACAACTCTGTGTTACACAGAGAAATGAGAATAATAAAGCCTGTAAAATAAAGTTACTAAAGATAAACTGATCAGTGTAAAACAAAATGTTACGAAATTAGCTCACAAATAAAACATTAGAGTTCAACAAAGAAGCAATTATTAGCAGAAAATATAAGGCAATTAAAAAGAACTAAAGGGATCATTTTATGGAAACAAAGGAGTTTGAAAAGGGAATTGGTCTGTGTTAACATCATTTTAGAGACTGAGATCGTTATCGCCGCGGAGTTAGCCCAGGGTATCGTACACGATGTTGTCCTGGACACGTACTACGCTGTGGGCAGACCACGGCAATTATCCGGATGACATCACGAGGAGATGTTCGTGCTCCGCGCCCCCGTAATTATAATTGTAGTTGTCTGGTGCAACCGCACGGGGCCGTGTGGCCGTCGCTAAGAGGCCGCAGGAGGACCTTAGTGGGGAACCGGATTCCCTTGCTCAGATAGGGTGGAACTGATTTACACACGATTAGATATATCTTTAATATCACAAATAATCAAATAAATTTAAATGACGAAACATTATTGACAAACCGGATAATAATTAAGACTTAAGTTACATAAATAAGGTTAGATATAATCAAAGTATTTTATTTACAGTCGATACACAGTGTGTAACGACACCTCATAAAAGAACAATGAAAAATGATATATTATCATTTGGAGCGTTTTTTATGTTTGTGATAAGTCGTTAAAGGAGTTACGTGTCCAAAAGCCAGAGCCCCGATAAACATTTTGCAGAAACGAAAACGATTTATCCTGCATTTTCTGATAATTTAGCACAACACTGCTTTTCCACATTTGAAAATTTATACTAAGCTTTTATTTGTCCAAGCACTTCCTCCCTCTTGAGACTGGGGTGATGTACAGCATGTCTCCAAAGAAAACAACTGGGAACAGATCGGGCGATCGCGGTGGCCACGAAAAATTTCCTGTATTTCCTATCCAATGCTCCCAATGTCTGCGGTTAAATGTGCGCATGCTAAAGTGCGGCGGGTCTTCATCATGCTGGAACTTCACACGCATTACACAGCAGAGCAAACCTTAGATGCAGGTGTAACAAAGATGATGAGAAGGACTTAAGCGCAAAATTCATGCAGTTCTAAATTTATTTATTTGCTTTGATTATGAACGCTCTTTAACATCTCAGGTCATGAGTCCCATTCAATTCACGGCGTGAAACGGCCGATAAATTTTGCTCAGAGGCTTCTTCTTTCAGACCAAAGAAAGTCATATTTAGGATTTTTACGCCCGAAAAAAAAGCCATCGATCCTGGCCGGAATTAAACCCACGATTTTGGGTCTACGAGACAAGTATGTTATGTCGATACATAAATATATCTTGAAGAATGGGAATTAAAATACGTATGTAAAACCGGATTCTTGCAGAGAGAGAAGCAGTAAGGCGAAAATATCTAGTCAATCCGTTCCAAGTAACTGTTCACCAATTTGTTAAAAAAAAATTACGACAGACGGAATCTCCAATGGCAAGGAACGTATTCCGAACCGCTGCTTTCTTGCGGAAGAACAATAGACGAGCACAGGAATTTCCTATGCAGATGGTGGCAATGTATTGCTACTGAGGGGCATCATTTCAACATCTCTTAAAACACAGGTTAGAGTTCATTATTTTCAGTTTTAAATTAAGTATCATTTTAAATTTTCAGTAAACAAATACTAGATATTTTTAATTTTCCAAGGCTTAGTAAAAAAACTTATTTTTTTGAGATGTATTTTAAATTACAGATACAAAAACAATGAAAATGCTATAGGTGCATAATGACAATAAAACAGATAAGGTTATAAGATATGTGCAGGACACATCTTGCCTGCAGATTAACAAGTGTGTAAGATAGATTCTGAGAAATATGCACCGCCCAGCTTTTAAAATTCAAAGCAAAGTCGATGAGGTTGTCGTACGCCGAAGTTATAAATGCTACGAGTATTGATGAACACTGCTTGTGTATAATAAATAACAAGAGGGGCAGTTGGTGAAAATTATTTTAATCACCCTTGCCACTAAATCCGTTCTGAGTGGCAGCTGAGATTAAATTCTGGGAGACAAATCCTCCTCGATTTTCGAAACCAAAGCCGTTCGTAGTTCCCACACCAGCACTCCTCCACCTTATGACGTCAAACGCTTTCCTCTAAGCCATTCATTCGTTCTCATAGAACAGCCCATACATTCCGCTGAACAACGCTATTTAAGCTGCATTAATTTCACGTTATTTACAGCAGATACACCCACCGCTAGTGGTAAGATGACCTAGTGTTTCTAATTTATCTGTTCTGACAATGCGACAGTAATTTCGCTGAACTGAGTGGGTCGCCGCATCGAGGAAGGCACGCCACGTTTCGAAATTCCTTCATACCGTTGCCAACTCCATGTATCTGGCTGAAGTCATGGGAAATTACTTTTGGAATTTCGCGCTGGCAGCAACTTTTGTTCTTTTGCCTCGACACGTTCGAGTGCTGGTGCAGTGTTCTACCGCCGGGCAATTTGGTTGCTTTCCTAGATTGGCTAAGTTGGTACAGTTTCGTTCGTTCAACATGTTTTGATGATTCATATAAGTCGAAACGCAAAATAATAGTGATAAGCGACAAGTTTTCTAAATTTACTTGGGGCAACAATGATAACAAGACCTACAATACCTAAAACATTAAACGCAGCGTTTACTGGTAGCTAATTAAGATATACAGGGTTGGCCATGGGAAACTGACGAATTTTAACTTACAATAAGTTGGTAAAATGACACTTACTGAGGAAAACCTGGAAAAAACCTGACAGGACGGTCTGGTGGGAATCGAACGCCAGACCTCCCGCTCACGTGTCCGCTCCTTAACGATTCGACCACCCATGACGGTGTATCTTAATGATGCGGGCCATTTAAGAGATGTGCTATTTAGAAACTGAGGCCACATCTCCAAAATCACATTCAATAACCTATTGTAATAAAATTGTATTAATTAATGTGTATATTATATTGTTAATTTTGTATGTTAAAGCCGTCAGGTTCTCAGGGCCTGCAATACTTTCTGGAGAATGCAACCTTACCTTAATTAATATGTTTTTCATATTTAAATCTAATGTATTTACAATTCTTTCCGGCAGATTCTTTCCTGTGATTGTAGTCTCAGAATATCATAAAAAAAAAAATGCTATTATCGACACACACTGACGACAGCATATCTATCTTTCGCAGCCTGTATTTATACATAACTAAAAATCGGACTTGTAGACATTAACAACCACGGTTTTTTTTTGGCGTCTAAAACAAAATCTTAAAAATAAGAACAGTGCACTGTAAAACCGAAAATAAGGATTTCAAAAATATAATTTTTTGATCAATTTAAACTACTTAATTATGAACTCAAGTAATTAATTTTCATATATATGGAAATGGAAGAAAATCAAATCAAAGGAAAAAAACCGGATGTAACATATTAATGCAATTAATGAGACTGAGTATAAAGAAAATGACGAAGAAAATTGGCATAATCTGCTTAAATGGCACAAAAATATTATAATTTAACACTTTTATTGTTATAAATGTAAAAATACGTTTCTTTTTAGATAGAAAATCGTAACGATTCTGGCTGGAATGGTTAACCACCCGAACTAACAAAAACTCTCGCTTTACCTATTATCCTGCATAATGAAGATTATTTAATTGCTATCGTATAAGACATAGAGTTAAAATTTTCCATAACCTTAAACTCCTTTATGAAAAAAGGTCTGAGAAAAAGAGACGGTAGTGGCAACCGATAGACTCTCGACTTTCTAGGCTGTAAAACCGGGCCTGAAATTAGCAAGCATAAAAAAATGGCATTAAAAGGCCAAGAAGAAATGACGAATACAACTTTCTTTTTTTTTTTTCACATTTCCTACGATATCTGCCTTGCCTTTCGCTCTGATTCATTGCATTAAAGAAGAAGGAGGAGGAGGAAGAGGAAGAGGAGGAGGAGGAGAAAAGAAGAAGAAGAAGAAGAAGAAGAAGAAGAAGAAGAAGAAGAAGAAGAAATCCATGATGCATGGTTGACTCTAATCATTATTTGTTAACACTAGTAATGACCACGAAAAATATTAATTGTTCGGTCTTTATCAAGCACAAACGCTGAATCCTGCCACTAGAATTTTATGGAACTTACTGGTATGTAAGGATGCCCCCAATAACACATACCCGAACAAGAGACCTCTAACCTAATACTTTAGTGCATCTGTCGCACTTAATGAAAACCGAAGCTTTAAAATACAGAGAGAACATTACAAGTATTGACCACTGGCGCAGATATTTCGTTTGCTTCCATTGTCCTGGTTGTTTTTAGTAAAAGGGCGCAGTTAGTATTGATATAATAAAATGAAATACACAATTGCTTCAACATTGTGTCATAAAATAGCTTAAATGCAAAATTAATTCCAAAAGGAACATAACTTTTTTCTTTGTTATGAAAAGATAGAAATTGATTTTGCTGCAGAATTTTCCAAGTGATGAGTGCAATTTGTTTAGCAAAACGGTTGTATTCATCAACTCTTATTACAAACACCAACCGTTCCCTGAAAGCTTCTGGCTTGATTATTTTATGACTTACACTCTCGCCATTGAGGAAATAAGTATGGGTTCCTTCGGAAGGGATGTAAAGCCGTGGGTCCCACATTTAGGCACGATAAAGAACCTCAAGCCTGAAAGAAGAGGCCTCGAAGCAAAATTTACGGCATAAGCCCTGAATTGAATGGAACGCTGATGACCTGAGGTGTTTAAGAGCTTTAGTTGATTGGTTTTATTTACGGATGCCCTTTAACATCTCAGGTCATGCGTCCCATTCAATTCAGGGCGTGAAACGGTCGAAAAATTTTGCTCAGAAGCCTCTTCTTTCAGGCTTGAGGTACTTTTGCGTGCCGTAAATGTACAACACGGGACCCACGACTTTACTTCCCTTCCGAAGGAAGCCATACTTAGGATTTTTACGCTAGAAAAAATTCACCCGTCCTGACCGGAATCGAACTCGCTATCTTGGGTTTAGGAGACAAGTATGGTTACCACTACATCACCAGGACCGACAGATGTTGATTAAGAGCATTCGTAAATAAACCAAATATATAAATTAAAAACCATGGAGAATCTCTATTAAAATAGTATTCAAGTTTGATGAGCCACATCTTGACACTGTGGAAACTCAAGGAATTCACGTTTCGCACAATTCATGACATCAGCAAAAAGGTTAAAAGAAAGAATGCGTTCATGTGAAACAAACAGAACCAGATGCTGGAACCACGATGTGCACATGGAAGAATTTGCAATAGATGTGGGAATATGCAGCAATGACGAAGAGATGACAATGTGGCAATGGAAGAAACCAGCCTAACGGACAAGGCACCTGGTAGTTCCATGGAATCAGCTGTCGAACCCCGCCGATCTGGTTTTGCACGTTTTTCTCGTTAGCGAACTTACATTTTAATTAATTAATTGACAAAAGAGTAAACCGTTAAAAGTGCAGAACAAACCTTAATATCATCGCCCCTTCCTACCAGTTTCGAGTGCATTTTGTTATCGCGTTAGTTCAAACAGTAACACCCCACCACGAGTTGACTTTTAATTCTACAAAGTTGTCACTGTTACTTTTGTGCATAAAAAATAAGCTGAAAGAATGAATATATTTCCTGCTTATCATATTATTAAGTAAATATGAAGGTGACTTTATTAGTAAATAATATATTAATAAATGATTTACTCTCACATCTGTTAGCACCAAACATGTAATGAAAGAGATTGCAGAGATGGGACAACGGTGTTTTACTGTGCGAACTGTGCTACATCTCATTCCTCGCACGTATATCAACGTAACATAAACAAGTACCAGGAAAAAGGCCATCAAAATTTGTCCGGAAATGTGACACTTTATCCTTACACAATGGGTAAACAGTGACAAAGTCTTGGATCACTCAAACAGCATGCTTCTGCCGATCTTTGGAGCAAACGCGGTCTCAGTGCTTGATACTTGTATGGCTCACCCTAAAGCTGAGCAATGTTATGATATTTTAAAATATTTCATTAACTATACACAAATGGGCATCGGAATTCCTAAGCACTTAACATCAAGTTAGGTTCACTCCAAAAGAGGATATGAGCACCACCAGTAATAAAGTGACCTAAGAGGAGAGAAGGGGATTGTAGCTCTGACCCGTTGTACTCCCACCTGTTGTCTACAGTCCAATTCCAAAATAACTTCATACTACTTAATTCGGATTTTAGTGCTTAGAAACGTCAATGCCCATAAACAACCTTACACTTTTCTTTTATTTGAAACTTCGTTTTTCAGAATGAAATTGCAAAATTAACTAATGTTTTCTATTTTAAAACACTAATAAATTATTCCGGGTTAAAAACTACATAACACAACACGTGTGCAGTTTACTGAAGAAAGATTTATCGTTAAACCACTAATTTGTACAAGTTGTTGCAGCACAAGCATTGTATTAAAACAACATTTCCTTGTAAAACAAAAAAGATTTCCTTTATCGTTTATTAATCGATATTTACAACAGGGAATGAGTAACTATGGAGATATTTGTTAATAATGTAAACATACTATGAGATAAGTTAACGTACAAAGCTAATACAAGCCAAGGAATAAGTCAAAATCGAAATTCAACCATTACTTAGCCTAACAAACCTACTTCTTATTTAAGGCTAAACTTAACACTAAATACTTTGGCTAATACTTGCACATTTGATCGAAAGTATTTTGTAGTTATGTTGAAGACACAGTATGGGGGCGCACGTAGTAAACTGGGGAGAAAACGGGCATTTCGTTGATGGTTTTAAGATGCTTACCTGCTGATTAACGAGTTGGTTGCGGCGGAAGTTGCCCTATTTGGGCAGAATTAACACGCTAGTGTTAGTGCTTCCTTATGGATGCTGAAACATTATCGGACTCAGGAGCACGAAGTGTGATAACGTGCTGAACAACAGGAAGACAATTCCGGCAACCTTGGCACTATCTCAGACAGGTAGCGTATATAGTTTTAGGAATACCCGGCCAGGCAGTCTTTCATGTTGTGGTTCACTCTGGTACAGACGCGCGGGAGTTTGGGCTCCAGCCTTGGAGGGGAAAAAACCGCAAGCTGCATGTTGTGGCAGACGGATTATGTGGTCTAGAACCATCTGGCCCTTGAACATCTCCACAGTGGAACCTGATAACATTTCACACGGTGCAAATGCATACTGTCGTCCTTTGTTGGACACACTTTTTTTTTTCTTTTTTCTTTTTTTTTACTAGCAAATTTTCAACACCTGCTTAGTGAATTCGGTCTGCGACCTCGCTCTCTTGTACCCTCAACACTCCTGGCGAATTCTCCAGTTCTAAAATCGGCCATGTAATAGGAGAGACAACATAATGTTATTATTCTCGTCTAAATCACGAAGTTCACCTCAGTAATGCATTCCACGCCCATCTATTTTAATACATCACAGTATTTTTTAACACACAGATTGTCCTAAAAGTAAGTTAATGCTTTAGTTGAGGTAGTTTATTTACGGTCGCTCTTTAACATCTTAGGTCATTCAATTCAGGGCATCAAACGGCCGATAAATTTTGCTCAGAGGCCTCTCCTTTCTGGCTTGAGGTTGTTTTTCGTGCCGTAAATGTACGACAAGGGACCCACGGCTTTACTTCCCTTCCGAAGGAAGCCATACTTAGAATTTTTACGCCCGAAAAAATCCATTGAACCCGCGATCTTGGGTTTGCGAGGTAAGTATGGTTTACCTCTAGATCACCAGGACTGACACTTTATTCAGTTTCACATTGAAATCATTCAAAATATTCTTTGTTTTTAAATAACCATAGTTCACAACGCTCTGATACACTTTGACCATATTTTTATACAATTATTTGTTCCTGTGGATTTCTTTGATTTTAACAATTTCCCACAAGGGAAAATCAAAATGGATCAGGGTGTATTGTGTAGGTAGAGACATGGGATATTCAAAGTAATGAAATGCTAATTTATGCTATATGTATATGGATTTGTAATTTTATCATAAAAGTATTTCATGTTCAAAATTACGGCAAGTCATTGCATATTATAAGCGGTAGTAAATTAAATTATATGAAATGTTAAAAAAAGTTTATGTTCCATGATTCACCCTTAAAAGTGTTTATGCATATACATACTCAATCCTCTGTTCCTTTTTTATGCATATACATAAATCAATCAATCAATCAATCAATTCTTCACGTTTTATTAAACTTTTTACCTACTTTTTCTCTACAATTCTTGTAAAATAGCGCGTATTTCGTCATAATTCATAATTACATAGAAATAGGGGGAAATGGTGCGCGGTAAAAGTAAATTACATCATACCGTATTACCACAAAACAATTAAAATTGCCGCACCACTCTGTTTAAAATGGACATCGTCTGCATTCCGGTTCTTCTGTTAGGTTTCATAATCTGGGGCAGATATATTCAACTGGGCGGAAACGCGTCCAGCCTTCACAATTACGAAAACTTCTAAAAAGACCGACAAAGAAGTGGAAAGTCTCTAATGCGTTCGCGCAAAGCAAGCTGAGCCTTCGGCCGTATTATTGGTGATTTGCTATCTACGTCACGCACAGTGCACTAGTTCAAATAAGAAACTTTTTCTATTGATCAATAAAAATTAACAAATACGAGACAGGCAAACAGAATCTTCCGGGCTGTAAGGCCTTGGTCCAATGGGATTCTTCTCCTTTATCTTCCCAAACATTTCACCCACGACTGAGGTGGAAAATTACGGCGAGCACACCACTGTGATTCCACTCATTGGAACTACATGAAAAGCTTTAGCTTAATCTACAGTCCTATTTGGGGAATGAGGGCCTTACTTGCCCTTCTTTTCTCTATAATAGCGAAATCTCTATCGCAGAACATAAAACTATTACCATTTGATAAATATTTCTACACTGCATTTTCCCTTAATAGCTAATATTATCATGGCATAGCATTTAGAACTGCGCTATCTGTTAACGAGTATTTGAACTACTTCATCTGTGTATAGGCACTTAGAACACGACTAGGAATATGCATCTGGGCACAGAGAACGTACTTTTCAAATAAAACGATTGAATTTAAAAATGACACTTAGAACGTTTGACACTTCCGCACTCTTCGATTGTAAAAAGTCCCCAAGCAGCAATTTCTACTCAATATCCAAATGAAATACGAATAATGTATGATATTACTATTAAACATTATTTACTAGGTCTGATCAAAAATATCCGAACTTTCAAAAATTTAAGTCAATACAACTGTTGACTTATTAATTCTGGTCTTGAAGAGGCGCCACCCGTTTGCCGCGCATGTTATCTTATGTAAGTCGAGTTTCAAGCGACTTTCTTTGCACTATTGAGATAGCGAACTATCATGAGCAGGCCATTAACATTAAATTTTATGCGAAACTTCGCAAATTCTTTACTGAGACTCATTATTTTAAAAAAGAAGTTTATAGAGATAATTGATTAGCTTTTTTACTCAGTCCTACGAAGCCCATCTATGTCAACTGACGACGCTCATGCAGCCAGAATTAATAAGAGCCACCATGAAAATGGATGCCTGGGAAATGGAAAATTTATAATGAAATCCTGGCAGAAAAACTTGGTATATATGTCGTGTTGCAGCAAAGTTTCCCCTCGGATGTTGACTCAAGAAGGGATCTGTCAGGAACTTTTGGATCACGTTCATGAGACTGCAACTTTTATGAACTGGTTATACTATATGCAATTAAAAATCGTGTCAGATCACGTCAAATGTAAAGTGCTACTGATGGTTTGTCTGTGGTATTTGGGAACTTTTGTTACAACCTCGGTGTCACATGAGACTAGTTGAAGCAACCCATATACTGATACAAACCAGAAATAGTTTCTCTTTCCATCATTCCCAAATGGGTCCGTTCTGCCAAGCAGCCAAAAGAAACATTATCGTCTTATAAGTCCAGGGCAATGAACCACACTTTCCAAACCCAGGTACCGAATCCTTGCTAATTTTTCAGCAGAGGATCCCGTATGCAGCCATATCATACTGAAGAATGTTTCTGTAACACCAAATGAACCTTCTGAATAAAATAAAAGGAGGAAAGGAAAAAGAAAGGACAGTATTCTGGATTTTATCTTTCTTCAATTCAATTATCAAGAATAGTCAATTATCCACATCCTTGTCTTACTCTCAATTTTCTTCTTCAATTTCTATAACTGGCTTTCACGTTAAGGAAAAAATTTCCCAGGGGATATTTGTGCCTTAACGAACAGTAGAAAGAAGATAAAATTGTAGATGAAGTTCGCTGAATTGTAACTCTGGGTGTGACAGGAGAAGAGCAAAACATCTCAAGGGTGTATTTTAAAGGAAAGGACCTAGGATGTTGCAAGTGCCGTCCACGTCAGAGATATGGCCGCTTTAGGGCGCAATCTGAACAAGCGCGCCGCGCCAACCTCTAACTGCAATCAATAGAATGACGTCCTCGCGGCTCACAGGTTCTGACGTAACTTTCAGTTTCCTCCTGCCCACATCCAGCCATGTTGAGGGACAACTCATTCCTTAACTCCCGATTATGTAATAAAATAACTAACGTTAAGTATTCCACATAGGCTATGGGAGGAAAAATTACCATTTTCCTACGAATTCCAGTTGCCATGGTAACACGAATTCTTCAACTCTAGAAAAGTTGAAAGCAGCTAAGAGGAAACTTAACATGCCTTTCACACGCCCCGTAACTTCGATAATGAGGCACCTGTCTTTTACTTTAAGTAGGCGGGGACAGAAATTCCGCTATGCCAGTGGCACAAGTGAACACAAAATTGAAGTCTTTCAGGAGAGCAAAACAAAAAGTGTAATGAGTACACTTACTCTACACCACGCTGACAGGCAGCTTCGGCGCAATTTCTATATGTCAAATAAACAACCTGCTAACCAATAAAATGCAAGTATCATTAGTGAAGACCATGTGCATTCAAAATTTTTAATAATAGCTATTAAGTCTATTTTAATTTACAGTCAAAATAAATGTACATTAAATTCCCTTTGCTATAACGCACTAGTCCTATGTTCAGCATTAATTATTCTTCTACTGACAGAAGGAAACAGGGGCAAGAAAGAATTAAGAAAACTGATCGTTGTCTCGTAAATTGAATGCCCTTATTAGTTAACACTTTAATTATGATCACAAAATAAATGACCATTATTAAAAGGTCAAGCACAGGATAAAAACAATTTAAAAGCTAGGGTATTACCAACCCTTATCTGTTTTATATAATCAAATTATATAATAATTAGGAACCCTAAGTTTACATCATAAAATGCTAAATTTAAATTCTTTTATATAAAAAGGCTTCATTTGGACGTGTGGCTGACTTAACGAGGATTTGCCTGCTCTGCTTTTAGGCGGTTCTGTTCCCCCTACACTTTCCCGCCTCTTCGTATACTGATACGAAGTCTTTGTGCTGTTCAGAAGTTAAACGTTTTGAGATCACGTGTTTCAGTGTTATAGTGTGTCCGCATACTTTATACTTTTATACACAGAATCTTCATGTATGATTCCTATGTATAGAAGTGAGACGGCGATTTATAGGCAGATTCCTCGCTGTTCGTGCGCCTCACAGAGAAACGGTTCTAATATTGTGAATATATTTAGGGAAACGGGATCTTTTACTGATAAGAAACCGAAAATAATACGCCGTGTTCTTACAGAGGAAAAACTCGATGACTCGGAAGAGAAGTTAGAACGAATTACAAAGAAATCTCTGAGAAAGCTTGCACAGGAATCAGGAACTTCGCAAAGCTCTGCTTGGAATCCCACTAAAATTTTAAAATGAAAATCCGAAGGTAACTGTTGTTCAGGAACTGCAACCACGCGATAATATGAGTAGAGTTAATTTCTGCAATTGGATGTTGGATAATGTTAATGTTCGCTCTATTGATTCGCGATTAATTTATTTTTTATTTATTTATTTTTTTTTTACGAAAGGAGCATGGTTATTTACATGGGCATGTAGCAACACAAAACAATAGATACTGGAGTGCAGAAAGACGCAATCTTATACACGAAATGTCATTGTATGATCAAAAAATTGTTGTTTGGTGTGAAGTAGAAATCTATGCGTTTGAATTTAAGGGACTATGAATATACCACTCCGGTGGTAAGCAGCGCCAAATACTTGGCAATTATGTATCATAAAGTTAGTTTAAAAATTAGAATTGATACTTATACTTTAGGGCAATGGTTCATAACATTTCTAAGTGCAGGACACACCCTGAAGAATATTAAACTGTGCAGGATCCATACTCTGCAATAAAACGAGAAGTAAACAACTATCAAGCCATATGCTGAAGGTTTATTAAAACGTTAACATTTATGTACGATCCTTGACCCACTGACACAAGTCATCTCTGTAACAGTCCCTCAGAATCTACCATTGGGTCGGAATCCATAGCTTGAGAAACACCGCTTTAGGGTATTCAAAGTTCTGAAATTCTGAAAAAGAAATAATTTGTAATATGCGTGAATATAAAATGAAAACTCAGCAAAGGTCATAATTTTTAACTACAGTCCTAACGGCACTGATGGCCGAGGTTGTGAAAGTACGGACTTGTGAATACTATGTCTGGGGATCGATTCCTGCCAGGACCATCCTCCCAGACTTATTTTTTTCAGGTTTTTCTCCGTGTTCATTAATGGCAAATGCCGGGAGGTAACCTAAACTTAGGCCTGGAACGCTACCTTACTTTAAAAAAAAATCCTTTCCCAGTTTATCATTTCATTTCTTGTATCATTAGTACCCACTGCCTGTGGTGCCTCAGTAGTAAAAACGGGCGCTAAACACTATTAAAAAAAAAACTGCAGTCCTGACTGCATATACATTAAAGACAAATATTTCATGTTTGCAATTAGCTTTCCAGCAAAAGCAGCCTTATTTACTGGAAGGTCAAACTCTCGCCTTTATAAATGTGTCTTTTCTAGTGCCTCTAGCCACTTCAAATGACTACTTTTTCTACAAGCAATTTATAATCTTAAACAAACCTAAAGGTGGGGAAAACGGATGAGAAGTAGGAAATGGGTAAGATGAAAAATATACTGGGGCTCGAAAAGAAGCAAGAAATAATTTCAAGAGAAGCGTAAAGAAATGGAGAAAGTGGAAAATTGCGTAAGCCACTCTTTACTGGACAATTTCGCTGCTAAATCTCGGTGAAGAACGTATAAAACATTCTGCAGAATGTTTCTGAGGGGTCTAGAAGTTTGCAGCCCAATTCATCATAGAATTACCCAGATTCCGGGCAAGCAAGGATGTCCCTTGGCCAGGGTCCAAATGGCTGGTGCCCTTTGCAACGCATCTCGCTCCCCACTCCCCCGCAACCGCCCTTTTCCATGAATATAAAAACGAATAAAATGCCTCGGAGATGAAACTGTGGGTTCTGGATAGATATTAGATAGCCTACTTGCATATGATCTATATGTCTTTTCCTTGAGACGACTATCTCTTCTTGTACTGTAATATCATCTGAAGAAGTGTATGAGCACATATTTTTTTATTTTAAGGCTTAGGATAGAAAAAACTCTAGTTCCATAAAATGAGGGCAAACATTACCTCAGTCAAGGTTATCCGCAGACAGTTCTGTGAAGAAGAATATAGAGCGTTGGCTTGAAACATTAATATCGTCAGAATGTGGTGTATTGTGCAGCGAAATTATATGAGTTACGGGCCACCTGAGAACGGCTGCTATATTAGTTACTATAGCAGCAGCAACCGGAAAAAGGGAGACAGAATCGCCGCGCATAAAGATAGAACTTTTATTTTAGTATTTATATTTTCATTGATACTGCATTTAAAACTGATAATAATAAGCACTCGCCTGTGTTATAAGAGTCATTGAAAATGATGCCTCTCGGCGGCAGTGCTTTGCTAGCTTCCGCAAAGGAAATTCCTAAAAATATCTGATTTTTAATCCGTAAGAAAATGGCGTTTCTTATCATTGAGATATTCTGCTTCTCTTAACTTTTTAACAAGTTGGCGAATAGTGTCTCTACCTAGGATATGATTGTGAAGAGATGTTTTTGTGAATCGTCTTACCACATCTCAGCCAGAAGAGTGACACATTAACCACAACCACTAGCTGACATAGTTCTCGCAAACTGGCGACATCTGCACATGCACTATACAACCTTGACGACTAACTTCTCCAGTGCTCAATCACGTTCTGCCGGCCCATAACACAAATAATCTGACTGTACTATCATAATCAGAGCATATAATTTGGTTCAAATAGGCAGACACTTTAAATACTGAAAATAGGGAATAATATAATTAAATTAGAAATTTATTAAAAGTGGAAACAGAGAGTAATACTACTTATTAATTAAACATGTATTTAAGATGCCTTATCTTATAATTAAAGTACTTAGGCTTACTTTTCTTGGTTACAAGCAACAACAATATATTTTTTCCACGTATTAACTATCACAGTCAGCCGCTTGTCACAGAGAACATTTTTCATCACGGAAAAAGAACGTTCTACTTCCACTGAAGTGATCGGAGCATATTTAAAACAAGTTATTTCGGGAAGAATTCGTACTAGTTACAACAGAACATTCCATTTTCTAAGACATCATGGAAATGTTGATCAAGATAAAGTAAAATAGTTTTAAATAGTCCTGGCGAATGAGCAAAAGATGCAAGTGTTTCTGGCCGAAAAGAAGCAAGGCCATTGTAAGCACGGTTTATTGCATAGCTGTACCGCTCTCATCTTTCTCGTTTGCAATTGTTTGTTACATTTATGCAGCTGAGAGGTTACCCCCACCAGAAATTTCCTAGAATTATATCGCGCAATTCGATACAAGGTCATTCGCCAGAACTAGTGCTTTCCCCATCCCCTCTATTTTCCGGTATTTGTATGCTCGATATAACCGTGCGTTACTTTCACTAATGAAGGTTCTGCTATTTAAAGAGCTTGAGTGAATGGGTTGAGGAGAAAGTTTTTGATTGCTTAAAAAGAAATAAACGTTTGGCAAGATTATCAATAGACATTTTTATGAAGTGAACATGCCATTTAATTTTTTTTTAACTTTTATCACTTCGATTAATTGAAATTATTTATGTGCTTTTTTTAAATGTGTAAATAATGGCAGAAAAAAAACCCATAACAATACATAATTTGAAAAATAAATAAAAACTGACCCTACCGGCCCCAAATGTACGGAATACATGTTCATTTTTATCTGACTGTTAAATATACCCATCCACCCAGATAGAAAAGGCATTTTGCTTAACTTCCGGACTATGATCACAATGATCGCGAGCAGAATATATTATTTCATTTTGGTTGTTAAAATGTGGAAGTAAAGAGAACGTCATGGAACGTTTGTTCCACAGTATCCCTTTTATGGATGATCTTGTTAATACTTACTCGTTTGTCTTTTGTCTATCCAGGCAGTACTTACGTATTCTTTCAGTTATTTGCTTGTTTTTATAATTCTGTTTGCGTATGTTAGATTATTCACGCTATAATCTTCTGTTCCGAGTTTCCCTCGTATATTATAAATTTGTTTGTCCACAATGAGTTTATGTTTACACAACTTCACTTAACCATATGATTGTCATGCACATTATTTATTTACGTGTGTGTGTTTTGGTTTTCGGTTTTATTCCCACCTATTTACCTGTTCCTTACTTTTGTCTTCCCTTCATTTGTCTTATTTGTTTGTTTTATTTATTATATTTGTTTATCTAAATTCTCTGACTACCTTAGCTTTGAGGTATATTTTCACGTCCGTTTATTTATTTTCCCTTTTGTTGTGTATTCTCAAGTATAGCATATAATCACCTTGGCTACAATGTAAAATACGTAAAGAATTGGGAGACAAATACATTAAACTTCTTTTTTGTGGGATTGTGTAGAAAAAGTCAGACAAGATATGCCACTGAAGTTTTAACAAGATACCACGTGTCTTTACCACCTTTGTTACGTGACAGGAATATCGAGTACTGAGAAAAGAAGATGATAAAGAGTCGAAGCTTCTAAAGAAATAATAAAATGTTAATATGTATATAATGTAAACTATTAGTGATGATCAGGGTTTAAAATACAGAATATTTTAGAAATAACCAAGGAACTCAAGATAGCTCGAAACAAGTATAGCGCATGACAAATAGCTGTAATTATCACCCACTGGAAAAGTATTACCGCCTCCTTGCGTTGCTGACTGTTGGGAAGGAGGACCCGGTTTCGATCCCCGATACCTGCTTAGGAATTTTCTAATTTAGGGAGATCTGGAACAGAGTTCACCAAGCCTAGCGAGCGGCCTGATAGAGGTGGCGTCTTTCAATCTCGAAAGTCGCGTGATTGTGTTGCAGAGGACGTAGCGACCCTTGCAGCAAGTCAAGGTCCAATATATAAATTGTTTGTTCACGAAACACTTCCTTTGTTTCTAGAGTTGCACTGGTCATGTGGCACTCATTCATTTAGAGGATCAAAGAACAGTTAATGCTGAATGGTATGCAATAATTTGTTTGCCAGAAGTCACTGACGAAGTCAGGAAAAACAACCGAAAACGTCGCATCATTCTTCATAATGACAATGCCAGCTCTCACACAGCACGTCAAACAATTGACTGTTTGAAGGATAAAAATACGGAATTATTGTCTCATTACCCGTATTCACCTGATTTATCGTCTAACCAATTCTTTTTGTTCCCGAACGTCAAACAAAAAATGCGTGGTCAGCGATTTTCATCACCTCAAGAAGATGCTGAAGCCTTAAAAAACCATGTTTATTAGATACCAACTTCAGAGGGGGGGAAATGTTTCGAGAATTGGTTTGAGCGCATGCAAAAGTGTATAAATCATAAAAGCGAGTATTTTGAAAAAAAAATATGAAACACTTTGTTTCTTTGCTAGTTGTAGATAGCGACATATGCACATGTCATCTCTATTGTCATATATACTTCATTTACGACAAACCGTTATTTCATGCAACTTTATGTCCACTTGTATTAAACACCCTCTCTCATTTTTTACAACCTACTTTCTAACAGTTCCATTAAAATATACTCTGGATGTTTCATCTCCGGTGACTAGCATTATTGATTTAGTTTATTTACGGACGCTTTTTAATATCTCAGGCATCAGCGTCCCATTCTATTCCGGGCGTGAAACGGCCGATAAATTTTGCTCAGGGGCCTCTTCTTTCAGGCTTGAGGTTCTTTTTCGTGCCGTAATCTACGACACGGGCCCCACGACTTTACTTCCCTTCTGAAGGAAGCCATTCTTAGGATTTTAACGCCCCCCCAAAAAAAATCCATCGACCCTAGCGGAATTGAACCCGTGCTTTTGGGTTAACGAGGCATTGATATAATCAGTTCTCTGGACACGGTCCTTACGGGAATTCTTCTGTCTTTTGAATTTCCATTTCCCTGTATCGCAACAATGATTTACTTTAGACAGTCCACTGCTTCCTATGTTAATAGTGGGTGACCAGAAGAAATTTATTTTTAGTGTTTCAATGTTTCTTCTGTTTCCTCTGATCAAGGTTCACATTCTAAGATGTTTGCTGTTACTACGTTATAAATTAACTGTGTGAGTGTTAATGTTTTAGATTACTTGGTTTTTCGATTGCACTTTATATCACTATGATGAGCTCTTTTCCCTTAAAAGAAAACGCTTGCAGAGTTGTATATTCAGCCACAGCTTCTGCATTAATTACGTTTTAATGAGTGAGAAGCCAGCCGTTTCTGTTTAGTATGTCAGGTCCATTGCAAACAGACCAGCACAGTCAAGTCGTGGCCAACAGCTAATGGAGCGATAATTCTTTCAGGACGATTTCTCTCCAATGTTGCAACATCTTTATTACCCATCAGGCAAACAAACCGCCACTTCGATGACTGCAGTAATGCGTTATTATGACTACAAATGTTCAGTTAAAATAAGTGGTGCAGAATGACATTTTCTTTTTATTCCAACAACAGTTTCATCTTTAAGTTCACTTCATCTTAGTCATTGTAGCAAAGATCGGTGCTTAAGGGTATCGTGGACAGTTTCATTGTCATCAGTAAAACTGGTAGATATACCCCCATCCCACTTCTCCTTTTGCAAAAGAACTGTTGCCCATATAGTTAAAGATTAACAGTAAAAAAATATATAACGATTACTTAATTAAAAATTAGGTAGACAAGTTTGCATGTTTCCCGCGGGCATCCCACCTAACTGTGCGACCCCAAATATTTTCGAAATGAAACAAGATGTGGGAAATGTAGTTGTGCATGTCAGGGGCTAACACAATGGGAGGGTATACACATAATCCAGAAAATTAAAAAAAAAATATATATATGTTCAACTCTATGTTAATTTTTTTTTTTAAACGGAACATGTATATTTGTTCTAGCAAACCGAAAACTAGAGGTCATATAACAGAATTGGTTTTACTGTTCTAAACTGCATATCTTCTGAAATAGGTATTTTTTTTTTTTTAAAGAGAGGCAAAGGATACTGACGCAAGGATTGCTTGCAGGTACTAAAATCATGCAGTAAACAAAGCATTATTAGTCTGCTCAGTGTATGAATGTATAGTGTTTAACGCCCGTTTTGCTACAGAGAAACCACAGACGATGGACATTGATGACACATGCGCTGAAATGAAATATTGGGAAAGGATCTATTTTTCAAGAAGGAATCGTTCCAGGCCTAAATTTAGGGTACCTCCCCGGCATTTGCCATTTATGAGGACTGAGGAAAACCTGGAAAAAACCTGTCAGGGAGGACGGTCCTGGCGGTATTCGAACCCAGACCTCCCGCTCACGAGTTGCTCAGTGTACTAGCCTGATCTGGTCGACTGTACTGCTGTCAATGTCAAACAAGGAAATAGTGCGCATTGTAACGCATTTTACGGTTTCTGTTCTCACCTAACACATACTTTTCGTATTGATATTTGGAAACAATTGCAAGATAATATTGGATTTCTAAGTCATATTTTGCTTACGGATAAAGATTCGTTCACCAATCATGGTAATGAGAATATGAGGAGAATGCACTACTGGTCCGTGTAAAATCCCACTGGCTTCGTGAGGTCACTCGTCAACGACAGTGGAGTGTATGTTTGGTGCGGTATCAGTGGTAACCGCGTTGTAAGTCCCTGTTTTTTTATCAGGGAAGGTTAAAATAACAGCGGTACGATCATTTCTGCAAGACATTCTGCCCCTTCTTATGGAGGATGTGGTTCCAGCATGATGGGTGCCCCGCACACTTCGCCCAAGTTCCCAGAGAAGTTGTGGACGCAAAGTTTACAAATCGGTGGATAGTAGGGGTTGGTCCTATGAGATGGTCAGCTCGGTGCTCGATTACACGCCATTAAACTACTTTCTCTGGGGCGAAGTGAAAGACCAGGAATTCCCAAAGACACTAGAGAATGTGAACAGCGTATTACCGCAGCGTGTACGGCAATATCTGTAGAAACATTACAATCTGTGCTGCGCTCGCTTGTTCATCATCTCCAAAGTGAAATGATGCAAACGGTGGTCACTTTGAACATCTGCTGAAGTGGACACACTTTGATCAGATAAGACGCTACTGATTATTTGTGATGCGTTTCTTGGCTGGATATAATTTACAAACATGAAGTTTCTTTGAACTATGGGCCACTAATAATTATTTTTATGATGGTAACCTCAATTCCGCTATCACTTATTGGACCTCTGGTTGTTTTCAGTTCGCTAGATAAAACACACATGTTCCATTTAAAAAATGAAATTTTGAGTTAAAAGTGACGGTTTTTTAATTTTCTGGATTGTGCATACTCTCCAATTGTGTGAGCCCCTAACATGGGTACATTCCGGCTCAACTAAATTTTTTACATCTTGTTTCATTTTGAAAATATTTGAGATCTCAGAGTAGGTGAGACATTCGGCACATAAGAAAGAAAGGAAGAAAGAAAGGTGGATGGATGGATGAATGGATGGATAGATGGATAGATAGATAGATAGATAGATAGATAGATAGATAGATAGATAGATAGATAGATAGATAGATAGAAGAAGAAGAAGAAGAAGAAGAAGAAGAAGAAGAAGAAGAAGAAGAAGAAGAAGAAGAAGAAGAAGAAGAAGAAGAAACAAGATTTTATTCTCAGTAGTGCTTCCACATTTCTTTACAAAATGTAAACCTGTTACTTATTTTCCAGAAAGTACACTGTACTAACTGTAAAATTACTGAAGCACACTTGAAAGATGCAAGTTTGTTCTCAGTTACTGTTGAAATTTACTTTTATTGAGCATTAATGTGTATAACACATGTCATCTCTGTATGGACACAGGTACTCTGAAAACCTACTTCCCTCTGTCATGGACATCTCGTTAAATTGAACACTTTTTAACTGAACCATAGATGCCCAGGTTAGAGAGGATTCACCTCATAAGGTGAAGGAAAGACCTAAGGAAAGCCTAAGGGGAGGGGCAAAACCCAGGTGCCCGGTGGCGCGAGTGAAGATGCTATCATAGTTAGTTTCCCCTTTTGAGTGAAGTGATACCCAGGGCGCTTCGGCACTGCGTTCGGAACTGGCGACAGTTAATTGCTTCTCTCGGGCTAGAACCCATCTGGATTCCGAAGCGACATGCATTCCCTGGATATGTCTGCGGCTGGCAGATGGAGTCTGTAGTGCCGCAGGGCTCATTCGTGCATGCGTCAAACATATTCCAAGCGTCGCTCGCAACTCTTCCCAATTATGCGCAGTTAAGTTTACCCACCTTCTGCAACTTCAGCTTGTATAGAGTAAGATACAAAACCATTATCTAAAAAACAAATTAATAAAATAATAAAGAAAAGAAGCTATAGCCTCGATAAGCAAAGGTAAATAAAAATACACCGCAAACTAATAAAATGGCTAAAACAAAAAATAAATAAAAAACAGAGAAAATAACCGGTAGGCAATAAGTATATTGTAAATAACTGGGAAGGAGGATCAAGGGTTGTTCAATAAAGAAAGATCGTAATTTACAGCCACAATTTCTCGTTTTAAAATTTAACTTTACAATATTTTGTTAGCTTAACACGTAATGTAAGCGCAGTGCTAGTTTCACTGTTATCACTTTTGGTTTCCGCACAATGGAGACATGTTCAGTTCTGCCTACAGCAAAATGGAGATGATATGCTGCTCTGAAATTGTTCTTTCGTCTTAAATCTTCAGCTGAGGTTCATGCTACAGGAATTTGTTCTTCGCTATAGCACAGCTTGAAGATGGTTTCAAATGTTTAAAGAGGGGAGGCAATCAATTGCAAAAAATGACAGCTTTGGGAAGATTTGGTTTCAAGCAATATTTTCCCTTGAAACTTTATAGAGCAATTTTCTCTGCTTTGATGAAATTGGAGGTCTCGGTTGAGCAACATACTCAATCACTCAGATCTATGAATAGTGTAGATCACAATAAAAATGTGGAAGAATGTTCTCCTCAGCTTAAAAGGGCAGTGTAGTGGAGAGATTTGACCAAATAGACAATTTTCCTAAGTATTGCATTTGTTTCAAACCCTGGGTGTAAATCTACGTCAAATGCAATATGTACTGTACTGAAAAAAACATTTGTTTTAAATACCATTCAAAGTAAAAGTTGTTTCTGCATAAGGTTTAGTTATGTGAAACGCGCTTTTTACTATGTAAAAAACATTTTAAAAAATCCAGTTAATAATCTATAAAATGTTCAATGAGAGCGCATTTTAAAGGTCCTCAGTGGTTATATGTGCCTGAGCACCTAAAAGGAAAGCTTTACATTGTGACCCAAAGTGTACTTATGTGTACCCCTAATTTCTCTGGAGATTTGTGTATGTGTGCGCGCGCGCGCGTGTGTGTATTGAACAGCCCTTTTTACTACCGAGGCCCCACTGGCGGTTCTCCGGAGAAGATATTTATAAAACACAACATATATAATACTGCGGTGTGTGTGTGTGTGGGGGGGGGGGGGCTTTATTTGCTAAGATTTTGGTTTGATTTTTTTTAAACTTGAGGGTAAAATATTTTTACTCTTCAATTTCGAATACATATATCATTGCAGTCCTAGTATTATTTCTCTGTTATTTAAAATTTCCCTATTTTTGTTATGCTGCTATTCTTAAGCTATACAGAACAGTTTCTTTATAATAAATTATTTTTACTTTCTATAAATTCAGCCTTTTCTACATACAGACGTTCTAGCCTTCACATCACGTGTTCAAAATACCAGTTGTTATTGTAACATTTAGTGCTGTGAAGGCTTATTTCTTCTAATATGTTCCTTTGTCCAGTTTTCTGTCCATGATACCCTTAAAATTTTCGCCCCACCCATAGCTCAAGGGAGTCACCTTTCCTTCTTTAATTTTCTCATTTCACTGTTGTTAGGATCATAAATTACCAAGGCCGTGCGCACAGCGTTTTTATGGGAGGGGCAAACCATTTTTAAAATAACGATGGCTGTAAAGTTTACTTGTTCCATCGTTAAGTATTAGTTTTCGTACAATTGCAGTTTGGATCATCAGAAAAGCTTTCATTTGGTTTTGATGTGAGTAGCTCAGAGAC
Organism: Metallyticus violacea; assembly: GCA_030762175.1. NCBI lineage: Eukaryota > Metazoa > Arthropoda > Insecta > Mantodea > Metallyticidae > Metallyticus > Metallyticus violacea. The sequence continues at coordinate 20,099,283 of CM060831.1, read as the reverse complement.
GCTCAAGTTATGAACATAGCAGGCATCTGTTCTTAGTTCCTGTGGCTATATTTTCTTACCAATTCAAATTTCAAATCCTTTACAAACATACATTAATGAGTTAATGATCAATTACTTTATAAAATCTTGTGCTAGATCATGAAACGGAAAGAAAGCGAAAGAAAGATTTTAACTTTCGTTAAGTTTGAAACGGCATCTTTCTACCATAAAGGATAAGGTGAAAGAGATACAGATGTCCAGGTTCGTCCAGCAATGAGTAATGGATTAGAAGGGTCCCTAACATTGTTTTCCTTACAGGGTCTCTGAAAAGGAACGCTTGCATACGAGACGTCTGGGCAGAAACTTTTCCAAAGCGCAAGTTACTCTTACACTGCACACAGCACCAGGCAACCTCGCCTGGAATTTTCGATCCTTTTAACAGAATCTCCCGAATGCCAGTCCCGAACTTACCATTCGAGAAATATATAGAAAAACCCAAAATTAAAATATTATCAATGTATTTTCAGCACGTGTATCAGCAGAAAGATAGGCAATAGTATATCAGTAACGTTTATAGAAAGAAGGGCCCCGTATATGCCAATGCTAACTAAACTCTGAGCTATGACTACTGGCAGAATGTGATATTCCATAGAGAGGGAATTTAATCTTTCTATATCAGATGAACGGGAAATGTCTGGCAGGAGAATAGAAACTGACAGTTACTGCGGAACATGGAGAAGGTTCAACACAGGTTTGGGAGTGAATGGAGGCAAACGGCATTATAGAATTGTAACATGGGCCATAAAAAGTATTTAAACACACTGAAGTTTTATCTTGGTAAAAGTATGAAAAACAGCACTCTATCTATTGGCAAAATGATGAGCCCATGCGCTCATAGCTTTGCCACAACACAAACAAAAATATTCACATAAATCTATGACTAATTTCGCTTAGTTTTTTGGTCAAGTCATTTTTATGGTGTAAATACTTACTGATAAATAGGCCATAAGTATTTCTGCCCATAATGCACCTCTTGCACAATATTCATATATATTTTATTAATAGTGTTTAACGCCCGTTTTTACTACTGGAGCATCACTGGCGGTGGAAATTGACGATACATGAGATGAAATGATATATTGGGGAAAGGATTTTTTTTAAGGAAGAAAGCGTTCCAGACCTTAATTAACTAAGGTTACCTCCTTGCATTTAACATTTATAAGGATTGATGAAAACCAAGAAAAAATCTGAGTCAGGGAGGACGGTCCTGATGGGAATCGAACGTCAGACCTCCTGGTCACGAGTCCGCGCCTTAACGACCTGGGCCACACACGGTGGTATATTCATATATGGGCGGATAAAATCCCCATGCAGGTTTGTAAACAAGGCACTAATATTTTAACATTGTCTGGGATAATTACATTAACTTCTTTTGCTTATTTTTAAAGTCTTCTATCTATTTCCAAATGCTAAGTAACATCGCGAGTATATTACCCGTGTTCCGTTTATCTTGTTCACTCAAATAACTTTTTTCTGATGCTTCAAGAGTTTAAGTTTTCAAACAAGGTTTTTAATTATCATTAGGGAGTTCTTGTTGAGGGTATACTTTCTGTATCTCCATTAATGTATGAGATACGAGATAGAATTTTTTTTTTTTTTAAAGGTATCATGTACATTCTATTTAGAAATGTATCACGCTGTACCATTTTAATCAAGAAAACAATTAATATGGAAATGATAAATTCATGACTTCTTTTATTTAATAGATGCAGTTAACAGTGCATTTGTTTAACTACATCATTTAATCTCTTCAATAATATAATCGAATAAATCGTTATCCGCCAGCTTACATTCTTCATAGATCAGCAGCATTTCTACTTTCTCTTCGTGAGTTTGCGTCTTGTAAGAAAACTTGTAGTCACAATAGCTCAGTGCAGTACTAACTTGCTATGATGAATGACTGTAGTACACTGTATCTAAGTTAAAACAACGACAAGGTGAGGGGGTAGGGAGATGGGTTACCTACCCCAGCTTCCTCTCAGGGCATCTGCATTTACAACAATCGGAAATCATAAACAAAACCCAGAACTCTACTACAGTATTTCAATGGGAAGTAATTTGTACAACCAAGACAACAAACAGTTCGGTTTCTTCAATAACTGTATACTCCATACTATTTGACATTTAGTATTTTCTTGAAAAAAGTATTTATTGATACATTTTTGACAGCTATTGGAGAAATTAAATGCATTTTTTGAATTAAATGTATGTGGTACCACTTAAAAATGAAGCTCTATCCCTATCTCCTAAATTAATGAAGATACAAAAAGATAATACTCTCAGCAAGAACTCACCCACGACTTGTTTGAAACAATTTTTCATTCAACACATCAGAAAAAGTCATTGGGTGCGCAAGATAAATGGGGCACCCTGTATAACACACCGTTATGAAAGCAAACACTATTAAAGACCACGATATTAATCCAACTGAGAACGTGTAACATACTCAAGAACAAAATATCAGAAAATATTCAGTCACAAATATAACTAATCTTGAACAAATATCAGAGGAATATTACAAAATAAAAAATAAAAAAATCAAGAGAAACTACACGAAACATTTACGGGATCTATTTGTAGAAGACCGTAAGCATATACCAAGAGAAAAAGGGACTTCAGCAAACGCTAGAGAGAGAACAGAATTTCTGATTAATGTACTGATAATTTTTAGACGAACATTTTTTGGTGGGGAATGCAACAACCCGGTATAAAAACTATGGTCAGAGGAAAACTTTCTCCAAGTCACTGTCTATGCCATTGCCATTTTTTTTTTCATACCATCATTTACTCAAGCTATCAAAATATAATGTTCTTATCAACTGCATACCTTTTAATGAAGGGTCCAGCTGTTAATAAAAAGTGCATTACAGAGCTTAATGAATGGGCTAGGAAAGCCGAAGATACACAGGTGTGGCCAGCCATATGAACTGAAATATACGAGGGTCATTTCATAAATGATGCACACTTCACAGTACTGCGGATTGGATGACGCAATACGAGTGAAAATTACGTCGGTTGCACTAGTAGGCCCTTGTTCATTCTGTTTACAGAAATTCTGAGTATAAATAACAAGGGTGCCCTTGCTATTGTAGACCAAAGTAGTGCATTAAGATTGAACTTGACGTGGAAAAAACTCCACAGAAACGCACAGTGCTTTGAGTGAAGTTCGCAAGTTTCTTGTTGAGTGTTAGTCATGCCAGCATAGATGATGACCCAATACCAGGAAGGCTGAACTTTCATAACAAACGAGGATTCCACCAACACTAATATTACGTACGTTGACAAATGATTTACAGAACAGAAACATTTGGATCTAATCAACCGAAAGTTATTGGAGCTTACTCAGCAAGACGGCACAAAATTAAGATATGATTATGATTTGAAAAAACATCTTGGCTGACAGCATGTGAAGTGAGAAACGTATAGGAATGAGATTAGAAGAGAAATGGAGAGGGCAAATTTCGTTTCTGTATAGGCCTACGAAACGGCAGATATTACATGCATGTCACACTTTGTTACAATATTACGATCCATCAGTGATGATAAACTGGTTTATTCATAAAATTAATTGCTGTTTATGAATTGACTGTAAATTAGAAGAGTTTCCTTTAAACCAGAAGGTTATAGCACTGTCATGTGATGGCGCTGCAATTTGAGAAATATCGGGGGGGGGGGGTGTCTTGATAAAAAGAAACCTACACATACGCAATTTAGGAATGGTCGTGGCCAACCATTCTACAGGGGCCACAAGTCGACACTAGTGGGTAGTGTTACCTCATCCGCTCTCAAACTTCAACTTATTTTCAAAGTTGAAAAAAGACGTCGTTTTCCTTCTCTGGAAGATTTTTCGGCAGCCGTTCGACAGAGAACAAAACTGATGCTCTAATTAAAAAAAGCGCAGTATCCCAAAGACGCTGGAAGCCAGTGAGAAGCAGGGATGCTATTGAAGGATTGTTAAAAATATGTAAATAAAAATATACGTTAAGTATAAAAAAAAGGCTCACAAGGCTTCTAGTGAAATCGTCACGTACCGATCACGTTTCAGTCTAAGCCCGCATAAGCCGTAACGCAACTCCCCACCAAGAAAAGTGCGGGCTAAGACCAGATAACCCAAACCTCGTCAACAGAAGCGCCTCAAGAAGAGTTTTTCCCTCCGCTGCGCAGGAAAGCATTGTTTTTATCAAAGACGCAGCAACAGAATGCGGTTGACGGGGGAATTTCTGTCAAATTAGAAAGGCTGCCGGGCCACAAAGAAATGCTGGAACCTGGAGAATGACGGAATGAGTTGTCAGAACCAGTTTCCCAGTCAGGCTTTCTGCTTTTCAGCGGAAAACAAAGGCCGTCCACCTTTTGTGGCAAAGATACGTTACAGGAGTCTCTAGGTGGGGAAACAATAAACTCTGTAACGTCACCCAACCTTAACAGCCTTCGTTTATTATGAAAAGAGGTAATACTGTTCCACTAACCCATATCACATCCTCCACAAATCAGCTTCTCTTACCCAAGACGCTGTATCCAACTTCTTTTATGGCATGATTCGCAACAGTTTCGTCACGTTTCTCACTCTAAGGTTAGGAGTTCGAATATCGAAAAGCTCAAGACTTCACATTTGAGTAAAATTAAGACCACCCTAGTAAGGGCATATACAGAAAACTGCATTTTGGATATATATAAGTTGATTTCGTGTTTGCAAACTCATTTGTACCAGCAAGTAAATTTGTTTCGAGATTATTCTAGAAGAAAGTTATGGAATGTTGTATACACCCATTTTCTGGCGATTACATCCGCGTCACTCTTGTCAAACGTGAAATAAAAAACACCAAACTTTGCACGGCCTCGTGAACAGGCAGTGTGCTGTTCGAATTCCGTCATGATCGTCGTGCCTATCTGGGTTTACCTCTGCCAAATGCTGGGGAGATACTTTATTCTGAAACTCTCCCTTCCCAAAATCTCTTCCCCAGTCTGTCATTTATCCCATACAATAGCATAGTGTACTGCGCCTAGGCTGCACAGTAGTAAAAACATTCATTAAATTAAAAACTCAAAATCTTTCAGACAACTTGTGCAGGTTTTAATTGTCAAATAAAAAAGATCGAAACATTTTAGCCTGATTTTAGCATGACTGCAATTTGTGGTCCTCAAAGCTGGTTTCCAATTCTTATGTTTGATTTACGTATATCTCTTAAATAATCAAAGCTATTGTGTAAAATTATTATGAATTGCTTTTTATCACTTTTTTTTCTGAAAATTGCAATAACGTAAGAGAAAACTTCAACAAGAAAAAATTTCCCGTGCTAAGGAAAAAATATTTTCACCTCGGTAGCTGAGCTGACTTCGAATCTTCGCTTTGGGGGCAATTACAGTGGAGTTATTTGAATTATGGGCAGTCTGATGGGTAAGTGCATCTACAGAGTCGCGATGCGTAAAGTTAGTATTTTATTTATGTAGTCCAGAGGTAATGCGCTAGTCCCTGGATCCAAGATTCTCGGGTTCAAATCAGGAGAGTCGTGGATCCCCTATAGAGATTTACAGCACGTTAAAGAACTCTTTACTTGAAAAAAGAGTTCCTGGACAAAATTACCGGCCATTTCACGTCCAAGTAATACCTTAGAATCACACTAGTATATCACTTGAAGCGATGGGTTGGCCATCTATTCTTCTTACATCTGTAGAAAGTGTAACTACAACCTAAATAGTTTATGTAGTCCGCCTGGACCAAGCGTAGGGTCATGATGTTTTTAAGAGCAGGAAAACGGACAAATATGGAATACCAAAGTTTTTGATCTTATAGGCACTGCACTCTAATGCTAAAGAGCGTGTGAATCCCGGCCTAACAGGCCGCTCTTTTAGTGGTGGAAGTCATATTCTGCAATCTAAAGTTATTTGTATTTTTTCAAAGAGTCAAGAATGTTTTAGAGTAGATAAATATTAGGGTGTAACATATTGTTTATTAATTTTATCGAAGTAAATGGTAATCATGCTGTAATGCACATGTGAGAGCATCATTACCATATACGTTTGTTTTTGAAAAGCGTTTTCGCATCTTTTGAGGTCAGAATTTCGAAGGATGCGATGCAGAAAGCAATTAAACAAGTAAGAAAAATAAAAATGGGCTTCCTTAAAGCACCGCAAATATTTAGAGTAACAAAAAGATACTGCTTAGCTTGGTAAATCTAAAAAACGTCAGCAAGTAATTTAATTAAATTTTGTTAAAAAATAGTGGTAGCTGTTGAAATGAAAGAACAATTACTTCAATATGCTCTTCTTTAGGCTAACAAGAAGGGATATGTAGACCATAACATTAATATTAGCAAAAGGAAACAATCTCACTTCATATTTAAGTGAGAAAACATACAAGGGTGCGGCTGCAGTTTTTAAAAGAGACTTTGGATAGCATATCTTTCAGAAAAAACAATCACTTCTTTCCGATTTGCTATCAAGCCTTTATGTTAGTTAAGTGTACGTATTGCGGACAAGTCTTTCTTCATTTTTAGTAATCACAATCAACAGTGTCCACAATACGTACACTTAACAAGAAAAAATAATAAACACATGTAAAGATTCACATAAAACGCCTTGCTTCATAATTTAAATAAATAAACTTTCAACAGTATTCCTAAATTTGTATCCCTTTGCAAAACAGTGGAAATGAATTTTCTACAGTTCAATCACGGCATACGAATTTCATATCCCATACTCTTTAAAATATTAATATAGATACACATTGTGTAGTATTTCAAAAGCCTTTTCATAATTACCTTGATAGTAGCATAAGGAAAAAAAAAAAAAAAAAAAAAATATTCCACATTTTTACCACTTCCTCTAAAGTATAAATGATAATAGTAAGCACTGGCCTGTTTTATAAGAGACAATGAAAATGATGCTCCTCAGTGGAAACCCATTGCTGGCATCTGCGTAGAAAATCCCTGTACTTCATCTATCTTTTCTTCCGTAAGAACATAATACTCTAGAACATGTTTCTCGTCATTGAGAGATCACGTCTCTCGTAGCTTTTAAACATGTTGGAGAATCATTTCTCTACCTGGATCGCGATTGTCAGGATATTTCCTTGCAAATCGCCTTATCACTTCTCTACAAGAATTCGCTTTCACATATGTATCGCACATGAAAACTCGTTCTTCAAAACTGTAGTGGCATAACTAGCGAAGAACAATTTCAATACAATTTACACACAATGAAAACACCGGATAACCCGAACGCACAAATTCTCCTTCAAAACTGACTACAAGCTGATATCTGCACATGCATTATAGGCTTGACAACTGGCTTCTCCCAGTTCGCAGCTACTCTACTGACTCTTAACTCAAATAGCCTCGCTTTAGTTAAAACATCATATTATTGCACTTTTGAAGAGACATTTGAACACTTTTCCTTTCTTTGGACTTCCATTTGCATATGAAATGTACATTAAAAGTACGCCATTAACATTACTGCATGACTTGCAGCAACGTTAAACGGCTGTTTAATCTATTGAAACTATGTAGATAGATAAAGGCTTGTTATTACGAACTACATGCAGTTCGCTTTCAAAGTCCTTGATCATCGGAAATAGGCCATATAAACGCACACTGTGTTATTCCAGTGATGTCCTTAATTTCCTGTTACGTTGTGCTAGAGGCACTAAGTAACTTCTGAAACATGACAGTCTTGACGATAGGCCTGCCATAAACTGATACGCCAATTAAAAGCTCTCTCCCTGCAGCTCACTACGATAGCAGTCAGAGAGGAATCAGTTCAGTCAGCTTTGAGCAGAAGGCTGTTGAAGTTCTCAGATCTAAATCTTGAACATATCTGTGCATCTTGTGCATTTTCTACATATGGATGCTGAACAAAAGGTACACATTTACTATAAGGCAAAAAAAAAAAAAAAAAAAAAAAAAAAAGGTGTAACATTTCTATTTGAACCAAATCATAAAAAAGAAACAAGAAACAAATAAACAAAAACAAGCACAGATATAGAACATATATATCCTACTTGTTAAAAACGTTCTTTATGGTCTCTTTTCGTTGATTTTTAATTAACGATTTAATGCAGACAAAATTTTTCGCTTCACAAAGCATTCTAGTATGATGCAAATGAATTACCTGCAAGAAAATTAGTAAAAGAGAAGGATAGAATCAAAGATGAATTGTGTTAGCAGCAAAATGGGCGTGGATGACAGAAATATGATTTTTAAATTTAGATGCACAAAGAATTCGAATTGAAATATGAATATTTGGGAAATTATTCTTGAATGTATTAAACGAAATATATATATGCTTTTTTCCTACACCCCACGTTCAGAAATAAAATTTGACATGTCTTTGCATTTTGCCCCTAAAATCTTCCATCTACCCAAAAACAGACCATTCGTTACTTTTGAAAAATTCTGTGTGTGAAGTTTAAAAAAATAGCTGCAACGGTCAATCACTTCTTGCAATGGCTGCAGGAATCCAGTTTTGATTTGTTGCCCACAGGTTTATTAAACAAACCTGTTTGTCTTCAGAAGATAAAAGAAAACAATAGCTACGTAATAATCAAAGCCCGCAAGTTACGCAACACGGATATATTTAGAAACGAGTGTGTTTCGTACATTTTGGGTCGGTAGGGCCAGTTTTTATTTCGTTTTTTTTTTTTTTTTTTTTTTTTTTTTTGCTTCTATTGCTTACTTTACGGTTTAAAAGCATTTTTTTTGGTATGTTTTGGATCGTTATGGATTTTTTTCTGCATACTTAAGCACACAAATAATTTCAATATATCGAAGTGAAAAAATTTATAAAAAATAAATGCCATGCTCTTCCACAAAAATATGTGTATTCGGTTACTCGGGCACATGAATAACAGGAAATGGAGAGGACGCGAGAATACTGTAGTTTTGAATAGTCCTGACGAATGACCGTATCGATCTGCGGTAGGGGTAACTTCGCAGATGCATGCATGTAACAAATAATTGCAAGCGAGAAACATGAGAAGTACAGCAGTGCAATAAACCGTCCCTATAATGTGTTCATACGGAAGTACGAGAAATACTAACCTGATTCTCCTATAAAAGCATAAAGAGCAAATGAAGTCCACCAGAAACCACTGCGCATCTTTTGCTCATTCGCCAGGACTATTCAAAACTACTTTACCTTGTCTTGATCAACATTTCGATGGTGTCCTGAAAAGTGAACGTTCTGTTGTAAGTGGTATGAGTCCTTCTGAAATAGCTTGTTTTAAATATCCTCCAGTCACTTCAGAAGAAGTAGAAAATTCTTTTTTCATAATGAAAAATGTTCTTTCTGAAAAGTGGCTAAGTATGAAAGTTGATACCTTGAAAAAAAAAACTTTTATTGTTGCTTGTAGAAAAATGAGCTTAAGTACTTCAACTATGTGATAAAAAATTATTAAGTATCTTAAATACCTGTTTTCATTAATGAGTGATAAACTCTTTGTTTTCACTTTTAATAAATATCTGTTTTAATTATATTATTGTCCATTTTAAGTGCCTTTTTGCATGCCTATTTTAACCAAAATAAATGCCTGAACTTCCGGGCTCTGGTAATAAATAATAAAATAACTTACTTTAGCAAGTTCAGATTTGACATTGGGTTCCATGCTGATCTTTTCTCATATTTCTTTAATTTTTGAGTAAAACACGACCAGTTTGTTTGTTTTCTATCATACCAAACAATTATTCGATGGAAAACTTTTCATTGTTTTTAAGATTTTCCAGTGGTGAAAAAGCATGAAGTTGGAACTTCTAGAGTTATTTGGTCAAAATTATTCACAAGAATTCGATTCAGCATTACCGTAACCTTTGCACACCAGAAAATTATTCACAATAGCATCAATAATAAATATTTCGGAATACTTACATTCCGCAATAATTATTATTAGGCTTTCGATGTCATGCTTATGCCTGAAACCTGTTTAATTTATTAAAAAAGTAACAACATAGTTCTCGGTTTGTATTCATTTATGTCATTCCTTTATCTATGCAGAGCCATCTGATGACAGTGCAGTCAATTTTGTGACATGCGCACTCAGAAATTAATCTCGCGAAATACCCAAACCGTACCTACTACATACACTATGCTGTAAATATCACTCATTATATATATAAGAATTGTTTATGAAACAGATATATGTGATTCACTTACACTTAAGCAGTATATTCATTTGTAAGTGTTGATTATAAATACGGCCTTGGGAGTCATTCCTGACAGAAGCCTATTCTTTTGTCAGCCCAGTAATCAACTGTTGTTATGTTGTAGTTCATTCACATTTTTGCAAAGACTTTACATGCTTCAGTTGGTTGGAAGCATGACATTCATTCCTAATGACTTTAGAAAACTTTTTTTTCTATTGCATTAATAACAAAATGTACGAAAATTGGACTTCAAAATTGAAAATTTTAACGTGTCGAGGTCTGGACGGCCATATGATACTCTCAGGTATTTCTTAAAATGTTTTTCTCTTCAAACTATTTTTACGACATTATTTGGCTCTTTGCTTAAGCTTTTCCCTACTAAAACCCATGGAATAAGATAAGAACCTGTATCTGTAAAGTCCTAAAGTGCACTCCGTTTACTAAAACTGTTGCTAAGGCGACCTAAATACCTATCGTTGTCTATCGCGAGGGAACATTACAACCTGTGGTTACCTCTCGGCGTTCATCACACACTTTTACCACTCCCCTATAGTCATTTGTTTTCGCACCTGCGTGTCACATTAACTCCCAGACGTGACAGGAACTGTTTACCACCGGCCTGTGTTGCATAGCTTGTTCCACAAATAACGTCCTTGTTTGCTACTAGCAAATGTATACGAATATATATTGGTTCAATGCTGAGTTAACCGTAACATGGCAATAACAGTAAACGGTGAGTGGAGTTCCCATTGCCGGTTAGAGCGATCTCTAACAGTCCGTAATAACAATGCTGAACAGAGAAACTGTTCTCTGCAAGTTATCGTTGTCATCCATTTATTTAGGCCTCGCTTTTCGAGGAGTGATGATCGGTATTTGCCGCTGCGGCATTTTTAATGCCGAAATATTATGAACTGCAAAACTAACGAGAAGAAACACTCAACATTTCGTATACGAAATTGCAATGTGGAAATAAAAGATAATCTTGCATATTGTAATGTTATTGTTTGTTTGATTTCAAAGCAACTGTTGAACATTTTCAATTTTTTCATTGAAAAGGCTGATTCACAAATGTTGATTTGCAAAACTATTACACTAACTTGGCCCTGTTTGCATTGGTTATTGCTATGATGCATATCATATGTTTTTTATTTATAAAAAGTGTGCTCTATTTTGCCTATGAGTTGTTTGAAAAGTTCTCGAAATGACCCACATTACAGCAGCAGTTCCGAAGGAGTTTTGTTAGCAAAACTTACCGTTTCCCATAGGAACATTTGTCCAATAACACATGGGTTGGGCAAGAATGGTAGTAGGTATAGCTGTTTGTTGAAAACCACACGTGTGTATACAGTAAAAGTGGCAAATATCGAACATCGTGAGGTTATTAAATACTTCGTAAGAAGAGCATAAATGCCACATATAGCAAAAACTCTAGAGCCTCTGCACTATCATTTTCAACAGATTCCAAGTGGACCACGGAGTTTAAACGCGGCCGTGAAAGCCTGGAAGATGACGCACGTAGCGGACGACTAAATTCATCACGACATCACAAATTATCTTTATGGAGCACGGTATGAATTTGCAGGATCGCCTAGGGTGATGCGACTGCTGACTCAAGAATCTCTCAGCAAAGTTTCAAAGAGACCCTGCCGAATTTATTCCTCGATTTGTGACTATTGATGGAACATGGGTGCAGTACTACACACTGAAACAAAACACCAATCTAAACAATGGAAGCATCACGATTCTTCACCGCCAAATAAGGCCAAATGTGCGACAATACCAGGGAAGATCATGGCGTCGCTTTTCTGCGATATCAAAATGTTATCTTCCCACTGGAACGTATTATTTTAACATTTTGAACCTATTAAAGATAAAAATACGCTAGTACAGGCTGGGTTTATCAAAGGGAAAAAGCCATCTTGCATCAAGACAATGCCCGTCATCACACACGTGTCGTTGCAATGGCGAAAATCAATGAATTGGGGCACAATATGCGGCCTCGCCCGCCTTATTTTTCTGACTTAGCCCCATTGGACTTCATCTGTTCTCTGAACTGAGAACATTCCTTGGCGAAGGAAATTTTTACCCGAAGGAAAGTTTAAATCTTCAGTTGATGCGTATTTTGCAGTCTGGAGGAATCTGACTCTTGTAATGGGATAAAGGCTTTGGAGCATCACTAGACAAAGTGCAGTGTCAAGGGAGGCTATGTTGCAAAATAAGAATAATTTCCTAAATTTATACCGTCATTTTGGGGTTTCATTCCAAGGACTTTTCAAATTACCTCATATTTGACTGCTTATCATTTATATTTGTGTTCATTATGACGGCCCAAACTCTTAAAAGAACATTTGCAATAAAATATGGTTATGGTTACTGTATTGTAAAGGTTCTGTTTATTGTAGTGTGTTAATGAAGAGGTAGAAAACGTAACAGCTGTTGATGTTGAGAGCAGCAATGCCTCGCCCCCTTGTTCACCAAGGTTATTTGCAAGATGTAATTAACTTAACAGCTTATCGATTCGCCATATCGATAATGTGCTAGTATCCTAATTATGGAAGCTGCATGAGGCGCTGATTTTATGGACCTTTTTTCTCCTCAAATAAAAATCATCTTCAAGAACGTTGCATAATAAAACGTCGCCGAACCTCCGAAGCGGGGGCCATTTGGCAGCAATGAGCAGTGTTCTGAACGTAGAACCAAATTATGAATCCTGGAAGCGATTACTATCGATAACGTAAATGTGGCAGTAACTGGCACGGATGAAAGACGCTGTACCGTGTAACGGTCGCTAGCACGATATTAAAAATGCCATAAAATGTGGCCAGCGTGGCTCTAAAAACGTCGTCATTATTATTTTGTATTTTATTGCCACGCTCACAAATAGTGGCCATTATGTGGAGGTTTTTACATTTCCTTCGTCCGCACACGAACATGGCGGCTACACCCTGCCCGGAAACAAACTGCACTCCATTAACTGCTTCCAGTTCATTATCACGAGCGTCTTCTACTCGGTCGAAATAATCAGTGAACGCCAGTGCTGCAATTTACACAATTAAACTGAAGGCCCTATTTTTAAAATCTCCCATGTTCAATCCTTTACAGTTTTTTAATTAACAACGAATACACCTTCGCAGATAGAAAAAGCTGAATATAATTAAAACTCCTTTCTTGAGAACTAAAAGCTCTATCATCTCATTTTTAAATTTTTATTAATTAATTTTATAGTTACGATTGTGAAACTGCCATAATCCCCCCCCCCCAAAAAAAAAGGTCGGGGTTTCACAATCTTGTACAAATACATGGACCATCTGAAAGTTCTCGATTTAACAAACAGGGAAAGAATTTTAATATAAATATTACGTTTATTCTCCCCTTAGGGAGATCGGCCTCAGAAAATAAAAAATCTTCTTCTTAACTTCCTTATTATTGTGCATTAATGGCATGTAACAAATTAAACCAAAAAATTTCAGACACCCGTACTTTAAATCTTTTAAATTCGAGACATAAATAACAATTATCTCTATTAATCCACTCTGATACCCAAGATAAAATAAATCAAATAAACTTTAATTAATATAAATATTAATCCTTTACTAAGGCCTTTAAAGCAAACGTGGGACAACATAGCTTCGCTATTTGAACCTAAAAGAAACTAACTTAAGTATTCTCAAAAAAGGAGGGGGCATTTTTCATATTTTTTCACTGGTTGATTCCCTTAAAGTGAATATATTTATTTCAGCGATGTTTCATTGTCATCATTCCGTCTCTGAAGCAGTTTTCTGCCACTGCTATACAGTTGCAACCGCCTCTTGGTTTAAGAAAACCATCCGGACCAGCAAAGAAAAACTTGAGCATAAGAAACTTGGAGGGAGCAAAACTAGTGAGCATGCTGGATGCTCCAATACTTCACTCCTCAAATCTAAATTTTTCCAATTTTTTACTTTTATAAGCAGTTATATTTTCTTAATGAAAAATACCCTTTTTCTTCTGTTAATCGGATATTGTTTCAATGCATATTTCAGCCCTGCATCTTATTTTATTTGGTTTTTTTTAAGGTTCCTGCTACCTGCCATGAAAATAAATTTTTTCCATTCCTCATTCCCCTTTGACGCCACTTTCTTAGGTTTTTTCCTCTTTATAATGAAATTATGATTCCCAAACGATAAAGAAGCAAATAATATTTATCAAATGGACTACATAATAAAATAAAAGAATGACCGCAATGGGAAAACTCGATTCCTCTGTCACCGTTCGACTATTGAAATTACGCTTCTATATGTTTGAATATTGATAAATGCAGACTTATCATTATTTCTAAGAAAATACACAACATCCATTTAGCAAGAATGACAACAATCCGACTTGTACATTAAAAAAAAGTAAATTTATTGCTAAGGAGTACACCCAATCTTATTCAAGGTATTACATGTGGGAACCAGCTACTCCTCTGTCTTGCTTGCATATGTCGTTACTTGTAACTTTTTACTAATACTTTACAAGTATTGTATTTTCTTTCGTGGAACAGAGCGTTACAACTTTATAATAATACACGTGAAATATGTAGTAGTTTCGTGACTATTTCTTAAAAACATCTCTTATCAGTAAATAAAAGTTAAACTGAGCGGATCTTTTGCGAAATATTTATAAAGGAGGAGAAATGCGACGTTTGTGCTATGGTTAATCACCTGCGTTTGTTGACATTGCATCTCAGCTTTCGTTGAACAGAGTAATGTTTTGACACATGCAGCTCAACAGTAAACCGTCAGAAAAACTTATTGTTGGTCTGTGTACAATAAGGAAAGCTGGAAGAACTAATACGTTGAAAATGAAAATATATCAAGATAGCTACATTCCTCTGTGTAAATTACTCTAATAATATTTGTTATAGTTTAACTATTATATTACAAAAACAATAGAATTAAGGTATTAAGTTTGTAAAATGAAATGTAAACGTAAGACAGCGTGGTTAATATCAGTTTTATAGCGCATATTTCAAGTGTTTTTATTGCATATAATTCTCAGGTCTGGTGCTATATCATTTACGTGATGTGAGGGTATAACATTTCTTCCGAGGGGCGTGGTTTGAGCATAAAGCTGTGGATTAGCGTAATGTCGTTAAACATAAAGAATACATTTGTGTTACAGATAAAGGAAATATTTGTTTCTGGCGGTTTGTTAGAGGACATTATTATCTATCAAAGGATATTACCCAATAAACTTTGAAATAAAAAGAATGGAATTTAATGCTGATACAATTGTCTCGCTTCTGATGCAATGGTGAGTGTTTCGAAACTAACAAATTACACGACTAAATGGAATATTGTTATGTTCGCAAACTTACGACATGAAATTGTTGTTATTGTGCCTATAGAGAATAGAACAGTTCTTTTTTTAAATGTGATATTTATTGTCGCTTTACCTAGATTCCTCTTCTCGCGACATCTGAAGTTACGAATGGAATGAAATGAATTAATGATGCCGCAAATGAACTCGGGGTCCTTGGCTCCTTAAAGCTATCTGACATGCACTTTTTCAGGAAAAGGAAAAACTCCGAAAAAAACCCTTACCCAGATAGCTTGATCTAACCGGAAATCGCACCCAGGACTTCCGAATTAGTATATATGTGTTCAAAATCATTACAAATTTAATGAAACATATAGTTTAGGGGAAATGACATCAATAACCACATTAAGCATTGCAGATACCATATATGCTAACGATCTACAGCTGTATGCACACCACAACTCCATAGCTGAATTTAACAAAGACCTAGACTCAGTATCAACATAGGCCAAACAAACGAACTAATCATAAATCCGGGAAAATTCCAGACCATCACAATCAGCCAAGAATCAATTATTAAACAAAATTATTTCAACATAATTCATTCCGTGAAACTTAATGAAAAAAGAGTCAATAAAATCAGTTTATAAAAACACCCGGTATCTTTTTTGACGTAATCTTAATTGACAAATTCTAATAAAATAAATTTGTAAAAAAAAATATATTTAGCATTTCATTTCTTGAAAGGGATTAATTTTCTCACGTTTAATATGAAAAAATAAACACTAGTACTATGTCACATTTCGATTACTACGACATCTGTTACCTGACATCACGAAAAATCTTGGACAAAGACTGCAATGTGATCACATCACTTCAGCTTTTGAATTGTTATCCCGGCATCGACTGGGTGCTAGAAGCAAGTTGCACTCCCTCATTCTTCTATCTATGGTCTTCATCTTCAATTCCGCACTATCTTTCGACCCGTTTTTATCCCTTACACTCTCATCATTTAATGGAATAATTATTGCATTCTCTCTATATCCTTACGTCGAACCTCATCTCCTTCAACAGTTATCGCTACTCGTCTTCATATCTAGGACTGCCGGTCAATTTAGAATATTGCTCGAAGATTATTTATTTGGAGATGCTGCATTTAACAAGCACTATGCTCAAATTGTTAACTTTACTGTATATTGTAATTGTAATTTGCCAGATTACATAAATATACAGTATTTACGCGAATCTAATGCACCATTGAATGTAATGCGCACTTCAAATTTCAAACTTAAAATCATTACAAAATATTTTGACATATTGTTGTACGGCGTCTCTTAGAGATAGACCGGTCTTATTAAAACGATCAGGACATAGAATTTAAAAGTGGACTATTGTTACATCTTGGAGCACGTAGAACAAAATCCATCACTCGTGCTGTTGCCAGGACAGTTGACGTAGGTCAAAGAAGAAAAATTTATTTCTTATGGTGTCACTAGTCACAGGTTGCCCGTTCTTCCTGCTTTCATGTACGAATTCCGAAACTTTTTCTTCAATATCAGGACGTCTTCTTTTGCAAAGATCAGCGAATTTCTTCCTACCAGCTTTAGTTGCAAATAATGTCAATTTGTGCTGCCACCACAAGCGAACTTTGCTCTCAGCTACATTGAACTCTCTTTCAGCCTTTCTGTTACCATTTTTTTTTTCCAACATAAAGAATTATTTTACTCTTGAAAGTAGTACCATAAGTTGTTCTTCCTGTTTGCCCTTCATTTCATGAACACCTACTATTAAGTTTCAAATGCTCTATGCTATAACAGGCCAACAATAAATTTAACGAAGTAGAGATTGCAGCAATGCATTATGACGTAATAAACGATGCATTCGAATGAAGTTACCGGCAAACTGCGAAACGATTTGCACTCGAACATAATGCGCGCATTTCAACAAAACGTGCGCATTAGATTCGCATAAGTACAATATTATTATAGTATTATTATTAATATTATTATTATTATTATTATTATTATTATTATTACTTCCCTTAAACAATCTGCAGGGGGAATTGTTTATGCTTAATGGGTACAAATTTCATAATACAGTTTTTTAAAGATTTAAAAAGCACAATATTTTTTTTATTTCTAAACTCACCGTTTTGGAATAAAGTAGTAAAATTTTTAATAAATGATTAAATTGTGTGCATTTTGAGGAACCCTGCATGAATCTCTATACTCTTTAGTTAAGCAGAAAATTGATTTAACTTAAGTGTTACTTGTATCTATATAATCCTATATCAATGACCTATGAACAAAACTCTCTCCAACATGTGAAAACCTTTGCAGTTGCCTGTAGCAGAAACGGGTTCAAAAATCGCTGCTACATATCTGGCAAAGCTCTAAAACGATCGAGAAATGGTTAAAGGCGTGGCCCCTGCAACCTGCCTGCATCCCGGAAGCTTGCTCGAAAATCTGAGGTGACTCGTTCTATGGCAGACAGAAAAACATATGCTTTGATTTAATAAGAAGCTGAGAATATTTAGGAGGGATTACGATTTGGAGGTGACGTTTGGGTTGAGACCTGATGCCAATATGTCACACGTAGTCACGCCTACTGCTTTATTGGAACATTAAATGAACTTTTATTCTTTTCAGGAAGCATTGGTAAACGTTATTTTACTACCAGTTTCAATGTAGGAGTTTTGTATATCTTATAGATGCAGTAATTGACCCTATGTCAATCAAAGGCAATATGTAGACATTTTCACTTTGCTTGTACATTAATATGTTACATATTATACTGTAATTTCACTTTTTTTGCATTCTTATTGCACTAACAGAAAAATTAGGGTAAGGATGGAAAAACAGACACACTAGCGCTTTATTTCAAAATCACCGTCATATAAAACAAATATTTTTAATTTTTAATAAAGTTACCTTTTTCTTGAACAGTATACTGCAAAACCACAATTAACGATATATTGCTGCATGAAGATAATATGTAGAAGAATAATTTAAAATTTAAATGTCCATTTGCCTCCGATGGTTGGAGCAACACTACAGTGTTTATACATTATCTTCAATGCTGCAATAATCACTTAAGAATTATTTCCATCATCAACGCAACGAACGCAGTACCACAAGGAACATTTGAGGGAATGTACTCAGTTTTAACTGTCATTGTTGGAGCAAAACAATTCATTTCCATCAAGAATGAAAATGATTAACTTCACATTAATTGATCCAGGAACTTGGTAAGCTGCTACCACTGAGGCACATAATGGCCTGTTACAGAACATGCTTTGACACAGTCTTACCTTTTTTACAATTACTATCGGCCTCGACGTCTTTTTTCCTCGCTTAGATACGACTATTTTGGGTTCATAAATAAGTTGCAAACCTGCCTCGTCCCAATTGAAAATGCTAGTTGGTTGATTACACTAATCAGGTAGCTTTCTCATAAAAAATGGCAAGGTTTTTCCCTGCCCCCCCCCCTTTTTTGCGCGAGCATATGAAAGTCCTTCTGCTCCTCTTATGCTCAGGGTTTTAAGACGGCTAAGATATTCCCTTATCAAGTTTTTACCAGCCGTTTGAGCCTCGTTGCTAAATGGATGTTTCATGCCACTCATAGAAGCATACGAAATATTAGACAGTGGATGTCTTTATGAGATAGTTCGATTATTATCCCTCAAGTTGCTTTGAAATTTTGTTATATGGGCACCAGAACTAATCCGCTGTCTCAAGGAATTTTCTGAGACATAAAATGCTTTAGCACTGTATTCAGTGACACCGCTTTGATAGCTAAGTGCATATTTTCCTTCCGCTCACGAACAGAGACCTTCACTTCTTTCTCGATTTCTCATCATAAATAAAAACACCCACCGAGTTGAGTTGAATTACGAGAGGCTACGTGGCGAATACCGTACAGAAATATATTTTACTTAACATTTGTATTCACTTGTTCACATAAGTTCTAGAAATGTGCTCATAAATGTCCGTTCACCCCCATGCACATAAGGTTGTATTAAAAAATCACCATGTATGGCAGTGGGAAGTTCACTATGATGATGGTTAGATATTTTCAAAGCTTAGCTTCAAAGAAACCATTTTAACTGGCGCTAACATTATTTTCTAAGAGTTTTTTTCCCCAGTACTGGCAAAAGAAAGAAGCATATGTCTCACCTGTTATACTCAAATGCATGCAACTTGAATATATTTATTGATAATTCCTGCAGCACTGCACCCTCAGACTAGTGCAAAAAGTGGAATTGCCAACATAAATTATAAAACAACCCTAAAGAGATGTCGGTTCTGTCCCATTCTTAATCTAAATAATTTAGGTTAGTGAAAAAATAAAATCATGCCTAAAAGTATTTTATGAACTAATGTTCTTGATATCGGAAAGTAATACAACCCCAAAGATATAAACATAGAAATCTATCATTTATGGGTACTGCATAAATAAAAATCTCTTAGGATGATTAACATAAACAACATTGTTTTTGAGTATAAATATTAATTACAGAACAATTTTAAAAATTTACTTCCAGTCTCACGTATCATTTAAACTATTAATCTTTATCAAAAAATGATAGGGGTGCGGTTTTGGGGCGCTAACAGCGCAGCCCGCGCAGGGTCAAGGTTACGCTTGTCGTCTGTTATACGAGGGCGTTTCATAAATAATGCACTCACTTTTTTATTTGCACTGACATCTGTTTACAGTCTCCCTGCCTCTCAACGTTGGGAAAGCTGTGCTGTTCCATTCAAAGCACCACTTCTGTTCATCCGTCGAATGGCTTGGTAACGGTGACAGAAAATTCCTCCAGAGGGAACTTGAAGTCTAGTGGACTTACATACGAACTGTAAGGGAGGACGAGTTAAACACTTCTCGTGCACATTCGCTCAGCATATTGGTCACAATATTTCCGGTGTATGGGCGAGCGTTGTCATGCAAGATGAATGGCTCAACCTCGAGCAACTGATGTCGTTTTTCTGCAGTTTTTCCATTGTCTACTGTGACACTTGTTCTAAACAGAACTATCTGTCATAATGCTTCCTCGGCGATCAAAAGCAAAGATAATTTGCTTCACTTTCGATTGTTCTTGTAGAACAATCTTGGGCGTGGAGTACATGAACCTCTCCACTCGTCGAACTGTGATTTAAACTTCGATTCAAAGTCTCTATATTTCATCAATAGCGACAATAGCCAGACAAGGTCGAATCTTTGCTTTGTTCTTGCGTTTCTGCTTCTCTTCAGCAACCAAGAAGTGACCCATCGCACACAAATTGCTTTCTTCGGCAAACCTTTGTCAAAATACGAATACGATGTGGGTGGAATCCCCGTGACTTCTGAAGAGTTCTCACATGTCACATAACGATCATCTTGAAGAGCATGCGCCACAAGTTCCACACTTCGTTCATCTACTGATGTCTTCGGCCTTTTTGGTATTGAGTCATCGTCATCACGACCATCACGAAAACTGAACTACAGTCTACTCACCACAAACTACTCAAAGCACTGTGGATTTCCATGGGAGTTTTTTCACAAGTAATACCATAAGAGAGTTTGAGATTGCCAAACATTTCGGAACGCAATGGGTGAATTTATGTGGAAAGCTCAGACCCTCGAATGATATTTATTAGGACTATTTCACGAATAAAATTAAAATTGAAAATATAATTCCAATAAACTTGGCTTAAAAAGAATAATAATTGTGTATTTCTACTATGCATACTTAATCTTTTCGCGCCATCTTGCAACATAGAAGAGCAAATACAGGTTTAAGACTGTTTCATGAATAGAACGAACACACACACACACACACCTGAAATTCACGAATAGAATAATAACACTTATATAAAATATTATAGTTACGCAAGAATACCTATCTATTCAGAAACCGAGAGATTAAAATAGACTAGTCAACTATTACAATCGCTATCGTTCGATTTACTAATACTAACTGAGTAAAATGTAACAGACAACATCTTTACCATTCTGGACAACGTGTTTATAAAAATGTATGGTTGCTTAGGCAGGTGTTGTTACACAATGGTTCCAAACTGTTTGGCTGAATACGCAAAAACAATTGTATGAGTGAGTTAGTTAAATGTGCAATAATTATTATAAGTACGTCAGTGATGAGTGCTCAGGAATTATAATGGAGTATAGAATTGACTACACTAACCACAAGACAAATGCACTTCGCGCGGTAAAGGGATTTGATAAAACTTTACTATAATTTCACTGCAATATTGGACAAAATTCAAAATTTTATTTCATTTCATTAATAGATTTTATGATGACATCACATAAGTGAAATAGTCACATACAATTTATATCTTAATGTACGTCCTTTGATCTTCAACAGTTATAATACCAGACATGCCTGCAGACACCATTTCCAGCTTCTACATAAAGATTACGATATTGATAACGTGCATCTTTCTCAAGTCTTCAAACGCAACAGATCACCAGTTTGACGTATCCATTTTCCTGTATTGCTAAATGCATATTATTTATGAAATGGCCCTCATAATAGCAGTTTTGGCGCTGATGGCAGCAAATGGACAACCAGTCGCAGTTTGCTGTTATGCTATCTTTTGTGTTGTGCACCAATGTTATTAATTACAGTGTATTATATTCACATTTTGCCACTGGAACAGAGAAATAATAAAGTATACAAAAATAACCTCCATGTTATTGCATAACAGGTTAGTGTTCGTTACGTAATAGAACTAATGTAGTGTGCATGCTATTATTGATCAATACGTTATATCAGTAGAAATGCGAGGGGGGACTTGTCCGTCAATGCAGTAGGCGACAAACGCGACCTTGCTGCTTGCGGCTTGACGCAGACCCAAAACAACTGTGTATTATAAAGATAAATATGAATCTCGTGGAAATGCCAATTAGAACACAGGCTTTTGGAAACCTAATGCTAATTTGAAATAGGTTAAGGATATTTTGTATATGTTTACATGCATGACAACCTATCCTAGAAGTGAAAAATTCTCTTTTGTCTTAACATTCAACACAGAAAACCATGTCGGTCCCACCGCCATCGATGGCTGAGGTCTTAAGGCGTGAGCGGGAGGTCTAGGATTCGAATCCTAACAGAACCGTTCTCCCTGATTGAGATTTCTACCAGATTTTCCACCGTCCTCATAAAAGGCAAATGCCCGAAAGGTACCCTAAATTTAGGCCTGAAACGATTCCTTCCTTTAAAAAAAAAATATTTCCCAATTTACCATTTCATCTCATGTATCATCAGTGTCCATTGCCCGGGATGTCTCAGTAGTAAAAACGGGCCTTAAAACTACTCAATCAAACTTAATAATGTCCGTCCTGGCGGTGTAGTGGTTAACCATAATTCCCTCGCAGACCCAAGATAGCGGGTTCAAATTCGGCAAGATTCGATGAATCTTTTCGGACGTAAAAATCCTAAGTATGGCTTCCTTCGGAAGGGTAGTAAAGCTGTGGGTTCCATGTCGTATATTTACGGCCCGAAAAAGAACCTCAAGCCTGAAAAAGAAGGCTCGGAGCAAAATTTATTGGTCGTTTCATGCCCTGAGATGTTAAAGAGCATCCGTAAACAAAACAAATCAAACAGAAAACCATAGCAAGTGCAGCATGTTGAAATACAGATTACATTATTAACATTTTCTACTGCAAATGCTTTTGTACCTCTTTGAAAAAGCTGTTAATTTAACAAATCTGGCTTTAAAACGTTACCTATGAGATCAATATTTGGCTTACTCTAGAATGAAACACTGCTGAGAACAAAAGGTAAGATAAAAATCTATAGTGGCTTTCAAAAATATAGGTGCAGGATTATTTTCAATGATTCTATTAGTTTTGACTGCACCCAAAACACCAATGCAGAAAAGCGCAAATGTGTACGCAAGTCAGTGTTAGACACAACTATAACAGCTGGACACGTGCTACTGTCGTTAAAACGCCGCTTGGGGTACATTAATTTGATTACATTGCTCTGTGCATACCGTCCCTGGAACCGCATTAATTTCCATCCATGAAACAGCCAATTTCAAAATTGAATTTATTCAAAATGGTAATTTCTTGGGTGATTTCGCAATAATAATGATTTAATTTGCTAATTTCTTATCCATGATGTGATTTCGTTAAAATCATTAGATTTCGCGAGTAAATGCCAGTTACATTAAGATGTTAATATATGTTTTTACAAAGAATTAGGTTTCTTTTCAGCATAGCTAGTTACAAGTTTCACCCTTAATGATGTGTTGCTTAAATGAGTAATTTTTCCTTTGCGGGACCTTAATAGGTGCAGTTGGCCGCAGTTAGCCGTAATCTGCAGTTTTTTTTTCCCCGTTCACACGCTTGAAAGCCGGCTGGGGAGCTCGAGGGGAGGTCAGTACGAGTTTAACTCTAGGAACATTGACGTGTTCTTGTGTATTGTGTAACAGTATATTAAGTATTCATTACACGGCCTAATACAATGTATTAATTACGTTAATATGGCTCAATTCAGGTATTCCATTCCCAAAGTGTATTTATTTACGAAGCGTGCGTACATAATCGGTTGGAAATGTACGGAGATTGTTTCAAGAAAGATTCTCAGATATTCAACTTTCAAGTCGAAGTTCGATTCACAGATTGCTAAATAAATTTCGTAAAACAGGAAGTATTCTTGATAAAAAGCGTACAGTACACACAGAATTGATTTGTTTTATTTACGGACGCCCTTTAACATCTCAGGTCATCAGCGTCCCATTCAATTCAGGGCTTGAAACGGCCAACAAATTTTGCTCAGAGGCCTCTTCTTTCAGGCTTGAGGTTCTTTTTCGTGCCGTAAATGTACGACACGAGATCCACGGCTTTACTTCTCGTCCGAAGGAAACCATACAGGGATTTTTACGCCTGAAAAAAATCCATCGATCCTGGCCGGGTTCGAACCCGCGATCTTGGGTTTAGAAGACAAGTATGGTTACCACTACACCACCAGGACCGACATACACACAGAAAAACCAATAAAAACAGTGGATATTCTCTGGAACCTTTCTCTAAAAAACCACTTTCGACGTCTTTCTAAGCAAACGGGAATTTCCTATCCTTCTGTTTGAACGGCTATAAACCTATTGAATTTAAAAACACTTTGAAATTACTGTAGTGCAAGAACTTCAACCGAATGACCATGTATCCAGGACTATATTTTAATCAGTTTGTGAAAGGATTTCGAACAGTACAAATTACGAGAAACTGGCCTAATCTAATTTTCTTTACGGAGGAATCTCGACTCTACCTAAGTGGGTACGTTAATTCACAAAATAACCTGTACTGGAGCTCAGAAAATCTAACCTGCTTCCTGCATATCAAAAGATAGGAGTGTAGTACGCCATTAACGGCAAGGGAATAACATTCCTATATATTTTGAAAAAACAATAGTTATAGGTATGTGCAGAACATTTTGCAATCTTTTTTCCGTGAACTAAATGTAAGCTAAAGCAGATTAGCGAATTTCCAACAAAACTCTGCAACGGCACATACAATCCAAGACTCCCTTGCATACAATTCATTAAATATTCGACGATAGTCCTCGATTTAACGCCCTGCAATTTTTATCTTTGGGGGGGGGGTGATTAAAGAAAAAAGTGTACAAGACAAATCCACACACATTAGATAAACTGAAAAATAACATTCATTATTCTCAGAACTGCAGCCGGTGCCAGAAAGCCATGGAAAACGAAGGGAGGCGGTTCCAGCATCATCTTTTTTGATAATGGCAAGTAAATGTAACTTATAAGTGTTAGTAATAACTTACGTGACAATCATAACTGCAGACTTTCTGACTCCCGTTCACCGCGACACAGGTTGACCCGACCGACCGGCCGTTACGTGTGGGGCGGTCCCGCAAAGGAAAAAGCACACCCATTATTTCTCTCGTAAAGACCAAGATATCTTGATTGTAATAGACATGTTTCGTTAATGGCCAGAATGCATTAACGGTTGGACTTCCGGGCTTTACATGAATGTGCATGACAATGGAATTAAACGAAGATTTTAAAATCACCCTTTGGCACCTTTCCCTCCCTCCATCCTCCTTATGCCCGGACCTTTGAAGCGGATTACGCTTTTCCCTTCGGCCCACAAGGAGTCAAGAACATTTCCGATGATAGCAAATGAATGGTATCGGAAACAATAAAATAATTTTCTTAAAAAAAAAAAAAAAAAAAAAAAGAAAGGAAAGAAAGAAAGAAAAGAAAAGAAAGAAGGAGGACTTCAATTACAAAACGTATAAGAAGTTTGTTAAACTTAACGTGTAGCTCCACCCCTGATTATATGCCTCTCGCTTCGTATACCTGTCCCTACCTCGTACCGGAATTGACTTTACTGTCTATCCTTCGTCACCGAACACATTTCTACTCAACCCCATTCAGCGTGTCAGTTCTGTAACTCCCTTCCTACTGAAGTCAGAGATTATCGAATAATAAGGCAATTTAAAAAGTTGATTAAATTGCCATTTTATCACAACAGATAGTTTCCCTCTTCTTCTTTTTCTTGTTTCCCCCCTCCTTCCGCTCCCATGTACTGGAGAAAAATTATTGAAGAATAAGTGGAATTCTAACACTATATTTATCAAATATCTAAATTAAAACATGTTATATTTACATAAAGTATATACCGTTAATTTGATTTGTTTTTCCTTTATTTTATATAACTTTGATAAGTACTCTGTATTTCCGCTGTTTTTATTCGCCTGGTAGACTTTTATGGTTATTAAATGTACTTTTATTTGTCTGGTGTTACCTTATTTCTTTACAAAGTCTTGGAAATGACGATTTAGTTCTATACGCACATACGCAGCTTGTGTAATGGCGTTTATCACGAAAAATATACATTCCAAGATTTTTCGTAAATGATACAAAGAAAAAGTACTATTTTTGTTCATATATTAAACATTCCGCACTTGAATAAGAGAATATGAAGAGTTCTAATTTTCTTACAAGCTTAATCCATTAGAAAATTACACGAGCTCCAATTCTATATAAATCTAAGATAAGAACAAATGCTGACACATCACGAAAAAAGATATCCTAACTTGAAAAAGCGGAAATGGTACTTTATTATCTAAAGAGGAAGAGGCAGGAAGTTAAAGAAAAATGGAGAGTAGGAATAGCCGAAGCATGCTGGGAATAGATTCACTGGCTAGCAACGCAGACCGCTGTGCTAGTCATTAGGCCCCAAAGGCGTATCATTTATTGCTTCCTCCTTTACATGTTGCCTGGTTACGTCAACTTTTGAACTTAAAAAAAAAAAAAAAGACGTACATATAGTGCAAATTGCTTTCTTTATGAGTTCTACGCAATGAGGTGCAGTATCTGTAACACGCTACTAAAGAATAAAAATTATAACAATAACAAAAAAGCAAGGAAAAGTTCTTTTTTTACAATTGCCCCTAAGTTAACACACTTTGAAGAGTTGCATTAGTTTCTAAAACTCCTTTATATAATGCATGTACCGTTAATTACCTCTGCCAAAGGAAGAGCACTGCGCTGCACGTGAAAGGGTTTATTGACTTTTCCGGAACACATAACAAATGTCGCCAGTCAGGTGTGACGTCCCCGCAGGTGAAAGAGGGCGTGTTTTTGGAAAGCAGCCATCCTTTTTTACCGTGGAAACTTGGCTCTCGTATCCACGACTCCATATCGGCAATAATGCTCATGAATAGAGTGAGATTTCGTTACAGCACCGCCTAAAAGTAATGCCCCGATACTTCCTGTCTACATATAACGGGCAACGCATCGTAAACGCAATTGACTCACTGCTCTTCCCCCCAAATAATTTAATTAGCAAAATGAATGCAGTAGACATGACAATAACGTAATTTCCGTAATATTAGCGGGTACTGAGTAGAAAGCACATTAATTATCGGGTAGCATATTCTTCAGGAACGATAATTGCGAGTTATAACCTTCTTAGTTTTACGACACTTATACCCTTTGGCAGTAGACACTTCTGCCAATTCTGCACTCGGGTTTTTTAAAAACATCGGCAATTTTTGGTCGAGAGCCGAAGTGAGTGAATCAGAGCAACAGAGCCTTATTTCCTTGTCAGTGCAACAGAAAACCAAGTTCAGTTTATCTTGACACTTCGGGCTAATTTATGAAACAGCATCATTAATTATAAAAAGTTATGTGTTAAGTAGGTTATAGTAAAATAAGTTTATCGCTATACAAATTTATTTTTAGGTAATTTTTGATTGCTCACGAGTCTGTATACAACGATTTTAAAGCTGCGAATGAACGAAAAGATTTTTGGAAAATCTTCTTCAAATCATCCATTGGGAGTTGGGGGAGGGTTGAAACTAAAGCAAACATTTAAAAATCGTTCTATCAGCTACAATTTTTGTTTTTTCTAATCAAACGCATCGTGTAACGATTAATTAAAAAACTATTCGTCCGGTTTAAAAATCAGCAAAATTGGAGCGAGGGTTAATCTAGAGCAAAAATTTGAAAATCGCTCTAGCAGTCGCATTTTTTGTTTTTTTTCTCAACCAAACTCGATATATGTCACTGAAATAAAACATTACAATTAGTTACCGAAAATGAGTAAAATCAGACTATTAAGAGTTGGGGTGCACTTGAAACTCAAAATTTAAAACTTGTTCTTTCGGCACCAATATTAGCTTTTTCACAGCAAAACTCTCTCCTGTAACATTTAAATAAAAATGACAATTAGTTCCTGAAAACTAGAGAAACCGGACACTTAGAAGTTTGGGTATACCTGAAAACCGAAATTTGGTTATTGCCTAGAGCGAACATTTAAAAATCGTTCTATCGGCCGCAATTTTTGTTTTTCCTCAACGAAACTCAGTATATGTCATTAAAATAAAACAATTAAAAATAGATTCTGAAAAATTGTTAAATCGGACTATTAGAAGTGGTGGTTTACCGGAAACCAAAAATGTAAAAACGATTTTTTTTTAAGCAACGAAACTAGGTATATACCATTTAAATAAAATAAGAAAAATACTTTCTGAAAATCGGGGAAATCGCTCTATTAGGAGTGGGTATGCCTAAAAAAACCGAAATTTAAAAGCGCTTTAGCGATATGTAAAGTTCTTCACAAATTCGACTTGCTGAGGAATTCGCGTAGTTTATGCAGCACCTGCGTAACGGACTTTTCTTTTTTGCAACACTTTGGTGCATTAATTATATTTAAATTTACCCTTTTATGTATTATTTCGTCTTTCATTCATCCATGTTTGGTTATACTTCACCGAAATCATTAAAAATGTTGTTAATAACACGAAAATGAGAAGTGGCAGGGTAGTTTTAAACTTTAATCGTACACTAAAATGTTACATGTTCAACTCAGCCAGTTTTATAGATACTGAAAATATTATTTCACAGACATGAAGCTGAAAGTTTTTTCAAATTACGTACAAGTTTATGCTTTCAAGAAAGTTTCAAAGGCTTCAAAGGGAGAGCCGGTATTTTGCTTGAGATTACGAAACATACCTCAAGGGCTATGATCCCAAAAGCCCTTCTAAGTACGAAACGGGATAGAGCCAAAGTGGAGCTATCTCTCACAGTGGTAAAATTATTTTCCAAGAACGAATGACGTGAAGGAGGGGAACTCAATTCTGCAGGTTGCCGCCCCCGGCCAGAAGTAAACTGCTATATTGCCGTGTTATATCCAGAAGTGTAAAACGCCTTATACAACATTTGGGGTGTTTGCACGCTATGCTCAACACTCATTTCCATTATATTGATGTTTCTCACTGATGAGGATATCACTTATAGGGGAACCGGCAGTAATCTGTTTACTAAACATTCAAAACTTTCTGTTATTATCCTAATGTAACACTTTAATAAACTCATATAATTTAGGCATTTGTCAATACATTTTTCAGTTGAAATTTGTGTTTACAAGTAATTTAAGTTCTAAGATGCACTGAAATAAAAACAACAATTAAAAAGAAAGGATAACGTTTAGATAATTAGATCTAACAGTTTTAATTTAATACTGCAAAGCTAAACTGGACTTTTCCCCTCTATTTAATACACCCTAGATAAGGTGGAATAACGCCAGCTGGCCGCGTAATTGTGCATGGTAAAATTGCCGCAGAGTTGATCGATCTGTATACAGGGCACACTGTACGTAAATTCTGTCCGTAAAGTATCCTATCACTATACTGATATATTACTTCCTAGGCACCAAAAACGACGATGAAAAAATGTTATTATTAAAAATCCAGAAGACTTAGACCATTAGGATTGGGGGTTAACACAAAGCGATGCTATATATAAACCTGTTAAAGTAATAGCGGCCCCAGTTTTTTTCCCTCCTCAACGAAACTCGGCATATAACGATCAATTGACAATTAATTCATCGATTTCCTTAACCAGCAAAATTGGTTTATTGGAGGTGGAGGTTAACCTAAACCGAAACTTTAAAAATCGCTCTGGTGACCGCAATTTTTGCTTTTCCTCTTCAAACTCGGTATATATTATTGAAATAAAATAAAAATAGGTTCTGAAGATCAACAAAATTACACTATTAGGAGTGGAAACCCAAAATTTAAAAATCGCTCTAGCGACAGCAATGTTTGTTTATTCGCAAGGATAATCGGTACCATTTAAATAAAACAAGAAAAATAATTTCTGAAAATAATGGAAATCGGGGTAAGACTGAAAACAGACATTTAAATGCGCTATAGCGACACTAATTTCTCTACTCTAACCCCAGAGTAAAATTAATCGGCTGTTTCACGCACTGAATTGAAAGGGACACCGATAACCTGAGGTGTTAAAGAGCGTACATAAATAAACCAAAATCTTCTAGAGACGATACCGCGCTTGTATATAATGTCCATTTTGAAGGATAACACATTCTAAAATAAAGCGCTTAAACGTGAGGGAAATTTTTATTTAGGACGTTCTTTCTCCCTAACTACCTTACAGATGTGTTACAAAACATAAATTGAATAAATTATGTAAAAGAACAAAGCACAGCACACAAGGAAACCTTTCTTAGCGAGTCTAAGGAAGGAAAGTTGTAAGGCTTATTCTCTAGCTTAGGGGTGCGCATGCCGTGTTATACTATGCCCGCAAGCACAGCCGTCCATTACATTATGAGCAGAGCTTTGTCTTTTGTCACTTTGGATACGCGTTAAGTGTTCGTAAATCATAAGAACCTTCGTCGCTTTGAACGGCGAGTGTCAGTGTTCGAGCTACAGTGAAGGCGCCTCCGTTCTACTACCCGTAGAGAGCTGTAGGTTAGTAGGTTAGGTGGGCTCCAAGCAATACTCCATGCACAGTTACACTGTTGCGGAGTGTTTGGCGTTTCTCAGTGTCCAAACGCAGAGCTCTAATTATGACTAATCTGGATTGCTGTCAGCTATTAAGAAACGATTCAATGCGGCTCGGTGATGATGATATATTCGGCCACTACCAAATAACACGCCGAAATCTGCTAATGTTTATCTTTCTTTTTATAATAAAGCAGAACAGTGGCAACTGGCCGCGCAGCTGTGCATAGCAAAACTAACACCCTCTTTAGTGGACGCACTGTACATGCTGACTGCAATTGTCTGCTTAACTTATCCAGAACCATCTCATGTTACTTTCTATTCCACCAGCCGCATGTATGCTATCCTTGGCCAAATTTCCAGGGCTCCTCCAGTGACCCCAAGACGGAAATACCACAACCGGCTCGCCCTCGCAGGATACTTTATTGCTGTCCGCCATTTTGAAATATGACCGTGAATAGATGTGAAAGACGTGATCTCTCCCTGTACACGCCATTCTTTGGCTCCCATTCCGTGCAAATAACACGTTAGTGCGCTCCGTTTGGAGCAAATGGCATGAGAAATGGAATACTCTCCCTCCCTCAACCCCTCTCCTGACCACACTCAGCCTCAGTCCGCAGTATTCATTTCCAATTCCTTTCAACAAAAGTTTTCGCTCGGTTCAATTTCCCGTCTTAAAACTCTAGCCAAGGGAAGATAAAAATTCCATAGAGACCGGCCGACGTATAACAATAAGAAATAAAAGGGCGGGGAAGGGGAATATAAAAGCGGCTCCTTTCCAAGGGCTTGCTCTTGAAGGGCGGCATAGTACAGACTTGGCTCCTGGCAATTTGCTGCAGCGAAGGGACAGGGTGTGAAAAATGTACGCATATGGCTGACAACGAACTTCAGGCGAATTTAGTGACCTACTTGTCATTGCTTCAGCGGCAGGAAAGCTGGGTTCGCTTCCCAGAAGAGTCACTTCAATACGGGAAGCGTGCAATGCCTTTCTAAAGTTCTGAGCTATTTTTAGGCGCTCTTCTTCGCTTATGGTGCTCTTACCTCTTACCTTTTTCTTTTTTCATTTCTTTAACGAAGGCATGAAGGCATATGAAAAATTAAGATTAAAATAAACTTATGGTTCAGTATATTTAGACAGCGAGCATTTAGACATTAACAAAATTGGTTTAAGGCGCCTAAAATAAGCTGAAAAAATAAAAAATTAGCACCTGTGAAATTGAAAATAGGCATTTAAAATATAATAGTTTCAGAAAATTGGACGAAATGCCTTTTTTTTTATGGAAGGGTATATTTAGGAGTCAGATAGAAATAAATATGTTTCCGTACACTTGGAGTCAGTGGGGCTATTTTTTATTCGGTCTTTTTTTTTTTTTGTCTATTTTAATGTTTAAAACTTTTTTTTGTCTCTTTTGGATGGCTATAGCTTTTTTCTGAGATTATTTACGTCTTTTAAAAACCACAAAAAGAATTTCTTTCAATATATCGAAGTGAAGAAATTATTAAAGTATCTTGAATATTTATTTTCATTAATGAGTGATATTCTGTTTTCATTTTTTATAAATTCCTATTTTAATTACATTATTATCTATTTTCAGTATTTTAGGTGTTCTGGCTCTGGCATCACATTGATAATGCATGAAATAAATTGGGAAATAAGCCATCTAGGCTCAAACACGGGTAGCCGAGGTCGCTCTGAACGGGGGTTTGCAGTTCGAATCTGTCCAGCACAGTTTTCAGTATCACAGTTCCTCTTTTTTTTTCCCTCCTAGATTTTCCTTAATATCCATTACAGTTCCTACTCTAGACGAAGGCCTAGATCGCTTACTTTTACAAAATTCCTTTCCCAATTTACCGTTTCTTCTCATGCATTATCTATGTGACGCCAGAGCCGTAAAAATGGACATTAGGCACTATTAAAAAGCGCCCACAAAGAAGGCACAGTTTCCAGAACCTGTATGAAAGATATTAAGAGAACACGAAGAGATAATATAAACAATGGTGCTTAAAAATGTAATGTAAGCAGTTGTGAAGCGTGCTTTATTCCAATAATCCATTTGCTTTTCGTCTTTTTTTCAGGATAAGAAAGTAGGCTACAAATGGTTACCATCACCATGGGAAGAGATTTTTCCAACTACTGCGACAACGTGCTGCTGCTTCATTGCCCTTCCGTACCATTACACTAGCAGCAGAGGGCGGGCGTGTGGGTGGGTCAGAGCAAAACCCTTAGCGGACATCAACCCCCAAGAAATGGGGTTCCCTCTTTTATAATTACGCTCCTTCCGCTACAAAACTGTCCGCCCAGACGTTCATCACTTGCCGCCATAGTTAGGCTTCAGGATGTGCAGTGGAGTTCTTGTGCTTTCTAAGCCCCTACAGAGTCATAATAAACCCAGTGTCGGCTCTTGTGCTTCCTGCATACAAATGTATGTCCAGGTTGACACTTGGAGGTAGGACAGAGGTTGATGAAAGTTCAACAGTTCGATTCCTGACAGTAGTTTCAGCCTTCCAACCCTTATTACAAGTCAAACCTTATAATGCGAGTGATTCACTATTTATAAATCTTGACTTTCGAGTTAGTTTAGGACTTCTCGCTAGCTGAGGTACATTCTTACTTCTAGAACATTTTCAAACTGTGCTGTAGGAACGACCTCATCAGTGCTCTTGCATTAGCAATTAATTGTATAACCATACCTTTTCGCACTTAATGATTTTTTTCTTTGAGTTATGAAGACTCATCTTAGCCCAATCCGCGCTTAATGACCGCAGTCACCGGTGGCGGTCAAGGATGTTGTATCAGCTCCAATTTTTCCTACATAGTTCATCCTTTCAAGAATTAGGAAAACAAATACGCCATCCTTGTAATTAACCGTAACAATTAAATGAAGTATAGAAACAATGCTACTTGCCGAAATTACATTCACCAAAATTAGAAAATTCTTCTTCATATGCGAAAAATGAATTGTCTAAGCCGACACATATGTACTGGCGAGAAAGACCTTTAAGCACTTGAATAGAAAATTTTCACGCTAATGGATGCTAAGCTCAAGGAAAGAATATTTGTAGACCTGCAGAACGAAAACTTTAATACGTTTTTACGGGTCCCCCACACCAAGTTTTTAAGTATTTGACTTTCGCACATTACAGCAGGAATATATTTTATGGAGCCTAGGGTATAAACATCCACCGCAATTATGGCATTCCAACCGTTGCTGTTTTTATAATATATCAGCAAACGGTACAGTGTGACCGCCCCTTCGAACCAAACGTCACAACCTTTTTCTTTTTAATGCTCAGATCCATAAACGTTGTAGCACCGTCAGGCAGTAATTCTTTTCTAGGCCTGTATCGTACCATTATCTTCCCATTTTTTGATACTCCATCCTTTCCTGCTCTTTTCACAAAGCTAGATGGCCTCTTCACATCTACTAAGATACGAGAAACCTTACGGGCAGCAGTAGCGATCCTGGTGGTGTAGTGGTAACCATACTTGCCTCCTATCCAAGATCCCGGCCAGGACCGATAGATATTTTCGGAAGGGAAGTAAAGCCGTGGGTCCCGTGTCGCACATTTACGGCACGAAAAAGAACCTCAAGCCTGAAAAAAGAGGCCTCTGAGTAAAATTTGTCCACCGTTTCAGGCCCTGAATTGAATGGGACGCTGATGACCTAAGGTGTTAAAGCGCATCCGTAAATAAACCAAATAAAAAAATCTTAAGGACAGCATACCAAAAAACCGAGATTCACAAATAAAGCATTTACTTCTCAAAATGCATAAATTGGAGAAAAAAAATAATAATATTGCCTTACATGAACATTTAAAACAAAAAAGGTTACTTAATTTCGCTGACTGTATTTTATATCAAGATTTCTAAACTTAATAGGCATTATATCACAAAAGTATTTACAATTATGTGCTTTGTTGTGTTTTTCCTCCCTTCCACTCTATTTTATAATCTTAGCATATATTCTGATAACTTGTTTCAATACTTCATTTGTACTATATTTGAAAACATTTGATTCTGCTCTTTCCTACGAGCCTCCCCCCATTTTTTATGATAGAGAAAATTGTGACGATACATTTTTTATGCCGTCTAATTACTAGGTCGTTAGGAAATTAATGGCAGACCCCATAATAAACACGAGGATGATCAGCTCATGGAATTGTTGAAGAAATAACATCAAAACCCTGGAGAACTTCCTAAGAAATTCAGGCTTGCACTTTCAACTGCTTTTATCTTTTGAAGAAACTAGAGAAGACAAAACTTCAAAAATGAAACCCTCATGAATTAAACAAGCATAAAATATGATAATTTTTTAATTATCGGGTGTTCTATAATAATAAGTGGATTCTCTACGATAACCGCAAACAATTAGCACTGAATCTCGATGAAGCACCGGAAACTTGGCAGAACCAAATTACACCAGAGAAACGTTATGTGGATTTAATGTTGACAATCGTCTGCATGATGGCGAAATAATTGCTTCGCAGAAGTATTGTCAAAAAATTCACCATAAGCCTTAGAAACTACAAGGGAAACAGCAACAGACATCACAAAATGACCTGTCTCCCTCATGATAACTCTCGGTCTTGCATCAAAGTTGAATAATGCGAGCTACGAAACTACTTCATCTGGATCCTTCAAGTTTTCAAACACCTGGACATTTTTACTGAAGATCGAGTGTTCAGTAACCAAACTGAGGTGGCATTTAAAAAACTCATATACAAAGGCTTCGTCCATTGTCCCCAAACACTGTTGCAATGTTTTCACGTGAATGCATTTCTGATTTGCTAATGGCAAGTGCAACAACCACATTGCGCAAAACTTTTTCATGGGCAATTCTTCAAGTAAAATGTAATCTAGGTTTGAAATGCCGTAGTAATTTCACGCATTTTACTTCGCCGATTATATAATAACACATCACGTGTGTGTTCAGTGAGTTTTGCTGTTGAGCATTTTGGATGTCTTCAAGTGGATCATCTTTAAAGTTGGTACACCATGTTCTTAAATTCATTAACATGTTTTAATCCTTGAAAATGAAAGAGAAGAGTTCCCATAAACGTTTTCAAATGTGGCATGGATTTCCTTTGGCATTACATCATCTTTTACAAACAGTTTGATCATAGCCCGAAACCGAATGCTATACAATTTATGGAATACCATGTCGGCTTTAGAAAGTTGTATAAATAAACCATTTCAAACAAAATTTGATATTTCAAACGAGTGTATGAGGCAGAAGAATATGTCAATCGTTACCTATGTACAGTCGATGCCGAGGACTTTTCAGACCCCTGAGCTAGTACAAGATCTTCGTTCTTCTAGAAGAGAGAAGAGGAAATATGTGTTTCTGCATCAAGCAACATTTTTGGAACCATTACATTGTTATGAAAGGTACTATGCCACTGTTAACATTTTCTAATGACCTCGAATCATAGAAACCATTTAATCTACGTTGACATAAAATCGGTAAATGGGCTTGCTGCAAAATTGACGTCACAAATGAATACCCACGGCAAAATGTATATAATTAATTTAATTAAGATAATTTCACCGTTAGCCCCATTTCCCCAGAAACAACACTGGGCAGGGAAGTTAAAAATAATGCGCAGGACCAACTAGGGGCATAAAACACTACGATTCAACTTGTGATAACCGAGCCAGCCAATAAAGTCACGTCGATCAAGGTTGGCGCCACTTCTGCAGATAACACGATGACAAATGCCAATCGTGCCGCGCAGCGAAATGGTCCACTGCAAGCCATTATCCACCATCGTCATAACCAGTAGAACCTCGCTAATGGAGCCATTTCGGGGCGAGGCAACACGCCCCTCCCTCCCAAATCAAATATCGGAACCTCCCCTGAGCGGGTGTAGGAGGGGTGCTGGGCTTGATGGCGACAGGAATGTTCCGCACTTCGGTTTACATACATTACCCCCAAATCTCCCCAAACATGAAACGCTTACAATGTTAAATTACATACACGCTCAACATTTGCTGATATTACGCCATGCTTTAAAATTGCTGTAAACTTTTTTTATGATTAACAATAATAGTTGTGGCGAACTGACTCATTGCTAGACGTACAGTTTAATTAACGTCTGAGATCATCTGAAATCAATATTAACAAACTGAAACCATTTATGGCAAAACTTTCCAATTATGAATTGCAAGATATCTTTCTAACACCTCCAAACTGATCTCACATACTGAAGTGGCGAAAATTATTCAGAAAAACTTTGACATAAAACTTATTCTTTAATATTAAGGGCAATATACACCGCGCAAGAACGGTCCCTATAGGAGGCTGCTGGTTTGTGCTCAACCCCCCCCCCCATCCCCAAAGACAAACTACAAATACAAAAAGTGTCATTTCATTTCTTACACCGCTGCACCAACAATTTACTACACAAAGTTTTTGTTCATGTCTTCAATTAGTTCGCTACTTGAGCGAGAAAAGAACGCAGGTGACAATTGAAATAAAAATTGTTTGTATGCAATCTTTAGTTTATGTAATTATCTACTTTTAAGAAATTCCCATCTCGCTAAATAAAGAACTAATTTTTTCTTAGAAATGATGTTTACTGCAGGAGGAGGTTGAACGTACAAGCAGTATGCCCTGTCTCTCTTTCCCACAATAACTGATACCAAGGGCAAACTTTCGTGCGGGAGATCTACAAAGTTATTGAAACATTCTTGATAAGCAACTAGGAAACGTTTGCTAAAAATGAACTTTACATTTGAAAGAACGAGAAGCAATAATATTCCGCTTCCAGTTGAAAATTTTTAAATTATTATATGCATTAAACTTCATTCACAGTTACATTGCCAAGCACATTGAATATCATATTACAAAAGTAACACTCATTTAATAAGAATGCTTTTTTTTATTAAAGTCTGGGATAATTTATAATGTATTGTCATCAAGAGATAAACAAAAATGTTTCTATGAGTATTTATTATTTTTTGTCTCAATACTTATCTCGTATCTTCTTGTTGGATCATTTAAAATCCCAGTGATTGCAGGCCTATCGCTCGAATAGAAAGGTGCAAATGTACAATAAAGCGAACCCTCGCTATGTTTCTGAAAACATAACAGATGAAAAACTACTGGTACATCCGGAAACAAATAATTAATCATTAGTTTAGATCTTGTTCCCAACAAAATCAGGAGATCTAGAAGTGTGGTAAGAAAATGGTGATGAAATTCTTCTCCATTAGGGGTAATATGACGACAAAGTCATTTGAAGATGGATATTCTACCGAAAGTTTTCCAAAAACTGGGTGAAAAACGGCCAAAAACCAGATTTACAGACATCACGACGGTGTCTCTGTCCACAACCTCAATACTTCCTGCAGAGTAACCATGCGAGGCTTGCTGCCAATTCTCCTTACAGTCCTAACATGGCACCTTGTGATACTTTCTCTGCCCTTTGGTGAACACCCGGCTGCAAGGGAAGGCCACAAAGTCTGTACCAGCATACGAAAAGGAGCTTAGCAACATTGAGAACAATAAGTGATGTCAGAGATTTCAGTCTTGATTGTGAAGGATGATTTGATGTATAGAGGTACAGGGCGAACACTTTGAGAATGTGTAATGGTCAAAATATCATTTATATCTGGAATATTCACAGACTTTTCGTGTCTCTCTTATTCAGAAGGTTAAAGATGCACCGAGATTTGTACTGCCATGTATCTACTGCTCATAATAGGGGGGGGATCCTAATTCCTTTGCTCAGACATTTCCAATAAGCCTACATTGATTTTTGTTAGAAAATAAGTAGCTGCTAATATGGAAAATAAATTGGCAAATGAGAACTAAAGTCTATGCTCATCTGTTTATCCAAAGGAAACCCAAATAATTTATGCAAATAAAGTTTTCCGGGCATTAATGACAAAATTTGGTGAAAATTATTTGAATATATAATTATATATATTATTTTTAAAGACATACCCGAAATTTACAATTTATAGTGTATGTTTTGTGTCATCTTTTTAAGTCTTGAAGAACCTGATGACAGTCCGTCCAAAAATTTATGAAAATTAAAACACAATTTGCTGTTTCATTCATTTGAAAGTGGGCTTGAAAAATTACGCCACTGGGTAAATGTCCATGAAACTTTTTTTTCGTTATCACATGAAATGATCAAGTACTATGGATTCGTGAAACTGAGAACAAATATCCATGACAACCTCAATGAATAAAACCAAATTAAAAAAAGCAAGAGGGAAGCCAAGTTGCCTGTTTTGACTTGGTCACGCATGCGTGTGTGGCATCACGAAGTCGCCTGTTCACATAAAGCTGGAAAATGTCACGAAAGTAAGAGGCGGTGCGCAAATAACATGGCCAGAAATGGCCTGTGACTCACAACGGGGGTTGGAGGTTTCAGAATATACCACTAACGAACTTCCACCCCCGCTGAGACTCTGATGGCCCCATCCACTTACTGGCGCCTATATTTCTACACACGCTATCTTGTGCTCTTACGGGAGTATGTTGGCAGGGGTAGACAAACCCCATACATTAGTCTTCCGGTCTGGTTTTTTGAGCTTGGTTAAGTTCTCCTGCACGACAAAGGAATTAACTGAAAGACCACTTGTGATTTCAGTCTCAGTGTAGTTTCCTGGGTTTGCGTATTTCTGTAATGGCACGCAAATACCGTACTTAACAGAAGTGTTCATGTGCGATAATGATCTGTCTGCGCCATCGAATGTAATGCGCACCCAAAATTTAAAACTCAAAATCATAAAAAAAGATATTGGTATATCGTTGTGCGACGTCATAGAGATAAGCATGTCCGCTTCATAAAACAATCAGAGAAAATAATTATAAGTGGA
Organism: Metallyticus violacea; assembly: GCA_030762175.1. NCBI lineage: Eukaryota > Metazoa > Arthropoda > Insecta > Mantodea > Metallyticidae > Metallyticus > Metallyticus violacea. Next base: position 20,059,709 of record CM060831.1, on the reverse strand, counting down.
CTATAGTTACATTGTAGGACAAAATCCACCACTCGTGCTGTTGACAAGACAGTTGACGTAGGTCAAAGAAGAAAAAGTTATTTCTTATGGTGTCACTAGTTCACAGGTTGCTCGTTCTTCCTCCTTTCATGTACGAATTCAAAACTTTTTCCTCAATGTCAGAATGTCTTTGCGAGGTCCATTGAATTTCTTCCTATTAGCTTTAGTTGCAAATAATGTCAATTTGTGTTGCCGCCACAAACGAACGTTGCTCTCAACTTCATTGAACTCTCTTCCTGCCTTTCTGTTATCATTTTTTCAGCATAAAGAATTACTTTACGCTTGAGAGTAGCATCCAAAGACATTCCTCTCTGTTTGCCCTCCATTCCGTGACTACATAATATTCAAACACTCTAAGCAATAATAGGCCAATAATAAACATAATGAAGTCGAGAATTGCAGCAATGCATTATGACGTAAAAAAGGATAAATTCGAATGAAGTTACCGGTGAACTACGGAGCAGATTTACACTCAAATCTAATCCACTACAATTTTGAATACTACACATGGACAAAAACATACGCATTAGATTCCTGTAAATGCCGCATTCCTTTATATTGGATAATTATCGACTTTTTGCCAGTATCTCTTTATGGTCTCCCTTCTTCTCAATTTTTGGAAACTGTGCTGTTCCATTCGAGCACCACTTCTGTTCATCTGTCGAATGGCTTGGACAACGGCGGCAGAAAGTGCTTCCAGAGAAGGAAAACGACATTCTCGCATGGATATTTTCCACTTTAGGAGTACGTACAAGCCTAATGGACTTTTCCGGACTTAGGGTGGATGAGATAACACTTCCCATTTGTATTCGTCCATTTCCGGTATGCGAGCGAGCATTGTCATGGAAGATGACTGCTCCAACCTCGAACAATTGACATGAAGACTTTTGTTTCATACAGGCTTTTATCTGTATACTAATTCCTTGGTGATCAAAAGCGAATACCTTTATGATCTCACTTAAAAGTCTCTAACCCACAATTCATCAATAGCAAAAATTTGACACAAGAATGCTTGAACTTCAAAGTGGGAAACTTTGTTTCAGCAAGTTTACCACGCCCTTGCGTTTCTGCCTCAGTTCAGCAGTCAAGAAGTGAGGGACGCATCACGCACATGTTTTTCTCTTCTGTAAATCATTATTCAAAATACGGAGTACTGACGTTGGTGGAATTTCCGTGGCTTCTATGATTTCTCCATGTGTCACACGAAGATCTTCTTGAAGAGTTTCTGCCATGACTTTAATACTTTGCTCACCTTTTGATGTCTTCGGCTTTTCTGGTCTTGGGTCATCGTCTATGCTATCACGACCAACACGAAAACGATTAGCCCAAGCAGAAACTGTGTGAACTCACTGCAAACTTTACTCAATGCAGTGTGGGTTTCTGTGAGTTTTTTACCAATTCCGGAGGAGTGCAGCTCTTGCGGTTATACCCATGAAAAGCTTTTTGAAAATGTTATTTAAATCTCCATCGATCCTATATCGACATATGCCATGAAAATAAACTTATAAAAATGGTTATGAAAATCAGGGGAATCTGGCTATTGCGAGTGAGGGTACACCTGAAAACCGAAATTTTAAGGGTGGAGGTTAAAGGTAAATTTAAAAATCGCTCTAGAGGCCGTTATTTAACATTTGTTAAAGAAAACTCGGTGTATGTCATTGGAATAAAATATGAACAATAGTTTCTGCAAATCGGGGAAATCGGGTTATTAGGAGAGGGGTTTACCTCAAGCCCAAACTTTAAAAATTGCTCTAGAGGCATTAATATTTGTGTTTTATCAACAAAACTTTATTTTCTAAAAATCAGATAAATTGTGTTATTAGGAATAGGGATTAACCTGAAACCCAAAATTTAAAAATCGCTCTAGGGGCAGAAATATTACTTTTTTCACAACATAACTCGACATATACCATTTAAATAAAGTAAGAAAAGTTTCTGAAAATTAGGAAAATTGTACAATTAGGAGTACGGGTATACCTGAAAACCGAAATTTAAAAACATACTCTAGCATTTAATTTTTCTCTATTTTTTCAAAATAAAAGAACAACTCAGCATATAATTTGTATTGATAACGATACATATGTTTTATATTTAATGAAAGCATTGTCGTGAAGACAGCAAATGTGAAACAATCTAATATGTGTTTGAGAATTATATTTGTAGGTAAGAGCGGTCTGCAATAACATTCAGAAAACTTTACATTATAAGCTTTTACTACAACAAAAATTAAATTAAATTTCAAAGCCCCTGAAAATCGATGAAATTCTTAGCTTTTTATTGTTGATAGTGTATACTTGCTTAGTACGTTGTAATTGTTTTTAAATAATAACATGTTTTTGTTTTATTGAAACATACGAACATCTTAAATACACAACGGTTCATAAACTTGGTTACACTTAAAAACGTTTAAAAAATACGAATATAATATAGCTTTATTTTATCACTGGTCATATATTTCATTTAATTAATAATTTACTATTAATTTTTGTGGTTTAATCTCAATAATAACATTTCTAAAAATGTGGTGATACTTATAGATTCGAAGAATTCTATTTGCGTTCCTCTAATACCACACAGTAATGTCATAACTTATTTCATCAATTAATAAGTCCTAATTTCGATTTCATACTACTGTTTTAAGTTATTCAACTTGCTCAGGAACTCGTTTAGTTTACGCAGCTCCTGCGTGACGGAGTTTTTTACCATGTAAAGTTTCGGTCTTAATGTACGTCCTTTGATCTTCAACAGTCACTGTTCCCGACATGCCTGTAGTAGGCTCCGTTTCTAGCTGTTGCTACCTATGCACAAATTGTGCTATGAACAAAATGAACACACGTGCTTCTTTCCCAAGCCTTCAACTGCAACTGACGAAGTTTTCTAGTACTGCGTCATCCAATACATAGTACTGCCAAACTTGTATTATTTATTAAATGATTCTATTATAAAGGAATAGAACAAAAGCGAAAGGGAACGAACATTGACATCCCTGGCGGTAGCGATATCAGCTGGGTATCTTACAGAACTAATTTCCACCAGTGGTTATGTCATTTAAGAGAAACCCCGTTGATTATTGTCCAATATATACAAAATTAAGTTAATTTAAAAAATATTCCCATCATAGAACCATCCTGTATTAAATATAAGTAGTTCAAATGTAATTTGTCCACAGCAAGCCAGGGGAAGGAACGTTCCAGTCCAAAAAGTGGCACCGTACTTGACTGCCAAAAAATAGTGATTAATAAATTTCTAACTCATCCTCTTGCTTTTAAAGGTAAATGGCCTATTGAGAATTCGTTTTTAGGCATAAAAAACAGGATGTCATTATACAACAAGCTTGTTTTGTTTATGAGTGTTGTTTCACTGGTGAAAGTCTTAGAGACACTTCCTCTGCAAGGTCTACATCGAGCTGGAATATTCTGCAGCAGAATTCCCGGTGCTGGTTGCGCAGTATAACCTCCCTGGGGGCCGATGGATGGACGCTCGACATGCCTGAAATGACACTGCATGATAAACGACGTCGGTTGCCAGGCGACCGTCCTCCTACCACCTGACAGCTCCAGTAACAAGCAGTCTTGCCAACAAAGGCCTCACTTTACGTGCGAAAATATCTTTCAGCTGGCGATGTAGGCGGAGATAGTAAGCGAAACTTGGTGTTGGTTCTCACAAAGCCTCTTTCGCGGAAAGAATGTGAGGCAGAAAAGAGAGTTTGAAAGGTCAGTTTATCACATGGATCTATCCGAACTGTCTACATCCTTGGCGACCAACTTTCATACATCTGCAAATCTTTTGCTCCTTAACCATCCTATTTTTGAACTGTGTGGTGTAATGCTTCAAAAACTAAAGATCTGAAGTTTTAAATTTTGCCAATGTGAACATTGTCCGGGAAAGACTTAGAAAGAACTAATCTGCATTCTATTCTTCCGGTTTTTTGGAATATGCCCACATATCTGTGTTTTATTAACAGCATTTAAAAACGGAATAAACATTTATAACTGGAGGTAAATGCAAAATTAATTAATACAAGTATAGCGATTTTATAGAATGATTATAAATAGTTTAAGTTAGGAAAACGTGACCTGTGCAGAAGAGATGCAAAAACTACTTTTATGTACAACGAAAGGAAATATAAAATGATTTATATAAAATTATTACATGGTTTATTTATTCGGCTGGAAATTCATCCATTGTTCCTGGTTTACGTTAAATTTAGCGGGACATTCAGGAGTTTTGATTACCTGCCACGGTATTTGCAGATGTTTATTCTTTATTATGTTTGGCAGCTGTTTTTAAAATTTTGTTCTAGTTGCTATGAAATTGCAGTACACATTAAATTAACGGCTCTTCTTTGTGAAGCAATACTGGATTACGAATTTAATTACAGCTACTTGAAGGGGATACCAGAGAGAATTCGGTGTTCAGCATCCCCCCCCCCCACCCAAATAAGCACAATAAACAGAAACAAATTGGAAACAACAGGATCTCTGGTGAGTGAAAAAGGTAAACATTTTTTCAGTGCTCCAACGAGCAGCCAGTAACATGGGACGAAGTGTTGAGTTGTGCCTTGTGCAGGAGGGAGTACCTTTTCATTTTCTAATGAGGTCAATAATCTCTCAAAAGCTACTTTACGTTTGAGGTATAATAAGTTGTGACTAGTACAATTCGTTTTGAAATAAATAAAGAAATGCGTTAGTTCTGTATAAATCACTCTGTATTAGACCATTTGAAAATATTTCGACATGACCCACAGACTGCAGACTGCAGCTTTGTCATCAAACCTGCCACTTCCATAGAAACATTTGTGTAATAATGCAAGTCAAGAAGTAACTACAGCTGTTTGTTGCAGTGCAACGAGGAAAATGACAAATATCGAACATCGTGCACTTTATTTACTGTTTGTTGAAGAAGGGAATGAATGAATGCAACAGAAACAATCTAGGGGATCATGCACCACCATTTTCAACCGTTTCCAAGCGGACTACGGAGTCTAAACGCGGCCGTGAAAGCTTCGGAAATGACCCATGCTGCAGACGACCAAAATCAGTCATACCAGCAACTTGGCCTGTTTTTACAGAAATCCCGCTTTCTATGCGTCGATTTGTGACCAGTGATGGAACATGGGTGCACTACTTCACATCTGAAACAAAACAACAAGAAGCATCACGATTCTCCACCGCAAAACAAGACTATGAACACTGCAACATTATCTTCTACCACAAACAATTCAATCTAATGCAATATTCAATTACAGCTGTTTATAATGGGCTGTGATCAGTTCGCCAAGATTTTCTATCATTCTCCATGAACATCTGACAAGGTTCAAGAAAGGTGGCGCATAATTTAACCTAAAGTCAGAAACTGTACATTGTGAATGGTGTCAAGGAATGCTTCAAAGATTAAACAATGGCGTCTCGGCGCATATGGCATTGTTGCGCGAGATAAAACTTGGATCTACAATCTGATTCTAAAACCAAGCGCTACGCTTTCATTTGGATCTTTCCTGACTATTGGTCATCCATGAAAATCAAAAGGGCAAGACAGATTGGAAAGAAAATGGTCGATACTTTCTTTTCAACAAGCAATGAGGTATTGCAAAGAATATACTGAGGTTTGCCTTTCAACGGCGATCAACAAACTCAATGAACCGTGGCCAAGAGATGGGCTAGGGAGCATTTTGTTGCTACGTCATGACAATGTTTCTACCACTACATTGCTAACGTAACAATGACATTTTTAGACAGCGTCATGCTGAAGCATCTGCTTAGAGCCTTGACCTGGTATCTGTGACTTTCCAGCGCTGAGATAAAGCAATCACAACCTACGAGGTTGCATTTTTGGAAATCAAGTAGCGTGAGAGCTTCCGAAAATTGTACCACAAGATGGAATGCTACATACAACTTGTTACTCAAAACTTCGTATATATTTAAAAGAATTTCTATTAATTAGAAAAATATCAAGAATTCAGGTCGGACGCATTTAGCTTGAGGATTCTGCATAATCACCGGAAAAGAACATCTGTGCAATTGGCATAGGACGTTATTGCTTAAATATATCTGTTTTAATAAAAATGAACAAATACAAGCACTGGAAATGACGAAATATAATGCTGCCTAATCCCCAAATCAACCAGGATCAAATCATCTATCCCAAAAGGTTTTTGGCGAACTGCAGTAGAAAACTTCATCTCCTGAGGGAAACACTCCTCCCCTCTCCCGCATGAGTTTCTGTGATGTGAGGTATGCAAAAAGACCCTTTCCCATTGCTTTTCAGTTGATGGTAATATCCCACCCACTACGCTAGTGGTAATATCCGCTTTTGACAAGCCCAGCGAACCTTTCAAAAGGAGGGTGCGTGTAAGCCGATGCCTTTCTTCCGCTCTGCTTCTAACCATGAAGCGGTGTTCACTGATTTACATTACCTAATGATCAGGTAGAACATCTGCCGTATCCGGGGATTATGCCCTCCCGCGGCCCAGTTTTACCTCTCACGAAATGTCTCAACAAAATTTGTACATTAAAACGGAGTTCACATTTCAAAGCAAAACCAGCTCTACTTCTATTCATATTTCATAGAGAAATAATAATTGATCTGGTAGCTTGGGGGCTCTTTTCCTTCTAAATGCAACTGAAGTAATTATTTTAAGTTCGGAACTACCAATACCACTTAGGTTTTAACAGGACTGTTTAAAAAGTGAACAGCTCCTGTGAAGTCCTGCTAAACCTAAAAACACACATTCGTGTTTTACACGCAATTCTTGTAATTCACGAATATTACAAAGTATGCTCTCAGTAACTGATTAGAGGCAACTTCTCTAACAATTGCTGGTTTGTCCACCCCCAAACATTTCAACGTTTAATCTCCTATAACTACTGCCTAATGGCCGAATTGACAAATATTTTAAAACATTGTAAATAACATATACAAAGTCGTCGATTTTATTTACTTATTTACGGACTTTTTTTTAACATCCCAGGTCATCAGCGTCCCATTCGCTTCCGGGCGAGAAACGAACGATAAATCTTGTTCACAGGCCTGTTCTTTCAGGCTTGAGGTTCTTTAACGTGCCGTAAATCTACGACGCGGTACCCACGACTTTATTTCCCTTCCGAAAGCCATAATTAGGATTTTCACTTCCGAAAAAAATCCATCGACCCTGGACTGGATTGAGTTCATGATCTTGGGTCTACGAGGCAAGTATGGTTACCACTATACCACCAGGACTGACTATACAAAATGAAAAATTTATTTCTCAACATTTGTCTTTTGAAGTCAATATATTTGGTCCGGTGAGATTGCAATTTTTTTCTAAAAAAATTCGAATTGTGCTAAATAATCGTTTACAGTATAGACAACTTTTTCATTCGACAAACATTTTTCTCCACAGCCAATTTTTGTTAGGAAAGAGAAGTAAGACACTGGAGTCAAATCTGCGGATTAGGGTGGGCGGGGAACTATATGGAAGATATTTTACCATCGCAACGGTCGACGTGTGAGCAGGAGCATTGACCTGTGCCAATCTTGGTCGCTTCTGCTTCAACTCACCTTGCAGAAGGTCCAATAATAACAGCCAGTCACTATTTTATCCCTTTTCAAATATTAAATCATTATGATACCCTGGGAGTCCCCCCCCCAAAAAAAAAACCAAAAAACCATCACTTTTCCCGTCCACAAATGGGTTTTAGCTTTTTTCGGTAGTATCCGGGGTATAGTGGTGAATCTTGAGTCACAAAACGACGCCAAAAGTCGTTCTGATTATGCTGAAACTTTATGACAGTTTTCTATCACGATACCATGAATTTTATCGATCATTTCTTCAGAAGATTATCCCCGAAACGTGCTATTTATAGAAAAACCTTCTCCCAGCTCCAATACACCTATAATACGATGATCAATGACGTCTTGGGATATCATTACCGTCTTTTCGGCACAGGCTGTATATGACCTGTTCAAGAGACAGGGGAGAGAACTAACGACAAGTATCTTCGTGACCGAACTTTACCACGAAAGCCACGTTTCAGACAAGTCCATTTTCTTCTCTGACGACTTCTAGTTGGGGTTATGGCCCGTAGTTCCCACGTATACGTGAGCAATGCTAGAGGCGCCAGCTCTACTCATTTTCTGGATATATCTCGTTATTACCCCCTGCGGAATGGGCGTGCGAGGTGCTCTTCACCCTAACTGATCTCTCACCTAATCGATCGATCGAACTGCAGTCCCACTTTAGAGAAACGAGAGTAATAAAAAAAGAGGGGGATAAGAGAACGCAAGCCACACGTGGCACCATTCGTACTGATAGGTCTTTCAAGGAACGATATGTAGAATACGAAGCATATCCTATTAGACTTATTTCTTTACTAGTTTTTTAGTAGCATATCGTTATTATAAATATTATTGGTTGTTATAGTCGAAGTGTTGTGATTTTAGCGTTACTGAATCGTCATTCTGTGAGTTGAAATTAAAGTCATAAGTTCGTTTTCTGTTGAATTGTTGATTTCAACAGATTGTTGACGCTCTTGAACATCTCAGGTCATCATCGTCCCGATCAATTCAGGGCGTGAAACGGCCGACAAATTTTGCTCAGAGGCCTCTTCTTTCAGGCTTGAGGTTCTTTTTCGTTCCGTAAATGTACGACACGGAACCCATGGCTTTACTTTCCTTCCGAAGGAAGCCATTCTTAGGATTCTATGCCCGAAAAAATTCATGGGTTCTGGTCGGGTTTGAAGCCGTGATCTTGGGTTTAGAAGGCAAGTATGGTTACTACTAAACCACCAGGATCGACGTTTTCAGTTGAAGAGAGGTTAGTCTCCAGCGTATGGAAACACGAACGTCCCCACGCAGGAGGGACCACCGGCATCATACGAGAGCAATTTAAGGGATGGTTTAATAAGCCTCCACCGACAAAGAGGACAATGATTTCCTAGGAAAGAAAGACGTTTATGACAGGAAGTGTGAAACACCGACTGAGAAGTGGAAGAAAGAAGACGCGCTTGGAGACATGTGCTGAAGTTGAGGTGTCAGTTGAGCGCCCCATTTGCAAACAGGTTGCTGAGCCTGACACTCCACGATCGACTCTTTTCGATTACATGAAGGAGGACTTAAAGGTGAAGCCGTATGAAAGCATAAAACGACACTGTATTTAAAATTAACAATAATAAGCATCTACTTGTGTTATAAGAAATACTCATAATTATAGTCTTGCTACCAGAGATGGGGAATAGTGAAAGAATAAATATATCAGTAATTAACCCTTAAAGGGCAAGGTTTTGATTTTTACAGGATTTTAAATGTATTTCTGTATACAGCTAAGAACATCGACACATCTCAGGCCTTAACACAAAACAAAGATGGCCGCCACATAGGTTGCATGTAAGCCATTTTTATGTTATGTAATGCCTTTTTATAATTCTACCTTACGTTAGTCGTATCACATTAACAAATTTATATGGAATCCAAACCTCTATAGCCAATATATCACTCTATTTTTGGAATGTTGAGATAATATGAATTACTGGTTATCTGGAACTTGGTCACACAATCACGCGCCAGTATTAAGCATGATTAATTACCAAAATTCGTGATTGCATTTAGGAGAAACCAGAGGGAAAATCATGGAGTGGATCAGGATAATGTTGTGGCGTTTCTTTGAATGCTATTCAAACTAATACCACACTCACCAAACTCACCCAACCTAGCTCCAAGTGATTTTTTTTTTTTTTTTTTTTTTTTTTCCTAAAGCTGAAAGAAAGTTACTGTAATAGCAGCGCTTCAGAAATTATTTTTCGATCAAGTAACTGGGCTTCTATACCAGAACAAATACGAATTAAGTACTCAAGTGCAAGAAGATTATGTTGAAAAATAATGGTGTTTTATAAGTTAGAGATAATAGATATTATTTACTATTTCCTTTTTTAGATTTTTTAATTTAAGGGTTGGCGGTCCCATCTTCCAGCGAATCGATGTTGTTGCTCCGGTAAAAACATTTTGAGTTACTTGAGTTATGTGAAGCTGTATGTTCTACAACATGGGCTGTAAATTGCTGACACGTTTTGTTAATTGACGGTTTCAGTTTGAAATACGTGAAAGTCAGTAACGTATCTGTGAAAACCGAGAAATTATTTAGTAAAAAATATGACATATAAAATTCATTTACATGCTGAATGAGCCAATTTGTGCAGGGGAACACTTTTTTTTTTAAATAGCGATACATGAGATGAAATGATCAATTGAGAAATCGTCTTTTTTAACGAAGGAAACGTTCAAGGCCTAAATTTGGGGCAGCTTTCCGGCATTTACCATTTATAAGGACTGGGGAAAAAATGGAAAAGTCTCAATCGGATGCCGAAGGATGGCGGTGCAAAAGAATACAACGTTGCATATATGCACTATAACAAAATACAATGACATGGAGCAAAGAAGAACTTCTTTCGGCTTGGTTCATAGTCTGGAAGTCACATAAAACCGGCACGCCTCACTGTCTCACTGCCATTCATTTAAAGACATGTGTCACTATACTACATTACTTCGTATGTGCAGGTATCTTGTGCTGTTGATCGTCTCATGGAAAAAATGGGGTCTTTAACGCGCATTCCTGACGCTGCTAACCACAAGCCTATCTTCTGTGAGTGAAAAGGTTCTTCATGTACAAAATGTGGGTTATCCTGCGACAAATATCCGCAGTTCTGTGAGTTAACATAACCATACAGATGAAACCAGGCTTCTGTCATAAAGAAAAGGACGAGGTCCAAGTTAAGATCGAAGATAAGAGCTGGTTGCAATAAGTAACTCGTTTATCTGGTTCTTTCAATTAATGTACTACACCCACACGAAATGCTAGGAATTTGTACTTTTTAGCACACACTGGCGTGTTGTGCAGGATACACCAATTTGATGAGACAATCTCCTTATAGATTTATTTGGCCTTCTCGTTATGTCCATGCGAATTCTGTTGAATACCGCCGGGTTCTTCACTGTCAGACGCTTAACGGATCCTGTAGTCCCGCATTTCTTATACAGATCTTTAATTGTACTTGTTGTGGGGAGCTTGATACCAAAATATTTCACCTCAAACACAGTTTTAATCTTTTTAATACAGCCTGTCTTTATAAAAAAAAATCCACAATATCAATCCGGGGTTCAACTGCACCATTTCTCTCACAATACTTTCAAGATATTTACAACGCCAAGGGTGGCCGAGGTCGTTAAGGCGCGGGAGGTCTGGGGTTCGATTTTCACCATTACCATCCTCCCTAGCTGGGGTTTTTCCCAGGTTTTCCTCAGTCCTCAACATGGCAAATGCCGGTGAGGTATCCTAAACTTAGGCCTGGGACGCTTCCTTTCTTTTAAAAAAAAACCTAATAAATAAAAAAAAAAAACCGAGTGCAGTTTAGCCAAATTCTAAACATGAACGTAATGTGGCGTAAACATTAATGGCAGTGCGAACAGCATTTATTTATGAAAATAGTGAGTTGTACAGGTTTTATGTGGGACACCTGTATTAAGGCAGCGCAGCAGTACTCGAGTTTAGGAGAAAGTATTCTTAAATATTACACTCAACGCGTCTTTCATGCCCCAATCTCTATGAACTGTTTTCGATAACGTGCCCGTTCTGCCCAAACTACAGAAAAGTATATACGTGGGACATACTGATCTTGAGCTACTGTTATCCCATATAACAGTTTTCGTCAAAATACATTTAGTTTTATTTATTCGATACGAAATTTAATTTATCGATTTACGCTACGCTCGCAAACCAGATGCTCAAGAGTTACTTGGAGGACGGGTGTGTGACTTTTGCAGTTCTATGAGGTCGCGACTTGCGAAATGTTGTCTATTTTCGACAGAAGCCTCCGATATGCGGGCCCTGTCGCAGACTTATTAAGCACCTGTCACGCGGCTTTCCGTGACGTTGAGGAACCGATGCAGGCTTTGACGTCACGCATTCTGCAAAAACAGCAGAATCAGCAAACAAGCACATGTGTGTCACAATGTATAACGCAACTACAAACAGAAGACGATGTGTTTACTGTGCATACAATAAGGTGAGCAGCTGGCGCGCAGCGAGCAAAGACTTTCTTTCATGAACGTATAAAATCTGCCGCGTCGTCACTGCTCCTTGCACAAACTCCAAAATATATCTTCACTAATTTCTGTGCAAATAAAAAAGTATATAACTTTACAGCAATGTCAAAGCTGATAGTATTTTAGCAAATAACACATTGAAGATCTACGCGAATCCATCTCTTTAAGGCACCGCCAACAACGGCACTTGCAAAGTTTATTAAACTTATTGCTTTTTATTAAACGTTTTATTTATTAGATCGTTATAATATTTCAAGTTATAGGAAATTTTTAGTGCTTTATCAAAATTCTTTGAACCAGGACCTCCGTTCCTTCTTATTGCTTGGTTGGCATTCTTCCAGATTCGCCAATGTATGAAGTTGAAAAGAGAGGGAAAGAAAGAAAAAATTAAAGTGTAAGTAGATAGTTTATTGTTTAATATCTGATAGTATACGTGCCAATAGATGCGTTTAATTTATCAAATGATCAGATTAATTTTCTCATAAAATTTAACTTTCTTTTCTCAGTTTTGTTTTTCTCTTGAGCCAAATTTCTTAAATATCGATGTCCTATGCCTCAGTCCTACCTATACAGCCATGCTTTGCCATTTAACAATCACCCAGCTAAACCAAGGTGTCTAGTCCTAAAGTGATCGTTCACGCATATGCGGTGGTTGTCTAGTAACGGCGAAGCTTCACTATCACTTTTCGAGATAGATATTCAAAGTGACTGCAGACTTTCCGGACAAATTTAATTTATCTATAAACTGAGGAATTCGTGAACTTTCATGTTAAAAACAAAGGGGACAAATCAGATTTATCTGGAAATACACGTGTAAAAGAGATTATTAAAAACAATAACATATTTACAGAAAAATCTGCAGAATATTAAATGGATTAAACTATTACGGATTTAATAAAACAAGATTTAAGGCAGATCTGAACTTTTGTCCCATTTCCTTATCCTCCAGCGACTAGGAAACTTCCTAAAAAGTAGCATTAGTCTTTGATACAAGTGAACAAAACACTGGTTAAGTAAGTTTATTTTTTATTGGGTTTTTTTTTTCCTATGCTTGTTCTTTTCGAGAACGCGACAAGGCCAATTTAAAGGTAATAAGCACAAGGTGATATACGCAACGTAGACTATCTAAATCTCCCTAAGTACTCAAAAGCACGCAGATGTCGCGATAACGGACGGCAGTGCAAAGCAGTCTTAAAAAGAATACGCATTTTGTTCCCTTTTCTCGGGTCTATCTCTCCCAGAAGGTGATACTGACAATCAAAAGAACGACGTGCCGTCTGCATCAGCATTATTGCATCAGGAACAGCAGAATCTGCGACATGTTCTAGGGGAGATATTCTTCGGTTGGTGACACTGGAGCAGTGCAAAGGGCAGAGGGGGAGCCTTGTGTCACTGTTCGAGCCCGTTGCCAGGCGATAAAATCTAATGTAGACCCATTATGTACAGAGCTTCTTTCGTCCCAGTAATGAAGCCATTATTCTTTTCCTGTCACGCCACGTCTGTCACAGCGCCGGATATGATACCCTGGTGCAGCGTTAGTCACCACCCGGTGGCTTTGCTATGGCCAGTAGCAATTTCCACCCTGAATATTACAGGTGCAATTAATATTGTGAGGAATTAGAACATGAAAACTGAAAACTGTATTGCTCTAAACGCTGCATTTGTACGCTTAAAATAACGTACACTTGTTTTAAAAATTAATTGCTTTCGGTGTAGGGAAAATGTGTTTTCTGTAGTTTTAGAACGTTTGAGTCCTCGATTTTTGTTTTTGTACTGTTACATTCTACCATGCAAGTGTAGAATGTCATTACAAACTTCAGAACTGGTGTTTTATGACACTACTAGTAAATATTGTAGTTATATTTTGTGAAGAAAACTGAACACGGCCTCCAACTTTTTCCCAATTAAGGTAAATCATGTATAAAAACACCACTACCACTACTACAACCTATACTTTTAATAAGAGGATGCTTTACAATATTATGCATGCCGTAAGTTTTCTATTTAAAAATTATATCTTTTACGAAATACACCTCCAAAGTGTTCTACTTACACTATAAAGTAGAAGTCCAGCCTATGAAAGTGTTCCATATTGCTGCACCTCATTATTTGGGCCGCCTAATTAGATATCTTTACAAAATCTAATGAAAAATGCTTCTTTTTATTTTGGTTATAAGTCATAGCTACACGGAAGACACAAATTTCGGATAAAGTTTCAGAATGGCTGCATCACTATAAAGCGCGCGTGCTCACTGTGTAGAACGTTTCGTATTTATAAGACATACACACATCAAAAGAATTTACATTTAAATGAAATTCTTGGTATATCCAAACAAATGATAAAAATAGGTAAATAGGACGGCTAACCATAGGAGGGACATTCAAAAAGGTTGCAAGTGTCACCTCAAAGTCCAAGCTAAGGACTGGATTCGAAAACCTATCCTTACAATCCTTCAAAGTACTCTCCATCTCTCTCCACAAAAGCTGTAGATGGTGCAACCACTTGTCAAAAACACTACGGTACTCGGACTGAGATATTGTCTACAAAGCTCAATTTATAGCTTGAACAAGATCCTGCATTTGTTTAAAACATTTTCCAACAATGCAGGATTTCACTGGAAGAAACAACAAGCAGTCGCACGGTACAAGGTCAGGGCTGTAGAGCTGATGGTCAAAGCCACTGGACTTTGGTAACTTTCAGTTTCCACAACAGCCTTTGAAGTTCTTGTCTTTAAACACCGCCGCCTCAGCTCTTCAAATAAAGGATCCAAAATACAAGTGTGACAGTGTTCTCCATTCATTGTCATTCCTTCTGGCATATAGTCAACTACTTTTAGTCCTTCATAGTTGAGGAAAACTGAGCATTCGCTTGCGAGCACAAAAATGTTGTCGAAGAACAACCGGTCTTGGGTCATTCTCATTTACCCACACGCAGTTCTCAGTTTGATTTGGGGTGTAAAGTAATAAAACCAACTTTCATCACCAGTGCGTATATCTGTCAAACATTTAGAACCCTTTGGTGGAAACATAAGTTTCCTTGCATATTCCTTTCTCCTCATCTTCTCTCCATTGCTTAGAGAATGTGGGACCCATTTTGCACAGATTTTTCGCAGCTTTAAATGTTCATGGAGTGTACTGCCAATGCTGCCATCACTGATACCCACTTTCATACTTAGCACTTCAACAGTAATATGTCGATTTTCCTCCACAAAGTTCCTTGCTATTTGAATTGTTCTGTCATTCACAGCTTCCCGAGGCCCAGGGTTGTCTTTCAAAGTCTCTCGTCCTTCTTCAAATGATGGAATCCATCTTGCAATGTATCAGATGAACACAGTTGATCACCATGAACAGCTACCAAGTAAGTCCTCGTGGATTTTGTTCTCCCCCACCCACCCCCACCCCCCGCACTTTCATTTAGCTTTTAGCTGTAAAAATGTAGAGTCTAAGTATTTTTTAGAAATATCCATGCTTTTTCACCAGCTATTGACACAATACTGAATTCAACAGACTGTACAACAGTGACTATGGAAGTTTATTAAATTGCGTTTCCAAGATCCTGTAGCTGTGTAAATAATCCTGACATATTTTGATATATTCGTGGAAAATTCGTACCGAAATCGCAACGCAACGCAAGAACATTGAAGCGTACCGAAATATTAGGGGTGTCCGCTGGGTGACCAGGACCATCCACGGCCACCAGATGTAAAATTCAGACTTGTGCTGTAACCCTAAGAGAATGGTTGAAATAGTAGAAACCCAACTATGTACAGGTAGAACTTGTAAATGACCTCGTAGAAAGCTTTTAAAACCTTAGATTTCGCATTTCCCTGCATTTCTTTCGGAATAACTTGCCGTCAGTGGCCGAGCGGTACCATCCAGACATCAGTGATGAAGAAAGTTATCAAGGCTGATGGGAAAGCGTTGTACTTGCAGACTACTGCTGGTATTTATTTAGAGCAAGCAACACGAGCAAGAGTTAAAGGATGCTTCTTTTTACACGCTGTTATTTGAAATATACACTAATTCCATGTTCTTATAAGTGTATCACATACGTCCTGTAAAATATGTTAATATAGGTACATACAAACATATATCTGTATGTTTATATATTTATGCACATACAGTATTCTGGAAATGCGATGTCACACTGGAATTTAGTAAAAAAAAACCACGCTATATTATGCAGAATACAGAACAAAAAATGGTTCCTGGTGTATATGGACATTTTAATTTCTACAGGCACTTTTTAACTATTCTCCGACCTCGACAGTAATATTCCCCTTATCACCATGCTGTGCACGTCTGGAATCACTGAAGCAACATCTGTTACTATCACGCAAATGGGAAAACCTTAGCAGAAGCACGGCGATAGAAGTTTTTCGAGCGAAAGCACGTTTAGTACACAAACAAATACAAATAAATTTAATATTTGCTAAACTCAAGGGGAGTCCTTGGTACTACGTGTAAAACAGCACATGTTGAAGTGTTTCAGTTGGAGATTTGATATAAAAGCTGCCCACACATGCATGAGGGGCGTATTACAGTTACACCCCACACACAGCGAGACAGAGACTGATAAAACTGTGGCCTGGAAATACTTGCTGAGACCATGGCAGGATTTGTCAGCAAGCAACAGAAAAAACTACAGCTGAATGATCTCCAGCGCTGAATATGGACATCGTTAGGATGGGCAACCGCCCTGATTTTACATTCCGTTACGGTAACTTACTTGAAAACTGTCCACTCCTGCTTATGCTTATAGTTAATAGAAATTATGATTTACTGAATGAATCAGATATTATATTACAGTTGAACTCATATGGCTATCAAATGTAATATTTTATCTAAATTTAAGGGACTCCAAATTTCCTATCTCTCCAATATTAAAACAATGCTTGTAAAGTGCAAATTTTCTCGAAATTTTATCTGGAGTTGAGGAAGCCGATACTTTTTGCTGGTTATTTGTCAACTTTTGACGATAACTTAACAACGTGTTTTTTTTAAATTTATATTTACATTAAATACCAATTATTTTATTGAAAAACTTCCGTGTAAAATTAAACACAAATGTTTGATAAGCATATCTTGAAAGTTTGAAGCAAATTTGCATTAGATTCTGAGAAAACATTTTGTATGATAAAAAAACTATAAATAAAAAAAAATAAAGTAAAGTGATAAAGTTTAGATACCTTTCAACTCATTTCAGCCCTACAGACTGGAGCATGTTCTCCTTCTACAAACCCCTAACTAGCATAAATAGAGACAACTAAATAATTATAAAAGCCCTGGGTATATTTAGATGTTTGCCACATCGTTTAGTTCTATAAAAACATCAAAATGTTCCTCTTGAGCATGAAATAGTTGGACAGTTCCTTGTCGAGATGCCCCTGCATAACATATGCGTCCCCCCCCCCCCAGTTTTAACACATTTATCAGCTAGAATAATGTATAGCCTACACATAAGTACAAAGAGATGGCATAGGCCTTTGATATCTAAATATGTATATTTATATATAACAATACCTAGAAAAGCAGAAAATGATAAAACACTAAGAAAAAGTCACAGATTTGTAATCGCTATATTTGAACTGCTAGAATTCTTCAATGGCAAGAAGACAAGTGACGATGATAAAAATAAATATTGAATATCGAAGGTAACGTTATGCATGGAAACAGATGAAACAAGCAGCAAGAGTGCGTGGGGGGGGGAAGCATCATCTTTTTATATATATTAAAATGTCATTTACGGGGCCCTTTAAAACATTTAAACTAAAACGTTCGTTTTTCTGTAATCTGCAATTAGTTTGCATACTCAATTCATTAACGATGTATACACTCAGAGTGCCATCGATCGGAATCTGTAAAAGCAACATATGTAACACAAGAAAATTCGCCTCTAATGTGCATTTTAATGCTGAAATAAAAATATAATATATAATAAAATATTTTCGGCACCATGGCGTTTCGTGACAGCTATAATTTTGTCGTTCATTGCCTTTTGTGGATGTCCGAAATTTGTGCTCTCATTCTCATTTCCTGATTAACAAGCAGATATATTCAAGTCGAGGTATGTTAAATGTGGACATGTTCTGTATGTAGAGAGGCATGGTGAGGCTGTTAGCACCATAGTGTAAAATTTTGTTTAGCTTTGGGCGTATACATATGGCTTGTTTATATATACAGGTGTCCCGTGTATCTTGTTCACCCAAAAATCTTTTTTTAAAAATCACGGAGGAGTTCTTGGCGAGGGTATACTTTTTGTTTCTCCATTAATGTAGGAAATATAAGATAGAGCTTCGTTTTTTTTTTAAATAGCACCATATACATTTATTTTATTCAGGAATACATTAACATTTCCAAAAACTATTCACAAATATATCACACTGTATCATTTTAGTAAAGATTGGTACATCAATAATTCACGGTGGCTCCGATAGACAGGGCGTCAATATACGTGGAAAGTTAACGTTTGGTGCTGAGTTACTGGCAATACAATTATTGCATCTCTCTTATATACATCCGTTAACGCTCTAGCGGTCACAATATTTGTTTTTTGTTTTTTTTTCTCAATGATACTCGGCATATAACCATCAATTAACAAACTATTCGTCCAGTTCATTAACCAAAAATACTGGATCATTGGGGTGGGGGTTAACCTAAAGGGAAATAAAAAAAAAAAAAATCAGACCCTCTGTACCTTTCAGTCAATTCACGGTCTCATTGATATGTTATTCACTCATCAGAATTGGACTTAATCGATAGCTTTAAAGCATGGTGCTCAAAAATATTAACTTATTTCCTACGTTCATTTTTTTATTTCTACAATCCCTGCTTTGATTCACTAGGGATCTAGAAAGTGCATTTTTCTGTTCACTATCGGCGGTTCATACACACTGTAAAAATGGGGAGATTTGATGATGTAGGAATTCAAATTATAAAAAAAACGGCACAACATCTAAGCTGCATAAAGGTGATATGGAAACAATTTTCAGAGTTTTGTGCCCAACGAAATTACGAGATTGAAAAAACAACCAATGATGAAGAACTATGAAGTGCTATTGTAATCCCAAACGTTCATTTGTTTTCAATTATTCAATTACAGAGCCTTCGTAGTCCTTCTTGGAACAAAAACTAATAACAATGCGTTCTATCACCTCTGCTTCGATTCGATTATCTCACGTCCTTCCAAAAGAAGTTCAGATTACATGAAATGTGACATTATTGATACAAAAATAGTAAATGGTAAATTATATATAAGTGTTCAGTTGTATTTTATTTGATTTAGATCTCCGCGCAGTTCTGTTTGGAATAAAAGCTAAGAGAATTGGTGTATATTTTCAGAAATATCAAACAGGTAAGCCAAACCCCTTCAATAATTATAGTAAAAGTACCATCGTTCTCGAATTGCAAATATCTTACCGAATGTCCCATTTAGCTTATAATTTTTCTTAGGTAATTCAATTGAACTTCAAACACATACATACAAAAGTACACCAACCCCAATTAAATTACCGAAATATTATCAGCACTCGTGTTTCCCCCATATTTTCATTTGAAAACGGCTTCAACATTTACATAACATTATTGTTTGAAATACTTGTATCTTACTTTAGCAAGGTTTCTAAACACGTCCCAAGCTGTGATTGGTGGCTGTAAACCGCATATTGATTCTGATAAATAAGTAAAAATTAAATAAGTATGGTATGCAATACTCACAATACCACCGCAAAAGCAGACACGTACCTGCAACAAAGGAAAATCAAAATCAGTAACCACATCACTATCTGTATGTGACGAACATGATGTAGAGCTAGGACTTTGTGTTGCGGGAATAAAATGAACTAATGCATCACGTCTTGACACTTGGTAGCGCGAATTCTGTAATGACTGTCAAGATGACCTGAAATTGCTTCATGAATCTCTTCTCGAGATGCGTCAACGAACGTTGTACAGTCTCTGACAGAAGCTACACTACCATAAAGGACATCAGTGTTAGTATTACTGAACTTTATTGAAACGTTAACAGAAACTCCTGTGAATGACAAGAAAAACGTTAACTTTTGTTTATAGTACCACAATTACGTCTAGAAATTTCTACTGTTTTGACTATCTTTCTGTTTCTCTATTTGCTCGTCAAAATCAGGGAAAGGAGCAAGAAATGGAAGCCGAAAAGTGCAAAATTCGGGCTATTGGGTGGGTGAGGAAGTACATTATTGACGTTTTGTGATGCTCGGGCGTCTCGCGGTGTAACAAACAAGTTCAACAGCATGTTGATTGTTTATTTGCCAATATCGGCACTGCATGTATCACTGCAGCGTAAAAAATCACACAGATTGCCTCGAACTTTATCTGATGATGACAGCCGGTTTGCCCAACAATAGACATCACTTTTATCTCTCCATTTCTCCATATATATTTTTAAGCGCCTCTGAATGGTTGTGATGTTGTCATTTTCTGCTAAAAGATACTCAATTGATGACGTTTGTGACGCATTGCATTTTGAAAATTACCTGCACTGCTCCAACATCCCTACATGACATAATGCAGAAGGTTGCTGGATATAAAATATCATTACACATAACCATCTAAATGTGCATTAAATGCTTCACTATTTCAAGGAATGGGTGGGTATATTAGAATTGTTTGTGAAAGAAAATAGTATTTTATGATTGTCATGTATAAAATTGCTATGAATAAATTTGAGATTTGTTCTCCCTCATCACAAGGAATTTAAAAAAAGTGTCAATGCCTGTTGTAACACAGATTTGATTCAAACCATCCTCTATATAGCCTAGAATTTTCATCCTGAGGTGTTATTGATCAAAACGCTATACGGTACTCGTATTATACAAATAAGATGGGTGCTAAATGTTGATACTTTTGCAATTTTTTGGCACCAATCTCTGCATGTAGGGAGATAAGGGAAGAATCATACAGTGTCACGATAATTGGTTGATGCTTATTAGCGAATTGCACCCATGAAACGATTTTTGAAAAAGTTCATAAATCTTCATTGATTCTACCTACTAGGCACCGAAATTGACAATGATGAACACGCGCGCGCGCGCGTTTTAACGCTCTAGCGGTCGCAATTTTTGTTTTTCACCCAACGAATCTCGACTTATAACCATCAATTAACAAACAATTCATCGAGTTCGTTAACCAGCAAAATAGCACCGTCGTGGATGGGGGTTAAACTAAAGCGAAACATTTTTAAAAAAAATTGAAAAATGTTTCTAGCGGCCGCAATTATTGTCTTTAATCAATAAAACTCGGCATATATTTTTAAGATAAATTGATAAAAAAAGTTTCCAAAAATCAGGGCACTCGGGTCTTTAGAAAAGGGGGGTATAACTGAAAAACGAGTGGGGGTTAAAGCAAAACTTAAAAGTCGCTCTAGAGGTCACTAATTAAATTTTTTGCAGGAAACTATACCATTGAAATAAAATACGAAAAATGTTTTCTGTAAATCAGCAAAATCGAACTATTAGGAGAGGGAGTTTGCCTGAAACTCAAAATTTAAAAATCGCTCTAGCGGTACTAATTTGTGTTTCTTCACAATTCGATATATACCATTTAATAAATTATGAAAAATAGTTTCTGAAAATTAAGAAAACTGAGCATTACTTGAAAACAGAAATTGAAAAAGCGCTCGTGTTTAATTTTCACTAAATTGTTTTAAAATAAAAGAACAACTGCGTTGCTTATAATGATGCATGTGTTTTATATTTAACTAAAGCGTCGTGGTGAAGTACAAAATTTGAAATATTAATCTGATATGTGTTTGAAAATTATATAACGATATATAATGTTTATAACGATTCATGTGTTTTGTATTTAACTAAAGCATTGTGGTGAAGATAGCAAATTTGAAACATTAATCTAATATATGTTTGAGAATTATATTTGCATGTAACAACATTCAGGAAACGAAAATTGCTTGTTTTTAATACAATACATTTAAATTAAATAAGGAAGCTAATGAGAATCGACGACACTTTCAGTTGTTTATTGCTGATTGTGTATATTTGCTTGGTATATTGTAACTGTTTTTAATAGTAACATGTTTTTTGTTTTATTGAAGCATATGATATTTCATTTTAAATACAGAATGTAATTTTAAACTTTTTGTTGTTTCTATTTTAGTGAATGTAAAGATGATAAGAGTTCGTTTCATAAACATGGTCACATTTAACAATGTTTAAAAATACCCACATAGTACAGCTTTGTCTGTCAGTGGTTATACAGTGCATTTAATTAACAGTATACTTAAGTTTTGTGCTTTAATCTCAATAATAATAATTCTAAAAATGTTTTTGATTTGTGGTACTTATAGATTGGAAAATTTCTAATTTCGTTTCCCTAATATCACACAGTAATGTCATTACTTAATTCATTTCATTATTTAATAAGGCCATGATTTGATTGTATATTCTTTTTTAAAGTTACTCTACTAGGTAGAGAGTCCTGCATGTCGGAATTTTGGTCAATATTCAAGTTGGATCCGGCTAGTTCAGGGCAATGCACCACCTCCAGGTCAACGATTGCGGATCAGCGAAAGTGTTCAGCAATAGCTAAATAGTCAGCGAGGAAAAGGGGCGGAAGACCCGAAAGTAATGTGAATAGGAAGGGGGAAAAATGAATTTGGTGGAATGAAACTGCGGGAACGGGAGAACTTGAGAAAATCCCGAAAAGTTCAGTGTTGTGTTTAAATACCGCTTTACCTCCTCGTGGATCGAATCCTATCCGCAGTGCTATTAGCACACTGCTAAAACACACTTGCCCACAGTTACCTTGAAACAACGTAAAGTTATCGAATGACTTGTTCATTTTTCCCCCCAGGGAGTGAAATTGTGTCGAACGCTCCCAAGTCGCACACAAAGCCCGTTATCAACGCCCGCTACAAATTCCAGGCAGGGGAGAGCGATTAAACCAATGTTGGGACAATACAATGCTCACACAATACCACTGTACCAGACACTCGCAACAATTGATGCATCTTTTATCGAGATGTGGCTAGCAATTCCCGAATCCTGGACACACCCCTCCCGCGTAAATCCCGTGGGATCGCAACCCCTTCATCCAGGCATTGATACATGACGCTATCGTTGCGGGCTGCAGGATAGATAATTGAAGATGGTGATATTAATATCCCGATATCTGTGCAGGGTATTTATCAGTCGGGACAGCGTGTACCATTCCACAATCGGCATTCGGCTAGTTCAATTTTTTTTTGTTCGGGGTGTATAGACAGCTATACATGAGATAAAGCCCTGAGCCCAGGGGAGGGGGTTAACTGCAGCCCCTGCAATAAAACTGTCCGGTATCTATTGATGGATGAGTGAGGACCGGAGTATCGGACTGTGTATTGTTACAGCAAGGTGCCCTCCTGCAGCAGGGGCACAAAGATGACGTCATTACACGGAAAGGGCACTCCGTTATTTATTGTTGGCAAACATGGCTTGTTTCTTTTAGTTGCATTCTCCACATCTGCTGCAACCAGCTTATTGCACTCCTCCATATTTTTTGCTGACAGAGCAACGGGAGTGGGAAAGCAGCTTATTGTTTTATTTTATTATTTATTTACAGAAATGCTTTGTAATCGGTAAACTACTGGTTGAGCCTAACAAGCATTGATCACTCGCTCGGCATTTGTCGCATGATGCACAGAAACATTACTCTCGGCATGCTTTCTGATACCCAGCATATAAGTACTGACAAGACTGCTTTGATAACGTCGAACACAATTTGAAAACCGTAAATGCTAGGGATAAGAAAAGAAGAATGCAACGATTCTCATCGAGGAAACATTAGGCAACATTGTAAATCACTTGCAAAATTTTCCTACAAAGTCCATTCCACCCTACCACTCACTTATGTTTCTCAGGTGAAGAATTTAAATTATTTAACTAATCCTTTCAGACATCTTTTATTTGTGGTTGCTGAATAAATTATTTAACTGCCATCGAATTACCGCTAGTGTGATCAATAATGATATAATTCCGTTATATTCTTGTATTCTTCATTCAAAAAATGAAGAGACTTTAAACAAATGAAGGTTCTTAGTATATTTAATCACCAGAGACCGGAAGTTCAAAATTTTATTTTAGTGAAAATAGACAAAAAGCACTTAAAATACTGAAAACAGATTCAAGTACTTAAGCTTACTTTTCTTGGTTACAAGCTACAGCAATATGTTTTTTCAAGATATCAATTGTCATAGTCAGCCGATTGTCAGAGAGAACATTTTTCATCATGGAAAAGGAACGTTCTAGTACTATTAAAGTGATTGGGGCATATTTAAAACAAACTATTTCGGAAGGACTCACACCAGTTACACCAGAACATTTACCTTTGAAGACATCAATGGAAATGTTGATCAATACAAAGTAAAATAGTTTTGAATAGTCCTGGCGAAAGGGCAAAAGGTGCATGGTTGGTTTCTGGTCAAGTTCACTTTCTGTATATTAGTTTAAAGGGGAATCAGGTTAGTATCTCTCTTACTTCCGTACTGAACACACTGTAGGGGCGGTTTATTGCATGGTTGTGTCGCTCTCATCTTTCTCGCTTACAATTGTTTGTTATGGTTTATGCAAATGAGAAGTTACCCTCACCACAAATTTCCTAAAATTGTCTCACGCAGATCGATACAAAGTTATTCGCCAGTACTAATTAAAACTGCAGTGCTTTCCTCATCCTCTGTAATTCCTGGTATTCGTATACCCGAGGTAACCACGCGTTCCTTTCACCTATGACGGTTCTGCTAAACATTCAAAGAGCTTAAGTCAATGTTGAAAAGAAATAATAGTACACCAAGATTTTCAATAGATATATTTATAAAATGAACATGCCATTTACACTTAGATATATTAAATGCTTAATATTCTTTTTTAAAATGCGTAAATAATCGCAGATAAAATCCATAACGACCCAAAACAGGCAAAAAAAAAAAAAAAGTTTAAACCTTAAAATAGACCACAGAAGCCAAATATGCAAAATAAAAACTGGTCTTACCCTAATGTATGGATATATCCTTATTTTTATCTGACTCTTAAATAACATAGAAGGCATTTTGCCTAACTCCTGGGCTCTGTCAATCGCTCATGTGTATAATTCAGTACAAGAGGGCGAGTAAAAAAGTAAAGCAATGCATGGACAAAGGTAAACACTTAAAATGCCCTTGCGAGACTCGAACCTCCTAACTTCAAATCACCCAATTACTACCGTAATTAGCAGGGACGTCAGATTACCATAACACTACCATAACACTTAGCAAAGAATATATTTTCGCTGTTTCTCTTTTTTATTTGCAACAGAAACGCTATTGTAACATACAGGTCTGCAAAATTTCCTTTACATACTTCCAAAAGAACTCCAGTAAGATGCTTCATAACAATGAGGAGTCAAACAATTCCTCCTAATCAACTGCTTCTTTGCTTGCACTAAAGCTGTAATTGTATTCTGTTTAATGTTCACAAAAGGCGCCTTTGTAGAACTGCCCCAGTCATTTTATAATCTCACAAAGAAGCCAAGCAATTTCTAGTTACCAATTTCTCTGACCCCCCCCCCCCCTCTCGCTCCCCGGCGTGTCGAAAGTTAGGGTCGGTCCTTGAAGGCCTGTTTACAACAAACTCATCCTTCGACCCTGGCCTCAATGTTTTGCGCCTGTCAAACTTTGTACCCTGCTAATAAAAGAAGACTGTGAAGGTCTGCATGAAGATAATTCATCACAAACAAGATTAATGAATCGATTGGATGGAAAGAATGGGCTGTTTGGCGAAGTTCCGGCAAGTCATGCAGCTTGAATATCACCAGGGACTTGAGCTCGTTAAGTCTGCAGCATGAGTACGCGACGATCAAGATTTCTTTCTAAAACTTGAAACAAAGAAAAAAAAAAAAAAAACAAAACATTATTTTAAGAACATTTCCTTTTAGCGCTTTGAAAATATCATTCCCATTTTAGACCCTCATGTTATTCTTAATTAAGGATGTACGCTTTTCTTACTGACAGTAAAAATTTTATTATTTCTTTTTAAAGTGTGTGGAAATTAATTCCTAATACACGTGAAGAATGGAAATGTCAAACGTTCTAAGTGTCATTTTTAAATGTAATCCTTTTATTTCAAAAGTACCTTGTATGTGCCCAGATACATATTACTAATCGTGTTCGAAGTGCCTAGAGAGGGTTGAAGTAGTTCAAATACTTGTTAACAGATAGCGCAGTTTTTGCCATGCTTAGCTGTCATCTGGTGTTCTAAGTGCCATGCCATGATAATATTAGCTTTTAAGGGAAAATGTTTACAGTACAGAAATATTTAATAAGTGGCCAAAGCTTTTGAGTTGCAATAGAGATTTCGTTATTACAGAGAAAAGAAGAAAGGCAAGACCTTCATTCCCCATGATTTACATAGGATTGTAGATTAAGCTAAAACTATAAATACTTTTCATGTAGTTCCAATGGAGTCAAGCGATTTCTTTGATTTGAATGATGTTGCTGATTCACTGTTAATATTAAACAATTGAAACCTTTCTAATTGTACAATGCTTAAAGTATCTCCCCATTTCATCCATCTGAAATTGCTATTAAAAAAAAAACTTACTCTCCATTCGAAGGGTGTAGGGATTTTTGAAGTTTTAAAGCGAGAAAAGTAAGTGGTTGATATACAGCAACCTGTGCTTCGTCTAATGGATCAACCCGTTTATCGGTTGAAAAAAAAGAAAGACCTCTCGTCCATGCTACCATTCCTTCCTGAAGAGTTTTATGAGACATCAATGTCAACCTGTGTAAGAATGAAAAACTGAACTCTTCCTGTCAGGGGAAAATATGAAGATTCTTGTAAGTGTTTCACTATACATTTGTATACTTTTGCCCTTAATAACATAAATTATGCTTAATAACATTATAATAAGTTCCTGCTAATCATTAATGCCATTTTTGTAATAATCTCTCTCTAAAACCTGAAATAATATGTAACAAACGTTTGAACGGCACTGGTAACCGACTGTTTCATCATATGGCACATGGAACTTTTTATTGTTATTAATTTGTATCTCCCTGACCATTGTATTTTTTGCAATGATTTGTTATACAAAACAATTTTGTAGTAAACAGATGTTTTCTTTAAGATTTTGGGTATAATAAGTTAAATTCTAACAGAGATGGATAATTTTTTCTCCCCTTATTCTTAAAATTTAGAAAATGGCGCTTAGAACGTTTGACATTTGTACTCTTCATTTATTGACAATCTTAAAATATCACATTTCCGCGGATGTTAACGAACTTTCTTTAATAATAACGAAGAGCACTTATCAGAAAAATGAATACGTCAACACACTATCAAATTTCCTCCAGTGTCTTAAGAGTAGAGTTATCTAAACATCTCCAGAATTCTTAGACTTGTTAAACACCTCAACACTTAAAATTGTCATTCACTTATCTTGCTGCCTAGCGACAGGCGGTCAGTAATGCACTTACCAGATTTTCTGGTTTGCAATAAGGGATATCAATTTTCTCTCTCAAAGGCCGGAAGCACTTGACAAGTATCCAAATTAATGCAATGCATATATTAATTTTGCATTATTTATTCACGATCAACAAAGTAAGTATATACAATAACGTAAAAATGGTTGCAGCTCTTCTGACATACTTTAGTAATGCTAATATCAGTCATACAAACCTTAAAATCTAGCATTAAAATGAAAATGCATTTGAATTTCATTCTTAATTAATTTCAAATAACAAGGTTCACCGTTCACTATTATATTTCTTATTTAATATTGAAAACACCCTCTAAGCAAACGCATTAAGGCCTAGAATGCTTAAAAAGTAGAACATTAATATTGGAAACATCTATTGGAAGTGGGTGCTGCACATTTTAAAGCAATTTTCCTCTTATGATTGCAATCTTCTTACACTTATGATCTTAAACCATCACAAAATACACAACTTCCCTCATTAACAGACAAAAGGCAGTACAAACAGGCAAATAACAGCGTAATACGATCCAAATGCACTGGCTGAAGCTCGTGTGCATACCGGTTTGTCCACGCCACCTATCCCCACCACAAGATTCATACCCAAGACTACAAACTACTGGAATTAGAGATTGATTTCGATTTATGTTGTTTTGAGATATGCAGAAAAATGTTTCACGAGTTCTACGTGAATTCGAAATGGAAAAATCAATCAAGAGACAAGTAAGATTATTGGGGTACTCTTGTTAACCACCATTAGGACAAAGAAAGCCTAAACGATGACGCTAAAAACTCTCCCGCAGCTGTAGATAAGCTGCCATTCGACACCACTATAATTTGTGCACCGTTAAATTTTAGACTTTTCTTTGCCGAAGTTAAAATATTACTGGTGCTGTCCGAGAGTCCATTGCTAGTCAAGTAAACTTCTGATAAGTTAAAGGCTCTCAGGGGAAAATGTGACAATAGACATTAATCTAAAGGCCTGTGCACTACGGTTGAATATTACTGACTTTCTATATAATAAATTACTTTAATATGACTGTACTTTGACCAAAGATGAAGCATGTTCAGGCAGTCCGAATGAAGTCCCAATGAAATTTTGTAATTTTAAAAAAGCCATGGTGTCGTAATGCAGAATCTCCAAGTGAAACCCTCTCTGCTGAGCGAGTGCCCTGCATGAACTGCTGACAGTGAACCAAAAACGCGCTTGACAGAATGTTCCAGTATAGTATTTGACGATATTAGATAGCAATCTGCACGACTTTATGCATCGATTCGTGATTAAACTTCGAATTTAACAATAAAAAAGAGTACTGTGCAGTATGGTTGGGCTGTTTGAAAGATGAATTTAAAGAACAGCAACAATTTTCGCGCAAGCGCATGCGCAAAACGCTCTCTCAGCAAGAGAAAGCGGCCTCCACATTGAGTAGAATGTGATTGATACATTTTAGAGAAGAAAAAGCAATAACGAAACCTTCTCAAAGCACGGTGGCGCAACGTTAATCACTGTTCAGTAGTCGCTAAGCACATCGAAAATGGTACCCAAGGGACATGGTACTTGAAGTCTATGCTCCTCTTGTACTTTCAGTAATATTGGGTTACTATGTCAAAAGCAAAGCAGGGTATACTTAGGTGAACATTTGTTTAACGGTCAAGAAACGAGTCTCGTCTAAAATTGTATCGATTAGAAAGTGTACAATAAGCTCTCGAGTTACATACACGAAGTTCTGTATCTCCCCTTCCTGGCGGTTAAAACCAGTTGCCCATACATCATTACTACGTGCCCCTAAGGATCATTCTTCATAAACCCTCCGCACAGCTGCCATGCTACTTGCGTCCTTATGTACAATTAACGTGCACTAGGCTCCCCTTGTAGCCTAATTGTTGGGTAGTGGATATGTTACCAGTCATTATTGTCAATTAGAAATAAAAAGAACGTCAGCTGATGGCCGCATTCATTGTTGGAGTTATAAATTGATGTTAAGGAAGGCTTTCAAAGCGATTGTTGCAACGTAATTGGTGCATTTACGAACAGCTGAGATAGCCGATCTAGAACCAGACAGTATTGTCTTAAAACAGACGATCCTGAACCTTTCAGTGAGGGTTCTTAAAGATGAGCATTCTTGCACAACACGATCAAGGAAATATACTACTTAGTAATAATTTACACAATTATTTTTAAAGCTTAGTTTGCTATAACATTAAAAGTTAACTTATCTTCAGGTTCCTTACGTTTCTGGAAAATTCAATTACATCATTAATTACTTCTCCATTATACAACATTGGCAAAAATGAAGGAAGAAAAAGTGGAAATTACAAAGGATGGTAAGACCATTTAAGGAATGAAGGATATTCCAACGTAATATTGATTTTCATGACGTATGAAAGGCAGTGGCAAACATTTTGTTGTTTCACAGTACAAGACGTTTAAACCACTCAAAACAAATTTCCAGAGAAAGTTGCTGTTGCAGAAACTGTGGAGGGCATACTTTCATAATAATTAAATTCACTGAAGAATATGACTTTAAACCATTTCTCTTTATGTGCTAATACACTGTCGATAAAATAAGAAACACGAGAAAAAGATAAAATAAGAAAATTTGAAAAGTCTAGTGCAGTGTTTATCATCAGTGTCCTGTTTCGCGAAGCTCGTGATCTAATAAACCTAAGTCTCCATTCTAGTATTACTTGTTTGTTTTACAAGTGTGTGTTTCTAGAACTTATGAACGTAAACTACTAGTTCCTAGTGTGGGGCACTGATATTATCAGCGTGCAATTTGTTTTAGCAATGTTCTGTTTCACGAAACATTTAGCCTTGTAATATTTCGTATTGTTAACTAAAGGGATTCAGTAGGTAGCTGCTTATGAACCGGGGACTGGGGGGCAGAGCCAATCAAATTAGAATTTTGATTAGAGTCAGTGCCTTCTGAAACTGGCGAAGGCACTCATGCAATTTGTTCTATGTTTAATCTTAATTTTTTTGTATGTGTTTATATCTCGAATGGCGACATTACATACCATGGTAACATACCTTAGATAAGAATTTGATTGTATTAATTAAGCTCGACCAATGCTAATTATACAGCTCTTTAAAGGTTATTTGTGCATTATGTGGTCTCAAATCCAACACCCATTCTCATTTCTTAAAATTTCTATTTCCACTTAAAATACCATAGAAACTGAGCTACTTACACTATTATTGGTACACAATAATATGAGTGTAAAATAAAAGCGCTTACCATTGTAGCTCTCTTGATGTTTGGCTAAAACATGTCCCTCACATACACGTAATCTTTCTCCGGTGTAATTAACCCCAACGCTTTCACAGTTTACGTTATTATTTTCCACATTTCGGCTTTCTCCTCTTCGTAATTTTGTCGGAGCATTGTTCAAATATTATCTCTTTATGCTCATTAATTCAATGCAACACTATTACTTTGTTATGAATACAAGATATTCTTTTCTATGTAGTAGACATAATGCCATTTCTTCGCTTGAATATACGATTTTGTTTACATTGCGCGGAAACAAAATCGCATCAACAAACAATCCCCCAAACAGCCTTCTCGACGCTCGGATACAGTCGCTACACTAGTAATTCTGACAAGTGACTAATGACAAAATTTTACCATTGTGGAATAAATGTTCGTGAAGCAGGTTTTATTAGATCTGGTGGAATTACGGCTAGTAAACTAGTTTCGTGAAACAGGGCCCAGAGGGTATAGCATTCTATTCATTCCTTACAGAATATTTTCAACATTAAAATATGGCAAAGGGCTCACAAGAAGAGAAGAAATAGATGACCGAAGAGAAAAATACCACCTTGAATGATATTAAACACCATTGAAAGCATTATTAAATTAGTACACTCTAATAAAAAAACCCTTATGTTATTAAAAAGTCAAATTACTCTTAATTAAGCATATACTGAAGTATTATTAAAACGTAAATATTTATGTAGGCCGGGAGGATTCGTGACCCAAAAAATATCCCTTAGGGCTTACCAGAGGGTCGGGACAAAAAAAGTGAGCGCTGTAGATGGATAAAGCGTGTACAACGTCGATTCTCTCTTCTGAAAAATAAATGTTCGATGAACTTGGGATATTCTGCAGTTCAGTCTGCAATTGTTGGATCACTTTTCTTTGAGAAAGATATGATATATTTACAGTTATGGTCATGTTTCAAAACTTCCTTTTTCTTAGGGGGATTTGCATAAAGAATTAACCCGAGTTTCAGATATACATAACTTGGAAAATTTGGTTGCATAAACACTAACCTAAGATTATTCTGTCTTAACTTAAAATTAAATCAAACCTGCGAAATTTCACAAGTTAAAGCATTAACTAAAATTTATAATTGTTAAATAAAACATTTCTCAAAGTACAGAAGTATAACAACTTCATTTATAAATAAAATGCCGAGTAACATTTATTTTAATTTCATGTAGATCGCGTAATAACAAGAGAGTTGCGTTCAGTTATACATTATGTTAGGTTCACTTTACAAGCGGCATATTGTACAGATTTCTGAATTAGGACATCTCATCCGATGATGAATTTCACGTGCTCCTCGTATATGCCATGAGAGGAAATATCCATTCCTAGAATTGAATGACATAACATTCAAAATATGATTTCGCTAGCAAAGCTGTCGAAAAACTGGAACAGATGTCACGTCTCCAATTACAATCACAAACTAAGCAAAATCACGTTTTGAATTCCATGTTCATGATACTATTAACTTTAAGGTTCAATACAACAGGGAGCTTCCAAATAGTTATTGGAGATATATTCTAACTAGAGAAAGGAAAGGCCAGCAGAATATCCATAAAGTTACTTGAGCAATAGCCGTCAGTTCATTAAAATGCTAATCGAAGAGGGTGATGTAAAGAAAATGATGCTGGACTTCTATAACACTTGCCATTTTCCTGCAGTTTTAGGTGCTATAGACTGCACACACCTACCCGTTATATCGCCTAGGGGCTGCAGAATAGAATTATTACATTCCTTGGCAATTTCTAACCATATACTTTCTTTATTCTTATTTGAGATTGAATCTATTTTTTATTTTCAATTATTCCCTGACATTTTAACATCAGATCAATAATAATAATATCCTTCCCAAGTTTGCTAAAAAAATGTCGCTCGCATTCGCTTTAACTTTTCCTTATCCATGATGGAAGACACATTAAGGTAAAAAAACATATCTAGGAGGCAGGAAAACTGAATAACTATTGCTTTTTTTCAGGTTGAACATTTGAACATCAACTCGCTCTAAACACGAATTTCCCTGTTATTTCGCGATTTTGCCATATATTTGATGGTTATTGCAAACTTGGGGTTACGTAGTCTGAAATTATTTTTATGCAATATAAATTATGACTATTCTCTAGTTACTTTTAAAATTATAGTTAAAGGTAATATCCAGTTATCAACTTTTATACTAGCCCTAAATGTTCATTAAAGGATGTCTAATACAGCAAGACGGAGCTATAGATCTACTGCATGAAGGTAATTTCAAATTGATTCTATCAGCTGATCTTTCAGTTCAGAAATGTCCCCCAGGCCATGACGCTCACCAGGCACAGTTGCAGATATCTTTTTGTGTGAGTGTTAGAAGGAACCTGTGTTCGCGCACTTCAACTGGAATCCAGATTTTGGCTCATCTTAGACAATGAGTTGTTTTAAGGCATGTTCCGAGTACTAATGATCCAAAAGCATTCGAATTTAGTTTAAGGACTGATGGTCAGCCCATCCCCTCAAGTGTCATCGTAAGCGATGCAATGCTAAGGTATTACTTGGACGTGAAACGACCGGAAAGTTTGCCCAGGGCTTTCTTTCTTTCTTTTTTTACAACTATGGAGTTCTTAAACATGCCGTACAATTATGACATGGGATTCATGGTTAAAGTTCCTCCCAGAGAAGTTGATATCGAGATCTTAAACTAAAAGAAAAACTAATAAACTGTTTTTTTGAATGGATTTCTTCAGGCTTCTGCAGTTATTTAGAAAGGTTTTGAAAATTATAATGTAGCAGTCACCCAGAGAGAGATGTTTCAGGGAATAACCCTTGCTATAATTTGGCAAATTTCCTTGACTTCGAACAGTCAAAAAACTAACATTAGATACACTAAGAATGTTACACTAACAGATTTTTTTAAACACCAACTGTGAGTGATTTCCTTGGCTCTCATTTGCACTCATCGACAGTTGCATAATCTGGTTACGGTCAAGCGAGCATTATATCTCCGTGCTCAGCCATCACGCAAGGCAGGTTAACAAAGGCTGCACCAGCCGTGGGCAATTGATTGCAACGTCGAGAGGGAAATTCTGATGAGTTCCTGGGCTCACATGATTCAGTGAGTGACGTCACGTGCACGTTGGGTTGTTATCGCGTCTACTGGTCCCTTCCTTTCTTATTTTCCACAGCCCCCCCCCCCCCCCCAGCCGCACCCCCGGGCCATACCAATGAAACGCACGTGACGGTTACAGTGCACGCTGTTATTAGCAACTCCGCGTTATAGGGCTGCCCACTGAGCTGCACCAAATTAATATGGGGTTATGGACTGCACTAGTAGCCTACCTTGTTGATGTTGCTCACACGAGCTAGTCCAAGTCTGAGCACATGGCTCTATTCCACAAAGTATGGTCTTGTTACTTTCTGTACCTCGAAAACACTTGTAAAGTATTAGTAATAAGTTACAAGTGACGTCATACAAGAGCAAGACGGAATAACAGCTGTTTGCCTTACATCGCCATACCTTCAAATAGATTATGTCCATTCTTAAGGGATTTTCAATATACAAAGCGGATTAATGTTCATCCTGGTAAACGGGTCTTGTGTTTTTTCTGAGATATAATGATCATTTAAATACTTTATTATGCATTTATTAATATTCAAGCGTTATAATCCACTTTGGGACGACGGTCCCTTACAGCTACATTTAGGAGCATCAAATCCAGGGAGAGATGACAGGAGAATCGAGCTTCCCCAATGCTATTGCCATTTATTTTATTAGTCCTTTTCATCATTTACATTTATTTATTTATATTGCTTGATAATCAGTTTTCATTATAAGAAAAAAGGGGGAAAATTGTATCAAAAGAGATTATTTTAAAAAAGAATGAATGAAGAATTAATAAAAATTAATTCTCATAACACGTAGGAAGAATCTTAAAAATACATGAACTAAGATTCTGGTCTGAAATATGCATTTGAGTCAGTCGTAAGCCGCACCTTAATTGCACTTAACCTAACTTTATCATTGATCGCAAATACTTATTTATTTTTTCTTTATACATATTTCTACCCATTATGAACACTTCAGCTAATACTTAGCACATACGGGTCAACTGACTGCTAAAATCATTAACATATATTACATTTTGTGCTAGTATTTGAAGTCAACAATATTCCTGCACTTGTAGAGAAATATAAACAAATTACCAGTGCTCGACTAATACTAATACTTCTGTGAAACAGAACCACTTGTACACTTGTAAGTATTGAGGTGTAAAGTACAACTACCTTTGAGGAACAGAATTTTACTAATATCTAAAAGTTAAAGTCCATACATTTGTAATGTATTAATGTACTTTGATGCGTATAAGTCAACTTCTCTGCTGAAAAGTACAGCTAGATTTCGTGAATACTCTATCAGCACAACTGTATGCAGAGCAAAACACTCCGTCCCCCAGTAGTACCTTGAAATTCAGATACGGAACCAATGCTTGGTTTTTGACTGAACAGGAAATGTCAGATGAGATTAATACTGGGATAATGGCAATTAGGAAAGTGCATTTATAAAGAGCGTGAGCAGTTGTTTCTACTCAACTCTATTGAATTCTTCGACAACTAGTCCACAGCTCAGAGAATGACTGAATGATAAGACCTACCAAGGTACACATCCGAGATTCTTAAGCTCTACTATTGAATTGCTGCATGGTATACATGATTCAAAAACATGACCTCTTTTCATGCAACTGGATTAACTCTTGCGTAGGTTGGTCCTAGTGGTTTAGCGGTAATCATACTTGCCTCGTAGACCCAATATCGCGGGTTCAATCCCAACTCTTGTCGATGCATTTTTTCGGACATAAAAATCCTTCGGAAAGGAAATAAAACTGGATTCCATGTCGTAGATTTGCGGCACGAAAAAGAACCTCAAAGAATGGGCAAAATTTACCTATCGTTTCACGCCCTGAATTGAATGGGACGCTGATGACCTGAGATGTTAAAGAACGTCCGTAGATAAAACAAATCAACTTCCGTAGCTGAAAACAAATGCACCCAGCATTGCCAGACCATTAGTAAGTATGTCGGCTTCAGGGGTTGAAAAACACCAGTATATGACAATTGGTTTAATACTTGTCAACTAAGCAAAGTTTGTGTTCCCAGCACGTACTCGCAGTTAAGCAGTGAAGGGAATGAGGGAAGGTCATGTTTTGGTGCGATGTGTAATGAATAAAATTCACCTTTTAGCCCTGATCATTTACTTGTCTCGCTCAAACACCTGCGTAGAAAGCTGAAGAACAGAACGAAGGATTGGTAGTTCTCATGCCGCAAGGCGTTCTCTGAAGACATGCAACGGTTGATTATTGACAATAAAGCTGCTTCCTGCTGTCGTCAGCAACACTTGTCACTGTGTCACAACAGCTGGATAACTTTCCTCACAGACCGGTATAAGTAACAGTTTTAGTTTATACAAATAAGAAGGAAGACTGCACCTTGCAGTGTCGACGTATCAAATGCATTCAGCCCAACTATGCTCCCCTGTACATGACCATCTTGACAAGTCAACATCAACGCCTGGATTTCGGTGGTAGCAGTTCAAAGCGTGAATGAAACACAATCTGTTCTATTTTTATTGTTCTTGATTCAAGTTTCACTATCAACCAGATACTGCCGGGACTCGAAGAAGAAAAAAAAGGCATGTGTCAAAACTACAAGCAGACCGTGGAAGACCTGCACAGGCCGCAACATTCTCTCTAAGCATTTCTAGTCTCCTGTCAATCGATCAGCGTTCAGCGACAGACCTGACCCCGCTTAGGGTATCGGGATCGATTACCCACACAGACCATTTCCAGCCTACGACCCAACCGATACCAGACTGTAGGTTGTTAGAATAATAGCTGATTTGCCTTTGTTCGTGATTAGAATGGAACATTGTGTTTCAAGTACTTTGTTATACATCCATTAGTAATCAAAATTACTACAAACGCTTTCCAAGGACGGGACAGTCACAGGGCTGTAGAAGCATATCTTCGGTACATTTCATGGAAGATGTTCCTTGTTCTCAACTACTAGTAAAGATTGTGACACTTGGCAGAGGTACATGGGAAAGTACAAAGCATTCCGTCATGAACTGCATTATACCTACTGGGTGCGGAAAAACAATGTGTAGAAAATTGTAGGGTAGAAAGGCAGCACCAGACTAAGCATTTTGAGAATAGGAACAAGGGATGTATTATAACAATAATAACAAATAATAATGTCTATAATACGCCGTCCTGGCACTTAGATGCCTATACCAGGACGTATATTATAATTTCTATAATTTTTCTTCTTACATATTTTACATTATTTTGTGCACGTTATAACTACAACTAATTTAAAAAAACACAAATCATCAAAAACAACTCCAAAATAAAACATATAAACAATTCTCTAACTGGAAGCCAGTTAACAAAGCTATAACTGGTAGTCAGCTATACTTAACTATTAAAAATTTAATTCAAAAGTAAAAACTGAAGGTAAAACCAGCGTACGTCAGAAACCAACGGTTACCTTACTGGGGTTGCAGAAGATGCGTCAACATTAAACCCGTAATGTTAGAGTCTCAGATTGTGAAACTTGTTTGTAGCGTGTCAGATGTAAAAAAAAAAAAAAAAAAAAAAAAAAAAAAAAAAAAAAAGCCACACTCTTGCCCAGTACTAGTTCTTGATGTTGAAAGCAGCGTCTGTATATTGAAGCTTACTGGATTGTACGGTATTACCGAACGCTAGTCTTGAAATTAGGCGAAACGTATGTTTCCAACATGACGGCGCCCCTGAACATTCTTCATATGCATCTCGAAATCGGTTAACAGAACATTTGGTGACAGACGGATGGGACGTGGTGGCCTCCAAGGTACAAGCCGCTCATGTAATATTTAGTTTCTCAGTACTAATTAGTTGGGACAGTACGTACACAGTGTGTTACATTTCACTTTGACTGGCAAATGAACGTGTTCCAGAAAGTCAGATTTCAATTATGATCTTGCAGCGCGCCTGTTATTATACTGACCCCATGTTCCTAACCTCAGAATGCTTAGTTTGGTACTACCTTTATACTCTACAATTTTCTGCACCTTGTAAATCGCTGTAATTCCCTTCGAGAATGCACGCCCTCTCGTGAAAAGTGGCAATGTGTTTTCCTCTCCATGACTATTGTTCGGTTAATGTTAACATTAACCCATGCTTTGTGCAAATAGCACCGTGAATGTCTAATGGTAGTATTCGTGGTTCATAAGCGGTTCGAGAGTCAGTTCCCTGAATGATTGTTTTCAGGGTTTCTTAACCTGAGCAAAAACAGACGAATGCCTACGAAATTTAGCCCACAAAGTCCTCTGAGTTCATTCCGTATAGTTATCAGCTTTCATCTGCTCGGAAGTCATCCTTGAAATAATGTCATTCCAGGTATCCCAACCTCAAAAATCGGCTACACTCTCGCTAGGCTGGGAAATATCCTGTAAGACCGAATGCATAGTGAGATATTTGCAAATATATTGAATCTGAATGCTTTAAAACGTTCCATATCACTTTAGTTTCAATATTTTAATACATGCCATGAGATCTACTGTGGCCGGATGCCCGATGACAACAGCAGAGAACATTGCAGGAAGGGAAACTTAGTCTAAAGGCGGTGGTACATAATCTCGATATTTTCCTGGGTGCTCGTGCTTCCCCGATTTAACTTCTATAAGATTCATCGCTTTCTTTCCCTTTCTCTTCTTATCTCATTAAAATTACTTCTGGTTGGAGCAAACGACATATTGGGTTCTACGCATGTCTCCGTTTGCCTTCCACATCTAGATTTAAGTCATATAAAAGCTTAACTGCAATTGAAACCTTGTGCCCGAACATAGAACATTGTCCTGGATCCACTGTGTCGTTGAGGTACCGTATTGGCCTACTAAGCGATCATCCGTGCTGTACTTATAATGGTGGAAAATATTTTGTATTTTGCGTTTTAATATTTCTGAAGATTTTAAATGAACGTGTATAAAAACTATGTATTTTCAAACGTTTATGTACCTTTTTGAAAATAATCGAGTTACCTGTATTTCATGGATTTTTAGCTATTCCGTTAATAAAAGGTACACAGCTTTGAGCTGTTACCGTATATATATATATGGGTTGTGTTTATACTGAACATTGCCACACAGTTTTCAAAGCCAATTCTTTGTATTCGTAAAGCATTTTTTCATTAATTATCCATCATATAAAAATAATCACAAACAGTGCCTGACATGAAGCACCCACACTGATTTCGCGTAGTTAATTAAAACAAAGATAAAAGAGTATTTAAAAAAGCGCTTTTATATAAACACACATACAAGGCTAAAATTTTAAAATGCAATTTTTACAAAAATCACGTTTCAGTATACGAGGGTAGGGCCCATAACTTTCCGGCTTCGCCGATAAGGATTATCGCCTTCACAAAACCCTTATCTGTTAAGTAAATAATTGCAGCTGTAACTTCCGCTCCGCTGTGTTCAGTTGTTCAGATATAGTTGCATAAAGAAGGCAATGTGTAGAATATTGTGACATGTTCAAAATGGAGTATCGAACAGTTATTAAGTTCTCCACAAACGAAGGACTAACTCCAAATTAAATTAAACAGCGATTGAACGGTGTATATGGGAAAGCATCCCCCCTCATATTTAACCCTATAAGAATGGGCCAAACTTTTTCGAATGGGTCGAAAAAGCATTGAAGACGAAGAGCGTGCAGGTCGGCCCTTGGAGGTGCTCAGTCCCGAAAACATCGCTCTTAAGGAAGGAGAAATTATGGAACTAGTCATCTGTTGTCAGACATTTTTGCAGCTCTGCCGTGGTAACGAGAGTTCTGTAAACCATTGTTACAGGAGATGAAACTACGGTCCTCTACTATGATCCCTTGTTCAAAAGAGAATCAATGGAGTGGCGTAAACCTGGTGTAAGCACCGCCTCTAAAGGTCAAGGTCCCTCAGTCAACAAAGATGATCAATGCCACAAACTTTTGGGACCGTGAAGGAATACTCTTCATTGACTTCAAGGAGAGGAACACCACAGTAAACGGGGAGTACTATGCTGCCTATTGCACAGACTACGTGCTTCCATCAAAGAGAAAAGACGAGGAAAGCTGAATGGTAGTGTGCGCCTTCTTCATGATAACGCGCCTGTGCACACAGCTCTTGTTGCAAAGGAAGTTGTGAAGAAATGTGACTTCAAGGAGATCGATCATCCACCCTACAGACCAGATCTAGCTCCCAGTGACTATTTCCTCTTCTCAAAACCCAAGAAAGAACTTCGAGGAAGGGAATTTAAGTGTGATGAAGAAGTGGTGGATGCTGTTTATGCCCATTTTGCAGACAAGATTTCTGAATATTTTTTGGGGGGAGGGGATTGAATAGTTAATTCAAAGATGTGAGAAGTGTATTGCAATAAAGGGTAACTATACTGAAAAGTGAAATATAGTTCTTGTCTTTATCATATCTAAAAATGGTTAGGCCGGAAACTTATGGACCCTCGCACTTAATGATATCGCGTACTGTTGCGACACGGCCAACAAATTCATTAGTTAGCTTAACTACCACTTTGGCAACATCAGACTTTTCCATAATTTTCATTTTCATTTCTATATCTATTATCTTTTATCTTAAAGTGATAGTACAGACATTGTGAGGCGAAATCGCATAACAACGTGAAAAACTGGTTTACAAGCTTCAAGGTTGCGATTGCCAAAAGCGTTAAAAGGAGTAATTTTACGCTTGCCTTTATGGAGTAGCCTGTATAAGGTCGTAAAGCGCAAAAATAAAATTTTAGCACGGTTTTCGCGAGTAATTATTACAAAAAAAATGATCAAGACCGTCGTATAATTCGATGACAGTTCATTGAAAGGAGAATAAGAAACGAATTGCAATTGTACTAGAAAGAACATATGAAAATAAAGTACACTTGGATAGAATGAACAATTCCAGACTGTGGCGTGGATTCCGGGATGTAGGAGGACCTAGAAGACATTGGGGGGGGGGAGATTTTCTGATGGGGATCATTGTATTTAATTAACCTAAAACGCTTTAAAACACATAGAACTGTGTTAGAATCAATAAGGTGCGATTTTGGCACCTCCAGTGAGACTTAGGGAACTAATTGCCTATATTGCACAGTTTGTAAGCACTCAAATTATTGATTTTTGCGCTATTAAATTTATGAGAAATAATTTAACTTGCGATTATGTTAAATACGAGCAACAAAACTCAGATAAGCATATTTATTATTTTTGAAAAATGAAATAAAAGCCTGAACCTGGAGCGATACAGGCAACCCTACCCTGCCAAGAACAAGATATATTTAGAAAGTACTGATTTTTAAATACTTTTGACCAGCCCCTGTATTTAAGCTTCTGACGTGGTCCGGGAACTGTTTGACGAGGCGATACCTGCATCACATGTGGCAGTCGCCACTTAGAACTATTGTAACACTGCACTGTAAAGCATATATGCAGAGGGTGTATACACACTTCAACAAAGAAGAAACTGTGTTAACATAACAAAAACCGAATTGACACAAACAGAAACTGATGAGCACTAATCATCTTAGACTTTTACAATTTCAACAGTTGCTCAAAATGCTATGTTGATACACTTCTGAGTAAGTTGAACAACGTTTGCGAAAGTGTCCTCAGATTGCAGCACCTGGCGTTTCAATTTCTTCCCGAAGTGCTGTCAGTGTAGCTGGTTTTCTACGATATACAACATCCTTAAGAGTTCCCACATAGGTAGAAATCCGACGGAGTTAGATCCAGAGAACGCGGTGGAAACTCAATCGGATCTCTTCGTCCTATCCCAGTGCCTTGGAAGATTGTCAACAAAGGAACACACGTACATCTCGGTGGCAATGTAGTGGTGCACCATCCTATTGGAAGTAAAATTCCTCATTTCCATAGAGTGTATGAATGGCGGGTAAGACCGATGTGCGTATCATATTCAAGTACATTGGGCCAGTTACTGTTTCTTCAAAAAAGAACGGGCCAATTAGACCCTTAGATGACAACCCACACCGCTGTTCAAACGATAATCTTGGCCTCATTTTGTTGTAGAAACGCTAGGTAATGTGGGTCATATCTGCATACAGAACTTCATACTACACGTTACTGTTGTTTTTCAATCAAACTTCGAAATATATTAAATAGATATCTATTGTGAAAGTGTGTATACATTTTTGGCACCCTAGATTTTATGTCCATGTAATATTTGTGTAGTTAAGATACCGTACCAACGAAAATTACTTCATTGATATGTTCCTTTAATTCAAGTGATTGTAGTGAATTTAAAAGTATCGTAGAAGATGCGTTAAAACCGCACATTAACAAAGTACTTTTTTCAATATAAGAACAACAATTTGTACTTCAAAAGATGTGTCCGTGCTAGGCTAGGAAACTCTGTAGAGTACACCAGGGAGGTGGAGCTTGTAAAACCCACTAAAATCCGTTTATACGTTATGGTCGACTATCTTCTTCTGTTTTGTAAATGCTGCCTGCACTTTTACTAATGGACTCTTAATTTCATCATCAGTTGATCTTTCTAACGCCCCCCCCCCAAACTTTGCGTTCACCAGGTGTGAAATCTGGATTATAAGTAGGGTGGCACTGTTTCTACTTTGTTTCCATTGTGTCTTGTGTTGACGGCCAATATTGCGCTTCTAAATCACGTCCTCATCCAAACACATTACATTGCAAATACTCTTTTAATAGAAACAAATTTTGCCGAACAGATGATGCTCATTTCCATCTACTCGCACACTTTCCTTGAGTAAGGCAACTGGTTCCACACTGAACTTTCATTCTAAGCTAAATTTATGTCAGAGTGATAACAAAACGTCGCATGCCATCTGTGCATTAGCGTAGCTTGATAACATACCTTTAAAATAATCAATGTTGTTCATAGATAAAGCTAGTTAATTATCGGAAGAATTATGTGCTCTGAACTATGTTCAAGCACACAGCGAAGTTACTTATAGGAATATTAG
Source organism: Metallyticus violacea (assembly GCA_030762175.1). Lineage (NCBI taxonomy): Eukaryota > Metazoa > Arthropoda > Insecta > Mantodea > Metallyticidae > Metallyticus > Metallyticus violacea. The sequence continues at coordinate 20,016,851 of CM060831.1, read as the reverse complement.
TTCGCAATGAAACAAAGGTCCATGATTTTCTATACAAGGTTTATAATGCTTCAAATGAACAAAATTAAAGGATTAAACAGAAGTTTCAAACTGTCTACTGTAAATGGAGCGAATCTTCATCTTGCATCAGTCGGTTCTGGTGGTCTAGTGGTAACGATACTTGCCTCCTTCTAAAGATCGCGGGTTAAATCCTGGCCGGGATCGATGGATCTTGTCATTCTAATTGAAGTAAAGCCGTGGGTCCCGTGCAGTACATTTACGGCACGATAAAGAGTTTCAAGCCTGAAAGAAAAGGCCTATGAGCAAAATTTATTGGCCGTTTCACGCCCTGAATTGAATGGAATACGGATAACTTAAGATGTTAAAGAACATCAGTTAAAAAAATCTTGTATCATTGAAAGGCAGATCACAAGGTGGTAGTGCGGTGAAAGGGAGTAGGAAAGTCGCGTAAGTTATTACTAGCACTTAAACACTTAAAAGTTACATTTAATCACCATTATAAAGCAAGATGATGATGTAAAGGCCTCCCTTCATTTAGCATACATTTCTGGTATCGGCTTATGAAAGGAACCATTACCCTTTGCAGTTACCTCTGAGAAATGGAAGAAATTTCTTCGCGAATGCTATTTTTCAGGTGTGAAGTTGTCTTTCAGGTATACTTTTTCTTTCATGACCTCCAGAAATAAAAATCGCAGGGAATCGAGGAGTATGTGTTGTTACTGATGACCCTATCGTCGAATTTTTCATCTATTGCATGCAGGGAGGCATGGGCTGTTATGTTCCGTTGCAAAACTCTATTGGAAAGTTGCGAACCTACTAAATCAAGGAAAAACCGCTAATGGCACACCACACTATCTTTTGATCAAGCAGGGGATCGCTCGTGAAGCGGGTTAGGCTTTTCTAAACTCCAGCACCGCCTATTTGTGAATTAACATTCCCACTTAGATGGAGCGAATATCCTGTCAGCGTCATGGTATAGGGTAGCATGGTGTTCAGACTCCTAGCAGTGTTAAAGGGCAACAGTAATGCCAAAATACACCACGAAAAGGTTTTAGACTGCTGTGATTTGTTTGGGGGTCAGTCCGCGATGCATCTTCCAGCAGGATGACGCAAAACTTTATACCGCTCTAATCAATCAGAAACGGTTAAGGGACATCATGTTGATGTCCTCCCGTGGCTTGATAGGATGCACCCACACTGATTTCGCACAGTTAATTAAAACAAAGATAAAAGAGTTTAATTAAAAGCGTTTTTACACACATTTATAAGGCTAAAAAGTTAAAATAATTTTCCAATGTAATTAATGATATCGCATGCTGTTGTGACACAATAAATGGTGGCCATTTAATTTGCTCATTTCTGAAACAACGAACATCAAGGCATGTTTGTCTGAAAATTTAACTAAAGACTTGGAAACTTGGAGTTTCTCTGAGAGAAGTCAATAGAATGATACACAATCCTGCACTGCATTGCAATAAGAAACAGACGAATAGCTTCAGAGATGTTAGTGAAACCGAATGACAGCAGAACCTCACACAATCGATACCGAGGCACGATAATCAAACAACCTCCCACGCCATGGTGAGGAAATATGAAATTTCATCTGGTCACGGTCCGGGAACACAAGGCGTCGTCACGGTGACGCACTGCATCATGTCGTGACCGTGCAGGAGTCACGCGCTCTTTGAGGAGCTGTATACCCTTCCCCCGGATTTCGTATCCAGCTCCCTGAGGTAGTCACGAGAGGTAGGTGGCGCGAAGAAGAAGATGAGAGAACTACAGAAAAGCGGCAACTACAAAAACATTGTAGAAATGGTAAAGTGCGGGACAAATCTTAATAACCTCGCCCCGTTCCACCGAATTCAAAGTGTATATGTTATCACTTTCGTCTAAAATAAGAGTTTCTCAACATAAGTGGGCTCTTTTGGTGGGTCGCGAAGTATCCCAATAAGGCGATGAGCCTATAGAAATGATAACTTTGAATAAAATGTCCGCATTAAAAAGTTTTTTTAATAATGTTTCACGTCAGTTTTTAGTACTGAGGCACCACAGGTGACGGACACTGATGATACATGAGATGAAATGATAAATTGGGAAAGGAGTACTTTTTTAAGGAAGGAAGCGTTCCAGGCCTAAGTTTAGGGTATCTCCCCGGCATTTGCCATTTATGAGCACTGAGGATAACCTGAAAAAACCTCACTCAGGGAGGACGGTCCTGATAAGAATCAAACCCCACACCTCCCGCTTCAAGTCCGCGCCTTAACGACCTCGGTAAAAAATAAGAAGAAGAAGGTTGAGAAACAGTAATCTAAACACATTGCTACCTGATACCCGGCAATTCTCCAGAAATGCCACTTTTATTTTCTACAACGAAGATTAAAGTAAATGAAAAATATTTCCTGTTTTCCATATTAAGAATAACTGAAGATGCCTTGGTTAGTGCATAGAGAATGAACGAATAAATTATTTACGCTCATTGCTACACCCGATCTCTGGGAGCACTTAAAATGTACTGAAAGACGTTGCAGAGACGTGACAACGTTGTTTACTGACCGAACTCTGATACACCTGCTTTCTCATGCTTTTCATATCGGCGCAGTAAACAGCTCGATAACTGAAATCTCAGTTCCAAGAAAAAAAAAGATCCATCAAGATGATGGATAGTATGATGGGATATGAATTAAAACGATGGTAGGATGCAAAGCAAAAGATAAAAATAAAGAGAAAATTGACATAATTATTGAAAATTAAAGTAGTGAAGGGAAATAGAATAAAGCAACAAAAGGGCAAAACGGGTAATTTTTAATAGTATTTAACACCCGTTTTAACTGCTTAGGTATCGTAGGCGGTGAATACTGTGGTACACGAAATGAAATGATAAACTGGGAAAGAGTTTATTTTTAAGAAAGGAAGTGCTCCAGATCTAAGTTCATGGTACCTCCCAGTATTTTCCATTTGTGAGAACTCTGAATAAGGTTGAGTAGAAATGTGTTCGGTTTTGTAGATTTGGTTTATTTACGGACGCTCTATAACATCTCAGGTCATCAGCGTCCCATTCAATTGAGGGCGAGAAACGGCTGATAAATTTTGCTCAGAGGCCTCTTCTTTCAGGCTTAAGGCTATTTTACCTACGCCTTTCTTTCCCTTCCGCCATACTTAGGATTTTTATGCCCGAAAAATTCATCGATCCTAGCCGGGTTTGAACCCGCGATCTTGGGTTTACGAGGCAAGGTATGGTTACCACTAGACCAGCAGGGCCGACAAGGAGAGAGAAGAAAGAACATATAAGGAAAAAGAAAGAGATGGAAGTAAAATCGAACATCATTTTAGTCCACTTATTCTACAAAATAATGACGATTCTATCTCAAGCTACGTTAAAAATACGCGGAAGAAAAAATTACCATTACAGCATGGACAAATGAACGTTGTCACAAAATACTCGCCATTGGAGAGCGCAAAATGAATGCAAAAAAAAAAAAAAAAAAAAAAAAAGTAACCGAAAACATTCATTCTGCTTAACGGAATACCTTGCCGCTAAAGGTTGTCATATACAAATTATAATTATTACCTTGCTCTAGCGACAAAACCCATTTCGACGATAACAAAACAGGTTAATGTGTAATGCAGAGTGATAAAGCTTTAACCGAGTTTAATGCTTTCGGAGAAGCTAATCGTTATTTACGGCATAGGCGGGGCTTAGAATTACTGTGCATACGCCACGGGAACAAATTATACATAGCGTTCTGTTTTTCCACGGCGTTTACTAAAACCACAAAGCCTATGAACGTGTTCAAAAAGAGATACTCTGTGGGGCAGTATTTAAACTGTAAACGTGTAGCACACAGTTACACATCTCAAAATTTGCATCCAATTCTGTTTACATGTAAATATTGAAACCAATTGGTTTATAAACTAGCGTTAAGTTTTATTTTTGTCTTCGTCTACATCATCATTTTAACAGAGGCTCAGCAGAAGCGATTCTACTACAGTAGTGGCATTAATTCTGGACACTTTAGAGATTTTTGTTAAATGTTGCATTAAACTTTTTGATTTTAATTGAAATGTGTGTTTTTATTAAAGAAAGGTTTCCATGAAAACTAGACCAGCATGTCTTAATGTTCAATGTTTCAAAAGTAGTAAACTAAATTATAATTACTACTTTCGAAAGAACAGCTGTAAATAGTACATTTTGAACACATTCATATGGATTTTTGTAACTGCTTTCTGTTAATGTTTTGTTGGATATCCTTTTGATATGATTACTGACTTGATTCTTCATGACATTGAGTCCACCAAACCTGGAGATCCTCTGGTGTTATAACTCCAAATCATGATTGGTTGATGACCTCTAGCAGCTCCCTCTTGTTTCTGGGATTCCGACACGACACCAAGACTTTCAGTCTTGACCATAAGTTTTCAATTGAGTAGAGGTGAGGACTGTTCCCTGGCCACGGGAGGGCAGCAACATGATGATGAACTGTTTCAGATTGATTCGAGCGGTATGCTATTTAGTGCCGTCCTGCTGGAAGATGCACCGCTATCACCTCCAAATAAGTATTCAGACCTCTTCTTGGTATTTTTTGGCATTACTGTTGCCCTCTAACACTGCTAGGCGCTCGCCACCATGCCTTGCCATGTTTCCCCTGACAGGATGCTTCATAGTGGTGGTAGTGCATTCAGGTAACATGTTCTCACCTTTAGGGGAAGCACAATTGTATACTATCACTTCCAAATATGTTGATCTTTGTTTCTTCGCTCCAACTGACTTTACCCGAGTCTTCCTGCGTCCAATCCTACTCTAGACGCCCTTGTCTCTGATTTTGGTTCAGATAAGGCTTCTTTCTTGGGGCCCACGCTGGTAGACCATTCTCACAAAATTTTTGTCTGGTTGTTCGGTCAGAGAGTTGTAGCACAGAAGTTCTCAAGAGGACACATATCTTTTGCCGTACGCTGGCGATCTTGTGGAGAAAGGCGGCAGATTCTGCTGCGGTCTTGAACGGTAAGTTTTGGTTTTCTGCCACTTCATGGAGACGTTCTTGTGCTCCCAGTTACTTAGTACCGCTTGCAAACTTCTAATGCCTGATTTTGTGGCCCCAACCTCTTCGTTATGTCTTCATAGGAATAGCCTTCTTCACGAGTGTTACTGCCTTACTGTTTTTATTTGGTGACCAATCAGAGCGTTTTGTCTTAGGAGTCATTATTTCAAATTGCAGAATCACTTTTTAACCCACTGTGATAGATATTTACCTCACAAAAGTAAGTTGCCGACTGCTATATAACAATGAAGATCACACTTGACTTAGGTACTGAGGGAATACAACAACCCAACACAAAAGTCCGTTGGTTGAAAATACAATAATTACACAACAATTATGCTGCTGCTGTACTAAGATGGAATTAATGAAGTTGCTGAATGATGTTGATTAAACTATTTTTTTAATATCTATACAAAATGTAGCACGTTCCACCTTTCTTAAAGATAATAAAATAATTGTAGATTATTTACAGATTTAGCACAACGTAACGTTTGTATATCTTGTAAGATTTAAAATGGATAAACAAGATATTCACCTGCCCCTTCCAATTGCACGTGAAATAGACACTTTTTTACTCTGCTTTGAAAAGCACTTCCTCTTTAAAAAGCACTGTGTAGCTTGCTGGTATGTCTGACGAGAACTTCCAACATGGGGATGGTCACAATTTGGAGGGAGGGGCAATATCCATGTGCTCTATACTGTACCCCTCAGGGCCCAAACCGTAGTGTATGGTTACGTGTGCTTTTATGGGCTCAATGGTCATGATAAATTTGTTACCATATTCTGATTTCAAAAGTGCTCACTTTGTATTAGCAGCCACAATGAGAACTTATAATTGGACATTTTCAATGAAGGACATACCTAATTAAGTAACAAAAATAAATTTGATGTTTTTTTTTTTTTTTTTCAAATTTGACCTCTAACCTTATCTTAATTCAAAATTACATGCTTTAATATTAATGAATTTATTTCAAAAGTAACGTTCCTATTTAACATTACCTCCTGGAATATAAGAAAAGAATTTAAAACCAGAAAGAAAGAAAGAAAGAAAGAAAGAAAGAAAGAAAGAAAGAAAGAAAGAAAGAAATGAAAATGATCTTTGTTTTAGCTTATCCAAGTTTGATGCTACTACTGTAAATATAACATAAATTACTAATTTATTAACTACGATGTGAGTAATGAATAAAATTTTCGAGAACATAAGTTCCGGAATTCGGCCCGAGCGCGTCGGCAAGACAGGTAGCTGCAATGCCGGCCCGTCACTTTAAAGTGGCTCTGACGACCGTTCACGCTAACTGCAGTCAATAAAATTAAAGTGTAATGGGGCTACGTTGTCGGCAGTGGCGGCGTTTAGCAGGGCGGTAGCCGGCGCCTGCTCACATCGACCAATCGATATCAAACAGCCCTCGACCCATCGAGAGCCGGAGCGGGCCAACCAGAACCGAAACAAAACTTGTACTGTACAGAGGTCGTCGGAGTTCATCTGTTCGCCAGCTACCCCTCGCACGACACGACTTTCATGAACATCAGCACTTCCTTTATTGGCGTACAAACCGCGAGAACTGGGGCGCTCAAAGCAAGAAACGATGCGTAAATGTTTCAATTATGCCACTGCATGTCCCTGAATGCCAGTGTAAAAATACGAATTAAGTGCAGCGAACACCATAATATGATGAATAATAGATTCCACTGTGTATGTCAAATTGAATGTCAACAAGCAATCTCTATCAAACTGTTAAAAATACAAAAAGATAATAATGCGGTAATTAAAAAAAAATGCCCTCCCTTTTTTAGTTCAGTACTAAACAATGTTCGTTTGAACATATTCATACGGATTATTATAACTGCTTTACGTTAATATTTTGATGGACATCATTAGGATATGATTACTGACTCGATTCTTTGTGACAGTGGCATCCCTCTAAACCATGGTTGGACGATGACCTCTAGCAGCTCGCTCTTGTTACTGGGTTTCTGAATTGACATCAAAACTTTCAGCCTTGACCACAAGTTTTCAATTGAGTTAAGGTCAGGACTGCTCTCTGGCCACGGGAGGGCAGCAACATGATGGTGAACTATTTCAGATTGATTCGAGCGGTATGCTATTTTGTGCCGTCCAGCTGTAAGATGCACCGCTGTCACCCTCGAACAAACGAATAGCAGGCAGCAGTTTTAAGTCTAAGACTTCTTCTGTTTTTTTTTTCTTCCCCCCTCTAACACTTCTAGGCGCTCACACCATGCCTTGACATGCTTCTCCTGACAGGATGCATCATAATGGTGGTGGTGCACTCGGGTAACATGTCCTCAACTGTTCGGCGATGCATAAACGTGATTCCATCCAAAGATGTTGATCTTGTTTCATCGCTCCAAATGACTTTGCCCCAGTCTTCTTGCGTCCAATCCCATTCCAGACGCCCTTGCCTCTGTTTTTGTTTGAGATAAGACTTCTTCTTGAGGTGCTAGTTAGTAAATAATTTTTACAAATTTTTTGTCTGATTGTTCGGACAGAGACTTATAGCCCAGAAGTTCTCAAGATTTATATCTTTTGCCGTGAGTCGGCGATCTTATAAAGAAAGGCGGCAGATTCTGCTACATTTTGAGGAATTAGTTTTGCTTTTTACCACTTCTTGGAAATGTTCTTGTGCGCGCAGTTACTTTGTACCGCTTGCAAACTTCCCTATTGCCTTTTTGTAGCGTCACTGCCCAACATTTTCGCTGTTTCTTCCTAGGAATAGCATTCTTCACGAAGCGATATTGGTTTACTCCTTTCACTTGGCGACCAAATAGAGCTTTTTGTCTAAGGAGTAATTATTTTTTAAAATTACAGGACCACTTCTATGAAAGATGTTCACTTCATAAAAGTTAGTTTCTAACTGCTATACAAAAATGATGAACATGCTTGATTTTGGTACTGAGGGAATACAACACTCGAGTTCTACAGCTTTGTTGGTTAAAAGTACCATACTTACACAAAAATTATGTTGCTGCTGCGCTTAGATGGAATTATTGAAGTTGCAGAATCATGTTAATTAATCTTGCTATTAATATGTAGCACTTCTACCTTTCCAAAAGATAATAGATGTGATATAGAAACATCATAGACACAAAAAAGCGCCATCTGTTGATGTAGCACAACAATCTTCGTATATCGTGTAAGATTTAAAAATTATATATTTTTTTTTTTTTACAAAATATGTACAGAATTTATGCTTCAACTGTATATTGTAAAATCCTGCGGTTTAATTAGTTTAGTATGCACTTGTAAGCAGTTTTCAATTTTTTTACATTTGATCTGCCACGCGATTATCAGTCACTTGCGCCGGTTTTGTCTCCACGGTCGACAAGGCGTGCTCGCTGGGAAAATATTTTCTACTGGGGGGGGGGGGGGGGGGAAGCATTTACCTATGACTCATACACACTGACACAGTCTATTGGCGAGTTTGAGCTCGAGGAACACAATGTTCTCATTTTAAATGTTCCAAACCGTCAAATGACCAAGGGCTGTGGCCAGCGGAACCTAAGATGAAATTATAAACTGGGAAACTATAACCTTTCTTTCTGGACAAAGCAATGATTGCAAGGAGCCGAAATGGATACAGCGATGAGGAGGAACGCCTTCGCCGATGTGTGAGGTGCTGCAATAAGATATTGTTAGGGCATCCTTTCGCCTGGAGTAGCGATAATGAAGCAAGTTTTGCCAAAAGCAATTAGCAACGAGTACAATGGGAATTACATAAACAAATAAATAAAACCGGTTCAACAGTGACCAACAAGGAAAGGTCGTCATTAAGCTCATTCAGAACGGCACTCTGACAATGGGGATCTATTGTTTGATTGACTGCCAAATTGCTGACCAGTACGAATCTGACACCTTGATTGTGCTGAGTACCACTGGACGATGAAATCGCGGGTTACCAACAGCCTAAAGGAGGGATAACTCGACTCCCCTACAGAATGCAACCCCCTCCCCTCCTATATTGAGTTCAGAATACCTCGTAATTTCTTAAACTGTTATAGGCAAGGATTAATTTTCAATTGTAATATTCATAACGAACGGACCGCCCGTGGTGCTTCAGTAGTAAAAAGGGGCGCTAAACACCATTAAAAAAAAAATAACCAACGGTGTCGGCAACATGAAACCAGCGGCGCAAAAGGCAGTGCGAGTGGTTAATACTTGTATGCCTCTAACATTTAAGGGTAATTTTTTCAATCCGCTTTTTAACAGATTTAAAACAAGAAACATTCGGGAAATAAAACAGGTCACAATTTATTATTATCGTCCTCTATGATACAGAGCCGTTTGACTGTCAGGGCAGCACCGTAATGCATATTTTCGCCAGTGTTCACAAATTTCCTCAACCTTGGCTACAAATATAAAACAAACGATGTTGGTAGTCGAACAAATGTTGAAAATGGCTTTAATGTAGCGAAATTGGCAAGAGTAGCAGGATTGACTGTGATTTAAAGCTGTACTTGAACAATCGGTAAGGAAGGATGCTGCCATGGCGACCGAGTCAGTGTCACGCACAGAACGGCTCCCACCAGTAACTCTGGTCATTATTTCTGATGTGATTTAAATTGGAAGTCAGCCTGATGTGACAGGGGACGGGTTTTAATGTGCGTGATTTATGGCAGTAACGTTCCGGGGGACAGTTACGAACTCGCTTGGGCATGCTGGCTGCAGATCATGGCTTCAAGACCACTGCTACTGAATATGTTATCGGCAGGAGAGGGGGGCTGCCTTTCAGAAGGATTTTTGTTTTATTTTGGAGGTAAAAAGTAAGCTTAGGAACATTATTTATTGACGTATTGCCAATCGAGTTGTCACGCAATGTTTGAACGGGAGCAGAGAATATAGTAAATGTGAAAATTACACAGCAATTTTGAGAACATTTTTACTATAATAAAAAATAGAACAGATAAAACAGGGTATTCACAATATCTATAAAATAAAAATTCCTTTCCTTATCAGAGTAGTTTAAAAATATATTAGTAGATTCTTGAATGACAAAAAGTGCATTTTGATACAATATCTAGATTGTTTCCCTGATGTATAACAGAAACCTGACAAATTATATGCCGGCTTTGTAACAAAAACAATTTTATACACGGTATATACTAATACATTTCAAAATTCCTTTTTATATCAAGTATCAAATGTTTTTATGCAGCAAGTATCTAAAGACTTTGCGTATTCCTGGAAAAATAAACAAATAACAAAAACAAACAAACAAATATTCACAGATTATTGCTCTTTATATTTCTTGAAGAACACTGGTTGTTCGAAATATAGAGAGCGATAATTCTGGAAGTATTTAAGTGTTTAATGTTATTTTAGTTGCATTGTTCAAATTGTTGCTTATATAAGGCTCTGCAACGCTGTCTCGTAGCTTGCCTGCTAGACATTTAGGTTAACATGCCTCTGTCGACGTAAGTGCAAATGCAGCGCCAGGTATGGTTCACGCAATACAATACAATACTGCCGAAATTTATGCAAGTGTTTTAATAATGTCATAGGAATGTTTCAAATATTTAATAACAGCGTGTTCTGATGCATAATTTATTTTAAAAGTTATAGTTATCTTACAGAAAATAACAGGAACGCAGTATCATATCTTTATTTTAAAAACGAATGATTTTAGCCATCTTATTATACCCCAAACGTAGAGTACCTTTGGGAGATTATTAACCTCTATACAAAATGTTGAAAACGTCCTTCCTCCTGCATAAAGCTTAACTTACCACGTCGTTCCATGTTACTGCCCGTTGGAGGACTGTGTTGTCAATACCATTAATCTCCTGTGTAATGTTAGGTCTTCCAATATCTGAGGGCGACTTACATAAACTCTGTCTTTTCGTAGAAAGAAGTCCGGTGTTGTCAAATCAGGAGATCTCGGTGGTCACAGGTTCTTGGAGGTTATCTGGCCGTCAAAGAAACTTTCAATTAGCGCCATGGATTGGTTTGATGTACGGCATGTAGCACCACCTTGTTGAAAATATTCATAACCCAGGTCTACATCATCCAGGTAAGGAACTCCATGAAAAATCCGTCACTACTCTGTAGTGTCCACAGCTGGTATGCATAACATATATAAAAGTTTGCCTTGTTCACTCACCAGAGATACAGTTGTTTCCAATTTGTTTACCAGTGTCAGTATTGTGTTTCTTTCGGGATGATTGCGAACACCAAATTCTCTCTGGTATACCCTTCAAGTAGTTTTAATTGAATTCGTAATCCAGTATTGCTTCGCAAGAACAGCCGGCAATTTAATGTGTACTGCAATTTCATAGCGACTAAAACAAAATATAGAAAACACCTGCCAAACACAAAGGCCAACAACGGTAAAAAATAAACATCTGCACTTCTCGTGACGGAATAAAAACTCCCAAAGCTCTCGCTTAATTTGACGTTAATTCGGGACTTTGGATGAATTTCCACTCGGAAAAGAAAGAAAGAACGGTATTTTTTCTTACAAATCACTCTGTACAATGCCCTACCCCAAATACAGTAGAAATCAAAAATGGGCGCATATTCTCTCCTTCCAATGCATAACTTCATGAATGACAATAATAATCTCGTACAGGAAAGCGCATGTAAATTTCCTTATGATTAGCCACAAAATTAACCTACATACTCAAAATGCTGGATAATTTACAGAGGTGTCACATGCTTTGTGCACAATTCAGAGTAAACAACTTCTTGTAAAAAAGGGGAGAAAGATAAATTCTGATATGCTTCGGCTTAAAATTGTGAAAAAGGAAATAAAGACTAGGAGTTTAACGAAGCCAATGAACACTAATAAAGATCCCACGTTTGCAATTTTATGTCGACTTGAACCATTTTCTAAATATTTAGTTTAAGATGTAGATTCTAAAATTCCTTAATGTTCTATTAAAAAACCACTGTCTGAAAATGAACAACATTTTTCTTCCCCTGGTACCATAGTTTGCTCATCTCCACACCGAAATATTCCCCTAGCGCGCTCCTTTTCGCTCACACAACTGTTATAAACGACATTCGTGAAACTCGGAATTTCCGGGAAATGCGCTTAGTGTTTCTGTTCGTGAAATGCGGTCATAAACACGGAAAGCGACCTCTCGCTATTCGTTAACGATAGAAATAACCATAACGAATAGTTTCAAGGGAGGCTGACATCATACAATATTTCCGAAGGCTTCCAGTTCTTCGGTTTAATGGCTTTGGACATGAAACTTTAATGCGTTCCATCCAACCTTTGATTAAACATCCGATATTCAACTTTTTTGTGCCTTGTTTAATGGATTCAGTCGCCATGATTAGCTCTCCATTCGTTTAAATGACTACAAACGGGGAAAAAATGGTAGCGTTGTAATTCCTACAGAACACTGCGTACTCTGGTTCAATCCCCGCGGCGGTGGAGAGGTATTTATGGTGCTTGTTATGGACAAAGTTCAATGTTTCGATGTTCTCTATTTCTATGGATATTTAATATGTTGATGCAACTGGAAGGGTTGAAGCCGCTAGCTTTGCCTTCAGGTACTGCAGAAAAATTACCCGATCTGAAACTCGAGCCCAGTGGGGGCACATCTGCCCCTGATTCACTGTGTTGAGGAGAGAATTCCTGCTCTGGGCTCTGCATAAAGGCGAGGTGATTTGGGAAGGTTACACAACACTACAAATGACCAGAGCCCGGAAGTTAGGCAAAATGTCTTTTCTACCTGGGTGATATATTTAAGATTCAGATAGAAATGAACGTTTCCGTACATTTGGGGTCGGTACGGCCAATTTTTATAATTCCTTTTTTTTTTTTTTTTTTGCCCATTTTGGCTTCTGTTGGCTATTTTAAGGTTTAACCCCCATCCTTTTAACCTGTGTGGATAGTTATGGATTTTTTTCTGTGATTATATGCGCATTTAAAAAACACAAAAGAATTTCAATATATCGATGTGAAAAAAAGTTATAAAAATTAAATGGCATATTCACCTCTCAAAAATATTTATTAAAAATCTTGTTATATGTTTATTTCTTTCGAAGTACTCAAAAAACTCTCCTCAACCCATTCATTAAAGCTTTTTAAATAGCAGAACCTTCAATAGTGGAAGGAACGCACGGTTACCTCGGGCATACAAACAGCAGGAAATAGAGAGGATGAGGGTAGTACAGTAGTTTTGAATAGTCCTGACAAATGATCTTGTATCGATCTGTGCGAGGCAATTATAAACAAATTGTGGTGATGGTAACTTCTCAGCTGCATAAATGTAATAAACAATTGTAAGCGATAAAGACGACAGCGGTACAACAGGACAATAAAAGTTCAGTAAGGAAATAAGGAAATAAGACGTATAAACAGAAAATGAACTCGACCAGAAACCACTGCGCACTTTTGCTCATTCGCCAGGACTATTCAAAACTACTTTACTTTTTCTTGATCAAGATTTCCATGATGTCCTGAAAGGTGAATGTTTTGTTGTAACTGGTACGGATTCTTCCGAAATACCTTGTTTTAAATATGCTCCAATCACTTCAGTGGAAGTGAAACGTTCTTTTTCCATGATAAAAATGTTCTCTCTGACAAGCGGCTGACTATGACAGTTGATCCCTTAAAAATACTTCTTTATTATGTGATAGAGAAGCTATTATCTTAAATACGTATTTTCATTAGTAATGATTACTTTTGTTTTCACTTTTAATAAATGCCTATTTTAATTATATTTCTGCTTATTTTCAGTAATTTAATTGCCTTTCTGCGTGCCTATTTTAACCAAAATAAATGCCTCAACTTCCGGGCTGTACAGATGACAGAAGCTATCCTCTCTCTTGCCTCAGATGTAGGATAAGACAATATACATTTATGGCACTGTACTTGATTTAAAATTACTTTAGCATTAGGAAATTACTTCATATTTAAGACAGTGGAGGGGGGGGGTTCTATGACAACGGGTATCACCATACCGACCCTTGTTCAAACAATCAAATTTCAGTCAATCAGGGTCAATCAACTCCATTTTCCTTTGTCTTTGGTCTTGCAAAAGGCAATTACATAACTAATCGATCTGGGAAAACCAGGAAAAACCGACACTTGCAGAATGGGAGTCCACAGTGTTACCGCCTGAACCACCCGACTCGGTAATGAAATTATAAGGATGAGTAGAAAACGGGGGGAAGCAGAAGAATATGCGGGAAACGGGAGAATCTTGATATGCTCTTAGTAACTTCTGAATGTTTAGTCAATGGAATTTGTATGAATCAAATGAAATTTGGCATAAAGCTTTATGTAATGATTGTGTTCACGGCGTATTCTGAGATTTTCCAGTGTATATTTATACCTGTGATTGTTTTTATGTAAAAGACGTTTTTATGGTTTGGGTCCCAATTTAGTAATGTAGTTGACAAAAACTAGAAACAGCATAAAATCTGTCAAAGTCAGCGTAGCCTCAGAAATTACAATAAAAGAAAAACGCATTAAATTTACATTTCTAGATCAAAGAGGCCGTGTGACACATGACATGTCAACAAAAAAACAGTCCACCTCTGCCAACCGTTAATTAATATAATGAACAGAAAATACACACAAACGAAGCGGCGGTTTGGTTTAATCGAACACATTCATTATTTTTCAAAACGCATCCCTTTAAATGTGAATATTACTGAGCGGCACAACTGAATGTGGTTTGGGTTAAAGCTAAACTGTAAAGTTTAGTAATAACATTTTTTTTTTTCCTCTTTGCACAACGGTTTTTGATTGCTGTACTTTCAATTGACAAATGAAAATTAAGATTATTGAAAACTATAAATACATGAACGGAGGTTTTTACACTCATTCCAAGAAAGATGCGAATGCTATCGATTACAATAACTAAATCATTAAGATATTTACTAAAGTTTATATAATATTATATTTTGCTTATAGTTTACAAAAAATATTTGACAGAGCATCACAAAAAAAAAAAAGCGTGGGAGATAATGAGAAACAGCTAGTTACCAAAAATGTTCAAAGTTTGTATTAGAGATCGAATATAACAATGGATTACAACAGGATGGGGAAAAAAAAAACATTTACATCTAACAAGGGGATTAAATCCACTGGGAAGTGCTTTCAGTAATAAGAGAGTATATTTATGTAATTTTAACTTTTTGTATTTCCAAAGCCGCATCTTGTGCTAAAACCAAACGTTATGTGATTGCTACTTGAAGCATATTTTATTCAATAAACAAGACAGCAATAAAAAAATCGCAAAATGATCTAAATACTAATATTATTTATGGAGATACGCAGTGCATTATCTGATACAGGTGCGCATATACAAGGGCTAGAAAAACAAACAAAAACCTGAGAGTGTTTCTTTTACCAAGGAATATGCCAGACTTGGTGCAGATTTTCAAAGCATTCTTCGCTAAGTTGAATGCACCTTGCCAAACGCGTCTGCCAGTCTTGGAAATCATCTTTTTACGTCTTCTTCAAAACCGCCTCAGCCTTTCTCATGACCGCCTAGGAAGTACCAAAACGCTCCCTCTTAGCTCCTTTTTTAGATAGGGAACAGATAAAAGTAACAAGGGGCTAAGTCTGGGGAGTATGGAGGATGGGGGACACATATGAAGTTCCCTACACACTTCCACTCGCACCATCTTCTGTTCAAGGTCAGTAATCTTGGAACCCACCTCGCCCAAACGCGTCTCATGTTCAAGTGACCATGCAGAATTGAAAATATACTGCCATAGGAAACGTGTAACATGTCTGCAGGTCTGTCAATTGTTATTTGTCGGTCTTCATGAATAATGCCATCAGTTGTGTTAATCATGGTTTCGTTCACTGCTGTTGCTGGAGCACCTGGACTGCCTTGCCACAGCCGTTCGTAAATTCCTTGAACCGTCGAAGTGCTGTGGATTGTGGCAGAACATCATCACCACACGCCTGCTGCAACAATTCGTAAGCTTCCATGTCGGATTTCTGCAGACGAAAGCAAAACCTCAACGGAGCACATTGCTCTTCACGAATCAACTCCATTTTATGCAGGCGACTGGCGAACTGACGTGGTTTGCTCGTCCCCTGTGCGCGAGCGAACTTCTGTTTTTGTCCACCAATCAGGGCTGAATCCGTTTTGCACGCGATAAAAAAAAAAATTAAAAAACCTGACTATATTATTATAAAGCTAATGGTTTTTCTACCGCTTATTAAACAATTGCTTGATGCAGTAAATACTTACTTTTAAAAATTTAAGTTTAACACCTGAGGGAAAAAATTGTATTAATCAAATTAAAATTGCAACAAAGTTTTTTTTTTACATACAATCCCTTTTTTAAATTAAAAATATTAATATTATATACATAGTTTAACACATAGTACTGCAGTATTTTTAAACTATGCGCAACTATTTCTTGAGCATCCAAAGTAAGAGGAAATAACATTTAAACATTACAGTATAACATTTATTGGACAACATCTTTGTAAAACATTCCAAACCCTGCCTCCCTTTGTGGTAAATACTTATAGATAGCAAGAATTCTAATTTTGTTCCCCTAATACCACACAGTAATGCCATAACTTATTTCATTTCAGTAATTAATAAGACGTAATTTGGATTTTATATTCATTTTTAAAGTTATCCAACTTGATAAACAATTCGCTTTAGTTTACGCAGCTCTTGCGTGAAGGACTTTTTTCTGAAAAAGCGAATGCCTTTTAATGATGACCATTTTATTTCATTTGCGCTTTTTATTGGGCACCTTATTCGTCTAGAATCTCTACAACTTTCAAAGGCAACATTGTCTTCAAGAAAAAACAGCCTTAAGCGAGCGCTCCTAAACACTGTGCGCTTCGTGCAGATTGACATTTGCCCATCACCGTAACACTACAATATTAAGGGGGTGCAGATGAACAATGCATTGCGCTCTGTCCGTCCACTTCCACTGGGGCTGACATTCACGCGTCCTACATTATATAAATGATTTTCGCCTTCCATTATACATGATGGCTGTTAGCTCGCAAGAGAGAGAAAAGAAGAGTAAAACAGAAGCAATGTCAGTGGGAATTGATGATGAAAACGAGAGTCAGCTTACGTAATGTTGCGAAATGATGAATGCCCTCGCTATAACTTATGCGATATTTATCCCGTTACAAATTAATTTCAAAGTTGTTTCTCTGAAAGGAAGAAGTATACGATTTAACAAGCTCGCGTGTATATACATAGCGTCATAAGTTAAAATTGCCTGAACAAAGAGCGCTTTGTGCACCAGCTCGTGAATTTCACAGATAACTTGAACAAACAGTTCTGCTGATGGAGTTTCCAAGACTTTGCATTTCGTATCTACAAAATGCCACAGTTTAGAAGGAAAGATATGGATAAAATTTTGAGAGACGCCGTGCGAATTGAAATTACATAAATACGTGGGGCGTTCTGAAACTATTTACTGTTGTGTAACATGGTGGAATGCACATGAGATTTATCCATATACTCCCCACCGACGTGAATGCACGTTGTCATCTTCCTGGTAATTTCATTAAGGCCCCACGAAACCATTGTTTGGGAGTATTTCGCTATCACAGCGGACAGCTTTCTTTGTTTATGTTATCATATAAGGCAAAATCAGATGGAATGAGATCATGAACCCCAGCAATTCCAACTTACTGGTATGGAGCCTCGCATTGTCGTGTTGGAGAAACACTCCTGCTGAGCACTTCCACTTTCACCATTGCTGAATCCTGCGTCTAAGCCGTGTTAGGATGTCGCAGTATACCTCCCCGTTTACCATTGCGGCATGCCTCAAGCGTCCCAAAAGACGCTGAGCACCTGCTTGCCCAAGATGGAGCAGCACGAAATTTCTTCGGCCGACTCCCAGAATGGACTGCACAATCCTCCGCAGTGTGTGGCACTGACATCGTGGCTCATCACCAGTCACTTGTTTCTTCAAAACAAGTCAAAGGTCTTTTTGAAATTCAAATAGTTGTGTGCCTGAGGTATACCTGACATTCCAGTTCATCAAAGGTGATATCTCTATCAGTCATCATGACACAACCTTCAGGGCCGAAAGTGCTAGGGTTGGGTAGGCTGGCGCGGTGTGATGGTGGCTTGTACTTTAAAAAGGTTTCTGACCCAGGCCTGAAATTGGAGCGAACCTTCCGAGGTACTCGAACAACTCGGGGGGGGGGGGGAGTTCTATATGGAAGCATGTTAAAGACCCCATCTGCATTCGCGCAGTCACCACCCTAGATCCTGGCCATCTGGCTCTCTCACTTCAGCTCTTCCTCTCGGAGATGCCCCCATTGGATGTATAGGCACAAACGGCCAGCCGTGAGCAAGGCTTAAGTGCCGAAAGTATTCTCCTCTGCCCCAGAGAGTGATAATAATACTTACAGAGGAAACACCTGTCGTCTTCAATTGGAAAAGTCATGCTCCGATCTTTATATTGGTGTATTTTCAGGAAAATGGTGAACGGTATGCTGGTGAACTATGATCGAAAACCGGGGGTTCCTCTCTAAAGAAGCATTACTATTTCACGAAAACGTCCGTCCCCTTACGGTTATTTGCATAGTCATACACCAAATTATCTGAAATGTAAAATGTTGAAACAGTACGGCATTAGCGCCATCATACATACACCTGTTTACAACTTTAAAAGAATATTTGCGGGATTGGGTATTGGGGGGGGGGGTATTATGGAGGGGTGCAGAGTTGGTTAAAGATCACACAAAAATACTTTTGACAATACGTGTGAACCAGATGTGTAATGAAGCAGAGCGATTTAATCAAAAATAATGTACAAACAATTTCTATTAACACCCTTGTAAAAAGTTAATAACATTCCATTCTGTTATTTAATGGCTTTCCTTGTAAAATCTCATTTTCGTGCAATACATATGCCAACTTATTAGACAAAAAAAAAGCGTTTAGTTTATTCGGGCTAAGTAATTTCCCTGACCTGAACTCGACTGCAAATATTTAAAAAAAAAAAAAAAAAAAAAAAAAAATGTAATCTTAAAATAACGCAGATAATGTCGAAATATTTGTAAAAAAAGTTATGAAATAAAAAGATATAAAAGAAAAAACAACAATTTGTATTCAGAGTATGTCAGAAAGGGTCAAGGATATTAGAAACGCAATAAGGAGGGAGCATGCTTAGGTCATGGCAATATGCTAATTACAGCATATAATTATACTCCGTTATTAGTGTTTGTTTACATTGATAATGTTCATCAAAATTTGCATAAAGATATATTATCTCTCTAAACCCTAAAGCAATGGTTTTCAATTTTTTTTTTTTTTTTTTTTACTAATGCATTGCACACCCTTCATAATGATCCGAGCCGGGCAAACTCCTCTATTAATATAAAAATGTTTTTAACCACGTTAAATTAGCAAAAGGGGGCTGTATTTAGAGTAGCGCTTATAATATTGAAACTACAGAATACACATTTACATTTAAGACCGTAAGAAATAGCTAAGTTAATAATGCAATAGTATATTTCCCTATTTTTAAAAATTGTATTTTTACATCAGATAGTGTATTTTTTTTTTTTTTTTTTTTTTTTTGTGGCAGAATTTCATGCGGGTTGAAGTTACACAGCTAAAGAGTAGTTTCAATATTTTAAGCATCTCTCTAAAACTATAACTTTTCATTATAAGTTATCGAAACCTTCATTTGAAATTATTTTGGATGACACGAAGTCCGTAAGCAAGAAGTTAAACAACATCTTAGATCACTTTCGGTATAAAATATATTTCTGGATTAATTTTTTAAATAAGCATAAGAAGAAAGGCTTCTATTACAAATATGTGAATGAAAAAGGTAATGTGGATCAGGGACGGCTAATCAATAAAAGCCATACCCCCCCCCCCCCCGCTTCAACAAAGAAAATGCCATAATTATTTCAATTTTTCCTTCTCGTGGTCAACTTTTAAAACAAAAAATGCATGAAAAGTAGTGTATAACCGATTAGTTCTTAATTGTATTTTAAGCAATAAGAACACTTTCTCTCTACTGTAGTAGCGGTAGCTTGCGGATCCTCCGTTAGCGAGAGAAGCTCATGGGCCGGCCCGGAAAATTTTATGCTTTGAACTTAAACCTTCATAGGCCAGTGAATTAGAACAGCTGAATTAGAAGAGTTTCATATAAATCAGAAGCTTATAGCAGAAATGTACGATACCGCTGCAGTTATGAGAGAGTGTCGTGGAGGAATGTTAAAAGTGACCCTCGCCCACCCTTCTATGGGGGTCATCAGTCGCCACAGGGAGTTATACTTTCATTCCCTAATATAGGAACTTTTCCTTTAAACATAATTAGAATCCAATTAACACACTTTATTGTGAATTTCCTTTATCTAGGAAACTACTCCCCGTCACTAAAACATGTAAACATTTGAAACAACAGAAATAACATGCCTAATACACAGTGGGATGTTCCAGAAGCAAATTCTAATAATTACTGAAAATTGCCATTAGAGAAAATGATTGGTGATCCCTTTCTGTAACCCCCATGGGGTTCACGAGCGACAGTTTGGGAAACACTGCTCTAAAGGAACAAGTCCTTCAGAGAGGATTCTTCTGAATGACAACAATAGTTTAATCTTCAATGATTACTTCGGTAATCAAAAAGGGAAAGCCTTTCATGGGAAATGGTTCTTGATGCGCCTGCAGTACGCTGTGAATTATATTCAGTAGGAGCAGGTCTGTTGTTGCTATGACAACCATTTCTTTGAATCAGGGCCTCGCCGTCCAGCCTGAGAGCAGCAAGATTATCCGCACCGCTTATCTGACATTCTGATAAGGGCTTTGTCAGGAACTGGTTTCGAGGCATTGAAGAATTCCAAGGATTCTATACTGAAAGGGGTTGGTTTCAGAAGCAGCTCGGTACAAAATCTCGTCCATGGCCGCCTCTGTTGTATGAGCTTGCTGCCCGTCCGTCGTAAATCCTTAAAACTTTATGTCAAAAGGATCTTTAGGGGCCGTGAATGATTTGTATGGCTTACTGCAGCCGCCGCTGTCGTCGGCATTGCAGTGTTGCCAGTTTCCTATTCAACCAGGCTATACGTACTGCAAAACGGAAGATTTTTCTCTTTTTTTCCTAGTTTCTTGTTGCTCCAATCTTCTTATTCCCGTTTCCATATTCAATGCTTTGTTTTCTATTATTTTCGGTTCACTTTCGTGTTTACATGATTTATTGCTATAACTCACTTCTTACCTTTACCCATTTTATGCTTTTCTATTTCGTGTTCATCGGGTCCTTGTTTAGATATTTTTGGAATGTATAAATTTTACTTTTCTCTTTCTTTCGCTTCTTTACCTATTTTCCTTTATATTAATTCATTTCTTAAACAGTTAATCTTCATTACAATCCCTGTCTTTATTTTCTCCGCCCCCTTCCCTTTCCTGTCCAGGTTTTATTTACCTTTGATACCACATACATTCTATAGCTATCCTTGCACCTTATGTTACTTTTGCTCAATTTTAGCACCTTCTATGTAGCAAATATCATAACAATTACATTATTTTAAGTCAAGCACGGCGATTCTATAGTGACACCCACAAACTTTCCTACTACTTTTTGTTGCTGGAGGTGTTGAGAAGGGAGAGCATAAGAGTAGAAAGAAAGGAAGAATAAAACGAAGCTAGTTAGGAACATAAAACAGGAGGGGAGAAGGATAAATTGATGAAACAAAGAAGAAGGAAAGACAAAGGGGGGCCAGTGCTCCATCAATTTGTAATATTAACGAGAGTAAGGGCTCTGCAGGTTTCATTACGGCACACAGTTCTACCTACAAATAACATGCTTTGGAGGGAGCAACACAAATTCTTTATGGGTCCCATTTAACGGGCAATTCACTGCTGCCGCTCATTGTATCCGGGTACCTAGAGGGCGGAGCCTTACACCCTAATCCCTCGCCTCCTCCCCCTATCTTCCGGAGGCGGCTTTCCACTTCCCTGGCCCCCGGACCGGGTAAGTTTCTTAGTTCTCTCATCGCCGCATGGCCCGAAGACCATACTAAAAGTATTGAGAGCATTTTCTTTTAAATTAAGAAAAACAATTTTACTGGAGAGAGAAAAAACTACTGGGTACAGATTCGAGTCAATTCCTTTTCTTACAATGTGTATATCCAGATTATATGCAACAGTTACTGCATGGCATTTCTATAAATTGCTTCTAATGCAATAGCGTGTTTCTTTTTTATAAATGCAGTCCAAATTGTTCACATTTAGCCTTACTGGCAGTATATACTCATAATATGCTTAGAAGAAAGAGAAGAAATACAGTAAAGTTATCTGAAATACGAGCCACTTGAGCTTGCTTACTCAACAAGTGCAGCCGCCGGGAAAAAAAAAAAATGATAAGAATGGCTACCGAAGAATTTTATTTTCCCTGAAATCACAAAATACTATATTTAAAACTGATAAAAAACGAGTACTAACATGTGTTATAAGAGATGTTGAAAATGATGCCCCTTAGTGGCAATGCATTGCCGGTACTAACCTAGAAATACCTGTATTTCATATATCTTTTCTTTCGTAAGAATATGTTCGGAACACGTTTGTCATTGAGAGATATTGTCTCCCGCAACTGTTAATAACGATGAGGAACAGTTTCCCTACCAGAAAAGCAATTGCCAAGATATTCTCTTCCGTCGCCTTTGCTGCAAGAATCGCTTTCACACAAGTATAGTACAATTAGAAGAATAACAAATCAAATAAGGCATCAATGTAACGCAGAATATCAGCATGAAGAACACGGAGATCTATGGCAAAAAAATGATACAAGCAGCAAGAGAAGAAAAATGAAGAATGTTGAAGAACCGACAACTGATAAACACTGTGTTCCCTGTGTTCACTGAGGAGAGGTTTACATACCAGGAGGTTTGTTATGTGTTTGTGATCGAAATAGATCAACAGTTCAGCAAATTAGGGCAAAAGTAATATTTCAAAGTAAAGCAAATGGTTGTTGAAAGGTTAGAACATAGCGTAGCATTGGTTTTAGTAGTTCAATATTAAATGTAAAGGTGCTGGATTCTAGCAATTGTAGATAAGATATGTTAGTTACGAATGAATTATCTGCAAAAGGTTATATCGAGCAATAAAGCAGAAAATAATTTAGGCATATAGGTCTTGATATATTGGTTAAGTAACAAGATGTTATTATGGCATATTCTATTTTATATATCGCACATAAAAACCTGTCGGTCCTGGTGATGTAGTGGTAACGATACATGCCTCCTAAATCCAAAGTCGCGGGTCTGATCCCGACCAGAGTCGATTTCCTTGATTTTCACAATTTTTTTACATTTCGGTTTTCAGGTATACTCTCACTCCTAATGATCCCATTTCCTTGATTTTCAAAAACTATTTCTTTTTTGTTTTGTTTAATTTAAACGGAATATACCGAGTTCTGTTGCGGAAAAAAAAAAATATTGGTGCCGCTAGAGCGAATTTTAAATTTTGCGTTTTAGGTTAAACCTCCAATCCTAATAGTTTGATTTCGCTGATTTTCAAGAATTATTTTTCTTATTCTGTTTTAATGGCCTATGCCACATTACTCTTGAAAAAACAAAACTTGCGGTCACTAGAGTGATTTTTAAGTTTTCACTTTAGATTAACCCCACGTCTAAATGGTCCAATTTTGGTGCTTTTGAACTCATGAAAAGCCCAGTGAGCGTTAACACACCATACACAACAGTTACTGAATGTGACCAGTGCCTGTTTCAGAAGCTCGTGATCTAATAAACCTAAGTCTTCATTGTAGTAGTACTTGTTTATTTTACAAGCGTGTGTTTCTAGAACTTATGAGCGTAAACTGCTAGTTACTAGTGTGGCAGACTGATATTATCAACGTTTTGTTTCACGAAACATTTTGTCTTGTAATATTGCGTACTGTTAACTACTGGAACTAAACCCGTGAATTTACACACTAGTGTACATATTTCAGGTTAGGTATTGATTCTATCAATTAAGCTCGACGCATTTTAATTATACAGCTTATTAAGGGTTATTTATGCAATATATGGTCTCAAATCCACCAACCATTCTCATACTTCTTAAAATACCTATTTTCTCAAAATACCATAGATACGTAGCTACTCACACCATTATTTGTTCATAATATTATGAATGGCGAATATGAATGTAAAATAAAAACACTTACATTTCAGCTTTCTTGATGTTTGGCTAAAACATGTCCCTCGCATATGCGTAATCTCTCTCCGATGTAATAAACCCCAACGCTTTCACAGTTTACGTTATTATTTTCCACGTTTCGGCTTTTGTCTTTTTTTTTTTTTTTTTTTTTTATTTTGTCGGAGAATTGCTCAAATTATGCTCATTAATTAAATGCAGCACCATTACTTTGTTTTAAATACTAGAAATTCCTTTCGGTGTGGTAGACCCAATGCTATTTCTTAACTTCTATATGCGATTTTGTTTACATGCCGCATAAACAAAATCGCATCAACAAACAGTCCATGGAGTAATTAATAACCCCCAAAACCGCCTTCTCGACGCTCGGATGCAGTCGCTACACTACTAATATTGACAAGTGACTAATGACAACATTTTACGATTCTACCATTGCGAAATAAATGTTCGTGAAACAGATTTTATTAGAAGCGTTAGAATTAGGGTTGTTTATGAAACAGGGTCCTACTTATTATTACTAGCTCATATTGTGCATACTTACTCTAAAACTGAAACATTACTAGGTTTTCATCCTTAGCACACACAGGTACACACACTACAATTAACGAGGACTCAAACCCGTAATGGTACGGTTACCAGCCGTTAACTTTAATGAGCTGATCAACAGAAAAGATAAACGTTTTATCCTGCATCATTTGGTAATACAACGAAGCTACGGGCTCACTCCGTAGCGGATTAGATAAAAATAATGGGCCCCTCAGGTAACTGATGCAATAAACATCTTCTGTGATTGGTAGCCCCAGGAAAAAGTCAAGCAATAATGTCGATCGACAGCTGTCACAAACCAATGAGATTCTCTAGTCAGAAATCCCGTCCAACCTAGCGACACAGGGTGGTGTTATGTTACGGACATTTTTTTTAAAGGAGTGGCCAGGTTTTTGTGGCTGGGAAGGGTTGGATGGATTATGATGCAGGTCTGAACGGGCAGATGGGCTCGATATAACAATGGGGTGGGGGCATGAACAGGTAAATAACTGGGCGGGAAATTGATGGGCCGCAGGAGGGTGGGTCATGGAAAAATCGATCGAGAGCTCGTAAAGTTGAAAATGGGCGCAGAGGGCTGTGAACCGGACAAAAAGGACCAAAAAACGAGCATCGCGGTGGGGAGTAGTCCCTTATTTTATCATTATCGTGCCATTCGAATGAAACAGTGAAATAAGTAGCTTTGAAGAGTGGGAATCGTTATGCATGCGTTACTATGGAAACGTAAGTTGATTTTCTACCTCACGCTTAGACTATAAAGCGGCGTGGAAATAAAAGAAACATCGTCACTAGTTTTTCTACCTTGAGTCGGCAAACACCGCCATGTTCTCATTCTACTAGTCAAAACATAAATATTTAAAAGGTTTGAGCACGTGTTTTGTAGTCACAAAGGGTAACACAAGCAACCTAAACTAACCATTTTGGAATAACATTCAAATGCGACTGAAAAACTAAACTTAAAAAGGCATGTGTTTGTGTCACTTTCATTCCATTCCTTTATTTGCCGTAAGTAGATTCGAAAGGTTCTCAACCTCATACATAGATAGAGCTGGCTGTAATAAATAGCAAGGATAGCTCTCAAATATCATCCTTCAGATGGTTATGTAAGGCTATATAATTTTTAATCACACTATTGACCATTCGCACTTGTGGGATGCTCCCGGATATGTGGAAGGACCGACTAAGTTATCGTAAGTATAGCTGCTGGGGGGATGATAGATGATAATTGGGGGCTAATGAGCTCAGAGCAAGTTGCATTATTTCCCAGACATTCACCTTAAGACCCAAAGGAAAACCTCTGAAAAACCCGCAGTCAGGAAACTAACCGGAACTCGGTCTCACCACGTAGAAAGCACGAATGCTCCTAAACCATGGAGGCGATCAATGATAAGAAAACGTTTTTGTCATCTTCTATGCGACAATGGTTATATTATTTAAGAAGCAATCGCCGATGCTGCTGCACGGTCTACGCTGATACAGGAAGGTAGGCTAGCAGGGAAGAGCAGCCATGACATCAGCACCATGAGCTTCCGGGCACGTAGTCAAAGCACGATGGGGCGCTGTAAGCAGCTTAGCCTTAGGAGGGGGGGGGGGGGTTACGGTACGTTACATTGCGGGCTGGGCCCAGTACCCTCACATCCTGCTCACCGAGCCGCACTCTCATTCAGCACCATCCTGCTGGAAATGCATCATCCTCACCACTTTCATTTGTTTATCTTGGCGAACGCTCGTGCTTTCAGTATCCAGCTATACAAAACTTTGAAAAAGGGGAAGGATTTTGTGCTTCAGGAATCGCAACTTATTCAAAATTTGGGTGATAGCATAACAAATACGTAATAATAAGACTGTTTTCAAACAACATCAAAAGTGATTATTGTTTTGCAAAGTTAATTTCACTTTGTCGGCATGGTAATATCCGGAGATTACATTCCACGTTAAGCCTGTTCACAAAAATGTGAATACACTATTATTTTTCCCCTCTTTATCCTTTGTTCTCATTATCGAGAATTATTCAGACGAATATGTAGCTGAGAGTTAACGAACCTCTTCCTCAAAGCTAATGATAGGAATATTCTGACCCTTCCTGCAAAATTCACTGTTCCCTTGAGGTTTCTTCTCTTAACCGAAGAGAAGGTTTTGTTTACATGTTTTGAGCATTTATCAACATCCTAAAGCCTACATCCACGTTGGGAGCTATTATTTCAATGAAAAGAAAACTTCAATATTATAAATACATTATTTTAATTTCATTTCTTAAAAGAAAGGGCGAAGTATATCAAGCCTTAGAAATCTTAAATTTTTACTAAAAACTTTTTTTCAGAGTAGCCGACGATGGATTTCTGTTTGTGAAAGTGGCACTTATTATTGGATTAGCTGGTGGGGAATGTCAGAGATCAAGGACAATGTATGCGATTTTTCCTACCAACTACCAAAACCAAGATTTCAGGTGAGTTTTTTTTGTCACATGTGGCCACGTTGATGGTGTGGATATGTTAGCGATTGTCCGAAAATTTGTTCATCTTCGCCCTGACGGAATTAATCATGGGTTACATGAATCCTGAGTGTGCCGGAAAACCAGTTGGTGTCACGCTTGGGAAAATTTATAAGTATTCTTAAAACTACCCAAACCTGAAGATTACACTGAGGTACTCATCAAACCATCAAGCAACACGGAGGTTGGACACCGAATACTGTAGCTGGTTATATAGAGGGACTATCCCTAGATTGATATCGAGCTACACATGGTATTTGTTTGGTACACGCGGTGTCTTTATGACATCACGTATCTCTGGACAACAGGCATTGATAACGGGCACTGTCAGGGACAATTGTTCACTGAATTCTTCAATCATGAAATTACCGTCAATAATACAGCGAACTAGGACACACAACAAGAGCATCCAGGGATGTGTTGTTGCGTGACAAGGTCCAACTACAGGCATCAAATGAAAATTTAGTACGGTTTGTACTGGGAGGTAACAGCGA
This sequence comes from Metallyticus violacea, assembly GCA_030762175.1. Taxonomy (NCBI): domain Eukaryota; kingdom Metazoa; phylum Arthropoda; class Insecta; order Mantodea; family Metallyticidae; genus Metallyticus; species Metallyticus violacea. The sequence continues at coordinate 19,989,192 of CM060831.1, read as the reverse complement.
ATAGTTGAACATGAGACAAGGGTTTGATGATGTGCGCTTCCTAGTCTCTTCTCACTGAAACTAAATTCTGGCTTAGATTAGCGTGTCCTGATGCCACTTTTTGTTCTGCTCTCGATTCAAGGATTTCTTTTGGCTCAATGGATGAAATTTACACTTAAACCCCATCTTGTGAAAATGTTTCTCCCTCACAGTAATTATTGTTTCCACATTTTGCACGATTGACTTTCAAAGCTGCGAAACAAACTGTGTTATGACGAAGTAGAGGGAAATGTTGCAACCTGATCTAGGACTCCACGTGGAGCTGATATGTAACTGCCAAAAACAAACCCTAGCAAATGAGTAGGCAAGGAATGAAATTTATTGAAAGGAACTGTAACAATACCTCTCTCGTGTTCTCTGATATGATATGACTACTACTTGATTATAAAACACTTGTCGCATATTATTCTATTCACCGCTCCTATAATACTAGAAAATCTACTGTATAGCCCCAGATTATCATTTTGAGATTATCATTTGTTTGCCCATCTGAAACTGCATCCGAAAGATCAACTATATACATCGGTGGCTAAAATCAACAACACGCAGACGGTTTAGTTTGTTCTCTCATAGCCGAAAATTTCTTTAAGGAGCTACAACGGCTTCCGCAAGAGAAAGTTCGCTGCCTAACTCAGGTATTTCCAATCGAAAAATGCGTGACAACAGAAAAATTAATAATAATAATAATAATAATAATAATAATAATAATATCCGTAAAAGAAGGAAACCCTCGTAATGCTTATGTACTTTTTAATGTAATGTCCTGGCTAAAAAACTGAATTGTTTTAACATCAGGAATACAAGCTAGTTTAAGAGAGGCAATGGAAACTGGAACCACTAAGAAACAAACAGTTGAATGAATACGGAATTACGAGCTTAGTGACTATGTCACGTAGCAGGTGGCCGGCGTGCGTCTATTTTACGTAATAACATACTCACCCGCAATACAAGGTTTTTCAAGGAGTGAAGAAGGGAAACGTTGCATTCAAGATGGCACATGACTTTATTTCACCTCAACACAGAGAATTTTAATCTCATTTACAGTACAGTAAGAAAGACCCAGAAGTAAATGGGAACAACATTAAGACAATAGAACGGGACTAGGTTTTTAAAATCTTTAAAGAAAGATAGCGTGCCTCTTTGTAGATTTCAGGATAAATAAAATGCACACTATAATCAGACTGTAATCGATAATCAATCATGTTATTCACAGGGCCAGCTTTGACGAACGCGCCAAAAACTAACAGCTCAGCCAGAAAAGCAGGAATCCACGAGGGCATTCTGTAGATTCTAAGATAAGTGGTCCATTGTTTCGGACATCTTTTCTGTGGGAGCCAATCTCTTCTGTTGACAATAGCCACGGCCCCAGGTACTAACATGCTTCGCTGAGTCAATGAAGCAAAGCGGGTGACGGCCGTGTCCCCCGATTGCTGTGCTCTGGACTGTGAAATGAGAAGTGTAGTGTTAACTATTTTGATAGAGGACCTGCTGAGGAGTGCGCTCTTTCCTATCGTTTTTTATAAATGCGATATTTAGTTCTATGCACTAGAAATAACACGAGAATCTATTGAAAAGTTTGGCAAAAATGCAAGTAAACATTACTTTTTCGTAACGTACTCAACGTACTCATTCCTCAACGTAGCAATTGACACCTATACACTTGGTCCAGCGAGTTTCCAATATTTTCATCCCATAGGAAAAAGAGGATCTATCAAACTGTGCAAAATACTCATTGACAACAACGACGATCACTTCCTCATTTTATGGCAAATTTTCAAGTTTGGGATGAGGAAGAAGTCATTTGGAGCAAAATCCGTGGAATAGGATGATGAGGAGTCAACTCGAAGCCCACCCAATTCATGCACTTTGGCCATTGTGACTGCTGTTGTATGGGCTGGAGCATTGTTCTGGTGAAAGGACAATTTTGTACACAAATCTTGATCGTTTTGCATTCAATGCATGTCTTAAACGACCCAACAATAAAGCATAAGCATAATAGTTCCCAGTTATGCTCTTGCCTTTTTCCAAATAATTTATCTGGTAAACGCTTTTAGGTAGATAACGTTACGCCATCAACGGTGCAATAGCTGAGGCGGTTAGAGCAGCATGCTACAAGATAGTGGATTCGAATTCTACCATTCCCATATATTTATTTTTATTTGTATTTTTTTTCTTCCCTGCCGAATTTAAAGGAGATTTACCACGATTACAATTGTTTACTAAATTAGTTGCTAATTTGAATAGGAGTAGTTTGCCACAATTACAATGATTTAATTGCTAAACCACTGGGTCCGTTGGTTTCTAGGATTAGCCCGAGGTTGGCCAACACATTAGGTTAGTATGTGTATATATGAATTAGTTGCGAATTGAACGTTTCCCACCGTTACAATATTTCAGCCACCTAATAATGCTCTCATTACAGTGATTTACCCGTCCCTATCCATTTATGTTCACGAAAAGGAGGTGAGCGTAAGTTTAGTCCGTTCTCTCCGCAGTGGCTCGGGTTTAGCTAGCCGCTCGGGCCTAGCAGCAAGAATTACACCAGCAGCACGATTCTTTCAGCTCTGCGTGTAACGTCAAGTTTTGATTGCTGTCTTTTTTTCCGGAGTGTAATGGTGGACCCAAGTTTTACCCACAGTCACGAATCGACACAAGAAGTTCTGCACAGCCAGACACTGTGTTCAAATGTTCTTCCACTGGTTTTTGGTAAACAGCCAGCTATCCCGGCACATTTTTCACGTGCACACATCTTTCTCATTTCTAATTTTTCGTACAAGATATTGTGCACTCGGTCAGTTGAGATGCCTACACACTCAGCTATCTCGCGCAATTTTATTCAGCGGTCTAGCAGTATGGTATGACTTTTTTCAATGATGGCGACCTCAATTGGGCTGCAGGGGCGCGCTTCATCTTCAGTGCTTCTTCGACCACGTTATAACTCATTCACACATAAATAAACTGTCTTCAATGACGATGTAGAGTCCGCATGAACTTCAACTCTTCATTGAAATGTTTTGCAGTCCAAACTTTAAATGGGAATGTTTAATAACAGCACGAAACTCGTGTCTTTCCATGTCATTTGAGAGACTGATCATTTCAGACAGCTGTCAGCAAATTACTGTACATAACATCTGACTGAAAATGTGTGCAAAATCATTGTAAGATTCACTTTTACCGTCAGTGGTGCTGCTTAACAAAATTGCACGCCATTTCATGAAAATTTACCAGACTTATCAAATAACCCTCGTATATAAGACCGGAATATCTTTAAACTACTATAAAGCATGGCAGGAGCAGTAGAAGCACGAAAAAAATATGAAGCAATAATTTATGATATCCTGCACAAATCTTCCACATTTAGCCTGCGATATAACCGGTGAACAAAGATACGTGTCACATACGATAAAAAGCGTGATAGAGGTAGGATAAAGACAGACATGTTCTAATATTACATTATATTGGATATTAGCAATTCCCGATTTAAATGCCTCACAGAGAAAGATTTAAGGCTAATGGAAATAAGATACGAGGATTTTGAGTTCGGCGAAGTGCTGCACTAGAGAAAATAGAACGAGAAGGAGAAATTGGATATGTAATCGATAGGAGAGCGCTGCAAAAGATAGTAAATTGAGAGAACGTGTTTTGGGTATAAGTACAAAAAGAATAAATAAAAAGCATCTAGGTAAACAAACCATTAGGAAAAAGAAACATTGATAGCAATGACGTGGAGAAGGTGGAGCAAACATTTTTAACTATATCATTGGTTGAAGCGTAATTAGCCATAGCTTAATGTGGCTACATTTAGTTTATATATATAGTTATATTTATATAAAGTTATATATAATATATATTAAACACTTGAATAGTGTACTTTGTACAATGGCAGGGCATATATTGTATATTAAGTTATTATTAAAAACGAAATATGTTCTAATGTTTTATATATATTGCTGTACTCATATTGTGTTAGTTTATCTAGGCTACTGATTCTCAACCTGTTTACATTCGCGGCACCCTTGGGAATGAGACTGGAAATGTGGGGCACCCCTTTAATTTTTTTAAAATTTTAACATTTACTATGATATATATACATACATAATGTGTTTAAAATGTTCAAACAAAACCTCCATAACAAACATTAGAACATAGTTCGTTTTTAATAATAACTTAATATACAATACATGCCCTGCCATTGGACAAAGTACACTATTCAAGTGTTTAATATACACCGACTATGAATTGAAACAAATATATTTTCAAAAGTAGAGGACTACAATGCAAATTTAAAACATTAAAGCAATTTTGGTATGTTTGTAATTGATGCTTGGTTTGCTACCAGGCCTAGAAGTTGACAACGAATTTGATTGTCTTTGTTACGGTATTACTGTTTCATTGTTGCGCGTTTTCAACGTACTGAAGATTAGATATTCTTTGTATTATAGTTTTGATATGCCAGTGTGATCTGGTTTTGGGTGTTATAATATTTCTGTTCTTGATTTTCGTGTAGGATATTATATTTCTCAAAAAAGGAAAATTTACATAAAATAAAACTGTTGTTGTTTCTTCTTATTAATCCATGGGTTGAACACCCGAGACGAAACTTAATCCAATTAATGATTCGTTTTCTTCTTCTTTAATTTCACCAGTACCAGTAATTGACACACTGTAATTTAATGTATATGTTTTAAATAGTGCCTAATATACATTTGTTTATTTGCAAAATATCTCGCGGCACGGCACACCGGTTGGGAATTCCTGATCTTGCTGTCTTGACGTCTCTTGAAGCTGAGGTTCAATTTATTTCTATCTTAATTTATCTAAACTTTGCTTGTCTCTTATTGGTTACTCTATAAAAATCATTATTGTTATTCTTATATCTTTATTTTGTTTATTTCTATTTTTATGTTCACATTAGCTTTCTCAATTTATTCTTGGCTCCTTTCATAATTTAAATTTTGTATGTTACATATTATTTTAGATACTTACGTTCGCCTATCTTAGTTTATCTAAACTGTGTTTGTCGTTTTTGGTTCCTCTTAAGAATGGACCTAGTTTATTTAATTTATTTACATTTCCAAGTTCAAATTTGTCTATGTTAGTTCATTTATTTATTTATTTACCCTGGCAAGAGTTCAGGCCATGGGGCCTTCTCTTCCACTCTACCAGGCGAAGAACCAGCAAAAATACAGAGTACAATATACATAGTTATATAAGACATAAAAAGACAAATCAAGAAGTAAATCTTTTATTATTATATGAAAATATAATAATAAATGTGACGTAATTTATTAAAACTAAAAGACCAATAATAACAATAATAATAATAATAATAATAAATTGTACATCCCAAAAAATCTCAAACATGAGTTTCCAGACAGCATTCCTTATTTTTTCAATCAAGTTGCTTCCCTATAATTTATCTAACGAGTATGGGAGTATGGTTATAGCCCCATCCTTTAAGAAAAAGTTGTCGAAAATTGCTGAGAATCGAACCTCGCACTTCTAGATCAGCAGGTAAATAATAAAAGAATATATATATATATATATATATATATATATATATAAAACCTAAAAGAAGTCCTCCCCCCTAAAAATGCACGAATTACATAATATAAAATAATGCTGAAAATAAAACGAAAAAAATCCAAAATAGGACAATGGCAATATTACAATACTATCAAAAGATAAACAGCACAAGGTTAAAAATGATGGAATAATAATAATAATAATAATAATAATAATAATAATAATAATAATAATAATAATAATAATAATAATAATAGAAACACTAACGCTCGAATGCTAGAGAGAAATGATTATCCACATAGGAAAAGATGAGAATTAGAGCGGTGATAATTTCACAAAGGAATGAAAATGGCGTGGACATTACAGTACGGAAGGAGGAATTAAAGAAATTAACATAAAATAAGCAACAAGAGGAAAAAAAAATACAAAAGAAGAGAAACATTAAAAAAGAACGAAGGAGAAAAGAAAGAGAAAGGGTAGGGAACACAGAGCCCGGATGACAAGCGCTGCGATGTCTTTCAGAGGCTTTTCAGTTGGACATGAGGCTCTGACAAAAGCTCTAATGATATTCAGATGTTGTGAAGGCAGGCAGTGGAAAATGTTATTGGATGTGGCGGTACGCTCCAGCGAATCAGAAAGACCAACAGAGACACCTGCGTTGGAACAGCATTTTTTGTCTCATTGCGCCGCGCTCTTCTCCGGCTACGATGCCTTATGGAAATTTCCATGGGATTGAGTTTCAGCGTTACATCTACTTGTTTTGAGGCGGGTAGGCACGTACGTCACTGTGTTTAATATCTAACGGGCCGATTGATGTCTCGCACATCTCCACCAGCGACTATTCGCAAGGAGCCCTTACTCGATTGCGTACATAACTGAGCGCTCTGTATTACTATCGACCAGACAAATATTAGGTAAATTACTAAGAATTTTTATCTGTACTGTAACTTTTCTTAGAGGAAAATTTAAATGAAAATATTGTAGTAGCAGTCCTTACCTCCACAAATCCTGCCTACATAGTGATGCTTTCCTTTCCCTTTTTACGCTGTTCCCCCCCCCCCAAAAAAAATCTTAAGCTTTACTAGTTCGGAAAGCCCAACTCAAGTGTTTATAAGCAAAGGTATTGCAAGATCAAAAGGTTATAGTGTCATCCAGATATTCCCATAATAAACGCACTTTTTAAATTGGGCAGTTTATTACGTTGCCAGACCTGAAACTTAGCAGACTATCATCTGTGTGCATTGCATTTAACGATTGTCAATTGTGTATATTGTTATCAACCAAAGTGGAGCGATACACGAAGGACCAATGCGTCCAGATTCTGAAAGTGCATTGTAAGTACCGTGAATGTGGTGCAGAGACCGTCCGAAGACTTCGTGTGTTGCCCCTAACATGTCAACACTGTAGAGACTGGTGGAAATTTGAAGATACAGACAGGATCGACAGAGAACATCAAATCACCTGGACGTTCTCGTCGATCGGTAATGTTACCTTCGTCAGGCGAACCCAATGAAGTGGATTCGCCTCCGTTTTCAACAATTAACCATTCCGAGAAGCAGTTTGTAGCAACTTTTAATAAAAGATTTACATATGCATCGTTTAAAGATCGAACTAACCAGAGCTGAATCCAACGGGCAATTTTCACCTTTCTCGCAAAGGCAATCAAAATTGGCCAAAGAGGACAAATAATCTGACACCATGTGATCATATTTTGGGGAATACGTAAAATGTTTTTATGTCAACAATCCACGAGCCGTCCCTCAACTCAAAGTAGAAATTAAGACGTGTCTTGAGTTAATTCAGCCGGAACTTTTCTCTAAAGTTGTTGGAAATTTTGGCAATAGAGTGAAAGTGTGCCCTGGAGGACATTTACCCGATGTTTTGTTTCATGTTTAATGGCAGTGTTTGTGCTTCATATTGACTTAATAATATTAGCACTTTTCCAATAAAGCACGTGTTTTGTTAAATTAAAATTGTGTTCATTATGGAACACCCCATTAGCTGAAATGCTGAAGACAGTTCTACATCCCGCATATCATTAAACAAGAGAACTGGAGACTACCTCAAAGCGCTCATGCCACAGTTCAGAGACCTAACAAAGTAGCTGTCCTGCAGAGGAATATTTTACAACTAAGACTCTAAAAGACCTTAAAATGACACTTTGCATCTCTCATAGACAGACTAGAGCCAGCACATTCTCCAAGAGTTCTGTGTAAACACCCAGATCTACAACCACAATGTTCTGAAATCAGTTTTCAAGTTTGTCAAGGGCAGTGAATGTATCTTACTATGGGATTCAGCACAGTTATTAAAAAAATACTTTAGGCTTCATCTCTAAAAAAATGTCTATTGTTGCCATATTGACAACAACACAAAGCAAGAATTTCAGAACAGAGTGTACACCAAGACCTACTGAAGTTTGGATACACTAAACAGAACCTTATCTGTTATGAATATCGTGCATATTTCAGGCTGTGCTCAGTATGGGGCGGAAACTTTGTAAGAGACATTAGTTACATAACAATTACAATATTTCTAGGATACCTGTGTCCAAAAACTTACTATAGTAAAATACCTTTTAACATTTAATGCTAATTGTGGTTGCTTTTCACTATTGAATACGTCAACAAAATTTTACGTTACTCAAGTAAGCTCCTCACAACTTTTGAAATAAGTAAAAGAACAGCTTTCTTGGAAGAAACATAAAATAACAACGTCCTGCATGCTTGTTATGACGTATGTGAATATTTTAAAGCAGCAAAGAGCTATATGCTGAGTATTGCTAGTTAACAAGACTGAAATGCACATAACTACATAATGCAAGAACCATCTTTGTTCCGGAGCTACACACGATATATCGATCTCAACCATCAACATTTGTCCAGTTCATGTAAAAGAAAAACTTTGCATGTGCTTGTGGGGCACAGTAAGGTTAATTCATAAGTTGTGTTCAACGTTTTCTAGAAAACCCTGTTAACACAAATATGAGCACTTCTTTCCTATTTGTATTTCTAGTGATCCTTTTCTTATATTTATAGTACAGCTAACTACAATATCCCTTACTAAGAGATGGAACACGCTCTCAAGGGACGCGAGGGTTTGACAGAAATGTAATAGTTAAAATAAATGCCAACAATTCTTGTTATTTACATTTTTAAAATATTTAATTGTATTAGCTTCTGCAATTTTACCATTTTAATTTTGTTATATCTTCTTGATTCCTGTGATAAGTTCATTTTAATTTTATGCTTATTATATTGTTTCTGTATTATTTAATTTAACTATGGCTATAACTTTTACTTTCGTTTGGCACTTTGATACTTAGAAACCGATTATATGCTTTGAACTAGTAGAGTGGATATTAAATAAATCATTATATGCAGTTTAAAATATAATTATTACGCTTGATAATGTTTGTACTTGGCGAGTTCCCTAATCCCGAAACTTATTGTGTGTGAGTCCCGAACCAGAAGCCCCTCGCTGGGATGGGAACGCCGCAGCGGAAGTTTGCATTGTGTAAATCTAAAAGATAAATACACTGATAAAATGTTATTGATTCTTTTAAAATTGTTCTGAGTGAAACTTTCGTTTGTAGTTTCGGTTTGTTGATTTAGTCCAGTGCTGTAGTTCTGTTGGTCGGTGTAGTGATTTTATTTCTGTGCTCAGCATGGATACAAGGGAGAGAGGTCAGCCTCGTAATCATCCATATAATTTGTATTATTTAAGTGGAAATTTTACTCCTAAAACCCAAAGGAAAAAAAAAAAAAAAAAAAAAAAAACTAATTACGAGGGAGTTAAAAGAAACTCGGGTCTACTGTTTTGGTTGCAAAATTGGTGATCAAAACAAAAAGTGGGTCCCAAAACATTGTTGCATTACTCGCACTTTGAGAATGTGGATATAAATGGAAATTAAGGTCCTTACCATTCGCCGTACCTTTGCTTTCGCGGGAATAACAAAATGAATGACTGCTGTTTCTGTATGGTAAAAGTATGAGGTTTCACTAGAATGTTATTTATATATTAGCTTCCATAGGACTGAGCCATTTCTGTATGAAGACATAGAGGCACCAGTAATAATCTAGGATCGAAATGGTGGAGTTGTTCACAAGCTAACCCATGACGAGCAAGCAGAGATGTACACCCGCTGCTGTTTTGTTTTCCCTTAAAGTGTTTGGTACCCATACATTTATGAGCCTTGCCTGCTGGTCACAATTCATCACATCAGCTAATTCTCGGGTTGACTGAGAGTCAAAGAGTTCAGAAAGTCTTCATCAAAGCCCGCTGGTTTTCCTGAACATGTCAAAGCGGTGCTTTGTGAAAAGACAGCACCATATTCTTATCCTGTTTTCTCCAATGGCATTCTCCCCGTATTACACAAATACCTCGCTGCCTTTGTTGGTCCATTAAACTCAAAAAGGAGAATGTGTTGAAAGTATTCGCTTTTTTCCATTTGACTTATCTTCCTTAGCTCGCAAATATCTCAAACTATCTTCAAATTCGCAAAATTCAAGGCATAATTTACAAGCACAATGATTTAAATAAAGAATGACAGATGACAAACGGTAAACAATGAACAAGCAACGCAGTGTTGCGATGAACACGAGTTTCAACCTAATATTACTGATAGGTACTAACAATAAAACCTAAAGATAAATCGATTATTTAGTAATCTTAATTTTTTCAACAGTAATAACAGCAAAACGTGAATGATAAAAATGTTAAAAGCCGTATTTACAAGAATCCAATTCGCACCTTTTTGTCCAAATCTAATATTCAAAATCGTGGTGCGCAATAGATTCGAGTGTAAATCCATTCCATAGTTCGCCTGTAACTTCATTCAAATTTATCGTTTATTACGTCATAATGCATTGCTGTAATTCTCGACTTCGTTAAATTTATTGTTGTCATATTATTACGCGTTTCAATAATAGGCAGTAACGAAGTGGACGGTAAACAGAGAAGAAGATATTAAGATGCTACTTTCAATCATAAAGTAATTCCTTGTGTTGTAAAAATGTTAACAGAAAGGCAGGAAGAGAGTTCAATGTAGCTGAGAGCAATGTTCACTTATGGCGGTAACAGAAATTGACATTATTCGCAACTAAAACTAGTAGGAAGAAATTCACTGATCCTCGCAAAGGAAGACATGCTGACATTGAAGAAAAAATTGTGGAATTCGTACATGAAAGGGGGAAGAATGGGCAACCTGTGACTAGTGACACCATAAGAAATAACTTTCTACGCCAACTGTCCTCACAATACACGAGTGATGGATTTTGTCCTACGTGCTTCAAGATGTAACAATAGTTCACTTATAAATTCCATGTTCTGATTGTTTTATGAAGCGGATGGACTTATCTCTCTCTCAAAATATTTTTTTATGATTTTAAGCTTCAAATTTGCGGTGCGCATTACACTCAATTGCGCATTAGATTAGGGTAAACTTGGTAATTAACGTGGTGTCTATTCGAACGTCACACTGTAACCTTTCTTATGAACCTGTTTGTCCCTTCTCTGAAATTCAAAGAATTGTGTGAATTCATTATTGATTCCATTACTCCACCAATTCTTTTCCTTCTGCTGATTTTTGCGCTGCATGGGCTTTTATTTAAAACGAAAGTTTTAACAATACATAAGTTCACTTGGAGTAGTCTTGAATATTTTTGGCCAACACTGTACAACGGTTCTTTACTTATATAGCAAGTAAGGGTACTTAATGTTAGACTTTTCCACAAGGAGCGTGCAGTAAGATATAAAGCCATGATACAAAGCAAAAGAAAACTATTTTTAAGGGTGATATCCATACGGAATTTTCTGTCTACATGTGATTCCAATGCTTAGGTAATTCGAATTTCTTAATTTGCAGTTCATTTACTGCCATATTTAAACGCTTTGCTGTAAACAAATGTCTAGCCTGTCTTTATACTAAAAGGCTGTTTATACTTTATATTTACACTTTTCTCTTATAAGGTACACATTCTTAGAAATTTTGAAAATGCTTGAAAGTTTGGATCATGCACCCTAATAAATCTTGCAACTTTCTCTCTTTACAGACGAACAAAAGAACTCAAACAAAATGAACAGCGCGGTATTTGTTCGGTATTGCTGTCCGAACAGAACGAACAAATACTCGCCTGTTCACTAAAAGCCCCTTTTTCGTCTGCTATGGAAAACTCTTTATAATAATACGGCCATATCCCTTCTTTATTGCAATGCCTCGGGTGGACTCCACCCTTCAAAACACGAACTCCAACCGCTGGCTTTCATCTCAAGCGTGGAAGTGCTTTACCCCTGGGCAAAGCATGCAGCGGCGGAATACACCCTCTTACTGCAGGGGTTGCAGTTCCAATTTCAGTGGTGGACAGCATCACCCGGCCTTGTCAGAATTCCAATAATGTATCGCTTCTGCCATTTCAAATCTTTCATCGAAATCCTTCCCCAGATGTCCGAAACACTTTGGATATATTTCACATACACGTTATGTGAGTCCTATATTTTCAACGCCCGCCAATTTTGCGATACCTTGCAGTTTATAAGAACAGAACTGTGGCTAAATAGGCATAAAAGAGCGGGAAAAAGTCCGTCGTGCAAAGAGCTGCGTAAATTAAGCGAATTCCTCACTAAGTCGATAACTTTAGAATTATTATTATTATTATTATTATTATTATTATTATTAAACCACACGAATTAATGGTATACTATTAATTAAATAAAATATATGACCAATGATAGACAAACTACACTGTGTGGGCGTTATTAAACATTTTTAAATGTAACCATGTTTATGAAATGAGCTCTTGATATCATCTTCACATTCACTAAATTAGAGGAAAATAACAAAGTTTCGAGTTATCTTGTGAAAAAGACGTACATATGTTTCAATAAAACAAAAACATGTTACTATTTAAAAATAATTGCAATGTACTAATCAAATACACACAATCAATAATAAACAATCGAAATTTTCATCGATTTTCATTGACTTTTGAAATTTAATTTAAATGTTATTGTAGTAAAAGCATGTAACGCAAACGTTTTCTGGAGGTTATAACACGTCCTCTTAGATACAAATATAATTATCAAACATAGATTAGATTAATATTTCACTGCTGTTATCTTTATGAAAATGCTTTTGTTAAATATAAAATTAGCATTGACTTTTACCCAGTCTTCTTGCGTCCAATTCATGTGTGCTAAAGCCCACTCCAGACGCTTTTGTTTCTGCTTTTGGTTGAGATAAGGCTTCTTCTTGGGGTCCTCGCTCATAAACATTTTCGCAAAGTTTTTGTCTGATTATTCGGTCAGAGAATTGTAGGCCAGGAGTTCTCAAGATGGAATTTATATCTTTTGCCGTATGTCGGCGACCTTGAAGAGAAAGGCGGCAGATTCTGAGGCATTCTTGAGCACTTAGTTTTGGTTTTCTGCCACTTCTTGGAAACGTTCTTGTGCTCCCAGTTACTTTGAACCGCTTGCAAACTTTCCAAACACCTTTTTGTAGCGCAACCGTACAAGCGTTTTGCTATTTCTTCATAGGAATAGCTTTCTTCACGAAGTCACTTGGTGACCAATCAGCGCGTTTTGTTTAGGAGTTATTATTTTACATTGCTGGTTCACTTTTCAACTCACTCCGAAAGATGTTCACTGCACAAAAGTTAATTGCCAACTGATATACAACAATGATGATCACACATGACTTAGGTACTGAGGCAATACAACAAACACAAAAGCTCTGTTGGTTGAACATACAATAATTACACAGCACTTATGTTGCTGCTGCACTAAGATGGAATTATTGAATTTACTGAATTATTTTAATTAAATATATATGTAAAACATATTCTTAAACCGCTGCGGGTGGCTGAGGTCGTTACGGCCTGGACTCGTGAAGAACGACCCACCAGGATCGTTCTCCCTGACTGAGGCTTTTTTTCTCATTCCTCATATATGGCAAATGCCGGGGAGATACCCTAAACTTAGGCCTGGAACGTTACCTTCCTTAAAAATACTCCTTTCTCTATTTATCATTTCAACTCATGTCTCAACAATGTCACCGCTTGTTGCGCCTTAGTAGTAAAAACGGGAGTAAACTCTATTATAATAAACGTTTCTTAAAGTTAATAAATATGCTATAGTAACATTATAGATAAAATAAATACGCCATCTGTTGATTTCGCCCAACACAATCTTTGTATTAATATTTCAACGGATAAAACTTTTACAAAAAGTGACTAGAATTAATGCAACTACCGTATCTAAACTGCTTTTGTTGTGCTTTCTGCTATGGACAATATGACACCTAAGAACCAAATGTAAAAGTATTAACAGCAGTTTCAGCCGAGTGTTGCCAGACATAAATTTGATACGCTTTAGTGCAGAAAAGTGCACTGTGCTTGAAATGTACCAGTTAGGTTAATGTCACATCGCTGTTAAAACAATTGCAGAAGCTCAAAGAAGGGCGCAGTGATCCGGGTATCGCTGATATCCAACTATCTAAGGAGAACTTGAGCGGGTGGTCCAGCAAAAATCACGCGAAAAAGCGCGTAGGGGCACAGGTCTCAAGCTATCGCGGTTTAACATGGCCACACGATAAAATGTTTGTCTGTCAACCGTACATCGGAGGCACCGTTCACAGTGTCCCATAAAACATGGGGTAAAGTACTCTGAGCGGCGATTCTCGACATCAACTAAGCTGGCGAGAGTGGCGGTCCGGGATGCCGAAAGAGTTTCAGATATTGCAAACAGGAACTGTATTCGCGAACGTCACTGTAATGAGGTAACGTTTCCAGGTGCGTGTTTGGAGGCGCCAATGGCCCCGTGGCACATTTACGAGAAACTTTTGCAATTCAAATTCATCACTTTGTCACTATGAGTATTTCTAAGCCTAAGACATCAAAAAACGTAGACATAGCAAACGGTAATTTGCCGAGAAAGGGCGTCAAAAGGGCATCGGTCATTTTATCACATGCAAAAGTGATCTACTATTTTAACGTACGTAAAAAGACGACGGTTATAAACGTTTTACATGGGAGTAACAAATGCCGCGTCTGCCTCTCCCCCTCGTCTGAGTGTACCTACCGAAGAGGTACTTTAATGGACGATGACGGCAGTGCACATGTGTCCCAACTACTTGTTTTTATTGGCAGGGCAGAGCGGTAACGTACACCTGGCGGCATAGCTCCATCATCTTCATGAGAACCCCAACATAGCAACGATCCGAGCCAGTGGCGAGCCTACAAAAGCCTCCTTTCGTAACACATCCAATATCATCATACGGCCTAACACATTTTACTGTTGCACTCTATATTGTTTTAATTGCCATCGATAGTTCAAAGATATCTATTTAATTCTTTGTGCGAGCACATTTCATTGGAGCGTCATGGGTGGTCGAGGCCGTTAAGGCGCGGACTTGTGAGCGGGAGGTCTGAGGTTCGATTCCCACCAGAACTGTCCTCTCTGACAATCAGGTTTTTCCCAATCCTCATAAATAGCAAATGCCGGGGAAGTACCCTAAACTTAGGCCAGGGACGTTTCCTTCCTCAAAAAGAAGAAGAAGAAGAAAAAAAAATCCTTTTCCAGTTTATCATTTCACCTCAAGCATCACCAGTGTCCACCGCCCGTGATGAATCAGTATTAAAAACCCGCGTTAAACACTATTAAAAAAAACATTCCATAGGTATAGATTTGAAACATATAAAAAAAGTCAGAGAGTGGGTAAACACTAAATTCTTAATTTTGAGTGACAAAAAAGACCGACTGTTGAAAGCATCACAAATTTGCCAATGCGTATTAGAGCACTTGCAAATACCAAAGGATGTATAAAAATTGACTGTCCTTATTTCATTTTAATACTGTATATGTCAAAACTCCAATACTTACGAACGTATTCGTCGGGCAGGAATATTCCAGTGTTTTACGAATCTCGTAAAATTAAAAGCATTGGCACAGGCTTTTAGTTCGTTATAGCTCGACGACAAAATGGCAATACACACCAGGAACGTACAGAATGCGACATAGTAACACCAATACTTATTATTAGGGCAGGGATTTTGCATTATACAATATTTCGGTTCAGAATGTTATAAACATAAAGTACAGAACCTTCATTTGGACTTTTGGCCGCCTTAACAGGAATTTGCCTGTCCTATTTTTAACCGGTTCTATTTCACATCCGTTTCGCGGTGTGCTAAGGCGAATTTTTGTGTTATAAGGAGTTGAAAGTTGTGAAACCACGCGTTTCAGGCTGTTAGTACTGTTAAAATGCCAAAAAGTTCGCATACCTTAGCACATAGAATCTTTATGTAAGATTGCTGTATGACAACAAACTCTTGTAGAGAAATGAGGTGGCGATTTATAGACAGATTTCCTACTGTTTGTGCGCCTCAAAGAGAAACGATTGATAATCTTGTGAATAGATTTAGGGAAACGGAATCTGTTCTTAATAAGAAACCGACAGTAAAACGCCGCGTTCTTACACAGGAAAAAGGCGATGACTTCGGAGAAAAGTTAAAACGAAGTCCAAAGAAATCTGTGAGAAAGCTTGCAGAGAATTTCGCAAACTCCGGCATGGAATGCCACTAAACCTTTAACATTAAAGCCCTTTATGAAAACTGTATTTCAGAAATTGGAATTGCGCGATAATGTGAATAAAGTTAGTTCCTGGTGTTGGGTAATGTAAATGTTCGCTCTATTGACCCCCCCCCCCCCTCCCTTTTAACGGATGAAAGATGATTTTATTTACATGGCTATGTAGCGACACAAAACAATAGATACTCGAGTGCATAAAAACCCGATCTTTTACATAAAATACCATTATATGACCAAAAAATTATGTTTGATGTGCTGTAGAGATCTATGCGGTTGAATTTAAGGGAATATGAATATACAACTGCACTGGTTAACAGCCTGCTTGCAGGTGCCAAGCAAATCCCCGTTGAGCCGGCCACGTGTCCAAACGAGGGCTCTGTAGACCTTTATACGGTTGTATTTTGATATTTCTAAAGGCATATTTGCTTTACTTTGTACTAGTAGAATATAACACACGCTTTTACAACGAAAGACTTTAAAAAGAAAAACAATTTTAACAGCACCATTAAAGTAACAAACTATATGGTGAAGTTTAAGATGTAAATTATTTTTGTTGACAAACAGAATGAGAAAAAAACATTTAAATTTTTAAAATTCTTACACTTCTGATTTTATATGAAACGAATAACCAAATACTGGAATAAATATATGGACATTTTTAAACGTATATCTTTTGATAGACTTTTCTATTCTTCCGCGGTAAGATTTAAGTCTGTGAGCAAATCTGAGCTGAAGGCTAGATATTGACGAGTGTATATTTCTACACAACTGAAATCAGTCAGCAATGTAATTACGTTCTCTTCGCGTCCCGTTCACCGGATTACCTAAAAAACTGACAATCCGAGACTACAGCACTTGACCAAAACTGCTTAGTTAGGGCACTCTGGCTCCTAATCCGCCCATAACTTGCTGTTCGTGAGCCTCTTACTCGCATAGAGTATACGGGGCTGTTATAGAATTCCAAATGGGCTCTATTCCATATTTTATGAAGCAATTGCTTTGTTTTGTGCCCACGACAATGGACCTACGTCAGAGTTCATTGTGCGGTGCGCACTTAAAAATAAGCAAGGAGAGGACGAACAATGCACTGGAGGTGTTCGAGATATATCGACCCAGAAACCGAGCGAGGTAGGGCTCGGCGCCTCGTCATCTTGAGGACGACGTAATGGCGTTCCTCTGCTGTGTAATTACTCCGGGAAATGACTCCTTTGTGCAGTTATTTCTTTTGTGGGTGTCCTACCTTTTATTGATTTCACCTCCACGTTTATAACTGCACCATTTTCGAGAAGTGCCCTTTTTGAATACGTGACCTTTACTTAGGATGCTTCTTGCTGAGCAGAAGAGAGTGAAATTCCGCTCTTTATACCACAGAGACGTGAAAGTTAACCATCATTGATGAAACACGCACACAGACTAAACAAAGTTGGCTGGGTTCTGATCAATCTTGAATTCACTAGATAGACCAATCATTTAACACAACAATGTCTTTGAATAATAAGTTAAAGTGGAGGGATTTTTCATGACAGCGAAACGTTTGACTGTTACAGAGAACATTTCAAACTTATCGTTAAAGAGTGTATAAAAATGTTAATTTATTAATGTTACTATATATAAAACTAAAATAACAATAACTAGATAAGCAGAAAAAGGTAAAACACTAAGAAAGACACAGATTTAGTATCGCAATATTTCGAACAGCTCGTGTTTTTAGGCAAGTTCTCGAAATTTCCTAGAGATGGTAGTGGTAGATGCAAGTTTGTTATGGTAACATGCAATAATACTCCGCTGTAGTGTGTTGCAAAACGCAAAATATCGAATATCGTACAGTGCCTGGTGAAGAATTACAGACACGAGAGTCAATATTGAGACAACAAATAACGAATATTCATTGAAACGTTTTGTTTATCAAAGTATTCAGCGTGCAGCGTTCCAACCTCTGGAAGCATCCACGCCACTCAGTTCCCGACCTGCAGATAACTCCTGCAACCGCTTCTTCGTGGCTAGAAAATCGGTGACCTCGAAGTCAATTCTTCACAGTAGGGAACAGGAAGAAATAGCATGGTGTCAGGTCGGGACTATAGGATGGAAGAGTCATTAGTTTTGCCTCAGTTCCTTGTAGAAACTCCATTTTTACATTAACGGTGTGAGCTGATACATGCAACAAAATGTCTCTTAGTCCTGTCTTTGGATGCCGTTCTTGGATTTTATGAAACACTTTCGGAAGGCAAACTTCTGTGTACCATTTTGCAACAACAAACAAGAGTTCTCTGATTTTCGACCACAATGATTGCCACTTGACCATTTGTGGAGAAAAAAGTGGCAACCACTTCTTTCCCACACTCCTTGACCTCTTGACTTTGACTGGTAGTCAGTCATCAGGAAAACCCAAATGGAGGACTGGCATTTTGTTTCTTGATCAAAATGATATATTCATATTTTGTCCCCCGTAATAATATTTGAAATATAGCGAAACTTTCCACAGTTAAATTTATGCAGCATTTCTTGGCACCATCCCATCCTGTGGAGCTTCTCTCTTCAGACAAATTATGGGGCACCCATTTTGAAGAATTTTTTTTTACAACGAAGTGCACATGAAGGATGTTGAAACACTCGGCGAACTAATCACTAATGCCAGCTCAGTATCCTTGTAGGTTAGTCTTGGATCTTCCCTGATCATTGTTTCCACAGAGGTGTTGTTCTCAGTCACTATTGTTGTTGGTCTGCCATTTTTCTCTTCACCCTTAAGAGATGGCTCCACCCCCTCTTAAATTCTCTTACCAGCGTAACACAGTAGCCCGTGAAGGAGAAAAGTCCGCAAAAGCTCCCAAGTGACTGCGTTCCATTTAAGCCACATTTGAAATCTTACAAGATCGTCGCAAGAAAATGCTCTCTCTGAATCTCCAATGCACTTATAAGAACATTTACACTTTCCCAACTTAAAACATAACATGCAGAAATTTGAATAATATAACAGAGCTCTGCCTGCTATAATGGTAACACCAAGACTCAACAATTTGGACCCAGCAACAATACTTTCTCTAGGGGTGGCTAATGTTCCCTGTCTCAATATTTATCTTGTGACCCTCATATTCACACGGACATGAGAAACGCGTCATCCTTTTCGGCGATTTTGAAGTGAAAAACGAGGTCACGAGGACTTGGAAGATAATCATTGTAGATCTGCTAAAACCCGAAATTAAAAGTGCACAGTACTGCGTTACGAGAATCATCAATTAAAAGAGCTTGAAACTGTTGAAACTTTAAGACTTTTCAGAGAAATGGATATTACATTCTAACGGATGAATTATCTCGACAGCTTATTGTAAGCAAATTTAGGAGCAACCGAACAGAATCCTGTCCAGGGACATGTGACATTAGGTGTACCTTCTTTACATATCTAAATATAGTCTGTTTACACGAACAAGATTATGTCCTTGTTTTTCTGTACATTTAATTTGAAACGAAGTTTCAGCAGAACGGGATGCTGCCCTTCATTTTCCTCGCACCTGCCACATATATCTTGGATGGACATAAGGTGAAGTGGCAGCTATTCTTGTACAGTTCTCATGGCAACCAAAGTGGGGAGGAAACTCTGCCCCGCCAACAGAAATGGGTGAGGTCTTATTTGAGTGGAAGGGACCTCCTCCCTAAGCAAATTGGTGTCGTACACACCAAGTCACGCGAATGCAGCAGGATTCTGTTACCGACCCAGCCTGCAGCCGGCCTATTTCATTACTGGCATCACTATTCCGGTCACACGAACACACAGCTACTTGCATTCAAATCATTAACTGGCCAATGACGCTGACATTTGCTTCTACACGTAACAAAAGGCTTCTAGCTCTATGAGTAACACTAGGTGAATCCAAAAAATTAATGGAAGTTAAATTAATGTCCATATTCACTAATCTGACCGGCAAAAAGTATTTTGAAACGAAGGCTGGGAACCTGTCTTAACAAAGCAAGTGTCGTCGGTCCTGGTGAACTAATGGTAGCCATACTTGCCTCGTTCACCCAAGATCGCGGGTTCAATCCCGGCCAGGATCGATGAATCTTTTCGGGCGTAAAACTCATAAGTGTGACTTCTTTCCGAAAGGAAGTAAAGCCGGAGCAAAATTAGTTGGCCGTTTCACGCCCTGAATTGATTGGGACGCTGATGGCCTGAGATGTTAAACAGCGTCCGTAAATAAATAACAAATGAAGAGAAGATGATGGTAAATCAGCAACTCGCACTTCAGTTTCAACCACTCGTTATTTTTAACACACCCTAAATATTAAATGCAAAATCTCCCTCTTTTGGACGCATTGAAATATTTTTACATATCAAAAGTCTATTGACAACACAACAGCTGTGCATCCATTTTAGCGGTGACGAATTAAACCTCAAAGTGAGCATAATGCTTTATAGGACAACTTTCTATTTATTTCAGTGAGAATAAAGAATCTCCTAACACTTCTAAATACGTTTCACTATAAAGTTATCAGAAAGAGTGTGCAACAGAGACAGAGAGCTTGTAGAATTTCTCAGGATTGCGACGAAACGAAACGTTCGGTATTTTCTTCCGGATAGTCTCCATATTTTGACGCTAATGTTACATTATTCATCATTAAACATGTTTGCTACTATGGAAACCTTAGAGACGACAATAAAACACTTTTGGGCGCTGCAGTTAAGTTTCCTGGCGATAAGACCGTTTCCGGCTTCGAAAGTCTGGGAAAAAGAGTTAATTAACAGAGAACCCCAAGAAATTATCGTAGAGAAGACTGGTTTGCGATAGCAACAACATAGCACAAGATTTGTTCCGTATCAAAAAGGAATCCCAAAAGGCAAGCGGTTTCATAAAATGACTCCCCACCGAACCATGTACAAAGATAATTCAGTATGACCGAACACATAGCGAGACAAGACTGGCTGACACATTTCACGACTCTCTCTACTTTGATGAACCGGCGGCGGCTCGCGGCTGAATAAAGCCGAGGAGCACAATTTTACTATTGCTATTGCTGAACATGACCGCAAGCTTCTAGAAACTAATAACACACATAAATGCGTGGATGAACGTACACAAAAGAAAGAAAAGACAGAAGTTAATATAAAAAAAGTTCGCCACGAAGGAGCTGTGTAACTTAAGCAAATTCCTCAGCAAGTTGAATAATTTTGAAATAAAAAAGTTATAGCATTACAGTGTGATATTAGGGGAACAAAATTAGAATTTTTACAACCTATATCACAAAACAGAAACATTTTTTATTATTATTATTATTATTATTATTATTATTATATGGTTTAAAAAGTAAGCTTTGTAATATTCAATGTAGGATTTCAATGCTACAATGTAGAAGTTCATAAAAGCAACAAGAGGGGTTAGATGATGTTAATAAAATAACCCGCCGGAAAATGGAAAATGTACAGACAAAGGTAGAAGAGGACAATAAATGACAAATTCAGATTTATTTTCGCTCATTCTAATAAGGATAACTTTAAGGCCGACGATACCTCGCTCGCGCATACCTAACATATTGTTTAAAAATGATGCACCTATGAAACAACTCGAGCATGGAAAAAGGACGACACCCTGTACTTTAGTCCAGATGTAAAGTAAGGTCAAACTACGTCATTCCTATTTTGCTGTTATTGTCTTAATGTGCATTGTTTCAGGCCGGCGCGTGATTACGATGACGTCAACTGAAAGGCTATAAATTCTGTAAGAGACAGCGAAACTGTTCATTTACTTGCCAAACACCGGTTAAAATGCCAGTCAGCGCTAATTAATACCTTCAGAATGTCCATTTATTACGATGCAAAATGATACATTTTAGTATAATTTTGTTTCTAACACCCACAGATCATTCTGAACGACAGGTTTCTCAGCGCTATGGGTTTCATTTCTCTACGCTTACATTTTTAAGTGGTAAACATGCTTTTAAATAATTTATAAATAGTTCTAATTAACTAGTATACAATGTCCTGATATGATAAAAGCAAAACATGGAAAGTTAGTAAAATTACATAATATTTCCGATAACTGTGTATCCTTTTCAATCTGTTCGCCTTTGGAGAAGCGTACGGAAATATCTCCTATCTTTTATACAGTGTTCATTGTTTTATTTATACTATACCTGAACATGTTCATTCTACTATTCTAAATCCTTTATCCATTTTTCATGAATAGCATATGCAGTGTAAATTGAGTTATGACTTTCACACTTACATCATGCTCAATGATCAGCTTAAAAACATACTGATGTCGGTGTTATGAGATGCAGAAACGTTTCTCTTCCATTTTAACACTTACTTCTTCACCAAAGTTGCAAATTAACTTCACATTATTTTGTGTAATGAAATTTAACTGAAGGAAAAATACTGCTAGAGGAAGTAAAGTCAGGAATGACACATATAATGGTATCGGTCTTGAGGGCAAGTCATTAACAAAGTTACAAATTGAGTGCGGTACTAAATGTTCGAATGAGTCATCTAAGGCTATTAATACTAAATTGCAGTAGTAGTCCGGTGGCAACTGGGAGATTCGACAGCAGACAGTAGATGATTAGAATAGCAAAGGAATAGTTGCAAGATAGCGGTGCCTGAGTGAATGAGGGCAAAAGGCATGAAATCAAAGAGCATTCATAAGAAATGCTTCTCATCTGCGATGATAGGCCTTGATGCATCAGATATTAAGTTTTCACAAAGAGTGTGCACGATGAGTACCGCGCATGCTGACCCCACAACACAAAATATCTGGCATTGCTTCACCTCAGTCGCTACCACGATAAAGGACCGTATGCTAGCTAGAACAGAAAAGAAAAGAAAAAAAAAGTGTAAACGTGACACTATCCGCCGGGAAAGCGGTGCTCACAGTCTTCTGGGATCACAAAGGGAGGCTATTCCGCCTCAAGGACAGGCCGTAAATGCCAGCTCCTATTGTAACATCCTTAATAAACTTTGCAAGGCCGTTTAACGCGAAAGCTACCAGGACTTCTTACCAAAGGGCGTTGCTCTTGTGCTCTTGCATGGCATTGCGCGCCCACAAGACAGATGATACGCTGAGAAAGTCATCGTGCGTCTTCCGTATAGCCCCAAACTAGCTCAAAGCGATTTGCTCTTAAACATCATCTTTCCGGTGAATATTTTCCCAACGATGAAGTTATAGAAAGGAAAGTCAATGCTTGGTTCCGACAGCAACCCAAAGAATTTTATGCTGTTGGATTTCAGGGGCTTGTGAAACGATAGGACAAGTGCCTCATTGTACAGGAAGATTGTGTAGATAAATAAACGCATTTTTCAAATCAGTATTCTTGCTTGTTTAAGTTCTACATGCATTTGTAACTTAATAACTTGCCCCTTGCATTTAAAAACTCCTTCAGAATAACTGTGTCACAGCAAAATACATGTGTACTTTTACTGTATAACATTCTGCATACCGCCACGGGTGGCCGAGGTCGTTAAGGAGTGGAATCATGGGAGGTCTGGGGCTCGAATTCCGCTAGGACCGTCCTCCCTGACTGAGGTTTTTTCCACGTTTTCTTCAGTCTTCATAAATGGCAAATGCCGGGGAGATACCCTAAACTTAAACCTGGATCGTTTCCTTTAATAAAAAAATCCTTTTCCATACCTCATTTCATGTTTCAGCAGTGTCCACTACCTGTAGTGCCTCCGTAGTAAAAACGGTGTTAAACACAATTAAAAATTAATTAAAACCATATTAATTAGTTAAAATAGCTGGCACTTCCCTATCATTCATAACATTTGAAAACATATTAAGCTTATAAAAGAATGTCAAAACAAACGAAAAATAAATGCCTATTAAAAGTAATAATTAGATATTTTAACGAATTTCATATAGTATATTTATAATACATAAGAAGTTATGGACATTTGGAGTTAAGAATATCGCATTCCATAAATAATTTCCGCATATGTTTGTGCTGTTCTGAAATTGAGAAAATGTTTCATTTCGCCGTTTTAGACTTCTATTTTAGTCCACGGTATTAAACCTAGGAGGCAAGATGAGTAAATCATCCAAAAGACTAACAACTGACAACAGACTGGAAGGTATTGTTTTTCAATCGGATAGTTCTATATGAGTCTGTTAGTAAACAGGCGTTTTGTATGATTTGATGCAACTGACAATTATTTGATATTTCTATGAAGCAATAACTGTAACTTGATGCTTTTATGAAACCGCTTAACTTGACAGAAGAACCTAATCACATTCCATGAATGGCTTTCCATGACAAGTGATGTGAAAATTACATTTTTTTTTTTTTACTTCAATAGATATGTACGAGACAATGATTTTGTAGCTCCTCCCTTCCCCCCCCCCTAAAAGCTAATCGATCGGAAATGCAATTTTGTTTTTTAACAGAATTCAGCGACAATACACACAGTTCATGTGTCATTAGAGATGATTCATGAATTTTTTCAGGACGAAATTAACAACATGTACCGATTCTTTGCACTAACTAAAGCGGAAGGTACCCAGCTGGTATAAAAACTGGCTAAAAATGTAATTACTGAGTGGTTTAGATCCCCGTTCCTGGCTACTACTACTAGCGTTAGCATCGTGCAGTCTTGGAGCGACTGTTGTTGTCAATACAGTAAATGCTACTGCATTAGGTTGGTATAGTGAGAGGAGAATAATTCGATACTTCAGCCTGAGATTGTGACACTTGCCCGGAGATAGAATTTAGTGGCATTTGTTGGGAGATCCGACCTCTGAGAAACCATTAATTAGGTGACTTATGAAAAGCACTTTTGAATGGAGCCAGGTCGAGCGTCAAATAGGAGAGGGTAGAGGATGAAATCCTACCTTTGATGTTGCTAGCAGCTGACCTTGTTAGTCTGAATAAGTCAATAGTGACAAGTTACCTGAAGTTAATTTTTGCGCTAAGTTGTGTTCATGTGGATTTCATGGAGTTTTCATGGGTTATTTAGTGTTGATCTACAACATATATACCGTGTTTGCACGAATCTAATTCGCACCGTTTTCTTCAAATGTAATATTCAAAACTGTGGTGCACATTAGATTAATGGCGTATTAGAATCGAGTGCAAAGCCGTTCCGTAGTTCGCCGGCAGCTTCAATTTATCGTGTATTACGTCATAATGCATTGCTGCAATTCTCGACTTCGTTACATTTATTGTTCATCTGTTATTGCATAGAGCGTTTGAATAGTAGGTAGTCACGAAATGGAGGGAAAACAGAGAAGAATATATTATGATGCTACTCTCAAGCGTAAAATAATTCTTTATGTTGAAAAAAATGATAATAGAAAGGCAGGAAGAGAGTTCAATGAAGTTGAGAGCAACGTTCGCTTGTGGCGGTAACAGAAATTGACACTAGTGGCGACTAAAGCTGGTAGGAAGAAATTCACTGGCACTCGCAAAGGCAGACATCCTGATATTGAAGAAAAAGTTTTGGAATTCGTACATGAAAGCAGGAAGAACGGGCAATCTGTGACTAGTGACACCATAAGAAACAACTTTTTCTTATTTGACCTATGCCAACCGTCCTGACAACAGCACGAGTGATGAATTTTGTCCTACGTGCTTCAAGATGTAACAATAGTTCACTTATAAATTCAATGTTCTGATCGTTTTATGAAGCGGACGGCTTAGCTCTAAGACGCCATACAATAATGTCCATTTTTTATGATTTAAAGTTTCAAATTTTGGGTGCACGTTATATTCGATGGTGCATTAGGATCTCGTAAAAAAACTGTAAATACACAGCAAGATTGGCGCTGTGCCAACAACAAAAAGATAAACGTAAAGAACGTATTTCAACGAAAATGTGTTTTAGGAAATCAACTTCGTTTAAGTATTCCAGATGATGCAATAAATGAAGTTAAAAAACGATAAAATGCCAGAAATTAAAAGGCAGGAAGCAGATATATGTGGAAGAAGTTAATCACGGTTGTGATTCTGCAACTGCGAATGTCAATGCAGACCATCGCGTTCCGGAGAAACACCTGCAATCAATAAAAGATACAGGTATCAATCAGGCTGAACAATACTAGCTATGTACGACGGAGAAAAGTTCCTTCTGCACACCTCAGTATAGGATATTAGCGTTTGCCAGTGCGAAAGGAAGGAATGTTTTAGTAACGGCCTTTTCAACAGTTTTAGTAAACAATTTAAGCAGTTCTTCGGAAGAGACTAATGCCATACTTGTACTGTACGCACTTCTGCCAAATAAGAAGCGCGAAACCTACGAGAGATTGTTCACAACTATAAAGATCTACTTGCTGAGATGGTTCATTGAGTCAGTTAAGATATTGCTTGCATCGACGGAGATGTTTCGCTGTGATTTACGCTCTCCCATTTCATATCATTTAATTCTGTTACAGAACTAGGAGGAGATGGCTTGCGTTTGTAAATATTTCTGCCACAGCTTCTGGTATGAAAATGAATCTTCTGAGTGGCTCGAACTCCTTAGGAGTGAAGCTGCGCCGATGTCAGCGTAATCTATTTGGAAATACATTAAGGCCCAAATGTCAGCGCCCACGGCTCCTGACCTCCCGGCGTTTCCTCACCTCATGCCCCCAGTTGCGGCGTAGGTGCAAACGGCCAGCAGTGAGCCGTTAGTAAGTAACGCGGTATCCTAGTTAGTCCCAAATAATCCAACATTTCTACAAATTTAAATCGGGTGCTTTCCACACTGAAATATAAATGTACTGGGTATAATTTCAGAGCAGCGTGTAATCAGACAGTACATTCTGGGGATTCAATACCCACTAGAGAGTAGAAAAACTTCTCTCGACAGATCCATTCCACTAAGGAACCATAATTGCTTTTATTGCCAGCTTAGCGTGGGCCGCTTGCTTGAATGCTTCTGCCAGATAAATGAAGCGGATGCTATGTTTCCTTCACATGGTGTTGCTTTACGAGCTGAAGTTTCTTCCAATGGAACAACAGAAGGAGAGCAACATTTCAGCTCGTTTGTGGTAAAATAATGGAAGAACACACCCAAGTTCATACCAGGTGACAAATAGAAGATGAACTTCGTCCAACCTGTCATACCGTTCTACTGCTTATACTTTTTCCACATGCTTAACATAAAGGATATCTATACACTGTGTATATTATTATTATTATTATTATTATTATTATTATTATTATTATTTAAGGACAATCTTTAACCTCTTTGATCATTAGCCTCCCATTCGAATCAGCGAAACGTCGGATAAATTTTGCTTAGATATCTCTTCTTTCAGCCTTGAGGCTCTTTTAAGTGCCCTAAATCAACGACAGGGATCAATGGCTTTCCTCCCCTTCCGAAGGAATACGCTCTAAAACGTCACTGACCCTGGTCGAGTTTTAACCCGCGACTTTAAATCTACGAGGCAAATATGGTGTCCATTAGACCACCAGGACCGACTTCTATTCGCTGTCTATGAACTCTGAGACCAAAATGCATAAAGGTTTACTAATTTCAGTCACTGCTCAGTAATTTCTAATCTTTTATACCGCACGCGCGCGCGCACGCACGCACACACACACACACACACAAACGTTTTTGGGAGTAGTATTCAACTGATATGATTCAACACTTAACACCTATCAACTCTACCAATTCTACTGAATAAATTTCCCCGCTGGCTACCAAAAAATACCCAAGTTCAACCCAACACACCCTTCCTTTTTAATTTCTACAATTCAGGAATGCTACTGTGATGAAAACGCTCAGTTCTATTAAGAAAAATGTTTCTACGCTGAAACAAACGGAGTAAATGTCTTCAAGTGCATGGTGATTATGTTAAAAAAGAATTTTGTTTTATGTTAGGCATAATAAATGTACAAAGCACGTATTTGCTGTAACATGGGGGATAGAGTTTACACTGTTTGCCGAGTGCCCACGAAGCTGTGCGGGAGGGCAAAACACACACGTGTAGGGCATGTGAAATGCAAATCCAGCCTCCTGCATTGCGCAGTGGAGGTCGGCATTTGTTTCTGTCTCGTCATAACGCTGGTCTCCCAGCTCGAGAGCTCTTCATGTACAGAACCCATTTGTAACATTCTGTGTAATCCGGATGCCCTGAAAACCGCAATGAAACTTTAAAAGTCGTGAACTTGTATGATATTTGCCTACAGACATCTGAGCTGGTACAAGTGTGCAACACACAGGTAGATCTTGTAATGCGTGCATTTGTGGCTAAATTTTAATTGGATTTGTCCTTCCACCATACAAAAAGCGAAATGCAGTTCTCTGTTTCTCACTAGTGCACGTCTAAAGTAGCACAATCTTTTGCATGTCCCTTTTTCAGTAATCCAGAGCTTTCCAAGCTTTTCCAACAGTTGCATTCACGTGTTTCTTTCACCCGTATCCAAGCGTTTAGAAGAATATAGTTTAATAATCATTGTTCTATATAGGAAATGCAGTACTTCTTGTTCTCGATCAACAAAGTATTATTTTTCATATGAGGTCTCGTAAAACACATTGTAAACAATTTTATTGAAAATTTATTTCTCAACATGATCATCTCCTTTGTGCTCAATACATTTAGCCATCGAGATTCCAAAAAGTATTTCCAACTGTGGATAATACTCTCTTCATTTCCCCCAAGCCGTTGAAGTTAGGAAAAGAATAAACTTACTGCGGCCAAATGTGGGGAACAGGGTGGGTGGGGAACTATTTCGAAGTCCAGCTGGTGCACTTTTGCCATCGCAACGGCCGAAGTGTGAGCAGGCGCATTGTCCTGGTGGAAGAGCCAATTCTGCTTCAACTCACTATGCAAACAGTCCAGCAACGTTGCGTAATAAGAGCCAGTAACTTTTTACCCTTAGCTAAATAAGTAATGACGATGATACCCTGCTATAAAAAGTGCACTTTCATGTTCGCCAGTCCACTTTTTTGACTGCCGTTTCGTCTCTGGACTGTATTGGTGGACCCAGGTTTCGTGTTCAGTTACAAAACGACGCCAGAAGCCATTTTGATTATGCTGCAGCTTTTCAAAACAAGATTTTACAATATCCTTCCTCGAGAGTTTTTGGTCTGGAGTCAACAAATGCGACACCCATCGGGCACTCTTCTTCATAGCAGAAGTTCATGCAGGATTAAGTGGTTCAAATTCTAATCGGTGGATTTCACCAATTCTTTTCGCCAGTCGTTACAGATATATTTTTTAATGTTGGCATCATTGGCAGTACAGAAAATATAAACAAAGATGAAGTTATAGCATCAAATGGATCTGAACTTTACCTTACAGTAGCCATTATATAAATTTTATGGGCATATCATGAAAAGTAACCTTGACAATTAAGAGCATACCTAAATTGAAATACGTACATACCTGTAACTTCTAGAAAGCTGTACATTTTTCACCAGCAAATCGTACATAGAATCCTTTTTGCCTTAAAGACAGCAGTATCCTCTAGAAGCTTTGTTGTTGAATTTGTTTATATACGACGTTCTGTTACATCAGGTCAGCGTCCCATTCAAATCAGGGCGTGAAATGGTCAACAAATTTTGCTCACAGGCCTCTTCATTCAGGCTTGAAGTTCTTTTACATGCCGTAAATCTACAACAAGGGCCCCAAGGCTTTACTTCCCTTCCGAAGGAAGCCATACTTAGGCTTTTTACGCCCGAAATCCATAGATCCTGGCTGTGATTGAACCCGCGATCTTGGGTTTATGAGGCAAGTACACTACACAAGTACCACTACACCATTAAGATAGACCCTCTAGAAGCAAAGATTGAAAACAATTCACTCGCCTTTATTATACGTATAATTATATAATACAAATGAAAAACCATAAACCTCCCTGGCATACAACTTAAAATCCCTGCGCTCACGGAAGCCCTTAGGAAAAAAAAAAAAATGTTTCAACCTAGGCAAGCAGGCTTACAAAGCGCGTGTGGGTAAAAACAAGCAATGTTGGTAACATTTTGTTGACGTGCATTGATACAATGCAAATGCTGCCAGCGCATGAATGTGCATGTACAAAAAGATACAATCGAGAAAGTTCGTGTCGATCGCATGAGACAGTATTTAATTTAGTGGCTTTTGTTGTCCGGAAGAGGGGGGGGAGGTAGCGGTGTGGGGCAGGGTTTGATTGTTTCAGGGAGCAAGCAATCCATCTCGAATACACGTATAATATACAATCGGTGAAACAAAAGGCAATCGAGGCACGGCGCTGCGGGGATTCGATACTCCATGTTGCCAAGTCGATACCTACAGGGTTTCTAACCGCCACACACGTAATAATGTAACCGAAATGTTAGGGGTAGAGAGAAAGACAGAGCAAGACGGCTTCTGTTCAGTGTTTTTGGCAGCGGTTTTATAGCCGCGGTATTGACCAACGTTGTAATCAATGCTCTCAAAAGCTTCGTTTTTAAACAGCTATCTATGTCTACAAATGTCACTCTCCGTTTTGTGCAGATACTGAAAAGGATCAAACGCATAAGAGAAAATTATCACTTCATGTCGAAATCTCTCTATGTGAACCTTTAAAAAGCAGAAATTATAGGATGTATATACTCCTCGAGCAATTTAAAATACGCCACAACCTTGACAATTTTCATTACGGACTTCTCAATTACGAAGCACTTTTTATTCAAGCTTCAATTTCAAAATGTTTAATCTTTTACTTTTACACAAATGAAAAAAAAAAAGGGTTGTAAAACCCGCCCGGGCTTAATATAAACAAGTATATTATGTGTATTTTTATACTAACTATAAGCCGATGCCTTGTGCCCATGACGTCACATGTCCCTGGACAAAGGAGGCGTTCATAACGAGTATCGTCATTTGTTTCTGTCAGAGATTGATTGAATTCTTCAAATATACAATTGAACATACTGTCGGAGAGTGCAAGAAAAAATACCTGGATTGCTTAAGCTGTAGAGTTATAATGCTACATGATAATGCTCATCCACATAAATCTAACGGATTAACAACTCTACTCAATAGGACTGAGGAAAGATGGGGAATGGTTAATGATGAACGGAGTCCGGAAGTTAGGCAAAATACCCTTTCTATCTGGGGGATATATTTAGGAGCCAGATGGAAATGAACATATTTCCTTACATTTTGGGGTTGGTAGTGTTAGTTTTTATCTTTCCCATTTTGGCTTCTGTTGCCTATTTTAAAGCTTTTTTTTTTTTTTGGTCTGTTTGGATCGTTGTGGAATTTTTGCGACTATTTATTCATTTTAAAAATTACATAAAGAATCTCAATATATCGAAGGTAAAAAGCTATTATAAAATGTAAATGGCACGTTCACCTCACAAAAATATCTACTGATAATCTTGTTATATATAGGCATTTCTTTTTAGACAGCTAGAAACTTATTCCTCAACCCATTCACTTACGTTTTTTTAAATAGCAGAACCTTCATCAGTGAAAAGAACGTCGGTTACCTTGGGCATACGAATACCAGGAAACAGAAAGGATGAGGGATCTACTGTAGTTCTGAATAGTCCTGGCGAATGACCTTGTATCGATCTGCGCCAGACAGTTCCAGAAATTTGTGGTGGGAGTAACTTCTCAGCTGCATAAATGTAACAATTGCAAGCGAGAAAGATGACAGCGGTACAACTGTGCAAGAAACCGTCCCTACAATGTGTTCAGTACGGAAGTAAGAGAGATACTAACCTAATTCCTCTATAAACGCATATACAGAAAATGAACTAAACCAGAAACCACTGAGCTCATTTGCTCATTCGCCAGGACTATTCAAAACTACTTTACATTGTCTTGATGAACATTTCCATTATATCCTTAAAGATGAATGTTCTGTTTATTGTAATTGGTATGAGTCCTTCCGAAATAGCTTGTTTTAAATATGCTCCAATCACTTCTGTGGAAGTAGAACGTACTTTTTCCATAATGAAAAATGTTCTCTATGACAAGCAGCTGACTATGACAGTTAATACCTTAGGTACTTTAATTATGTGATAAAGAAATGATTAAATATCCTAAATACCTATTTTCATTAATAACGAGTGATATGACTCTCTTTGTTCTCTTTAATAAATTCATATTTTAACTATATTACTGCCTATTTTCAGCATGTTAAATGCCTGAACTTCCGGGTTCTGGTGATGTATAAGCATGCATGTGTTGATTGCCGGTCGCTTAGGGTTCTTGAGTGGATCGGGGCTCTTCCGGATTTTTACTTATTTTAATAATTTGTTTTGAATTAGTTAGATAGGCGAGTTATGTTCAAATGTTTTATTTATTTGTAAATGGTGGGTGCTACACCGTGCATCACCGTCACTACTATACAGGGAACAGCGAGCCCATGTTGAATGATTGCTTTCTGTAAGAAAGAAAGTATACATATTTCTGAATCTACTAGAGTTATAAAATTTGCACACAAATAAAACCATTACTAATAGGAATCAACTTTACACGCTCTTATATATAAAAGTGGACATGAATGATGACATTGCCACTTTATAACGAAAACTTCCAGTACTTCAAGCCAGAGAAAGCTGCGTGTCGTAACGTTACGCTATCCAAGTCCGCAATTCGAGGACGCACGCATAAGGCGTTACCTCAGGCAACGACAGAAATTTGGTCCTTAGAGCAAGGGCTTGGCGTAACTAATACTGCGCCTTTGTTATTAATTTTATGTGCGCCGGGCACGTTCGAGATGCAGTAAGCACGGGCGTGACGTGAACAAAGCAGTCCGCATCCGGAATTACGTGCAAAAAACGTGTTTCTGCTCAACGGTTATTTTTGTGATGTAATTTCGGTTATCATGGCTTCCAATGATGAATGTTTACGAAAGAAAATCCTTATCTTATCTTTTTTTTTTTTTTTCACAGTGAATGTATAGCACGCTAGACAAAAATAATTAAAATAATTTCTAGGGATTACAGAGAAATCCGAAAGTTTATATTGAAATAGAATTTTTTTTTCCGTTACATTTCAATTAAAGTGCTCCCTAATTTAGAAATACAAACAAAATTTACATTTACAAAGAGCCATTTTAAGCCACTGCATATTAGAAATGAAAAAATGAAAAATAAGCTATAAATATAAAAACATCAAATATGAGCCATTTTTATTTTCAGAAATTTAAAAAAAATAGAATTTTATCTTCTTTATATTTATATTAATGTTTTAATATTCGAAAATTTTCCATTTTTAAATAGTTTGTATTGTACTTTACTGCTTTACAATTTTGAAATGCTCTTCCTCGAGTGTTTTTCGTCTGGTTGCAACAAACACTGTACCCACCGGAAACTCAGCTTCTTCATGCAGGACAGTAATAGTAGTGGTAGTAGTAGTAATAGTAGTAGTAGTAGTAGTAATAGTAGTAATAGTAGTAGTAGTAGTAGTAGTAGTAGTAGTAGTAGTAGTAGTAGTAGTAGTAATAGTAGTAGTAGTAGTGGTAGTAATAGTAGTAGTAGTAGTAGTAATAGTAGTAATAGTAGTAGTAGTAGTGGTAGTAATAGTAGTAGTAGTAGTAGTAATAGTAGTAATAGTAGTAGTAGTAGTAGTAGTAGTAGTAGTAGTAGTAGTAGTAGTAGTAATAGTAGTAGTAGTAGTGGTAGTAATAGTAGTAGTAGTAGTAGTAATAGTAGTAATAGTAGTAGTAGTAGTGGTAGTAATAGTAGTAGTAGTAGTAATAGTAGTAGTAGTAATAGTAGTAGTAGTAGTAATAGTAGTAGTAGTAGTAGTAATAGTAGTAATAGTAGTGGTAGTAATAGTAGTAGTAGTAGTAATAGTAGTGGTAATAGTAATTGTAGTAGTAATAGTAGTAGTAATAGTAGTAGTAGTAATAGTAGTAGTAGTAGTAGTAGAGTAGTAATAGTAATAGTAATAGTAGTAGTAGTAGTAATAGTAGTAGTAGTAGTAGTAATAGTAGTAGTAGTAGTAGTAGTAGTAGTAATAGTAGTAATAGTAGTAATAGTAGTAGTAGTAGTAATAGTAGTGGTAATAGTAATTGTAGTAGTAATAGTAGTAGTAATAGTGGTAGTAATAGTAGTAGTAGTAGTAGTAATAGTAGTAATAGTAGTAATAGTAGTAGTAGTAGTAGTAATAGTAGTAGTAGTAGTAGTAATAGTAGTAATAGTAGTAGTAGTAGTAGTAGTAGTAGTAGTAGTAGTAGTAGTAGTAGTAGTAATAGTAGTAGTAGTAGTGGTAGTAATAGTAGTAGTAGTAGTAGTAATAGTAGTAATAGTAGTAGTAGTAGTGGTAGTAATAGTAGTAGTAGTAGTAGTAATAGTAGTAATAGTAGTAGTAGTAGTAGTAGTAGTAGTAGTAGTAGTAGTAATAGTAGTAGTAGTAGTGGTAGTAATAGTAGTAGTAGTAGTAGTAATAGTAGTAATAGTAGTAGTAGTAGTGGTAGTAATAGTAGTAGTAGTAGTAATAGTAGTAGTAGTAATAGTAGTAGTAGTAGTAATAGTAGTAGTAGTAGTAGTAATAGTAGTAATAGTAGTGGTAGTAATAGTAGTAGTAGTAGTAATAGTAGTGGTAATAGTAATTGTAGTAGTAATAGTAGTAGTAATAGTAGTAGTAGTAATAGTAGTAGTAGTAGTAGTAGAGTAGTAATAGTAATAGTAATAGTAGTAGTAGTAGTAATAGTAGTAGTAGTAGTAGTAATAGTAGTAGTAGTAGTAGTAGTAGTAGTAATAGTAGTAATAGTAGTAATAGTAGTAGTAGTAGTAATAGTAGTGGTAATAGTAATTGTAGTAGTAATAGTAGTAGTAATAGTAGTAGTAGTAGTAGTAGTAGTAGTAGTAGTAGTAGTAGTAGTAGTAGAGTAGTAATAGTAATAGTAATAGTAGTAGTAGTAGTAATAGTAGTAGTAGTAGTAATAGTAGTAGTAGTAGTAGTAGTAGTAGTAATAGTAGTAGTAGTGGTAGTAGTAGTAGAAGTAGTAGTGTTGGTGGTGGTGGTAGTAGTATTAGAAGTAGTGGTGGTAGTAATTGTAGTACAAATAATAGCAGTAATAGTGTTAGTAGTGGAGTAGTAGTAGTGGTAGTGGTAGTGGTAGTGGTAGTAGTGGTTGGTGGTAGCAGTAGTAGTAGTAAGTGTAAATTTATTTCAATATCCAGAAACAAAATTAAATGTTTCTCTATCACAAGGGTTTATCCAGACTGTTCATGCTTATTATACGTAAAAAATGTCAAAAAAACCACGACTTACAAACACTAATTGATGTACTAATTTTTTTCAAATAACTCTCCCCCTCCCCATACATATGAGATGCTTACCATATCAGCAATCTCACGAATTATTGCGACGTCTTCTATCATGATTCCTCAAATTTTATTGAGCATTTCTTCAGAAGAAGCATCAATGGCGCGTATAGAACGCGTAGCATCTGCAGTGCTCATACGGCCACGTTTAAATTCATTTATCCAGTAATAAATCGTCAGAGCCCCCATGAAGTTTCTTCAGCTCAGTTTGTATCTGGGCTGCAGTTCACTTTTTTATATAAAATGTTTTGTCACTGCGCGATATTCATCTTTATCCATTTCTAAGAACAGAACTGCGCATTGGATCTGTTTGAAGATTTAAACATAATCGTCATAAGAAACACTCTTACCAACAGTTATGCTGCTCAACAAAATTTCCCACAATTCGTTGAAATTTACCAGACTTATCAAAGCGTTCTCGTAAGCACGGACTCTGCACGATATCCCACTAAATAAAGGAAGTTTAAATTCCCCGAAAAACAAGACTGACGTCTTTTCAGAGTATATGTTTTTATATTTAATTTCGAACACCTATGCTCCTCTCCGGGCTGTAAATGTGTCCGTCATTAGCGTTTCTAATACATTCAGGTCACATCAGCTCTACTCTCATTAAGAAGAGACGTCATTAGCAGAGGTACTTAACTTGCTGCCTTCATGTTATTTGTTTTTCCGGCCTCTGTTAGGGAAAACCACTTCCCCAATTTCATTTCGTGACCGTCATACGCCATTAGGAAGTCGTGCCCATGTTTGATAACAGGTCGATCCTACAGTAAATAACGGCAATGCAGTTCACAGTCGCATTCCAAGTTTTTTTTTTTTTTCCAGGCAGATCCCGGTTGACCCAAATTACTGCATTGTGATAAGAACGACATTTACTTCTTGACAGTGCACGAATGGTCGAGGCGAAAGCACTGAAGGAAAATCTATAATCCATGCAAAAATGTAATGGATGTCAATCATTTCAGTTAACCTAAATCGTGATACCACAGCTCGGATTTGTATGAAACACAAATTAGGAAATAAGTAGGTATATAAAACTCAAAATGGCAAGTGGTAACACTAATATCTAAACAATGACACAACTATCACGAGATACCGAGACATTCTCTTATTTCTGTACATCCAAGATCAATATCGCTTGTTTTTCATTTTATTGAGAATATCTGAGGGTGCCTTAATTAACAAATAAAAATAATACGAATAATAATTAACTCTCGCTTCCACTCTGTTACTATTAAACAATACTGAAAGAGATTCCAGAAACATTACAACTTTGCATTCCTGAGCGAAAATCTGACACTCCAAATTCCTCACTTGTATCATGTCAACCTAGCGCTATTATCAGCTGGAAAGAAGGCCATCAAGGTTTGTGTCCTATTATAATGAGCAAGCCCGGAAGTTCAGGCATTTTTTGCTTAAAATAGACCTGCAAAAACGCACTTAAAATACACAGAAATATAATTAACATAGGCATTTATTAAAAGTGAACACTGAAAGTAAACTCGCTCATCATTAATGAAAATAGGCATTTAAGATACTTAATACTTTATTAATCACATAATTAGAGCACTTAAGTTTACTTTTCTTAGTTATAAACAACACAAAGATGCTTTTTCAAGGTATCAATATCACAGTCAACCGCTTGTCAGAGAACATTTTTCATCATTGAAAAAGAACATTCTATTTCCACTGGAGTGATTGGAGCATATTTAAAACAAGGTGTTTCGGAAGAACTTATACCAGTTATAACAGAACATTCACCTTTCAGGAACTCGTAGAAATGTGGAATAAGACAAAGTAAAACAGTTTTAAATAGTCCTGGAGAATGATCGAAAGATGAGCAGTGGTTTCTGGTCGAATTCATTTTCCGTTTTTGCCTTTATAGGGGAATCAGGTTAGTATCTCTCTTACTTCCGAACTGAACACATTGTAGGGATGATTTATTGCACAGCTGTACCCCTCTCATCTTTCTCGCCTGCAGTTGTTACATTTTTGTAGCTGAGAAGTTACCACCATCACAATTTTCCTAGAATTGTTTCGCGCAGATATGCACAATGTCATTCGCCAGAACTATTCAAAACTACAGCATCCTGGTAATGGTATGCCCAAGGTAACCATGCATTCATTCCTTTCACTAATTAAGATTCTATTGCTTAAAGAGCATTTTTTTGTTTATTTATGGACGCTCATCAACATCTGAGGTCATCAGCGTCCCATTCTATTCAGGGAGTGAAACGGCCGACAAAGTTTTCTCAGAGGCCTCTTCTTTCAGGCTTGAGGTTTTATTTCGTGCCGTAAATGCACGACACGGGACCCACGGCTTTACTTCCCTTTCAAAGGAAGCCGTACTTAGAATTTTTACGCCCGAAAAAATCCATCGAACCCGGCCGCGTTTGAACCCGCGATCTTGGGTTTAGAAGGCAAGTATGGTTACCACTACACCACCAGGACCGACTTTTAATGAGCTTAAGTGAATACGTTGAGGAGAAAGTTTTGACTGCTTGAAAAGAAATAAATGTGTAACTAGATTCTAAATAGATATTTTTGTGAAGCGAACATGTCTTATAATTGTCATCACTTTTTTTCACTTCGATATATTGATATTGTTTATGTGCATTTTAAAATGAGCAAACAATCGTAGAAAAAATCCATAAAGATCCAAAACAGGCAAAAAGAGGTTTAATCCTTAAAATAGGTAACAAACCAAAATAGACAATAAAGGCAAAATAAAAACTGGCCCTACTAACCCCAAATGTGCGGAAACATGTTCATTTCTATCTGGCCCTTAAGTATATCCACCCAGAAGAAAAAGCATTTTTCCTAACTTCCGGGTTCTGATCATAGGCTTTAAATTTCTGCCAAAAATAAAAAGGTTTATGTGAAAGAGACGTAAAACATACGATTGAATATTGAAAATAACGGCAGAATTTACTGGTGTTTCTGTGTGGCGATAAATTTGATAGCCAATAGTAACAAAGGAGAATGCCAAAGCGAAAAAGACGGAGTAATATTTTACCATAACGTTACGTTGGACATACTTAATAAAACTGTTTTCATAGTTTACTATAATGACCTGAGATGTCCGTAATTAAAAAAAATATAAATAAAAAAATAGTTTGCTATGTGTTGATCATAATAAAATTGACGCCATTGTATTGATAATATGGAAAAGTTCTTGTATTTGTACCGGAAAGTGAATGATAATGTTATTTCAGTATGCGTACTGAAATGTCCGCTTAAAAAATGGGGTTTCTTGAAAGTATACTTTCTTGTAAAAAAAAGAACTGTCCTTCTGTCATATGCAGCAGGAGTATTATGAACCGACTTACAAAATATTAACTTTATCAAAGTTTTCCTTAATGCTACATTTTTCATATCTAGGACAGGTAGTTAAAAACACGAAATAAAATGTTTTGGTACTTTACAACTTCTATTTACCCTACCAAGAGTAAGCAGATATCTTAAAAATGTCATTGTTGATGTTTCAATCTTCTTTAATTTTCTTAACAGCCGTAATTAATAATTCATGCAAATAAAAATTTGCATATAATGGGTCTGTGGTATTACGTTCATTTCTCTGGCATATTTTATCTCTAGATGTATTTCAACACATTTAAATTTCATTACGTCACAGCTAGTTAGCGAGTATACTTATGGACAGGAAGAGAGGGGTGAAGTAGCACATTACTTGTCAGTGGTGGCGCGTTTATTTATTAACTTACTCTGGCAAGAGTTACGGATATAACGGTTTCTCTTCCACTCTACCAGGCAAAGAACCAGCAAAAGTACAGAGTACAAAATAATAAAAAAATAAATAACAAACCAAATTAATAATGCAATGTATAAATTCTTCTTCTAAGTCTGGTTTTCCATAGTCGTGGGCCTTCGGCTTACCGCGACGACCGCTGCGTCTTCTACCTCCATCACGTGGTATCATTGGTAGAGTGCAGTATTGCAAGGGTGTATGTGATCAGCACACCGCATCCCGCCGGTCGCTATATCGAGGCTTATTAGATGGAAGATCGCCACCTCTCCATCAAGCAGCTTCCCAATTGTCCTCACGAGGCTGGTTGGACTCCGTTCCAAATATTCTAAACTTAGAAAAATTCCTAAGCAGGTAGCGGGAGAGGAACTCTGGCCTCCCGCCCACCAGTCAGCAACGCTAACCACTAGACCAAGGAGGTGGGCAATGTAAATATTACATATTTTAATATACTTAGAAAGTTGATAAGGATAGAGGTAGAATTCCGTTTGTTATTCAATAATTTTTGTCCAATACAAAGGTAAGAACGAAGATGGGAAAGAAGGAAGAACAATAAGAAGAAGCGAGAGATTAACTGCTGTGATTCTTAGTGTTGAGATGACAGTTAAAATTACGTTTAAATTGCTTTATTTTCCAATAATCTTTGACTGCAGGAGGGAGTTCCAGATTCTGGGAACTGACACGCTACATAAGGTTGAGTAGAAATATGTTTGGTTGTTGTTGATTTGGTTTATTTACGGACGCTCTTTTAACATCTCAGGTCATCAGCGTTCCATTCAATTCAGGGCGTGAAACTGCCAATAAATTTTGCTCAGAGGCCTCTTCTTTCAGGCTTGAGGTTCTTTTACATGCTGTAAATCTACAACACGGGAGGGCTTTACTTCCCTTTCTAAGGAAGTAATATTTAGGATTTTTACACCCGAAAAAACCCGTCAGCCCTACATTTTGCGCATGCGCAAATATACTTATTTATTTTTTATTTTTAATTTTCTACACCTCTAGGATTTAACGGCATCAACTGACGTTTCAAAAATTCAAAAATCCGGAACTTGCAGCTTCACAAGCACGAACCGCCCGAGTGGCCGAGGTCGTTTAGGCACGGACTCGTGAGCGTAAGGTCTAGGGTTCGATTCCCGCCAGGACCGTCCTTCTTGACTGAGGTTTTTCAACATTTTCCTCAGTCCTCATAAATGGCATATGTCGGGGAGGTACGCGAAAACTTAGGCCTGGAAAGCCTCCTTCCTTTACAAAAAATCCTTTCACAATTTATCTTTTCATTTCGTGAATGATCAGTTTCCATCGCCTGTGATGTTTCAGTAGTTAAACCGGGCGTTAAACACTACTAAAACAAATCACAATCAGGGTCTCCAAATTAGTACTAATTTGTTTATTTATGCTATTAATTTAACTTAGTCCTTACACTAACCTGAACATCTCCTTGTTCGGCAGGAAACAGGCATCACTTACCTGCAAAAAATCAGAAAATAATAAATTAATATAATGATACTTTGTGCACAACATTACAATTTTCAGCATTTTTGTGAAACTCTTTTTGAAGCTAACTTAATTAATTCACCCAATAGAATACTTGAAAAAGTTTCATTTGAATGAATGTTCACCAAGCTCTTACCCAAAGCAATAAAACAGTTACCGAACTTTGAGCTCATGTACATTCTTCATAAATATCTGAGCTGAGCAAACAATGCAACATGTTTTTAACAACCTTAAATTATCTTAATGTGTTGTAATTATGGTAAACAGGCACACCTTAAGATTGCCGTTAAAAATAACGCAACAGCACTTAAAATATAGAAAAAAACATAAGTTCAAATACTTGTACATTTATATGTAACATTAAACCTGAAATTAAAAACATAAGCTAGTGATGCAATACCATCTTTAACATTTTATATTTCACACGTTTTGAATCTTAACCAGACACACAACTATTTTCAGATATTGTTGAAATATTTTAGATAGTGACAGAATTCGTTACTCAGTCACAGGATAGTTTCAATATTTTAAAAACAAAAGTGCATCCCTCTCACTGAATTTCAAATGAAGAGGTGAGTAAATAGCTTGCTTTGTATGGCGGAGACTTGAAGTCAAGAACCAAAGAAGTTCAAAATTATCTAAGACTTTATTGAACTTTCGCCGCCTGCCGCGCGCATTTCTGTGTCCTTAATCGAAGTGTTTTCCTTGTAAAAGACTAAGGAAATTATTCCCTGTCAATAATACATGCTCAAGGGCGGCCCGTCATATGAGCCACATGGACCCGGCCTACCCCCATAGAAAAAGCCTTAATTATTTACCATTTTCTCTTTCACTGGTCAACTTTTAAAAACAAAAATTACACGAAAACAGCGATGTATGACGCATTTTCTTACTTGTATGTTACGCAATAAGTGCATTTCCTCTCTACTGTAGTAGCAGTAGCATGAGGATCCTCCGTTAGAGAGGGAGCGTACATGGGCCAGATCGGAAAATTTTTAAACTTATACCTTCATGGGCCAGCAATTACAAAGACTCAAATTTATCTTCCTCCAAGATGGGTTAACCTATCTCCTGCTTATTTCTGCGTTCTCTTGGGCTAACAGGAAGACGGTCCATGGCCAGCGTTTGGTATTCTCTCTTTTCAAGAACCAGATGTTGAGGGGTTACTGACACCACGCATAGCTTACTAGGAGTTGTTTTCGCAACTTGCTTGAAATTGAGTGGCTTCCTTACTGTTGACTTTCACTGCTAATTATAAAGTTACCAAAAAAAAAAAAAAAAAAAAAAAAAAAACCGTATCTGTTTCGAGGCAATGAATACAGTGGACGTTTTATTGAAGACTCCATTTTCGCATCCAAGTTTAACTGTTAAGTTTGAAGTGAAACGATTTGGACCTTACAATCGAAAGCTAAAGGAGCTTGCTCAGCAAGACAGCACAAATTATGTTTTTTTTTTTTGTTTTTTTGTTTTTGAAAAATATCTTGACTGACAGCGTGTGAACTAATTAAATTAATCTTGTCTATAGGAATGATATTAGAAAAGAAATAGACAGGGCAAATTTCGTTTCTGTACAGGCCAACGAAACGACAGATATTACACGCATGTCACAATATATTGTGATATAATGATACATTAATTGGGGTTGACCTGTTGAAAGATTCATAAAATGCGTTGATATTTCTAAAATGACTGCAGAAGGCTTAAGACGAACTTAACAGCTGAATTAGAAAGGATCCATGTAAACGAGAAGTTTATAGCACAAACCTACGATGGCGCTGCAGTTATGAGAGACTTTTGGGGAGGAATATAAGTCTTGATTAAAAAAAAATGCTTCACCCAGGCCACTACAGGCGCCACGAAACGCCACTGTACACACCTCATTTCAAAGAACTGCAAACAATGTATCTAATTGCGATGGTAATAATGTGATATTCTAGGTGTAAATTGTAATAATATTATAACATTAAACATGTTTAAAATTTCCCATTTTTTGGGGAACCCTTACAAGTTTTCGGCAACCGCAAGGGATTCATGAACCACAGTTTGGGAAATACCGACTTGGAGGGATTGAAAATCAAAGCCTATTGCAAAATAGCATGCATGTATGTTTTAAAGGGGATTCAATGAGTGTTGAAATTGCTTGGAAAATGAGGGTAGATAATTTCAAAAGTTACTAGCTTAGCTTGTTACGAGAGTGAGGTCTTCATCACGGACAAACTGACCCACCCGCCTAGAGCATATTGAGCAGATTATTCTACAGTATGGTAAAGATCTCCACGGAGATGACACATGCTTCATATAATATCTCCATAGTCAGTTAAAATAACCACAACTCCTTTGAGGCTTACACTCACCTTCTCCATCGCCTCGGATTAGGTTCCAATCTGTCCACAAAGAAACCTATATCACTTACACTTTTTAATGAAGTTTAACGCCCGTTTTTACTACAGAGGCATCACAGGCGGTGGACACTGATGATACACGAGATGAAATCATATATTGGGAAAGGATTTTTTTCAGGAAGGAAGCGTTCCAAGCCTAAGTTTAGAGTACCTCCCCGGCATTTGCCATGTATGAGGACTGAGGAAAACCTGAGGGACAAAAAAAAAAAACAAACAAAAAAACTTCAGTCAGGCAGGACGGTGTTGGTGGGATTCGAACCCCAGACCTCCCACACACGAGTCCGCGCCTTAACGACCTCGGCCACCCATGGCGGTATATCACTTCAATAATTCACTTTGTTACTCGAGGTTTGTTGCGGTTAGTATCCCAAATTTGTAATGTGGGTTTCTGATGAGCCAAACCTGATGAATTTTTTAATTGGCCGAACACAGGTAGAGTTTAGCGATATATAACATGACAATAATATATATAGTCTTGTCATCCTACTGATTGGTAACTACCGCCATGCGTGGCCCAAGTCGTTAACGAGCGACTCGTGAGCGGAAGGTCTGGGGTTCGACTTCCATCAGGACGGTCTTACCTGGTTGAGTTTTTTTTTTTTTTTTCCAGGCTTTACCCAGTCCTCATATATGGCAAATGCCGGGGAGATACCATAAACTTAGGTCTGGAACAATTTCTTTCTTAAAAAAAATCCTTTCCCAGTTTATCATTTCATCTTAAGTATCATTGTCCAACGCCAGAAGTCAAATCGGGCGTTAAAAACTATGAATAAAATGATTAGTAACTAGGCAAAGCTTAATTTTACAGTTGGTGGGAAAAGCAGGCGCCTTAAAGTTACCCGCCGCATCACCAGA
This sequence comes from Metallyticus violacea, assembly GCA_030762175.1. Classification (NCBI taxonomy): domain Eukaryota; kingdom Metazoa; phylum Arthropoda; class Insecta; order Mantodea; family Metallyticidae; genus Metallyticus; species Metallyticus violacea. The sequence continues at coordinate 19,945,373 of CM060831.1, read as the reverse complement.
CCGTCCTATAAGGGAGTTTCCTTAATCTACTATATACATATTGCTCCAGATCTACAGAGTGGTTTATATAGCACTAATATATTTTTCTTTGTTTATTTCAAAACGAATTATGCTATACCTCAAATGTAGAGTATCTTTGGGAGATTATTAACCTTTCCAGAAAATGTTAAAATTGTCCTCCCTCCTGCGTAAGGCATTAAACAACTCGATCATTGTACAAATCCTTGCGTATTGTCCACCACGTGGTTCCATTAATGCGCCTATACGAACTCACAGATCTCAGGTTATTGGGCCGTCCAAAATCCACACGTCATTTATGAAGCACCTATGCATCCAGTTACAGTCAGGATTTGGCCGCAATTTGTGCATACAGATTGGGGGAGGGGGGGACCAGACTGTTCCTGGATTCCCACAGGCCTTTGGTTTAGTTTTATTTTGTTTACATATATTTGTATTCACATTCGCCTATAGTTTACACTCTTATTTGTCTGTTCTTGGATTTTGTATGCACTATTGTCGCCATAAAAGTCACCACAATGTTGTTCATAGTAACTGATGAAAATGTGGGTAGAAAAGAAAATTTCAAGGTGTGGATAGGGCAATTGCTCCTCTTCTTTCCTCTGACGCCGTTGCCTCGAGGGAATATAACGGTGGCTATTTGCAATATAGGCTGAAAGAATGGACAAGCACTCTCGCCAGGTCATTACTTTGGAGAAAAGCTTAAAGCCATCTTCCTTCCCTGAATGCACTCATGCTTTGTGCGAAAACTTCTCCGTGCAAGGGCAAATTTTCCGGGAATCTCTCTACAATGCAGCTTTTGTTAAGAATAACGCGGTAACGGCGCACGTTCTTACATCAGTGACACTAAATGGATCCCTTAATATCGCTTTGACATTTCGTTCTGACATTTTCCTTTATGAAGCCTTCCACAACTGTTCTGATCATTAGAGTGTTTCTTTTAGGTCGCCTCGACAGTAATTGGACTTTCGCGTTATTCTAGTAATGACACCGACATTACTCCTACAAAGTTTTCCGTCTTTTCAAAGATATATAGTTACTCTTTCAGAAAGGATGTTATCTTTTACAGGAAGTTCGTAGTAATTTACGAAGTGCATACTAAACAATAAGGCGAGGCTTGCTTTATTCAGCTTTCAAGATCTTTTAGATAAACTGCTCATCAAGAAGGCTTAGAGGAGTAACAAACAAAGAAACTTTTCTTTTAAGATTTCAACAGTCGGCTGATTGTAGTTCCCTTGCTACCCCCGCTCAATAAAAAACCCTACCAAATAATGGCACATAGATAAGCATATCAGTACTGTTTGCTGTCAGAAAATCAATAACACTTTCTAAAAGATAGCTCAAGCACTGAATGCACATGTTAATCACAATTCGTCTAAGTGCCACAAAGCTTTAACCTGACCATAAACGTTTTTTGTTGATATTAAAATGTTTTTGCCGTCGAGGATATTGCTAAACAAAGGAATTTTTCAATTGCAAATAAAATAGGGCGATCTGTGATGCTTTCACACGCGGAGCGAGGTTTCCCCAAGAGTTAGCCCCCAGTCGTTTGTCGCGCAGTGGAAGAAGCAGCAAGCCCGCTTTCTTACTTGTGCTGACTGTTGCAGTCGTAGCACAGCTGTTCCCGGGTATGTGTTGTGTTGTTCTTAATTCGACATATTATGGCTCGTGTGTTTACAGCGGCACAGCGTGTCTTTATGTTAGTTCACATGTGTTAATTCAATGTGAAAGTAACGTAGGACCTATTTTTGTTTTAGCATACAGTTGATTGTGTTACTTATGTGAATACCACACTAACGCTCTTTTTTCTTTTTTTTTTTCCAGAGAATTAACAGACAAGGAGAGTGATCATCATTTTTTTCTCTGCGATTGCTCAGACTGCGAATAATTCCATGAGAGCAATTCACAATGTGTTTCCAAAAGCAGAATTATTTGGATTTGGATCCGCCTCCGTATTTAACAGCCTGCAATTATTATTTCTGGAGTAAATTTAAAAAAGAAATGCTGCGTGGAAAGCAAGGTGAGCAGTTTCAACACCTCATTTAATAATTTGGCAAGTAATGAGCTTCTTAAATTGGTTTGTGTATTGTTGTATGGTTGGTTTTTATTGTTTTATGTTCCCGCTAATCACCGAGACCTGGTTGCTCGACCGGCTAATCGGTAATGCTTAACATTTTCTAGTAAAAGCATATGCTGAATTTTATTGACTTCACCCACTGTAATAGCACTGAATCGTGCCAATAAGAACTGCAAAGGCAAAAGATATCTAAAAATCATTCGAAAATTGTTGTCAGTATTCTAAACCACATTGTATATACAAGCGTGACACAGTTAAACATAGTAATGAAAGTTAAACAAATGAATATGGAAAGAAAGAATTATGTTATATAAACTTGTTAATTTGCACAGAAGACACAGCAATTTCAAACTAGCTTGCTTTAGAATAATCCCATCTCTTTACAGATTGTAAATATCGCTGCGGGTGGCCGAGGTCGTTATGACTTGTGAGCGGGAGATGGGGTTCGATTCACACCAGAATTGTCCTCTCTGAATGAGGTCTGCTCCAGATTTTTCTTCATAAATGGCAAATGCCGGACAAGTACCCTAAAAGTAGACCTGGAACGCTTCGTTCTTTTTAAAAACTTTTTTTTCTCTCTCTCTGTGTTTAAAGTTTTATTTCAAGTATCATCAGTGTCCACCGCTTTTGATGACTTAGTAGTTAAGAGCGTTAAACAGTATTAAAAATACTAAACACAATAAAATCAAAGTTTTTTCTATACGTGCCTCGTCCAGTTAATAAGTACAGACGGGAGATCACTGCGTTCATCTTTAGGCGCATTCAACTGATAAAGAACTTAAATCCATTCTTTGCAACACTGCACGTGAAACAGTTGGCAACAGCGAATTCCTGTGCTACCTCACGAACTACATCCCTCCCTCCTCCCGTTATTGCCATTCCCCTCGTCCAATCCACCACCTCACGTACGTATCAAGGAAAATTTGAAGACGATCAGGATAATTCGAGAATATCTCTCGAATCGATTAAACCGCGCCCTGTTTTGAATTCGATATGTGACTTAACCTTGGTCACGAGCATCAATATACGAGGTAAATAGCTAAAGGAAGTTATAATAGGGTCAACGAACATTGTATGAAGAGATGATAAAATGGGGAAATGTGAGGTGTAAAGACGCCTGTAATATGAAGAAAGAAACCCGGCAGGAATGAACGAAAGAAGAGTAGAATGGCAACATTACATATACTGAGAGAAGAACAAACAAAACAAAAAAAGGAGAAAATGAACTGGAAAGCAGAAGAAAGTACTGCATGCTGAGCCTCCAGTGCTTGTGCTTTTTGCACCGAAGCGTTCCGCTTAATGGTTAGAGTTTCACGTGCCAGTGATAAGCGTACTGCAGGCATACCATGCCGAAACTGTCTGCCAGATAACAGTCAGCGATACCATAATGTTGTCGTAACATCCCTGTGCTATCACAGTACTCATAAGCTGGGGGTGGCAACTACTACCATTTGCACCTACCTTTGTTAGCCTACTGCCTAAAGCAGGCAGGAGTAAGAACCCATAGGTTCTCAAATATTTTTGCATTTCTTTAGTTCTCCCTATAAACAAGATGAACAAAAAACATATAAAAGACAAACTCTGAGAGCTTGCACTCCTTCTAATGCCTTCATATATTTCAAGAATATGTTTTTAGAACACACTACAAACCAGGACTTCCAACGTTCGTTTGTACTCGGGCACATTTGCATGTTCACTAGGGGTACTAAGGGTTTATTATTATTATTATTATTATTATTATTATTATTATTATTATTATTATTATTATTATTATTATCATCATCATTATCATTATCATCATTATCGTTATTACAATATTGATGTTGCAATTATCATAATGATAAATACAGATATTTTTAAATAGTGTTTAACGCCCGTTTTTACTACAGAGACACCACGGGCGGTGGACACTGATGATATATGAAATGCTATATTGGAAAAGGATTTTTTTAAAGGAGGGAAGCATTCCAGGCCTAAGCTTAGGGTACCTTCCCGGCATTTGCCATTTATGAGCACTGAAGAAAGCCTTGAAAAACTCAATCAGGAAGGACGGTCCTAGCGCGAATCGAACCCCAAACCTCCCGCTCACGAGTCCGCGCCATAACGAGCTTGGCCGCCCTGGCGGTAAATCTAGAATTAAAGAATACATGAAATTGTATTTCTCAATCGAAAATATTGCTCTACATTACTTCTTTCAGGAACAGAGACGCTAGCTTTACACAATAAACACACAGGTTTTTCTTTGTTTCCAATAAAGCAATACTGGTCCTTCCATTCACTGTTAAAAGTTATAATTTCTTTGACATTTTAAGCAATTACGTTTAAAATATAATTGATTAATAACTGAATAATTTAAAGTTTAAAAAGTAATAAAAAGCACTTAAAACATGTTGACTGTACAATGCACGATACAAGGCACTCTAAACGTGTTTCACAAGCTCACAAGTATTGAATGTTCGCCTGAAAGCAAGTTACTTGGAACATTCCAATTGTAAGACTGTTATAAATCGCTTGTTCATTGTTTGCGGCACAGCTTTGTTGCGATTAACGTTACATTGACGGCAAGTTAGGTGTCCCAATGACGTCTTTTTTTTCTTTCTTTCTTTGAATGGTGTTTAACGCCCATTTTTACTACAGAGACACCACAGGCGGTCAATCAATGTCGTCTTGGTGAATCTCTGTCACGGTAGGTAGTTTATGGCACTGCAATAAAGTGAATCATAAGGAAGCGACCTGTTTTGCAGAATAAAATGTCACTATAACAAATTTCCTGAGCTTAAAGGCGGTGTTTTTTTAAAACAAATAGTAATAATATATTTATTCAAATGCAGAAAATTTTGTCTTTAAGTATTAATTAAAATTTAATTTGGAAATTAGTTGTGAAGGGCGCTATAAAAGGGCATCGCGAGCGGCATGCAAGCACCGCGTTGGACACGGCTGATGTAAACTATTTGCTTTGACAGACTTACAAAATATTTACAGTCACTCCAATTTACACAGAAAAATAAAAAAGTTCCAAATAATCTCCCATGACCTTTAAACGAATGTTTTGTATCGTCGGGATATGGGGAGTCCAGGGCGGTCAAAGACTGCAGCATTAAATGATGCTCCTGTCTCTATAACTATTTGAGCGCGATTGCTTACCGGAGAAATGCAGTCACTTCAACCAGAAAAGGGTGCATAGTGGTCACTGAGCGTAAAGTTACTACTTTTATTTTTACTGAAAGCATAAAATGTTACTGTATTTAAAACAATGATAACAAGGAGAGAGTTGAAAATGATGCCTTTCAGCCGGCATTTGCGTCAGGAAACTCCTGTACTTCAGCTAACTTTTCTTCCCTTAAGAACACGGCATTCAAAACACGTTTCTTGTCAGTGAGAGTTTCTGTCTCTCGTAACTTTTTAACAAGTTGGTGAACAGTTTCTCCACCTGAAACACGAATGCCAGGACATTTTCTTGCGAATCGCCTTATCACTCACTTCTCTGCAAGAACCCGTTCTTCAAACATATATATTTATTTTTTATATTTCATGTATTGTCGCTATGACCACATTGGACGAGAATACTGTAGGTGCAAGTCTGTAGTTATGAATGGAATGAATTAATGATGGCGAAAATGAACCTGGAGTCCTTGGCGCTCTAAAGCTATCTGGCATTAACTTTCCAGGGTAAGGAAAACTTCCGAAAAAATAACCTTACCCAGACAGCTTGGTCTAATCGGAGACACAAACCCATGCCTTCTGGGTTACTAGTCGCAAACTCTACCACAAGACCACGGAAGCGGCCAGACTATATTTATTCAACGTTATAATTAACGAAGAAAAATTAACACATAGAGAAAGCACCGAGTAACTACAAGTTGCTACCTGCGCATGCACTATACAGCCTTCACTGTTCAGAGAGCGCAGTTAGGCCCTTCCGCCTCGTAACTTACAATAACCTCACCATATACACGTTGAATGAATATTTTCTTCAATGTATGCATTGGTAACAAAGGTCAGGAATAACTTAAGCTATGAATTACTGAAAAGTTTTCACTAATTTGAGTACAGTTTCAATTCTCTTAATTTCTCGACATTTCTAAATGTGCTGTGCTGACATTAAGAATGTAGCAGCAGGAGAAAACATAGGTACTGTAAATTATTGTTCTATTTTCAAAGAGATCTTACAAATGCTTATTTTAGAAAAAATATCTGTAACATAATAATAACATAACATTATATATCCCATTTCAGTGGTGGCTAATTTGTCCTTTTTTGGTGCAAAAAAGAGACTATATAAAGTCTCTATGCTCTCCTTTTGAGCAAAAGTTATTTCATCGCCTTAGCAAATGCATGGTGCTTTGAAAAATTAAAGTTAATTCTTTTTATAGGACATCGTTTTAATATCCTATTCTAAAGGTTAAAGTTAACATGGATATAACGATTGAGCCCTCAAAGGGACCAGATTTGTCCGAAGTAAAGTTTGAGAACTATGCAATGATTTTTCACAAATATATGCACACACTTCACATAAATGCAGGCAATGTTGCAGTATTTGCACAGTCAGAAAATTGATAAATAAAGCTCTTTTAAATTACTGGCGAGAGATAAAAGGTAAATACGATAATTGATAATTTTGCTTTCGATGAAGTCTGCGCGCGTAGTGTTTAACATTTTTGAGTGGGACGATAATTGCTGTGCAAAGTAATTCAAATCCTTGTTGTTGTGGAGAACCACAAGTGTTTAACGCCCTTTTTAACTACTAAGGTATCACACTGATGATGATGATGATAAAACTGAGAAAAAAGTTTTTTAAAAGGAAGGAAACGTTCCAGGCCTAAGTTTAGGGTACCTCCCCGGCATTTGCCATTTATGACAACTGAGGAAAACGTGGGAAAAAAAAAAAACCTCATTCAAGGAGGACGGTCATGATGGGAATCAAACCCAGAGATCTGGCTCACGAGTTCACCCTTTAACAACCTAAGCCACCCTGCCGGTGCGTCTTAAACTGAGATTAAAGACAACGACCAAGTGCAAATGTGTAATGCCAAGCAGTGAACACTGGCTATGCACATTGTACTGAAGTTTTCTTCTACCACTAATAAGAGGGCTTTTGTTTGATTTGATTTATTTATGGACGCTCTTTAACAACTCAGGTCATCAGCGTCCCATTCTATTCAGGGCGTGAAACGGCCGACAAATTTTGCTCAGGGGCCTCTTCTTTCAAGCTTGAGGTTCTTTATCGTGCCGTAAATGTACGACACGGGACCCACCGAAGGAAGCCATACTTAGGATTTTTTACGCCCGAAAAAATCCATCGATCCTGACCGGGTTTGAACCCGCGATCTTTGGTTTAGGAGGTAAGTATGGTTACCACTAGACCACCAGGACCGACAATAAAAGGGAAAAGCTAGTTTAGATAATATACCAGTTGAATGCAGATTGTAACAACACTATCGCCGCCTCTATTATTATTATTATTATTATTATTATTATTATTATTATTATTATTAAAATTTCTACTCTTATAGATGAGTAATGAGTGATATAATGAATAACAAGAAAAACATTTTTAAAAGCAGAAACGTTTAAAGGATTATATAAATTATGGATCCAATGTTTTTCCTCTTTCAGTTTTACGTGCTGATTACGTTTCAAAGCTGCAAAGGTAAAGACATTGAATTATACAGCTTTAGCTTAACCTGACATTACTCTTGTGACGAGGGAGCAAGGAACTTTCCTGAAACGTCACACGATCCAACTGGGGTTAGAGTGGTAGCCTATGTTGACAGGAAATGAGCGCGAGATTACCTGCTATAATGTAGTTTCATGTTAGACAAGTAGCCGGAAGTGACGGGTTCGAATCTCTGGGAAGTGTGCATGGTTACCTCGCACCAATACGCTTCCCAGGTAATCAATAACACAGGCGTGTGGGAAGGAGGGGGTGGGTTTTTGCACGGTTTAGAAACCCAATGCCTCGTTGGGAATTCTTTGTTAGCATATGAATTCCTTTCTGCGTTGTCCCAGCGTTCAATGGCGGCTGAGCGGGCCGTAATTCAAACCCAGCTGCGAGCGGTGTTTGCTGGGTATTTCACTTGCTAGCACAAACATTTTTATTTGTTGAATAGAATATTTACATTCTAAAACACTCTATCATTTATCGACGATCAAATAATATAGTTCCCTCATATTCTAAAGAGAGATTACAAAAAACAAGAAATGTACTAACCAAAACAGTATAGAGGAAAACAACAATATAGATAAAAATAATCATCGTTCATGCCAAATAACAGAACAGGTTTCATGTTCCAATTACCGTACATGAAACTGATACAGACCGTAAATTAAATTTCATACTCATCTTTACAAAGTACTTAATAGCCGCACGATGTTTGATATTTGCCATACATACACACATTTGTACTGCAACAAACAGATGTAGCTACTACGATTCTACCGCCACGGGTGGCCGAGGTCGTTAAGGCGCGGACTCGCGAGTGGGAGGTCTGTGGTTCGAGTCCCAACAGCACCTTTCTGCCTGACTGGGATTTTTCCCAGGTTTTCCTCAGTCCTCGTAAATGGCAAATACCAGGGAGGGGCCCTAAACTTAGGCCTGGAATGCTTCCTTCCTTTAAAAAATCCTTTCTTCCCAATTTATCATTTCATTTCATGCATCCTCAGTGCCCACCGCCTGTGGTGCCTCAGTAGTAAAAACGGGCGTTAAACACAAAATATGCTTCTTGACCAATTCATGTATTATTTCACTGTTTTTTTTTTTTTAAGTTGGCGGTTTTGCTAACAAAACTTCTTAGTTGCTGCTGCAATCTGTGGACCATTTCGAGAACTTTTCATATAATCATTTCTTTTGTTTAGTTTTGTATAATGTATTGAATTTGCAAATGTTATGATATTCCTTATGTAATTTTAATTAACACATTTAGTGGCCAATATTATTTTTTAAAAAACACTGAGAATTAATTTCTCTTTGAATCTCAATTTAATTGCACTCATATTGTAAGTAATCCACACACACTAATTGGTTTGCACTTTCAAACCAGACCATGGGTAAACCTCTAGTATTATGGAGCTGTGTAAATATGACCTGAGATTCCCGCGGGCTGCCAGTATTGCACTGAATTTTGGAGTTAATTCAAATTTCTTATTTGATGCACTATTTCACCGTTCCGAATTCTGCCAAAACTGACCATACTGTTTCTTGCAGCAGTTCACTGGCAGTAAAAGTGTATTGCGTTTTCATCAGACGAATAGTTGATTATTAAAAATGAGCTCTAAATAGATTTGTTTTAAAATGAAGCTTATTGGTCCCGAATCGGGGCTATAAGGCGGATGTCTAGCAACTGTTATTTGCACCGATCATACAAGCGCGTCCTGTGAAAATGCTGACACACGGATCAACCTGATTACAAATCTTTTTAAAACAAAGAGAAAGGCGATCGTCTTTCTAGTATAAGAAGCAATCATCGCCTTATACGGCGGTCACTTTCATCCCATCGCCGTTCGTCTTCACCTTCAGCTTGCAGATGCAATTGCAAACGTAAACTTCTCAGGAAAATTTATTTCAAACCACCTGTTTCACAATTAAACAAATATGATAAAAACACAAATATTTAAAACTACCATAGGGATTATCGAACTCTTCAGATACACAGCACAGGTTCTGCAGACCCCCGAAACATCTGCGATACTTCTGATGTTACTAGAAGTGAACGGGCTGGACACCAGAGCCTTCACCCTCGAGAAGTCAGCCGGTTGGATTGTACTCAGTGTGGCAGCGTCCCCGATACTCATGCTCGGCTTATCTGACTACAGAATCCGCGGGACTGTAGCTGGATTGGGCCGCCCTACCAGTGGATTGATAGCCTAGCCGAAGGGCGAAGGCGCGGTAAGGAGTGTATCTGCTTCCACCCGTTAAGAGGGGAAGGAATGAAAAAAACCCACCGAGCGCTGGGATAGACGAGTTCAATAATTTACATAAAAAGTATAATACATGACAGAGAAGGATAGGCGAGGAAACCAAGAGAGCTACGGGCAGGAAAGAATGAGGCTAAAAGAGCAATAAAGAAAAGACAGACGAGTACAGAAGGAGAAAAAGGCGAGGATAGGAAAAGATGGAGGTAGAGACGAGATGACAACAGCAGAAAAGAAAACTGAGTAGGGAGAGTGACGCAAAGAGCTGAGGAAATATGAGAAAAGCACGAGAGTAGAAAAAAGAAAAGAAGAAAAAAAACAGATATTTCGAAATAATACGAGAAGTATGGAGGGTAAATAATAAGGGCAGAACAGCAGAGACGAAGAAAGCAGAAGTGTAGAAGAGTGTAGAAAATGGGAGAGATGGGGCATGGAAGTGGTAAAGAGATCAAAAACATTTAAAAGAGGAGAGAAGAATAGACGAGAACAGCAAATGACAGAAAGAATAGGAGGAAAAGAGCAAAGAAGAGAAATGGAAACATACAAGGGAGGTTTGAGAGGGAAAAGGTGACTAGAGCTATGCAGGGCAAAGAAGGGGGGAGGCCGAAATATAAGAGTAAGGAATAAAGAAATGAATAGGAGACACAGGCAAATATGAAAAGAGAAGAGAAAAGACTGGACTAATGCAGAAGAATCTAGAAGAGGACGGAAGATCAGACTAGAAGTGAAACGTGCTGACCACCACGCTGATGTTCAGGTGTAACCATCCTTAGGGATACATATCACGCCGCACGCTGGAGAAATTTCAATGTTGATCAGTATCGCTCATGTTACAGCCTTACTTAACTGGAATACTAATTCGCGAACGTTGATTTCCTCGCCCATCCCGGCAGGGCGTTGCCGCGGATGTGCGTGAATTAATATGCCGGGTGGTATATCGAGAGTGTAGGCTACATGTGGCAACACCCCACGGCAATGAATGGAAGGAGGAAGCACCAAACTCCATCCTCCTTGACCACCGCCACGACCTTCAGCAGGTCCTCCGTCGACAAAACGGTGCTACCCGCGAAACCGATCTGCGGGTCCTGCAGCTCTGAATACTTTTGGAGGTAATTTCATTGTTCCCACGAAGTTAATACGTGGCATTCAGTTACAACTTACTTGTTGATAAGTTGCATTCACCCAAAACCAAAACATCTAATGGCATATGAAAGTGCGCTATGATAATATTCACTATGCCCACCAACGTTGCCACACTTACACTAGTCGGCCCTGGTGGTCTAGTGGTAACCATACTTGCTCGTATTGTTAAACTCGTAGACAGACGATTGCGGGTTCAATCCTGCCAGGGTCAATGGATTTTTTTTTTTTCGGGTGTAAAAATCCTGAGTATGGCTCCTTCGGAAGGGAAGTAAAGTCGTGCGTCGCACGTTATAAATTTACGGCAGGAAAAAGAATATCAAACCTGAAAGAGGCCTCTAGCAAAATTCATCGGTCGTTTCACACCCTGAATTGCATGGGAAGCTGATGACCTCAGATGTTAAAGAGCGTCGTAAATAAGTAAATCAGCAACAACTATGAAAAAAAAATTATTGCATCACCTATAGATTTTGTGTATATTTACACTTACCTTACTTAATGCAACAATGGGTTCACTATTTCAGTTTTGTTTTATATATAAGTTATTAAGCATTGTTGTGTGCAACAACTTCTAAACATTTTCCATTATTGTGATACTGTCTTTATTATTAGTTTTAGGGCAGTAATCAGTGATGTGCGTTTAACAACATAACTCCAATTAAGTGTAAAAGCAAAAAAGTGTAATTATCGCTTTAGCTTCTGAGGGCCTTTCTACTCGACATATTGCATCAAAGATAGGATTTAATCCGTCTACTGTGTCGAATTTATTGGCTAACTACAAGAAAACAGGGGATTTGGAAAGAATTAAGGAAGAGGCAAAGAATGGTCTCGTATTGTTGTTAATCGCCGCAGTTTGAAGCGAGTGTCTAAAAAATCGGCGTATGACTTCAAGAGAGTGGAAGAAGCTTCTAGTGTGGGGGTTTGCAGCTAAACCATCAGATACAGACATTCAGAAATGGATCTACCTGCTATACGGCAACGGAAGAAGCGCCTTTTGGCAGTTAGAATGAGCCAAGGAACATGCCCAACGGATTGAGCAGCTGTGGAGTAGAGTTATCTTCTGAAATGAATCAAAATTTAATATCAGAAGAAACGATGGAAAAATGTTTTATCAGTCGTTGTAGTAGTAAAGATTTTCTGTCATGTATTTGGGCCCAACGGTGAAGTTCCCAGATAGGGTGATGGTATGGGATTGTATTTCCAGAAAAATGCATTACATTTTGTTGAGAGAACAATAATACGCAGATGCATACATAATTATTTTAAGAGAAAGTGTAATGCCAACATATGTGGGGCAGTTTGTATGACCAGAAAATTTCACTGTTCAGTTTGTTTTATGCTACAGGTTAGAAGTTTTCTTGAAGAACAAGGGAAAAGAGCCATGGTCAGCAACCAAGTTCTCGATCCCATTGAGAACTATTGGGAGACGATCGGCAATTCTGCAGTAAAGGAAAAAAACAAAAAACAAAAACAAACAAAAAAAAACAAGAAATAAGAAATAAGAAAAACTTGGTTTAAGCTATCCAGAGGGTCTGGTTTAGTGAGATTTCGCCTAGCCAAGTCAAAATTTAATACTTTCAATGCCCAGACGACACGATGCCGTAATAAAAGCTCGGGAAGACAACGCGAAGTATTTTTACGATTATAACTTATTTCATGCGTGTAAAAAGACTATATTTCATAATTATTAAAGAACGCATCAGGTTTATGCAATTTTGATTACAACATTGTGGCTATTTAGTTATAAATTTGACATTTTTACATGTGCTTTTAACATGTTTACCATCAATTTTCCACATTTTTACACTTAAAAATGTTCGGGTTATACCTTGGGGTGATCCAAAGATATTTTTAGATCTTTATTATAACTGGTAATAGATAGTTTCAAAAGTGTCTGAACTGACTAACTTGTTAAGACAATAGAAGTAAATAGATCCGAGTGAGAGCAGTTTATAAGTTCCACTACATAGTTCAGCCAGCAGGATTTTGATAAAGAAATTGCTTTGAACTAATACTGTAATTTGGAGAACTATTCAAAATGGTCCTCTGAGTTAAAGGGGAATATACAACAGCAATAATTTATATTGCAAATTATAGGAACAAAATTAACTTTAAAGGCTAAGTGTGTAGCATAAGGAACAGTGTAAGTTTCCAGTTTAAGAATGCGAAACATGTTAGGAAGTTTTCAATGTTAATGGAAATGAACACCTATAAGGTAATACGAGTACATGTGCTTTACTGCTCGTTTATCTGAAAGTTTTCTTATGCACAGATTGCAGCTTGCCACATATCTCCACGTTCTTTCGTATACTACCACGTTCTGCACTCAGTTTTAAGCTCAAGATACTTGATTGCGGTCACAACATGATATCACTTCAGAAAATAAAACATAGAAACCAAGATGAACAGCTCATGCCAACCCCTTTCCCTCACTAAAAAACGAACACTAAATACCAATGGTTTAACACGTCTGAACTGTTAAAGGAAGTGGTTATTTGTTCCACTAGTTGCCATCTATAATACATGAGGTTTCCATGGAAACGAGCTCGATCTGGTGTTCCGGTTTGTCCAGTGGATGTTTCCGTAAGTGAACTTGCTGCAATAGCTACCGATATGGAAGACAGGGCGGTTTCTTATAACACGCGAGCAACCGGCCTGGAAGGGCGTTGCACTCTGCCCCTAATGCCCGAAAAAACAATTGCTGACATCTGTTCCAACTTTTCCGAGAACGTCTCTACGTTACATACAGTAAAACCCAGAGACAAACAGCTAGAGCGCCTTAAACGTTACTTCTAGGATATATATTTTTCACATTCACGTAAAAATATTGCCCACAGATGCCAGGTTTTTAGGTCTCCTAGTTGATAAACGCGTAAATTGGAAAACGCACATCGAATATATTGAACTTTGAGATGCTTACAATGAAATTCACGAATTTCCTCATTCAGCTGATTTCTAAAAGTGTTATTTTACGTACCTAAATTAACACAACAATTTAAAAAAATAGCCTTGTAGTTTTAACGATTATTTTTCGATTACAGCAGTTAGCATTATGCATCTAAAACTAACCACCCTGACTTGTAAATGCCCAGAGTTTGTGACCAATCATCGATTGCCCAAATACGTTGCTAGTCTTGTCAGGGAGTGTTTCATGCTGTCCATAAGAGGGTGTTTTATTTTTTAGATCATACTTTCATGAATTTAGACAAGCGTTGCTTTAAGGCTAGAAAAATGTTGTCTGCATGTTCCTCGATGGATATCATGTTTTGGGTTGAAAGCTTCCAAGATGTTATGAAAAAATGTGCTGTTCAATGGCAACTGGTTCAAACACTGTGTTTTGGTAGACTTTACATATGTTTTGAGCTCTTTCTCCCAGATACAGAGCTCGGAGATACCGACATACAAGCCACTATATCAAACCACAACTGAATCTGAAGCTTTCAGAGTTTTCTCACCATGAGCTTGAGGCGAGAACAACATGAATTTGGTGGTTGAAGGACACCTCAAGTGTATTATCTTCTCATTCTCTCAATGTTTCTCCTGTGGACATTATCTGCGAAAATGTGAAGGTCTTTTGATTTTAACAGCAGACTGAAAATGCAGCAAGTAAGTAGTTCTTCGGTAAGCCTTCATCCCTAGTCACCTCCTTCCAAACAAGACAAATGTTTCACAGGTTTAACTCACTACTTCCCGGAAAGGTTTTATTGGATAAAGCAGTCATTGCTTCAACCATCCTCTACGTGTCAGATGTCACCCATGTACTGCTGTAGTTCCCAAATGAAATTTCATAGTCACCCCACTTCATAACTCCTCAGATGTCATGTTACAAGGATCGTTGCTGACCTTGAAAACAATATATATATAAGGCGAAATGCATTTATACGTTAGTGCGCTTAATATCTACAAAAATTACTTATAAGCAGAGTCCGGGAGTTAGGCAAAATACCTTTTCCATCTTAAGCGATATATTTAAAAGTCAGATAGGAATGTACATGTTTGCACGCATTTGGGGTCAGTAGGTCCAGTTTTTATTTTGCACCTTCCTCCCCGTATTTTAGCTTCTGTTGCCTACTTCAGGTTTAAAGCAATTTTTTAGTCTGTTTTCGATCATTGTGGATTTTTTCTACTATTACTTACGCACTTTAAAAATCACATAAAAATTCAATATATCGAAGTGAAAAAAGTTATAAAAATTAAATGTTCATGAGTAATCGGAAGTTTTCACGGCCGGAGTCAGACTTATAACTAGAAGTGTCGTGCCAGCACCTTCGCCCAGAAGACTAAGACCGCGCCACTGAAGATGTCCTCCGCAGTTGGGGATGAAACGTTTGGACTCCTTAGCTCCAACAGACCACGGCTTCTAAGCCCGGAAGAAACTTCTAGTCATTAAATGTTCACCTTACATAAATATCTATTGAAAATCTCGTTACACATTTAATTCTTTTCAAGCAGCCAAAAACTTTCTCCTCAACCCATTTACTTAAGCTCTTTAAGTAGCAGAACCTTCATTAGGGGCACAATTACCTCGAGTATACGATTACCATGAAACAGAGAGGATGAAGGAAGTACTGTAGTTTTGAATTGTCCTGGAGAATGACCTTGTATCGATCTGCGCGAGACATTTCTAAGAAACTTTTGGTGGAGCTAACTTCTCTGCTGCATAAGTGTAACAAATGGTAATTGCAAGCGAGAAAGACGAAAACGTCACAGCTGTGCAATAAACCGTCCCTACAATGTGTTAAGCACGAAAGTAAGAGCGATTCCTCTGTAAATGCCTAAAATGAGAATGAATTGTACCAGAAAACACTGCGTATCTTTGATATCTTGTCAAAATATTTTACTATTGCTTGTAACTAAGAAAAACAAGCTTAAGTACTTTAATTATATGATAAAGAAATTAAGTATCTTAAATACCTATTTTCATCAATAATGAGTGATATTACTGTGTTTTCCCGTATAATAGATTCCTATTTTAATTATATTACTGCCATTTTTTAGTATTTTAAGTGCCTTATTGCCTGCCTATTTTAACCAAAATAAATGCCTGAACTTCCAAGCTCTGTTTATAAAAATCCACCAGCATTATTTCTTGAGAAAAAACTGAAAACAAAATTATACAGGGGATTATTTTTCAATTTTAATGACAAAAGGAAACTGTGCTATTATAACGTAGCTTTCCAAAACTACGAATAACTTACGGAGTGTTTTATACTTAGTTTTATGGCTCTGTGAAATCACACTTCAAAAAATAGAAAATAATTTTTTAAAAGAGAATGTAACAATTCTATTTCCACGTGCACTCAGTCGCGACAAAGTTGCAGGAGTTACTTCAGATATCTAACGTCATATCATTAATCAATATTAACATTACAGTTATTTACAGGATATTGTTTGGGCACCCTTAGCATGACGTTATCCGATCTCAGCCTCTTTGTCCCAGCAAGGGGTGGATTCCTAACATTACGGTGTCTGCCTAGCGGAGCGACAAAATGTCGGACCCCTCTTTGTTCCCGACAACCTGTTATGTAAATGGTATGCGTGATTCTTGTAGGGCTCAGGGATAATGTGGGCAGCCCCCGGCTCGCTCGTAATTAAATATCGCGGTATCAAAAACAATATCTCTGCTGAGACCTGCGGTTTCTAGAAAAACTCGCTTATTGGCCAGTGGATTCAAGATAAAACATGCAACAGCCAGTACTGTTGGCACTAAATTTGTTTGTCTGCATTTTTCACGCTCGCAGAAAGAGGAAAAAAGTAACATTAACAGACTGCTTTAACTTCAAACGTAGCGTTTTACATGATACATGGATTCTGTTCAAACTATTTTGTGTCAATTTCTGCTGAACTACCTTTAATTATTATTATTATTATTATTATTATTATTATTATTATTATTATTTTGAAAATTTAAACTATAAATGTAAATATATACACCCCAAATAAGTCCCCTTTAACGAAAAGCAGCTGGGGGTCAAAAACGACACATCTTCAGCGCTTAAAAACAATGAGAGAAATTTCGACAGAACTAATGAAATTACACGGGCCTGCACCGGACATTTGAATGCAAATAAAAAATCATTCTTGTGTATTTGAGGCGATGTTTAGAGAAAAAAGTAGTAACAACTTTTTACACCTCCAAAAAGTTAATTATTATTCTGCAAAGTCCTCTACCGTTTTAATGGGGAGAGGGGGGTCCTCTGGTACTGAGGGGAATGGTTCAGAAGGTAACGCCTTGGGATCCCCCTCCTGACCTTGGGATTTTTCGTGGTTTCCTTGGCCGCATTTTTTAGTTTTATTCACGAACGCTCCTTAACATGTCAGGTCATCAGCGTCCCATTCAATTCAGGGCGTGAAACGACCGATAAATTTTGCTCAGCCTCTTCTTACAGGCTTGAGGTTCTTTTGCATGCCGCTAATCTAAGACACGGGACCCATGGCTTTACTTTTCTTCCAAAGGAAGTCATACTTGGGATTTTTAATCCCGAAAAAAAATTGAACGACTCTGCTGTCTAAGTCGATTGCTGCTTTCTTGTCTTCAATTGGCGGACCACAAGTTTTATGACGCTCTGACTGATTGTTGGAACGCTTGCCGTCCAGTCTACATTTTAGCTATCATGTGATTGTGTGTATGAAAGAGTTTTTAAGATTGATCAAATTTATTAGTGCAGAAGTTTTGCAAAGAATTCGATAGTATACATGCTAAGGCTTTCACGGCCGGCGTTGATCCAGTTTTAATGGACCACGGCCTACAAGCCCGGAAACTGCACTCTTCTAGTTCGCTAATAGCTATGCTTGCAGCAAACTTTTTCTGATGAACCGACAGTGCCATATATTGCTAAGAAGATGATCTTCCCATTCATTTTTTCCCTGTCATGTTTTGCTGTGCTCTTAGACAAAAATATTAATAAACTATAAACACGAAATGCGTTTGCTCGGACCGTGTGCTATGATGGCTGAACAGACAAAAGCACGTGTATAGTAACAAGCCTTGCCCAGGTTCGGGTACCCGATATGCTCGAATTATTTATTATCTTTTGTCAGTGAAATTGTTTAATATACGACAGTTAAAGCCAGCCAAACAAGCTTTCAATCTTGGCATTTCGCTGCTGCACGGATGGGCATGGCATGCATCAGCGGGTAGAGAAGTTTGCGAACGGTAGCTTAGGGACAATATGTTTGTATGGTTAATTATTCATTCTCTAAGCAGCAAAGTCCGGCCAGAAATAAGAGAGAGTGTCACAGTTGATCGACAAACAATGTTTTCATGTTCATTATCTTTCGTCACTGCATCTAAGTTTTCTTCCTGTGTGGTATTATGCACAGTATAGGACTATAAGTTTTCGTCGCTCTTGTACTGGCTGCGAGAATTCTCGAGTAACTTCGTAAGCGAGAGGCTGCTACCGAGATACGAGATTCTGATAGCAGCACTGACGCCCATTCGCTTACGAGAACGAAAGAGAATAACTGGCTTTGGTCGCCTTTAACATATTTGTTACATTTTTAGATAACATATATTTAAATTTTAAGACATTTTCTCGAACACAAAAATGTTTTCATAATAAGTGTACATAATTATTTTTTTAATGTGAAAAGGTAAAAATAAAATAAAGGTTACTTTACTTTGCGTGTGTGCGAGCTTAAATTCCTTAAAATTCAAATAAACCTTTGTAATTGGAAGTTATGTTAATATAATATGTAAAAATATTTTTACTTACCAAAATTAACAGTTTTCCCCACCCCCCTGAAGGTGTATATCTTTCATAACGATACGAAATCCGGGATGTTTCACTATGAATATTTGCAACAAATAATGAAACTAACAACTAAAAGCGTAAGGTATATAAATAATGGTACTTTTAAATACCCTATTTTGAAATTTCCTGGTAATTCTACGCACCGTTTTGAATTTACCTAAGAATAAAAAACAAGTCCTAGAGTAATATGAGACACTTTTGAAACGGTTTTAAACTCCGGGACATTTTTTTTTTTTTTTACATTGGTACATACAAATAGGGACTGTTTCTCGTAAAGCAATAAACGCACTGAGTTTGCCTATAAAGAAAAAACTTTAAGACCACGCGACTCCACAGCTCTGGCGTATGTTCTACAAATATCCAGCAATATCGAGCCACATACAACTACACCAGGCTATTGATTTCCTATCGGAAAGAAGCCGCAATAAAAATGACAATATATAGAAAATTACCTATGATAACTGTTGTGTGACGTCACAACCTCTACCACGCCCTGGCCCCAACGTGGCAGCGAACGGACTGCGCAGACGTCAGTGAAGGGACCCACCCGGGCGTCAACATCACGCGCCCATTCAATGCTCCCTCATCACGCCTGCATTCATCGCTACCCATCAGGGTTTACAACATATTGTTTGTTTAAAAGTCATCCCTCCAGGCGAGCAGGGGTTTAAAGAGACCTTTTCCCACGTGAAGGAATCGGGCTCTTTTGTAGTGCTCTTTATATTATTCATTTTCTTCTAGGCATAGTGGAATTCTGAATACGTTGTTAAATACTTAGGTTTTTGATAGACAAGAAATAGTCCAGGGTTTCCTTTTAATTGTCTAACCATTATGCACACTGGCGAGTTCAGAACCGCTTATCCGCTTTACCAGCACCAACTTAGCACAACGTGAAATAGCTACATGAACAAAATAAAAAATGGGGCAGAGTAGACTGAACGTAATTTGCGACTACTTTCAGTAACTTGGGAATAATAAACAGAAAGTTAGAGAGTTGTGATTTATAAAAAAATTACTAACAACACACGAGATCCGTTACAACAAAACTATAAAAAAAACTCTATTTAACTTGGTCTAAGAGCAAAATATCAGCTTCTATCATTTGTTTTAATTCTTATGGTGTACGTTCCTTTAAACATCCCCATAAAAAGGAATCCGAAACTGTGAGGTAAGGTGATCCTGCTGAACAAGGACTATGTAGACAGATGAAATGGACTAAATTGCTCTTGATGTGAGCAGTAGCTTCATCTTGCTAGAACCACACATCTTTCGGATGAATGCCAAGAGTTTCCAAACGTGGAAAAAGGAAGCAGAGAAGCAGGCCATCAAGACTGTAACGATTTCATTATTGCCTTCTAAGATCAGGGCACGCTTTAGCATGTGTTGTTTTTATTTACAGTGCCTGTCATCCATTATCAAAAGATGGTTCAATTCACCTCAAGTCATCATTGATAATTCTGAGCAAGGTGTTCTAAAATTCTACTAGCATTTTCCTTCTCGCGAGGAAACCGTTGCTGGACAATGCGAATATCATAGGGCGTATATTGAACGCCGAATAGAGCGAAGTGGACAATGAGATGGAAAGAGAGAGGATCCTGAAGCACAGGAGAAGTCCTGCCATAGTAATGGTTCAAAAACAGGAATTGGAGCTTCCAGCAAGATTAGCTCCAGCACACAAGGCAAGGTCTACTAAGACTTGGCTTGAGGTAGATGTTGCTCAAGATAGGCTTTGTAGCATTCCCAATCTCAGTCCCCTGGGCTTCAAACTGTGGTCAGAACTTGAGTGTAAAAGTTGGAAGAAAGGGAGCCTAATATTGAGTCGTTAGTGATGAATTTTCCAATGTGTGTTGTAAATGGCCTGATACTTAGGTGATGTAAGAAGGTAAAAAGGGTCAGTTTGAAAACGAATTGCTGCAAATTACAGAATAACATATTAAACCAAATGAAGTCATTAAAATATATTATATTTACTTAACTAAAACAATTTTGAGTTATTTATGGTTTAATTCTGTACAGATAACGGTATTATACATTTTGAAATATTTCACACCAACCTTTACCTGCAACATAGGCACATGCTTCTTCTATCCTAAAAAGAAACACCTTTTAATACAACCTAGTCAATTTTTTACAGTAAAAACAATTTATATTCAAGAAAATGTCCGTTGACTTTGTAACCTGTCGTCCATAAAAATAGATTTCTATTGCCCCCTCCAGCAGGCCATTATACTGCATCACGTGATTCACACTAGGGAAAACCAGCGACTTACCCTATGCATCTCCACACAAGTTTGCGAATTTTAATATATATCAAGAGGTTTCAGATGCATTTCCGTTTAGTAACTTAAGGTATACCACGCTGTTAGTAGCTTTCCCCCACGTAAACACACATAAGTTTATACAACAGCACAGATGTTTTCGGATATTTTGTTTTTCTACAGTTGGTTTAATTTACGCTTGTGTAAAACAAACCAGTCGTGGCCGACAGCATTTCTCTAGATTAAAAAGTTGCGCCTCACGCTATGCTTTTTTGTTTTTAGCCCTCGATTTATGATTTCACACGTGCCGTTAAACACTTCTGGTTTACGTTCACGCCTCAACACATCCTTTGTCTGGAGAAAAGCTTTTATTTGTTCACGTTTCTGATTTATGAGTGTGGGTTTGAGTTTATCGCTGCGCAACAATGCACTGCACAAGTCCTTGCTTCGCTTAACATTTGCTACACTATAAAGTTTTTATGCAGAAGAAAATAACAATAATAATAATAGGCCACAATTATAAGACAACTTTGTCTGAAAAGCGCGCCTGCTACAAGAACGGTAACAAATGTTTCACTTCAAGTAGAAATATCCTGTTTTTTGTTTTCAGAATATTTTATTCTGAATATTTATGATTTCGAAAGTTTCGCGCATATGCACATGAATCATCAAGCACCACTATGTACATGTACTCCTAAACTTTTGCGCTACAAATACCTGTTGCATCAGCAAGCCTCAGCAATGTCTTATGACGTAAGAACGCATGCGTCATTCAATTTAGATTGGATGAGAGATTGCACCCTATAAGATTGCATTATGCATGTGTACATTTTTATTCTTCTCGGATTTCAGAATTTAATATAGAACGGTACATTTATGAAGACCATTTAGAGTCTCCCAACAACAAACATGGATGAAAATATGAAAAAAATATAGCAAACGCTGAGGGTATGCTGAAATTCAGAAACTTTTAAATATTGGTTCAGCAGTAATGTAAAACTTACTGAACGAAAAAATATGTTAACAAGTTCTTCAGTCATTGCTTCCTCCACAAACGAGTAAGTAACAATAAAATAACATTTAATATCGTAACAAGTAATGAAGGCTAAATACAGTAATATGATCCAGAACCAAAGCGACAGTCATAGGAGAGGATACTGAACAAAAGTGAAGTAGACAAGAAAATGATCTGCTCTAGCCACATTGCGACCGGTCTTGAGGGTCAAAACGCTGTTACTTACATAGTACAAGAGATTGCTTATCCATCTGTACATTGACCACGAAAGGGAATCCCGCAGTACAATGACAATGCCTCTTCTCGCACCACAGTAGTCACTGATTAAATCTGCTCTACAGTCCATATATGGTGGTGTTTTGAATTTTTCTGTTCCGTAAAGGAAAAGAAAGTATTTGTGGTTGTCAATTTGAATCACTTGAAGCACACGAAGAGAGTACTTGCAGCTTGTACAAACATTTACTAAATGTTTCAATGAGACGGTCCCTTGTAAATGGTGTGTTGAAGATGTAATGATACCGTCGTTAAAGCTCTCGGCATGACCAACAGTTTGCAGCAGATGTTCCAATCATTCCCGATTCAAAATCCGCCATCTTTCATAGTAACAGCTGTGGAATGATACTTCACTTGTTGAAGGACCATAGAGAGCATCTCTTTGTTGCGTGTTGAAAAAAACAGCCAATATGGAAGTGTGCTGGAGATAAATTATTTGTGAAAAGGACACAACAGCAACATAAATTCATAAAGACATAACAAAGTCATTTTCAACTGCTTCCAAGTCGACCACTGAGTTCAAATACACAGATGAAAGCTTGGAAGATGAACCGATATTGGATGACCAAAATCTGTCATCAAGGATCGACGGCTAAAAGCGTCCAAAATTCCCGAAGGCATAGCATTACATGCAAGCCGGTATTTCACATTTTAATTGAGGAATTATGCATTATTAATAATCTGCAGATGGGTAATGCGTCTGCTGACATCCGATCAAGGACAACCTTTGAGCAAAGTTCGGTGCGTTTTCAAAGAGATCAAACTGAGTCTACCTATGACTAGTTAATGAAACATTGGTGCACTACTGACACTGGAAACAAAATAAATGCAAAGCTGGCGGGAAATATGGCATAATTTTTCTGGGATGCGAAGATATCTTACTGATAGACTACCTTTCTAGTGGAATATATATTACTGGAGCATGCTATGATGAGCTACTTAACCAATTACAGGCAAATATGTGCTGTAGAAGACGGGGTTTATCAGAGATGAAAGGGGTCTTGCATCAAGAAAATGCTCTCTACGTATACACATCTCATGGCAATGGTGAAAATCGCTGAATTGCGCTACCACATCCGCCTTGTTCCCCAGATTGTACTACATTACGCTTAAATCTCTTCAAAAGCTGAAAAAATTCCATTTTGGAAAGAACTTTTGATCCGATGGGAAACTAAAATACCAATTGAAGAGGATTATGCAAGTCTGGAGGAAATTAATACCAGTGAATAGTTAAGAGTATGGTTAGCCAAATGCATGAATGTCAAAGGAGATTGTGTTGAGAAATAACACTATTTTGTGCTCCATTTCAAAACCTTTGTTGTTTTAATCATTAAAAGTTGGAAAGTAGCATTCCTAAAGCCCTTTCATTTAATTTTTAACTTTCAAGAAGTCTCTGCCGCTATATTGTGGCATATTGCTTAGAGAAGGATGAAACCAAAATGATGTTCAAGAAGAGGAAATTAAAACATTACCTGTAGAAATATTTACTTTTCATCCTTCAGTCTCTCTCTCTCTCTCTCTCTCTCTCTCTCTCTCTCTCTCTCTCTCTCTCTCTTGATTTCTGAATGAAATGAAATTAATCTTGAGACTTGTAAGTAGTTGAATTTGAATTGAATTTATTTACCAATAATATCTCTACCTAAACAGTTAACAATTTTCAATTCACTACCCACCGTAGCTTGATCTTCGATTACTCACTGGAAGTTCCTGAAGACTCTTGTTCGGCTACATAGAATATTCATAAATATATGCAAAACAAACCCACCGTTATTTACCAATTTTAGAAATCATTTATAAACATTTAAAAAATTAACATACTTAACCTATATCATAATAACATTATCTATATGAGGCCTCACTACACACAACTCCCAGGTTATTTGCATAACTTCTTGTATTTCCCTTGTTAGTACTATTTTATCAATCATAACCCAATTCTCTCGGCCCTCTTAACTACTCAATTCATTTCTCCCTTACTTCCTAAGTATTTCACTATCATTTTATTTCTCTTTGCCCCATATCAGTCAACACTCTATGTGTTAGGTATACTTACTTTCTGTGATTTATCCCATTTCGTTTCCCATACATCCTCCCTCCATTTCTTTACTCAATCATACTCTAATTAATAATGAAATATTCTTTCAGGCTCTCTACACATAACACATCGTTTTCCATTTTCTCCTTCACTTGTAAGTAAATAATATGCCACATATTTTTGAACACTGAAAAGGTATAAATAAATTGTAAAACGTTCGTTATGATATTGCGCATTTACTTCCTCTAACTACGTAAAAATGATCCAAAACTCCCATGCTTTTGATTCTTCCCTCCATTATGAACTTTGCGCAAGAAGGGGGAAGTTAAAAAAAACTGCAAAATGCCCCAAGAAAAGAGAAAACTTCGTAACAAGTGGATCTGGTTGAGAGATGCCTTCTAGAGGGCAGACGAACTGTCACGTGCATGGCTACGAACTAGTATTACCAATTTCACGCACAAGGCCATGCTAGGCTTGGAATCCAAACGACCAAGACTGCAACAATAAAAAAGATATATATCGGTAGAAGCCCCTCTCAAAGTGATTCATTGTGTAACATCATTCTGGACAATAGAGTCCGAAATTACATCATTGCGGGGCGTCAAACACTGCTGCGCCCCCAGGCGGGGTTTTCATGTTGATTGTATTCCAGTATACAGAGACTAGGCTTCTCAATCATCACTGTTTTTATATTATGACCTAATACCAATAACCGAAACTTAATTACAGCTTGCAGTCAATATATTAACATAACAGGGCGTCTCCAAGATTGTCTTTTATCTTTGCAGTAAGTCATGCATTACACGTGTAATAACAGAAAGCCAGGAAAAGTTGACGACGCTATACAGCATTTTTCGAATGCACCTTTACCAACGATGAGCATGGAATACTGACAATGAAGATGAAGATTTTTTCACAACGTTTTGACAGGAGACGAAACGCGGGCGCACCATTATGCACCGGAGAAGAAACGTCAATCCTTGGAATATCGGCACAAAGACTCATCCCAGGGAAAAAAATAAATTCAAATCACAGGCTGAATAACTCATGACAACAGTATTTTGGGACGCAGATGGTGTTATCAATTCGGTTTCCCAACGCAGAACTTACATTTTGACACTATAAAATTTAAATCAGAGATTATGGTGCATTCGAAAGGCAAACATTTTTCTGCACCATGACGATACCCATACTTCACATACTTCCACTTTACTGCATCCACCACACAGTCCAGACTTGGCGCTGTACTATGTAACTAAACACTCGAGCTGTATGTTACCAGAATCAAATTTGTCACCTGCAACCTGTGAGCTATCCCAAGGAGGCATGAGAAGAACAACAAATAAATGGAAGACACTCACGATAAATCAGAACCCTGAGGAAAGCATATTTTCTTTTCCTTATATTTTGTCCTAATATATACCCCCTCGATTCGTATACTTGTCTCTACCTCGCAACCGAACAGATTTCTGCTCATCCTCATTCAGCGTGTCAGTTCCCAGAATCTGGAACTCCCTTCCTCCTGAAGTCAGGGATTGTCAGACAATAAAGCAATTTGAACGTAGATTCAATTATCATCTCAACTCTAGCAGTTAGTCCCTCGCCTTTTCATATTCTTCTTCCTTTTCTTCTCCTCTCCTCCTTCGTCCTCCCCCTTGTACTCGAGAAAAATTATTAAAAACAAATGAAATTGTAACACTTATCATTTTCAATCTTCTAACCATATAATATTTACATCCACCATTAATTTGGGTTTTATATATTTTGTATAACTATGTATCTGTACTTTGTATTTTTGCTGGTTCTTCGCCTGGTAAAGTGGAAGAGAACGCCTCATAACCCTTGCCAGAATAAATAAACAAAATAATAAAAAAAATTATCGTGTTTTTCTTCTTTTCTTCTCTTTCTGTAAGAGGAAAAAAGAAGGAAAAGTCTACGCTTTCTCTTTTAGTAAATTCCTTTTTATTTTAATTTCTATCTTTACTTCCTCCTGTTTTTTACTTTCAAAATGAAGCAGCAGGCCTCTTCGGAGACGGAAGGGAAAAGAGGAAAAGAAAGAAGGAAAATAACGGACGAAGAACAGTTGATGTCAATAAAATTAGAATTCTTTCTTTTCTTGGAATACAGTTAAACGACTAAATGAGGAAAAGAGAAAGAAGACAGTAAGTTTTCCCTTTCCGTTATCTTGAAGGATAAAACAGGAAGATGCTGGTTGAGATAAGAAAAACATGAATGAATGAAAATCACAGCACAAGAAGAGATAAAAGAAGGGTGGAGATGATCTTTTCATTAATACAGAAGCCAGTCTAGCAGACACAGTGTCTCTCTCAACTTTGTTCGTTGTTATTGGTGTGGTTAATACTTAAAGAGAAACAAAATAAATCTCTGCCTCTCAACAGAAGGAAGCATATTTCATTACCCTAGTCCCTTCCTTTTAATCAGACGATGCAATGAATGCGAGCACATATTTTTAGTTTAATTCCGGAGATTAAACATTTTAAAAAGAACACTGTTTTCCCTTGTCAGATTTTTAGAGCCATATATATCAAGATTTTTAATGACGGTATTTATTTTCCGTGTTGCTTGGATAATTTATGAGGGGGCCATGATTATGGATGTTTGCCAGAACGACAGCACCGCCAGCTTCCGGATTATTAAGCGAACTAACAGGTTTCCTCACATAGTTAATGAGAAGGAGGTCTAAAAGGCGTGGAGTGGTAATAAGAAAAGCAGGTGTATTTAAAGTAGTTGTTCTGATCGAACGCAATGTGTTTTATGGATCAAACCTTTACAAGAACCACAGGTTCATGCACAAATAAAAAAATATGAACACATATACTTTCTAATGCTGCAAGAGATCCGAAATTGTATAATGTTCTGTTCATCTCTTGAATTAAAACCTAGCGGAAATCAGAGTGCGATCCTGTATTTGAATAAAAACAAAATAGTCGAAAAAATCAAAGTTTGTTAAGGAGTTACAATGACGAAAAAAGCCATTACCGGGGAAAGAAAATTCAACCTGACAAAAGATATAATATAGAGCTAGCTAGCACTTTTGCAGACCGCTTAAAGTCACAACATGATTAGAAACTCACAAAGAAATTAACATTTCTGGGAGGGGGGATTCACTAAACAAATGGTACCATTAATCCTATAACCCATGAACTGTAAACACAACACAGCGGCTTGGTAAGTCTGTTAAATACACAGTGAATAAGTTTTTTTTTTTTCAAAATAAAACTAATTCTTAACATAATTCCCTTTAAGGTCAAGCGAAATTACAATTTCTTAATTTTCTCAGAAAAAACAATTTTTTCGAACTGTTCATAACATTCATTTACGGCACAAATGATCCCTTCATTGGACTAATATTTCTCCCCCTCCTAGCCAATTTTTGTAGCTTGGAAACAGTGGGGAAAAAAAAAAAAAAAAAAAAAAAAAAAATCCAAATGGAGCCAAATCTGGGGAATACGGTGGATGGGGAACTATTTTGAAGCCCAGCTCGTGCATGCCATTGCAAGGACAATAAGCAGGTGCATTGCGCATTAATCTTGCTTCAGCTCACTATGTAAACGGCCAAGTAACGTTTCGCGGTAACAGTCATTCACTGTTTACCCTTTTACAAATAGTCACTTATATAAGACATCTGCAAGTTCCCAAAACCCAACACAACAGGTTTAGCTTTTCATGTTTCATCAAATCCACTGATATGACTGCCGTTTTCTCTCCAGGATGTAGTGCTGGATCCAAGTTTCGTCTACAATCACAAAAACGAAGCCGCAAGTCATTCGGATTATGCTGCGAACCTTTCCAAACACGATTTTGAAATGTCCTTTGAGCCTTTTTAGTTTGGAGTCAACAAACGCGACACCCAGCGCGCACTCAGCTTCTTCATACGCAGAATTTCATGCAGGAATTTCGCCCGTTCATATGAGATGTCTACTGTCTCAGTAATCAGCACTACCACGAATATTTTCGACCATCTATTTAGAAGAATCTCAATCGAGCATCAGGAACGTGCAGCAAATGCAGTGCTCATAAGGCCACGTTTAAATTCATTTATCCAGTATAAATTGTCTTGAGTGCTGGAGCGGGGTCCCCATGAACTTCCTTCAGTTCAGTTTGTATCTGAGCCGTGGTCACTTTTTAG
This sequence comes from Metallyticus violacea, assembly GCA_030762175.1. Lineage (NCBI taxonomy): Eukaryota > Metazoa > Arthropoda > Insecta > Mantodea > Metallyticidae > Metallyticus > Metallyticus violacea. The sequence goes on along the minus strand of CM060831.1, from coordinate 19,916,742 downwards.
CGAATTCCGAAGGGATGTAAAGCTATTGCGGTTATACTCAAGAAACAATTTTTGAAAAATGTCTTCAAATTTCCATCAATCTTACCTACTAGATACCGAAAATGATAATGAAAAAAACCACACGCGCGCGCGCGTCTCTTAACGCTCTAGCGGTCGTAATTTTCGTTTTTTCTCAACGAAACTCGGCATATAAGCATCAATTAACAAACTATGTGTCGAATTCGTTAACTACCAAAATTGAACCATTAGGGGTGGGAAAAGCCTAAAGCGACACGTTTTTTAAAAAATTGAAAATCGTTCTATAGACCAAAATTATTAATTTATTTCAACGAAACTTTATTTATTTAAAATAACTTCATAAAAGCAGTTACCGAAAATCAGGGTAATCGGCTATTAGGAATGGAGCTATACCTGAAAACGAGTGAGAGTTAGACAAAAATTTAAAAATCGCTCTAGCGGCCGCAATTTTAATTTATTTTAAAATAAACTCTGTATATCCATTGAAATAAAATAAGAAAAATAGTTTCTGAAAATCAGTGAAATCGGACTATTAAGAAGGAGTGGGGTTTACTTGAAACTCAAAATTTAAAAATCGCTCTCATTAATATTGGCTTTTTCGTAATGAAACTCGTATATATCATTTAAATAAAATAAAAATAGTTTCTGAAAATTAGGAAAATGCCATAACTTATTTCATTTCATTAATTAATAAAGTCAGTCCTAGTGGTGTAGTGGTAACCAGCTTCCTAAACCCAAGATCGCGGGTTCATTCCCTGCCAGGATCGATGGATTTTTTCGGGCGTAAAAATCCTAGTATGGCTTCTTTCGGAAGGCAAGTAAAGCCGCAGGTTCCGTGTCTTACATTTACGGCACGATAAAGAACCTCAAGCCTGAAAGAAGAGACCTCTGAGCAAAATGTGTCGGCCGTTTCACGCCCGGAATTGAATGGGACGCTGATGACCTGAGATGTTAAAGAGCGTCCAAAAATAAAAAGAATTAAAAAAAAAATTATAAAGTTATAATTTGGATTTTATATTCTTTTTTAAAGTTACTCTAGTAGGTGAGAAATTCGCTTAGTTCACGCAGCTCCTGCGTGACGGACTTTTTTTTTTATATAAATAAAAATGTTTTACACTGTGCGATATCCGTCTTATCCATTTCTTCGAAACTGTTACACTGATCACTTATGGGTAGCTTTATTTAGTTACTATTCTGGATGGTCTAATAGTAACCATGCTTGCCTCGTAAACCCAAAATCGCGATTTCAACCCCGGCCAGGGTCGATGAGTTTTTTGTTTTTTTTTTCCCTGGGCGTAAAAATTCTAAGTATGGCTTACTTTGGAAGGGAAGTAAAGCCGTGGGTCCCGTTACATAATTTAAGGCACATAAAAGAACCTCAAGTCTGAAAGAAGAGGCCTCTGAGCAAAATTTACAGGCTGTTTCACGCTCTATATTAAATGGGACGTTGATGACCTGAGATGTTAAATCAAATCAAAGACTTTATCAAGTCTTACTTGACAAAAATTCTTTTATCGACAACCTTAGCATACCCTATGTTACCCTTTCAAGCTGTGCTGTGAATCGTTGAACGCATGACTTCAACGGCATAAACAATTCAATTAGGTATATCTCAAACCTGACACAGGTAGACATAAATTTACGTTTATATTTTCATGAAAAATGCACATTTTGGGCATTCGTTTTAAAAGAGTTTAAGCAAAACAAAATGGATGTGGAATCAATCAGTATTTCAATTTTATTTTGACTGTGAGTGCTACTAAGACTCCAATTGTCATATTTTTTACTTAAGTTCAGTCCAGTATTTCGCGAAGTAAAAGATATTTTTATCTGCTTAAGTTTAACAATGATAATAGATTTCGTATTAAACCAAATTAAATAATATCTAAATATTATGTGTTGACGCTGCTGTCTTAAGGTATCAACGCAACAGATTGCACTCTTTAAAGGTCAACGAGTATATGCTATAAATGTATCCCACGAATAAGATTATAGAGCAATTTCTTCATCGACGTCGTGGTAATTGTCGATTAACTTCTTTATTAGATATTAATTGGATCGGAAATTTCCGCAATGAAGGATTCTCCTTAAATGATTTAGTGAAGGAATTAGTGACTTGAAGTTAATGGAACGGCATTGGGCGTTGGCTGCAATGTCGTCGATCTTTAAACGATAACAAGTGTTGTCACTGGTTAACAGGGAGAGGAAAAGCCCTCGAGTACGTAACTTCTTAAACGGCGAAGTTTCTCCCTGAGGACTAAACATTAAATATGAAATCATCTTAATCATTAATTTCACAGACTACTCTTCAAGAACAAGTTGCTTTTGCCAGTGTTTTTCTGGTCTTTCAGTACTTCTCATTTCTCTATGCCGCTTTCTAATTTTCAGAATACATTCCCAACGATTTCAGTGAACCTATCAAATACAGTATTCAATATAAAGAAGCTTCTAGAAAATGCGATTTCTTATAAATGATTTGACCATGGCCAACATTTTATTGTAAATATATGCCATCTGTTTTAAAATTATTTTAACGACCCTATAGCCACACTGAAAGTATCCTAACAATGTTTAAACTCATACAGCAGCGGAGTCCATGAATAAAATTAAGAAGGTGTGTGATTTTTACTTGTGGGATTGCCTGAGAGCCAGAGTTTATCAAACAAAGCCTCACACACTGGGGAAACTAAAAGGAAAACATCACAAATGAAATTAGAAATATTACAGTGACCGCAAAGTGCCAAGCAGAATGTGATTGTAAGAAGGTAACATTTTATACACAATTTTAGAAGCGAAGTACGTTCTAGGGCGGCCACGAGACACCCAGTTGCCGAGGATCAAAAAACTGCGCGTGCGAGATGGTTTTTATGTGAAAACCGGTATTTTTTCTGAATAGGAGGAGAATGTAGGCCGTTTCTAGGTTTTACCTGAGATTAAATTTAGGTTAGTTTTTTAAATAGTGTTTTAACACCCGTTTTAACTATCGCAGGGGGTGAACACTGATGATACATGACATGAAATGAAAACCTAGGAATTCTTTTTTTAAAACAGGAAACGTTTCAGGCTTAAGTTTAGGGTACCTCCCCGGCATTTGCCATTTATGAGGACTGAGGGAAGCCTAGAAAAGAACCTCAGTCAGGGAGGACGGTCCTGGTGGGAATCAGTCGTTTGTTTTCTGACATCAATATATTTCAACATGACCTTGTATGTTAATAACTCAGCGCCTAGAAGTGGATATTTGTTGGATACTGCTTACCCATTATTCCACCTGATTTTATTTGCTGTTTTGGAAAAGCATTACTTTTATGTGCTTATAATGTATACGTCTTTTATTTCAGGTAAGTTATTACAAAAATTATGAATTTCCCCTTATTCATCGTTATGTCTTACATTCCTGTTTCTAGTGTATGTCTTACTGTTGTTACAATCGTGACGTAAGCACATTATGTAGCAACTTCCTCCTCCTTCCTTCGGTTTCAGCTATAAAATTAGTTTTTTTTTGGGGGGGGGGGGGCGGGGGGAAGGTTGCTGACGCACTGCTCTTAACCAAGCCACATTATCTCCTAATGCTGTTTTGATTAATTGTGTTGTTATTCTAGATAACTTTAATTTCTCTGGTTTACCCATTAGGAAGTTTCACCCTACATTTAAATACTTACAGTGATAAACCTGTCTTTTGAATTCGTGTGATCTGATGCTATCGTTCGTTTTTAAATACTAAAATAAACAAGATTAATAAAAACTATGAAACGTGTCCAACTCTCCTACACGAACGAGGTGGAGGCAAGGCTTCACATAGGCTTCAGCCCCAAGGCAATGCCGGACTCGTGTTGAGTGAATAATATATTTTTATGAAAGGTTGCTGCCACGTTGAAAGGAAGAGTGGAGCGGCAGTAGTCGTTTAGCTTCAAGACGTTGTTGACCCAGTTTGCAGCTCCAGGATTGACGTCATCCTGGGTGTACTCTTGTCTGGCCGGCCGGGTATTATGTACTCCATCATGTGGCGAGGACGTCATATCGATTCCAGGCGCCTGGTGTAGTGCCACGGAGTACTCAAATCGATCCCAGACACCTTCTTGTCTGATGGAAGTGCGAACAGATTTTAAGCATCTTCAAACTGCTACAGTGAATGGTCTAGAGGTGTAGCGGAACTTATATCGATTCCAAGCAGCCTCGAAGGGCTTTCGAGATTTGGTGGCAGGTAGAGCGTGTCATTTCTTGCAGAAAATTGATTAGAGAGTAAAGTAAACAAAGAGTGCAGAGAGTGACATCATTCTAATTTTGAATATGCGAAAATGATGCAGAAATTAAAATCTTACTTTAATGACACCCATTACTGACGCACTTTAAAGTAATGAAACGGGTTTCCCATTAGAAAATCTATACAGCATTTACTTTGCTATTACTTGAAAACAATGCTCTTATTATTATGTACAAAGCATGCTTTGAGCCTTTGTAATTATTTTTTTCCTCTCATTTCTATTTTCCCCCCTTTTGTGCTTTGCCCTTCATGAAGCTTTGCAATTGTTCTGCACAAAAATGTTACTTTGATAACAGCACTACACATAATTCGCTTTGTTATTCCTGATGACTTTCTACTCGTTGCAGAGTAGAGCTGTAAGTTATTTTCCCACTCTTATTACTTTAAATCCCGGATAGAAAGCTTGATATCATTTCAGACAAAGATAGGAGGTTTTAGGTATTTATGTACTTGCTCAAGCATTAAAACTAAGTAGTATGTAGAGTGAACAACAGAATGTCACAATGCCCCTTAATGTTGTCACGACACTAACAAATATCACACCCGGCGCCTCCACCAAAGCGATGTTACAACCTGTCTCCTTCGCCTACAGATATCACGTTCTACGACATGCAAGTACGGGATTACGTAACTGAAAAGTAGCCACATTATTGCACACTCCCCTGGCTATGAATGGGAAAGGAAAGTTTAAGCACTTGTTACCCACTAAATCACCCCATTAAATGTATTACAACACTTCAGATGGTCAAATAGAGATGCAATCATTGCATACCTGATGTGTAACTCCATAGGAAACTAACTAGGTCCTCTGTTATGGCCCTCTTTTGAAAACAAATATTCAATAGAATGGCAACAGAAGGGTAAAGCACTTCTCAGGAATGCCAAGGTCACATAGTCCAGGAAAATCATCATGGTGACTATCTTTTGAGACTGCAGAGGAATTGTGATAATGTACTTCAAGGAAAGGAACACAAGGGTTACCAGGGCTGCTGCATTAACATCGGGGGAAATAGGTGTGAAATAGTGTTTCAGTGGCTCCTCTTCCAAAGTGACCAGGCGCAGAACTCTAATAATAAGTAAATGCACATTCTGAGAATTAGGCAAGGCTATATTGATTCCTGGAAAGCCCCTGACGATGGAACTGATTTGCCTGGTGAGAACGTCATATAGATTCTGAAAACTCCTTGATAGCCAGAGTTCAGGGTACATACAGTCGCGTCCATTGTTCAAACTCTTCAGTGTGATATGATGATTTAACAGTTGCTCTTAACGAAGAAAATTACTGGTAAGGTTTTTCCTTCAACTTCCTTCACGGATTAAAGGCAGATCTAATCGCCGGAACGTGAAACTGGGAGAGAGGAAGGGAGAGTGGCGGAACAACCAACAGTTACTAACATACATCTTCATGAGCGTTTAAATGAATAGAGGGAAAGAGAGAGAGGGGGGGGGGAGCCTTTGAACGCCGACAAGGTTGCCTTATTTCCAAGTAGAATCCGAACAGCATTACAAGCACATTTCTTTAATAAGATGTATGGAACTCTTTGTTCATGGCGGAACAACAATTCCTAATTATCCTTAGTGCGTCATCTGACAATCTCAATATTCAAATTACCATTTATATTGACGTAGTCTTAAAGAGACCTACATAGTTACCGCGTGGCAGATGTTTCTTCTTCAAAATATGCCAACTTCAACCATCAACACCTTTAAGTTTCATGAAAGCACTTGGTAGTGAGGCGATAGCGGAGTAAGGCTAGTCCACAAAACCCATGAGACCTAGATTCGATTCCGGCTGTCTCAAATTACTTGTTAAGGTTTGTGATCTTCCTTTGCCAATCCAGGACAAATGCGGAGACCGTAACGCTTGTAATATAAATGTGCAGGCTCTAGAACAGTGGAAATACAAGGTGCACGTCAAAAATAAGAGCCGGTCATTTATAACAGAAAAAATACTTTTGTACACACTGCACATGACCTCTTTACTTTTGTGCATAGTTACCACACTGTGTGTACCGGGGGACATGTTTCTGATGTCATGTGCATAAATCCGTAGCCTTCAATTTGAATCACTTAGCACTGTCGCTTTCAACTTCTCGCTGTTGTCAAGTTTCTCATTTCTTGAAGTGCATCAATCACTGAATGTGAGGTCTGGGCTTTATGATGAATGCTGAAAACGTTCGCATCGAAATACCTGAATCTTACGTGTATTGTCCTGACGACAATTTTACATTTTCCTGTTTTGAAAGTAAGTATTTCACAATATACTTGCGCTGTAATAGCTCCCGGCTACATAAAATCTACAAGGACGTTTGATGTTTTGATTCAACATTGACGTATGCAATACATATTTTATCACCAGTCATGATACGAGAAAACATTTCATCTCCTCTTTGGTAACAATTCAAAAGTAAACCCTTTGACAAAATGAGTCATCGCCAGATTCTACGTCCGATCGGAGAACTTGGAAGACGCTCGTAAGCGCTGTATTCACAAGCGCATGCAGCGAGTGCACACTGCAGTGGGCATTTTGCCTATAAACGTAATGGTCACAATCATAAGCATCTGGAAAGAGAATATTAGGGTAGAGTAGCGGTGGCCAAGTGGTTTAGAAGGCTTTGCTCCTATGGTTAAACTCCTGGGTTCAAATCCCACACGCTTTTTCTTATTTGTTTCTAGGTGTATATGTAGAACATTATGTTGCCTTAATATCATGTTATATTTTAACGTATCATTTGAGTTTTGTGACTTATTTATGCACACACTGTCATCTTTTGTCCTTCGTGCATATGTAGGGAATGCGTGTGCAGCATATTGCATTTAGATAGAACAAATACTGTAGGAAATATTATATAATTCATTATTATATACATAATATGTTAACGTTAAAGCTTGCTGTGTATGGGAACAATATTAGAAGCTAATTCGTCATAATATATTACAAATATTTATTAAAAAACAAAGTGCTTCGGCCGGAGGGCGAACCTGCGGTCTTAAACACGACATCACTGCACACTCTGCCACTACTGAATTCGGTGGTTACCTTGAGAATCGCGCGCTGTAACGAGTTGAACTTCATAGTTTACGATATTAAAGATTTTCGCTGAAAATTCTGAACAATGTACTGGTTGAAATGCCAGGAAGTTCCATTGCAAGAGAATTTTGATTGTGAAAAAGCAATTTTTCATCTCATTTTTCATCCACATGCTATTAAGGCCATACATTTGAACACTATAGACCTCCCAGTTACAAACTAATAATATTCCCTGTCTTTTTCTTCGGTCATTACCACTGGTCTATAAACGTCGCATAAATCACGGTGAATTTTAGCATCACTCTTACCTTTTGTGTTGTCTCTGTCACTCGTTGCAATGCACGAGCCAGGCAAGTAAAATGCAGCAACATCTAGCTGCACAACGTAATGTAATATGCAATTAGTAAATATTTAAAAATATCAATTGGTGTGCGATAAGAGTGAATACTACAAAGGTTTTCAGCCTTACAATTGTTGAAATAGATATTATCAAAAGTGTTTGGAGCGACCCCATTCCTTGACTGCCAATTTGGTACGTTCCGACATTTTATAGGTTTATTCTATTGTTCAGAACCTTTGGAAATGCTTAGGTACATTATATGATAATTAATAGGGCATTAGCTGTAAACTTTGTACGCTCAAGCGCTGTTTCACCTCTCGGCGACGAAGCATATCATCTCATGCACATTCCATTCCATTCCATTCCATTCCGTTCCCAGTTGACATCAAAGCGAGCAGAAGGTCTACAAGCGCACCTGTTGTTCGCAAGGTGGTTTTATACTTCAAAACAAGTAAAGTTTCAAAATATCCTTTTTTTCCTCTCCTCAGTTTGCTTCTGTACCCAAACAATTTTTTTTTATTTGATTAGTTCTATTTACGGACGCTCTTTAACATCTTAGGTCATCAGCGTCCCATTCAAAGAAGGACGTGAACTTTTGCTCAGAGGCCTGTTTTTCCAGACTTGAGATTCTTTTTCGTGCCGTAAATGTACGACAAGGGACCCAAGGCTTTACTTTCCTGCCGAAGGAAGCAATACTAGGATTTTTTTACACTCGAAAAAATCCATCGGGCCTCGCCGGGATCGAACCCGCGATATTGGGTTTAGGAGGCGGCAAGTATGGTTACTACTACACCACCAGGACCAACTCGAGCAACAACAAATCGTATATTTATATAACAGAAACTCTAGATGAAATTGGCAAAAACATTATACATTCCAACAAAACCTTTCCCAAAATCAGTAAAAGTTGGGAGGTTTCAAAATGTAAAGAAATACAATAATAAAGAAATCAGAAACATTGCAGAGCACAATTAATTGTGTAAAACGGACACAATGCCTGTCCGGCCAACGGAGGACCATAATTCCAGCGTTAAGATCGGGTTTGATGAAGAGCAGCTGAAATTCGGGCGCCACCATAGCGCCTGTAGAGGAGCCTGGAGCGGCGGAAATTCAGCTGAAATGGTGTTCATGCTTTCAAAACGTACCGTGCGCTGCTGAATTATTATGTCCAGGCAATCGTTAAAAACAAATACTCGCAACCTTTCTTGTGCATTCTGAATTCGTTCAATTGCCAGTTCATCAAAGAGCTTCTAAAACTGACGTTGCCGCGCTCTTTTGAAAACTGGGTCTATTTTCCATAAATGTGAAATTTCTTTTGCTTCCCTTAAAACAGCACTTTAAAATTTCTGCCTCGACTTTTTTCGGGCTTGTTTTAACAGTGATGTGGTTGTCAATAAATGAATGAACTTTTCTTATAAATATTTTGAAAAGCTGTTAGTGTCTGGAAAACAAGCGTAAGAAAGGAATTGAGATCTTTTTTCATGCAAGAGCTGCATCTCTCCCCCAAAGATTTATTCAAGACCAGAAGTATCAATACCTGCAAAAACCCACTTTTCAACGCGAATAAACTGTCAAATCGCGAAGACCATCCTGTAGCAGAGAGTTTCTTCAGGGTGCGTTTGGTTGTGTCATTTCCTGCCATCGCGGTAAACTTTCACCAAAACCACATAAACTTCTCTACAGTTGCTCTGAAATGCCACCAACGGAATCATTCAAAATTTATAATTATGACCCGCTCAGTGTACATAACCAGCTTTTGATACCTGCTTGCACACTATGGTATTTTCCACTCATATCACCTGTTAAGATCCAATTCGTTGTTTTGCAGTATCTTAATGCTTTCTTTTTCGAACGATTTTCCAGTTTGCTCACATATTTTATAGAACCCAATAAAAGATTCGCAAATATTTACTGAATTTCCGATTTGATTGTAGCATTTCGAATGATTACACTTAATTAATTTTCTTTGCCTATGCCTTAAGTTGTATCTAATAAGATAGAAGATATGGGACTTGTTTAATGTTTTTTTTTTCTCAGTAGATTTTAATACAAAGTAAGACAAAAGTGAAATTAACTTATTTAGTATTTGGGGGCTTAAATGTTTTATCTTATTTTATTATTGTCAACTTGAATTTTGGTAATTGGTCCATATATAGCAAGTATTTGAATAAGACTTTACATTTTCATTTTATTACATCGTTACCAAGAGTCAATACTAATAGGTATTATGTTCAATATTCGTGACAGTAAATACATTATTTTAATGTTTTTTTTTTCCTTGAAAAAAAATGTGACAAATTTATCATTCTTCGACCTCTCGTGCGTTAAACAGGATGCAAGATAAATGACCGAGGTTTCATGCTTTTCAATCTATCCTATTGCCTGCCAATCTTTAATTATATTATTACATCAGGCCAATGAAGTCGGTGAAGGACAATACAAATGACACCAAAGCGTATTTAGAATTAGTGAGTAGCATAAGTAAAACTTGAGTATTACTTGTCCAGTTTCTCTTTTATAGTAAAGTGAGCTGAAAGATCGATTTGTTAGTGTGTCTTTCGAAAAAGGACATTCATGTTAATGGGGTTCTAAATAAATAATTTCATTTTTAAATCTTAGTTTAATTCTTCAGTAAAGCCAACACGATCTGGGCGAATTAAATGTATAATATAGTCAGTATGGCAATACCTAACTGTTGGAACATTTTGTATTGTAACTTACGTTGTCAAATGAAACGCATTCACTGTCAAATGTGCTAGCACTAAAACCAACTTGTACTTTTAAAAAATACATGACATTTATTCAACTTTCTGACCGATTCTTCTCTTTTACGACCTAACTTCCGCTTTTGAGCGCCACTTAAACATTAAACTTTACTTAAATCCGTTTTCCTAATTCTTAGCGCACTTATTCACCGGAAACTATCACAACATCCAAAAGGAAACTGATCGTGACTCATAAATTGAGCACTCTCATAATCATTCTTGCGTATACATATTAAAGAAAAGCATTAAACTCTCTATAATTATAATGTATGTATGACATTAAATTCAGAGTTTAATTTAATATATCCATGTTTTACAATTTATATTACAATGATTATAAAAATAACATTATTAAACACGTTCCAGACAGAGACATCATTGTTGCGTATGCAACTTGATAGTGCGACAAGGAAGGAAAGAGTTTAACACGTGTTACAGAAGCGGGGTCATCGGAAAGTAAAGGAAGTAATTATTGAAAGAAACGAAACTCTTTAAGAAACTGTGAAAAGTATACCATTAATGAAATATAGTATTCAAAATGGAAATAATGATTTCATGCAAGCCTGTATTATAGAATGATTTCCCCCCTCCTCCCCCTCTTCGCATTGCCTAAGCCCCTGATATCAGATCTCATTTGCGACTTTTGATACGCGGTCTTGGTTTCGAATCACGATCTGGTCAAGCTGCGTGGGTAAGGTTTTTTTTCGGAGTTTTTCCTTACCCCGAGAAAGATAGATTTAAGGCGCCAAGGAATCCGAGCTCATTTAATATTTCTTGTCATTTATTCCTGCAGGTGTACACCTATCGCATTCAGCCCACAATCTACAGACGTCACGAGAAGATAATGCAGTCAAGCGACAAAAAAAAAAAAAAATAAATAAATAAATAAAAAAAAAAATAAAAAATAAAAAATAAAAAATAAATAAATAAATAAATAAATAAAATAAAAACGGTATGCCAACTGAGACATGAGAATTTTACATGTTAGACACTCCGCTCAGACATCCAAGAGTTGGAAAGTGCCTCAAAAGTTCAGAGCTCTAGCAACCCCAGTGGAAAGAAAGTTCTCATTTACAATACAAGACAAGCAGCATTAAACCTTCTACCACAAACCACTGAAGATGTTAATTTTTTTGCGAAGGTTTGGAAATATAATCTCCTAACATACTTTTGCGTGAAGAACACTTTTTTTCCATGCTCTGAGCTCGCCACCAAATGGGCTGACAAGATGGCCACGAAGATACGTGTTTCAGATCCACGCCCAGCTGTATTATTTGGAGCTGGAATACTTTCCATAATGTTTAATGCAGGGAGCGAGCTGTCAGTTCCATTATAATGCTAACGTCAGTGTTGCCATGCCGTAAAGAAGGAAAGCGTGAAATGCACTGGGCGGGTCGTGGGTGCGAATCCACGCATTCAACCGTTCTCCACCCAATTTTATGATCCCATTCGAAAATACAGTTGCTGTCCCATAAAAATCGTCCACTATTTTTTATCTACCAACAACGTTGGTGTAGCAGTTTTATCTGTTTCACTTTTTAACTCAGCTGACAAAGTGAATGCTATTAGCTTACAAGTACGATTCGCCACTTCATTTGATACGAGGGTTACCTTTTAAGTTGTTACAAACGTAGTAGGTGGCGCTATTGAAATATGTCATTACTATTTTCTAAACAAATGCCATTTTATTGTGAAAAAAAAAAAAACAGTTGCAGCTTAGAAATTGACCGAGTAGTTTGTTTACAGTGAGCATTTTAACAAAGCAATTTTGCGAAAAAAATGGAAATTTCACTTGAAGGTTTTCATTGGAAGATTTTTTTTCCGATTTTAGTAAATATCTAACTCAACAACAGTGCACATAATCGCTTCGTTCAACTTTAGGTAATGCAGCACCATCAGGAAAATATGTTTACAGTTGGTTTGCAGAATTTAGTCGTGGTCGTGAGTCCGTCAGTGATGAATTTCATGAAATTCAACCAAAATCGGTTGTCATGTCAAAAAACATCGATGCTGTGTGCAACTTGATTGAAGAAGATCAGCATGTGACTTACAGTGAGATAGAGGCATCCTTAAGCATTTCGAAGTCTGCAGTACATTCCATTTTGCATGAAATCGCATTATATCTACAACTTCGAAAAGAATCCCTAGTGTTCAAAACAAAGTAAGTGCTACATTTAATTAATGACCATAAAGAAGTACCTTGAAAAATGTCTGTTCCCGATGGATTCTGCATAATTTGAGCGAGGCTTAAAAAGAAGAAGAAGAAGAAGAAGAAGAAGAAAGGCTTGTGTTATTTGGTGTAATGAAATACTCAAAAAGTTCCATCGAGAAACTGCAAAACCCTTAAACCTCATAGCCCCCAAGGGTGCCCGAAGTCGTTAAGGCGCGGACTCGTGAGCGGAAGGTTTGGGTTCGATTCCCGCCAGGACTGCCCTCCTTGACTGAGGGGTTTTTCCAGATTTTCCTCAGTCTTTATAAATGAAAAATACTGGAGAGCTAAAACTTAGGCCTGGGACGTTTTCTTTCTTAAAAAATTGCCTCAGTAGTTAAAAAAAAAAAAAAAAAAAAAAAAAAAAAAAACTCAGTAGGTAAAAAAAAGGTAATAAGTGACGAATGACGAAACTTGGATATATTCGTATGAACCGGAAACTAAACAATAATCCATCGTTTGGATGTTCCAAGATGAATCGAAAACCACAAAAGTTGTTCGTTCACGAAGATCGACAAGAAAATGATCGTTTGTTTCTTCGGTTGTACTGGATATGTCATAATCATTCATTTAGAGGATCGAAGAACAGTTAGTTAATGCTGAATGGTATACAACAATTTGTTTGTCAGAAGTCATCGATGAAATCAGGAAAAACAACCGAAAACGTCGCATCAATATTCTTGACAATGCCATTTCTCAAACAGCATGTCAAACAATTGATTATTTGAAGGAGGAAAACATAGAATTTATGTCTCATTGCCCGTATTCACCTGATTTATTACTTAACAAATTCTTTGATAACGATTTTCATCATCATCATCATCATCATCATCATCATCATCATCAAATTCTTGGATAACGATTTTCATCATCTCAAGAAACTGTTGAAGCCTTTAATAGCCATGTTTTTGAGATACCAATTTCAGAGTGGAAAACATTTTTCCACAATGAGCTTGAACGCATGCAAAAGTGTATAAATCTTAAAGGTGAATATTTTGAAACGCAATAAAACAGTTTTTTTTTTTGTTTGTTTCTTTCCTAGATTGTCGTAACAACTTAAAAGGTAGACCTCGTACACAAACGTCCATAAACTTTTGTTTTCTAGATGAAAGAATGCCGTTGCACAGAGTTATTGTGCGATTATCTAAATTTGAAAACCCAAAATATATTTCAAGTTGATTAACTGGCGTTCTCCATGTCATATAAACAGAAATTTGATACTCTTTGTATTTTAAAATGACACCATGCTCTTAGATATGGTAACAGGCGCGTACAGTGGTTGGTAACGCTGGTGGGCAGGGGATAATTCCGCATACTGTGCCTTTATGCGTGTTTCTCTTACAATCATAAAAAATACGAAGAAAATCCGGCTGCGAACGGTTTGCTGAGGCATGAGGAGACTGTTGCCCGTGCACCCATTTTGATCAAAAGCCTCGATACAAGCTTCCCGTCTCCACGGATTCTTCACGCTCAACAACCTTTTCCTCGCACTACATGCTTAGCGACGCCGTTGCGATATTTATGAGCCATGGTCGGGCACGGATTCATTACCGGATTACCTCACAGACGTACAGTGGCGGCTCGTATCCTGCAGTGGTAAAAATTCAATTTATTCAAATACGTTTTTATGCCTTATGCAATACAAAATGAGGCAAAGTGGTTAACAAGAGGTGATACTCTGAAATGTTGAGCAGTCAAGAGGTTTCTACTTTAAGAAAGTACATACAATTACATAATCAATGGAAAATTTGAGAAATTACATGCAAATTCAAGCCTAATAAGCGTCAGTGTTTTTGTTTTGGCTGCAATGCTTGGTAAACATATTTTATTTGCACAGCGAAAGGAACTCGCAAGCACGTTTAAAACTTTGAATGAGATAAACTCACCATATACACCTTGAGGGAGGGGGGAGGGGGTGCAGAAACATATATTTCTAATTGTACACATTACTATACGTGAATTATAATTCTATTCATTTTTAAATGCTTTTCTAAACATTTTACAACCACTCTTATGTACTCGCATTTCATTTTGAGTCTGTAACTTTATAGGAATGAACTTGAATGCAAGTTAATCACAATTCATATGATGTCGTTTTTACCTGTAGGGTAACGCAAGGTAACGTAACGACATGCCTTTCAACACTCAGTGACAGTTAAAAAAGATTTAGCATATGTCTCCAGTAATTTAGTTTTCCTCTGCAATAGAATTGAAAAACTTGAAACAGGATGAATTCTGCTGTCAAAAGCAGCATGTTCGTAAAACTTGAGTCTTATGCTCTCTGATCTAAAGCACATATGTTTCAAAAATAGCAGGTCTCACATTACCTGTAACATTTTGAATGTGTTGAACGGCCAGCAAGAAAGGAATATTGCGTAAAGTATAAGTGACATGCCCAGGTATAAATTTGCCAGACCAAATTTCTGTAACACGAAACGTTCTTTTTCTCCCGAATAAGTCAATGTTCCACAATACTCGTTAGAAAGGCAAATCTCATTGTATATGCAACTCTTCAACAATTGGGAGCATAGCATAAATTATATTGTTGAGAGCTGCCTATTGTTTATATTGATATGAAATAATTAAATATTTTTGTGTTTTTATCGCCTATTTCAAGTATTTTCAGAATAAAAAAAAATTCAGATTTTTACCACTTAAAATTTCGAGCCCAGTTCAACACAAATTTTCGGGTAAATTTAGTTTAATGGTTGCCAGGCTGTGGCTGCACTGTAGCGTTATTAGGTTCCAGTAATATGTCAAAATGAATGGGAAAAATAATAAAAAAATAAAATATAAATTAAATGCGCTGTATACGACGCGTCTGTGTCAGCGGAAGTGCCACGATGAGCAGCGGAACGAAAGACAAATGTGAGCATTATGGAAGACAAATACTAGAGCGGTAGATATCAGCAGAAAGAAGAGAAATCTCATATTCTACATCATTAAACGCAGAGTACTGAAAAACATTGCACGTGTACAATTAACATGTTTCATTTTATTTATAGCTTTTTGAAAAATATTTCATATTGATAATATATTCGTAAATTTTATTTTTCAAATTTATTGTAAGTGGTTTTGTATGATTTAACAATTTTTAACTTTTTATTTTACATTCTTCAAGAAAGCCATCAACATTTGTGAAAACCCAGATGGTATTAAATCACACTCTACAGTTTGTTCTTTCAAGTGAATTGACACTATTCCCCTTCCAAGCTTAGACATAATTTACTATTCGTTTCCAAAAATCTAATATTATAAAAAACCTGAATTTCACTAAAGGTAGCCTGCAACTGTTTGCCTTTATACTCCTAAACTGTTTATGCTGCACGTAAACATAGACTTGCATGTTTAAGTTTGAAACCAAATGATGAAATCCACTCAACAAAGTTTGCTGAGAAGGAAAATACGACATTACTTCACAAAGAGTCAATTATACTTGAGAAGAATGGTTTTCTTCAGGCAAAACAGGCATTGTGCTGCTGGCTTTCATTTAAGAGCCGTTTTCGCCAGGTTTCGCATTCCCCTTCCACAGCTTTTCTTCACTTCTGTTCAATGACTGTCATTATGTTTACGTCATACCTCCCTAATTCTGCCGTTTATGTGCTTACCATTTGGAATCAGTACTTCAGTTCGACACGGGCGGAGTAAAATACCGAAACGAATATCTTGCATCTCCTACTTAATCACACATGGGTAAAGATTGACTGCTTTTTATAATTTGGTCTGTGAATCTACAGCACGAACGAATATTTGAGAACGCATATTATGTATTTGAGAGCAATTCCATATGCCTAGTTTATTTCCTTAATCAGACCTTCGTGTGTAAGTGAAACCAAGGAGATAGCAGGTTAGAATTACCCCCAAACACATTTTCATATTCGGTTCCTACATTCCTGATCTCCAGCAGCCTAAAAACTCAGTTTTTTCTAACAAAGGGTTGGGTTAGGCTACATTTATATTGTACATTTTTTTAAGTTAACAGCATAAACCATTTTATCATTTATTGCTAATTTTAAGGACTTGCAACACAGCAAATATCACTATTTTGCTCCCAGGAATTTCTTTTCGTACAATTCATAAAAAAGTTTCACTCCAGAACTCTTCAATATTACATTCACAAAATGTGGTGTTAGTTAGTCAAACCAAAAATTTCTGTTTTACAACATCCGTAAACACCCAATGATGGAAAAGGTGCGAAACTTAGCGAAATATTGCAAAAAATTGCAGAAAAGCTTGGAAGGAAGTAAGAGGGGATGAAAATGTGTTGATAGCCAGTAAACCACCCACCAAATTGCAAACGTGCGTGGACTTTTATAGCTGAACTTCAAACCACAAGAAGAAAATGGCGGCATAGTGTTAAGTTGCCGCCATGATTGTTATCAACAGCAAAAGAGCACTAGATAACAGCACAAAGAAGAGAAGTAGAGTAAAGCTGAATTATGGCAACTTTTTAAACCAAACTTAAGAGAACATCTAACTTAACGTACGTAAATAATAAGATATCATTGTTAATTTAAATCTAATCGTAATCCCCATTTTGATAATTCCGTTCCCATTGCACTAAGTTATATATATTAAAATTATATTACTTTGGCAATTCTGAAAAAGTATGGAAGATCCTGATAAGTTGTTGCACAAGGGGAAAAATAAAAGACATGTAAGCGAAAAATGGCGATTTTAGGTTACGGCGTATATTGATATGCATTAATAACAGCAGAGTATAAATAAAGCCGTTTAAGATGTTTACATCAACTTTGATGTAAAAAGCAGACAGTATTGGCAACATCAGTGCCCCATTTCAGAAACTCGTGATCTAATAAACCTAAGTCTTCATTCTAGTATTGCTTGTTTGTTTTACAAGTGTGTGTTTCTAGAACTTACGAGCGTAAACTACTAGTTACCAATGTGGCAGAATAATACTATCAACCTACGATTTTGTTTTATCAGAGTTCTGTATCACGAAATATTTGGTCTTGTAATACTGCGTTTTGTTAACTAGTGAAATTCTATCCGTAAATCTCGAACGGTCAATTTACATACTAGTGTGCATCTTTATTGATTGTGTCAATTAAGTTCGACGCATTTTAATCATAAAGCTCATTAAAGGCATTTATGCAATATGTGATCTCAAAATCCACCTTTCATTGACTTATTTATGGACGCTCTTAAAAATCCACCATCCATTCCTGTACTTCTTGAATTATATTTTCTTCTGAAAAATACCATAGAAACTGAGCTACTCACACCATTATTTGTAGATAATAACATGAATGTAAAATAAAAGCACCTACCATTGTAGCTTTCTTTATATTTGCCCAAAATATGTCCGTCACATATGCGTAATCTTTCTCCGATGTAATCAATCCCAACGCGTTCACATTATTTTCCACGTTTCGGCTTTGTTCTTTCTTTGTAATTTTGTCAGAATTGCCCAATCAAATGCAGCACTGTTACTGTGTTATGAATACTAGGGATTCTTTTCGATATTGTAGAAATATTACTATTTCTTGCTTCAATATACATGGCGCATCAACAAACAGTTCACGGATTAATTAATATCCCCGAAACAGTCTTCTAGACGCTCAGGTATAGTTGCTACGACTAGTAACTACTGAACTAGTAGACTAGTGATTTCGTGAAACAGGACCCAGGTAATTCCAAACACTGGGTGTTTAAGGAAACAGAATCATTGTTCTATTTTTAACTCTACAATTAACAGAGAAAAGGTATGAAGACACGAAATAATTGCGATATTAATATACTAAGAAATGAAAGTGAAAATTTTAAACTAAAAATAGATTGATTGCACAGCGCTTTAAACTACCCCCCCCCAAATGTCATGTTAATAGTTTTAACTATCCGATCATTCAATTATTTGATCGACGCAACGGTGAGGGTCTGCATAGGCGTTGCTCAAGCCCAACCGCAATATATGAATCGGAGCAGGCATGGTTTTCGAACTGCTACGTTGGCCTTCAGTCTGAGGCTATTCAGTCAGCGTAGTTTGAACAGTGAAAGAAACAAAGGTGTCTAATCCTATACAAGTCTGCTACGAATAGTAAATGGCAAATACTGAGCCTAAGTATTCCATTTTATTTCACAAGGAATGTTTCTCTATGATTCATATGCCCTTAGCCAGTCTGCTTCTGTTGTCATATAATTTGAAAAGAGTCCCTAAGTTTCAAGTCTTAAAGCATAATTTAATCAATACATTTAATTTCTTAAAGAGAATTAAGATGGATAAAAGTTAATTTCAGAAACAGCGCCAGAAATAAGTGGAAAATGAAGGCAGGCAGTTTCAGCATCCTCTTGAGTAACGTGAGTAGATAACATTTTAAATGCATTACAGTTTATTAGATTGTTACCCAAATGATACCACTTGGCCCTAGCGCAACCGATCTGGCCGTGATCAATGCCTTGTCGGCCGGTGCAATCCATCGAGGCGCTAGTAATTAGATAATTGGATACTCCGATACATTTAAGATATTCACGTTCCTTTATTCATATTTTTAAAAGTGACGTAATATTTCACAAGAAAACAGCAAAGTTAAATACTTTTAAAACCGCAGAACAGAAATACGTTTTCTATTTTATGTAAAAATTTACAGCTTGAACTGTTGTATAACGGAGATAATGCATCATGAGCGCCCTACCTCTGAATGTGGTTATTTCATTAATGTCACATAAACTAGAAACATCAACCAATTATATTAATGAGCCACAAAAAGCGTATACTTTTTAAATGTATTATAGTAAAAAATAATAACACAAATATCATTAAAACTGCTCTTTCGCACAAGCGTCATGTAATGTTTGTTTAACGAAAAAATGTCTCTCTGTACCCTCTAGGAGTATATAATCCGTTGCAGAAGCAAATAAATTACGGGAATGAACGCGCACACAGAACATTACTTGAGGCAATGATATTATAGCGAGTACGCGACGCTAAAATGACTACATTCGACGCAAATTTTAAAACAAGCTTGAGCGGCGTATATGTGCTTGTAATTCTAAGAGAAAAACGTATAAACTGGAAGCAGTTTCGCAACGCGGTTCAGTTTAACAATCCATTATGTTCGCTTGCCTTTATTTTCCTGTTTATTCCTTTCGCATACGCAGCACTAAAACGTCATAGCTATTCAAAACAGGTTCAATAGACAAGTCATACAATTTACATTCATACAAGGGTGATTATGTGAAACATGAATCATCAAAAAAAACCTGTCTGAGGCTACGGACAAATAATGGCCGTATGTCCGTGTATTGAACACTTTTACAATGCCATATGACTATATCATTAGATAGTGTTGCGTCACGGCTGGATAAATTCGGGAAGAGGATGTTACAAAATTCAAGGTTGAAAAGACATAAACCTTACTGTTTAATTGATTTGGCTTTAATTAGGTTTCAATTGCTCTTATATAAATAATATTTTAACAACCTAATGCATATTGTCGTATTTGCAAATGTATTAAATTTAGTAATCATATTTATTTATTTATTTATTTATTTATTTAATGACTTAAAATCTCAGAATAGCATAGGGGTAAAAATAAATTGAAGGTTTCTTGTATCCTTTCTTTGCAAAGCCATGGGTGTTTCATGATTTTATTATAATGAAGTTTATAATATATAATCTAAAATATAAGATTGTGAATTTATCTTTGATAATTAATTTATAAAATAATGTTTATCTTTACAATGAAAACGTAATGTTTTAATAAACGTGGCATCAAAATTTTATTTATTTTACAGAACTGAAACCAAATTCTGAAGTTCTAATCCCTCACTGAATTTCAACTGCTATGCTTAAGAAAAGTCCACCTCCTTGGTCTAGTGGTTAGCGTTGCTGACTGCGGGCCGGGAGACCTGGGTTCGATTCCCGGCAACTACTTAGGAATGTTTGTTTCTAGGTTAGGGAGGTATGGAACGGGGTCCACCCAGCCTCGTGAGAACAATTGGGAAGCTGTCTGATGGAGAGGCGGCGATCTTCGATCTACTAAGCTGCGATCGGTGGGATGCGGTGTGCGGTGTGCAATACTGCCCTGTACCAATGATTCATGTGACGGAGGTAGAGGACGCAGCGGTTGTCGCGGTAAGCTAAGGCCCATATGGGGCTGTATAAGGCTAAAAGATGCTTAAGAAAATTAAATAAGTCCAACAATTTGAGCATCTGAATATCATTAAAATAAATAAAGTTATTTCTGCCCCAAAATGCCAGGTTACAAGACTTGATTAGGCAATCAGTTTTACAAATTTATTTTGTACTATTATACCTAGTGTGTGGTAAATATCTTATACTAATACTTAGGTTCCAAGCCCAAACATTAAGTTTTTGTGAAGAGTGTGTGCATGTTGACAATTCCATTTAGGCAGAATGTGGTTTCATCTAAGAATACAATTTGTTGTTAATGCGCTCCATCAATTAATTCGCAAAACTCCATTCTTCTATTGGCATCGTCTTCTGAAAGTTCTTGCAACAATTGCATTTTTATAAGAACGTTGCTTGGCAATTTGGATTTTCATCACGGAATTTTGACTTATTTTTCATTCTAACTGCAAATTCGCTGTAGAAAAAATTAGCATTATCTTGCACATGCAGGATATCCAATGAAATTTTCTCATTTGTTGCACTTTTCGGGTGACCTGATCTCGCTAAGATATTCACATTTCCAGTTTGTGTAAATTGCTTTACGATCCTAGTACTGTTGTGTGTATTTATTATTATTATTATTATTATTATTATTATTATTATTATCTTTAACATGTTGGGTCATCAGCGCTCCATTCAATTCAGGGTGTGAAACGGCGGACAAATTTTGCTCAGGGTCTTCTTCTTTTAGACTTCGGTTCTTTTTCGTGCCGTAAATGTACGACACGGGACCCACGGTTTTACTTCCCTTCTGAAGGAAGCCACACTTAGGATTTTTACGCCCGAAAAAATCCATCGGTCCTGGCCGGGATCGTACCCGGGATCTTGCAAGTATGGTTACCACTACACCACCAGGACCAACGTCAGTTGTATGTGGAATTGGATTGCGATTCGGATGCATAACACTAAATACATTGCCGCCTCTCGACAAGATCGTTGCCTGTCTGCAAAGTCAACCATAATTAAAAGCATACGTCTTTCTCGCTCAAAGTCAGACTTAACACACTAATTGCCACATTTTAGTTCTTAAATAGGAACTTTCCGTATCGATAAACATGAATACATATTATGTCATTACTGACAAAGCACATTAAATAAAAGAAGCGCTTTGTTATCCGCTACATTTTTTCCCCCTTGATTTAGCAAACAAGTTTGCATAGAAGTATATAGTGTGGCAACTGATTGAAAGTTCTTACAGAATATTATTCGAAAACGCAAAAATATCTTGATTATTCCATTTAAATATAATAGTTGGAGCTACTTCCGGTTAAACGGAAAGAAGAAAAAGTCGATAATATTATTTTTGAGTTCTCAGTATACGGCTATCCCTACACACAGAGTTTCATGTCACTGAACCATATGCTTCGAAAGTTTAGGTGGTGCGGGACTGAATTACTAAATAACCGGTAAACCTAACTAACTTTCTGTTGAGGTATAAATATAGTCATTTTAATAACAATCATTGCGCTTTATTATTTACCGACGCGGGTGGCAGAAATCGTTAAAAGTATGCACTCGTGTGCGGAAGTTATGGTTCGGTTCCAGCCAGAACCATTATAATGGAGTTTTTTAAATGGTAAATGCCAGGGAGTTAGCTCAAACTTAAGCCTGGAATGCTGCCTTCACAAATTAAATTCCTTTCCTAACTCATTCGGTATCATCTGTGTCAACATCGGCGTTAAATAACAGGCATTTAAAAATTGCACATTATGGATTATTGTTAAAACTTCCAAACCATAATATAAAAATTGCTTAAACTTATGTTTATAAACTACACAGTGTTTATAAAGATAACGTGTGCTAAATTTGTTTTCATTGAAAATAAATATTAAATAATAGAAATTTGATTTCAATATAAACGTAAATAGCGGGTTTCAGTTCCATCGAGTTTTGAAACTATGTCTGTTCGAGTTGGCAGTCCTGAAACCAGTAAATATGCTGGAAGGTCGCATGTCGCATATACAATTGAAACGTAATGGCCTGCTTCTGCATAATATATTGTGAGGGTGAAAATAAACGCCGCACATAAATTATACTTGCACAGTATCCGTAAGAACATAATTTATGTTACAAACAAGCAGATCAACGTGCCAAATTTACCCCCACTTCGTCTTTTGTATCAGACCTCAAATTCTCTATGTCATATTCCAATTCTGGAACGAAACGCGCAATCATCGCTGTTATTATGCTGCTTTGAATTTCCTAACTATGGGTTTAATGACGCGCCAGAAATAATGATGCAAACATCGTCAAATAACGTAATACCAGGCCATCAACATGCAGAACACAGTTCTACTTTGTTCATATGGGAATAGAAGCTACAACCTAAACTGAAAGCCTAATAATGCTGATATTTGTGCGAATCGATGCAGACAGCCAGAAAGTTCGTTAACAGCAATTCACAACAGCGTGCGTAGATTTGAACCATTACATATCGCGCAATAGCATTCTAGCACAGTTAATTAACGTCTCTAATGAGCGTATTTTATGTTACAACTAAAAGGGGAAAAAAATATTGGTGATATAATTAAGTATTGTTATGTTGGGGTTTTGAAACAAAAGCAAATCTATTGATTCGGTAAACAAAAACAAAAAACGCCCGTGTACATCATGTACGGAAATAAACAACTTTTGCAGTTTTAATGCAATATTTATTCTTTTTTCGACGTAAAACTGAAGCACCACACGACAAATAGCGTATTCCTTGTTGAAATGCATCGAGTGTAACGTGAATGTATGTTTCGCACGTAAATGCGACTGCCGTTATCAGTTAAAATACAACTGCTTTTATTACCAATGTTACTACTGACAATAGGGCTATTCTGCGCTTCGATCCACGATTTTCTATACGCAAATTGAACACATGTCCTGCATTCGCACTGTAAACCTTAATGGCAATTCGCTATTAAAAATCTGTTCGGCATTGTTGGGACGTACAAATGCCAATCTTCGCTTTTACTTCAGCAGCATCTCTCAAAGCGTTATTTTAAGGCAAGAAATTCTAAACTATTGATACAAAATTATAGTAATTTTAAATGTGACAGCATCCATGTCGGCCGGTAAACTAACCGTGTAAATAAAAGAAACTGAGATAGGCTAGGGAGGTAACCGTCATCATTTATATTTTTGTTTGTTATCTTATACCAAGAAAATAACCAAAAGGCTGTCTGGAGAATCTCGGTTTGTATAAAAATTG
Source organism: Metallyticus violacea (assembly GCA_030762175.1). Taxonomy (NCBI): domain Eukaryota; kingdom Metazoa; phylum Arthropoda; class Insecta; order Mantodea; family Metallyticidae; genus Metallyticus; species Metallyticus violacea. The sequence continues at coordinate 19,892,770 of CM060831.1, read as the reverse complement.
GAACGGCTCCATATCTTTCGTCAAGGATATCAAATAAAAATTGGCGCAGCTGTCTTCTGCTTCTAACATATGGCAGGATGGCGTAAAGTAAAAGATGTCGCCGCGTACAAAATAAACACAAAACATTCTGAAGCCATCATCATAAACTTGTTCCCGCCGAAGACGACGTGTGGATTTCTGCTATTTGGACGTGTTCGTTTACGTAAAATGATTTAGCATTTCATGCCAAAATGTACCAGGAACTGCAATGTCTAAGAACTAATTTTTGTTTCTTCAGTTTTTTAAAATAACAGTAATAATCATGATGATGATTATTATTATTATTATTATTATTATTATTATTATACCTTTTTTATCTACATTCTTAACCAGACTTTTGATTAATCTGGTGAGTTCTCTATTGTTCATCTTCTATTTCGTATTTTGGGGGGGGGGGGGAGGATTATGTTTCCTTTGACGTGCTCATTTAACTTTTATACTTATACTTTTTTATTATTTTCCAATTATCCTGCCTACCTAACCAAATACAACTGAACAACATAACAGCTGTAACATAAACGATTAATTATGTTGCTAATCAAAACGCAATACATTTTTAAAATAAGCGAAGCCAAGTGGTATTGGTTTCAGATTTAACTAGTACTACAAATAGGCTACTCTGTGGACCAGGTTCGGATCCTGGTGCGTCTATAATGAATACATAATATAATATGTGCAAACACTTAATAACATTTCCTGCGGGTTTTCATGCAGCAGTTCCCAAGGCACTGCAAATAACTGACATTTTCTACACAACTTAAATGAACAGTATCGCAGTGGAGTGAGGATTATCAGCTTACCTGAGAGCATTGTCTTGTCGTCGGCTAAGGATACCGGGGTGGCGATGCCGCTGTCTGGCTGACGCACTTCCGGTGCGAGAGGACTACGGTCAGAATCGGTCCAGTGTCCGGCGCTCACGCCGCTATCAGAGCCCGAGCTGAAGTCGCCGCCCCCACAGAGCAAGGGGTCTCGCTTGACGCTTGCAGCTTTGGCACTCTTAGCGTATACGGCCGGTAGGACTAAGGGAGGCGGCGGGTCCACCAGGTGCTGTTGTTGTTGTTGTTGTTGTTGTTGTTGTTGTTGTTGCTGCTGCTGCTGTTGGTGGTGGAGGTGGGGGTGGTTCCAGGCCACGGTCTGTTGTTGTGGCTGTTGCTGATGCTGCTGGCCCACCGCCGCGGCCGTCTCCAGGTATCGAACCTGGTACTGCTGCTGTTGGGTTACTAGACGCTGGACGTGCGATCGTCGGGTTCCCGACACGACCCCGCGCGACGAGGACGCGCTCGGCAGGTTGTTGATGAACGGGCTACGTCTCTGACTCTCTGCCCGGCGATAATAACACGGGTGTATCATCAGAAGTGGCTCACTGCGGGCACCCTCCGGCGGTTTCGCCTGGTTAGGCAATTCGTACTCTACGGAGCAGTCCACGTGCAGAGGCCTGCTGTAATCTTTGTGTGGCGCTGCCGAGGACACAACTTGTCGCGTGCCCGCCGGGGTCGTCGTTGACGAGGACGATGACGGGGGTCCGAGGTCGAAACTCGAGTAGCACGTCGCCATCTTCAACACCAACTGAACACCACCATTCACAGTAATATTTACAAGCACAGGTAGAAAATATAGATTATCATTTGGCTTGCGATCTCACACACACAGAATTAAAAAAAACAAAAAGAACAACATTCACAAAAATAAGCACTTGAGTCACTTGACGCACTGAAAAGTCGGCTTTGGGTTCGCGCTGACTTGACAGCACGGCCGCCTCGCCTCGACTGCGGGACCGGTATTGCCGTTCTGCCACAACTCACTTGGCTGCCGCCCTGTGGCGCCAGCGTTTCCATGTTGACCAAATTATGGACAGTGCCATCTCTAAACCACTTCTTGAACCCCCTTGTGTATTCTACGCCCTTCAGCAGGTTGGGTTCGAGGGAGAGAACGAATTTTGGTGATTCTAAGGAAGTCAACTTAGAAACACTAAAAATATTCTTTTATTGCTTCATCCAGGTTCTGATACATTATCATTATAAACTTCAAAAATGGGGTAATTATTTCCTGTGAAAAAATTTAGGGCACTGTATGGCAAATACGCATAAGTTCCCTTTCCTCTACTGGCATTGCCTCAGTTGTAGTTTTAATTGAAATGTTAAAATCCTTCAGCTGTCAATGGAACATTTTATAGTTTTCAGACCTGTTAATACACCAGGGGTGGCCGAGGTCGTTAAGACGTAGACTCCTGAGATCTGAAGACCGTCCTCCCTAACTGAGGTTTTTCTCAGTCCTCATAAATGACAAATGCAGGGGAGGTACCCAAAACTTGGCCTGAAAAGCTTTCTTCCTTAAAAAAAATGTTTTCCCAGTTTATGGTTTCATCTCGTGTATCATCAGTGTTCATCGCCTGTGGTGCCTCAGCAGTAAAAACAGGCGTTAAACACTACTGAACAAAAAAAGTGTCCACCGCCTGAGGTGCCTCAGTACTTGAAAAGGTCCTTAAAGGCTACTAAAAGTGGTAATAGTAATTATGAGCTGCAGATTGCTGTATTCCAAAATGAATTACCACTTATAATACTTTTATTATAAGTATTAGGAATATTATGTTAGCTACTATTTTATAACGGAATTGCTTTCAATAGTACTATCAGATTAAGTCATTTAATAAATTACAAATAGATACAGAACTTCCAATTTCAAAAACACTTATTTTTCTCAACATAATCTCCCTGTATATGGAGGTACAAGCTCCTAAAACTGAGTAGCATAAAATTCTTTGGGCTGCTGTGGGAACCAGACGGTGTCTACAGCTTCATCGACTGGAAAACGCCACCTTAAATGATATTTAAGAGAGACGCACAAATGGCTATCGATTGCAGTAAGATCGGGTCTATAAGGAGGATGTTCGAGAATACTTAAAATCTCGCAGCGTCTCGTTTGTCTTGCTGTCAGCATATGCTTTTGGTGAGGTGTCATGGTCGCTTCCGTTGAATGGCCTTACGAAGTCGGTATTCACGGCTAGTCCTTTAAGCCGGAATGCGATGAGCAGGATGTCTTCGTGATTGTGCGCGGTGATTCCAGAAGACTGTGAGCACCACTATCCGGCTGCAGAGGTGACTTTGAAGAACCAATTAAAAAGGGTTTCCAGCATGTCTTTGAAGACTGGTAGCTACGCTGCGACAAGTGTTTTGTTTTTTTATTTATTTATGGACGCTCTTTAACATCTCAGGTCATCAACGTCCCATTCTATTCAGGGCGTGAAATGGCCGACAAATTTTGCTCAGAGGCCTCTTCTTTCAGGCCTGAGGTTCTTTCTTTGTGAAACGGCAGACAAATTTTGCTCAGGGGCTTCTTCTTTCAGACTTCGATTCTTTTTCGTGCCGTAAATGTACGACATGGGACCCACGGCTTTACTTCCCTTCCGAAGGAAGCCATACTCAGGATTTTTACGCCCGAAAAAATCCATCGGTTCTGGCCGGGTACCGCATTTGAATGTATTGGCAGGAAACGACAAAGTTCTACAAATTTGAGAAAGTGAACGGAGTATCAAACATGGAACGGGTAACTCAACCATTAAATAATCACCGCAGGGCCCTGGCTTACCCATTGGTAGACCTGAGAAGTAACACGTTGGGGGTGATAGTCTACAACTTCTCAACACCATCTCGTGGTCCGGTAATTACGTAGTTGTAAACTTGTCCATGAGCCAATCACAGTCGATTTTAGAACTGAAAAGTAAAACGTCTATTCTCTGTTCTAACAAAAGAAAGAACAACAGCAACAAGTACTGTATTTTTCTTTGTCTATTTTATCTATTGAAATTTTGAAGATTATTAATTCAGATACAGTAGAAACTGTTACAGGCAATGTCAAGTGAACTTAAAATTTATATTATCTAAAAGTAATTAAATCACGTCATAAATAACAAATGTAGTACACAGAGACTAGACGAAATATCCTGTAATGTAATTACACATATGAGAGCATTATTCAACACTTTTTAATGGACTTTTGGTCTTCTAGAGACATAATCAAAAATGGAATTAATTTTCTGCCGTTCTGTACATATCAAAATTGATATTAACTGAAGACAAATGGCTCTAAGTGACTAATGTCAATTGTCGAGCGGGTACCTCAGGCAGTAACGCTTGGAAAGAGCCAAGTCCCGCATTCAAATCCCTCGCGGCCAGTTACCCTGACCTTAGGTTTATAAGTGGTCTCCCTTCGTCCCTTAGGACATAACTGGGATGAATTTTTCCTTTTGGTTCTGCCATTTATCATTTCATTAGTTCTGTTATAGGGCTGAAAGTGCGAGGGTGACATTGGTTGGTGTGGTGTGGCGGTAACTTCCGCTTTATAAAGGTTTCTGCCTCGGCGTCTGGTATAAAATGGGTTCGAACTTCTTGAAGGAAGGCTCCATCGGTGCTTGGATGTTCTATCTTGAAACAATATTATGGAATTCATCTACGGCCAGCCTCACCACCCGTGGATTCTGTTTGCCCGGTATCCCCCTTTCCTCATCCCTTCCACTCGGAGGCGTCCCTAACAGAAAGAGTCAGTCCTTAAACAAGGCTGACTATTCCCCTCTGTTCCTTGCAACCCAATCCAATTCGATGCCAATTGTTTTAATACAGTAAAAAGTAAAATAATATGCGCATACCGTTTTCAACGTGGAAATCGCTAAAACAGGCAAATAGAACCTGGAAGAATGAAGAGATTATAGCGTCAAAACTGAATTAATAAAAATAATTGAGAACTGGTAGATATAGCCTATATATGTGAAGAGAGACAAAAGCAAGTACAAAAATTAATGAATTAATGATGCGGATTATAAAAAATAGGAGGCGACAATAATAGCCCAGAGAAGCTGAGTTAAACCAATATAAATGCATTAAGATAAATTATAAATAAATACAAACGTTAAACCACTGAATAGTATGCAAAATATTTATAAAATAACATTCGCAATAAATACTAAAACATTATTTTTAGGGGAACAGAATGTCTTCAGAAAAGGGAGGTAATGCTGAAATTGCATTAAAACTTAAAATCGAAACATACAAATTCAAACACAATATCAACTAAAGGATTTTATGCACGATGTTTCAGAAAAGTCAAACATTTTTTCGAGTTACTCACGTGTACTTTCTTGCTAGGCATATCATATCGGTTGCATATTTAAGGGGTTTTTAGGGATGAACAAAATTAAAAATTGTGCTCGTTTATTTCCTTCTATTTTCTTTGTGACATTTTCCCTCCCGAATTAACTAAAGCTAACTATTCATCGACGCATATTAGTTAATACACGCTTGTGTATCTACGTTAAATACAATTTCTATTAGCTGCTAGTGATCTGACTTGTTGAATTTACTGTAAGCTTAAATGGGTAAAGTTTTTATGCAATGGCAGTCAGTGAAACAAAGAGAACCATTTTCAAAGTAAAATGTATACGAATTGTTTGTACCGCGTTCAGTATACTCAGGTAATGACGTTTGTTAAATAAGCTCCTTCTTTAGCCAACCCTTATAGCGTAATGTGAGATATCTATTCTGAAAATTTATACGGCAATTCTGAGTCACCGTGTTTATACAGGATGAGTTTTCTCATTATGCTGATTGAAGGGTTAAATTAGTCGATCTTGATGTAACAGCCCCACAAGGGGCGCCAAAATTTAAAACGTTATGTGAATGGGAAGTGTGTCGAGCCGCAGTTGGGCGACAAAATTTAAAACGTTCGTTTTTATTTAAAATGGATGAAGCCTCCTACGCTTCACCGGTGAACCACTCTCAGAGCATTCCCGGTTTCTGCTAACTGTAGGAGCAGGAATCAAGGAATGAAAAATACGTGAAGATACAATGCACTGTTTGTAAATAGTGTTTACGGTGTGTATTATTCTGATACTGCGAGACAAAACAAGGATGACCATCGGAACTGTTAATTGATGTTTTCGACATTGATCTACATATGGTGCGCGTAGGCCTTCAGAGCGCTGTACTAGCCGTAACACTTCTCCTTTCATGAGCCCGGGAAAAAACCAAGCATGGTATTGTTTCGTTCACGGTAGAAAGACGCACGAAGATCACACTGTCAGGAGCTGCAACGGTACATAACATATTATCGATTATATTATATTACCGATAACTTGCGAATTACTCATTAACCAGTTTTTTAATTACTTACCATAATTCACGCCGTCGCCTGTCATACCTCCTAAAAATTTGCGTGTAGTCTCCGCGTTAACATCCACACACTACGAACTATCCTCTCATGCCTAGCGAGCGAACATTACATGATTGCCCGAATGCCATTGCAACGCCAATGCTAGTGAATGCCGGAGACTGAAGGACGAATGAGCGAGTCACAAATATCCAGAGCATATCCTTATATGCCAACCTGGTTCGTCATAAGCACGTGGACCATCGGTGCTATCGGGGATCACACGAGACTGCTCAAGAGAATCATACCTTTGAAACGAGAACCCCATTAAAACCTAGATTCCGTGTGACTTTTTGGCTGCTTCCTTGAGTTATGCAAGATTAAACAATACCAGATATTGCTCCGATCAGCCACGTGAATTCTACAATATTCATTTTAAAAATGTAGCATTATATACAACACTGGCATAGATACAAATACAAATTAACTCTCTGAATATTTACCACTAACTTCATTAAGCAATAGCCCTTCGAAGGGATTAACCGAAGGGTTAATCATAATACAGCTTATGTTCTTTCCAGACGAGATGGATTCCACCAAAATGATCGTGTCGGAGTGTGGGAATGGCCGGTTGTGGCATGTACAGCTGCCGAAACGGAGAACCCCGCGCGAGCGATAAGGACATATTCTGAAAGCCCTGTGTCAATAATAATTATTATAATTTTATATTCAGAGAGCATAGGCAGGTTACCAGCAAGAGCCATATTGTAAGCTAGATTTCTATTTTGCAACATCTTTCTGAATAACATAAAAGTAAAATAAAAATATAAAATTGCATACCTGGGTTTTTACAGATGCTTCAAGTATTTTCATAAATTTTGATCTTGATTTACACATATTGTGCTAATTGAAGACAGCAGCACAAAGTTTAGTAAACACATTTATTACTATGCAGCCAAAAAAGGCACAGGACATTCAGGAAAAAATGGGCAGTTGTGCTAATGTCGTGAAATGAAATACACCTGAAATTCTAAATTAGGAAATGAAATTGTGGTCAAATAGAATAATTACTGAACATTCTAAATGTATCATATACATTAGCCTAACACTTGTGGCTATATAAAAAGGAATAGGCTTTTTAAATAGGCAATACAACTATCTCAATTTAAGTCTTAAGAATATGCTTGCCCTTGTGAGTCTCTTTCTTTCCAAGCTGCGATTTGAGCGGAAGAAAGAGGAGCAAGAAGAAAAAGAAGAAAAACTACTCACATATTACTGAACTTTCGGACAAATTTGGCAAAAGTAAATACACTAAGCTGATACGGATGTCATGCATTTGCTTGAACAGCCGGAGAAACGCAATATGGTGGCAGCAAGAAGTAATCCTCTAGTGGCCTGTTGCGGTGCCATGAAGCCTGACAACCTGACGGACCCTCCTCAGGTTACACAGCAGCTGCACATCCTCTGAACACTTGACATAAATCCTCCCGGGTCCATTAGTGCGGTCATCCGAGATGGGGGCCAGGGTTGCCAAATGTGTCATCTCTACACATCCTCCCATTATGTAAGCAACCACATAACATTAGCTTGCAACAGCGGCCTGCTAGTGTATTTTCGTTTGTAATTCATTTCACTTTCGGAAACAATTCCAACATTTTGAGCGTTCTAAAAAATGAAACATCTGAAGCAGTACGAAATATTACCTTTCATTTCTGCCAAGTTCCTCGTTTTTAACATTATTCCGCCTGTTTTTTTCTTCTTCTTTCGAAAACTATAAAAAAAAGACTTTACCGACAATTTTATTACGGAATCTAGGCAATTTTAATTTCTTTTTATTACATTCTTAGATGTGGATGGGACATTTATATCTTAGTATCCCATGAATCTTGAAACACAAAAGCTCTATTTTCATCATTCTATCTTAATAGTTTAGACCTGAAACTGTCTGAAAACATTCAGAAGATTAGATTTACTGCACTGATATCCAATAGAAACGACCAACAAAGAGAGAAGAGATTGTTGTAATATCGGAGATAGTTGCATCACCATCACCTTGTGGCAACTAAGTGTGTGCACACTTGTGGAACTTCCTAGTAATGAGCCTTTTGTGACTGCGTTCTCTATATCAGTTCACACCGAGGTATACGAGGGTGGATCATCAAGTAACGCACAACAGTTTTTTCTAAAAATAATTTTAATACTAGAAGCCCGAGCTTCAAGTACCCCCTAAAACACTCGTTTTCACCGCTAATGCTTTCTTAGGCATTTAAATTCCTTTTTCCCACTGAAAACTGTGCAATTTCTTTCTTATCGCCTTCTAGACAGCTGTGATGGTATAAAGGGAACCATTTTGCTTCTAAATTACAAGCCAGGTTCGAATCCAGTTTGCATGTAGCTTCCGGGGTGAGTTTGTATACACTTGGTGTCTGCCCAGTATCACATATTTAAGTGTTCTTTTTACTCGGGCCGATGAAATTCCTTACTTACCAGACGACTGTAGTGATGTAGAGGCTTCCGAGCTGCGAATCAGGTTCGAATCCAGCTTGAATGGAGTTTATGGTTTCAAACACCTTTATGTTCATGTTTAGCGCTTTATGTCCCCAGACTTCTTTGCCTATTAGTTTAATTTATTGGTAATTTAATGATGTATTCACACATTTGTTTGTTCGTTCTTTGTTCATCTTTTATAGGCCAAATGCCTTTTAATAAAAAAACAAAAGGTATTTATTTTTTATTTCAAGTATCAGCGCATGTTTTCTAGAAAATAAAACATGCCTTATTATGCAAATTGGGTTTGTTCTATGTAGTAATAAATTATTTACATAAAAAGACACAAGTTATGCAAGTACGGGTTATATCTATACAGAAAGCTGTTACATTGAAATATTCTCAGCGATATTGATATGACACTTTTTGCAGAGTTTTTGATTATATAGAATCACATACAATTTTACATGTCAAACAACTGTCTTCGGCTTTGTTTTCCTTACTAACCCAATTTTACAGTCTTGCGTTTAGCAGCCTTAGATGTTCCTTCGTCCCTTTAATCAGTTATGAGTGGCGGTGATGTAGTAGATGAAAGCTACGTGACAATGAAAAGCTAAACTAAATTTTAGCCACGGATACAAGAGCTGATAAACAATGTCTCACGCACTATGCTACAATGAGTTTGAAACATGTTTGTTGTGCAGTATGATTATTGTCGCTTACAGCTACGTAATAAACCACGTAAGAAACGTGGGTAAGGAAGCGGTCAATCAACTGACCGCCACTATTTTAAAAAGTTACGCCTGAAAAAAAAAATATATATATATTGGTGAGCTAAACGTCATTGAAAGGGATTAAAAGTCACAAAATCTTAGAAAAATACTTCCAAAAACTGTTAAAATGTGAGCGTTCGAAAATCAAAAGCGACCTATGTTATAGTGTTAATAGTTAAAAAAATAATTCAACAAAGAAGCTAACTCCCACAACATATTTCTCCTATCGTGTCACTATTTCAATATACCATGTTCATAGAACTCCGTCTTTTAGAGTATAGCCATTTGAACGCAGCCGATCGCACTCCATCGCATTGAAGCGTTGGCTACCTAAGAATTTCTTCATTGAGCCAAACAGATGAAAGTCCGAGGGTGCAAGGTCCGAAATGATAGAACAATTTAATGGAGGAAGATGAAAATATTTAACTTCATAACAGGTGACGGAAGCTGAATATACCAGAATAATCCAGAAACTAAACAAAGTCATAGGTCTGGGTCTTTCAGGAGATGATTCCCCAACAGAAGTGAGGCGAGCGAGAAGTGTTGGCAAGATGATATCCTTGCTTTCTTCTCAGCTAGTGGTCATAATGTGACAGTTCCACTTGAGGGACTAAAGACTGTGAGCACAAAATGCCTGCCTCAAATCTTCATGCGCTAAGAACAAAGTATCCTAAGCTGGTCTGGTGGAATCTTGTTGCACCACGTCAATGCCTCTGCCCACACGGCACTAGAAACAACCCAATTTCTGCAGAAGTCAGCAGTAAAGTATTTGTCCCATTCTCCCTACAGTCCATATCTGGCACTATGTAACTTTCTTTTATTTAAAAAAAATTATGGCCAACTATTTGAATCACCCGAAATCGTAGGAGCTGCGTACGAAGAATGTATTTGCACCCTATCCAAAGACGCATGGCGTTCAGTATTTACAAAACGATTTGAACGGATTAGAATTTGTATAGAATGTAATGAACATTACTTTGAAAAAATGCAATGATTTGCATTTGCATAATGCAATAAATTTGAAAAATTTTACTGTGTCCATTCTCAAAACTTTTATAGTGACTCTCGTAGACTGTTACGGATTCATGGATACTATGGAAGAAATCGAATTAAACCTAAGGAGCGGTTAGATTTTTCTACATTCAAAGAAAATTTTAATGAAATAATAATAAAAAAGTAGATGAATTTAAGAGTGTCAAATACGACTGTTCATTCATACATTTTATACTGTTCGGAAGACCATGCCTCCATCAGCAAGCTCAACAATGCATTTAAAGAAAGAGAAATTTGGAGTATGCAAAAGAACATCCCAGAATGGAAATAACATAAGCTGAAGCCAAACGGAAATAGCGTTACTCAAATCCTACTTAATTCCACCTGTTTCATCAATAGCCATTCCCTCACTGAATAGAACATCATGTAGAATCACGTAGCCCTGTCCACTGCAGATAATGGAAGTACAGCTATTTCCATTTTTACTGCATCTCTTGCATATCTATTAACCTGATTGTGCGGACTGTATACTTTGTTCTACTTTCAGCTTTACCCACACTTTATTCCTACATAGTATAGTCATAGAATTCACGCTTATTTGCGAACGGTTTATTTTGCACAACCATCACCATTTGAAGCTGAAGTCAACATTGGGAATGATGCAATTGTATCTTGGCATTTGAACAAATGTTTTAAGTAAGTAAAAATCTTGATTTACCATCTCTATAATATATTGTGAAGTGTGACTGACAAGAGTTCATTTCCCATTCGAAGACAATAGATAGGGAATGGGAAAAATTCTACAACTTTTAAAGATTTTTCTCACTTCTACTCCTAATAATAATAATAACAGGTAATTTCTCCCTCGCGGGAACGCTCCAAACGTAACGGCCGGTCGGTAGGTTCAAGCTGGTAACTCGGTGAACGGGAGTCAGTTATGATTGTCACGTAAGTTATTACTAGCACTTAAACACTTCATGAAGTTATTTTTCACTTCATCTGGTGTGTGAATTTATCTTGTACATTTTTTCCTTTAAATACCCACCGATAAAGATCGCAAGAGGTTGATTCGTGGGAACGAGGGTGTATTTGATTTATTTGGACGATCTTTAGTATCCCAGATCATCAGCGTCCCATTTAATTCAGGGCGAGAAACGGCCGATTAATTTTGCTCAGAGGCCTGTACTTTCAGGCATGAGGTTTTTTACGAGTCATAAATTTAATGCATGGGATCCAGGGCTTTACTTCCCTTCTGAAAGGAAGTCATGCTTATGATATTATAGCCCGATTAATTCATTAACCCTGGATGGGATTGAACCCGCGATCTTGGGTCTACGAGGCAGGTATAGTTACCAGGACGGACGAAACCGAGAGTGCCATGCATTGACCTTTTCGTCTAACATTTAATGAATTGCTCCTATCTTTTGATCGATCATGCAGGGATTCTTCGTGAAGGATTTTCTGAACTCCAGTATCGAAGATTTGTGAATTAACATACACACTTAAGTGGAACCAAGATTCCTCTGTAAAGACAATTAGATTAGGACCAATTTCTCCATCATGCACTCTACTCAAAATCCTTTCTCAAAGTTTATTCCTGGACGCAGGGTCACCCGGTTTAAATTCTTGCATTGCAGTAATTTCATAGGGTTTTAACTTCAATAGCTTTGCAGCCTTACGAAAAGAAGAATATGAAATTTACCCTTTTGCTTAGAAAGACATATTTTAGGGGAAATTTCCAATGTTACCTAACGTTTCGCTTATTTTTTTATTTTTTATTTATTTATTCATTTTGTAAATTACGAATACTTCCCGTTTCACGGAATTTATTTATCAATCTTTGAGTACGAACTTCCACTTGGAAGTTGAATATCATCACGAGCCGATTCTGTATGCTCAAACGAATGCATTACCTGAATTGAGTCATATTAATACAATGTACAGTATACTCACATAAAACATAAGATCACATCATTACGTTCCTAGAGTCAAACTCCTACTGACCTTCGCTGTGGTTCCCTGACGGGCTTTCAAGCTCGGGAACGAGTTGAGACTTGCAGAGCTCGGGTCAACTGCGACCAACTGCACATGGAGCGGTCCTGCAAAGGAAAAATCACCCAGTATATATTAATTTTTTTATTTTTTAAACAGAACAGCATTTTATTATTACATACAATGTCTCCCCTCCTAACTTTTTATTCTTCTTTCGCTGTATTTGCTCCTACTCCGTTTGTTGCACATACACTTCGTCGTATTTCACACCAATGCCAGGGTCAGTCGCCTGTTGGGGAGCGATTTACTCTGAACGCACATAGAGCACATGTACAGTGTTTTTTTTTTAAATAATATTTAACGCTCATTTTCACTGCTAATGCATCGCAGGCGGTGGACGCTGATGATACATGAGATGAAATTATTTTATTTATTTAAGAAAGAAAGAGTACCAGGTAACAGTTTAGGGTACCTCTCCGGCATTTGCAATTTGTGTGGACTGAGAAAAACCTGGAGAAAATCCCGGTTAGGGAGGACGTTCCTGGCGAGAATCGAACTCCAGATCTGTCGCTGATGAGTGCCTTAACGACCACCTCGGCCACTTACGGGGGTCACACACAGAAAACGCAGATGCTGACAGATAGAATGGAATGAAGATGAACGAAGAAGTAAAGATAAATACTAATCTGGCATTTGACTTTTCTTAAAATGAACCGAGGAAAATCACGGAAAACCTCAAGTAGGTAGCAAGTAGCAGGATTAGAGTCTAGGATCTCCCCAATACGAGTACTAAGCGTTACTGCCTCAGCCAACTCGCTTGGTCAACGTTCTTTTCTCTACAGCAAAATGAATTTGAGTTGGCAAACTCATCTTGTAATGCAGAAATAGTTATGTTTATATTTTTTGCAGTTTCAAACATTGGAAAAATTAGTTTTATATTATTAGGTGTTACTAATAGCAAAAATAAACAATATAGGCATTTCTGCTTGCAAATACAGCATATTAATTTAATTAAAAACGTTTATATAAAATTTCACAGACCACCTGTCATCTCCAGCTGTAATTACTGCTTAATTCTGTTGCTACTTCTGCAGAAACGCCACAGGAGTGCTGAAAATATTCAATTAGTGATGGATTCCAACTTTCTGTAAATAGCCTTTTACATACCGGGCAGCTGTGCATTAAAAAAGTTCTCTTACCATATATGTCGGTCCTGGTGGTCTAGTGGTAACCATAGTTGCCTCCTAAACCCAAGAGCGCGGGTAAAAACTCGGCTAGGATCGATGGATTTTTTTTTTGGGCATAAAAATTCTAAGTATAACTTCCTTCGGGAGGGTGGGTCCCGTGTCGTACATTTACGGCACGATAAAGAACCTCAAACCTGAAAGAAGAGACCTCAGAGTAAAATTTGTCGGCCGTTTCACGCCCTGATTTGCATGGGACGCTGATGACCTGAGAGGTTAAAGCCCGTAAATAAACAAATAAAAAAAAATGCCATAGATATATGTCTCAGGTGTTTCCTCGAAGTACCTGTACCAGGAGTAAGCCATTTTCAATACAAGTAACCAAGTCCTTTCTCTTCCATTTGGTGGCTGAAAGTAAATCTGAGCTTATCTCTCAAAAGAATGTGTGCCAGTTCTTCCTCATTATAGTTTTGTGTCGCCGGTCGAAATAAGGGGCAGCACTCCGGGGCTCCTAGCGCTTTTCTGGTTTAAAGCAACATGCCATCACTAATATTACACAGCGCCTGCAAAAGCGCACCTCGAGTGGCCAGACTCAGTCTATGTACTTTTAGTGTTGAAGTGCGCTGGTTGGTAATGTACACACTAACTTTGCGATCTAATAAAACATACAGCGTTCAGGCGAAGTATTAAATAACGCGAAAATTATAGTAGTTCGAAATATAGCGATTTCAAGTGCCACTTTCTCTTAGTGTTTTATCCTTTTCTTCTTGTATAATTACTGTTAATTTGTTACATTGTTAATACTGTTACCTTATATATATAAGAAAAATAAAAATAAAGGAACACTATCAACAATGTAACAAATTAACAGTATATATGATAGCAGAAAAAGATAAAACACTATGAAAAAGTCACACTTGAGATCGCTATATTTCGGACTCGTGGAGTCCTTCTATGGCAAGAAGACAAGTGACATATGTTTTATCTTTTTGCTGCTATCATATATATAAGGGTTTTGTGAAGACGATAATCCTTATCGGGAAGCCGGAAACTTATGGACTTACCCTCGTATATTATATGATCGTTAACGCCCTAGCAATCGTAATTTTTTTTTTTTCCCCTCAGCATATAACTATCAATTAACAAACGATTCATCGAGTTCGTTAACCAGCAAAACTGGACCATTGAGGGAGGGGAGGGCGGTGTTAAACTAATGAGTAACATTTTTTTAAAAAATTAAAAATCGTTCTAGCGACCGCAATTTTTGCTATTTCTCAACGAAACGCAATGTATTTCCTTAAATTAAATTGTTAAATATAATTTCCGAACATCAGGGCAATCAAGCAGTGGGGTTATATACCTGAAAATCGAATGAGGGTTAAGCAAAATTTAAAAATCCTCTAGCGGCCCCAAATGAAAAATTTTAGCAGAAACTCTGTATATGCCATTGAAATAAAATACGAAAATTAGTTCCTGAAAATCGTGGAATTCAGGCCGTTAAGAGTGGGGTTTACCAGAAACCCAAAATTAAAAATGGCTCTAGCGACACGAATAGTTGTTCCTTCACAACAAAACCCGTTATATACCATTTTAATAAAATAAGAAAATTAGAGAAATCGATCCTTTAGGAGATAACCGAAATTTAATACGCGCTCTTGCGTTAATTTTCTCTATATTTTTTAAAATTGAAAGACAAATTATTAAACATATAAACTGTACTTATAACGATGCACATGTTTTATATTTAACATAAGCATTGTTGTGAAGATAGCGAATGTGAAATATTAATCTAATCTGCGTTTGAGAATTACATTTGTATGTAAGAGAGCTCTGTAATAAGCTTCAGAAAACGTTTGCGTTACATATTTTTACAACAATAAAATTTAAATTAAATTTTAAAGCCACTGAAAATCGATGAAACTTTAGATTGTATATTGTTGATTGTGTATATTTGCTTAGTACATTGAGTTGATACTCAATAGTAACATATTTTGTTTTATTGACATATATGTACATCTTCTTAAATACACAATATTTATTTCAGTTATTCTTTTCTATTTTAGTGAAAGTAAAGATGATACCAAGGGTTCAGTTCGTAAATATGGTGATATTTAAAAGTATTTAAAAATACCACAAAATATTGCTTTATCTCTCAGTGGTAATTCATTTTATTTAATTAATATTTCACAATTAACTTTTGTGGTTTAATGTCAATAATGATAATGATATAATAATAATAATAATAATTTTAAACACCTGGTTTCTCTTTTGTAATTCTTATAGATTGAAGGAATTCTAATTTTTATCCCCTTATTTTTAAAAATTAGAGTAATTTCACTATATACAATTATTTTCAAGTGATTTTGAAGGGGAAAAAACATACAAACCTAGTTAAGTAATGTATTATAGTTACGTTTTTCTTTTATTAGTTAACAGCTATGTAACATACAATAATGTCATAACTTAGTTCATTATATATAAGGCCATCATTAGAATGTTATACTCTTTTTAAAGTTGTTCTACTTACTGAGGAATTTTCTTAGTTTACGCAGCTCCTGCGTGACGGACTTTTTGAACCGTTGTTGATGGATTAAAAAATTTAAACGATTAACTTTGAATTTTTAAAATCTTATACTTATTGATTTCCATTATAGAATGTGTAAAAGTGAGAACAAAGATTGTCACTTCGACAGGGACAGCGTTGATAGACTTACTATCCTGCACAGTTTTCTTAACAAGTTTATTCATTAATTTAGTTTCTTTAACAGAGGACGTAGGCTTCACTAATACGTGCTCCTATGTTGATTGAGAGGATAAACTGGAAGCGGCAACGTTAGCAGAAATAGATCCACTTTGGAAAGGAAGAACGTGCTCAAGGCGATATCGTAGGCTATTAAGAGAGTCATTTGAAAAGTTCTCGGAATGATTGTGGCAGTTTTGTAATCAAGACCCGGCATTTTACATAGAAAAATGGAAAAATGTGATATATGGAACATCGTGCCGTTATTAAGTACTTGGTAAAGAAGGGTATGATTGTAACAGAAATTCATACGCACAGCACAAACGCTCTAGGGGACTCTTCATCATCATCTTCATCGTTTCCAGGTGGATCCGGTATAAGTTTAGAAGTGATCCACACAGCGGGCGACCTATGTCTGTCACCACAACAGAAATTATCGATAAGATGCAATCAGAATCTCTCAGCAAAGTTTAGCTCATCTTCAGAGATCTCTTACCATACTTGCCTCCTAAACCCAAGATCGCGGGCTCGAACCCGGCCAGGACCGATGGATTTTTTCGGGGCGTAAAAATCCTAAGTATGGCTTCCTTCGGAAGGGAAGTAAAGCCGTGGGTCCCGTGTCGTACATTTACGGCACGATAAAGAACCTCAAACCTGAAAGAGAGGCTTCTGAGCAAAATTTGTCGGCCGTTTCACGCCCTGAGTTGAATGGGATGCTGATGACCTGAGCTGTTATAGAGCGTCCATAAATAAATCAATCAGAGATCTCGCCCCATTTGACACCAGTGATGAAACATGAGTGAATTACTACACACCTGAAAGTACAACTTCAGCCTGAACAACGGAATCGTCACGATTCTCCACCGCAAAAGAAATACTGCAAATCGTTTATCTTCCCACTAGAGAGTATTTGCTAACCTTTTGCTCCTATTGAAGAAAAAAAAAAAAAAAGTGCCAGAAAAGGGCGCGTTTATTAAAGAATAAATAACGCTCGCCTATACACAATGTTATTGCAATGGCGAAAATAAATTAATTGGGGCACGATTTGCAGCTACATCCAGCCTTGCCTAACTTTGCTCCCATCTGTTCTCTAAATTGAGAAAATTCCTTGGTGGGAAGAAATGAAGAGTTGAAATTATCAGTTCAGTTGTATTTTGCAGGCCCGAAGAAATCTGATGGGATAACGGCTTTGGAGCATCGCTGGACGTAGTGTGTCAATGTCAAGGAAGACTAAGTTGAAAAATAAGAATAATTTCAAAAAGTTATGCCCTCATTTTGCGATAGTAATTCCAATAACTTCTCAAATGACTGTCGTATTTTGCGCTTCTATTATAAGTGAACAGTTTTTCACATTTATTTAAAAAAATGCCGTTTTTCTGTAGCCTTGGAATTTGAAACTTCCATGCAACGGTTAATAACCATATTTGTAACTAAAATTCGCATAATCAAATACTGAAAACGCTGAATTTTGAAAAACCAAAAATGACGCACATGCTTAGAATGTTAACAAATAAATAGAGCACTGAAAGCTGAGCTTGTCAACAATGAGTAGGTGTATTTGAACGAAGTATTGAATTCCAAGAAACGCCTTTGCCGGAATCAGCGCCTCCCCCATTTATTACACATTTCCAGGTACTTTAGGGTTGTATTTTGACAAAGGACTAAACATAATACAATGAAGGCGCGTCCTTTCCTGAGTTGGTGAAAGTAATGGTTGCTTAGACGGCGTTTTCAAAGAAAGCTATTGAAGGCGGATTTGTTCGTAGCGGTTGTAACAGAATTCCTTTTAGCTTTCTGAAGTAAAGAGCAACAAGTTCAAACTAATAACCTGTCACTCACAGCTTAAGAGCCAATCAAACCAAATGATATATACAGAGTGAGGCATTTATAGTATCGCGGCCAATTTTCCTCCGAAACGAAGTGGAAAAATCAAAAAAATGCTTCAGATAAAATTTAAAGTGCTCTTAGAGGGACATAAGATAAGCAACCTTAACTCGTCCTTGAAATGCCATTCTCATGCCATTTCAAGGTCAAATTTTTTTTTTTTCCAAATGGAATGGTGTATTTTCTTTTCCGAGAATGGAAAAAGCATTCAATTTTCAGTGTAAAAGTTCTAGTACACCTTTCAGCTAGGGGTGATAGGTGATGTGACATTAGACAAATAAGACAGCAGATGTTATTCACTCACTTTCACTTCTCTCTCTTTTATTTTGCTATTGCTATAAAGGAAACTCATTTGTTTACACACAGAAGCCCGTTTGTTGATATCGGTACACAAACGAGTGCTTATCATTGCATTCAAAGCTCAAAGGACATTATTCTCAGTCAGTTCCACTTCGTTTTTCGATCATGGATGTTCGATACACAATCAACGAGAGGATCGATATGATTTACATTTACGGCAAAGCTCATAAGAATGCTAGAGCCGCTTGCAACTTACACGGAGATCGATATATGAATGGAGGCAGCCATCTGTTAGAAATATCAACAACTCTCTGAAACTGGAGGTGTCGCACCAACAAAACACCGTCGAATGAGAAGTGCTACTGGGGATATTCTGCAGCACTGTGTTAGCTGCAGTTGTCGCTAATCCTCACCGAAATTCCCGTCAACTGGAACGTGATTCGGGAATCTTTCAAAGTAGAAAGATTGAGCGTCATAAATAACATCACATTAGTGTACATCAAGACCTTCATGGGGATGATTTTCAGAAGTGTGTTGAATTTTATTAACGGCTCTACTACAGTTTCAAAACGGCGACTTTTTATAACATACGTAAATTGATGGCAGTAAAGTGAAAGTGATTGAAAAACATTTGTTGTCTTATTTGTCCAATATCATCACCTATCACTCCTATCTGTAGATGTAGTTGAACTTTTTTATACTGAAAATTGAATGCACTTTTCATTCCCGGGAGGGATTAAAAAAATCCATTTGAAAAAAAAATCAAGGACGAGTTAAAGTCGCTACTTATGTCCCTCTTAGAGCACTTCAAAATTTTGTCTGAAGCTTGATTTTGAAGTTTGATTTTCCTCCTCGTTTCGTAGGAAAATGGCCGCGACACTATAAATGCCTCACTCTGTATATATACTTTGGTACACAAACTTTACAAAACACTTATGATTTTCTTACTAAACAGTAATGTTGAATCTGTTTCATTAATCGAACTTCAAAACTGATCGCTTAACTAATCAATTAAATAATCAGCTGTAATAATTTTTTAAAAATGTTTTAAATTCGCTTTTCTGTACTTATTGAATGAAAGATCCTGTCAAAAGGTTTTAAAAACGAAAACTACGGGATTTTGTGCCGTTATAACGTAACATAAGAAACGTCCAGGAACGAATTCTTCAGGTTCTCCAACATAAACAGGAGTTACATACACGACGTCTCAGAATCACCGTTTACTGTATTCGAAATGGTTGCTCAGATCAGACAATTTTTTTAATGGTGTTTAACGCCCGTTTTTACTACTGAGGCTCCACAGGCGGTGGACACTGATGATACATGAGATGAAATTATATACTGGGAAAGGATTTTGTTAAGGAAGGAAACGTTCCAGGCCTAAGTTTAGGGTACCTTCTTGGCATTCGCCATTTGTGACTGAGGAAAAAACTTCAGTCAGGGAGGACCGTCCTGGCGGGATTCGAACCCCCAGACCTCCCGCTCATGAGTGCCCTCCTTAACGACCTCGGTCACCCGTGGCAGTACTTCCATACACGGCAAGAATGAAAATCAACAATGTATAATGACATGCTCAGGAAACTTTTTAAGACCATTCAAAGTAAGGAGCTAGGACTTCTCACCAAAGGCTTGATGCTCTTGCCTGACAACGTCGGTTCTCATGTGACAAATGACACGCTGTGAAATTTCAAGCGGTAAGTCCTCGAGCATCCTCCCTACAGCCCCGACTTTGTTCCAAGCGACATCCATTTGTTCGGCCCTCTTAAACATCTTTCACGTGAACATTTTCCTGGCAGGGAAGCTGTAGGAAGAGTTGCTACCACTGGTCCCACAAAAGGCCAAAAACATTTTATGCTGCAGGATTTCAGGAGCGTGTTAAACGTGGGACTAGTTTTCAATGCACAGGGGGATTATGTCGAGAAATAAAATTCTTTTTCAAATTAGTTCTCTTACTTGTTCAAGTTTTGTATCAATTTATAAATTATTTAATTACTTTCTCTCATATACACAAGTGAATAAGCTCTGGCTATAATGTAAAAGTGCCAAGTTCCCGCCCATGTTCCCAAAAGTGGATAAGATATAAATAATGAAACGTCACAATAGTAAATGTTTAAAAATTGTGTATATACACAATTATGATATATCTATGTCATAAGAAGGTGACACAAATACTGGAACTAAAACTACAAATATGCCGTGAAAGTACAGGATGTTCATAAACAGAACAACTGGCTATATAAACTGACTCCTGTCACATCCGTCATCCTCAACAGGTGTTTGGAATGCACCCGCACTTCATAATTGTATTCCGCTTTGTTACAGCATACTTGAGCGTGTTGTGTGTGACAGAATTTGTCTTTCGGCGACAACAACAAAGAGATGCCATTTCTGCTTCTCCTTCGATGAGGGCTTCAACCCTTACTTCAATATCGTCAACATGCCTAGGTTCGACTTTCCCAATGCCTGAGGTTCTCATTTCTGAGCGCTTTGGTTTCGATACCACTCACTACATGGGGTCATGAACAAGCAACGAACACAGTGGCAAGGCCATTTAGGAAGTGATTCTTGAGCGATTCGATTACCGCCAATTCTCCCTGAAAGGGCTTCTCCAAGTTTAACTCGATGCCCTTAAGAGAACTGATCTGAGAAAACCAAACACTGTACACTTCTTGACTAATGCCCTTAATTATTTTATCACGTATTAATGTTTTTTTATTAAAACAAGTAATGCAATTTCACAAATACATCAAATATTCCCTGAAAATTTTTTTTTGCGATTTCAATGCTCCTTGAAGAACCGTTTTCAAAAAAATTTAAAAATAAAGTTTCCATACACATAAACTATCTGCATAATATTTATTTAAATAAAGTAATATTTTGGAAAAATATTATCTCATAATTTCTTGCATTTTGCTGTAATTTTAAATATAAATAGAATATCAAAATTAAAGAAAGAGTTTTTTTATCTATTTAAATTTTATTTTGATTACATTTATTCATCCCTATCTCAAGCGACTGCGATGAAAATTCCAAGTTTATTGGTAAAATTTAACGCCGCAAGGAGCAATTTTAATTTTCATAGGTGCAAGAAAAAGTAGTTTTGAGAAAAATAACTTTGACTATAAGAGGGATCTGCTATTTAAAACAGTTACGTTACAAGCCTTGAAAGTGAAAGTAAGTCAAATTAGCTAAGTTATATGAATCTAAAAGAGATGAATTAATCTGCAAGAAACACGCACAAAAAAAAAAAAAAATGTTTGTTTGTAATTTTTGACATTTTTATAGGCCAAACCGCTGCAAATGCGATAATTGCCTTTCATTTTTTATCAATGTACACCCCCTTTTTTTCTCTATGAAAAGAGAATAAGAAGAGAAAGAAATACTAACCACCGTCGCAAGCATTTCCACTATTTATACGATAAGTGTGGTCTACTTTAGAGCGAGGTTTAAATTTATTAGTGGATGTGTAAATTTAAATTCACTGAAACCTTAAACAATGCCTGCCTTTGAGATATATTATAGAGATAGTAAATTAAGATATTTGCTTACTTCAACAGAACATTTTCATTTTTTTTAACAATCACTTCATTAAAACACATTTCAATTCTTTACGGATAAATAACATTATATTCATAATCTCAACAGAAAAAACTAAAATGTGTATCAAATTTCAATTAGCAAACATTAACATATTGAAAAATATTTGTTATTAAATAAATGTTTTGTTTAATACTTTTTTCATATGGTAAAAACAACTGTCTCCTTTCTCTTAAATATATAATGTTAAATTTTTTCACCGCTTTAAAACAATTAATTATGAAACTTTCCAATGCGATTATGGTTAAAAAAATATATATATTCTGTATATACGTTGATATTATTAAGAGAGATGTCCGTAGAGTAACGCTCCAAGCGGAGTTTTTTCGAGGTAACAACAGCGGCAGCGCTACGTGGTTGATGCAGCAACTAAAGCGCAGTGCATTGCTTTCGTATGCCCTCTAGCGGTGATACCAATGCACTTCTGACCAGTGTCTTTCCTTATTTCTCCCCACACCAGAAACATTCATGTAATATTTAATAGAAATGTCATTTTCTTTGTTTCAAATGCTCCTACATTTTGTTGTTAGATATAGGAATAGCGTTTTTTTTTTTTTTTTTTTTTTTTTTAGATATAAGTACAGCATCCAAGAATAGTCGTATGTTTAAACTCCCGTTGGACGGAAACATTTTGAATGTTTTGACATTTTTCAAAGTTTTCAAAAAATTAATTACAACAAATTTCTGATTTTTATGAATTACATGATATAATTTTATTTCACTATGGAGCCTAAAAACAATTTTTTTAAATATTTGAAAATACATATGCATAGGTTAAAAAATCCTGATTTTAATACCACCAAGTTCAAAATGGTGTAGCTTTCGAATCAACTGAGCTCTAGAGTTTCTAGTTTTTGTCATAAGAGGAAATTTTGCCTTTGTTGTTAACTATTCTGACGCAAACATTACAATAGATTCTAACTATGGCGCAGGCATGCGTTAGTTTTGGGTTGGAGCTATGAGTGAGGTTTTTTTTTTTTATTGCCAATTTTTCCTTTCGTCACAATTTTCTCAAAACTGCATTTTCCTATATGTATGTAATTATGTACCAATTACCTTGAAACTTTAAGTAGAGTGTCTAGACGTAACAATAAAGCTATGTTGTAGCCACAATAGAAACAAAAACTTAGCTAATGTAAAAGTGTCAAGGCCTTCCAATTCCCTTTTTAACCTTTTGTCATTTCACACTTAGTGTTGGAAAAAAACTGGAATATCTTCGGAGCACATCAAGAAATTTTAAACAAAGCACTGTTAATAAGTTTAAATTTATTTCTAGTAAAGTCTAGTAAAGTAAATTAAAATAAAATACAACTTCTATATCTACTATCAGCTCCTAACGCAAATGATATAATACAAAGGAAGATAGAGGGTGGGAGTGTCTCCATCCGATAATGATAATTTCTTCACTTCATTTTTTCAAGAACCACAATGAAAGCCTCTGAAATGATCTGAAGACAGTGCAATATGCGCAGAATATATAAGATAACAGCGGCGTCAGATCCCACGAGCTCTTAGCAGTTCCCCACCCCCCCCCCCAAAAGTTTGGAAATAAAAACCGGGAAAAAATGTAAATAGGTTGTCATAAGGGGGGGGGGGATATGCAAAGCAGTAAAAGAAAATAAGTTTGCAACTTTCAGTGAATTGCCGGTATATGTCACAATTAACAAACTGAGTATTAAAAATGAACATGAGCCTGACGTTTGTCATTGCACTGCAGGATGACAACAATGCATATTTAGGTTACATTCGTGAACGGTGAATCTACTGGTTTGCTTCTTGAGGCAGATGCAGTGTCACTTGGTTTGGATATTACATCAAGTCTAGTACTGAGGCAGAAGTGAAACATTGTGTTTGATTCCGGTCTCATGTAACTAAATAGCCTAGTTCTACGTATTCCATTTTTGGGTTTCATGTTTTTTGTTCAATTATTTTTTGGTTTGTTTCGAAATGAAGCCACTTTAAACTAGTTTTAAACATTTAATGAAAATTGTAATAGCTCATGTTCCAGTAGGTCAACTGTTTCTCTAAGAAACGATGGAAGTAATGCAAATTCAAACAGAGGTACAGTGAAGAATATTCACTGAATACAGTGAAGAATATGAAAATGAAGGGTGTGTGAATCTTCATACTGGTAAGAAGCCCGATAATTCTACTGAGATTGAGAATGAAAGTAACAGTGTATAGCAGAACGTGCGAGGGTAGGTCCATAAGTATCCGGCCGGCCTAACCATTTTCTAGGTGTGATGAAGACAAAAACTATTTCACTTTCCAATATAGTTATCCTTTATTGCAACACACTTCTCACATCTTTGAATTAACATTTTAACCCCCCCCCCCCAAATAGTCACAAGTCTTGTCTGCAAACTGGGCATAAACAGCATCCATCACTTCTTTGTCACACTTAAATTTCCTTCCTCGAAGGAAATTCTTCTTCAGTTTTGAGAAGAGGAAACAATCACTGAGCTAGATGTGGGCTGTAGGGTGGATGTTCGATTTCCTTGAAGCCAAATTTCTTCACAACTTCCTTGGCAACAGAGCTGTGTATACAGGCGCATTGTCGTGAAGGCGCACACCACCACTCAGCTTTCCTCGCCTTTTCTCTTTGATGAAAGCACGTAGTCTGTGCGTAGGCCAGCATAGTACTCCCCATTTACTGTGGTGTATCTCTCCTTGAAGTCAACAAAGAATATTCCTTCACAGTCCCAAAATATTGTGGCCATGATTTTCTTGGTTGATTGAGTGACCTTGGCTTTTAGAGGCGGTGCTTCATCGGGTTTACGCCACTCCATTAATTCTTTTTTTGGGCAAGGAATCATAGTAGAGGAGCACAGTTTCATCTCCTATAACAATGATTTGCAGAACTCTCTCGTTGCCGCGGCATAGCTACAAAAATGTTTGATAACAGATGACTCGTTGATGCTTTTGGACTGAGGAAAGAAGTCTAGGCACCCATCTTGCACTAACCTTATTCATATTTGAACGTTCATGAATAATTCGAATGACTGTTGTTTTAGAAAGCCCCAATCTTGCTACTACTTCTGTAACTTTGGGCTACCGGTCTTCCATAATTTCTCCTTCCACCAGAGCGAAGTTTTCAGGAGTGAGCACCTCCAAGGGACGGTTGTAAGCATTCGAATGCGCATTCGTTGTAAGGCATGTTAGAGAGCATACAAGAGAGGCATAAGTACGGGACCACGACTATTGCCTTGTATAAGTTATACTTTACTACAATATACGATACTTTAAGAGCGAATAAGGAGAAAGCGTAAATGATTCGTAATTATAAAAGGAACGTCGTATAATTATTACTGATCTGACTGTATCATATATAATTCAGCTGCAGCTATCTACCAATCAAAACGGACTAACATGAAGCGATACGTGCGCCTTATTATTAAGTTAAAATAAGCATGCAAAAAGGCACTTAAAATAGGCAGTAATTTAATCAAAACAGGATTCAATAAAAGAGAAAACAGAGAGTAATATTATTCATTGTTTATGAAAATGGATATTTAAGATAATAATTTCTTTATCACATAATTAAAGTACTTAAACTTAACTTTCTGGGTTATAAACAACAAAAGGATGTCTTTTCAAGGTATCAGCGGTGATGGCCAGCCGCTTGTCAGAGAGAACATTTTTCATCATGAAAAAGTACGTTCTACTTCCATTAAAGCGATTGCAGCTTATTTAAAACAAGTTATTTCGGAAGGACTCACACCACTTACAACAGAGCATTCACCTTTTAGGTCATTATGAAAATGTAATGAAGACAAGATAAAATAGTTTTGAATAGTCCTGGCGAATGAGCAAAAGATGCGCATTGGTTTCTGGTTGAGTTTATTTTCTGTTATGCGTTTATAGGGGAATCAGGTTAGTGCCTCTCTTACTTGCGCACTAAACGCATTGTAGGAACTGTTTACTACGCAGCTGTACTGTTCTCATCTTCCTTGTTTGCAATTGATTGTTACTTTTATGCAGCTGAGAAGTTACCCCCACCACAAATTTCTTAGAATTGTATAATGCAGATGGAAACAAGGCTATTTCCCAGGACTATTCAAATCTACAGTGCATTCTTCATCCTGTCTATTTCCTGGTATTCGTATGCCCGAGGTAAACGTGCATTTCTTTCACTAATGAAGATTCTTCCATTTATGAACGGACTGAGGAGAAAAATTTTAATTGCCTGAAACGAAAAAAGAGCATACCAAGATTCTCAATAGATATTTTTGTGAGGTGAACATGTGCTTTAAATTTTATAGCTATTTTCACTTCGATAATTGAAGCCATAATTGACAATAAAGGCAAAATAAATACTGACCCTACCGTCCTCCACTGTACGGAACATGTTCATTTCTATTCGACTCTTAGATAGATCCATCCATCCAGGTAGAAAAGGCATTTTGCGTAACTTCCGGACTCTGGCTAATTATAAAGGATTTTTATTAGTGTTTCACGCCCGTTTTTACTACTGAGGCATCACAGGCGGTGGACACTGATGTTACATGACATGAAAGGATTTTTACTTTGAAGGAAGGAAACGTTCCAGGCCTAAGTTTAGGGTACCTCCCCGGCACTTGCCATTTATGAGGACTGAGGAAAATCTGGAAAACCCCCCAGTCAGGGAGGACCTAGTGGGAATCGAAACCCGACCTTCCGCTTTCAAAACATTTCAAAATTTGCTTCTCTCTGTCACGTGTTTGCTTTCATGGCTGTAAGCAACTTTTCGTGTTTTATAATTCTCTCTGTCACGTGTTTGCTTTCATGACTGTAAGCAGCTTTTCGTGTTTTATAATTTTCTCTGTCACGAGTTTGCTTTCTTTGCTGTCAGCAACTTTTCGTGCTTTATTTAATTCTCTCTGTCACGTGTTTGCTTTCATGGCTGTCAGCAACTTTTCGTGCTTTATTTAATTCTCTCTGTCACGTGTTTACTTTCATTGCTTTCGTGCGTTATTTAAAAGTAGTACTATGACTGTATCCCTTATCGCTGTAAGATGCGACTGCGGTATTAGTTTACGATAATAAAGAATTTACACAATTATTTCCAACAATCTCCTCGTTCATGTCCTTGCGATAGTCTACAGTGCGATTAGATAAAACAAACAAAACATGACCTTTCCTTTTCTACAAAACCGGAAACATGGCCAAATTGTATTTTAATGATGTATATAGTTTCAGTTTTCTACAGGCTGGTATAAGCTAATTCTTTTTCACACAGAGTGCATACAGTTTAGACACCGGGGCTAAATCATTCATGCACACTGCATATTATGTAGCCCCGTCCGTTATCAGTTTACTTTAAATCTTCCCACAAAACATATTAACACCACACTTTCCATGATGCAGGTAGCTTTTATTCTAGGCAATGCCTATAATCATACATTTTTGAACAAGAAATCAAAAATTAAAACAGAAACCTTTAGAAGACGAAGTACATAAAGGGCCATGATTCATTGCTGCAATGCTCATTCTCTCTGATACATGTTTCACGAATTTTGGTGCCCAGCCTAAGAAACTCAAAAAAGTCCTTCATACAGGAGCTGCGTAAACTAAGTAAACTCACCAAGTAGAATGACTTTGAAAAAAATATAAAATCCTAAATATGACCTCATTAGTTAATAAAATGAAATAAGTTTACTCTGTGGCATTAGCTAAACAAAATTAGAAATCTTGCAATCTATAAGCATCACAAAAGAGAAAACCATATTTTTAGATGACTACTACTACTACTACTACTACTACTACTACTACTACTACTACTACTACTACTACTACTACTACTACTACTACTACTACTACTGTTACTACTACTATTACTGTTACTACTACTATTACTACTACTACTACTACTACTGTTACTACTACTATTACTACTACTACTACTACTGTTACTACTACTACTATTACTATTACTACTACTACTATTACTACTACTACTATTACTACTACTACTATTACTACTATTACTACTACTACTACTATTACTACTACTACTATTACTACTATTATTACTACTATTACTACTACTATTACTACTACTATTATTATTACTACTACTACTACTACTATTACTATTACTACTACTACTATTACTACTACTACTATTACTACTACTACTATTACTACTATTACTACTACTACTATTACTACTACTACTACTACTATTACTACTACTACTATTACTACTATTACTACTATTACTACTACTACTACTATTACTATTACTACTATTACTACTACTATTACTATTACTACTATTATTATTATTATTATTATTATTATTATTTATATTAAACAACAAAAATTAATGGTAAAGTATTAATTAAATGAAATAAATAAACATTGATATAAAAATATACTCTATATATTTTTAAACATTTTTAAATGCAACTATGTGAATGAACTGACGCTTGATATCATCTTTATATTTATTAAAATAGAGAAAAACAACAGGAAGTTTTGATTACATTCTGCGTTTAAGAAGATGTTCATATGTTTCAATTACACAAAAACATGTTACTATTTAAAACAATCACACTGTGATAAGTAAATATACACAATCAACAATAAACCATGGAAAATTTCATCGATTTTTGACTGACTTTGAAATTAAATTGGAATGTTATTGCAGTAAAATCATGTAACGTAAATGCTTCCTGAAGGTTATTACTGAGCGCTTTTACTTACAAATATAATCTGAAACACATATAGATTGATATTTCACTTTTGCTATCTTCACGATGACGCTTTTGTTAAATATTAAACGCATGCATCGTTAAAAATTCAGTTTATATGCTAAGTTCATTTTCCCTTTTATTTTGAAAAAGTAGAGATAAAATTAAAGGTTAGAGCACTTTTTTAAATTTGGGTTTACTCCTAATGGTCCGATTCCCGTAATTTTCAGAAATTACTTTTCTTATTTTTTTTAAACGGTGTATACGAGTTTTGTTGTGAAAAAGTAAATATTGCTGCAGTTAGAAGGGTTTTTATGTTTTGGGTTTCAGGTAACTCCTCTCCTTAATGATCTGATTTCATTGATTTTCGGAAACCGTTTTTTTATGTTATTTCAATGACATATACAGAGCTCCCTTTAAAAAATTTTAAATTGCGGCCTTAGAGAAATTTTTAAATTTCGTTTAACCCCCATTCTTTAAATTTGGGTTTTCAGATATACCCCACCACATCTAATGGCCGGATTTTCCTAATTTTCAGAAACTGCTTATATATATGTATATATATAACTATATCAGTTTCTGCTTATATATATATATAAGCAGAAACGGATATAGTTTTTCATTGCCATTTTCGGTGCCTAGTAGGTAGGATCGATGGAGATTTGAAGAAAAGGCTCAAAAATCTTTTCATTACTTCGGAATTCGCTGAAAAGTAGCGAGGGTTCTCCCAAATGAAGATTGTATGACTTTAGTAATCTTTAAAACTTCCCATACAAAATCTCTTGGTGTCTTGCACAAGAGAGAATTTCATAATGGTCTGTGCAAAAGGCTACTAAAATTGACAGCTCGCAAGTTTTATCTCTGGGGTAACATAAAAAAAAAAAAAAAAAAAAAAAAAAAAAAAAAAGCCGTGTACAAAACGAATTCGCACACCATACGAAAACTCAAAGATATATTCGTCAGGAAATTTCTAAAAATTAACTACAGCGAGTAATGAATAAATTCCTAAAGATATGCCAAAATAAGCGTGGAAATGAAGGCGGATAGTTTTTAATACTCACTTGATAATTTGGTAATTAATGAGCTTCTTAAACATGTTTGTGCATTGTTGTATGATTAGTTTGTTTTATTGTTTTATCCTGCCGCTAGACCCAGCTAAACTGGGTGGGGCGCGCTCACCCACAGACAAAACATTCCTGAGGAAAACAAAACTGACCGCATTGCATAAAGACGTTCAACAGAACGCGAAACAGCTGCACAAATGGCAGAAGGAGTGCCGCGATGACGTAAAGAGATCGTGATGAGAATCTTCGAGAGAGATTGTTTCTTTAATAATAGAAAGATATGGCCATGCTGTAATTAGATGATAGTTACCTCACGTCTGGTAATGTGTCATCTACCGCTGTAATGTTGGATATTATTTCTTCTGTAATTACACAACATAAAAGCATTAACGCTGGCCTTGAAACAGACGCAGACATAACGTGTAAAGAAGAACATGGTATGCTGATAACCTGGGGAATCCAGCACAAGTTCGCAGCGACAAAGGACTCTGACATCATCAACCTTTGAGAAATGTACTCATGGACAAATTCAGCAAAAACGGTAATTCCCAAAACCTCACTTAAATTATACTGTGTTAAAATCAACTCCCATTTTAAACATTGTTTCGCTATTCACACATTCATTAAGACCATTCAGATTACAGAAGAATTACAACGCTGTTTTCATTTACATTTGAAAGCGCTACGGCGAAGTGCTTACCGGTCGAGCGCTTTGTGCTAGTCAATATTTTCTCTGATGTAAGAGACTCAGATTGGAGGCCATTTCAGCCGCGAGTAGTTTTGACATGCCCTGGCGTTGTCATAAAGTGGCAAGGAGGATTTGAGCAGTTCATTCACCTCCAATCACAATCTCGGTTTCCTGTGCTGTATAGTGAAGTGAAGGCCCAAGAGGCTGATGTCCTGCTACCCCCCCTCTTTCGATAACTTTTCCTTGAGAACTTTGTTATGGAGCGTGGCTTACTTGAAATGCTATTTCCAGGGATTTGATGCTCTTGCTGCTTCCTTTCATTGTTAGTTTATATAAAACCTTTTTGAAAGCTGATGCATTTCTCCCAGTGATGCTGGAAAACTTCTGCAACCTCTGCTTTACTTTTTTTCTATAGAACACATTTTTAAATATTGGTAACAACCTGTAGTTTCTGGGAGCCAGATCAATGTTTTATTACTGTGCAATACGTAACAATGAAAAAAAAATAATAAAAAATATAAAAAAAATAAACCCCTTAACAAAGCTGATTGATTTAATGTTTTAAATTAATTTTATAATTTTATTTATACCGCGTATGCTGTTAGCGAATTGCGAAGGAATGTAAGCTTTTACGGGTGTACCCATGAATACATTTTTTAAACAATTCTTCAAATTCCTATTGATCCCACATGTTAGCACCGAAAATGACAATGATTTATATATATGGTGTGTGTGTGTGTGTGTCCGTTAACGCTCAAGCGGTCGCAATTTTTTATTTTTCGCTACGAAACTCGGTATATTTCTTTAAAATAAATTGATAAAAGTAGTTTGCGGAAATCATGACATTCGAGCCATTAGGATGGGGTTATACCGGAAAAATGAGGGGGGGGGGGAGGGTTAAAGCGAAATTTAAAAATCACTCTGGTGGCAGTAATTAAAAATTTTTAAAGGAAATTCGGTATATGCCATCAAAACAAAGCAAGAAAAATAGTTTCTGAAAATCAGTGAAATCAAACTATTACGAGAGGGTTTTACCTGAAAATCAAAATTTAAAAATTGCTCTAGCAGCAACAATAATTCCTTTTTCACAATAAAATTCAGCATATATACGATTTAAATCAAATAAGAAAAATAGTTTCTGAAAATCAGTGAAATTAGATTATTAGGAGTGTGGGTTTGCTTGAAACCCAAAATTTAAAAATTATTACTTTAGTAGCACCAATATTTGCTTTTTCGCAACATATATACCATTTAAATAAAACAAAAAAATTCTTGAAAATAAGCGAAATAGGGTCATTAGGAGTGGGGGTTTACCTGAACCCCAAAATTTAAAAATCACTCTAGCAGTACCAATATTTGTTTCTTCACTACAAAATTAGGTATATACCATATAAATAAAATATAAAAATAATTTATGAAAATTAGGGAAATCGAACCATTAGATATCTGAAAACCGAAATTTAAAAAGGCCTCTAAGAGTTTAATTTTCAAAATAATTATTTAATTTCAAAATAAAAGGACAAATTAATTCAGGTTATAAACTGTGTTTATAACATGCATATATATATTATACTTAACAAAAGCATCGTCGTGAAGAAAGCAAATGTGAAATATTAATCTAATATGTGCGTGAGAATTATATTTATATATAACAGCGCTCTGTAATAACCGTCTGAAAATGTTTGCATTACATGTTTTTACTGCAATAACATTTAAAATAAAAATTCTAAGCAATGAAAATCAATGAAACGTTCAATTAAATATTGATTGAGTAAATTTGCTTTGTACATTGTAATAGTTTTTAAATAGAAACAGGTTTTTGTTTTATTGAAACATATGAACAAAATCTTCTTAATCACAGAATGTAATTCGAAACTTCCTGTTATTTCTCTCTATTTTAGTGAATGTAAAGAAGTTATCAAGGGCTCAGTTTATTAGCATGATTACATTTAAAAATGTTTAAAAATACCCACACAGTGTAGCATTGTATATTAGTGGTCACATATTTCATTTAATTAATAGTATATCTTTAATGTTTGTGGTTTAATCTCAATAACAACAACAACATCATCATCAACAACAACAACAACAGCAACAACAACAACAACAACAAAAACAATAATAATAATAATAATAATAATAATAATAATAATAATAATAATAATAATAATAATTCTAGATATGTGATTTCTCTTTTGCATTACTTATAGATTGCTAGAGTTCTAATTTTGTTCCCATAATAACAAACAATAATGCGATAGCTTATTTCTTAATTAATAAGGCCATAATCGGGCTTTTATATTCTTTTTAACGTTATTGTACTAGGTGAAGAATTAGCTTAGTTCACACAGATCCTACGTGATGGATTTTTTTTAACATTTGACTGCAAAAATGTATGCCTCATACTGACGTGTATTGCATTCAAGATCAATGTAGCTTTAGAGCAGGATTAACGCTGCGAATGTCTTGTGTCATTTTCAGTAAATATTTTACATCCCCGAAGTGTATTAAATCATATTTCTTTTCATATTATGTTCAAGCCGACTCTGTCAGTATGTAAAAACCGTAGACAAGTTAGACATATATTAAGTTTTAATTTATATGGGACGATCAAATATATAGTGTTACGGGTAAAGCATGGGGGACGGTTACACTTTATTATGAGAATACTTAAAAAAGCCAGTCCAAAATCGAAGGAAATAGTTTATTTATCGTTAGTTCGGCCTTTATGTAGTATGGAGCAGCTTGTTGGAAGCGATACAAGATATATTAAATAATATCCTAGAAAACATCCGGCATACAGCAGAAAAAAACGTAAACGACAAAGGGGGGGGGGAGAAATGTTAAAGCATTAGTTGCAAGTTGGGAATCACTAGCAGAGAGACATCATTATACAAAGCGTGTACAGAACAAAATGCATGGAGGAATATCACAACACGTTATAAAATCTAACATACTGTGGTAGGAACGATCACGTTTTAAAACCAATTGTAGGCAACAGAGAGCGGATGTAGGTGAATTCTCTTTCGTAAATAAAACAATAAATTATTGGAATTTATTACTTTAGCTATAATTGAGGGCTATCCTTTACTGACAAAACTAAAAGTAACCCAAAATTGTATGTGTAGAAATATTAATTTACATAAGTGGACATGAAAGTACTTAGTGTCCCGAACTACTTCAAATATTGTTTAATTTCTTATTGTATTGAATTGATGAGCTTTGCTTAACTTATTTATATTACTATTCAAGCTGACAAGTGCTTAGGTCTAAATATGCTGAATGATATTTGGCAAAGCCAATAATTTTATAAATGTATTTAATTTAATATGAGTAACATAATGTTGACACGTACTTTGCGATCAGTTTTGTTTCCTCCCGGAGTATTTTGCTATGTATGAGCAAGCGCGCCTCTCGTTAGCCGGTTAGCTGGCCATACAGGCCTCGGTGATTAACGGGAGGGTAAAATAATGAAACAAACCAACCATATAACAATTTAAGAGATTCATTACTCACTAAATTATCAAATGAGGTTTTGAAACTGCCCGTCTTCATTCTCCACACTTTTTGGCATCTCTTTAGGGAATTATTCATCATTCACTATAATTCATTTTCAGAAATCCGGAAGAACAATTTTCTGATGAATATTATCTTTGAGTTCTTTAATGGTATGCGGGTTCGTGTTGTACAGGGCATTTTTTAATTTACCCCAAAGATAATAATCGCAGGTTGTTAAATCGGAAGATCGAGTGGGTCACAAATCATTTATAAAAACTCTGATTTGTGGAAACTCTTTGTGAATTGCTCTCATGGAATTATTCGCAGTGGCAGAGACCTGTGGGGGGGGGGGGTAAGCACGATCACGCTCCCTGTCGGCTAATTTTCTGAAAAATCAATTAGTACGGTATTCATACAAGTAACAAAATCAACTATAGGCTAAAAAAAAAAAATAAGAAACAATTCAACACACACCCGGAAACAGCTGCGCTACGACTGCAACAATCAACAAGTAAGAAGCAGATTTACTACCCTCTCCACGAAACGACAAACGAGTGGGGGGCTCGTTCATAGAAAAAACTCCGCATCACTGATAGCACTGTATTTAATTAGGTTACTTGTTTAACTATATTGGCATTTTAATTAGGTGAGATATATTTAATTATGTTCATATGTGTAAAATTAAGCTGAACTGTATTTAATTAGTTTGATGTAATTTACTAGGTTCATGTTATTTAACTAGATATACGTATTTTAATTAGGTAAACATATTAATTAAGTTACCTGGCATGTAAATGTAGTAAAATAATTCGACATTTATTCTAATTAGATGCATTACTTAATCATAGGATAAGAAGTATATAACTGGTTTCTTTCATAATTGCAGTTAAATACACACATAGGCAAACGTTCGCTTTGCGATTAATGAACCTTAATATACAGCCCTCTCACTCGTAATTTACAAGTCCTTGCTTGCTAAGTACCCTAGTTGACCGTGGTGCCGCGCGAGTGGTCGGTATTTGTTTGCCTCACCTAGTGATTAACAATTACCATAGTGCGGCAACAACAAGTAAAGTAAGGGTGTATACATTCATTACCAGCAACCTTTGCTTGCTAACTGGCAGGCCTGTGTTGATTCTCAGTAGGAGTAAGTGGCTAACTAGGCTTGCTTTTTAGAGCTTTTCTTTAGACTTTGATGCTGAAGAACCCTGGAATCATTTCTATTTCATTTAATTAATTATACATAGAAGTTGGCATGGGATGACAACACAATACTATGAGGTAATCATCGAAGTATACTTGAGAAATAAATTCAATGTAATTACATAGCTCACGGAAGAAAAAGGTGAATTATATCTCATCACGTGCAGACTATTTCTTTAGGTTCTCATACTTATGAAGGACATCCGCAGATTTTTTTTTGTGTGCGAGTGTGTGTGGAAAGGAGCATGCAATTTTTATAGAGTTTGACTTGAGAGTTTATTTAATCATTGGGCATATTATATAGGCTCTCTTTGTTGTATTATCATAAAGAGGGTTCTCAGAATATGTCTCTTTTGACCTTAAAAAAGGGGGGGGGGAAAGGGAAAGAAATTCTAAGGCGCCTAATTTTATCAAGAACCATTATATATCACATTTATCTATTTTAATTAATATTTTAGTCAAACTTAATTTCACTACTCTCTCTATGACTTCCCTGTATTTAGTTTGTCAATTTAATTCTTACTATTGGCGAGAGAGCTCAGGGGGTAAGGTGCCCAAATACCAACTGTACTGTCTGGGGTATGATTTGTTTGCAGTGACATCATAAGTTTTCCCCGTCGCTAGCCTAGGTTCATTTTATATGATATGCAAATGGATATCTGAGGGTTTCAGCTGTATAAACCTAACCGATAAGTCAGAGGCGAGCGGCTTTTAGTGCTGTCTCTAGTGCCCTTACCTAAGTGTGCGAGCCTATTCAGGAGACAGCACTAACATAGTTTAATGCTAGTCTGCATTTATTTTACTTTGTCCAGGAGAAGCATACCTATTATTGACTTTTTATATAATTTATTTTTGCACCTACAGTGCCCGAAAGTATTTTTGGAAGAGAGATAAGCAATGTTATTTCTTTATCTTGAGTGTCTTTAGATGTCCCTCGCATATCTATTATACAGAGAATTTTCATAATAATAATTTATTAAAATACACTTAAATAACCTGAGCTTTGTTGTAACCTTTGGATTATTATAGAACAAAACGATTTTTGCACCAGTTTGCTTAAGCAGGACAATATGTGATATGAAAAAGTATAGTCAATGGACAAAATGAGTTTTGCTAAAGTACCAATACTTTTAATCCTCTTTTCAGCGGGGAATAAATTAACTTTGTTACAAATATTTTACAGTGGAGTGTGTGGCCATAATGAATAATCGATTGCGGTTTTATCTCATTTTTAAAATAAAATTTACAAAAAAAAAAAAAAAAAGGACAAAACGAGTTTTGCACCTGGGCTACGCACATATCTCTCAGTTTATGTATAATGTTTACGTTACTATTCTTGAATTACATAATAAAAACTAGCAATTTTCTTTTTATTTGGATCTTAAAATTGTAAGTAAAGAATGCGTCACGATTGTCCCGCATGCCCCCCTCCTCCAATCCAGTGTCCTTGCATGTAAAATTTCTGCTACTTAAAACGTGTGAGTTTTGAACAATACAACAATTAATTGATATTACCAATGAAGGACCTTTCTAAACAGATCTGCAGTACAGAAACTTTGAGCAAAGCATTGGAACTGACCTTGTATTAAAATGTCTCTCTCAGACAGCGCGGCTAGAAAACGTTTCCGCTATAATCGCAAGCCCACTTCAACTAATTACTGAGATTAAATCATTCCTTCAACACGGATGTAGAGAGTAATCTGCCCTTAGTTTTGCTAATTAAAACAATGCTATGTGTTTCCCCAAGAACGGCAGTTTTCCTGTTCCTGCTGTTACGGCCGTATGTAAGAATTTGTACAATTATTCTCCGCCCAATTGATCAGTACTGAAAACATATTATACAGGTGACGGCCGGAGAATGTGTTGATGAGGGTAGTTGCACGTGAAGTTGTTTAGTTGCTTTGTTTTACTTGTAGCCGCTACGTTTAATTGTTTTAATAAAAGACACCGCAATATTACACGTTGAACTGTTTTAAAAACAAACAACCAATGAAACATGTGAATTAATTGAGTTGTTTTTTTAAATACATTTCCTGTACAATATTCTAGTCACTTATAGTAGAAATAACCAGTTAAAGGGCTGCATGCAATAAGGAGACTCCATAAAATTACCAAGGAGTTAACTTCATCAGCCTTTCACGGTATAAGACCATGAAGGTCATTGCGGTCTTTCCTACTGGATGAGTCAGGGCCTCTGTGACAAACTTGGAGAGAGCAACATTTTTTGTTAAACAACCTACGTTTAGGATGTTATTAAGTCTTTAACCGAAATCATCGATCCAATTGTTAATTTTGAAGCAAGCAGAGAACCGTCTGAAGAATTTAATAAGAAAGGAAGAACATTTAGAGCCAACAATAACACAATTCCTAAATTTTTATTCACTTTTGTTTGGCTCAAGAGGAAACATTCCAAAGTGTAAACCGGAGCAAAAAGTACATAATTCCAAAAGCCATGCAAGATGAAATAGTAATTACAAATATTAAATATTCTGTGGCAATTTTAGGAATCATGTTTACAATATAAATAGCATATAAATAAAAGCATATAAATAAATAGCATATAAATAAAATGCAATTTTATTTAAAATATAAACATATAAAATATTATACTCAAATTTCATAGTATTTACAACAGTGGTTATTTTCTTTTTTCTTACTGCTGTTATAATATTGTAATCTCCTTATGTTTAAGTATAATGTAGTCATTTTTGTATTCCGTGTATGCAGGAAACTCACACATGAGTATGCATATATATATATATATATACTCATGTTTGAGTATATGTACCCTCTATTATATATATTATTTAAAATGCACTCTAGAGAGTGGCACGGTTAAAAAAGAGATTAACGCTTACTGTAAAATACTACTTAAAAACAGCCGCGCCGACTTTTGTTTACGATGCGAGATAATGAAAACTAGGCGGTACACTTCTGCAACTAGTAAATCGTGAATGTTTCTCAGAGGTCTAGCAGGGGGTCCTATATAGGCGAAGCTAAAACAACTGGTTGCCAGTGGGGGAAAAATTAAAGGGAAAGCTTTAGGCCCGGGGGATTGCGAGCATTATGTAAAACGATTGCCACCTTATCTCTATCTCTGAGCGTCTCATAGGGGGAAGATGGCCATAATTTTACCTAAGGCTTGCATCCCTCTGGGCCTAAATCTTTCCCTTTAATTTTTCCCTCACTGGCAACCACTGGTTTTTGCTTCGCCTACGCTGGATGCCCTGCAAGCTCTCTGAGAAACTTTCGCGGTAGATGCAGAAGCGTAACGCCTACCGTAGCTTCATTATCTCGCGTTGCGGATAAGAGACGGCGCGGCGGCTTGTAATATTGTGTTTTTAAGTACTATTTTACAGTGTTAAGCGTTAATCTCATTTTTTAACCGTGCCTTTCTCTAGTGCATTTTAGAGTTGTTATATCTCATCAGGAGATTTTTTATATTTCTATTAAAAGTATTGAGAAGTTATACAATCGCCGCCTTTTACAGACTATCCCATAAACACTGTTCGTGAGTAGTAACGATTTAGGCCGAATTGGTTGCAATGTGCCTCTCGGAGTATTCTGATCGGATGCACTTTTTTAATAAACAATGCTTATTCTGTAATATTTATTAATGTAAAAACCCTAATAATGTACATTTCAATTAAATCACAAATTACTATAAAAATCTGCTTTATCGAACATAATAATTAAATGGGAATAACTTTACATTAATGTAAAATCACAAATATAAGGCACTGAACATTTGTAGATATTTTTGCACATACACAAAAAAAAAAAAAAAAAAAGGAAAAAATAATCATCCACCATGTCCCCCTTGATTGAAACATTTTGACGAGAGAGAGAGTCATCGACATATTCTGCGTGTCGGAGAACTTCGGGGACGCTCGTAAACGCTATATTCACAAGCGCATGCAGCGAGTGCACACTGCAGTCGGCGCTCTGCCTGTAAACGCAACAGTCACAATCATAAGCACCTGGAAAGAGAATGTTAGGGTAGAGTAGCGGTGGCCGAGCGGTTTAGAAGACATTGTTCTTCCGCGTAAGCTCCTGGGTTCGAATCTCACAAAATTCTTTTTATTATTGATTTTATAAGGGTCTATGTAGACCATTATATTGCATTAATATAATATTATATTTTAACGTATAATTTGAGTTTTGTTACATTATCTATGCACACACGAACACGCAATTACAAACTAACGCATTCTTTACAAATAACTAAATAAATGTACGAACAGAAAAAGTATATTTTAAAGTGGAAACACATGGAAATAAACACAAATTTATATCATGTATATACCCTAAGCATGTATAACTGCCCTTAATCTTCGGAGCATAGACGATATCAGGTTTCCACAGTAGTGTGGGCAAGAAACTACAACGTCCCAGGTTTCTTGAATTCGTGCCCATAAGCCATATGTTGTCTTTAGTTCATGTGCTGGGGATATGTGTGCAGCATATTGCATTTAGATAGAACAGATACTGGAGGAAAAAGTATAATATATATAACATGTTGATGTTAAAGCTTGCTGTGCATGGGAAGCAATATTGCGAAACTAATGTGTCATAATATGTTAAAAAGGTTTATTAAAAAAAATTCATGCCAAGAGAAGAACCTGCGCTCTTAATCACGATATCACTGCACACTCTGCCACACAGCTAACAGAACACACACACACTAGACAGCGTGCCATATAACCGAACTGCTGCAGTGACTACACAGTCGTGTTGGTACCTACGCTGCAACGAGTAGGACTGGGAAGAAGTTTGCGTTCAAGAGATGATTAATTTTTTTGTTGTTGTTATCAAAGAGCGTACATTCAGCGAAATCAACTCTCTGCATTGCACAATTATTTGCTGCGTATCCCTATCTTTTAAGCGATACTTAACCTTCCTCTTCATGCTCTTTCTATTAGCTTGACCCTAGCCCTATTGTTTCCAAATTATTTTTGAATTTGGATGCCCATGTCATGCCTCCTTCTATCTCTGTATTCATCGTATACAATGTCCTAATTAAAGTTTGGTTCACATGTATCATCAGTGTGCATCGCCTGAAATGCCACAGCAGTTATGACGGTAACTAAACACTAATTTTAAAAAATCTCACATCAGCTTCAGGCTTTTTCCTAAACTTAATTAAATTCTTT
This sequence comes from Metallyticus violacea, assembly GCA_030762175.1. NCBI lineage: Eukaryota > Metazoa > Arthropoda > Insecta > Mantodea > Metallyticidae > Metallyticus > Metallyticus violacea. The sequence continues at coordinate 19,852,363 of CM060831.1, read as the reverse complement.
AAAGAAGGAAAATGTCATCAGATAGAGGTTGTGGTTTGCAAATGTCGGTCATCTCTTCTTTAAGGGAATGGTAGAAATGTTGGAGCATTTCTGGAAGATGTGCAGCAGCTTTCAAGGAGAGCGTGTTGAAAATTGAGATAACATTAAAACGTTTATTTTCACTAGATATTAGTTGGGAATGGAACCTAAGGATCAACCCTGGTGTATTGGTTTTTGTTACACGCTTTGTAAACTACGAGTTTCTCATTGCCACGTGCCTTGGCGTATAAATTAGATCTAAAACCAAGTCATGTCTGTGACAAGTGAACTGGGAAAATTAAAATTCATCTAGCTATTCGCCAAGGTACACTCAAGGATTAAAGTCGTTATTACAACATACTTTTACAAACACATGAGATTCTGTGAAGGTAAAATTTCAGAGAATGTTCATACAATGCAAAAGTAATGAATTCTAAGTTAATGCTCTAATAGCTTCAACAATTAATTCAGAATACCATAGGTTCATACAAATATAGACAATGCTAGGAAGTTATGTTGAAACTAAAAATAAAATCCACAAAATCTTCTTTCTCTATCTGTCACTACCTATAAATATCTTGGTCTCTATTTGTAGTTATATTCCACTTAAATGATAATAGTTTACTCGGAATTTTCCAGCCTTGCATACTAATGCTTTCTAAATCTTATTTCCACATTAAGTGTTTTAATTCACTATCTATGACTTTATTCTGTTCTATAAAAGTTTATCCGTGCCCGTGTTAAAGTTTTATTGCATTGGTGCGACTTAATTAAATGCACATAAAGCAGTTACGCTTCACTGCGTTCATAAATAGATGTTGGCCTCACTGTCGTTCTGGTGCTGATATTTACGCCGCATTGCGTATATTTAGAATTTGGCTACACTGCACCCCGTTTACGTAATTGTTAGAGTTCGACAGTTGACTTTAACAGTAATTGCCGTGAATATTGTGGAAGTGTTGCGAGAGATGTGGTGCAGTTTTTAGTTGAACACCGAATTGATATTGTGGGCTTTTACATAAAGCTCTCGGTTAAGGAGACCAAAGACATGTTTGAGGCGAAATATCCTGGTATCAAGCTCTCCAGAACCAGCACAATTCAAGATCTGTATAAGAAATGGAGGACTACAGGATCCGTTGCGAACGTCAAGAGGAATAAGCGTCCGACACTCGGCGGTGTTCGACAGATTTCGCATGGACGAGAAGCCCCCCAAAATTGATAAGGGGATTATGTCAGCAGATTGGTGTATCCCATACAACATGCCATCATATGTTAAAGAACCCAAAATCCGAGCATTTCATGTGAGCGTAGTGCAGAATTGAAAGAACCAGATAAAAATAAACGACTTCTTATTACAATCGGCCCTTATCTTCGATCGTTACTTGGACCCCACGATCTTATTTATAAAGATGCCTGGTTACATTAACTCCAACAAGTGCTGAATAACGTACGTGTTGAACCTCTTCACTCAGAGAAGATTGGCATACGGTTGCAGTGTCAGGAAGTGCCATTATCGGCCCCATTTTTCGAATGATAAGATCAACAATACAAGATAACATTCACTTTCCAGATGCTTAAGATTGTGTTTGATAGACATTGTGACCATTCGTTTACAGGCAAAACGCCCGCTACAGTGTGCACTCGCTGCATGCGCTTGTGTACTAAGTCTTCTCATCCTGCAAATTGAGAAGTTATACAATCCCCGCCTTTTACAGACTATCCCATAAACACTGTTGCCTGCCTGCTTCGTAATGTTTCGGCCGAATTGGCTGCTATGTGTCTCTCAGCGTGTTCTAATCTGTCTAGTGAATTTGGGTCCCCCGTTCAGATTTTAGCCTTGATTGAAAACTCATTGACAACAGTTGTGGAACAGTGGCGCTGGAATTACCCCCCTCCCTTTTTGGCTTGATTAGCTTACGGACGGTCTTTAACATCTCAGGTTATCAGCGTCCCATTCAATTCAGGGCGTGAACCGGCCGACAAATTTTGCTCAGAGGTCTCTTTTTTCAGGCTCGAGGTTCTTTATCGTGCCGTAAATGTACGACAAGGGACCCACAGATTTACTTCCCTTCCGAAGGAAGTCACGAATACTCCTAAAGAATGCCTTAACATGCAAATACGGAAATTGCCAGAACAATGGCAAAGGTGCATAGACATTGGAGGGGAATAGCTCTAATTATATTATGTAATCCTCATCTGGCGATAAATTCCTACGGGGGGGGGGGGAGTCGTGCCAGTCATTTTTCAACGCGATATATATTCGTATACTACATTCCCAAACTGAATTTCCATTGCTTAACGTTTCCTCTTGCATATTTCTAATATATAGTATGTTAAACATGTGGACCCGCCTATAGTGCCTCAGCAGAAAAAATGGGCGTTAAACGGCATTAAAAAAAAAAAAAAATAGACGCACAGAAGCTCATATCTGTGTCTTTACCGTTTGCTTACTTGTTATTGTTTTTCCAAATTTATTTTAACACTTCATTTGTATTATAATAGCTTAAAATGTAGAATTTATTTCCAAATTTTCTACTCCGTAGAATTATTTTACACTGCCAAATTATCGTTTTAAAACTACTAAACAGAGATTTCTTGCCGAATTTTTCATCTTTCTATCTATAAATTCCCTTCGTACTTCTATATCCTGATATTCATTATAATCATTTATTTTTAAATTGAGCTATATAACCGAGTAAGTGACTTTACAACTGAAATACCACTATAATAATTTGGGAGCACTCCTTTCTGCTTTCCTATATCGAATGTTACTTAACATATGAACAGGGTATCGATGGTGGATGTAAAACCAAGCAAAAATTAGCTGAATCACCTAAAACTTGCACCGCAAATACTTCTGAAGTCAAGCTGTTTACAATTTGATGCAGAAGTTTTCTGAAGGGCGGACAAGTATCAATATTGCCACTGAATTTGCAGCGAGTGAAGACCTGATCCGAGCAGACAGAAGGGTAACTATATAACGGTTGCTACTGGTTTCTCACACCCATGACAGATTTGCTTTTCACAAAGTTGGTGCACTGTGCATGCTGAACATGCTGACCCAAAACACAGAATACACAGAATAATGGGCCTGACTTTACAGAATATCCATCGCTACACGATATGCTTACCCAAATTGTCGCAGGTGATTTTGGGTTCACCACTACCAACCCGAGATAAAGCGTGCGTCAATCCTTCAGGAATATATTCTCTTAAGTCATCTATTAAATAATTAAGTGATTAGTACGATAATTTTCTCCGCATTTAATTTTTAGATGTGACATATTTTTCTTCTCTTTCTGTTACTTTTCCACTTCTCTGCTTCTTAACAACTTATATTCATGTCAGATATCTGCATAATTTCAAGGAAATATATAAACATATTTCATAGAAATGTAACTTAGACACAGAATGCTAACACCCCCCCCCCACAAAAAATTATATGCAGAGCTTGGTGTTTCTGACTTTAGAATATTCGCAATAAATAAAAATTGGTCTATGATTATAAGGAATTAAAACAATGGTTCCTCATCGCTGTACATATAATCACGTGGTATGGATTCTCGTGACTTGCTCTTATAGAGGATAATTATTTTTGTTTCGTGGGTTTCTCTGCAGTAGCAAGCAATTACACGTCTGAGTAAATGAAAGTAAATGCATTCTCAAGGCTAAGTCATGAATTTTTATGTGAAACGTTTTTTATCTTCTGTTTTTACAATGGGTCATTTGAAGTTTACATCTGATAAGTCTCACGGGTGAAATTTCCGGGAAGGCACATGAGAACCATGATCTCCGAAGCAGGAGCCGTAAAAGGATCAAATTAACAATTTCTGCAAAGTGATATATGTAACAAAAATTCTTTCTGCTTTCGGCTTTATTGCTTCTGAAACATTTCCTCGTTAAGTAAGATCAAAGGTCAAATTATGGGGGAAAAATCAAATTGTAGCTTTTTTGGTTCCAAGTACTTGTTTGGATTTTTCTGCTTAATATGGTGTGTCGTTTATTAAAAAATTCCAATTGTAAGTGCTTTTAATTATGTGCTGTGTTTTATGAGTCAAACTTAATTTTATTACCACACGCTATTGCATCAAAGTGAATATATCTGTGAAACCGTTTGTTATAGAAGGCTGTGGTTTAATGCACATTATAGGTAAATTACTATTTCAAATGTCAATAACAGTATTGGCAGCTTGTGTATTTAATTTTTAAAGCAATTGGAAAGTTTTATGTTTATTTTGAGTTTTACAAGCTCTATACATCTGAGTTTTCTTTCCTAAATACATTCAGTATACGAGGGTAGGTCCATAAGTTTACAGCCTAATCATTTTCTAGGTATGACAAAGACAAAAACTATATTTCACTTTCAATATAGTTATCCTTTATAGTAACACACTTCTCATATCTTTGAATTAATATTTCAATCCCCCCCCCCCAAATAATCAGAAGTCTTGCCTGCAAAATGACCATAAACAACATCCAGAACTTCTTCGTCACACGTCAATTTCCTTCCTCGAAGGTACTCCTTGAGTTTAGAGAAGAGGAAATACTCACTGGCAGCTAAATCTGGGCTGTCGGGTGGATGGTCGATCTCCTTGAAGCCACATTTCTTCACAACTTCCTTTGCAACAGAGCTGTGTGCACAGGCGCATTGTCGTGAAGGCGCACACCACCACTCAGCTTTCCTCGCCTTTTCTCTTTGATGAAAGCACATAGTCTGTGCAGTATGCCAAAATGGTGCTCTCCATTTACTGTGGTGTTCCTCCTCAACGGACAGTATTCCTTCACAGTCCTAAAAGATTGTGGCTATGATCTCCTTGATTGACTGAGAGACCTTGGCCTTTAGAGGCGGTGCTTCGCCAGGTTTACGCCACTCCACTGATTCTCTTATGGACAACGGATCATAATAGAGGAGAATAGTTTCATCTACTGTAACAATGGTTTGCAGAACTTCTCTCTCGTTGCAGCGGCATAGCTATAAAAATGCCTGAGAGCAGATGGCTAGATGCTGCTTTTGGACTGAGAAAAAAGTCTAAGCACCCATCTTGCACTAACCTTATTCATGTTTAAATGCTCATGAATAATTCGAAGGACTGTTTTTTTAGAAAGGTCTAACCTTGCTGCTATTTCTGTAACTGTCTTCCATAATCTCTCCTTCCAAAAGAGCGATGTTTTCAGGAGTGAGCACCTCCAAGGGCCTACCTGCACGCTCTTCGTCTTCAATGTTTTCTCGACCCATTCGAAAAAGTTTGGTCCATTCTTTTACGGTAGAATATGAGGGGGATGCTGCCCCATATACAGCGTCCGATCGCTGTTTAATTTCATTTGGAGTAATTCCTTCCTCTACGAAGAATTTAATAACAGCTCGATACTCCATTTGAGCATGTCTCATTCTTCTACACATAACCTTCTTTACGCAACTATATCTGAACAAATGAACACTGCGGAACAGAGTTACAGCTGTAATTATTTACTTAATAGATAAGGCATGGCACCAGATAAGGGTTTGTGAAAGCGATAATCCTTATCCGCGAGGCCGTAAACTTATGGACCTATCCTCGTAATGCCTAGGTGCACAAAAGAAATAGGTACTATTAAAAACCTGTCCAATAAAATATGTTAGTGGTGATAATAAAAATAATAGCTCTATTTATGAAGAGAATAGTTCAATGAACGACAAACCCATTACTTACACCCCGCCCCTAGTGCTTCCAATAAAAATATATCTGGTAACCATATGGAAGATATTGAGGACGCAGAGGAAATATTCATATAGTAATTGACTTGAATATTTTAATTAAAACATTCAGTGAAACTTCCTGTGGTGGTAATATTACTTTGTGTAAAGATGCAGGTGCAAGAAAAGAATTATATTTAAATTCACAATAGCTGTATTAACTTTAACGCTACTTTAGATGTAAGTGAAAAATTCACAACTTAAGTTCCTTTTTGTCATAAATTAATGAAGATAGAACCATGAACTTTTTATAGCTGATCTACATTATTACGTTCATTGGTGAGCTCTAGTTTGTATGAGAATTTTTTGTACACGAATATTAATATAATTTTATTTATGTAAAAAAAAGTGTGTTACAAAAATAATTTAGTAATTTTATAAAGTGCATTCTCTAAACTAGAGCGCAGAACTTATAATATAATGAAAAATAAGCAGTAACAATTTAACTGAGGTATCTGTAATATTTATCAGAAAAAGGTACATAAAATGAATAATTTTGCATTAGTAATATGGATCCTCTGATCCCACCTTAAATCTTATTGAATCAGTCATCAAAGCACTGCAACCACTTTTCTAGAGGCGCTTAAACATCAGTTAGTTGAAGTTTCTATAAAAATTTCAGCATATTAAAGGAAAACTCGCGCTTTTTCTTCTTGAGGGTTGGGAACAAGAAAAAGTTTCTTAAGGACTACTGGGCGAATAAATCAATAATAATTTAACACTCAAATTAACCAAAAAGTCTCTGTCTATTGCGCAGTGTGAAGCTATGCATTGTCATAGTAAAGGATGGTGCGACTTCCAGGTCGTTTTATGAACACTTTCTCCGAGACTGTTGGGTTAACAAATGACCGTGTACCATACGAAAACCTTCCAATGAAACGGAGATGATAGGATCAGAACAACTAAAGAACTGGGCAAATATATTCTTGCCGATTCTTTCATCACTCGATTATTGTTGCTCTGTCTTTGTGATGGAAGTTTCAATGATTCGAATACAACTTATTTTCTGATTCTTAACAAATAAATCCATATTTCAACGTCAAGAAGAGAATATGACCGGTCTCTATTGAATTCTTGAAGGTATTTCCTTGCACCGATCAAGAAGTGTTGTTTCTGAACTTCCGTTCAAGTACCGAGCTCACAGTTCCCTCGTAGGATTTTTTATTTTAAAATCAGACTGACTGTTAATCTCATTTGCGATTTCAGGAGTCTTATTTTTACGATTTTCATGCTGCGCTAACAATAAAGGACTATCATTATGTCTGATAAAAGTCTGCGTACCTATCACCGAAATGTGAAATCATAATAGTAAGGCATATAGTGGTTTGTGAGTAATGCATTTATGTTTCTTCTAAAAGTAAATGACAATAGACATATATATGAAGGGCGTTCAGAAATTATTTGCAATTGTAGTTTTTATACCTTGTTCATTGTGCAAGATGGTTCAATATACGCGAGATCTCTCAATATCTCCCATCAACCTCATTATGGCTTCGCGAAATCACAATTTTGGAATACCGCCACAGCTGCTTGAATTTTCCATTTGTTGCTGCGCATTCAGTCCTTCGTGTTTCGAAAGAACCATAATAGGCATAACCAGACGTAGCGAGATCCGGGGAATATGGTGGGTACGGTACAACAATGAGCCCCAGCGATGCTAACTTTTTAGTTGTAGTGTTGTTGGTGTGTGCATAGTCAGTTGGAGGAACATTCTTGCGGACCACTTCCCTTTTCGTCGTTGCTGAATCCTACGAATAAACCAGTAAGGGACTAGCAGTGCACCTCGCTGTTGACAGTCGTTCCTTGAAGAAGCCAGTCCATTACCAGTATGTCTCAAGTGTCCAAAAGGGTTTAGACTTGTTTAAACTCAATACCAGTGAGTTTCTAAAACATGGATTCATCACTGCACGCCAGAGGCGAAAGAGCAGTCCAAACAGTGGGTAGCAACAGGTGGAAGTGCACTAAAGAAAGTAAATTTGTTCCATCTGTAGGAATGACTACGGTTTTCTGGGATTCTCAGGGTTTGGGGTTCGTAGTCTACTTCCAGAAGGGCAGTCAACGGGGAGAATTGCATTTCTCTGCTGGACCAACTGAAGGATGTTGTTCAGGCTAAACGTCCACACCTTGCGAACAAGAAAATTGTTTCATCACGATAATGAACCTTTACACACGTCTGAGATTGTTGCTGCAAAACTGCATGTCCTTGCTTCCACATCCACCACACTCACCGGATTTGGCTTCCAGCTATTTTATTTTGTTCCTAAACTTGAATTAATGGCCAGGTAGACGAAGGCTCGCATTAAATAACGAACTTGAAGCTGAGACAAACTTAATTTTCATAGTTGGACAAATCTTATTTTACTGAGGGCATTAAAAAATTGGACAGTCGTTGAATTAAATGTATTGATTTACAAGTGACTATGTTGCAAAATAAAATAAAACAATCTCTTAATCTTGTATTTTCTTGGTCAGGCCGAGAACTTTTAAAACGCCCTGGGTATAAAGAAAACGTTTTCGCCTTTCCTTTAGAAAACTGTACATTTTAAGTGAAAAAATAACATTTTTACCACTCAGAGTAAGAACTACCAATTAGTGTCAACAATTGCAGTTCCCTATAGTCCACTTGCGATTAGATCTCCAATTCCACGCCCCTCTCCATAGAACTTAGTTACATTTATATGCCAAATGACAGGGATGAGAGTTGAACCAGAGTCTAGGTGTTCAAATAGCAAAAAATACTTTTGAGAGTTACAGGATCGACTCATTTAGGATTCCCTAAATTTTGTCAAAGCACGAGGTAAAGACTATTCATGTATAGTCCCAAGTTAATTAATTTATAATGCAATTTATTGGGGATGAAATTGTCCATCTACATCAAGAACGGAATTCTAGCAGCGAGCTTTAGGTTTGCAAGCCCAACAATAGTCCTCACTTGAATGCGCGCATAAAACAGATGATTAGGATAGAGGTTAGGGCATTCCGCACCACTGCATTGATGTAATTATGTAATCAGGCGAAGAATGGCCTCCATTCCATCAGTCACAGAGATTGTCTTCCAGGGATATCCCTTCTGCGGACCTTGATAGCGTAACGGTAACTACCCGTGGTTTACGTGCTTTATCTTTAGCCTAATGATCCGCTTCTTTCTTCTCAGATATCCACAGTAGAGTATTTCTCGCCCAATAGATCTGCTGGCCTTCATGTACAGCAACACTTGTTGTTTCGCAGTATGGGCATCAGAGGTAGTGAAAACTAATACCTTCCTTTCTCAATCGAAAATATGTAATAGCTATATTTTTTTATATTGCTCGGGCATTTGATAGCTCCTTTTAAATTTTAAGGAAAAACAAATGTCTAAAATGCATATATAATTCGTTAATAGATTACAGCAGGACAGAAGAGTATATATTAAAGGTGCAATCCAGGATGTTATAAAAGAAATCACCGAAGGTTGTCCCCAAGGATCAATTTTAGGGCCGATATTATGGGACAATTTTAGAATTTGTAATAGAGAAATTAGACGGTGTAGATAGTATAAAGTAGATTATAGCATATGTGGTTGACTTATTAATAATAACAGAAGGAAATAGTAGAAAGGAAACTGAAGAGAGATGGAATATAACACATCAAAACCCCTGAGGGCGGCAACAAGGCTCGCATACCTTAAAACTTAACTTTTAACACACATGTGATACAGTGCTTGCGTTGTTTAAACAAAACCCATTCTAAAATGGTTTCATATACGTGCATAAAATTATGCTAATTTAAAAACCAGTATTTGGTATGAATCATTCTGTAGTATGCGTGACTTTACGTAAGAGCACGAAATATGCGTATTCAGGTATATTATCACTAGTTCCTCGATATCAGTGCGATATTTAATAACGAATACTTGTAAAAATTAAAATAATGATAATAATTTAATTATGGGTAAACCTCTGGGCTTCCACGACTGAGAACCTGGGTTATGTCCCTATGGCGGCAGTTCCTTTCTGGAGGATAAATTAGGGACTTTAGGCTTTCCAGTTTTTTTTTTATATTTTATTTTTTGTTGCTTTGACTGCAACGGTCTTCTCGCGACCTCTGTAGATTGTGGCCTGAATACTACAGGTGTAAGTCTGTAGGGATAAATGAAATGAAACTAATGAATGATGGCGCGAATGAGTTCGGAGTCCTTGGCGCCTTAAAGCTATCCAGCGATCATATTCTCAGAGTAAGGAAAACAAATGTTGCCGTACAACAAAACCTGATCAGGATTCGAACCCAGAACCTCCAGGGTGGTACTCGCAAAGGCTACCACTAGACTACGGAGGCGATTATTTCGGATTTGTTCCATCGACATTTTTACTTCCTTTCTCTCTCTATCCCTCTTCTTCGTTTCATTCAAAAACTTCCTGTTGTGGTCGTGCTTGCCAGAATTGAATGCAAATCTCTTCCCTACTGCCTTCCGTACTTGAGTCAATGTTGTATCCGGAATTTTTGATCTGAAGGGGTGGTGTAATGCCGCCCTGAACGAAGAAACATGCACAAGAGGAGTAATGATGCCGCTTTGAATATTTACGCAATAAGATCAATGGGGAATGGCAGATGGAAGGGGATTGTGTGGTAATCTTGTAACACTGTAAGGTTTTCCATCTCATTTCCTTCCCCACTGAGGTTCGAACAAAAGAAGTCGCAATTCTTAGGGTCTGTCTCCGTTCAGCCTTGAGCATAGAATACGAAAAAGTAGACTTTATCCTTCATTATAAGGTCAGAAAAGCACATAAAAACTTTCTTCAAGTCTTTATTTGTTTCAAATTGTTTTTAAAATGTTTTCTTTAAGACGAACATTACTATCCCATGACTTGGAATCCATTGTCAATAGTTTCACAGTTATAGTGAGAGGTAGAGAGAGTTCATTTCAATTTTCCGTGCTCTTTACTGGATACAGATACAATTGGGCGTAGAAATAAACATCAGTTTGCTATTTATTCCAATCCAATGCTGACAATGTGTATTAGCATCAAATAATTGATTGGCTCATATTCTAACAGACGGAGTATGCAACGGGATTCTTAAGCACCTAACTCCAAACTACTAGGTCAATAAAAGCTAGAACAAAAGCAATGAGCCACTGCCAGGCAGGTAGACAAGAACTGATTAGTGACAGTTATAAGGGGAGGTTATTTGTTGCTTGTGACGTATTTAACTACTTCCAATTGTGGTCTACAGTCAAGGGATCACCATAACTTCATTCTGCCTAATTCTGGTTTTAGCGTTTAGAAATTCCGATGCCTAGTTTGGAGGATATGGTAGGTAGTACCTGTATCAACAATTTTCGTGCATTCTCGTGGTGCTGTGCACATAGACTACCTTCAGAAGGTCAGAACCATCACCGGGAAGTATTACGCTTTACTATTGGATCAACTGAAGGATGGTATTCAGGCTAAACGTCCACACCTTGCGAAAAACAAAGTTCTCTTTCATCAGGACAATGCGCCTTTACACACATCTTGGATTGTGTCTGTAAAAGTGCACGACTTTCGCTTCCAAGTGTTTCCACATCCGCCATATTCGCCGGATTTGGCTATCAGCTATTACTTCTTGTTCCTAAACCTGAAGAAATAGCTGGGTTGATGATGATTCACATCAAATGATGATGTTGAAACTGAGACAAACATTTTTCACATTTGGACAAATCTTAGTTTACTGAGGGCATTAAGAAGTTGGAAAGTTGTTCAATTAAATATATTGATTTACAAGATTACTATATTGAAAAATAATAATAATAATAAAAAACATTCGTCAGGTCGAGCATTTTTAGAACATCCTCTTATTCTTCTCCGTCTCAAATAATACATCCAAGTGGTCTAGCAGCGAGCCTCCCCCCGATCGGATCACTTGACAATGCTTCGAGGTTTTGTCTATGAGAGCACTTACAGACTTTAGTATCTGCCTCACACAACATACAAGCATTGCGGGAGTGTGTCTATACTGCATGTCATCAAATTCGAGAGCTGCCAGGTGTGTTCACACAAGTGATTCTCTAAACAAAAGGGCTGAAGGATGTGGTAACTTCCTATAACGTCTACCCAAAGGGTAATAAGACCAAAATACAACATCTGAAAATTTATTGCTAGCTTTGACCGTCTCTATCTGCTATGGAATTATACAATACTTTTATTTAAAGATTCTGTGTTTACACACGAATCAACATTTTATAAGATTGGGCAAAAAAGTTTAAAACTAACACGTGGTCTCAACCGGAAATCAATAATCTTATATAAACATTTGCTTTTCTTAAATTTTCTAAATTAAAGCATTGCATTTTTATACCATTTATTAAAATGTTTATTTAAATATTCTTAGATACACACGAAAACTAAGGCAAATACACGGGCACTGCTCTTGTCAGTCGCCATGGCCTGTCTATGATTCCACATTGCAATTATAGTTTTACAACACTTCCTTGATCCTGGAGTGCTTATTAATTCAGGATCAAGTAACAACCCGGCTGCTTGTGTACATGGATCCTCTATAACTCTAAATATACATACTATCAAGTGAACTTCACCTTCCCTAAAGGTGATAATCTTCCCTTATTGTTACTTTATTACCTTCTACCTTCGCCTTGATCACTTTCATCCACCACTTTTCTCTTTCCTTTCCTATATACTTTTCAAGCTGATTTAAATACTTCTTTTCTGCTATTCCCAAAAATATTTTGTGCCAAAATTTCTGCCTACAATTTATCGAACTTCTTGCTCCATATTTCCTCTCTCCTTCGTTTTCTGAACATTCTAATATACAGTGCAGGTTCTGATCTACCTTGCTACACAATGGGCACATATTTTTGTCAACTTTTACACCACCTTACATTATTGTTCCTGTTCTTGTCCATGCCATACCCTCCCTATCCATTTTGTTACACATCTCAATATGTTTTTCCCTGCCCCACTTCTTAAAACTCCTATAATATATCAGAATACTCTCATTTCCTAAGCTTCCAAATATTTCCTGTTTCTCTATACTTTCACTTTATTCATTACTAACTTTTCCAATCCAATTTTTCTTTCAATTTCCTTTAATCGACACATGCATTTCCTTCCCAACTACCTTTTTCTTGTGCCCCTAAGCAGTCTTTGACAATATTTCTCTCTTCCAAAGATCGTTTCTTCTGCCAATATTTCAAATACATTTATTACTAGAACTTTCCCGCCAACGCTTCCTAATACCACCAGGACTACTCCGTTGGGTGCTGCTCTAGGCAATTCCAATATCATTTTACAGACTGCACTATGAACCTGATCTGTCCATCAAATTTCAATCCTATGTATCATTTTCGATTCAACTGTAGCCGAATATACTCTCTCTAGCCAGTTTACGGTCATATTTGGTATTTTCTTCAAGCATTTTCCAATGCTATTACCTGTAGGAAAGTTTTGATGCACTAACTATACACTGTTACATAAAACACTGCCCCAACATAACTATAGAGAGCGAGAGTGAGGGGGGAGAGTGGTGGGGAAAGTCTACATAGCATGGTGTACCGTCCTCATTGCAGACCAGTCGCTCCATCGCTCTTGACTTCTCTTCACGTGCAGGCCATGTGAGTATTTTCACATTATTCATTTTTATGCAAAGAAACATTTTTTGTTGGTTAATTTTTGCCGAAAGAAATAGGAATCGAATATGAGTTACACTCCTCTTTGCTATATAAAATATAGATTAAAATGGTTAAACATTTGCAAGATTAAAAAGTGAGACATAATCAATTTATTCCTCAGCAGAATTTTAAACAAAAAATGTAATAACTTCGATTTTATTATTTAATAAATAAAATTAACTGTTGATTTATATGTCCAATACACTAAGAAGCCAAATAATAATAATAAAAAAAAGGAACACCTAAAACTTTTGGAATATTTTAAAATTTACTCATTATTATTTGTGCATTATTATAATTCCATTAATTTGTTTAATATTAAATACTTTTCGAAACATTTTGCAACCACTCCTTTATATTCGGATATCGTTTTCAGTCTATAATTTCCTTCATTTTATGAGCACGAAAATGTATGCAGTTTAATCACTATTTTACACCTTGGCCAATTGAAATGTCTAATGACACTGTTGTTATAACAGTTTTATTCAACTGTTGAGATATTTCAATCAGTTTAACACATACTTTTATGAGGTAAAGATGCCGTTAAGTCGAGAGGAGGCTGCTAAAGCAGTTGCCCTGTTGGAAGATGAACGGAGCTTGCGTTATGTAGCCCAGGTGTTTCGAGTCAATGTCTCTACTCTATGAAGGACATACCGAAGATTCAGGGAACTTGGTATCTAATGCAGAACGTCAGGATCAGGTCCCAGAGATGATCAATTTCTGTGGCTGCAAATTTGCATGATCGTCGCATAACAGCCGTAGCAGCTCAAAATTGTTTGCAAAGGACATTATGAGTCCGTCAGCGTGAGAACAGTAAGAAGAAGCTTTGAAGAAGCACAGCTCACCTCTAGAAGACCAGCCAGAGGTCCCTTGCTTACCCAGAAACATCGGCAAGCACGCCTTGCCTTTGCTCGTCAACATCTGGAGTGGACTAAGGAGCAATGAAAAGTTGTCCTATTCACGGATGAGTTGAAGTTCGGCCGAAGATCGCCTAATGGCATGAAAAAAATATGTAGGAGGACTGGAGAACGACATGCCCCTTGCAACTTCTCATTGACGAGACTTTCAGGGGAGATTCCGTGATAGTGTGGACTGGTGTGGAAGCCAAGACAAAAGTTGGGTTTTGTGGACCCTGAATGCAAAACGATACATTGAATAAATTCTTCAAGAGTACGTTAACCCCTATGTTGCTTATGTTGACAATTATTTTCGCTTCATGAATGACAATGTCCGTACACATGTGACACAGTACTTAAGTGAGGTAGGGATTCAGGAGAGTTTGACCAGCACGAAGCCCGACCTCAACCCCATTGAGCATGTTTGCGACATGATGGAGGAATATGTTCATTGACGTGTTCCTGACAGCCTCAATGAACTTCGGGAGGCTTTGGGTGAACAATGGGAGGCTAGACCACAAGAAAATCTAAGGATCTTAATCCGCAGTATCCCGTAAGGGTGCAAGCTGTGATACAAGTCAGAGGAGGAAACACCCGTTTCTGAGAGTGTCACTGAGTGTTGTGTTATCAATGCAGGTGTGTTACCTTGTGTTATCCTACAGATAAAAACGAGATGATTATTAAATGTGATTAAAATGCATTCGTGTTCATGCTCATACAATAAATGAAATTATAATGATATCTGAATGATTGCAAAATATTGAAAAATAGCTGGAAAAGTATTTAATGTTCAAAAAGTAATAGAACTACAATAATTCACATTGAATAATCCGTAAAATTAAAAATATTAAACACATTTAGGTGTTGCGGTTTTTTTTGTTTGTTTTTTTGCCTCAGTTGTATTTCAGCTACATTCTACATATTATCTACATAATAATATATTAACTGGAATATTAAAACCATTAAGGCAGAAAATTGTATCTTTAATTAAACATTAAAATTATTCAGGTTATTTGTTACGCAAGAAAAAGTCTAAAGTTTTCTATTAGGCAAAGGAACAGAGAATATAATAAAAGACACGGAAATTGTGGAGGCAACGTGGAAGCAATAAATTGTAAGCTTGTTACTTCTTATAATTAGAATTAAAGTTAACGCTTTTTCCCTAAACCTTACCTAATACATATTCTTAAAATCAAAGCTCCTGATACTTAAACAAAATTACCGGCTAATGTTGAAGAAAGCCTCTCAAAGTAGTTACATCTAAGAATGTGCCTTCTGGACTTAAACCTGGTTATGTAACCGTACCACGGAGATGGCACAGTTATATCTCCTAACTCTCTTTTGTCACGTTTCTATGGTGAAGGGCTTTATTTACTTATCATCACGTAGTGCAGTTTTCATTTATGGTTTGTGAAACAGATTTCACGTTCTTACAATCATATTCATTCTAAAGCCCAGTTAAAAGAATAGATTGCATTGAAAAGTTAAAAAAGTGCATTTTAATTGCAGTTTCTAGTTTAAGAAAGTATATACTTATGCAGAAACAGCCATTTTCCCAGAAAATTTAGGTGTTTACGGCATATTGCAGGGTATGCCAAAATAATGGGGGAAAAAGTAAAAAGTGGTGGGGCTGTGAGTAACAAAGGGAGAAAATTACAAGTTACAAACTTTTAATGGTCTGGACAGTTATTATGTGTTCCACTAGATGAGATAAGCACCAGAGCAGCTTTCCCAAACTGGATTGGGGATCTTGGAGCGATAACCGGATGGTTCTCTAATGCCGGATTTACATTTTTTTAATTGTAGTAATACTTTATTATTAAAATTTACGCATGAAACATTGCACTATGGTCAATGTGAACTACACATATTGATTTCAGTTCTTTAAAATGAAGTGGTTTTTTTTTTTTTTTTTTTTTTTTTTTAAGATATTTACTGACAGGAAAAATTCGGAATTTGATGCGCCTGTCTGTACATACCTAAGGTTGTGCTTTTCAGAATGGAATTTCATTGTTCAATAAATCTATTGCACTCATTAATCTGATTCAAATTATGCAAATGATGTGTTCCATAATTTGGCATCCTTTTGGAGAACTATTTTTAACTATTTATACAGTTTACTGCCTACAGCTTAATTTTAAAAAAGCTAATTTTATGTTAATAGGAGAAGAAAAACAAATACTAGTTATTGAAAATAAAAGGTTGAAATATAAATATTTAAGTATTATAACTAGTGACGATGAAAAAAATGGTAGGGAAATTAATGAACGCATAAAGAAAGAACATTTTGCAATATCTACTCTTATCTATGTAATGGGATAAACAGACAAATAAAAAAATAAAACATTATATTTATACATCAATTGTTAGAAGGGCATCTTAATATGGTGCAGAGAGACATGACAACTTAAAAAAAAAAAACATATAAAATAAATTTTGGGCAAGGGTATTGCGAAGAAATAGAAGCAAAAAAAAAAAAAAAAAAAAAACAACAACAACAACAACAACAACAACTGGGAATTAAAAATAATATTGTGGAGGATATTTTAACTAGACAATTGATATGGTATGATCATTTAATGCGAATGGGAGAAGATACATTACCGAGGATGATACATAAATGGATTCCATTAAGAAAAAGGAAACAAGCAAGGCTACAAACAATGTGAATGAAGGGCATTCAAGAAGAAAAGGAGAATAGACACCTAAAAAAGAACAATATCTGAATCGAGAGGAATGGTTTTTAGCAATTTATGCTATTTATAGTTAATTATATAATTATAAATGTAATAATTTTTGTATTTTGCAATTGGCTCTCAGAAGATGTCGATACATTGTAAAACTGTCTTAATAATAATGAGATGACTACGATGATGATAATGATAATGATGATGATAATAATAATAATAATAATAATAATAATAATAATAATAATAATAATAATAATAATAATAATAATAATAATAATAATAATAATAATAATATAGTTTACAAAGGTCGATCAAAAATTATTTTTGAGTCGCATGGTACACAAGCAGGAATAAGTCTACACACCTCAAACATTTTCTTTTCAAGAATTACTAACTTTTCTGGTTTGCATTGTAGGCCTGTTTAGTGTTAACATAAGACATCTCAGTTGCAAAATGTATTTTTGAAGGAAATGTTCAGATGTTCACAAACTATCATTATATATTGTGCTGGCGCCCCATTCTGCTGATAGAAAATTGAAGATAAGAATCAACTAGAGAATTCTGAAGAAAATGTGCATATATTGCGACTGTTAAAAGTTCTTTGATAAAAATAAGTTTTAATAAACGGTCATCACATATCATTACTCCACAGTGGTTGATAATTTAGCACCAAATGGACATTTTTTGCAGCCTAGCATAATAAAATTATATCCAGGTTGTACCAATTAAAGTCAGCGGTCAATTGCATTACGGCTTTGAAATCTTTGTTTCGTCAGACCAAAAGCGATTGATAGGAAACTGCGATTAAATCCATTTTAACAATAAATTCAAAAACAAAATCTCATGATATGTATCTCTAAAGCCCTATAATAAATTAATGCCTTAGTGCATTACTTGGCATTATTCGCAATATCGCTTACTAACACGGGAAGATTTTGCTCAAAACGTCAGGAATGTCACTAAATTATTATCACAAGCATCTCACTTTTCCTATTGTGGTTGTTTCTTATTTGATAACTGGTTATCACAAGGAAACTTTGGTTCAAGCACGAATAGGTTCATTGAAGGCTATCTTTGTTTTCGAAAGGGTTCGCGACACAATCTGCAATTATTTTATCTCCTTTTCCTGCACGCTTCATAAAAATAAACAAGGGTCTAAAATAAGAACCAACTTTTGATTTTAAACATGGAGGCAGGAAGCGATGCATGAATTGTCGTATAGTATGTGCATTTCTACTCAAGTTTCGTATTATGTTACCTTTACCGGTTTTTTTTAATTTGTTTACATTAGCGCTTTCTCACACTAATGGCAACACCACAATAAAGTGTTTAAATTCAAAGCAAGACTACGACGTTCCTTATTATATGTTATCGGTAGCAATATGCTAACAGTTTTGTAAATAATGTCAGAATCACTTCTTTCGGTTGAATAGAATCCCCTCAAAATGCTCTTCAACATCCAATAGAGCTGCCAGATATCTATACAATGTTACAGAATTATTGGAATTGAGTTTATGATTAAAACTGTTGAACAAGTCTGCACTATTTGTTCCAAATTATAAAAAACTCAAGTCACGCAGGGGCTGAATAAACTAAACGAATTCCTCACCTAGTAGAGTAACTATAAAATGAATATAAAATCCAAATTATACTTTTTTATTTTTGAAATGAAATAAGTTATGGCATTACTGTATGATATTAGGGGAATAAAATTAGAATTCTTGTAAACTATAAATATTACAAAAGAGAAACCACATTTTAGAGTTATTATTATTGTTATTATTATTATTATTATTATTATTATTATTATTATTATTATTAGTATTGAGATTAAACCACAAAACTTATGAAATACTTTCAATAAAATGAAATATATGACCACTGATAGACACTGATATACCATGCGTGTATTTTAAACATTTTTAAATGTAACTATATTTATGTACTGAGCCCTTTACTATACATTCACTATAATATAAAGAAACTACAGAAAGTGTCGACTTATAATGTGCATTTAAGAAAAAGAAGTCCACATGTTTCAATAAAACAAGAACATGCTAATATTTAAAAAAAATTACAATGTGCTATGTAAATAATCGAAAGTTTCATCGATTTTCAATGGCTTTGAAATTTAATTTAAATGTTATTTTGGTAAAAACATGTAACGCAAACGTTTTCTGAAGGTTAATACAGAGCGCTCTTACATATAATTCTCAAACACATATTAGATTAATAGTTTATATTTGCTATCTTCAAGACGATGCTTTTGTTAAATATAAAACCTATTGCTTTATATGCTGAGTCAATTTGTCTTTTTATTTTGAAACAATATAAAGAAAATTAAACTCAATGGTCCGTTTTCCCTGACTTTCAGAAACTATTTTTATTTAAATGGTATATGCTGAAGATGTAGGCATTTCTGATGATTGGATGCAAATGAAAAAGCCATAGCCGAGGTGGATGCCGCGTTCGCTAACGACTCACCCACCACAAAATAGAACGAGTTGACACTTTCGCGCAGTATTTGAAGCTGTTTAAACGGAACCCAAACGAATTTCGGAGATGGTAGTGGCAGTCGAAATGTGGATCCAGCCATACACGTCGAAACAGTAGATTGCTACCGGAGAAAACGCCACGAAGAGGGCAAAGCAATTCCTTCAGCAGTAAAGTTGATAGTGACTGTTTACTTTAGGATTGCTACGGAGCAATTTTGTAAGAAATGGGGAAAACCGTAAGAGATGAATAATTTATATGCTACTGGAGCAATTAAACGGCGGAATCAAGAATGAACCGCTTTCGTTTGAAGAAGAACAAAATCCTGGTCCTTGTCCATAACGCGCCAACACAAAAATCTGGGATTGCAATATAAAATTTATTGGACTCAAGGTATGAATTTCTTGCTCACCCCCCTAATCTCCGGAATTAGCTCTTTCGGACAACTTTTTGTTTGTTTTACAATCTGAAAAAATGGTTAGCAGATACACGATTCGGATCAAATGAAGAGCTTTTTCGCCGAAACAAATTATTGTTTTCAGAGCTGAAGAAATCGCATTTTATGAGTCGGATAAGCAAATTAGAACATTGTTGGAATAAATTTGAAAGGAGATTATATTGAGAGAGAAATCCATTTTTTCCCATAAAAGCTATGTCTTTTTTATTATTGCATGCACTTATCGAAAAGTTCTGGTATGTTAGCAAATAAAATTGATATTATAAAGTGTTTAACTTATTTTTAGCCAATGTTGTTAAGGGAACGTTATTACTTTACTAGTGAAAAAAATCCACGCACAGTTTATCCTTATTGACTTCAGTCCATTTATCAGAGCAGATAAACCAATTGTAGAAATCAGCAACTAAACAGGAATCTTAGCTGCATTTGGCATAATTGATTCAATGGACTGTCAACCTAATCAAACAGGAATTTGACTCTAGTCAAATATATCAATGAAAATAAATCAAGGATAGAATGCGCAGCTAAAAGGAAATCTTTTCTTTTATAGGACAATGCACGAATTACGTTTGACAACAGCGGCGAAAGGAGATGAAGAAAACAGGAATTTGCCGACGGTCTCAAAATTCAGAAGACTGTTACCACAGGTAAGTTAAAATCTGAATACCGTCATAAATAGGTATTGGAATTTCTAAGCACTGAAACCAGAATGAAGCGAAATGAAGTTATATTGGTACTGAATAGGTCATGAACTACAAACCATCTTCTGTTCTTGTGTCGGTGATACATAGTTTGTGCCGATGCAGTATTTTGAATGCGCCTAACTTGATATTAAGTGCTTAAGAATCTCAAGGTCTAGTCTTAAGGTTCATGAATTACAAAGTATAGCCCATCAACGAACCCTGAGTATAACAAACTTCAAATCGACAAATTACTTACGAAATGAGGGACAGGAATGTTAAGTACTGGGTGATTATTCCGTCGCTGGACCGCCACATGAGCAACTAGCCACAGTTGACCAAGATATGCAGTTATCGCTTCACTCTCAAGCTTGAAAGCCTGGCGGAGGACCGGAAGGGAGATCAGTACGAGTTTAACTCTAGGAACGTATGGACGTGTTTTTGAGTGTTATGTGAGAGTGTAGCAAAAATGAAACATTTATTACAGTGAATTAATTACGATAATAAGCCTCAATTCAGGTATTATATTCCCCAAAGAGGATTTACTAACGATTCATTCGTGCGGAGATTGTTTCAAGAGAGATTCCCTGATTTTCAACTTCCAAATCGAATTTCGATTCACAGATTCACAGCATAAAGAGCGTAAAGAACTACGTTAGGTAATATTGAACATGCGCTGGAAATTTCCCCTAAAAATCACTTCGGATCGTCTTTATCTGAAAACGGAATTTCCTATTCCTTTGATCGATTGGTTATAAAACTGCTGAACTAAAATCCCTATAAGATTACTGTAGTGCAAGGACTTAAACCGGGTAACTCTCCATCCAGGAGTAGATTTTGTGAGTGGACTTTGAATAGTGTGCATGATGAAGAAGTTGAACCTTATCTAATTTTAATGGACCAATTTTGATAAGGCGCAGTACTATGTATTAGAAGAAGAAGGAGGAAGAGATGATAATGGCTGATGATAAATAGAAATTGGATGTCTTTGAAGTAAAGCTATATTTTTATGTGAGAAATTGCAATGTTTGCGTTAACAGGAACAGTTTGAAAACATTCATTAATTAAATTACTTATTATATTCGTGTTTTTATTTTCAATTTTACATGAATGGATGAAGATATATGTTACAAAAATAAATAATGAGTAACTGAAGGGTAATAAGCTAATTCTGCACGTACTCAGTATATCTCCTGTAATGGAGATGGAGATTCATGAAATGCATTTTACTATGACCTTTTATAAGTAACTCTTTCATTGGGGGAGAAATATTAATTTTTTTAAAAATGAATTTAGAATATAAATTATGACCTTATTAATACAAACAATTATAATGTACTAAGCAAATCTACACAACAAAAAACAATCGAAAGCTCCATCGATTTTCACTGGCTTTGAAATTTAATTTAAATATTGTAGTAAAAACGTTTTCTGAAGGTCATTACAGAGCGCTCTCACATACAAATATAATTCTCAAACACATACTAGTTTTAACATTTCGCTATTACCATCTTCATGACGATGCTTTTGTCAAAAATAAAACATATATAACGTTATAAATACAGTTTATGTGCTGAATTAATTTGTCCTTTTATTTTTAAACAATGAAGAGATAATTAAACGCAAGGGCGCCTTTTAATTTTTTGAATTCAAGTATACCCCCTTCTCGTAATGGTCCGATTTCCTTAATTTTCAGAAATTCTTTTTTTATTTTATATAAATGGTATATGTCCACTTTTGTTTTGAGGAAACAAATATTCGTGCAGCTAGTGTAATTTTTAAATGTTGGATTTCAGGTAAAATCAACAGATGGGACTCCTAATAATTTGATTTCATTGATTTTCAGAAATCATTATTTCTAATTTTCTTTTAATGATCTATACAGAGTTAGTTGAGAAAAAACAAACATTGCGGCCAGCAGCTAGAGCGATTTTTAAATTTCGGTTTAACACCCACTCTTTAAATTTTGGTTTTCAACTATATTCTTATTTCTAATGTCTCGATATCTCTGATTTTCGTTTTTCTTATTTTATTTAAATGCTACACACCGAATTTTGCTGTGAAAAACAAATATTGGTGCTACCAGAGGGCTTTTTGAATTCCGTGTTTCATAAAAATCCCCATTTCTAATGGCTCGATTCCTCTGATGTTAAGAAAATATTTTTATTATTATATT
Source organism: Metallyticus violacea (assembly GCA_030762175.1). Taxonomy (NCBI): domain Eukaryota; kingdom Metazoa; phylum Arthropoda; class Insecta; order Mantodea; family Metallyticidae; genus Metallyticus; species Metallyticus violacea. The sequence goes on along the minus strand of CM060831.1, from coordinate 19,829,574 downwards.
TAAATGATACATATTAATTTTCGTTGCGAAAAAGCAAATATTGGTGCCGCCAAAGCAAATTTTAAATTTTCAGTTTCACATAAACCGCTATTCCTATTAATCTGATTTCACTGATTTTCACAAATTATTTATTATTTTATTTCAATGGCATAAAGCGATTTTCCTTTAAAAATTTAAAATTTCGACCGCTAGAGCGTCTTTTAAATTCCGCTTTAACCTCCACTCAGTTTTCAGGTATACCCCCACTTCTAATAGTCCTATTCCCTGATTTTCAGAAAATATTTTATTAATTTATTTTGATGAAATATACGAGTTTCATTCATAAAAAACAAAAATTGAGGCCGCTAGAGCGATATTACTTTTTCATTAAAAAAGTTTCGCTTTAGGTTAAACCGCACTCCACAGGTACAATTTTGCTGACTAACAAACTATATATGCCGATTTTTGTTGAGAAAAAACAAAAATTGAGACCGCGTTAACATACGCACATCCACAGAAAATTGATGGAGATTTAAAGAAATTTTTCACAAACCGTTTCATGGGTAGAAACCGCAATAGTTACTACATGCCTTCAGAATTAGCTAAAAGCTCCAAAGGGATCTAAACAATTGAACATCATTTTATAATTCTATGTAAATAATTTTAACATTTAAATAGACATTCAAACTAACCTAAAAGTGAAATGAGGACATTTTCAGACACTTAGTTTTATTAAGGTAGGAATTTCATTTACTTGGCAGTCTGCAGGTGTAATGGCTAGCAGCGTATAATTGAAGTGTGTTGAAGTATTTTTTTCTTTTTCCCTCTGTCAGGTTATCGCTAGTATGTCGTGCAACGTTATGCTAGTCGTCCTGAGCCTCTCCATTGCTTTCCCTACGGTGGTTATTGGAAGTCTTCTTGACGCAAAAGGAGAACTCACTTTGAACGACGACCAGGCTTCGTGGCTGGGTATGCATTTACTGAACTTACTCGGAATGTAAACATATGTAATTTCGTTCTGTGATTATATTGGAATTTGTTCCAGGTAGCATTGCATTCATTTGTCAGCCATTTGGAAGTATTGCCTCCGGTATTGTTGTGGAGGCACTGGGACGGAGGAAGTTTATGTTGCTGTTGAACGTTCCGTATTTGGCAGGCTTCATAATTCTTTCTGTAGCCAACTCGTATGAAATCCTCATTTTCGCCAATGTTCTCTTGGGGATAACAATTGGACTCACCGAGGCACCGGTGAACAGCTATGTTGGTGAGGTGACGCAACCAGAGATCCGGGGCACACTGACAGCTACTGCAGGTAAAGTTCATTCTCTAGCACAGCAGAAATAATTTTAATGAAATATGTTTCGATGATCTGCTTTATTTACTAGGAAGAAAGTATCTCAGTAACTGGACAGAGGACAAAACACAACTGCACTGTGGAGAAAAAAAAAAAAAAAAAAACCCACGCTAGGTGTCGCTTCCTCTCCCACGACTCTGAAGAACCATGCGCATGCGCGCGCCAATTTACAGATATACACACCTAGGTAGTGCTTGAGAACAAGTTGCTTTATTATTTTGTTTTTTGTTTCCTTGGCTGCGAGCAAAATCGTAACAACACGTGACCAATGATGCCGCGACTGTGGTGGAAAGCTGCATACCCTTATAAAAACAAACAAGTTCCAAAATCACAAACACAAAAGCGTAGTTAATCTCGGTGAATCATGTATTACATCATCGCATTCATTTATAATCTACTTACGGCTGCGTCAAAGTTTATCACAAGCAACTGGAACTCAGACCCTCGAGTGATATTTATTAGGACTTTTAAACGAATAAAATAAGAATTTAAATATAATTCCCGTAAACATGGCTTACAATATTATATTATTGTATATTTGTATTATGAATACTTAGGCTTTTCAAGGCTTCTAGCAACAGACGATGGCCAATTGAAACTAATGCCCATAAAGAAGAGCCAAATGCAGGTTTGGCTCTATTTCATGAACATAATAATAAAAGTAATATATATATATATATATATATATATATATATATATATATATATATATATATATTTGAAATTCGCGCACAGATTAACAATTGTATAAAATGTATACTTACTTATGAATGCCTACCTACTCAGAAACCGTGAGAATGAAATTGACGAAAGGCGACTATTACAATCGCTACCCTTACATTTTTACCGCCACGGGTGGCCGAGGTCGTTAAGGCACGGACTCGTGAGCGGGAGGTCTGCGGTTCGAATCCCGCCAGGACCGTCCTCCCTGACTGGGGTTTTTTCCAGGTTTTCCTCAGTCTTCATAACTGGCAAATGCCGGGGAGGTACCTAAACTTAGGCCTGGAACGCTTCCTTCCTTAAAAAAAAATATCCTTTCCCAATTTATCATTTCATCTCATGTATCACCAGTGTCCACCGCCTGTGGTGCCTCAGTAGTGAAAACGGGCGTTAAACACTACTCAAAAAAAAAAAAAAAAAAAAAAAAAAAAAAACCTTACATTTACTAATACCAACTGAGAAAAACAAAACAAATAAAACATTTTGCCATTCTGAACAACGTGTTTATTAAAATTTATGGTTGATTAAGCAGATATTGTTACTTAATTTACAAAATGATTTCAAACTGTTTGGCTGTATGCACAAAAACAGTTGCTTGAGTGAATACATATTAAGTTAGTTATATTTACTATTACTGAACAGAAAAGTGGTCATTGATGCGTGCTCAGGAATTACATAGTGGAGATAGAGTTGGCTATACTGACCACAAGACAAATACACATCGCATGATAAAACGGATTTGATAATTTTTCCCATAATTTAACTGTGATATCGGCTGTGATTGGTCAAAATTAAAAAAAAAAAAAATAGTTTCATTGGTCAATTTTAAGATGACATCACATAAGTGAAAAGTCACTGCTATTTTGTTCCTCATCCCTTCTGGGTAAAAATAAGTAAATAAAAAATAACGTGCTATATTTTCAGACACTACGCATATTTATACCAGGTGGCCTTCCTGCGCCGTCTTTTGAATTAAGATAGATTTCCTTGCAGCACATTGATAACAGCTAATATAAACCCCGTATTTTAACTTCCATGCCAATTGCTTGCTTGGAAATTCTTGTACTGCAGGAATATCTGTCTTCATTTAAAAGACGTCTTAGAAGAGCCACCTGGTTGGTATATGCTCGCTATTTAGACTACTTATTACATAACAGAGGGTTGTTAAAACTATTACATTGCACACAAACAACATATCAGATGCACTGTAGCAGGAGTATCATAGGAAAATAAGCTTTTAAAAGCATATTGACGAACTTACACTAGATTCGCTGTTTGTACATCATTTTATGTAAATAGAATAATACACCTTGTGCACCAGAACAGCGTCATAGAAAACCGAAGCTACAAACAGTAGTACCACACCAACAGTTCAATATAGCCGGAACTAAATGCAATAGCAATTAAAGTAATGCGTTAACAAGCCAAAAAGTTGCATTTTTGTAGCTACAGACTATAAAACAAATAGCTAAATCACTATACCAGTAAATGTAAAGTTTAAAGTCTTGACGAGGTGTCCTGCAGAAGTGATCCTAAACGAAACAAACTACCTCCTTATATACTACCGTGAAAAATCACCTCCAAGTGGTTTACAGAGGCCCACGGGGTTCACAATTGTAGTCATAGTACTCCCATCGTAACTCAGAGAACCGATATCTCTTGTTTATTAGTTCTTACTGTTAGCAACAAAATGTATATGTAAGATATATATTGTGACTCACAATTAAATACACCATCGGTTCCCAAACGGTGCTCAACGGAGCATCAAGAAACATCTCCTACTCTTCCTTGAAGGAATTGGAAGAACAAAGAAATGATCAGGTCTTAAAATTGTGATTTTGTGCGGCCTTGAGTCGTGTGTCGGTAAAAATCGAACAGAGATAATTGAGATGCATACTTGACCTTCCGCAGGTAACAATGGAAGTCGGACGTTGTCGCAAGACGATAAAACTATTCCACGTCTTCTTTTGTTATGAACCTTTGCCCGCCGACAACTTCTCGGAACCACTTGGCGGCGGCCGGAAGCACAAAGCATACAGCATGCAGCGAAACCAAATCAACAGAATTTATAGAGAAACTAGATTCAGCAGGGATATCTTAAATGAGCTTCTATTTCACCTACTAAGTTTGCTTGATAGTTTCAACAGTTATTTCCGGAAGAACTCCATGAAAAAACGAAGGGAAAAGTTTGGGGTTATAAACCCTTTCTCTACCGTGTCAGAAAAGTCAGCCTCTCTGATAACTGAGAAATATGAATGCTTGACTGTTTTGACATCAGATTATATGATAAAAAGATACTTTTTCAAATAAGAAGGCACTATCTGAATTGTGCTGTCAGTTAAAGGACGAATTTAAAGCTAAAGCCATCCTTTTGCCCTTTGCAACCACTTATTTATATAGATTCCTTGTTTATGCAGGTACTAAAAACAAAACACAGATCTCGTCTCGATACTGAGTCAGATATTCGGCTACAGCTGTCCCAAATTCAATCAGATATAGCCAAGTTATTTAAATCAATTCAGTCTCATTCCAGAATAGTTCTTTAACGGTTCTGCAACATTAAAACGGTATTATGTACCGGATCTTTGAGACTATATTATAAATTTACGATACCTCTTTTTAGTCGTTTTAAAATGTTTTGCCTTAATATGTTTTTATTTGTTTTGTAATGCATGTAGTTACATAAATCTAATGTAACGTACAGTTACAGTACAGTACAGTACAGTAACGTAATGTAATGTACAGAATATATTTTTTGTAATGAAATAAATTAATAAAGCATGCTTCACGTGCCTGCTGTTCTAAATTCTGAATTTTTACTTTCTATCTTAAAATAATATGGTTATATAAGTGCTAGGTGAAAATTAGTGCTGCATGACGAACTTTCCCACTGAAAAGTGCTCCATGACCTAAAAAGTTTGGTCACTACTGAAATATTCTATACAATATACAGAAACAACGACCCATTTTAAATCGTGCGCTACTGTTTGTCAAGGCGTTCTAGAGAGCTGATGTTTGTGCCATTGTGTAGTGCAGTTCAAAGCATTTTCTGACCGCTCGCTCCGCTACATAGTATTTGGGTGTCAGTTATGGAGCACATTGTGTTTTTGCAATCGAAATGTGGTGATTGTGTCATAAGAATGCAGCGTTTGTTTCGGCAACATTTTGATATCGGCAGGAATGGACCCGTTCCGACACGGAAGGCGATTGGGAGATGGGTCAGCCAGTTCATGACCACAGCATCTGCTTCAATCAAGAAGCCACATGCGGTTCGCACTCTGGACAGCATTGCAACAGTAAGAGCTGCGTTAGAGCAAATTGCAGTCCACCTGGATCAGTTCAAGCCCTTAACTTATTCCATACGACGGATGTTGCATCTGGTTATTCAGTTCTATCCACACAAAATGTAAGTGGTGCAACAATTATTGCCCTCAGAGATCTGGAGACACGTCAAAATTTCTGTACACAGCTTCTAAAGATGATAAACACTCAATGGGATTTTTTCAACGATTTGATGTCTAACGAGGCCCATTTTCATTTATGGCTATGTAAACAAACAAAACCTCAGGTACTGGGCGCCTACCAATCCTCTCAGCCCCTTCATGAACGACCACTGCATAATGCAAAAGTTACTGTGTGGCGTGGGAGTCTTCTCAGGACATTATTGCTCCCTATTTCTTTTCTTTTCTTTCTTTCTTTTTTCAGAAACACTTTTACATTCACAGCAGAGCGTTATGCTGTTATGTTGTAACAGTTTTCAAGCAGCTTAACAATGTCTATATGCAGACGTTGTGGTTCCACAGCACGGTGCAACCGCTCACACAGCCAGAACAGCCTTACAAGCAATAATTCTAGAGCACCTTGTTTTGTGATGTTAGCTGGTCAGTCCTTTCCTCCGATTTATCGGCAAGTGATTTTTTTTTTTTTGTAAATATTTCCTGAAATCCACTGCCAGCGAAATATTCACGAACTGAAATGCGACATTCACACCGTAATGGGGACCTAACAAGTAACACACGCTGAAGATTGCATTGCCAACAGTGGTGGTCACTTGAAAAATATAGTTTACAAAACGTGACGTGTGTAAGGAATTGCACGAAGTGCTCTATGTAGTTCTTATTCCTCGTGCTTAAATTTAATGGGTCAATGCTTCTGCCGCTTCCTGTACATAATTTGCGTCATAACATATCTTGACCCTTCCTTGTTAGGTCTAAAAGCATTGGAATGAGCCCAATGGAACATTTCTCTCTGTGATTCTATTCTAGTGCGCATTTTCTATCTAGTTAAATCTTTGAAAATGAATTTACCATTTAATGTTTCAGCAATCTTCTTGTACTTGGGTTGGCTGGTGGAGTACACCTTGGGCGCTGTCACAACATGGCGGAAAGCGATTTCTATTAGTACTGCAGTTCCTATCATCTCAATCATCTTCCTAGCGCTGGTAAGCTCTTTCAGCTCTTGCAATTACGTGAATTACTCAATTAGGATGTGTATGAAAAAATTAAGGATATAAGAGAGGCCTTTTCAGGTACCAGAATCACCGGTATGGCTTATATCCAAAAACCGCCTGGAGGATGCAGAGCGAGCACTGTGTTGGTTGCGAGGGTGGGTCAAACCGGAAGCGGTGGGTCAGGAACTCCAAGACCTGGTGCGGTACTACTCCGAGACGAAGCTCCAGCAGCGGTCATTACGTGACAAGGGACACACCAACCCCATATTTATGCAAGATATCCAGAAAACGCCTGATGGGACTAACTGCTCAAAGACAACCGGTGAGGGCATTGAAGTAGTTTTTCATTCTATGCAAATTGAAATTGAAATTTTATTGAAAAAATGGGTATTTTCCATTAGGACGGTACCTAAAACTTAACCCTGGAGGCAATTTCGTCGCTCAGGCGCGCTGTTGCTATCAGATTCCATATTCACGGTAAGTCGGTCTCACGTAGCAAAAGGCCTACTCATTCTTTAACCGAAGTTAACCGGCGAGTGATCAGACCAGTCCCTGTGACAAACAGTGCTTAACTTAACATCTGTCATCAAGGTACATGCCTTAGCACTCCCAAGAGACACACTCAGCCGTGGGTCACTTGCCCCGCAGAGTCCATCCGGACACTCTCCGAAGAGAGGGACTCAAATAGTCCAAATTTGCGTATTTCTAGTAACGTCAGAAGTACCACGGTGTGCTTAGAGTTCCCAGAGTTCGCACAGGAACATCGACCGTAGCCCCCCCCCCCATGGGGATTCCAACAGACTATATAATACAATACTGTACTCAAAGAAAAGACTCGTCAGCAAAGATATGCTGGAATTCCAAGAGACAGGAGCGCAGTTTCCTACTGAAACTTTCTTTTTACTAATGTACTATTACACTAATTTAGATTAAAATTTATTTAAACAACTAACAATAAATTTTATTTGCTTATTATTAACTCCTGTACAAAGTAAAATCACAAATAAATGAATATAAATCTTACCTATCTCCTGTAGATATTTTCTTTCTAGATTTGCATGTTTACAGTCTAATCTCAATACACACAACTCCAGGTTATTAGTTTATTGGTGACCATTATGTTTATTGCTGTATTATCCTATCCCTGTTTATACTTATCTAATCTATTTCCTCTATCTTCCTCTTAATCATTCTTATGCAGTTTTCTCTAACTTTGCCCAAATAGTTCCCTAACATCTTTATATTCTTTTCTCCTTTTCACAGTTAAAGTATTTATAATTAATATTTCCCCATCTAAATCTTCCATTTTTCTTGCCAAGCCTGTTCCCGCCACAACTTTTGTTTGCTTGCAGGACAATAAACAATGAAAATTCATATTGGTTTCTTCACACATTGGACATTTATCTACATCTTTATCATATCTTAACCCTTTTGAATTCGTAACTCCAGTTCTAGCGCACGAAAACCCTGCCAGACCTGCCTTATCATATTGTTCTAAATATTTTCCCCTACACCATATTATTTTTATTTCCCTATTAAGTCTCAATCAACTATTTTCTTTCATATTACCAAATATTTCTTCTTTCAATATCTTGCAATATTAGGTTCATTTATACCCTGAATCCTTTGTGTTATTATTTCCTATTTATCTACAACCTTCTCAAGGCTACCTGTTGCAAAACTTCCTGCATTTTGAGATACCATTAATCTTTCGACCTACATTTCTCTTCGGTACTGAAACATTTTTAATAATATTACTCTCTTTCAATTGGTGATTCTTCTATGGCAACTTTCACTTGTTCAAATCTCTTTTGAAAACTGCGGCAGTTCTGGTAGTGCTGGGAATGACGAGATGCGGGCAGGCAAGTTTTGTCGTAATGCTAACCGATACTATTACCAACATCGTGAGACGGTAATATATGCTTTAGGAATTACAGTAGTGGCACTGATATTGGACATTTTAGAGATTTTCGTTAAATATTACATTAAGCTTTTGATTTAATTTCCTCTGCAGTCACAAAAAATATTCTCCACGATATGTGTGGTGTTTCTAGGGAGTGCTTCACCCTCCTTCCGACACTCCATTGGTTTTCTTTTTGAAACAGGGCCATAGTACGAACGGTGTTCTAAAAGTTCTCGACCTAACTCATAGATGTCGTAAAAATGGCCAAATTTCTATTATAGTCATTAAGTATCATCCTTTAGATGACGCAACAGTTTCCTTATTTTGCAACTTTTACCACACGTCGCCACACCTTGAATTAGGTTATGTCTACTCCTTAGTCGTAAAATTTCATTTTTTAATGTCAGAGCGAATTGTTGACATTGCTGCTAAATAGGTCCGTATTTATTCTTTCAGAAATGCTGATAATATAGACACTTTATTATGCATTTATCAATATTCAAGGATAATAGTTCACTTTGGGACGACGATTAGCAGTATCAATTTTAACCGTCGAGAGATGGCAGAAAAAAACCAAGGTTTCCGATTGCGCTCGGTCATTTATTTTACTAGTCTTTACTAGTAAAATGTTTATATGGAATATTAACACTATATCGAACCTTTTAAGACATGGTCTAATAGTCAAATTATATTTGTAATGGTTTAACGTTTTGTGCGACATCTTTAGAGGAACAAAAAAGTGTCAACTAGACCTAAGCGATTGATTCTAGGAATGAAACAATAGCCAACAGTGAGAGTGGGGCTGTGACGTGGGAAACGGAAGGAGTGGCATTGTCATTGTCATGGTCATTTCGTTAAGGCGCACGCGACCCACTGTCAACGGCAGGTGTTTGCAAACTCCCATTCAACTGTAGCAAGGTTTGTGTTGCAACTACCAAAAACATCATACCGCCATAGGTGACCGAGGTCGGTATGGCACGGGTTCGATTCCCACCAAGGCCGTTCTCACTGATTGACGTTTTTTCCAGGTTTTCCCCAGTCATCATAAATGGCAAATGTCGGGGAGGTACCCTAAACTTAGGCCTGGAACGTTTCCTTCCATTAAAAAAAAATCCTTTCCCAACATATTATTTCATCTCATGTATCATTAGTGTCCACCGCCTGTGATGCCTCAGTAGTTAAAACGGACGTTAAAAACTATTAAAAAATACAACATAAAAACACGTATCTCGGAACATAAAAGAACAATGGGCAAAATCGGCTGTTGCTGAACATGTAATTAATCTGGAAAATTAGTACACTGTTTACATAAAACAGCAATGTCCTTGCTTCTTACAGAAAGTATTACAGTAGATTACATAGGGAAGCAATTGTAATATTTAAACACCCTAGTAGCACAAACAGGAAACAGGAAGGTGTGAAGTTAACAGAATTTGGATTCTTGCTCTTAAGAAACATGTTGATGTTGATCAACATCGAAATGACTGTGACCATGCCACCCGTCCTTCCGTTTCCCACGTCAGAGCTTCACTCTCACCGTCGACTATTGACGGCGTAGCCAATTCCTATAATCAATCGCTTAGCGTCTAGTTGACACTATTTTGTTCTTCTAAAGATGTCCGTCATAGTGTCGGACAAAACATCAAAACATTGCAAGTATAATTTGGTGTATAGCCCACAGTCAAAAAGGCCGGAAAATCGTGCTAATGTTCATGACTCCGGCCGTGAGCATATATTTGTTTATATTGTTAAGTAAAAATATTTTCATTTTAAGAAAAAAAATGAAAATGACGTCAAAGAGAATGTGAGGTCTCGTGGAAATACAAACGGGGTTAAAATCTGCGTGAGGGATGGAGTAGTACATCAAAATAGGGGCCAAATTAATTAAACAGGGATTCGCTTGGTTTAGGCTTGGAGCATGGCGGCAGATTAGACTTTCAGGTGAAAATGGATTGGGAATTTGCTCTTTATGTGGAAAGAAAGAATCATGGTCGCACATCCTAGCGAACTGTAGCAGCACTGAGGTGTTGAGAAAAAAAGTGTCTTCCATCTTTACTGACTCTAACAGAGGTCAAGGGGCATGCTCGGCTCTCCTGCCAGGCAAGGATGAGGAATAGGTAGGCAAATTTCTGTCGAAGATGAGACGCTCAGATCTGAAAAGGCTGAAAACTGGGGGAAGTGGCGTGAGGAACTAAACTGAATTAAAAAAAAAATGTATGTATAAGTGATATTGTGTTCACTTATTGTATTGACAATATGCGTATATTATTATTATTATTATTATTATTATTATTATTATTATTATTATTATTATTATTATTATCATCATCATCATCATCATCATCATCATTTTAACAGAAATAAGCTATGGAGGCATGATTTATTTACTTCTTTATTTAAGTAATGTAATTTTTGTATATTATGAATTTGATTTGGTTTATTTATGGACGCTCTTTATATCTCAGGTCATAACGTCCCATTCAATTCAGGGCGTGAAACGGCTGATAAATTTTGCTCAGAGGTCTCTTCTTTCAGGCTTGAGGTTCTTTTACATGCCGTAAACCTACGACACGGGACCCACAGCTTTACTTCTCTTTCAAAAGAAGCCATACTTTGGATTTTTGAGCCCGAAAAAACGACCCTGGTCAAGATTGAAACTGCGATCTGTATTATGAAAGGCACGTACCCGTGGGAAAGTTGCAAAGTTATTAGTATGTGTGTTAATTTGAATACTTACATACATTCCTTAAGTATAAGTTTTAGGTTATTGCACTTAACCGACTTTTAACTCAAATATTTATATTCCTACTCTCATCATTATCATCACTTTAGTGGGTCCTGGTGGTTAATGGTAACTATACTTGCCTCGTAGACCCAAGATCGCGGATTCAATTCCGACCAGGATCGATGGATTTTTTCTGGCGTAAAACTCCTAAGTATGCCTTCCTTCGGAAGGAAAGTAAAGCCATGGGTCCCGTGTCGTAGATTTCTGGCAGGAAAAAGAATTCAAGCTGAAAGAAGAGGCCTATGAGCAAAAGTTTTCAGACATTTCACTCCTTGAATTGAATGGGATGACTTGAGATTATAAAGAGTGTCCGTAAATAAACTAGTCATAAATGCATATGCATATGATATTTAGGTCAATTGAAGTTACCAGTGTTCCTACATTTGTACAGATATCTATATAAGTTACAAATGCACGATTAATAGTAACACTATTGTGGAACAAAGCAACAAAAATTCACTTGTGTACTTGTAAGCTAGTTAAGTGTAGCAGAAATATCTGTGTAACCGAATTCTACTAATAAGTACAAAATATAAATTTGGGGGCCAAACGAAGGGTGGAAAGGGATAAATGTGATAAACAGATTATTTTGTAGAGTTATTCTAGGCTTATCTAGATCTTCACCTAACAAGGTTGATCTAATGGAACTAGGAAGACTGGGATATAAAAGGAAGATCATAGAAAGAGTATTGAAATATTGGTATGGAATAGGGAGACTAGAAGAGGAGAATATCATTTATCAGTGTTTGGTAGCACAAGGAAAAATTAAGGGGAGAGAAACTTGGTTATCTAAAATTCAAAATATCCTACAAGAAGCAGGCATGGGACTGTGTGGTATAGAGAGAAAGATTGAGTAAAGGATTTTGGAAAGAGATAACAACATGAATTGAGGATATTGAAAAATAGGAAATAATGGGAAAATCTTAAAACGGAAAAAGCCCTGAAATTATGTAGTACACAAAAAATGTGTGGGGAAAGAAAGATATATTGACATTTATGATACGGTAGGGAAGGAAGGGTTGGCATGGTTTAGAACAGGAGTAACATATTTAAGTGGATTAAAATGGACAAACTAAGAGGAAATGTCCTATGTGTGCAGAACCAGATAGTGTTTGGCATTGTATACTAGAACATAAGCAAACCAAATTTTGGATGAAACAGTTCCTTTTACAAAAATGGGAAAACATACCAGATGAAATAAGAGATGGAAGAATTTTAAATTTAAAATCAGATGAAAATATTAAGTAACTGGGAAAATACATAGGCAAGGTAAGACAAAAAAAATGGCTATGGGTATAAAATGCTTAGGAAATGTGCTTGAGAAATTGTATAGAATTGTCAGATAGTGAAAGGAGGATGAAATGAGTGGAGGAAGGAATGGGACTAGTTACCTTGCATTAGTTGAACAGGATCCTTATACACCAGAGTCGGTCCTGGTGGTGTGGTGGTTACCATACTTGCCTCCTAAACCCAAGATCGCGGGTTCGAACCCGGCCAGGACCGATGGATTTTTTCCGACATAAAAATCCTTCGGAAGGGAAGTAAAGCCGTGGGTCCCGTGTCGTACATTTACGGCACGAAAAAGAACCTCAAGCTTGAAAAAGAGGCCTCTGAGCAAAATTTGTTGACCGTTGGAATTGAATGGGACGCTGATGACCTGAGATGTTAAAGAGCGTCCGTAAACAAATCAATCAAAAAAAAAATCTCTTATACACCAGTAACCAGGGTGTTTGTGTGTATAAGGTCCAAAGGAATAAGCAACTCTCAAGGATAATAACTACAAGTTACCAGTCCATACACTTGTAACGTGTAAAACCATACTTTTGTGAAACAGGACGCTGGTAGCCACACGGTGAATATCAAGAAACGTATGCAGTAACGAACTCGTTTCTCCTTACCCGGCTCAGCAACCCATGTACAGCTGTATCCCTTTCGAAAGGTACCTTTGTCGCTCTTTGACATGCGGAAGAGGGCAACCCATCTCCTGGGACAAGCGACGTAATGACTGTTAGGGAGATTGCTACCGACGTGCTTCAATATCTTCTATCACATTTACTAAACAAGAAAATCGATGCTTGTTAGTCTGTACAACAAAACGCTGTTGTTTCCAGCTCCTTCTCTATATAGAGTATTGTATATCTCCTGAGGGGCGCTAGCACACCGCACTCCCTCTGGAATGCCCTTCGCCTGATATAAATGCAGATCGTAATTAACACTGAGCGAAATAGAGAGTAAAACTAACATCACTGACTGTGGCGACATCATTCGACTTTTGAATATTCAACTAATAAAGCGATACTCCTATTTTCTGCAAATTTTATCCAATATGTTACAGGATGTATCAGAATAACTATTCCTAAATATCTGCTTTAATAGAGGACACGAAAAAACATTTTTCTATAGAAAGTAATGTTAAAATGCTTTGTTTTCAAATTAAAGTAGTATGAAGGAAAAAAAAATTAACGAATCTTAACTTGGAAAGTTACATTGTTTGCTCTCTATGGCTATACAATGCCTTTTTTCTTTATCTAACATCAGGTATTAAGAATGGTACTGACAAACTATAGTAACTGTTCAAAATTACAACTGCCATTGTTGACACACAAAGTATAACACTGTATGATTGAACGACGGATCCTTCGAAATATCTGTGGTGTTAAAGATCGTCAAAAGAAAGAATTGCTCTCGCCATTAATTCTTCCGCTGTTTCGATGGATACTTCATAAACAACCGATTAAATATGACCCCAAAACCAAAAATCAACTGCAGTTATATCTGGGAAATGTGCCAGTCGAGCTCTCCCCATGCAACTATTCGGGAAATGTACATTTAAATGATTTCAACAATTTAAGAATCTCCAAATATTAATCGGGACATCTTCAAGTATTTCCGGAAGATTTCCGTAAGAAAAATGGCATAAACATGTTCATTCAATCGTGCAGACATATCATATTGCCCCACTAGAGCTATTAACATAACCTACCCAAATATTTACAGAAAACTTCCATTGATTGCGAAGATTCTCCACAGCTTTAGGATTAATGTCACTTCAAATGCGACTGTTGTGTTAAAAAACCGTCTCTTGAAAAACATGCCTAATTTGTCCATAATATGCACCAGGCTTATTGTTAACGGTATGTAAATAGCATTCAGCAAATTGTTGTCTGTTAGGATAACCATCTGGGATTAATGTTTGTACTTTTTGAATATGAAATGGGTGTTTTTTATTCTCAGTTAAGACTCTCCATGCAGCTATGGATTGACATTTTTCGAATGGACAACAGCTAGAGTGCTAGTTTATGGATTATTTTCAAACCTTTACAAAACCTCTTCTTCAAATTCGCACCTGAATTAACTTTCTTAACCTGGGACTGGCGACTATCTCGAAGACGATGATCCAGTCTTGGAAATGTATGGCAAAGAATATGTCGCTGAGGCTGTAGGCTATAGATTCGCTTTGACAAATTAGCATTTCCATAGGCTGCAAATGCGTTATACATGTCCGCAAATTCAATATTTATAAACCGATACATTTTAATACCGTGACATAAAATAAATAGATCCCACAGAACATATTTTATGACATACAACTAACTAAATTCAGTTGTTTATTATTTCCATGGTTAAAAGAATAGCTGAAACATAATTGCAGCAAAAAGGTTAGTTATGAACTCTACGTTTTATATTAAGAGCGAAGCATTTCTGACACTATTACGAAAAAAAAAATGTTTATTTTCATGCCCTCTTATCACATCAGAAAATTAGGAATAGTTATTTTGATACATCCTGTATATATAGTTACATTATTTAAAAATCATCCGTTTTAAATATCTTTGTATTAAATTACATTATACTTTCACAACCAAAATGTATTGCACAAATTGCATAAACAAATAGTAAAGCCTTGGGTCCCGTGTGTTACATTTACGGCACGTAAAATAACCTCAAGCCTGAAAGAAGAGGTCTCTGAGTAAAACTTTTTCGGCCGTTTAAAACCCTGAAATGAATGGGACCTGATGATCTGAGATATTACATAATGTCCATAGTAAATCAAATAAATTAAAGGTAACACTCGTTTAGGAGATACCCAAATTGAAAGTTTAAGTACTTTAGGTGGTATATACGTGAAATTATCTAACAATGTGAACCAACATGCCTATTCGAGTGTCACTTCAAATCTCACACAGCTGTTACAGAGCAAGAAGGCAGTGAAATGGAGACATCATGGTATAGGAAGCTGATGGCTACAGTTCGAGACATGGCCAATCCTCCAACTCTGAGACCACTCATCCTGGTGGTCATTTTCTTCTTCTTCGTACACTGGGCCGGACTGACGCCCATCAGACCCTTCATGGTTCACGTCTTTGAGGAATTCCAGACGCCGGTCAACCCGGAATGGTCAATGGTGAGTTATTGCTATTTTGCTCTTAAGTATCTTGTACTTGAGCTGCAGTCGATCTTATGTAAAATTCCAGCACTCATCAGGTGTTTGCTTAAGTTTTTCAGAGACGTTACTTTCTCAGTCAAGTACACTTTTAATGTATTGTTTTCATATACACACAGGAGAACCTTACAAGTGTGTCTAAACAATTTATAACGACGTATAGAAGTGGTTGAGTGTATATTAATGTAATTTTGTAATTACGCGAATCTAATGCGCATCGAATGCAGTGCGCACCCCAAAATTTAAACTGAAAATAAAAAATAAAAAAATGATGTATTGTTACATAGCTTCTTAAAGATATGTTCGTCCGCTTCATAAAACGATCAGAACATAGAATTTATTAAGTGAAATTTGTTACATCTTGGAACACGTAGGACAAAATCCACCACTCATGTTGTTATCAGGTCAGTTGCAGTAGGCCAAGGAAGAAAAATTTATATCTTATGGTGTCACTAGTCACAGGTTGCCCATTCCTCCTTCTTTCATGTACGAATTCCAAAACGTTTTCTTCAATGTCAGCATGTCTTCCTTTGCGAGGACCAGTGAATTTCTTCCTACTACCTTTGGTTGCAAATAATGTCAATTTCTGTTGCCGCCATAAGCGAACGTTGCTGTCAGTTCATTGAACTCTCTTCCTGCCTTTTCGTTAACATTTTTTACAGCATAAAGAATTACTTTACGCTTGAAAGTAACAAAATGTTATTTTCTGTTTGTCCTCAAATTTCGTGACTGTCTACTATTCAAACACTCTATGCAATAATAGGCCAACAATAGATGTAAAAAACGCCTAGAATTGTAGCAATGCATTATGAGTAATTTATAATAAATTGTAATAAAGTTACCGGCGAACTACGGAACGGATTTGCACTGGAATCTAATGCGTCATCGAATCCACAATTTTGAATACTACATTTAGACAATAAACACTCATTAGAATCGCAAAAATACTGCATATTTATTTGTGTCCTAATAGTTATGTCAGTAAATATACTCATATATTTTATAGTTACATTGTCAGCTGGTGTTATGTAACAGTATGTGCGGTCTATGGATTCTTGTGAAGTATATAATGTAAAATTGAATTATATAATTTGCAAAATAAACTCTGTTCTCTATTTATCTATAGTCACTCTTCTGTCTGCTCGGATTAAGTCTTCATCTCTTGCAAAACGCCTATGTGACAATCTCCGTTGTCCGGCCGACTATGTTGTTCATCTTCAATGTGTATCCGCTCTTCAGGAAACTTCTGCACCCAACTGTAAACAGGCACTTCTCAGAGTAGATGGTAAACATTTATTTATGAATACTCATAGCTTTTGTCCACATACTGCACAACGGAGCGCTGCTCGAGCGTCGTACACTCATCAGAGCCGTAGTTATTTTGCTGTTTCACTATTGTAAACATCGATTTCTAATGTTAATGTTCCCAAACTAATGCTGCCTTCTAGTGACAATAGCCTCAGTTGCCTCATTCAAACATGCAGTATCTTACATCGATTTGTAACTTAATGACTTCCCTGACACATACTACCCAACTTGGGACCTCTAAGGGTAGTGCCAAAGCAATGACTTATCAATCAAAGTATTTAAAGGGTGTGCCAAAAAGGTCTTCACACCCTCAGAATATAAACAATGAACTGTAATCTGTTCAGAGTTTCCTTCTTGTTGTCAAATATTTTCAAGAGGATGAAACACGAATTCATCACTAAATTTCTCGAAATTATTCTCAGCTCGTTAATACACTGCCTCGCAAAGAAACAACTTCGAAATAAAGACAAAATTCTTCGAAGGTTGAAATTTTAAGAAGCACATCATGTACACTGATCACGAACGACATGATCAATGTTTTCCTCCGAAACTAAGCAAAACAATAAAAGTATGCAGGCCTGAGAAGTAAAAAATTTCGATGTACTCTCCCACGAGAGCATACAGATTCTTATTTCTAGATGCGTTTGCAAAGGATTAAATATTTAATGCGGTTATGATACAATTCTAAAGTGAAATAAAATCCTGAATCAGAAAAAAATATTTCAACTTTGTAACGACACTTTTGGGTAAAGTATAATTAACAGTGCAGATAATTAAAGCTGAAAATCCAGGCGTATTTTGTTGCCAATGATATGTAAATTTGCATAGACCCTGATTTAAAGAAACATCGAAATGAAATTTTGAATGATATCTACAGTGTTTAGATTTTGCACACATGTTGTTAAGATTTTCAGTATTACCTGTACAAAAGTTTGACTTGATTGTTAATATTTTCACCATTGTTTTAAACATTTATTATTTTTTATTTATTAATTTTTGGCTATTCAAAGCTATTGGTAAAGCCTTCCTCCTTGCATAAAAGTTAACATTTTCAGCAAACGTTTATTAAACTTCTTTATATGGTTTTACATTATTTTAATTGTAAAATATGCAAAAAATGCAAAATGATGAAAAAATTAGTAACTGAATGTACTATTTCTTTTGTTATTCTATTTTTTTATTTTTATAGAAAAATTCATACTTTTATCTAGACCTATATCTATATATAAGGCCTGATCATTTGCCGCGACAGTCATGGATTTGATTATCTGCATTCAGTTCCATTATTTGCCGTTTGGAGCGCTACAGTTAAACCCCTCTTGAACGTTAGGAAGCGTACACAAACACAGCTGTAGTATTACATTATATTACATTTCAATGAATTGTTACAGCGTAAATCATGTTTAACAGTACAATGAAAATATGTGTTAGCTAGAACTGCATGTATAATATAATGTAGGTCCCAAGCCTCAGGCTACCGTTTCAAAATTGACTTGCTTGAAAGGTATTTCGAGAGAAATCTTAGCTGATGATGATTTACTCTGCCACAATATGTAACATCTAATGCTAACTTCGCTCCACGGATGTTTCATTTACCCCAGAACTTGCAGTTGTTCGTTAAGAAGTAAACCTTTGATATATTTTTGTTCTATTGCAGCTTCTAATGTTGGTATGCTAAATTTTTAAAGTTTTTCATAATTATCATATAACTTCGGCTCAATTCTTTATTTTTGATTTCAAAATCTTTACTATACTTTATTTTTGAGTCTGAGGTTGCTAGTTTTAAGGAGTATTTGTCCGGCTTTAAATGCAAGAGAAACTGATCGAAATTTATTTTCATCAGCGCTGTCATTTTTAACCTTAACGCCTATACATTTAATTATTTTATTGTTGTCTTGGCTTGCTGCCCATTTGTCAGAACCAAGTAAATGATTCTTTTGTTTCTATGTGTGAATTACCTCAAGTTGAGATATTCCATTTTGTTAGTGGTCTCCATGATGGACCGTATTCCTAGTTTGATTTTTGGGATATTTAGGAAACACTACCTACCTATTTTCAATACCCTTCTTTTACAGTCTTCCCTTTAGTCATTGTTAGTAAAATGTTCACTAAAACTACACTATACATTGTCAAAATCTACCGTACAAATTAACATAGGCCATCATTGTAATTTCAACCTCTCTTGTCCTAATTAGAAGTAAAAGTAAAAAATAAAAAGTATGATCTAAATACAAATTATATAATATTGTCACAAAGAATTCGTGAAATAATACATTTTTTACATTTCCTTGTTTACTTGAACACAAAGGAACACAACAATAAGTCATTTGAAATAATATTAAGCAAAAAATATCGCACAATATTACAAAATAAACAATTAGAAACACACTCAAAGCTAGCTCAAAGAAACACACTACAGCTGTATCGAGGAGGGGATACACAATATCGCTAGGTGAGCATATGGGCAATTACTAGGTCAGATGCAGTTTTCGAGGAATTGAAAGTAACCCGTACAAACAGCACGATCCTGGTGCACCAGTATCGCCTTCTTTAACGAACGGTAGCGGAGAAAGCCGAGCCCAATTCCAGTCAACAAATGTAAGTAAATAAATACCACGTTGCTCATGTCGGACTATTGTCTCAATTATTTAGACCATCGTGCTACCAACGGCGATGTCTTCGATTCCTCCAGGGGATATATTTTTTTAAATCTTCATAATGATTTGTCTGCATTTATCTTTATATAAGAAATGCTACCTTTTTAATGTTACTTTTTAGGGAGGATAACACATAGGCTGCAATTTTACTTTTATTACATGTATTGATTCTAAATATTCAAATAAAACTTAAAGTGTTAAAAACAACGCATAGGTTGCAAATTTAGGGTAGTTTAGCTTAAGTTTAAAACAGCATATGCAAAATTTATAGTTTTAAAAGCATATGCCTTTTCCCATATCATTATTATTTACTTTGTGTTACAGTGCTACATTACAGTTTCCCACTTGATTTCGCTGTATACTAAATGTAATTAACTATTAACATGCATGCTAATAAGTTTTTGTACTACGATTGCCTGTTTTCGTGAGTTACGACTGTTCCTTGGAATTGCGCTCGGTTTTTTTCCTGCTGTCTTTTTGGAAGGAGGAGTGACTGTGCACCAGAATCGTGCTGTTTGTAAGGGCAAGTGAAATGAACAGGTAGTTTATAATAGTTATCGGTTTTATACAGTGAATGTTTCACAAAAGTTTCAGCCATATATAAGTAAAATATTGTGGAAGAAAACAGGTTTTTTTTTTTTTTTTTTTTTTTTGAGTGCAGGCAAACACATTAAAAATTTAAACCGAGAAAACGGATACTAAAATTAGGGCATAGACGTATGAAAAACTTAAGTAAGATTATCTAAATTTCAAAGTAATTTTTAACAGCCAAAAAACCATTTTTTTTTCTTTTGACAAAAAATATTATTTTGTTCACTTCTGTGTCCCTTAAAATACTGTATCAAAATTTAAACATACAAAGCAGCAGTCATGCTAAAGATTGTTTTTCTCTACAACAGGTGATAACAGCAGCGATGAGCACGCTTGGGTCTATCGTTCTCATGTTATTGATACATCGTTTAGGCAAGAGACTGCTATCCCTGATATGCACCGGGATTATGGCCGTGGTGACCCTGCTCCTGGGTCTATACGCCTACCTTGAAGTAAATCAAGACAGGCCCGAACAGACCGCTACGTACAGCTGGATACCTCTGGTTTTGTTTTCGGCCATGGCCTTTATCAACAGCGCTGGGGGCCAAGTGCCATGGATGCTGATATCTGAGGTTTTCCCAATCAGGTCTGGTTGGCGCTTAATGTAATTTTGAACTTATAAACACATTAGCTACTGGATATTTACAATAAATTATTGTTTGTTCTTGCAGGACGAGAGGAATAGCTGCCGGTACAGCGGCTGCTTGCTGCTACATATTTTTATTTCTGGCCTCTAAGACCTACCTGAACATCGAGGAGACGTTCTTACTGCACGGCACCTTCTGGTTCTACGGCTGTATCAGCATCGTGGGATTTGTATTTCTCTATCTTAGACTTCTGGAGACCGAAGGCAGAACCTTGGAGGAAATAGAAACGCATTTTACAAAGGGCGAATGTCCTAGAACTGTGAAAAAGACATGATAATGCTTTTTAGTATAAGATATCAAGGTCAATATCAGAATACACTATGTCGTTTCACAATTTTCAAGACAGGAAAGAAATGTGTGTAGAACATATCAGAGCTTCAACTGTAAACTGGAGGAGTAAAGATGCTTTGCGTATCTTCAACACCTCCGCATTCTTAGATTTGGAGAACGTCATAAGGGTTTTTAAACTGAAGAGAAAAAAAAAAATGGGGAAAACTTCTTATGTGCTTCAATATGGGACATTCCGAATTAACTAGAGCAGTTTATTGTTATTATTATTATTATTATTATTATTATATTATCATCAGTAACTAAGTGCAATAGTGCCATTTGCATTCAGATGCATACTCTAAAGTCTTTCCAAACAAAGTGCCACACAAGTTTTAATGACTTCGCCCATCCCATATAGCACCCAGTGTCTAGTGTTATCGCTTTCGTCTAAACAAATCAGTAGAAATTACAGGAGAGCCAATTACAATATGCGGCAAAATAAACCATACCGAAATGTTAGTTAATGAGTTTGGTACTGAAAATTTTCAAAATATGTACCATTACGTGCGACACAATGTTCATAACGTTTTTGAACATTATTCAACATGTTGATGAACAAAGGTTGCTGTAAGGACATCATCTTCTCGCGGTAATATTTGTAGGTGGTTCATCTGTCTTGAAAACTGATTATTTCAACATGCCCCAAATGAAGACATCAGGGGTCGTGAGACCCGGTTAGCAGGCGGGATACGAAAATGAAGTTCCACGAGAAATTAGGCGATCTCCAAAGTGTCGTTGCAGAAGGGCAATGATCCCCCGCGATGTGAGCTGTTGATGCATCTTGTTGTATCCATTGCCGTTGGAGGGGTAAGTTTCTGATGTGACAAAAAAAGGAGCAAATCCCGCAAGAATGGGGTAGTCTCTGTAGCGCTCCTGGTTTACTGTTTGCGGATTCTGTGCAGCATCCTCGACGAAATTCCATGACCCTGGGCATAGAGCACCAAATCGTAACCATTGCACTGTGTAGTGGTTTCTGTATAACGGGAGCTGTTCAGGCAGAACGTAATCGTCTCCAGCCGTCCTAATGGAAAACACCCATCAACTCTGCGAGAGAGCTGGAGGCACAACTCGAGGACTATGGGGTGGGAACCTCGTAATGTTGATGTAGCCATCAAGGTGAATATGGCTTTCATCTGCTGCAGAAGAAATCTGGATCCTCATACGTCACATACAACACAAGGGTTCACTCATTTCTTCCTATTAGACGCTGAGCAACGTGAACCTGGAATTCAAATTCACCCCGTTCTTTAAACATCAGCCGAACAGACCTATCGCTCAAAGTTTCAGTGATGTTCGACGTAGATGACTCTAATACCTGTTGGAGCAGAAGTCCCTGATTCTCGCTGGTGATGACGGTTTTTGGGCAACCTGTTGTTCCCTTTCGTTTACACAGAACTTGTCAACGACAGACAGCATTTTTTTTTATTTGGTACCTCCTTATTAAATCCCTCCTAGTACTGTTCTTTAACGTGAAGCAAACTTGGTCCATTCTGATGTCCTATTCCATATGACCGGAAATAATGTTCCATTGTAAACAGCTTCTCTTCTGTAGTGAGAACCAATTGCAGAAAAGAACACAACTGAATTTACAATGTGTCAAACTATTATAAACAGTAAATGCTTCATTGCTGAAAGCTTGGACAGAAATGATCGATAATTTCAGTGTCAATTGTTTTGCCACATACTGCATAAGAAAACCTTTTTGTAGGAGAGCCGGCCCACAGTACAATAGTATTAGTAACATGCAAATTTAAACTTTATTTTATATACATTTTTTATGGGGATTGATATCATAATTGATTATAGTATATTATACTTTTTATTATTATTGTTATTACTACTATTACTACTATTTTTACTACTATCACTAATACTACTGCATCAGTCATGTCACCAGTGGCAGTTTCTTCAAAAAAAAGTATATAAATAAGTTAGTTAGGTAGATTATCTGCTTATTTGAAGTTGAAGGTCAGACACTGCTACTCTCTTGCGCAAATTTTATTACGAGTTTGGTTACTTTGAGATATCCTACGCAGATATTTCCCAGTTGTCGTTGGAAAGGTAAAATGAACTTTATTTTCCTGAAAGTCATTTCACAAATATGCGTTGATCCAAAAAGACACAACATTTTATATGTACACCACATCAAAAAATAGCTCGAAAACTATTCCAAAACTCTAAAACTGTATTAGTTTTTCGTACCTCTTGAAAAATACCTTCTAGTTCCGAATCCTGCTGGAGACCAAGAAGTTCATTTTTCAGATTTTTCAGGTGCAAAAATGGAAAATCTAGTTATATCTGCCATCTTTACTGACCAGGGATTTTCGACTAATTGAAATGGAGTTCGAAGCTTGCGAAAGTAATTAAATGTCACGCTTAAATCATGGCGAAGTATATAGTGAGCAATTCTTTGAAGGGTTTTAAGTTCATTTCTTCCTCTGAGCTTTCTTGAATTACATACTGAAAGCACGGGAAAATAATAAAATCTTTATTATTTATTTCTTCTGCTCTTGTCAGCTGAATAATACTTTTTTTTTTTTTTTTTTCATTTGAATTTGGAAACCATTCAGTGTTCCTGTTATATCGGTAATAAGGCAACTTTCAACCGGCATAAAAAGATACTTCTTCAGGGTATCCTTTAAATCGTTCACATAAAAAAAAGTTTTATTTTAGGGCGTAGATTAAAAAAGCGTTCAAAACTCCTCCTATACTTAACCACTTTATAGTTGGTTTGGTTTATTGACGGACGCTCTTTAACATCTCAGTTCTCAGCGTCCCATTCAACTCAGGGCGTGAAACGACAGACAACTTTTGCTCAGAGGCCTCTTCTTTCAGGTTTGAGGTTCTTTTTCGTGCCGTAAATGTACCACACGGGACCCACGGCTTTACTTCCCTTCCGAAGGAAGCCATACTTAGGATTTTTACACCTGAAAAAATTACTTCACTGTGACATATAACATCACCATATTCTGAATTAAGTTCTTTGAATTGCCTATGGCTTAGTTCAATTAAACTTAGTTCACCTATTAAATTAACAAGTTAATTAATTTCTTCATTACAGATTAGAAAGTTTCATCAAATTTAGCAGCAAAATTTTCTTGCTATAAAGTGCAATAGAATATATTATTAAATGGAGTTAATGTAAATTTTTTCTTTTAACAGAGAAATAAATTCTATATGAGAGTCTGCCGTTGATGGGCAACTGTCAGTACACAATGATATAAGTTTATTCAAACCAATATTGTATTTATTGAAAAAATATTTAACTGTTAAAAATATCTATTTCCCATATATGGCCTGGCTAGGTATTACAGTTAGCAATAATTCTTTCTGTATAATCCCTTTCTTATTGTTTGACAAACAAAAGCAACTGAGAGGCGGAACTACGGACGAATCAAAAGCAAGGCTGAAAGAGTCATATTCACGAATTTCTTCCAGAGCGCAAAACAACCTAGTCAGAAGTTTACAGCTCTTATAAGTGATCTTTTATCTCATTTGCATTTGGATATTTAGAAAATAATATGTCTTTTGTAGTTATAAAATACTATTTAAAAATCACTGCTTCTGTGAACGGTTTTCAATTTACCTGCTAACATGTCTGCTACTTCATTAGGGTGCTTTTGTTTGTCAATTCAGTTCAGCTACTCATTTTGATTTACGTTAACTGACATAATTTTTAATTTTTTTGTTTTCCTACTCTCAAATTAAATTATTTTAGACAATTGCGGTCAAAATTTGAATACAAGATACTGCAATGATTATTAAGATTAACAGTTTATAACCTTGTACTATGTCACGACATAATAAATAGATGACTTTGTTTACTTTTTGTAAGAAGAAATAATCATGCTCCTGACTGTTTAAAAAAAATCTTTCTTTTCCAATTTTTTTCTTTTTTTCCTTTTCAAAAAATTGCAGCCATTACTAAACACTGCACTAAGCTATCACTATGAGTGTACTGTTCGAGCTGAAGTAAGTCGGTCCTGGTGGTGTAATGGTAACCATACTTGCCTTCTAAATCCAAGGTCGCGGGTTCAAACCCGGCCAAGATCGATTGATTTTTTCGGGCGTAAAAATCCTAAGTATGGTTTCCTTCGGAAGGGAAGTAAAGCCTTGGGTCCCGTGTGTACATTTACGGCACGAAAAAGAACCTCAAGCCTGAAAGAAGAGGCCTCTGAGCAAAATTTGTCGGCCATTTCACGCCGTGAATAGAATGGAACGCTGATGACCTGAGATGTTAAAGAGCGTCCGTAAATAAACCAAATAAAAAAAAAATCAAGCTGAAGTAAACAGAGCAAATTCAAACTTACCCTTACATCAAGAAAAATGCTACTGAGCTGCAGTCCCGAGCGACAGCGGAGAGAGTCGAACTCCTCAGTCCCGAACGAAGGGATTTGCGTGGAGTGTGAATATGAGTGCTAGAGATAGCGGAATATTGAGAATGCAAATAATTGTTCTCCGTTTGTGTGGAGAGTGAACAAGAAAGTATAGGTGATGTGTAAACTTTACATAATAATGAGTGCATCAAAGCAGTTCGTATGCTTGTAATGCGGGAAGGAATGGAAATCTAAGACAGCTTGTTTTGAAAATACACCTGGAAAGTTGAATGTTATCGCGCCTAAAATCATCACAGGATGAGAACTGTAGTTCTTCCGACTTTACTTTTGTTTTCTTTCTAGCTGAACCCTCACCATGTGGGAGTATAATTGAAATTCTTGCTGCACATTTCATATAGTAACTCTAGGAATCATATCAGAGACATCGCGCCTTTACTTCTTCTTCCTCTTCTTCATCTTTTCCTACTCCTTCCTCCTTTCCTTTTCTGCCCCTTGTGCTCAAGAAAATTATTGATTAAGAAATGGAACACTATCTTTTTCAACTTTCTTATTATATTAAAACATGTAATATTTACATCCACTGTTAATTTGGATTTTATATATTTTATATATGTACTACATGGTACCCTAAAATTTAGCTGGTTTATCGCCTGAGGAATGTGAATTTGAATATTCAGGCTTCTTTTGTTGCTTATTACAAATTTGTAGAATTTCAAGCACGTGACAACATGTAGAACATCTTGTGATGTCATGAACTGAATCACTGAAAAGCTATGTGCACTTATAGTGTGGCCAATTGGATAATAAAGTCAATAAATTAATTGCAGAATTTTATTTTTAAGAAAATAGTTTCAGTCCAAAATTCATTATAAAAGCGTGCTGATTTAACTTGTAATAAGCTAGAATCTCCGTTGTTGAAAATTGCACGTATTTAAAGCCTTAGATTATATTTTTGAAACAACGAAATTACTTTCAAAGGTAGTGATGAAATATGAAAAACTGTGGTATGCAAGTTAGCTAGGAGTGCATTCAATGATAATGAAAAGTGTGAGCTCAACGAAATCGATGTGTTAGAAGTATTCAAACATCAAAAGATGATTCAAATGAAGGCTTTTTAGGAAAATGTATACTAAAATCATTGTAGTAACCAGTTTTAAACCAGATAGTGAACTTTTTTTTTTTACAAAATAGAATCTTGTAATTTCAGATATGAGAAGAAGTTTCAATAAGTGCATTTATTCAAATTAACATACATGATATTACTTTGCAACCTTCGTCCGTACATGCCTGTCATATTACACAAAAAGTACATTCCTTCTTCTTCTTCTTCTTCTTCTTCTTCTTCTTCCCATTTGGCACCAAAGCCCGGGGTGAGCCTTGGCCTGCGCGGCGACCTCTGCTTCTTCTATCTCTGTCTTACAACTTCATTGATAGAGAGCAATAACACAGGGCGGCACGTGAACAGCATGCCCGCACCCCGCAAGTCGCCTATCATGCGGCAAGAACCACATTGCTTAAATAAATTATTATATAAGTTATACCTCCATTGCTTAACATAGTTAAATAATAATAGTAATAATAATAATAATAATAATACTTTCAACATTACTTTAATGCAAACATTAAAGTTGTCAGTCAGTCGGTCCTGGTGGGTAATGGTAACCATACTTGCCTTCTAAATCCAAGATCGCGGGTTCAAATCCGGCCAGGATTGATGGATTTTTTCGGGCATAAAAATCCTAAGTATGGCTTGCTTCAGAACGGAAGTAAAGCCGTGGGTCCCATGTCGTACATTTACGGCACGAAAAAGAACTTCAAGCCTGAAAGAAGAGGCCTCTAAGCAAAATTTGTCGGCCGTTTCACGCCCTGAATTGAACGAAACGCTGATGACCTGATATGTTAAAGAGCGTCCGTAAATAAACCAAATCAACAACAACAACAACAACAACAACAACAACAACAACAACAACTCCCCTTGTCAGTATAATAAGTGAATACAACATCATCTATATGTACATTTTTATTTCAGTTCATCATAAAATATCAAAAACAATTTATTCCTAAAGAGTTCTTACCCAAAAGAGTTTGACTTGGGCCATACTCTAGTGTTCTATGTACGCAAGAGAGATAAGGTTGTGGTATATTTTCTGCAATGCAGCACACATCAGTTGTCAATGTTGATGTTGCGAATAAGTGTGAGAATAATGAGTATTACGAGTATAATGAGTATTATGGCCGACCGTCCGTGGTGACGGCGGAAGTGTTGGAAAGTGTGCGGCAAGCAATTGAGCAGAACCGGCGCTTCACAATTTCAGAACTCTCTTGTCAATTCCCCAGATGTTTCGCTCCCTTGTGCACGAAATTGTCTCCCGGAAACTTGACACAATTGGCGATGGATCTCTGCTGGACTTTGCTTTTGAGCGTGCAAACCTCGGATGACTGCACGAACTTCGCAGTTGGCGGGAGACAATATCAGAGCACCCATTTTCTCCTATCACAGCGCGGTAACCACGGCCGTCACAAGGCTGAAATTTTATTGCATTATTACCACATACTTCCTCTCTATTCCTGCGCATGCGTATTCCTATCCGACTAGCGGTGCCATCTCTAGGCGCGATTGGGACTTACTTTCTGGATGCCGTAATACAATAAAACCAAAGTGAATTCCTTGGACTAGACAATTCATACCTACTTCTGCAAAAGGAAGAAAGAAGATGACCATTAGCATCATTTATGATTTTAACAGACATATGTGTAATTGCAGTATATATAATACTTTTGGTGAAAACCCAAGCTGGAATATAACTAAGAAAAAGTGTAGAGGACGGAAATTCTTTGCTGAATTGGCTGAACAATTTATATAGCCTCACATAAGATTAACGCCAAAATTACAGATCAACAGTTCAGTGAAAGAAAAATGTTATTAGTAAATCCTATAATATCTCAAACATCAGGTGCTCTAAAAAGAAATGATGCTATTTGTGTGATTAAAATATGGTCCGTAGTAAACTTTCAGCGGCCACATAAAACGCAAAACCCGCTTACAATGAAAATATACAGTGAAAGGGTAGCGGAAGCAGAACACCCTTTTTGAAATGGTATCATTATATTTGACATTAATAATAAAGATATATGCATTATATATGAATGTGCAGCCATCTGTAAATTATAACTGACAGTGACATTTCCTAAACTTTTATGGTTACAGAGAGAAGAAGAAGAAGAAAAAGAATAAAGTAAACACATGTTTGACAAAAATTTATTGTGTTAGAGTTTTTATGTAAAAGATATTCTCAATGTCTTACAATGTAAATGTTGCAATTATGATCAATGTCAAGTTATCCATATGTTAAATGTGCTTTATGTGTAAATAATATTTCTTATTCAAGATACCGGTGCTCCATTGTTCCAGCTTTCCTATATAAATACACCGAGTCTGGGCGACACATCTGAGGTGTTTATAGTAACAATAGATCTTAGTTATTCCAGGGTTAACTATAATTACATATTTTAACATTTTTTCACGAAAATTGTTTAAAAACCTCGGTCGGTTCTGTTTATAGATAAGGTACGAGTGTGCAGAATTATCAACAAAACTGGGCACAGTAATTACCCCTGTTATCTGTCGATAAGTGCAACACAAAGTTGTGGGGCAAGTCTACTACTGTCTTTCTTGCATTCTTTGTTCACATGTCGTTGTCAGCACGTCAACTCCCGTGTAAGTACTCCATATATTTATTTGCTTCTATGTGTACCAGTTTGTTTATCTAGAAGAAGATTGACTTTTTTCTTGGTGTTTCTAAAGAACTTTAAGCTAAGATCAGTCAAATTACTGTCAGTAAAATCTCGGCAGAATAAAAATGTGCTGCGTGCAGAAAATGGCGTAAAGTAAGTGGTGTAAATGTATTCAATGTATGTATTGTATGTTATTCAGAAATCGAAATAATGTCTTAATGTAAGCCCTCCTGAGCCCATGGGCACTGTAAGGCACTGTATACTGATATCCAGTTCCCTGCTCAGGACTTAAGAAATGTGGCTGTTTAAATGAATAATAGCGTCAGCCTGACACAATAGAACAGATTGATGATTGTCCATCTATCTGTTTATTATTGTATCCATCTCTTGGAAAATGTCAGCAACAATATTAAGGGCGTAAGTTTGAAATCCTTGTCGTATTAGTTTCATGAAATTCTATCATATGCGTTAACTGCCTGCATGTATAAGTTTTCGTTATTAATTTATTTGTTTATTGACAATGTTTCATGAGCATACCACATCAATGTTAATTAAACCCTCTAAACCAATGGTTCCCTAAGGGAGTCAATGGATTTTATGGGGGGTCACAGTCGATATGGGGAAAGTACTTTTGTTTAAGAACTTATCCATTTCACATCCGTTCTTATTAACAATGATTAATTAACTGTTATATTATGATTATTTTGACTAGTCATACAGCAGCGCAACAATGGCAGCGCAATACATGCCACATTGTTGAAGCGTGCGCGCGAACTTGCAAATTAATTATTATTGGATGGGTCGTGGATTCAAGAAGTTTGGAAACCTCTTCTCTAAACTATCTCCTGAAATAAAGCCACAATCTGTTCTACTTATTTTCAGAAGGATGTACGAGTTAAGAGCAACAGCATCCCCGAGAACAGATGCTGAAGAAAACAAAGATGAGGTGACAGCTTCTAAATTCAAAAGACGGCTCTCACAGGTAAGTTCCCTGGGTGGAATAGATCACTAAAGTTGCACAGGTATGGAAGTGAACACTGCAGCCTCTAAAAACTTTAAATCGTCATGTGTTATTATTAGAGATCGGAAGTTCGTGCCGCAAAAACGTGAGTGATAAGTATGCAATCATGATCTTAAAACTAACTAAATATACTACAAAATATTTTGATTCAACTCCAACAATTTTAAACAAAATGGTGCTAACATCTGTCCCAAAATATTTGTAGCATTTGCCCAACGAACGTGAAGAACTAGATAGCGCAGAGCATTATATTACAGATATAAAATGTGCTGGGAAAGTTGGGTAGAGTGTCAAGAGGTCTTATCTATTTCGGTGTTCCGTTCAGAACATGTGTTAGGAGATTCTGTTCAGAACATGCATTACGATAATGCATGAGTGTAAAGTTTGTGGACATACTCCGAACAGTTTATGTGACCGGAGGAATATTGGAGATGATCAGCGGCTGAACATTTCTGACTACCTACTTCGTACCAGAAAAAATATCTTGCTAAAAGAGGTCTGATAAAGGAAAGTGCTGACAAATGTATCACGCAGTCTTCCCAACATCAACATATCACGTTGATCCTGGTGGTGTAGTGGTAACCATACTTTCCTCCTAAACCCAAGATCACAGGTTCAATCTTGGCCAGGATCAATGGATTTTTTCGGGCGTAAAAATCCCTAAGTATGGCTTCCTTCGGAAGGGAAATAAAGCCGTGGGTCCCGTGTCGTACATTTACTGCACGTAAAAGAACCTCAAGCCTGAAAGAAGAGGCCTCTGAGGAAAATTTGTCGGCCATTTCACGCCCTGAATTGAATGGGACGTTGCTGACCTGAGGTGTTAAAGAGCGTCCGAAAATAAACCAAATCAACAAATCACATTCACAGTAGATGAAATTACTACCTCCGTTGTAGATCTTCATAGAGGAGACACCTCTTTGAGAGCCTTGCAAATGTTACGGAGTTTAAAATGTAAAGAACTGCTCCAGATTACCTCGTATGGGTAAGCGGAGTTTACAAAGACAGAGGCGTTTGCCTTTCGTTATCCAATGCAATTCCGACAGTGTTATCCCTTCCCATGCTGCTGTACGCCATGGTCGTCTGAGAATACTGCTTATATCATCTGTTCATTATTTTTGATCAGTAATCTCTATAAGTAGCAGCAGCAGCAGCAGCAGCAGCAGCAGCAGAAGCAGCAGTAGCAGTAGCAGTAGCAGTAGCAGTAGCAGTAGCAGTAGCAGTAGCAGTAGTAGTAGTAGTAGTAGTAGTAGTAGTAGTAGTAGTAGTAGTAGTAGTAGTAGTAGTAGTAGTAGTAGTAGTAGTAGTAGTAGTAGTAGTAGTAGTAGTAGTAGTAGGCGCACTGCATAAAATTCTATAAAATATTACAAATATATTTTATTCCTGCGTCGTTTACCGTATATGCTTAAGAATGATACGCAATTAGAAAAAGGGAGAAAATAATAAAAACATAAAACAATTATAAATAAATAACCCTTTTAAAATGTGAAGAATCATATTTAAGGATATATAAATGGAAACAATTTTGATATTATTTACAATTATACTATTAATGGCATTGTAACCAGAAAATAAATTGCATTTAGCATCGGGCACTATGGACTGGAAAATACCCAATTCGGCCAATTAGTGAGATCGGCAAACAGGTACAAGCTTGAAAATCGATCTCTAATTGTCTTAACAATTTTTAGACATTACCAGTCGGTACATTCGGCCAGATTATGAACCCATTCCTCATGCCCTCTATAAAATGTGCAAATTCTCATACCAGAAGTTATTATTTTTGAGCCTTCGAAACTTTCAGTCTAAACCGGGTCATTCCTGATCTTGCCCTTCTCCCTAGCACGAGCATATGTACCTCTTTACCTCAGGTTAATTTAATATCATTCGATAGGCTAAAGGAGATTTTCATGTTACATTCTGCCCCGATTTCCTGCCTGATGATAACCTCCAGCATTATTCTAACTTTCTTACATGCCATATTGAACTCAGGTCAATACTTCCGAGCTCTCTTTCCACCTCTGCAGCCCAAAATGTTAGTGTTACATTTTGTATCTGGTGTCTATAGCATTTAACTTGAAGTGGAAATTGGCTTTTCTGCATTAGTTCTAGCCATTACTTCACAGCCTTTATTAAATAACTATCTGCATTTATTTATTGTCAATGAATTCCTCTCAAAAGAAAAGTTACTCTTATTTTGAGACAGAGGCAGCAGATTTTAGGTAACTTACATTTACCAAGTCATTGTAAGCAATTGGCATTGCTTTACAGTCTTTAGCAGATTTTGATCAAACAATCTCCAGCAAACTTCTTTTCAAAAATTTATGGCTATAAATTACTGACCAGAACTGGAGATGTTCCGGAAGGAAATACACCAACAAAATTAATATAATGTTCTGTAAAAGTACTCGCACTTTTGTGCGCTGCCTGTTATTTATTGCGTTGTGGAACTAAATTTTTCGGGTTACAATTCTACCGGCAAAGAATGACAATATTAACACCTTCACTACTTAAGGTAAGATCAAAGGTCAATTTGAAAAAAAAATTCAAATTTATGTTTTTTATTTCAAATAATTATTTGTATATTTTGCTTAGTTTCATCATTTATTGAAAAATTCCAATTGTAAGTGCTTTTAATTACATAATGTGTTTTGTGTATCAAAATTACTTTTTTAATACCCCGCACTATTGCATAAAAATATCTGAAACCATTTTTGTAGAGCTTATAATTTGATGTATTTTGTAGGTAAATTGCTGTTTCAAATGCCAATAACACTAATGATTGCTTGTATGTTTAATTTTTGAAGAAATTGGAATTTTTTGTGTTTATTTTGAGCTTTACAAGCTATACATCCCAAGTTTATTTCGAAATTACATCTAATACCATGCCTAGGTCCAGTTTAAATTCAAAGCAAATAGATATAAAACTATCCAGCAAAGCATGGTAGAAGTGATAATGAAAATAATCGATCTATTTCTGAAGAGAATAATTCGTGAATGATAAATAATTACTTGCACTCCCCCTAGTGCTTACAAAGAAAAATATTTAGTAATCTTATGGGCGATGTTGAAGACAACAAAGGAAGTGACAATATGAATATTTTAATTATTGTGTGGAGTGAAACTGCATCCTGTAATAGTGTTAAGATGTAGGTGCAAGAATGTACATTGGCCATTAGTTGTGTTAACTTTAACTCTATTTTAGTCGTAAGTGGAAAAATTCACAACATATGTATCTTTTCTCATAAACTACTAAAGATAGAAATATGACCATTATACACCTTATATACTTATTACATTCATTGCAGAGTTCTAATTTCCGGTCACAAAAATAACTTATTATTATATACATTCTGTAAACTAGAGCTCAGAAGTTTTTATATAATGAAAAACACGAAGTAAAAGTTTCACTGAGATATAAGTAATACTTTCTGAGATAAAGATACATAAAATTAATACTTTTGCATTAGTATTAGAGCTTCTGATCTCACCTTAATTGTGAACTGTAGTATCAATAATGAGGCATTCAGCACTGAGGCAGCAATTCAAAATCCGTAGTTTCTATTTTCAAAAAAATGTCGACGGTGCTATAGCTCATGAAATAATGACTAAGGTAAGGTTTCGAAATTATTAAAATAAATAATTTTAATAAATAAGATTTGAAGTGTTTTTATATCTTTTTTCTGAATCTACCAGCTACCTGAAAAACAAAATATGCGTCACTTTTGAAAACCCCTGTTTCTAAAAATTCCCAGATTTATTTTTTTACACCTCTTTTCAAAGTACCGGCACCATTACGAAAGCACTGTTTCACAAAGTCTCTGATCTACTAAAATTAGTCTCCATTCTAGCATTACTCATTTATTTTAAAAGTGTATGTTTCTAGAGCTCAAGAACCTAAACTACTAGTTACTAGTGTGGCTGATATTATCTGCGTGCGGTTTTGATTTATCAGTGTTCTGTTTCACGAAACATTTGGTCTTAAAATATTGCATATTGTTAACTTGTGAAGGTATAAGCGTAATTCTCAAATGGTTAATTTACATACTATTGTGCATCTTTTAGGTTAGGTACGGATTCTATCAATGAAATTCGACGCAATTTAATTATAAAGTTCATTAAGGGTTATTTATGCAACAAGTGGTCTCAAATTCACCACCCATTCCCGTACTTTTTGAATGATCTATTTTCACCTGAAAAATACACCATTAAAACTGAGCTACTTACCCATTATTTGTAGATAATAAAGTAAATGTAAAATAAAAACACTTACCATTGTATCCCTCACATATGTGTAATCTTTCGCCTATGTAATTAACCCCAACGGTTTCACAGTTTGCATTATTATTTTTCACGTTTCGGTTTATCGGAAAATTAATTAAATGCAACATTATTACTTTTTTTAAATACTAGAGGTTCTTTTCGATGTGGTATACACAATGCCATTTCTTGGCTTGAATATACGATTTTGTTTACATGCGGCGTAAACAAAATCGCATCAACAAACAGTCCACGGAGTAATCAATATCCCGGATACAGTCGCTACACTAATAATTTTGACAAGTGACTAACGACAAAATATTACGATTGTACCATTGTGGAATAAATGTTCGCGAATATTAGAACTGGTGGAATTACGGCTAGAAACTAGTAAACTAACAGACTAGTAGACTATTCCTTTCCTGAAACACGGTCATGGTGTTCTATAAGCTGCAGCAGCTGCAGTCAACTTCTGAGAGGAAGTTGGCAGGAGAAATTAACTGCGTAACAGAAAACTAAAATCACGGAAATAATCGCAATGAATGCAAGCACTGCGAACTAAATTAGACGATTTGGTTGCGGAGTGTGCATTTTCATTTTCTGGCATAACAACGTGACCAGAAACTCAAAAGTTCCCATCCTCCAGATATAATCTAAGAAGCATTCATTTAATTTAATGAAATGATATTTACATTCGGACTCGGCTCGACGGTACAGGTGCAGAAAACATAAAATATTAAAATGTTATTTCGAGCAACTCGAAGCTTTATTTTAATCAGACGAAACTTATGCATGACCATGTTATTTTTTTTTTTTCCTTCAGGTTATTGCTTGTCAGTCGTGTAACTTATTGTTGCTGGTCTCGAGCATTTCTATGGGATTTCCTACACTGATCATTGGATGTCTTCTTCATTCCGAAGGAGAACTCACTTTGGATGATGAGCAGGCTTCGTGGTTGGGTGAGTGCCTTCTGCTAAGAATCAGAAAGTGTTTTTCATGTCTGAAGTCTTTCCTACATAGTATGTAATCTTTTAATATTTTCCAGCCAGTATCATATACTTTGGCCAGCCCCTTGGGGGTATCGTCTCAGGAGCACTTGTTGGGACACTAGGACGAAAGAAACTGATGCTGCTCTTGAACGTGCCATTTTTGGCCGGCTTTATACTCCTCTCTGTTGCTGATTCGTACACAATCCTCATACTCGCTAATGTCATTCTGGGGATAGCTAGTGGATTTGCCGGACCACTTGTCAGCGTTCATATTGGAGAACTGACGGAGCCTGAGATTCGCGGTATGCTGTCCGCTTCTTCAGGTAAAATTTATCTATAGTTAATCTAATGAGAATACGAGGGCGGATATAAGTTTTTTAACAAATAGTAAATACTTTGTTTGAAAATGCAATTTATTTCTCAACCCAATTTCCTTTTAGCTCAATACATTTTGTTCAGCGAGATTCCAACCTTTTTATTCCCTCAGAAAAACCTTTCTTTCGAATTTATGCAAAATACTATTTGCACAACACAGATAAATTTTTCATTCGATGAAAAGGTCTCCCTCCCAAGTTTATTTTAAGGTTAGGAAACAGAAAAAATTCACATGGGGCCAAATTTGGAAAATAGGGTCGGTGGGGAACTATTTCCAAGGCCAGCTCGTGTACTTTTGCCATTGCAACGGCCGACGTGTGGGTAGGCACACTTGGAGATGCATTTTTTGCACGCCAATCTTATTCGCTTCAGCTTCAACTCGCTGTGCAAACGGTCCAATAACATTACGTAATAACAGCCATTCACTGTTTTACCCGTTTCTAAATGTCACTCACAGTGGCACCTTGTAAACTGCATAAATAGGTTACCATCTCCTTTCCCGCCGACAAAACGATTCGCTTTTTTCGGTGCACTCTCACTTTCACCAATACGCTCTTTTGACTGCCGTTCTGTCACCGGGGTGTAGTGCTAGATCCAAGTTTAGTCTGCAGCCACAAAATGATGCCAAAAGTCATACGAATTATGCTGCAACTTTACCAAATACGATTTTGGAATGCCTTCCTCGAGCTGCATCCATCGCGCACTCAGTTTCTTCATATCCATATCTTCATGCAGGATCTTATGTGTTCGTTCATATGAGTTGCTTACCATCTCAGCAATCTCACGAATCTTAATGTGACGGTCTTCGGTCATGATACTTTGCTTTTATCGACCAGAAGAAACCTCAATCGGCCGTCCAGAACGTGCAGCATCTCCCGTGCTCGTACGGCCACGTATAAATTAATTTATTCAGTAATAAATTGTCTTGATTGTTGATGCAGAGCCCCCATGAACCTCCTTCAGCTCAGTTCGTATCTGGGCCACGTTCCACTTTTTTAAAAGCAAATGTTTTATCACCACGCCATACTCGTCTTTATCAATTTCTGCGAAATGTATTACACCGATCACTTAAGAAAGCTGTCAACAAAGAACTGCGAGTTGCATCTGTTTGAAAATTTGAACAAAACCGTAACAAGAATCATGTTTACCAACAGTTTTGCCACTTAACAACACTTCCCGCCGTTTTATTGAAATTGACAAGACTTATCAATCCGCCCTCGTGTATAGTTTACGATTTACATTCGAAATGTGTAAAAATGCAAATGTAAGAATATTACAGCTGTCAACAACGAATTTTCGCCTAAAGGTATATAATATACAAGAAACGAATCAATATGATTACAGGATTAATTTTCTTATACTTTTAGTTTTAAACTTATTCTCAATGTCCTATTTATTTATGTTGTAATCTTTTGCAAGCCCCACAGTCTTTCTTGTGCATGGCATTTTCGGATGTAAAAATCCTAAGTAAGATTTTCTTCGAAGGGGAAGTAAAGTTGTGGGTCCCGTAAAACCAACCTCCAGTCAGAAAGAAGAGGTTCTTACCAAGTTTTTTCGGCCGTTTCACACTCTGAACTGAATGGGGACGCTGATGACCTGAGACACTAAAGCGCTCGTAAATAAACCAAATAAATGGATATTGTTTCGATGTTTATGCATAATCTTATCTGGACTACATTTTAACTGTCCAGTCAACTACAGGAATTGCTCGTATGGTATACCAACACAGTGAACAGTGGATAAGTGACAACATTTTATGCACATTTCGGGAAATTTAAAAGTCATTGGTATGTAGATGGAAATGCAAGAGATTTTACAAATTTCCGCTGTTTCCTGTGTCTATGGGCCAGTCAAAATACAGCAGACGCACCTACAATCTAGGAAAGGAAAAATATCGAGCACAGATCTTTGTTTAGCTCATCAAAAACTTTACCTCTCCACTTAGATTGATTTTTTGTCGGTCTTGGTGGTGTAGCGGTTACCATACTTACCTCCTAAACCCAAGATCGCGGGTTCGAACCCGGTCAGGACCGATGGATTTTTTCGGGACGTAAAAACTCTAAGTATGGCTTCCTTTGGAAGGGAAGTAAACCCGTGGGTCCCGTGTTGCACATTTACGGTACGATAAAGAACCACAAGCCTGAAAGAGAGGCCTCTGAGCAAAATTTGTCGGCCGTTTCACGCCCTGAGTTGAATGGGACGCTGATGACCTGAGATGTTAAAGAGCGTCCTTAAATAAATCAATCAAGAAACAACAAACTTAGATTGACTAAACTTTTCTTGCAAATAAAAAAAATTACTATTTTAATGAAAAAGCCTTACTAAAAATCTTCCATTGCGACTAATTTCTTCCTATGATGAAATGGTCGGTTATTCCAAACAGATTCAAAAAGCCTAATATCTTTCGTTGGTAGTTTAAAATGACAAAAGAAACAAGACGGCTCTATCCATCTAATGATCTTAAGTAATTCTTCAACTTTCTAAGATTCAAAATGACCGCTCAGCTGCACAAGTTTACATTGAAAAAGTTAAGACTAATAACATTTTTTTTGGATAACTCGGGAAGAATTTTGGGCGCACAGCTATCACTTTTCAGAAACTATACACCTGAGGAAATTGATCAAGAGAGTTCTTGTTCACCTTTGATTCCAAAATGTCTATCAACATATTGCAATGCAATGTGAGCCAATAACAACATGGTATTTAAAAACTTGACAAATCTATAATAGCACTTCTATTCGCATTGAATTGTCCCATTATGGCAAACAGATGAGAAGAAATATTTTCAAATGTGGGCAAAAGACACTGATCTAAAACATTATTAATTACTAATTAGGGGGAACAAATCTTTAGGGGTGACGAAATTACGAGAAGAACTTCCAGAATCTAATCTTTTAGGAGTGAACTTTAGACTTAATACATGTAGTTGGTATTAATGAAGAAATTGGAAAAGTTGTGTGATTTCTTCCCAAAAGGTGTCATAAGCAGAGTCCGGAAGTTAGGCAAATGCTTTCCTATCTGGGTGGATATATTTAAGATTAAGATAAAAATGAACTTGGTTCCGTACATTTGGGGTCGGTAGCACAGTTTTTATTTTGCCCATTTTGCCTATTTTGCCTTCCGTTGTATATTTTAAAGTTTTAAACTTTTTTTTTTGCGTATTTTAGAATGTTACAGATTTTTGCAATTATTTACGCATTATAAAAGCACACGAACAATTTAAATATATCGAAGTGAAAAAGATATAAAAATTAAATATGTTCACTTCACAAAAATATCAATTGAGAATCTTGTTATATATTTATTTCTTTTCAGATAGTCAATTTTTTTCTTCTCAGCACATTCACTTAAGCTCTTTAAACAACAGATCCTTCATTAGTGAAAGGAACGCACGGTTACTTCGGGCATACGAATGCCAGGAAGTAGATAGGATGAGGGAAGTACTGTAGTTTTGAATAGTCCTGGCGAATGAACTTGTATCGATCTGAGTGAGACAATTCTCGGAAATTTGTGATAGAGCTAGCTTCTCAGCTGTATGAATGTAACAAACAATTGCAAGCGAGAAAAATGAGAGCGATACAGCTGTGCAATAAACCGTCCCTGCATCGTGTAGAGTACGGAAGTA
This sequence comes from Metallyticus violacea, assembly GCA_030762175.1. Taxonomy (NCBI): domain Eukaryota; kingdom Metazoa; phylum Arthropoda; class Insecta; order Mantodea; family Metallyticidae; genus Metallyticus; species Metallyticus violacea. Next base: position 19,790,067 of record CM060831.1, on the reverse strand, counting down.
AGAGATACTGACCTAATTTCCCTAAAAACGCGCATCTTTTGCTCATTCGCCAGGACTGTTAAAACTATTTTACTTTGTCTTGATCAGTATTTCCATAATGTTCTGAAAAGTAAATATTCTGTTATAACTGGCATGAGTCCTTCAGAAAAGCTTTTTTAAATATGCCCCAAAACACTTTAGTGGAATTAGAACGTCCTTTTTCAAAAATAAAAATGTTCTCTCTGACAAGCGGCTGACTATGACAGTTGATAACTTGAAAAAGTATCTTCTTGTTGCTTTTAACCAAGAAAAGTAAGCTCAAGTACTTTGCATCACACAAGACGAATAGAATAGAAATTAAATGAGAGCATAGACAAAATCATATTCTTTAGAATTTACATTTCAAGTTTCTAAAATCCTTCAAGAAATTCAATTAATTGCTCATAATTAGAATGAATTGCTGACAATGATGTGACGCAAACCACCAATCTAGTTGAATAGAATGCATCATTGCCTTGTTAAGTGAATAATGAACGTCTTTTTGGCGAATCACTCACAATGAAATTTATATCTGTTATCAAATATAGCAAATTTAAACTAAACTAAAAATTAGATATATGTTGATACCATCACCAGCCCTCTCTGCGAAAAATTTGGGAAGTCCAAGCCCCTCCGGTCCCTATGATTCAGCGCATATGACTCCCAAGCGCACTTTAATAAGTTTTGGAGATTGTATTTACATAAACTACAGATGCGTCAAGAATGTTCAGTGCGCGGTTCTACGCACACTTTTGTCATTCTCCGCTTTGCAATTCTTACAATACTTTAATGTCATTATCATTTCCTTTAAACAATGTAAATAAAATGGCCTAATGGTACGTTCTTATGTATTAAACATTTGGAAATTTCAGGCAATTTTTTGCACCTGTAGTCTCTAAGGAGCGTTTACTTTCCAATTTTTCAGGGATTTTCTTTTACTTGGGTTGGCTGATAGACAATCTCATAGGGGCATTTTGGACATGGCAGAAAACAGTTGCAGTTACTACTGTAGCGCCCGTCATAGCAGCCCTGTCATTAACCTTGGTGAGTATTTTTTAATATGGAGAGAAAAGGACATATGGTTATTCTTTTTTACAGAATGGTTTTTCATTGTTAATGGGACAATTTTGCTCTTTTTGAAGTAGATTTCCAGAAAATAAAGCGAATAGCTTACTCTTTTTAACCACAAGTTTAAAAAGAGCAATTTGGAGCACTGGATTTTTTAAAGATAAAGGTAAGATAAACATCTCCTCTATAGAGGAATACTTATTTTGTAGCATTGCGTTTTATAGTCTCTGGACTTATAGACACTGGAAGTGAGTTTTTGATCAAAATCGTTAAAAAATTATTATTATTTATTTATTTATTTATTTATTTATTATTTATTTTTCTCAAATGGTTCCTTAAACTCTTGAAGGTCCACAAAGAGTCAACATTTGCATGTGTACCCACCCTTCGGACTCTACAGTCATATTTAAAGAGCTACGCATGTCAATTTGAATCACACTGTTTCCCTGCGCACTTTTTATAAAATAGCGTTTTTCGCAAAACTTCATTTTCACACGTTCAGAATGTCCTACGCGTAACAGTTTTTGTTTGAATTCAATTAAAATTTACCAGAATGTGCAGAAGTATCCATTGTAATATTCTACTGGATAAAATTATGATAATACCAATGATAATTAAAAAAATCGATGAAAAACTTATGAATTTTAAAGATTAAAATTTCTTACATATTTAAAAAACTACCACAGCTCACTCATCAATTTTATTTAAAATATCTTTCTATACAATTTTTGTGTGTGATTCAAAGCTCCAATTTCAAAAATGTCAACTAATTTTCTCAATTCATGAGCCACGTGGGTTATGTGATTATATGACATGTTTACGTATTAAATACTTTATAGCTCGTGAAGTATTTATCCAATTTGAATGTCGTTTGGCATACACATTAAACTAACAGCAATACAACCGTAGTAAAATATCTGAAAAATTAATACAAAAATGTGAAACTGAAAATTCACTCCCAGTGTCCCTTAATTAATTTCATCGTTAACTACAGTATCACAACGTGACAACACTGCATATCCAAGAATTAGGTTAGTAGTGTATGTTTCGTGAACTGTTGTGTGTTTTCAGTTGTTTGTTTATCATTAAACATAAAACAAATGACATAAGATAACACAGTTTAATAATGCAGAATATCTTACGGTATAACGCGATTGAGGCAGTATGAATCTACAGAAAGGAATTCCCAACAGAAGATCCTCGTATCCTAAGATTAGGGTTAGGGTTTCGTATGGAAGAGTTGATTTGTTTTATTTACGGACGCTCTTTAACATCTCAGGTCATGATTGTCCCATTCTATTCAGGACGCAAAACGGCCGACAAATTTTGCTCTGGGACCTCTTTTTCCACGCTTGAGGTTCTTTTACGTGCTGTAAATGTACGACATGGGACCCACAGCTTTACTTCCCTTCGGAAGTAAGCCATATTTAGGATTTTTACAGCCCGAAAAAATCCATCGATCCTTACCGGGATCGAACTCGCGACCTTAGGTTTACGAGGCAAGCATGGTTACCACTACACCACCAGGACCGACTTGTACGTACGAAGAAGGATCTAAATCTGCGACAATGCTTTATATATTGCACATATACCCCGGAAGGCAACCTCCGGAAAGAAGGGACGAGACGGAACATTCACGGAAATCCAGGAACTAGGAGGAGATGCACAGAGTTACCAAGTCTCACACACCGGCGAGCTAGACGTCGCCTACAGGATTACACGTCTTGCAAAGGAACCACTTCTAACTGGTGACGATGCTCCAGAGTGCTCTTAGTCAAAATGAGAAACATACAAAAAGCAACACTATGTAGCAGTTTTCTTACATATAAACATGATTTTAAGATATTCACAATAGAGAAATGTACATTTTAAATTTATATGGCATTAACACTGACGGGACAGTTGTTTAGTTCGATTTTATGATGATAAATAAAAAATATTGTTAACAATTACAGGCTCCTTGGGCAAAATATCATCACATACCCTATAGCCGGTTTTCTCAATGATAACTCTTTCAGGATGGTTTCTTTACAATTTCAAAATCTTTCGATTTAAAGGTTTTGTTGTGAATTTTTTCATGCTGTCATTTATGTCTGTAATTTCTTGTGCTTAATTATCGAAAGTGCAGTTTAAATATTCTGTCACAAGAATATCAGCTAATCCTTTTTGTTAATCACAATCCCTGCATTTAAACAAAACTTGGAAACAATGGCGACTTTAAAAGTTTTTCACCGGCCGGACATGTTTCACATATTTTAAAGAGCGACAAGCGTGTTTTTCAGGAAGAACACAAATTGCCTCGAAGGATAATGGAGCGCTCCTCAGTCTTGCAGCTTAGTAAGACATATCAAAGGGCTGTGGATAGTTCTTGACAGTCATTAAGACAATCTGTGTTCTCCTCAGCAATTCCTACTGAGTTGCGACCAATCAATCCAGGATTACTGATTGTTTTCAAAAGAAATAATAATAATTAGTTGTTGAAAATTAGTTAATTGTATATATCTAAGGAATATAGCCATTGTTTTACCATTTTCCCTAGTTTTAAATTTATTAATGTGATTTTCAAGTAAAGATACCCCTTTTCCCCTTAGATTTCTTCAAAACATTTATTTTCCCATTGTAGGTAAAGGTGAAGGTCAACGGGAATTGAACCCAGGATTTCCCGAATGCGATTTCCAAGCTTTTCCACTCAGTTTTGTGCCCTAAGACTTTAATTTAGCCTTTGTTAGCGGGTTCTAGATATTGGGAACGTAGCACATTTTATGAAGAACATGACTAGAGGAACACCGCAGATTAATACGAAATAATACAGCTAGTGTAAGAAGATTCTGAAAGAAATACTGCGTGATTTTTCTTCTCGATACAGTACAGTTGGCAAATTTCACCTAGCACTGCGGTTCTCGTCTCATACCATGTTTGAAAGCCGGCCGATGAGCCGGAAGGGAGGCCAGTACCAATTCAATTCTAGGAACGCACACACGTGTTCTTGAGTGTTGCGTAACAGTGGGCGGCGAGGCAAACCACGGAAAGAAATACCGACTATTAAACAGTATGATAAATTATATAAATTAGAACATTCTCTCATTTAAATTTTATTTCGAAATTTTGTTTTTGAATATATTTTTAAAGTATAAAGAGTGTCAGCTACACCTGGAGATTGTGATTTTTATATGATGAAAAAAATTTTTAGTACCGGTTAAAGCAAATTTTAAACAACACTCTGGCTGCCGAAATTAAAAATTTTGTTAAAGAAAATTCGGCATATGCGATTAAAATAAATCAAGACAAATAGTTTCTAAAAATTAGTGAAACAGAACTATTAGGAATATTTACTGAAACCACGCTTTGAAAAAAACGCTCTAGTAGCATTAATAGCTGTTTTTCGCAACTAAACTCCGCATATACCATTTGAATATTTAAAAAAAAAAAAAAAAAAAAAAAAAAAATCTGAAAATTGGGAAAATCGGGTCATTGGGAGTGGGGGTTAACCTACAACCAGAATTTAAAAGGGTCATTAGGAATGAGAGTTTACCAGAAACCCAAAATTTAAATTCGCTCTACCAGCACCAATATTTGGGTATATACTATTTAAAAAATTAGGAAAATTAGGAAAATTGAACAATTAGGGGTAGGGGATATACTTGAAACCTGAAATTTAAAAGGCGCTTTTTTAAATTTTCTATATATAATAAAAATAAAAGGACAAATTAATTCAGCACATAAACTAAAATTTATAAAGATTAATATGTTTTATATTTAACAAAAGCATCCTGGTGAGGATAGTAAATGTGAAACATTTATCTAATATGTGTTTGAGAATCATATTTGTATATAAGATCACTCTGTAATAGCATTCAGAATACGTTTGCATTACATGCTTTTATTACAATAATATTTCAATTAAATATCAAAGGCAATGAAAGTCGATGGAATTTTTGATTGTTTATTGTATATATTTGCTTAGCCCATTGTTGTTAAATTGTTTTCAAATAGTAATATTTTTATTGAAACACATAAACATCTTTAATACCCAATGTAACACGAAACTTTTGTTATTTCCCTGTTTTAATGAATGTAAACATATCAAGGGGTCAGTTCATAAACATGATTAAATTTTAAAATGTTTAAAAATACACACACATACAGTATAGCTTTGTCTACTAATGATCATATATTTCATTTAATTAATAGTATACGTTAATTTTCGTGGTAATATAATAATAATAATAATAATAATAATAATAATAATAATAATAATAATAATAATAATTCTAAAAATGTGGTTACTTTTGTGATACTTTTAGGTAGCAGAATTCTAATTTTGTTCCCCTAATACTACACAGTAATGCCATAACTTATTATTTCAATAATTAATAAAGCAATTTGGATTTTATATTATTTTTATAACTACTTTACTAGAAGAGGAATTCCCTGCTTCTGCGTGACGAACTTTTTCATTTTTATATATTCCGCACGAATAGTCATCTTCGAATATATATATAATAATTTAAACAGCGCGGGACGAGGGTGACAATGAATAATAAAATATTGAAACACATTAAACAATATTATCATTGTTGCACTGGCTATTTACACTAGGGTTTTCTGGTACAAGTAAGTAATGTGACCCTAGTGTTTTCTGGGTTACTATGTAGTACTTTTTATTTAAAGAGTGGAAAAACATCACAATTGCAGTAACTGAGTGTAAAACAGGATTAGGAATATAGTTAGTTATACTACCCGATAATTCATGATCGCCTTCCTGCCCACATGTTTAAAATAAATGTTTCTATTATGTATAGAAGGTATCAGAAATGGAAGTATGAGGATCGAATTTTCAGATACCAGAATCACCGGAGTGGCTTATATCCAAAAACCGTTTGGAGGATGCGGAAAGAGCGCTGTGCTGGTTGCGAGGATGGGTCAAACCTGGAGCAGTAGACCAGGAACTTCAAGACTTGGTACGGTACCATTCTGAGATAAAGCTAGAACAGCGGCCATCAAGTGTCAAGGGACACATCAACCTCTCCTTTGTTGAGGACATCTATCAAACATCCGATGTGAACAACTGCACCAACACAACTGGTGAGTGACTCGCAACTGTTTATTTATTTACGAGGGCTATTCAATAAGGGATGTTCATAATTTTTTTGTCGCCATGCCCTTTAATCATTCTTATAATTTTTTATGATTTTTCTCAAAAGAGTCCCCGTTGGATGGCAATGCAATGCACATGTCCTAACGTTTCTGCCATTCTTGAAAGACATGTTGGCAACCATTTTGGACAGGTTCTTCAGAATCTTCCTTGTAGCCTTGACTTCTGATTTCGTAAAATGCCTCCCACGAAGCTGTTTCTTCAATTTGGGGAAAAGAAAATAATCAAACGGAGCTAAATCAGGACTATAGAGAGGGCGAGGGACACATTTAACACCGATTTTTCATATACTCAGCAACAAGATGTGCGTTGTACGGCCGTACAATATCTTGGTAGAGCATCCAGATTGTTGCAGGGAAATGTGGCTTTTTGTGTGTGATATGGCCTCTTGCATAGTTTTCAGGATATCTCTGTAGTATTGCCGAGGTACAGTTGTGTGTACAGGTACTATATGCTGCTAACTGTTCGCAAAAGCAATCACTTTTTCTTTTATTGGCGTTGGTGATGGTGGAGATTTCTACAAGGGGCTTTACTGTTTATCTCAGGATCGAAATGATGTAGCTAAGTTAGTACACAAACACGTCTCATGTGCAACTTTTCACTTACTAATGTGTGGGTGGCACGCAGTGAAATTTTTGGAATGTCTGAAGGTGTATTAATGTTATTCGATGACCCTCTCTCATAGTGACAGCAGAGGTTATTGTTTTCTTCCATTAGGGTACAAACTGGGGCGTCCGGTCAACCTTCTTTTGAAATAAGTTGCGTCCGCCCCTTAAACATTTTAAGCTATAGTACAGAGAAGAACAAACTCTCCATAGACCTCCTGTAATAGTGCATAAGCCTCAGCTAAGACTGGTTTCAGAGAAGTATGTTATATATTTATGTAAATCCAATCACCATTTTTGGCATTGTAATATAAATAGTATGTATAGATGTGTGCCATAAGCTTTAACTTCAATGTAACAATTGTACAAAAGAGAAAGCTCCTTGGTGTTTTGTTACGGAAGCTTGGAAGGCCAAAATGGTTATAAAACTACACAAAGAAAAAGGGACAAGTGTGAAGCCACTTTTTAAAAAAGAGAACCGTTGTAGAATTAACAAACTCAGGGACTTTTAAACTCGTTAAGGTCTCTGAACCTGATCAGCTGTTGTACTGTTAGCCCTTTAAACAAGCCAATGCTAAAAATGTTTTAAACTTTTAAAAATACAGAATGGTACACATGTGTGTCCCCGTGGCATCGTTAAAACAAACGATTACTTGACTTGAATTTTATATATATAAGCTTCATAATTTGGTACAACGTGGGGTCACAAACAAAGTCTCATAATTAGGCTCTAATTGTTGGGGCCATACCAACCCGCCTCATAAGTGACATCGCAATGTGGGGCCACCCATTAAATCGCTTCGGCCTTAGGCGGAACTGAACATGGTCAATATGCACACCTCTCACATGCAGTACCCGAAAGTGACAACAATGAAAGTATCAGTACATGTACATTACGTATTAAGTAAACAAAATATTGTAAAGTTAAACTTAGCGCGAGAAATTATGCCTTAAATATTTTACCATTCTCTATTGAGCAATAATCGTGATATACAGGCAAGAAACATATGCAGTGACAAAAGAGCGCTTACTTGAATCACGGTTTCTCGATCATTGATGTAGCTGTTATTGTAATAAATAAAATAAATAAAATTTTATCCAAATTGACAATGAATGAAAATGGGTAGAAACATCTTTGCCATCATCGTCTTCGTAATAATTATGTTATATCTGCTAAAATATGTAACTTTCTAGTAGTTTTAATAGATTCTAAAATATTGCTGAAGAACTTCCATAATCTTCGTCTTGAAGTTCAAGGAAATTTTTGCAGGATATTAAAGAATAGAAAATTAAAGAATGCGTTTTGATGAGTCTCACAACTCTTAATTTTGCTGGCTTGTTACACGTTGTACAGCACTAGTAAAATTCCTGTTTGTTAGCGTGTGATATGACGCAACATACTGAGATTAGCAAGTTTATCCTTTCAAGGTTAAACAAAATTATCTAGCATGCCTCTTTCTAGTATTCAACAGTTAAGTAAGCAGTTTATATTAAACTTATATAGGTTCTGCATTTACAAACAGTGGCCCTGGATGCATTATATATACGAACTCGCAAAAATTATATTATATTTTCAGAATCACCTTCCAAACTGAATTCAACGAAAAAAAAAAAAAAAAAATAAACTTCCTCCAATTTGAAACAGACTTTATAAATGCAAACATCTGATAATGGGTACAAACACAGGGTGTTAAATATACAATCTTAATATATAAGCATAATAAAATAAATGGGAGATTTTTATAGGTCAATCATCATCAACTCGGCAGCTGGAGACCTTACACGACTGGGTGCTACAGCGAATAGTGCTAACGTTGCAATTGCAGAGATGGGGAGCCTTACTCAGCAGTACAGTGTAGCATCGAATGACATTAGTGGCTATTAAAATATCTACTGCTGAAAGTGATTCCGTGTATTCTAAATTTCAAACATCTTTTCTTTATGCTTTTCTTTCTATTTGACAAATATTATTTTTATTTACACCACGGTGGTTGGGTCAGGTGTTTAGTTGGTAAAGTAGTTACGAGGGGCAAGTGTGATCTTAAAGTCCATGTTTAGGCCTGAATTCGAAACTCTATCTCTCTCCACTCACAGTTGTAGACGGTGCAACCACTTCTGAAAAGTACTGCCATACTCGGACTGAGATATTGTCAACAGAGCTGAATTTATAGCTTGAGCAAGGTCCTGCAATCGTTTAAAAGGTTTTCCAGCAAGACAAGATTTTACTCGAGGAAACAAATCAGAAGTAGCACGGTGCAAGGATAGTCAAGCAACTGGACTTTGGAGTCTTCCCAGTTTCCTCAAGTTTGCAGCTGTTCTTCGAGGAGAAGCATTGTCTTGCACAGGCAACAGTCTTTAAATTCCTGCCTTTGGATGCCGCTGCTTCAGCTCATCAAATAAAAGTGTCAAAAGTGGCATAGTATTTATTCTTCATTCATTGTCATCCCCCCAGGCATACAGTCAACCACTAATGGTCCATCATATTTGAAAAAAACAGTGAACATTCGCTTCCGAGAACGAAACTCTTATCTGCACATATCTGTCAAACGTTTAGGATCATATGGTAGAAACATATTCAGTAGTTTCCGTCCACGTTTTCTCTCCGGTTTCCCTTCATTAGTTAGGGGACGTGAAACCTTTTTGCACAGATTTTCCGCAGCTTCATAGAGTATACTGTCAATGCTGCCGGCACTGATATCCACCATTTCCATACTTAGTATTTCAATAGTAATATATCGATTTTCCTCCACAAAATTTCTCACTCTTTGAATCTTTCTCTCATTCACAGTTTCCCGAGAAGGGCCAGAGCGAGGGTTGTCCTTCGAAGTCTCTCGCCCTTCTACATATGATCGAACTCATTGCAATGGATCAAATGAACACACTTAACAGCTGCCATGGGTTGTTTTCGCTCATTCATCTGGAGTATAGCGGTGAAAATGGGCATTCTAAAGTTTTCTTTAGAAATATTCCTGAATATTCAACAGTAATTGACACAGCTGAACTTTCAGACTGTACAGCATTGACTATGGAAGTTCAATTAGCAATGTTGATAGCTGCGTAAGTTACATTTTGGTAGACACTATTGTGCAACTGGCTGGTAGCAAAACTTTTTGAATGTCCCTCTTTAATTTACCGACATAGATACTATGCCATTCATAGTTTTTTCTAGTAGTGTTTTACGCCCGTTTTTACTACTGAAGCCTGAGGCACCACAGGCGGTGGACACTGATGATACATGAAATGATATATCGAGAAAGGATATTTCTTTTAAGGAAGGAAGCGTTCCAGGCCTATGTTTAGGGCACCTCCCCGGTATTTGCCAGTAATGAAGACTGAGGAAAACGTGGAAAAACCCCAGTCAGGGAGGACGGTCCTGGTGGAATTCGAACCCCAGACCTCCCGCTCACAAGTCCGCGCCTAAACCCCTCGGCCTCATTCATAGTAATTAATATGAAAAAAATATGGAAATGGATAGAACTGGATGACAGAATAGCTTAAAAAAACTATTATTGAATATGCGCAAGGCGTTAGTGAATAGGACGTATGTCTTTGTTTTAAAATATTAACAATAACGCACACCACACTCGCGCGAGGGAAACATACATACAATAATTCTAATATTCCTAAACATTCTTTGTTATTTATATTCATTGTTTACAGAAATTATTTTCCCCTAAAACTACTCCATTTCATGTAAGTAAATGCCCAGGTTTATCCAATTTTGTTTACTTACTATTAAATTACAAAATTCCAGCCACCCCCTATTGGAAATAAAAATAAATGCGAAGGTAATTTTATCCTATGATTTCTTTGTGTACACTTAGCCAAAATTTGCACCCAGTCATATGAATGATTTAACTCGTAAAAATTTATTTTAATATTAAAGAGTTAGAATATATTTTCCTTAAAAATGCAAGAAAAGAACCTCATGAAAGAAGAGACCTCTGAGCAAATTTGATCAGCCGTTTCACGCCCTGAATTGGGATGCCGATAACCTGAGATGTTAAAGACGTCCGTAAATAAATAAAATCAACAACAAATACTTTAAAATGGAAAAAAAAAATTAAATAAAGCACAACAATAATGGTACTTGCATTTTAGTTCTTCACTTTATTTTCTTTCTTTCTTTCTTTCTTTTCTTTTCCTTTCTTTCTTTTTTTTTTTTTGAATAGTGTTTAACGTCAGTTTTTAATACCGAGGAATCACAGGCGGTGGGCACTGATTATATATGAAATGAAATGATAAATTGAAAAAGGATATTTTTTCCTAAGGAAGGGAACATTCCAAACCTAAATTTAGCGCACCTCCCCGGCATTGCCACACATAAGAACTGAGAAAAACCTTAAAAAAAAAAAAAAAGTCAGGGAGGGCAGTCCTGCTGGTAATCGAACCCCCGGCCTTATGAATCTGCACCTTAACGACCTCGATCATTCGTGGCGGTTTAGTTCTCCACACTCAACTTCTTTTCTGTTGCAGCGACCCATAAATGTTTTAATTTTTCCTTAGTTAGCTGCCTCGTATTGTTTTCTTAAGATATCCTTATGGTGGGAAAAACTTGCGTGTGAGCTACCATCAGTGTTACCGATTTCCAAAACTGACTCGATGGCACATATTATTCTGAAATATTGTATTTTTAAATCTAATATGAAAGATAAAATAAATAAAATAAAAATATATTTATAAAATATACATGTAAAACAAGCAAATATGCCGTATAATATTCAAACTGTTAAAATATTACGCTTATTAACAAAGCAGGCAAAATGTGTATTAAATGTAAGATAAATATTGTTTAAATTGTTGGAAATTTTGCAATTAACTCACATACCAAGTGATTAATACTATTTGCAGCAGAGAAGAAATATGCATTTGCATTAAAATCTTGTCCCTACTCATTAGATACTTGTTAGGGTTGTCTTTTGTGGTGTGTGTCATGACATGTTCTTGTAAGCGTTTTATGATTGAAAAAGTGAATGTAGATAATAAAAGAAATTCTGTATTTATAAGAAAAGAGAATAGAACTGTGCGTACTGCGTTCTTCAACATCCTAAAAATTCCCTCTTTTAGGCATCTTTGTCCCACATTCTTCATCTGTGATAGTGGTTACCCTAAGCTTGAGTGTTATTGATGAACTCAGAAACAGCGCAAAGGAGATAAATAGTGATTCTTAAGAACTCATAAAAAAAGTTAAATAAATAGTTTTTAATATGACAGAATTACTAATTATGTCTTTCTTGCACAGCTCTCGTACATGCCTGAATAAATACAGGTTTTTAAGAGTCTTACAAAGAGCAATTAGTTGGCTAGTCCATACTACGACTAACAGATAATTATATCAACATTTTCTCATTTTTTGCAGACGAAGAGAGCGCTGAAACTCAGAGCATATTGTGGTATCAGAAGGTGTTGGCCGTAGTTCGAGATCTGAAAAGTCCTTCTACAAGGAGACCACTGCTTCTGGTACTTTTTTTCATGTTCTTTGCCAATTTCGCTGGCATGATGTCCGTTACACCCTTCATGGATCACATCTTCACAGAGTTTGGCATGCCGATCAAACAGGACTGGGCTGTGGTAAAACTATGATTTCTGTTTTAACTGTCTAAAATCACACCTTATGCACAATATTGTATACAAGGATTACCTTTTGAATTTTTGCAAAAGACCATCACATGGGACTATTGAGATATGTCATTACTATTTTCGAAACAATTTATATTTGTTGTTCTGAAAACAGTTGAAGCTTAGAAATTTACCAAGTATTTTGTTTACAATAAGGGTTCAAACAAAGAAATTTTCGAAAAAATGGAAAATTCACGTTCACATTTTTGTGCAACGATTTTTTACGATTTTAGTAAAGGCCTAGCTCAACAGGAATACATAGAATCGCTTCGTTTAACTTTGGCAATGAAGCAGAATAAGAAAAGACTGTTTGCAATTGGTTTGCAGAATTTCGTCGTGGTCGTGTGTCCGTCCGTGATAAATTTCGTGAAGTTCGACCGAAATCGGTTGTCATGTCAAAAAACGTCAATGCTGTGCACAACTTGATTGAAGAAGATCGGCATGTGACTTGCAGTGAGATAGAAACATCCTTAAGCATATCGAAGACTGCAGTACATCCGATTTTGCATGAACATTTAGCCGTGAAAAAAGATCTGTTCCCGATACATTCCGTAGAATTTGACCGAAGCTTTAAAAAAAACCGCTCGGGTTAATTCGCGTAATGAAATGCTCAGAAATTTCCACCGAGGAGCTGCAAAACTGTTAAAGGAGTCTTCTTGTTCGTTTCCGGTGGTTAAAAAGTCGGTTGCTGAATTTAAGCGTAGTCATACACCCATTCAAAATGGTGAGCGCTCAGGGAGCCCCAAAACTGCTGACAAAAATTCAGAATGACGTATTCAATGACCCCCGATTGGGGGTACACAAGTTGACTGACATGCAAATACTTCGATCGGCTGTGTCCCCTACATTTACGCGAAGTTTAGGGTATGAGAAAGCTTTCTGCTCGATGAATTCCGCGTTTATTGACAATGGATCGAAATGCAATTGAAAGGATATTTCGCAAGTATGTTCAGGCTTGTTTAAATGAAGTTTCAGTGAGTTCCTGCGACATTTCATAGAAGGAGAAGATGAAATAAGGATTCATCACTACACACACGAGACAAAGAAGCAGTCCAAACAGTGGTGGCAAAAGGTGACAGTGCATAAAAATCTGCAGAAAAAGTAATGGCTACGGTTTTTTGGAATTTTTGTCGTGTGGTGCTCGTAGACTACCTGCAAAAGAACAGAAGAGTATTACGCTTCACTATTGGACCAAATGAAGGATACTATTGCGAAAAACAAAGTACTCTTTCATCACGATAATGCGCATTCACACATGTCTGGGATTGTTGCTGCAAAATTGCATGATCTTCGCTTCCACATCTGATACTTTCATCGGAGTTGGCTCCCAGCGATTACATTTTGTTCCCAAATCTTAAGAAATGGAGGTAGATAAGTAAGTAGGTATTTTTACATCAGATGATAGGATTGCAGCTGGGACAGACGCTTATTTTTCACAGTTGGACAATTCTTATTTTACTGAGGGTATTAAACGTTGGAAAGTCATTGGAATAAATGTATTGATTTACAAAATTATTATGTTGAAAAATAAAAGACAACTTTCTCTTAAATCTTGTGTTTTATTGGTTAGATCGAAACTTTTGGAACGTCCCTCGTAGGTCTAATAATTAATATAACTAATGATAAAACAAAAATACTTGAAATTCTGTAGTCCTCAATTTAAATAAGTTATTAAAATTACAGATAGAAACCGTGTGGTGAGGCAATAACTTTATATTTATTTATTATTTAATGAGATACATATTGATGTTCTGTTTATTTTTAACACTTTGTTGCAATGATATTTCCTACATAAAAATATCAGGAATCTCCAATAATTAGTGCAGAAGAACTGGAGAATGTAAATGGTTCAATATTTAGATTATGTGTCGTACAAAATGGGAAAAAATTCTAGCTTTTTCTACAAGAATGCTCAGAATAGAATTCACCTGTTTTATTTGTAGTACGCAATTGTTATAGCGCAGTGAGTTCGCCGGTGATGTAAAGATGAGTGTGGCAGCAAGCGCCGACTTGTGAATGGAAAGATTTAAATTCGCCTCACTGTATATTACATAATTGCAATGCATGTCATTATCTGTCATGGACACCTACTTATAACAAAGGGCGTGTCTTTCCTGCAACAGGTGATAACAACTGGGATGAGCACATTTGGTACTGCTGCTGTAGCGTTACTAGTGCACCGATTTGGTAAGAGACTGATATCTCTGGTATGTACCGGAATCTTAGTCGTGGTGTGCATACTCCTGGGTGTGTATGCATATCTTGAGGTGAACCACAACAAGGGCGAAGAGAGTGCAGCTTACAGCTGGATGCCTCTAGTTCTATTCTCGACCTTGTATTTCGCCAACAGCGCTGTAGGGGATGTACCCTGGATACTGTTATCCGAGGTCTTTCCCTTCAGGTAAGCGTTTTGTAATCTGCTGGACAAGAATGTATATTTAGAGTAGTACAATTTGGAAGGTAACTCTTTTGCATTTTCTTTTTACAAAATTTTCTTAAAATATAATTATTAAAACATTCTTCTCAGACACTCATATACTAAAATATGTCAAAAAAGTTGTTATAGACCTTATTACTAGAGCCTGCATTTGGACGCCGAGACGTTCCAAACACTCCGCAACAGGGTAACTGTGCATGGAGTATTGTTTAGCGATAACCGACTCCACTTGCAAAACACTCCATAATTCAGATATATGTTCTCCGTCATTGAGGAATAGAAATTTAACACTCTTTAAATGTTAATTTTATTTCCGTTAGATTACACTGTATTTTCGCCGACTCCTTGCTACCATATTCTAACGCGTGTTTTGCTCTCTCTCTCTCTCTCTCTCTCTCTCTCTCTGTCTCAAATTGCTTCTTGTAATTATCAAATAAATGGACGTAATTAAGAGAAATTTTATACAGAGATACCTTAAAGTAGCACAAGAATGAGTACTGAAGGATTAAGCAGTGACTCTATTTTCTAGTATCTTTGTTTTGAATGTTCATGAAGAGCGATTGTCTGTTCGCTATCCAGATAGTAATGTGATGCATGCGCCTGTGCTGTAGTTACAACTATATAATGTCTTTCTATTACAGCCAATACTGTATGAAAGATAAGTATGAAAAGGTATGCAATGGAATGGAGCGTTTATTTTCCATACTACTGAAATACTGCATCGATAAACAAATGCAAAAGATAATTTATTGCACTGTTTGGGGTTCGGAAACTGCTGACAAAATTGCTCATTGATTATGTGGTTAAGAAATTGGAAACCAACGTTACTGGATGTCCACAAAGGAAGCAAAATTACAGGAAAAGAAAAACAGAAATTATAATTTTCATTTTAGGGTTTGTGCAATAATTTGTCCATTCAGCTTATTCTAATTCATTTTGCCCGTAGATCTGCTTTTCATAGGCTTTTGAGTCAATGGAGAAGTGTCTGATCGACAGCTTATTTCATGAAGCTTCTCCTCTGTTAAATGGCCCACCGCTGATCACTCCATTATCCTTTAGTTGTCCCATTGTTTGAATACTAAGTTTCCTTGGGGATAAACTGCACAATACGAGGGACATTTAAACAGCCTATCTATTGTTTGACTAATATGTCTACAAAAATGTACTACCGCAGCTGGCAGCAACCGATCTTTAGCTATTAAAACATGTATTAGTTTAAAATTACTAGTCACGTCGTATAATCTATTGAATTCAGCCCCGTGTCAAAAACTGGTGAAAAATCATGAATATTTTTAAAGAAAACTTTAGATTCTACATTTTCACACGCTGTAAGCTAGGTAAAATAGTGAAAAAATCCACGAGGAATTAGTTGCTGTTCATAATGATTAAGTGTGTTAATTTGATATCATTGCAAGATGGATTAGATCATTTGAACAAGGGCAACTGACTTTGAAAGACAACCCTCGTTCTGGCCTGCCCCAGGAAGCCATGAATGAGAGAACGATTCAAGGAGTGAGGAACGAGAAGGACGAAAATCTATAATATGTTACCGTTGAAATACTAAGTGTGGAAGTGGGTATCAGTGTTGGCAGCAGTGACATGAATATATAAAACTGCGAAAAATATGTGCAAAATGAGCTCCACATTCCCTAACCAATAAAGAGAAGAAGAGGAGAAGGAAATATTCAAGGAAACTGCTGAGCATGTTTCCACCAAATATCCTAAACGTTTGACAGATTTATGCACTGGTGATGAAAGTTGATTTTATTATATACACCCCAAACAAAGCTCAGATCTGCGTGCAGGTAAATGAGAATGACCCAAGACCGGTTGTTCTTCGAAAAGATTTCCGTTCTCGGAAGCGAATGTTCACTGTTTTCTTCAACTATGAAGGACATTAGTGGTTGACTGTATGCCAGAGGGGATGACAATGAATGGAGAATACTATGGCACTTATATTTTGGGTCCTTTATTTGAAGAGCTGAGGCGACGGCGTCCAAAGACAGGAATTTCAAGGCTGTGGCTTTTGCACTCACAGATGCAAATTTGAGGAAACTGAAAGTCGCCGAAGTCCAGTTGCTTGACCATCCACCCTACAGTTCTGACCTTGCACAGAGCGAGTTCTGGTCGTTTCCTGGAGTGAAATTTTGCATTTCTGGAAAACCTTTTAAACGAGGGCAGGACATTGCTCAAGCTGTAAATTCAACTCTATTGACAATATCTCAGTCCGAGTACCGTAGTGCTTTTGACAAGTGGTTGTGCCGTGTACAGCTGTGTGAGGAGAGTACTTGAAGGATTGTGACGACACGTTTTCGAATTCAGTCCTTAGCTTGGACATAATGCTTGCAAAACTTTTTGAATGCCCCTCGTAATATTCTGATGTATGCCGACAGACCTTCAGATTCATGAAATAGTCACCCTATTTTGTTACTGCATGTTCTAAACTGAACATCTAAATAGATAAGACTCTCTACCACTTTACCGAACGAAGTAAGCATGTTTCATATGCTCTGTGAACGTCTCAAGTTTAATGTGGTTCTTTATTTTCACTTCTAAAGCAAACAAGGCAGTTGAGAAAATAATAATATTATTATTATTTTCGGGCAGAGATTGTAATATTTAATTCTATATAACCTTCCTAAGATTTGTTTAAGAAGTTTAGTTCGTTTTAGTGCCTAAATACCCAAGCATGTAACTCGGATATTTTCTGTCGCAGAACTAGCGGAATGGCAGGCGGAATATCGGCGGCCTGTGCAAACATCTCTAGATTCCTGGCTTCTAAAACCTATCTGGACATTGAGAAGACATTCCATCCGCACGGCACCTACTGGTTCTATGGCTGTATCAGCGTCGTCGGTTTTGTAGTTCTCTACTTCAGACTTCCGGAGACTGAAGGCAGGACCTTGGAAGAAATACAAATGCACTTTACGAAGAGCGAATATCCCAGAAATGTGAAAAAGTTCACCTAGCTGTTTCTGCATGTGTTTGCTTTTGGTGGATACACTTCTTTCAGGATTTTTATTAAAAGGAACACGTTGTCAGAACCATTTGTTCTTATGATGTAGACATACATTAAACGTTTGATGTAAAGGAGCATATTTCTTTAGTGCAGGCTCTAAAAACTTCTCATCTTGGACATTATTGACAGCTGACCATACGGAGGATATTAATAAAAGATGGAACATATCTTCTGCTCACTGTAACAACAATATACACTTGTTTTAAAGGGAGCAGTACGTTTGCATAACATTTTCAGTTTGTTTACTATTGATAGGGACATTACAGCGCTTTTAGCTGAAGTCGCTGGCATTTTGGACTTTCGGCTCTGCTTCAGCAAATACGCATTCTAACTTTACCACAGTTAATTTACTTTATATTTGATGGATAAGGGGAAAAATCCAGGTAAGTGAACTTTTTTGAAATTCAGTGAACAGGAATATTAGTTTAAAAAGAATACTTGTCAATAAATTTATAAAACTCTCTGGTTATTACAAAAGTAGAGGGGATGACCTATCATCGAGTTTTCCCAATTATTATATTTGAAATATATCTACCTATAGATGCAGGTACTTTCTATGTCTCCCTAATTGCAGCAACTGTTTTCTGATACTAAATATCCAAATTTGTCTTCTTGAGTGAGGACTCATGTGGAATGGGTTTGGCAGTACTCTTTTCAAAAATTTTATTGAATACTTAATTTTGCAGCGTGTTTCATGAAATATTAGCTGATATCAAAGCCCTGCAAAGATCCGAATTGAAATCATCAGCTACTGCCAAACTTGCAGAAGTTTGAGTTCATAGAATTTGTTTAACTCTTCCTGTGTGTCCTGTGCCATCTGTATGCTACTTAATGTGAGATTTTCTCTCTTGTGAAATCTTAAAGATAGAATGTCTTTTATAAGTATGATTCGGAATAAATAGTTTTAATTGATTTAACATTCCTTCAAATTTAGGTTCGAATAACTGTAAAACCTAACTTAAATAATAATAATAATAATAATAATAATAATAATGGTAATAATAGTTATTATTATTATTGTTATTATTATTATTATTATTATAAAATATGGTTCCTCTTTTGTAATACTTATAGATTGCAAGAGTTCTAATCTTGTTCCCTTGTTCCCGTAATAACACACAGTAATGCCATAACTTGTTGCATTTCATTAATTAATAAGGCCTAATTTGGATTTTACATTCATTTTTAAAGTTATTCAACTAGGTGAGGAATTCGCTTAGTTAAACTAGCTCCTGCGTGATGGATGTTTTCCCTTTAGAACACTTATAACAAAACATTTTCCAGAAAGGCGGTGCACATTGCAACTTGGCCTAGTGTATGTGATAGGATGAATGTGCATTCCAACGTCAGGTGATTAATAAATAGTTTTGAGTTCAAAATTGCAATGCAGAGTAGCACAGGTTGCTACTTCTAATAGTTTTTGAGTTATTTGTGAGTGAAAGCTGTCAGAGATCCTATGAATACACTGAAGAATGTTTCCATATATAGATATAATAGATAGCCATAACAGTAACTAGATGAGCAGGGAACACTGGTGGGAGAAGACTACAAGACATGCTCGTCCGTTTCAGTTCAATCGGCGTCTCCTTCTTCTTTGGTCGTCACAGGACTGCTATCCTCTAGCCATGTAAGCTTTTCATCTACTACTATATATTGGTCAAATAAATACAAAAAGAGAGTTGAGAAATGAAATGCTAACAAGATATTTAAGTAACGGAACTTATGAACGAACATATTACTAACTAGAATTAAGCTTTTTAATATGATTATCAAATAAAATGTATGAAAATAATTGTAATTAATAATTATAACACAACTACTGTATTTTATATAATTTAAACTTTTTAAAATGGCCATGTTAATTTATTACTTATCTGCTAGTTAAACAATAGCGATTTTTTGGGTCGAAAAGTAAAAATTTTGTGATTAGAGAATAATTGCTTCTTATACGTACTAAATTACAGAAGAATTAAATGACTTGTTATGGATCGTATCAAACTGTGTCTCCAACACACGGGTGTGGGTTTTCAGAATTTTACAGATAGTTTTTGAATGAATATATTTTATATATCATATTTAAGTCCATACATTTTATCTTTACACACCTACTGACTGTACTACGAAGGATAAATCATAAGTCATGGCAAGCATTTTGTAACAAGAAAAATATAAGATGTATGATTGAAAGTATATGACATTTACTGAATGTAGGCGGCCACTTAGGGAAGATGCAAAACTCAGGCAACGGACAACATTGGTTTGTTACGGCTTAGCAAAAAATACAAAGAGTAACTTACACAGGGTTGCAAATCCATCACAGGACAGATCTCCTAAGTAACCCACGGTGTTTAGCAGTCTTCGAAGTAATCTGTAAGTTCATTGACGGTTCGTTGCCAGCGATTGGGAAGGCGCTGAATAGCATCTGCCGCATGTGAGCTGCTAACGTGAGCTACCGTCGAAATTCAATCAAAATGCTCGCTCTGTTAGCAAAATATTTCCATGACTGCAAAAACATCGGGCGAATATGGCGGATGTAGAACAACTTTACATCCCTACCGCTGTAAAGGACACTTGACACTATCGACACTGTGTGAGCTGTAGTGTTATTGAGGAAAATAATGGCGCTGTTCAAAAACTGATTATTTGGTGTGTACGGCACGGCACAGTTATGGACACCCAAAGCACCTGTAATAACAGTGGTGCCCTTAAGCACTGGATGACACATAAACACACCTTGTCTGTCCATATACCAGAATGATCATGCCTTTGTTGGTGAAACTTGTGTTTGCACTGTGACCCCATTCGCTAGATTGTTGCTTGAGTTCTGCCTCATGCGCCCTTGCTCACGTTTCATCAATTATAATGATGCGATTCGTCCTGAAATCTGGCCAGATTGATGCGATATGTTTCATAACGCGTCCACTTCTATACCTTACTAATTGATGTGAAACCCACCTAGCACACATTTTCCGTACATAAAATGCGATGCAGTGCTGTTTGCTGGAACTACTGTTCTAATTTCACAAGTGTCCAGCTCCTAGCATCACCGTGGGCACAGGACGCTCAATGCGCGGTAGATCGGCAGTCGACATTCTATCATGTTTGAAGGCTTCTGTCCACCTCGCCACTGTTTGACATTGCTTCCCTAGCTCTGTGTGGCATTCCTGCTGCGGAGAAATGCTATTTTCACATAAGCATGTTGTTCACTCTTCTGACTTCCATTTCGAACCACTGTCACTCACCAACTCAGCTTCGGGGCGTGCTGAGACACGCAGCTCGGTTCACATGTACCTTTGGTGGCTTTATGCAAAGTATTTTTCATTCACTTTCAATCGTATATTTTATATTTTTTGTTTGCGAGAAAAAAAATAGTTGCTATTACTTATGACTTATCCCTTGTATATAGTGAATATAATAAACAGGGTGTTCCTAAAATACTGTACATTTTTTAAAGTTTAATGTCTTTCGTGTTGCATCTTGCAGGGGTTAGGGATGGACGAAAATAGATATTTGTGTGCTTCTTTTCATAACTTTCTCTAATATTTCCATCTAATAAACAGAAAAACTAATATTCACATTTATAAATGAATGTTTCATCCTGTACTGCTGTATTGCGTATAGTTTCTTTTATCTGTTAATGATTCTGATCTGCTGAATTTAGAGACGTGAGTGAAGTATTTATGCGCTGACAGTGAAATAAAAAGAAAAAAACATATATGCACGAAGTGTCTGTAGCACGTTTTCAGTAGTCACTTTTTTTCCAGGAACACGGTTTAAGCCTAATGGGAGACAAATGTTTGGAATAAAGTAACACAAGAAAAATATGTTTCTTTCTCCATGTATTTGGCTTCATTAAAACAAGCTTTTGTTATTCAGAAAAGTATTACTGTCGTTCGCCCTGTTCTGTGTAGATTAGATATGCTTACATGGTTTATCCGTGTCGAGCTTGTAAACAACGACGATTGCAATAAATTTCATGACTACTTTTGTTTATTTTACAGGAAGTAGAAAGTAAACTTCGCTCAAGTCCCTCTGAATCAAGTATATGATGTCCTCACATGGTGTCAGAACGGTAGCCTGTAGCAATTATACTTACAGGGTTTAAAATGTACATATTATTCAGTCGTTTTCCGAGTTATATTTTTACTGAAAGCATAAAGTGATGTTGTATTTATATCTGACAATAATAGGCTCTAACCTGTGTTATAAGAAATGTGGGAATTGATGCTCCTCAGTGGCAATACATTGCCGGCATCTACATAGGAAATTCCTGTATTTAACTAACATTTCTTCCATAAGAACACATAGAGGCTCGAAACACATTCCTTCTCATTGAGAGTTTCAGTTTCACATAACTTTTTAACAATTTGACGAACAATTCATGTACCTGGAACAAATTGTTAGGATATTTTCTTACGGATCGCCTTATCACTTTTCTGCAAGTATTCATTTTAACACACGCACACACATATCGTGCATAAAACCCGTTCAAGTATTGCATTGCATTACTAACGAAGGAAAATTTGCATACAATTTTCACATAATCAGGCAACGAGTAACTCATGAATGCACAAGCACTCCTAGACAAAGGCTCGCTCAAACTCTAACTACAAGCAACTACAGACATGTTTTATACGTCTTGACGCCTTGCACGTGGTCTACTCTGTGCCCATAAACCAAATAATCACACAGTACGATGGTGGTCACATGAAAGGTTGAGGATACGGTACTCCGTTCTAAAGTAGGCATTGAACACGTGGCATTGGCAGCATGGCATTCTACTCACACAAAAGTAGCGTACAGTCTACATACATGTAAAAATGGGAAACAAATTGATATTATACACACAATGCTTTAATATTAATAGCAGGTTCTTCATATTATAATAAAAATAGTTGTTTAGTTAGATAAACAAAATGACTCAGTGAAAGTAAAATTCAGTAGCCATTAAACACAAAAGAGACGAGGCTTTAAGTGTTGAGAAAACAATAGATATAAAATGTGTTTAACAAATATGCTGAAAAGTATTCTAACCTGCAATAATATGCATTGTCCACATCACTGGCGTTTATAATAGTAGCATTGATTCGCACGTAAAGAACGCTTGAAAATATGGAAGATATCATTTCGATTTTGATCTAACGATAACAAAAGCGGTTTTTATCAACTTACGGAAAGCTGAATGTAAGGAAACTGTCTCCTATATGCTAAATCCACAGAGATGATATGGAGTAAAGTGAAAATAATAAAACATTCAAACTGCGTGATTTATGACTTTGGTGAACGATGCTAAGTGGGAAATATGTATTGAGCACGTTGTGACAGTAGAAGAATGGACATCTTCAAGTTGGAGTGAGAGTGATGAATGGATTATTAGCCAGTTTCCATTAGATACCCATTTCAATTATTATTATTTTTATTACATTATTATGATCATTTTATTAAATTATTATGAACATATTTTTTCCTATTCATTGGGTCATTTGGTGTTACTCAATACACACACATATACAATATATGTATATATATATATATATATATATATATATATTACTACCTATATACGGAGTTAGGTATTTATAGTGTCGCGGCCACTTTCCTCCGAAACGGAGAGAATGAATGAATAGTGTTTAACGCCCGTTTTTGCTACACAGGCACCACAGGCGATGGACACTGATGATACATGAAATGAAATGATATATTAGGAAAGGATTTATTTTTAAAGAAGGAATCGTTCCAGGCCTAACTTTAGGGTACCTCCCCGGTATTTGCCATTTATGAGGACTGAGGAAAACCTGGAAAAAACCTCAGTCAGGAAGGACGGTCCTCGCGGTATTCGAACCCAGACCTCCCGCTCACGAGTCCGAGACTTAACGACCTCGGCCACCCGTGGCGGTTCGAAACGAAGGGGAAAATAATAAAATACTTCAGACAAAATGTGAAGTGCTCTTAGGGGGACATAAGATAGCGACCTAACTCGTACTTAAAATGCCATTGTGAATGTCATTTTAAGGTCAAACTGATTTGAGCATTCAACTTGAAAAAAATAAATTTAACCTTGAAATGACATTGAGAATGAGATTTCAAGGACGAGTTAAGGTCCCTATCTTATGTCCCCTTAAGAGTACTTCAAACATTTTTTATTTTCTCCTTCGTTTCGGAGGCAAATGGCCGCGACACTATAAATACCCCACTCTGTATATAGGTAATGATGTGCATTCATTGCTCATTGTTTATAAATATTATTTGTACATCATTCACATGGGCGTTCGACCGCAAGTGCTATTCATTGCACAGACACTTATAGAAAAAGAATTTCCACTCCAAATCATATAAATGTATAGTTATCACCGAAGCACAAATACTTAAATAAGCGAGCACATACGCATTTACATACATTCACATGCACGCAGGCACAAATACATTCATACTCAAAGAGCCCAACTACTTCATTAAAGTGCTTCTAATTCTACGCACTTTGCATAGAGAAAATTTAGCCAGTTGACTTACTGTGCAAACAGACATACTAACCTATCTCTATTCGGTTTAGCAAACTTAGCCTCAAGCGCAGTCCCCACTGTTCGGTATCCGGTCAGTCCATTAAAATGTTGATTGTTAATTTGTTTTATTTACGGACGCTCTTTAACATCTCAGGTCATCAGCGTCCCATACTATTAAGGGCATGAAACGGCTGACAAATTTTGCTTAGGGCCTCTTATTTCAGGCTTGAGGTTCTTTTTCGTGCCGTAAATGTACGACATGGGACCCACGGCTTTACTTCCCTTCCGAAGGAAGCCATACTTAGGATTTTACGCCCGAAAAAATCCATCGATTTGAACGAGCGATCTTGGGTTTAGAAGGCAAGAATGGTTACCACTACACCATCAGGACCAACTGATATCGTTTGCGAACTCATGTAATGTATATAAGTCTCTCTGAACAATTTGTTTTTGAGTTCTTTGCTTTAAGTAAGAGATATTCTCTTCCTCTATTTTACCTGTATATCCTGTTGGTTAATTTCCTTAAGCCTTTTTGTAGCTTCCTCCAAACGTAAGTACCATTCCTTGCTCTTCTTATATATCCATCCCAATTTTCTTTCCTTCGGAAAGGAAGTAAAACCGCGAGTCCCATGTCGTAGATTTGCGGCATATAAAAGAACCTCAAGCCTGAAAGAAGAAGCCTCTAATCAAAATGAAATAGCCGTTTCACACCCCGAATTAAATCGGACACGATAACCTGGGATGATAAAGAGTGTTTTTAATTTAACCAAATCAACAACAATCACGTGACAATTGAATTTTCCATAGTTCATATTTAGAATACACGTCTTTAGGGAGATTTCCTCTGGCATTATAAATTGAGACCTCGCTGTGCGTCTCTTTGTAAGCTCTGCAATAGCGAAAATTGTGTGTTGAATAGGTGTTTCTTTTCTTTACTGCTATCACTTGTTGTCACCACCTTTTGCACAATCCTTACGCCCTTATTTCTATTATTGTTTTTAGGAATGCGTATGAAATAGTAGAAACTGAAGAGACGAACGGAGATGCTGAGGAAAACACAGAACAAGTTACAATCTCAAGATTCAGACTATTGCTGCCACAGGTGCGTTTTTGGACTACATGAAAGCAGAAAACTCTGACATAACAGGTGGAAAAAACAATCTAAATCATTTACTATACCATTTCTTTGATATTGAATTGAAAACAAATTTGAGTAACAAGCAAAATAACAGAGCGAACCCGCCTGGTCCTGTTCATTTTTCAGGTGACTAAATGCAGTATCACACATTACAAATTATAGGGTTCAATCAATGCATTATTATAACACTCCACAAGTCCTCTATAAATTATGCTCACTTAATTCCGTCTCAGGTTTAGTTTCATACTGGAATATCTTGAAGTCAGGAATTCAGCTTCCACCTTTGACTGAAATTACTTCAACTATTAATCAGCACAAACAAATGAAGTAACCATCGCTTTGCCTAGAAAATTTCCCTATTTCCTTCTCCCTATTAGTTTATTTCAAGTACATACTCATTCTTAAGGTGAGTAAGCTTGCCGTAATTCACCCATGTTCATTTTCCATTTTTCATGTGCAATTTTCTCAAAACTGGATTGAGATATCACCTTCAAAATTTTACCATATGTAATTTGTACCTTTATTTATAAGAGTAAGTTTTCTGAAAATTTTATTGGTTTCCAAGATATAAATTTTTATATAATAATATATATTTTTAAATAAATATTTAATGAAATTGCTGTATATTGAAATATATATGAGTTATAAAAAATTCCTTCTTATTTTTCGTAGCTCTTTAAATGAGAACTACTGTACAACTTTCATTTCAATATCTTTAATAGTATGACAGGAATATGCACCAGAAGGTATAAAAGTGTCAAACTGAGAATAATGCCGTTAAAGTTTACAAATGAACGCTTACCTAGTTCACACATATTCAGAATTTCGCTGACCCATATTCGCCAATCTCCTCATCCTCTATGGACTGCCTCTTATTTCTTCTCTCCTTTCCTGCAGATTTTTCCGTTTGCTCCACCGTTCTCTCTGCCTGCTTAATACGTATACAGTCCAGTTCTTGTAGTTTCACTCTTGCGTTGTGACCGGGGTCTATTGACAGTTCACTCAAAACCCTAGTTCTTCCTTTATTCCCGGTGTTAAATGTTAAAACTGCATCAAATGTACCAAGTTTTAGCGTATCAAGGCCAACAAACACTTGTTTTTGACACACGAGTTCACTAAACATATTGAATGATTCATGGACATTCTGTCTTTTTCCATGCAGACATTTTAGAAGGTCAGGATTAGACAGGTCCCTATATATTGGTTTTATTGCGTCCATCACTGCTATTGGAAATCCTTGATATTTATAATTTAGCTCTTGTCTGTTGAATTTATAACTTGGAGTACACAGCATGTAATGGAGTGTTATTAACTGATAGCTCATGAAAATATGTGGCCAAACTACACGCCTGATGCTCTGACTTATTTCCATCCCATAATAATTTTACAGTTAGTCTATCATGTTATCATCTTCTTGTCCCTTCTAATTCTTTTTCGTCTGACAATTTCTTCCCAACTGTGTCTTTCTTTAGTTTACGCAGACGCGGACCCGCACCTTTTTGAACGTGGCCTATGCATTATAGTTTTTCAATATGTTGGTTTTCTGCCTAGAGTTTACTTTCCAGCTAAACTTTGCTGTCTCCATCCCCTAAATATTTCACCTGCATTACAGAAGGGGGTGTGACTACTAAGTGGCACTTTCTTAGAAATTATTTAATTTGGAGTATTAAATATTCGAATTTAGATTCCATGTTTTGGGTGGTATTTAGAAGATATTAGAGATGTAAAGACAATAAAAATATCAATTTTGATATTTCGATCCAATTTTCCTCGGCTTACTCCCCTTAATATGGCCCAATTTCAGCCTAGTCTCTTACCATAAAAATTAACCAATTAATATATTTAATATAACATTTCATGTTTAGCAAGTATGACATGGCAATTCTACAATACTACTATTTTTACTGTCCATATATGTTTTCTTTTGATATTTAAAAAGAATGCACTAATTTTCTAATTTGATTGTTCGTCATCAAAATGTTCCCTATATGCCAGTGGGAAGGGCAGCGGGGGAAATTTTGTTATTTAAACTTTGCTTAGACAAATACTAATTTAAGATGGTATAATTTAATCTTGTATATGAAACGTATTAATTGTTAAACAATTTAAAGTTTGCCAATTATGAATAATTTGAAAGGAATTAATTATAAATGTTTGCATAAAAATGTGTTTCTCCAAAACTGTTTATCATGGTCAAATGTTGGTGATTTGTTTTATTTACGGACGATCTTTAACATCTCAGGTCATCAGCGTCCCATTCATTTGTTGACAAATGAAACATGCCTTGTTTTATAGCTACATTCTAATGAAATAAAGGCCCACATTTCCCCCCATTTTTAATACAAATTGTTATGCGAAGAGCTTTTCTTTTAATATACAACAACTAAAACAATAAGAGAATAAAACATGTTTTGCAAAAAATATTATAAATAGAAGAGTTAAATTTAATAGATCTATTATACTCTAAATGACTGAAATAATCCCAAATTTCAAAAAAATTGATAAAAGCTAAGAGGCTTAGCTATTTTTACAGATGGTTTAGGTTTCTAGCTATATACGTGTACTTTTGTTTGCGACGTTTCTAAACCCTAAGACATATTTATTAGTTTCTCGTTCTGTTATTTCATCCCAAGGTAAGCTGAAGATGGTTGGGTCAGATTTAGATTGATACATTGCCATAGAAAAACACAGAACACTAAAAAATATTTAAATACAGAGAAAAAAAGGTAGGGAACTGCTGTTCTCTCTCCTTTCCCCCTCTCTCTCTTCCCCCCTCTCTCTCTCATTAGTTAGTTATCATGAGATGAATAGCTGATCTAGACATAGTATCAGGTTTCATTATGTTACTTTTAATTCGCGATGTTGAATACTTGTGTTAAACACTTTTTCTTGCTGTTTATTTTCCTTCAGGTTATTGTTAGTCTGTCTTGCAGCTTCATGCTAATGCTAATCAGCCTGTCTTATGGGTTTCCTGCCATGATCATCGGAAACCTTCTTCACGCCAAAGATGAATTTACTTTGAACGACGATCAGGCTTCGTGGTTAGGTATGTAAAGTACACGCAAAACTTAAGTGGTATTTGAGAGCGAAGCACGCACAGGCTGCGTCTAATATATGCAAGCCCTGTCTCACTGTGTTTTCCGTTATGGTACACACTTGTTATCTGTAATAACTTATTTATTTATCCGGGTAAGAGTTAAGGCCATGGGACCTTCTCTTGCACTCTACCAGTCGAAAAGAACCAACAAAAATACATAGTTATATAAAATACAGGAATAAGGCCAATTAAAGATATATATTACATGTAAGTTGGTTTGTTTTTTTGATTTGTTTTATTTACGGACGCTCTTTAACATCTCAGGTCGTTAGCGTCCCATTCAATTCAGGGCGTGAAACGGCCGACAAATGTTGCCCAGAGGCCTCTTCTTTCAGGCTTGAGGTTCTTTTTCGACACGGGACCCACGGCTTTACTTCCCTTCCGAAGGAGGCCACACTTAGGATTTTTAAGCCGAAAAAATCCATATATCCTGGCCGGGTTTGAACCCGCGACCATAGGTTTAGAAGGCAAGTATGGTAACCATTACACCACCAGGACCGACTTACATGTAAGTATTATATATTTTAATATAGTTGATAAATGTAGTGCTAGAGTTCCACTTTTCGATAATGTTTCTGGAGTACAAGGAGGCAGAAAGAAGAGAAGGAAGAAGAAGAGTTTTGGTTGCGGCTGCAATTCTGCTTCTTCCGCTGCCGTTCGGAACTGTGGCATTCAGCTTTCTCGGCTGCCGCTCGGGAATTGTACGGGCAAGTTTACGAACACACTTGGCCGCAAAATAAAACAAACTGGTGATTTATTTACATCTACTTCATTCTCCTACTGGACAGGCTTTATGTATTGTGTTCACTTATTCTATTGACAAGAGGGGAGGGTTATATGATCTGTATATTTACATTAATCTATTATTTTTATTATTATTATTATTATTATTATTATTACTATTATTATTATTACAACTACGTTAAGCATGGAGGTATAACTTAATTTACTAGTTTATTTAAGAAATGTACTTTTTTGTATATTATGAAAGGAGAGACTTGTGCGAAAGCTGCAAAGTTAATATCATGTACTCTCATTCATTAATTTATTCACTTGTTAAGTGTGGTAGCTCGCCACGCATAGGGATTGGCTACCTCCATATGCCATTAACTTTTGCATCTAGCACACAGTCATTGTATCTAGCAAGTTTCCAAGAAAGTCACCAATCCCGAAATTTAAGTTTACCTCTAAATGTTTCCTTTTTCTTTCAGCTAGCATTCTATTCATTTGTCAGCCCCTTGGATGCATTGTTTCCGGTATAACTGTGGAGATAATGGGACGAAGGAAAGTTTTGCTGTTCTTGAACGTGCCATATTTGATTAGTTTCATACTCCTGTCTGTGGCTAGCTCGTATGCAGTTCTCTTAGCCGCCAATGCTCTTCTGGGAATAACAGCCGGATTTACCATGGCACCGACTGCCGCCTACTTTGGTGAGGTGTCACAGCCAAAGTTTCGGGGCACGCTGGCAGCTTCTCAATGTAATAATAGCTCAAAGTATCTCTAGCTCCATCAACCCTAAGTATAACTACAGTATATATGAATACACTTGATTTTCGGAGACATAAACTTTCATTTAAACGAATTAGCTGTAGTCGGCAATCTGAAACTTTTTAGCAATTCATGTTTTTCAGCGCTTTTCTTCCACTTGGCTTGGGTGCTGCAATATCTCTTAGGGGCTTTAACAACATGGCGGAAAGCAATTGCTATCTGTTCTGTGGTTCCTGTCATTTCAGCCATCATTTTAGCTATGGTAAGTATCTTTTAGTACATTGTAAAATATTTTATTCGTCATTCAAATAAGTTATACTGTATGGTCCAAAATGAAGTATGAACAAATCAAATCATCTGTTCTTATAACCGTTGACTTTTTCATCACAACCTTATCAAAAATGTCCAGTTGTCCGGAAGTACCATTTTGTTAATATTCCAAGACAACATATTGGTGAGGAAGCAATTTTATTTATTCATTTATTTATTTGGTTTATTTACCGACTCTCTTTAACATCTCAGGTCATCAGCGTCCCATTCAATTCAGGGCGTGAACGACAGAAAGGCTTTGCTCAAAGGCTTCTTCTTTCAAGCTTGAAGTTCTTTTATGAGCTTTAACTTTCCTTCTTAAGGAAATCACACTTAGGATTTTTACACCCAAAATAATCAATTAATCCTGGACAGGAATGAATCTGCAATCTGGGTCTACGAGAGAAGACCACCAGGAACGACGAGACGTATGACAAGGCTTCCAGAAGATGTGCCTCGGAATGTACTTCATTTTGTTGATGGACATACAAAGGAATAATATTTAAATGTTATAAAACTTTAATATGAAAGACAAAAAATCCTTGCGGTGCATTAAAATCTACATATTAGGTGGTGCACATAAAGTGTTACAAATCAATATCCCTTAAGTGGAACAATAAAACAAAATGCTGCATTTTAATAAACTTATTGCGGGAATCGGTCTTCATAATAACGCCATGGGCAAAATTTAATTTGGCCCCCTTATGTACCTCCGTAGGAGGGAATAACTTCAAAATTTTGAAGGAAACGATGGTTTAACTTTTAGATATTTGCATAATTTTCAACAAATTAAGAAACTTTTGTATAAAAAACTTTTTTCCATAATTAAACCTTGAGAAATTATAAGGGGTTAAAGAAATGCTTCAATAAAAGATAAATGTTAATAAACCAAGCCATTAGTTTATATTACGCTATTAAGAACATTATGATGATTCTGTCTTAAAAATGTTAACTTAGTTAAGTTCTTTCTATTTGGTACAATTATCAGAGCTATATTATTGAAATTTAGAAAGTTTATGTTTTGACACATTATTTTATTTACACATTTTATTTGTGTATATATTTTATTTTATGTGCACTGAGGAACAACTAATAGAATTTAAGCATTGGAAGAATAATTAATTTTTATGCTTACTTTTGTCCACAATTTTATACAAAAACTTCGATAATGCCTAGATTATGAAATGATCCCTAATCATTCTCCTTCAGTAGCTTCATTGTCATATGTGGAAACTTCGCTGAAAACACCAAGCCAATTGATGCAGTTCCCCCCCCCCCTCTAGAGATACATTCATGTAGGAAAATGTAATTTAGAGGAAATTGCCATCAAAGAAAAAATTTAAAAACTCGTTCATAATTCCAAACCGGAACCTAAAGCATACTTGGGCCATATAGAGGCCCCATTCACAATGAAAATTAAACGTAACCTAAACTAAACGTATAAGCTAAATGCTATGTATTGTAATGGAACCATTCACAATGAATCACGTAAACATAAAAATAAACGTACAATTAGACGTAAACTTAGAAACTTGCAAGGTTTTGAGTCTACGTCTAACATAAATTTAAAAAATCAGCCATTCAGAACACAGCTGCTGTGTTTGCGAAATGTAATGTGAGGAGGAAAGTCACGCCGTGTTAGCATTACCAGGTTCCCTACTGTGAAGCCACATCGCGTCCGTACGTTGCATCTATGGCGACAATAGAAGACAATAAAAATATCACCAAAATGAGTGCGAATGTAAAACTGGGATAATTCTACTTCTTTCCTATATTTGTTACTTATTGAAAATTCCGTTGTTTTGGTATTGCATGCTATTTGAGTGCCGGATACGAGGTATTTCAATAGATACATATATTTAATTTAGTTACGAAATATTTTATTCAGAGCCATACTGGGCTCAAAAAGTGTAGACATTAGAGTTGTACACTAAAGTTAACCTTTACAGGAACCTGAGTCACCAACGTGGCTTGTATCTAAGAACCGTGTGGAGGATGCGGAGAGAGCGCTGTGCTGGATACGAGGATGGGTGAAGCCTGAAGCGATACAGCAGGAACTAGAAATTCAGGTGCGCTACCATTCTGAATCCAAAGCTCAAAAACGGCCTTTCCATAACAATATCTTACTGAAACCGCAACTGCAGAACTGCACGACAGCTGGCGAGATCAGCGGCACCAACACGGAGGGTGAGCAAAGTAAAAATGTTATTTTCCTTTCCATCATAGCATTGTAACAGAAATTGTCTACTTTCATTTAGCCATAGGTTTTTTAATGATAATATCATTATTATTATTATTATTATTATTATTATTATTATTATTTTTAATTATTATATATATAATATATTTTACCTGGCGAATAGAAGACGTCAGGTCTTCTCTTCCACTTCATCAGGAACAATTACTTTTATTATATATGTATATATATGGCAGCTATATATTTATATATATTTTTACATAAAGCGCGTATACCTTTAAATCTTACATATTAGTTTTTATCTTCCCACACTCTCATTTCTAGTTTCATCTGTTTCCATGCATAACGTTACCTTCGATACTCAATATTTACTTTTATCACCTTCACTTGTCTAGCTTCTTGCCATTGAAGAACTCCCAGTAGTTCGAAATATAGCAGTTTCAAGTGTGACTCTTTCTCTGTGTTTTATCTTTATCTACTTTTATTATTAGTGTTAATTTGTTACATTGTTAATAGTGTTTCTTTATTTTTATTTTTCATTAATATATATATATATATATATATATATATATATATATATATATACATAAAACACTATGAAAAAGTCACACTTGAGATCGCTATATTTCGGACTTGTGGGGTCCTTCTATGGCAAGAAGACAAGTGACGGTCACTTGGTCACTTGGCCGAAATATAGCGATTTCAAGTGTGACTTTTTCTTAGTGTTTTATCATTTACTACTATTATAATTACTGTTAATTTGTTACATTGTCAATATTGTTACTTTATTTTTATTTTATGTTATATATATATATATATATATATGTATATATATATATACAAATTATAATACTTATACAATTCAGTTAATGGCATTAACAATATCAGTATAGTAAAATGCTGCATTCTCCAAATAATCTTCAAGCAATAATCTGAATTATGTGCCCGGCAGTCCCTGATATGAGATAGAGAAGTTCCCACAAATGAACACATGAATATATATAATTTAAAAAATAGTTCGGGACGTTGTTGAGGTACATAAATTCGACGCAAAATAATGATGGAGTGCAACTTCCTTCTAGCATCCAGTCGATGCCAGGATAACAATTCAAAAGCTGCAGTAATATGATCTGATTTACATAGGTTACATGGGTCAAGCCATAATCACAAAGGATCTAGGCCTCCATAAATTGTGCGCCCGGTGGGTTCTTCGGCTTCTAATTGCAGAACAGAAGTCGGCACATTTGAGAGGCTCTCAGCAAGGTTTGCAGAGGAAGGGGATGCATTTTTTAATCGTATCGTCATCTATGACGAAACTGGGGTACACCTCTACTTGCCGAGTCAAACAAACCGGTATGAAGTGGCGAAAAAAGGGTGAAAGCCAAGATTGGCTGTTAGCGGCAAGGTGCAAATGACTGATTTTTAATCAGAGGGGCGTTTTGCGCATTCATTTTTTGCATAAGCGTCACACCATCAACCTGGCGTATTACTGCGACCTTGTGAGTGAGTTAGTTTTGACTTGCCTATCGCCGCAAAAGACGTGACGAACCAACATGAGCAGTGATTCTCCTCCATGACAACGCTCGAACCAATGCTGCAGTTCTTACTTGCGAAATATTGGAAGAAATGAGGGCCACCACTCAATACATTCCCTATAGCCCTGAACTATCGCACTGCTATTTTCATCTCTTTGGGCCACATAAAGAAACACTAGAAGACAAATGATTGGAAGATGTCGCGGACGTGGAATGCTTTATACCCCCACCCAATTTTATGAAGAGGGCGTCAAAAGGGTGGGGTAAGTGTATTTCTAAAGCAGGAGAATATGTATAAAAGTGATGTGCCTTGGTTATTTTGTAAGAGCGTAAAAAATGCCATATTTAGTCCATCCACGTAGCAGTAATAAGATATCATTATAATCGATAGTCTGTGTTAAGATAACCCTGTTGAAATTTGTTACAGACGAAAAAAATATTGATACTCAGAGGACATTGCAGTATGGGAAGCTGGTGACCGAAGCTCGAGAAATGATCAAACCTCCTACTCTGAGGCCATTGGTTCTGATAATCTCTCTCACGTTCTTCATCAACATGGCGGGTGTTTCGGCTATCAGATCGTTCTTATTTCATGTCTGCAACGAGTTTCAATTGCCAATAAGCGGCGAGTGGGTATTGGTAAGCTATGAAGTGCATCCAAGAGATGTTTCAGCCGTTTAAAACCTTAAGACTTAACGCAACTTATTATTTTCAATGGGCATATATCATGATACCATACATTCTACACGGGAAAGTATCAAAACTTAACAAAACTACTATTATTGTTCTAATCTTCTCTCATAAAATAATAAAATTTGAGTATAGAAATATATTTTAAGAGAAAGAATGACTACCTCATCTAAGAAGTATCAGAACATATCACTCAAGAAGATCGTCTCCATTGTCTTGTGTCAAAATTTGACCCCGTAAATCAATTACCTGTATAAGTTTTTACCGGAGTTTTTCCTCACCCTGAAAAGGTGAATGCCAGGTAATTTTAAGCGTTATGAACTACGGCCATACTTGCTCTCGCATTTAATCAAAATATTCACTCATCGTGTCTTTAGACCTTCGTAGTTATGAGGGGGAAACATTAAGAAATGTCAGGTCTATGACAGCCACACACAAAATGTCTAATTTTTTATACCTTTAACAACGGAAAGACGCCACACAAGACAAGTTTGCCGCTTATGCCACACGCTGATTAATATCGTGCTCCTTTAAAGGTTAACCGGAGAGAAAAAAAAAAAAAACTGCAGTGCTGTCACATCCCATCCCCCCCTCACTGTTACAACAATCGTCTAATCGTCTTCACACTGGCAGATGCCCGCAGTCAAGCCACCGTTTCCGTGTATAACTTATGTTTTACAGAAATCAGAAACTGCAAGCAAGCCTCGATGTGCTAACTGACTGGAGAGAGGACAACAAACTGCGCATAAACCATGCAAATGGTATTTAAGAAAAGAGGTAGAAACTCAACTCAATCTTGGAACATATGCATCCTTTACAAGGAACTACCCACTATAAATGACGAGAGGTTTCTTCCAAACAGCAGACAGCGTGCATATCAAAGATTGTAGCATAAGCAATTTATGGGACTAATGGCCTTTGATGATGAGGCTCCCTGAAACTTCATGCACATAACGCAGATGTGCGCGTGTTCTCAGAGTAGTGAATTCTCTGCAGAATTTTACTATGTTCAGCTCCATTATGAAATTTGCCAAGTTCAGGAAAAGCTCTGAAGGGTTTTATTCTCTTTAAAAAAGGCGGTCTCCCAAAGATAATACGCAAGTTTACTCCAATTTCACTTTGAACTTAAGAAAATTGACTTTCATTTTAATGGATATTACCGATCATTGAGCAGACTTGACTTAAAAGTTTCAGAGAAAAATTATTTATGAGCTATATTGAAGCTCTAATCAAGCAGTTATCATTTTTTGAAAAATGTCTAACAAAATGTCATATTAATTATTCAACTCATGCAGTGAAATCATAGCGACAATTTTACTCAGTGTGCAATATACTTAGGGAAGAACTTGAAGAACGATTATCCTACTTCGGCCGTTTCAAGTTCACATTCCAGCTTCTTGTTGATTCTATTAATGCGAAAATAGAAAAACAAGTTCCTGAACTTCAGAAGGAATTATGGAGCTCCAGATGAGTATATACTTGGTTCGAAAATCTATTTGAAACATGAAACGTTTTGGGAATATATGACATCTGACGAGTACCTACCAAATGTCAATCCTGGTGGTCTAAAGTATCGATATTTGCCTCGTAGATCCAAGATCGCGGGTTCACCCCCGGCCAGAGTCGATAGATTTCGGGCGTAAAATTCCTAACCATGGTTCCTTAAGAAGAGAAGTAAAGCCCTGTCCCATATTCGTGGATTTACGGCATATAAAGAACCTCAAGTCTGAAAGAAGGGGCCTCTGAGCAAATTTTATTGGCCATTTCATGACCTGAATTGAATGAGGCGCTGATGACCAGAGATGTAACAGAATGTACGTAAACAAACCAAATCAACAACAACCATCCCGAATATTCCTTAAAAGCAATGTGCTTCTCGATGATGGAAATGAAGTAAGAAAAGAATAATTTCCGGAAACCATGTATTTCAGCTGAGATGGAACCAGATATTCCTATCCTTGTAAATGAGCGCATTGCTATGTTCTCATTGAATCAAAGTAAAACAGTATAAAATTTAATTTAAAAAAACAGAGAAACTTCTATTTTATATTTGCAAATATTGTTTATTTTTCTTTTTTCTATTATATTTTGTTTTCTCTTTCTATTTATTTTGTTTTTTGTGAATATGTTTGATAACACTTGGTAAAATATAAATATAATATGACTTAATGACTGTATTTAGAAGACCGAAGTAAGCGTTTTAGCACAATAACTTTTTAAACAATAAAAAAATAACAAAAAAGAGTGGCCTTAAAAATATTCTTGGAAAAAAATCTGGCCCATGTTGGACCACACTGTTTTGGCATACATCTTCAAATAGAGTTAATTCATTTAAACGTTTGAAAATTACATTGATGTTCTAAACGTAAGTTATATTAAATTTTAAAACACAAATGTCTAAAACATGTTTATCGATTTGCATCCAAAGAAATGCAAATAGCGACTTTTTTGTACTGCAGGTGATAACATCAATTTTGGGTACTTTGGGGACCACTGTTTTAATGTTGCTGGTGCATCCGGTTGGAAAGAGACCCCTAGTCCTGACAAGTATCGGGAGTACGTCCACGTTGACCATGCTCTTTGGTCTGTATGCCTATTTGCAAGTGGATCAGGACCAACCCAAAGAGACTGTGTATAGCTGGGTGCCAATGGTTCTGCTTATGGCTATGTTCTTCTTCAACAGCATTGGTGCCGAGGTGAACTGGATAATAATAGCCGAGATCTTTCCCTTCAGGTGAGCGTTTTGTAATATTTAGGTTTATGTAGTTTTAATAAAATGCGAGATTTGAAACGTTCTATTATTCCATCAAATCTGCCTATTTATTTTAGCTAGTTTTTTTACCCATCCAGCAAAGCTACATTCTCTGCAGCTCACTATCATGGAAAGAGAAGCATATTGTTCTTTAGAGATGGTATCAACGGAACACCTTCCCCGAACTCTGAAACCACGACTCTTCAGATATTTTTCCCCAACTTTTAGAAATACGAAAGCATACCAGGAAGCCAGATTTGGTCTGTACGGTGGGCAGCTTACGAGTAATACTTCTAAATCTGAGAGGATGCAGCATTAGCACAAACTTCCTGATCAAATAAAGATGTCACAACTGGTCATCGTTCTCTCATTACTATGGCATTCCTTTTGCGAATGATTATTAAGTATGGTTAAAGAAACAGAAGTGTATGACTTAATTTCTTTCATAAATTAATAGTGCAGAGTATATTATTAACAAGCTGTGGTAACACTGGTTTTACGTAGCAATTTAAAATAAAAATAATTATTTTGGCAATTGTTGTAACAATCTGTATTTTATTTTAGTTTTGAATTAGCGCGAATCCTGTTAATTATTACACTTATTAGCTGATTTTTCCTGCATCATGAAGGTTTTACAAGTATTGCAAGGAAAAGCCCAAATATACCTGTAGTTATCTTTTGAAGTACACAAGTGAAAACGTGCTCCTGGCTGCCAAAGAACTTCACCAGTACAGGCCAGAACCATTACATGGTAAGGTTTCTCATGACTCTTACAGATACTGGATAATTTAATTAAGTTCTTCACAGGTTTCTTATTCGTTGCCTCTATTATATAATCTGTGACTGTAAACTAGGTGAAGCCAAGCATATGCTTGATATATTTTATAATCCAATGCAGAATTGTGAAATGGTTTGTTTTGCTGGAGCTTCAGGCAAATTCACGTTCTGGTAGCCAAAAAGTACAAAAAGAGTGGTTTCTCCACAAAAACTCAGAGCAACTTTGTTCCAATATAAAATGCAAGACTTCATAGAATTTTGCTACGATATTTCCCTTAACACATTCGAGCTTCAAGTATCCCTTAGCAGTCAATTGAGCGCTTACTATTTTCTTATAACTTTTTAATCGTTTTTCTCACTGAAAACTGTGGAATATCTTGCTTATTGTCTTTTAGCCTGCTGTGGTGGTACTAAATTACAAGCCAGGTTCGAATCCAGTTTGCAGAGTGAGTTTGGACATACTTGGTGTCTGCTCAGTATCACATATTTAAGTGTTCTTCTGACTAAGGCCGATGACATTTCTTACTTACCAGACGACTGTAGTGATGTAGAGGAACAATATGACTTCTGAGCTGCTTGAATTGAGCTTCTGGTTTCGGATATTTTTATGTTCATGTTTTTGCTCACGTATCACGTATGTTTAGCGTTTTATGTCGCTAGGTTCTTGTGCCCATTTATTTACTTTGTTGTAGTTCAATAATGCATCCACACATTTGTTCGTTCGTTCTTTTGATCATCTGTATAGGTCATATCAGGCTAAATGCTCTTTAATAAAAAAGTTATTTATTTTTTATTTCCAGTATAAGCGCATGTTTTCTCAAAAAAATGTTTTAATATACAAATTATGTTTGCTCTGCGCTTTGCAGTAACAAATTATTTATACAAAAAAGACACTTTTGCAGAGTTTTTAATTATCCAAGAACCACGTAACAACTTTTTTACATGTCGAACAAATGTCTTTGGTTTTGTCTTTCTTACTTAACCCTATTTGACATGTCTTGCGTTTAGTGGCCTTTGATGTTCCTTCGTCCCTATAATCAATCATGAGTGATGGTGACGTAGTCGATGTAAACTACGTGACAATGAAAAGTTAAGCGAAATTTTAGACACGGATACAAGAGCTGATAAACAATGACTTACACACTACGCTACAATGAGTTTAAAACATGTTTGTGCGGTGATGATATTGTCGGTTACAACTACGCAATAAATGTGACTAGAAACGTGGGTAAGGGAGTGGTCAATTGACCGTCTCCGGGAACTGATGGCTAGTTTTCTATTATTTTAAAAAGTTACACCTAAAATGAAAAAAGTGCGCTAAAATGATTGAAAGGGATTAAAAATCCCAAATCTTAAAAAAAGGAATTTCAAAAACAGTGAAAATATGAGCGTTCGAAAATTAAAAGCGGAGAATTGACCCCCATTGGGCGTTCTAGTGTTAATGGCACTGTAGTCACGTCTCGATTTATTGGAGGCTTGGAGAATACCTTTGAGGGGTGAAGCTTTCTCGGCACTGATTATTAACGATGGTTTCGCAGCAATCAAAGAATGTCACATTCGCCATACCAGTGGAAAAGAGATACCTGTTTCTAAAGTGCTATAATGAAGAAAAGCTGAGACATGTTCCAGAAGCAATGAAGTAAATTCCTGAAGGTAGCCAGAGTTTTACAAAGATATTCTGAATTGAACACCAGCAAAAAGTTTTCAATCTTTTTTTTTTGTTCTTGTTTACAATGTATCAAACAAAGACTGGCTTCTGTTCTTTAAGAAGCAATGTGATATATGTTTGGTTCAAGGATTAAAGAAGCCGTACATGAAAAAAGTGTTAATAAAAATGCAGAAAATACAAAGATAAATTTCTGTTTTTGTTATTTTATGAAGGGATTTAAGTGAGCAATTTTTTAAAAACTGTTACTTTTT
Source organism: Metallyticus violacea (assembly GCA_030762175.1). Lineage (NCBI taxonomy): Eukaryota > Metazoa > Arthropoda > Insecta > Mantodea > Metallyticidae > Metallyticus > Metallyticus violacea. The sequence goes on along the minus strand of CM060831.1, from coordinate 19,749,743 downwards.
TTTTCTGGAGACACAACATAATACCAAATTATGTCAATGCATTTGCAGAATCATTACAAAGCTTTGACATTTACATTAGGGGAATAAGTTTGAAGCTAAAGGCTTTCTTAAATTTGCCAAAACTTTTAATTGCTATACGATATTAAAATCATGTTATTTGCTACCGCAGGACGAAGGGAAAGGCAACCGGGTTAACGGCCACCTCTTACTCCGTCATCACATTCCTGGCGTCTAAGACCTACCTGGACATTGAGAAGACTTTCCGGTTACACGGCGCCTTCTGGTTCTACGGCTGTATCAGCGTCGTCGGATTTGTGTTCCTCTACTTCAGACTTCTGGAGACCGAAGGCAGAACCTTGGAGGAAATAGAAATACACTTTACAAAAGGCGAATATCCCAAAAATGTGAAAAGAACGAAATAATTTTCTTAAATAGTAGTTTATCATATAGTTTCTCAGCGAAATATTCTTTGCAGCATTTGTTTTTGAGTTTCTTTTCTCTTATCTCTAAACAATGGCATGTAGCTTTATTTTTTTAATGTTTTATTTGTTGTCGCTTGACAGCATTGGTCTTCTCGGCAACATCTGTAGGTTGTGGGCTGAATATTAAAGGTGTAAGTCTGTAGGGATGGATGAAATGAAATTAATTAAAGACGGCGAAAATGTGTCCGGAGTCCTTGGCGCCTTAAAGCTAGCTGGCATTCACCTTCTCAGGGTAAGGAAAAACTTCGAAAAGAGCTGACCCAGACAGCTTGATCTGACCGGGATTCGAAACCAAGACATCTGGTTTAGCAGTCACGAACACTACCAGAACGTCGTTTGGCATATAACTTGTTGACAACGATGAGTTAAACTCCATTTAGCCCCTAAACATGCTAGAGAAATTCGTTACAAAATATGTATAAGGTTTGCTCAAAGAAAACCAATACTTTTAGCAGCATAGTTACTTCCGCACGCAAAAGTTTTGTGTCCGCTCCGTTAGGTGGCTTTAACAAGAAGCAGCTGGTATTGTTTCCTGAACGCAACCTTCTGTTTTCACGTTGAACCGGTACGGTCATGAAGAAATATGTTCATACAGGCCTAGCGATAAGTAATTTACATGAAAGCAGAGAATTAATGATGTAGGAATTATACAGGAATAAGACTGGTAAACTCTGGATAGAAGATATATTATGTTAAAATTATATAAAATATTACAAAATATAGCGGAAACAATTCTTTTTGAAGAACAGAATTAGATCCAGTAAACTATGTACAGAATGTATCTTTAAATTGTCACAAATGATTGAAAAACAGAATTTAATATTACAATTTACATAGTTTTCATCATTTCGAGAAAGCTGTCGATAAAGTTGTTTGAGATTCACTATGAGGAATGTTATTAAAGAAAAAAATACCGAACCATATGTAAAAAGCAATATAAAGCCTATAATGATACATAGATTAAAACAACACAATGATATAGCGAAGAACTTAGGTACTACCACAAAAAGTAAGACAAGGATATCCCCTCTCACCCATATTTCTCAGTTTATATTGGAATGTAATATATGTATATATACATATATTTATAAAGAATGGAAAAATATTCTTTTTATTGTTAAGACAGAATCGATCAATAAATATTTTGCTATTTGCAGATGATATAGTATTTCTTCTTGAAAAGGAAGATGGAATACAAAAAGCAATTATAAAATAAATAAAGAATAAAATATGACAATTTCAAAGACCAAAACAAAAATGATAACGTTCCAGGGTAAATACACAATAACAAAGAAGAAAATGTGACAGTAGAAAAAAATAATAGAACAACTATCACACTTTCAATATTTAGGTTGTGATGTCACATATGAAGAATATCAAGATGTTAATACAAAATACAAAAGTTCCAAGTTGTGTGCGTGTGTGTGAAAACATTTAGAAACACTTTGAAAAACTAAGTGAAAAAGACACACAATTAAGATTCTACATCCATGGCCTAACCAGTTATTTTTTATGGAAGTGAGACTTGGACATTAAAAAAAAAAAAAAAAAAAATCAAGTAGCAGAAATGCGCTTTCTACCATTTGTCAAAGGTTGCACAAAATAAGATGATATAAAAAACGAGTATATAAGAAAACAAGTAAAAGTGCAACCAATATTACAATAATTATGGAATAATTTACAAGGGATAAAACACTTAAAAAGAAAAATATAAGATAGAATCCAAAAATTATGTTTACATACATTCCAAAAGGAAGAAGATTAATTGGAAGATGAACAAAATTATGGATAATAGCATAAAAATGTCAGATGAGAACAGGCAGGACCTAATCCGTGATGGAGAAAGATATTTTGACGAAGTCATTGGGCAATAGCAGATGTATTTAAAATGCAATTGTATCTTAGATCCTTTAAACACAATGCTACTCTTTGATGATCAGGCTCAGATGACATTTTTCAAAGAGCAATCTATACTTTGAGCAATACAGCAGACATGTACAAACTTAAAAATATCTGTTGTTGAAATTGAAGTTTTTGCTTTCCATGTATTAGACCCTATTAGGGCTAAAATAATTGTAAATAACGAGAATGTTGAGCAGATCAGTACATTTAATTACTTACAATGTACTATTTCCTAAAATCAATACAAATATATTGAAATAAAGCTAAATACCAACAAATTTTGGGCTCAATTCTATTGGAAAATGTTGAAAGGTTATGATACTCCCATCGGTAAAATGGGTCAGAAGCATGGACAATGACAGAGCAGTATAAACGGAAAACTGAGGCGGTAGAAATGACCACTTGTAGAGATCATCGGAAGAGTGAAGAAATCACGGATGAAATAAACATGATACGCGTTTTAGATACGAGGGGCATTCAAACATTTTGCAAGTGCCACCTTAAAGTCCAAGCCAAGGACTGAATTCGAAAAGCTGTCCTCACAATCCTTCAAACTACTCTCCATCTCTCTCCAAACACAGTTATAATGAGATATTGTCAACAGAGTTGAATTTACAGCTTGAGAAAGGTCTTGCAGTCGTTTAAAAGGTCTTCCAGAAATGCAAAATTTCACTCGAGGAAACGGTCAGAAGTCACACGTAGTAAGGTCAGCGCTGTAGGGTGGATGGTCAAGCAACTGGACTTAGGTGACTTACAGTTTGTTCAAATTAGCGCTGCTGTGAGGAAACGTATTGTCTTCAAAAACAAAAGTCTTGAACTTCATGACTTTGGAAGACACCGCCTCAGCTATTCGAATAAAGCATCCAAAATACAAGTGCCATAGAATTCTCTATTCATTGTCATTCCTTCTGGTATACTGTCAACCATCGTAGTAGAAGAAAACAGTGAACATTCGCTTCCGAGAACGAAACTCTTGTCAAAGAACAAGATCTTAGGAATTCTAATTTACTCAAACGCATTTCTGAGCTTTATTTGAGTGGTATAGTGATAAAACCAACTTTCATCGCCAGTGCATGCATCTGTCCGTCCGTTTGGTGGACTATTTGATGGAAACATGCTCAGCACTTTTCTGGTATATTCCTTTCCTCTTCTTTTCTTTTCTTCTTTTCCTCATTGGTTAGAGAATGTGGAACTCATTTTGCACAGATTTTTCGCAACTTTAAATGTTCATGGAGTATACTATCAATGCTGCATACCTTGATAACTACTTATTTGCTTAGCATTTCAACAATATGTCTTTTTCTTCACCAAGTTCATCACTCTGATTTTTTCCCCTCACAGCTTCCCGACGCTGGCCAGAGCGAGGATTGTCTTTTCAAAATCTCTCGCCTTCTTTAAATGATCGATCTATCTTGCAATGCTAACAAAAGAACATTTGATTATCACGAACAGCTACAATTCGTGGATTTTTCCCCCTCTCTCTTTCACCTAGCTTATAGCGTGTGACAATGTAGAATTCAAGGGTTCACTTTTGTCAGCTGCGTTAGTTAAATTTTTATACAATGGATAAGCTCATTGCAAAACTTTTTAATAAGTGAATATGTAATGAAATGGAAAGAGCATATTCCGGATCTGATAATGAAAATACGTCAATACAGACCAAGAAGATGAAGAGTGTCGACAGATCAAAGAATCGCTGGAGTGACTAATTTTAATTTTGTAGACGGAACAGGCCAGGAGACCTAATCCATGTTCTATAAGTAGAAGAAACATCAGAGGGTGTTAGTGAAGCTAAAATTTATCGCCGAAAAAAGAATTAATAAATTACCTTCCTCAACACTTACAACACTTTAAAAACTATATATCTTGCTTATTTTCTGGTAGCATCGGGTAGGTAATAAAATAATGTCTAAATTATAGAAAAATGCAATGAGAATCACATGGGGATTAATATAAAATATCCTACAGCATTATTTCTGTAAACTGGAAATTTAACCTCTGAATATCCCATCTCTTATAATATTTTGCATTAAATTAAATGTACATTTACTAGGAATCTGTAGGTACAAAATTTTAACACATGGCATCAGAATCAAGGCAGCACATTTTTTTTAGGGGCGAGAAGCAATATCACTTACTCAAAAGGAAGTTTATTATCAGTGAAAATATTTAATGCTGACACTCTTACAGATTTACTGGGCAGCAAAGACGGACAAAAACCTTATGACGCATGCGCACTGGGAACTATGATTTGTTTACGTTATCAACATTGCCGAAGGTTACTATTTGAATAAAAAAAAAACCTAAAACTGCAAATTAAAGATCCATAGCAGTGGAAGTATACACAAAACACAGATGCACCTTACTTTTAAATGAACAATCACTTTTACCTACCTCGATTAAAAACAGAAATAACGTTTATAGGTGATCTTTGACACTGTTGCCTTGTACATGTTATCTAATATGGCGTCTATTCAGCACGAGCGTATCTAAATAATTTCAGTTTCTGGGTCCTTAACAGAATTATTTGAGCTTTGTGTAATCACTAATTAAAAACAAGATGAACAATAAAAAGTATTATAAAAATAACATTTACCTAAACGTGTTTTTCGAACCCTACATTCAGTTTTTCTTGTTCCGTTATCAGGTATATTAAAGAATCATGCTTCTTTACCATTCTTAAAAAGACATTCTTAACTCTTTAATTTCTACTTATAAAGATTTACATTCCATAAATTAATTCCTTGATTGTCTATAAATATAAAGTGATTATACAATTAATGTACTTTTAAGTACAAGATGATCTTATAATATTGACATGTTCTGTATTTATTAACCTTTATTGAAACTATATAGGAATAACGAAAAGAAAAATAAACCGAAAACTTACAAGAAATTCATTAAATTACCTCGTTATTCCGGAGAATACGACGACTTAATTCCCTCATCACTTTGTAAACTGTCCGTCACTATCAATCTGCAAACTGACATCGGCCCTTATATAGCCAAACAATTAGGAAGGAATGCCACATGCAACTAATCCGCAATTCTTTCTGCAGAAATTCCTGGCGAGGTAGTAATAGGAACAAGACTGAAGCAACAAAACGGAAAACTTGCATCAAAGACATTTTTACCCTTTCATTGAAACTTTCTTCTTTTTGGCGTATATTGAATAACGCGTTCCTTATAAAGTAGATGCAGTATTGTAAGTCGCGATATAGTTATTGTTTTAAACACAACACGTACAAATATTATACAACACAGAAACTCGCCGCCTAAATACACAAGATAGTGTTGACAAATGACAAACGCAAGTCGTACATACAGAACCGCCAAAACATCCGCACACTTTCTCTAAGTTTCCCTTCCTTGTTACACATTTCCCTGCATTGGAATTTTAGCACTGGTTATTTCATTCATGGATCTGTAATAAACTCTAAAAAAATTGCCTATCCAATTTAAATAACCCGAAAAATATAATTAAGATAAACACACATAATTAACTACTCGAACAACTAAATAAATACTGTCGTCTACTTGCTTATGACATTACAATTGCAGCATTTCATAGAAATAAAGAGTACGCACACAAGTGCTTAAGTGACTGTGAGATTGCTTGCAATAAGTCACCTATCCGTCTATTTAGACGAATCGGAACATTATTGCATTAAAAAAAGTTTACTTACATTAATGCATATGAATCAACCAACACTTAGACGTATTCAAAATTTGTCATAAACTAACCCTAGCACACCAACTCTTAATGCTCCATCTAATAAATACAAATAAAAATGAAGAATTTCTCTATCAACGCGCCAAAGACATAATATTAAATTGGAACATGAAATAATCAAATAATCAAATATGCATATAAGGAGAGAATAATTTGACAAAGGACTATCCTCAGGAATACCACGAGTGCTGATAATTTTTCTGTAATTTAATTGAGATTAACAGTTGACTACATGCATGAGATTGAAAGTTACATTAAATTATTATTATTATTATTATTATTATTATTATTATTATTATTATTATTTATAAGCAAGAGGGGAATTCGGTAAGACAATTGCAATGCGAGAACAATGCCATTTTTTATTCGTTTGATTCACTTGTATGATTTATTGAGGTGATTTAGCTTACCTGCTTCATTTTTCTGAAAAAAAAATACATTAATTTTATTAGCTTTTATTCCAAGCAGTACCGCGTGGAGATCTAAATGAAATAAAATACTACTGAACACTATTATAACAATTGCCATTTACTACAATTTTTGTATCAATTACGTCATATTTTGTGTTGTAATAACTTTTTTGGCAGGTAGTGAGATAATCGAATCGAAGCAGAGGTGATAGAATGTATCGTTGTTAGTTTTTGTTCCAACAAAGATATCTGTAATTGAATAAATAAAAAACAAATGAACATTTAAGGTTATAATAATGGTTCATATAAAATTTATTATTTAGCATTAAATTTAAAGTTCTATTACAATTTTAGTATTGTTCATTTATTATTTCATTTAAATAATGTTATGTAATGTTTTCATTGTAATATTTATTATAAAATTGTTGTAATTAATAACAGTTCCAAGTTCAGGATTAACCTTTTCAAGCCATCTTGCAACAGACGAATTTCGATTGTCAGTAATGCCAATAGAGAAGAGCCAAGTGCGCATTTAGAACTATTTCATGAATAGATTAAGAATGAAGGTATTATATATTTGAAATTAGCGCACAAAAATCACCAATTGTATACAAATAGAGATTACAGGAATAACAAAAAGAAAAAATGAATGTACGAGGAAAAACGATCGTACATTGGCTGAAAGGCGCTCGCGTTCAACTATATAAACATTTGTTAGAATTGAGATCAAATTCCTGAAATGCTTTTAAAATATAAATATTTATAAATTTACTTATTCAAATATGTGTGTATCTTAATACGAAAACTATCTAACGATGTGAAAATTACGTACGTAAAAAGTTTTATAAATATATTTACACGTATGGAAAATCTCTATTTTGGCCACACTGCACACGAAGAAAAAGTTAACATAGGAGGAAAAATTGCCGTCCAGGAAATAATTAAGGGTACCATTATTAAACCGAACACCAATTAGAAAACAAAACACATTGAAGAAACACCAATCAAAGACCTGCAAAATTCCTAATATGAACCATGTGTAAAGAGCAAAATGTGTTTAAAAGCACCATTATAACGTTTCTTACCATTAAAAGTTCTACCTGCCGATAAACCGGCTGCCAAATGAAGCGGGAAACACTAAACTATGATTTTTTAAACTAAATGAAGTATCTCTTTTATATAATTACAAAAAAAAAAAAAAAAAATAGAACATCTATGCTAGTATTCTTTGTTTTCTTATTTATTGTACAATGCTGAACAAACACACGCAACGAATTCCACTTATACTTTTTTTATTCCCTTGCCATTTCCGAACGTACATTTCCTACAGACAAATGCAAAAAATAACAGGACTTTTTTAGATGTACAATGAGCATTTATCTAACGTTAATAGTTCGAAAGTTTAGATCATAAATTAATAATTATTTGTTCCTGCTAGGAGTATGTATTGCGTCACTAATACGTCACAAACTATTAAACAACTTGACTCACAGAAACAAACAGGAAACTTAAATATTATACAAAAGATTCAGTATTAATGTAGTTTTATATTAAACACACACAGGTATGCACACAGGCGCAGTGCTAGAAGTAAATGAATTAACAAGTGAATCCAAACGATGTTAATTATTTAGCAAAGAAAGGTTATGTAAGTGTAAGCAGTTTTACTCATTTTCATGTAACAATTAAAACCCAAACCAGCACTAACGTTATTAAACACATGCTAGCAAATCACGCTGTTTTGTTCACTTTCAAAGTTTGCAAGTGAAATTTAAATTTACGTATTGTGAGGTTAGTTTTAAGTTCTCTAAGGTAACTCACACGCTGCCTTGCGCTTTATGCTATTTGGGAATACATGACTGATTAATTTGTTTCATGACTGACACACAAGCAATGTGTGTTCGTTACTTGCATGTTTTAACACTGCACCATTAAGCCGTGTTTCTCTCTCTTTCCGAAATGTAAGTCCTTCCACAAAGACGAATGGCCTCTTTCATTTGTCTTTTTAGTAGTGGGGCGTTGCAATCCATTACCAACAAGACACCACAAAAAACAGTTATTTGTAAACTAAACACGCTATTTTATATACTCGTTGCAATAGATTAATGCAAAGCCCGGATTTTTTATTATAATATAAATTTGAGATATTGTGTACATAAATATGTAATAAAGCAATTTTATGTATAATAAAATATTTTATTTCTTTGCTAGAAAATAGAACCTGTATATCCAGTCAAAAGTGATATTATATAATCAGCTCACTACTGCTACAAATATTAAGGAACAATTAATTTTAAAAAAATAGGAATCAATGGTTAAATGTTGAAAGACAAGTGTCCCACATTTAAACCTTTAAGCTAAAATGGAAGGGATGTACAATAATTATAATATACCATTTTAAATGTTGTGTTATTATGAACAATATTCTATCTAGCAATATGTTTTTATATGCAGAGAAAAAACGCTCCAAATCGCACAAGGTCACCGGTGTATATGTATATAGAGGGATTGTGCTATCAGTAGTATTCTCAGGGAGCTCTACATTTCACTATTAAATAATGTATGTATTTGGTTTATTTACAGATGCTCTTTAACATCTCAGATCATCAACGTTCCATTCAATCCCTGGCATGAAACGGCCACATCAATTTTGCTCAAAGGTCAGATTTGAGGTTCTTTTACTTGTCATACAACCACGGCATGGAACCTACGGCTTTACTTCTCTTTAGAAGGAAGTCATTACTTAGGGTTTTTACGCCCTAAAAAACCCTTCGACCCTTACCGTGATTGAACCTTGGATCTACAAGGCACAAGTATGGTTACCACTAGACTTTATTAGATAAGCGAGACAAAGTAAGAGAGTTGAATATTTAGGGCTCTTATTCCGCACTACAACACTGACCTTCGGAACAGCCATGCCTTCTTGCAAAGGCATTCCTGGTCTCCAGTTTCTTGATACAGTGGGGAGAAGCCAGCTGAAGTGCTTGAGCGATGACGTATAATAAAGCCTTACAAAGATGAAGGAAGGATAAGATGAGGAAAAAGCCGGTTTGTTCAAATACCGTGATTGCGCGTGTTGCCAGTGGGTACAATCAGACTTTTAAAAATTATAGAGGAAATGTTTTGTTTTTACAGTTCTTCCAACTATAGTAGAGGTTTTACATTATCGTTAATGCTTTAAATAGTCAGTGAATAAATTAATATTGTGTATTATTTCTTTTTTTCTTTCTCTCTTTTTCTTTCCTTCTTTCTATTTCTTTTTCTTTCCTCCTTTACTTCTCGTATTTTTTGCATATCCCTAGAAGGTGGAACAAATGGTACGGATGCTTTTAAAATAGGGAAACGAGATATATTCATTATAAGAGGACTGCCTGTAGTGATGCTTCTTTGTACCCAGCATGGACTTCAAATTTCAGTTATCAGAACAAGTGTGAGTGAGTACACGGTTAGTTAAAGTCACACACTGCCTAAAAACGTTTAAAGTATGTGGTTCAGTGTGTTGGGAATAGTCTGTACTGACAGCTAAAAAATGTTACCGATTTTTTCCTACTTCCAATTTAAAAGGCAGTAACTCCTACTTCCTTATTTTAAATGGAATACCCAATATATTTTTACATTTTTGAATCATGATTTTTAGGAACTTTTCAAAAAGTATCCATACTAGATAATTCTGTACAAATACATTTTTATTAAATCAAGAAAACAAATAAGTATAGTGAATATTAAAATACTTCTTTCTTAACCCCCATACAAAAAAAAAAAAAAAAGCTCCAAGTCAAATTTTGTGTTCAAACTGGTAGTACTCAGCTGGTTGACAATGTGGTACTCGATCATAGAGTGGCTTAACCAGGTTTTAGGAGTGTCTTATACCACTTCCATCATTCTTGTTGGGTCTTTCTCGGTATACCGCTGACTTCAAATGATCCTACAAAAACAAGTCCAAAGGAAGCAAATCTGGGGATCTTACTGGCCACTCTATGTGACCTCTTCTACCAATCCATTGTTGTTTAAAAACCTGGTCTATGTGCTGAAGAACTTTGTGTTTACAGTGAGCTGGTACACCTTCTTGTTAAAATAGATGTCATCTGGGAATGGCCCACGGTCCACTAGATGTGGAAAGTACTACGTGCTTTCGAAGAAAGTTTAAATATCTATTAGCATTTAGCGTTTCTCCAAAGAAGATATGATATGATATGATATGATATGATCACCAACAATATAAGACCGAACATTAAGTGTTTGTGGAACTGCGTGTCATTCTCCTCCATCCATTGTGGATATATCTCTGATTGGCAGTTTATCTGTTAACAAATCCATTCAGGCAGAATGTGGCCTCATTTGAGAATACAATTTGTTTAAGAAAAAACTGGATTGTTGTTAATGCCCTCCATTATTAATGCACAAAACTGCATTCTTCTGTCAGGATCGTTCTCTGAAAGTTTCTGCAAAAGTTAAATTTTTTAAGGACGTTGCTTGGCACTTTTAACAAATTTCATCACAGAACTTCGGCTTATATTTGATTCTAACGACAAATCTGTAATAGAAACTTTTGGATTGCCTTGCACACAGCGAAAAACATCCAATGAAGTATTCTGATTAGTTGCACTTTTGGGGCGACTTGAGCTTTTTAAGTTCTTTGCGCTCAATGTTTGGATAAATTCCTTTATGCTCCTTGTCACTGTTGTGGTGGAATTGAATTGCGACCAGGATGCATATCATTAAATAAATTCGCCGCCTCTCGACGAGATCGTTGTCTGTCTTCATAACCAACCATAAATAAAATTTGAATTGTTTCCCATTCGCTCAGCATCAGAACTATTTAACACACCAAATGTCAGAGTTAATCCCTTAAATAAGTTGATTCTGTACCAACACACATGATTTCATGGATATGAAAAAGGACAATATTTAAATTATTACTGACAAAATACAGCAAACAAAAGAAGCGTTTTATTGTTCCCTTATTCCGTACACTGTTTTATTTTCTTGATTTAGCAACAACAAATTTTTACAGAAGTATTTAGTGTTGGCATTTTTGTTCCTATAAGCAAACCGCCACGGTTGGTCGATGTCGTTAAGGCGCGGACTCGTGAGCTTGAAGGATGGAGCTCGATTTCCACCATGACCACCCTTTTTGACTGAGTTTTTTTTTTTTTTCCCCCGGTTTTCCTCAGTCCTCATTAATGGAAAATGCCGGGGAGGTACCCTAAACTTAGACCTGGCACGCTACCTTCCTTTAAAAGAGCATTTTTTCCCCCAATTTATCATTTCATCTCATGTATCATCAGTGTCACCGCCTGTGATGCCTCCGTTAAAAGGAACGTTAAATGCTATTTAAAAAATCGCTATCTTAGTTCGATTTCCGCCATAACCGTTCTTGAGTGGGGAATTTCCAGGATTCCCTTTTCTGATAAATGGCAAATGTTCGGGACGTACACTAAACTTAGGTCTGGAATGCTTTCCTACTTAAAAAAAACAACATAAAAATACCTTTTCCAATTTATCAATTCATTTCAGGTACCATCAGTATCGACCGTGTGTGATGCCTTAGTAGTAAAATGGGCATTAAGCACTATTTATAAAAATTATCTCTATCATAATAAGCTAATTCTTGGCAAATTTTGAAATAAAAAAATCAAAACCTATCACTATCACTCTATGTCTGCAAATTAATATAAATGCAATATTTCAAGATATTATCATTACAACAGCGTATTTATTTCGATTGCGCAGTAATTTAATTCGAATTGGATTTTTAGCACGTTTTCATTTTATAAGACAATTATTTAAAATATATCTTGTTTCATCATCTATATATTTGTAAAGGACTATAAAATGAAATTTTTATCTTTCACACATCACTGTATTACCTGCGCATATAGCGTACATTTTCCTTGTAATATGTTACCGTTCATGTATCTGTAAAAACCGTTCTTTTCATTTTTAAAAATGGGTATATTTATTATTTATATTGTTTTATTTTTATTATTATTTGTTTTTTTTCCCCCTAAGTGTGTATCATACTTAAGCATGTACGGTCGACTACCCATGCATAAAGTACACTTGTAATGTGTTTATAGAATTTTATAACAATAAAGATACAGCTACCTCTACTACATTTTCTTTTGCTGCCTATCTACTCTCCGTACACAGCTGGTAGCTACACATAACAGAAACTAGATAAGGAAGAGGACAGTGGTAGGGGGAACACTTCAGTTCAATCGGTATTTCCCTCTTCATTGGTCAACACATAATTGCTAATCCTCTGCCATGTAAGTATTTATATGTATAACATATAAAAACGTGAATCTCTTTTGTCAGGCTAGCAGGTAGAGAAAGAGATTTGAAGCCTTATTACTTAATTTTAGTTGAAAGCGTAACAAAAAAAGTACCTATAAATAAATATATCACTAATTAGTACTTAATAAAGATTAGCAAATGAAAATGTACAAGTGACTTAATTTAACACCACTTTTGCTTTCTAAAGCTCAAATACTTTAAAACGTCTATGATAATTCATCATTACTATAATAATAACAGCAGAATAATCTTCCAGGATAGTCGCAGTATATTTTACATGTCGAAATATGCGGCAGGTTTCACTAGGTCTCCCAGCGTGTCAGCATCTGCTTTGGGCGCAAAAGAGTTTCTGGAAGATTCCGTCTTAACACCCGTCAAAGCTCCCTGAACATTTTCTTGGAGTGTTCGAAGTCATTAGAGCATTTGGGTTTCGATTATCGCTAGTAACTTTCTCCCTCTCCGATCCCCCCCCCCCCTCAGTCCTCAAGAAGAAGACAAGGGTATTATTTGATTTTATACATCACCAGTGTCTACCGCCTGTGATTCTTCTGTAATGAAAATACTGTTAAAATATTCTGACTATTGCGATTTATTCATTAAAGTCTTGGGAATTCTAATCTGATTTCTTCAGCAACACAACTCAAGTGATGTGAGAGAAAAATAATATTAAGTATGAACTATAGAAATGGAAGAAAAAGTGCACATTCCTCCAGAAACTCGGCTTCATTATTACCAGGAGGTCTCTAATTGTTATTCATGAATTGCGCAACTGTGTCTTGCTGATTAGATACGCCTTACTTGGTTTTTCCGTGTCGGCCTTGTAAATAACGACATTTGCAATAAAAACCGAAGACTATTTTTGTCTCATTCACATAAATCCACAAATAAACTTCACTTGAAGTCCTTACATGTGGTGTGCTCATTAAAAGAGGATGGCCTGTAGTGATTCTTGTTCATTTTACATGTGTTTAAAAAACTCTGTACACTATACACTTCCATACTGGTTGGATAATTTCTTAAAAGCATAGTCTAAGCTTTTTAAATGCACTTACTGGCTACCTCTACCCACTTTGCTCCATAATATTTTTAAGGAGTTTGAAGCGGTTTGGTATTGTTGTATAGTGGCCCCAAGCTGAGCGGTTTTGTTTTGCTGGATTGTTGAAGTAGTTGCTTGCCTCTGCCTGTTGCCTGTGCTTCTCGACACCAGAAACCGCCACGGGTGGCCGAGGTCGTTAAGGCACGGACTCGTGAGCGGGAGGTCTGCGGTTCGAATCCCGCCAGGACCGTCCTCCCTGACTGGGGTTTTTTCCAGGTTTTCCTCAGTCTTCATAACTGGCAAATGCCGGGGAGGTACCTAAACTTAGGCCTGGAACGCTCCCTTCCTTAAAAAAAAAATATCCTTTCCCAATTTATCATTTCATTTCATGTATCATCAGTGTCCACCGCCTGTGGTGCCTCAGTAGTAAAAACGGGCGTTAAACACTACTCAAAAAAAAAAAAAAAAAAAAATCGACACCAGAATCTTATGGGGGACTTTCGAGCACCGCTCAACAGAACTGAGAGAGGATGCTTTCCGTTAAAATATTACACCGAGTAACATTCACACTACACTCTTTATTGATCGTAACGAAACTGTTTACATTAGTTGGTGTTTGTGAATATGTAGTGACGTTGGTCTAAATCCGATCCTGGCAAAATGATGATGAAGGTAGTAATTAGAATGTGATTTTGATCTCAGAACTGTTTGACCCTGTCTTCGCGTTCAGCCTCCTCTAATTACTACGTTAAACTTTATGCCACTCATCACTGCACATGGCATTTAATGACCACTTCAAAGTATTGACTTACCTTAACGAGCCATCACCAAACATTTTGTAATATATATATGCACATACACACACACACACACACACACACACACACACACACCACATTTTCGTGCGACAGTAGACCGAGTACAATAGCACAAAAGTAGATTATTTGGAAGAAGTGTAGCAAAAATGTGTCCAAACGAGCTGAACTGCTCTCCAGAAAAATCGCCTCCAGGTGGCTTACTGACTCCAACGGGGTTCATAAATATACACGCACGCTACCGCTAAAACTTAAAAGTTTAAAATATACAACAAAAAAACCTCCCTCAAAACTAAATTACGTCATAAGGCGCGAAAAATCAGCATCTTGACGCGACCAAAGTTCACATCATAAGTAACCCCCGCTGGCAGCACGCTTATTAAAAATATACAAAACTTGCCTTTTGTGTTCACATTTTGTTAGATTTTGCTATTTCACCATCTTGAAACTTTTTCCTGATAGCATTGAGTTATACAACAGAACTACCTTGCGAAAGCTTATTATCCTAGATTTATACATTAGAATGTATACCTAATATTAACATTATTAATTAAAACATAATCCATTATAAAATAATTGCAATATGTATGTATTACATTAATATTATCACAGAAGCGTGCGTTGATACTGCTTCAAGTTTAGATTCGACTTCGGGACAGCCAAGCCATGTCTTTCAGCATCTTGTGCTTTTCTTCAGAAGCAATATACCTCATGCATTATTCAGATTAGTGTTTAGAATAATATTTCTGCAAACTAAAGCGTTTACTACTAGATGCAATGCATATGATATCGAATGACAATGAAAAATTTAGTAATATCATTTTAATACAGTTTTCCTTCAATTCTCACAATTTCAAAACTCTAGTCCCAAAAATGTCCCCAAACTACCAGATATGTTCAACTATGAATGGTCATAATGGTCATAATTTTGATGACTTTTCTCAACATAGTGAGTGTTGGATGCAATACACCTTTCCCAGCGTTTCTGCCAGTCTTAGACATGCTGAAAACAAATTTTTGACAGGTACTTCAGAATCGCTTCCGCATACTTCACCACTGCTTCTGATGACGGAAAATATCTTCCAGCTACATGTTTCTTCAATATGGGAAAAAGGCACATGGTGCTAAATCTGGACTACAGGGAGGGTAAAAACGCACTTCACATTGATTTTTGTGACATATTCAGCAACATAATTTGCGATGTACAGCTGTGCATTATCGTGGTGCAGCATTCAGCTCGTTGCACGGAAATTCGGCCTTTTGCGTGAGATATGGCCTTGCAGAGTTTTCATAAAATCTCTGTAACATTACTCAGTTACATTTGCGTGGGAATGTATGACAAACTGGTAAACCATTCCATGAATATCGAATAATGAGACGACCACATGTTTCTTCAGATTATGTTTCTCTAAAGAAAAACTTTTGTAAAAGCAACAAAGTGTGCAATGACACTCTAAAACAGTATGCATTTTATATTGATAATCTGCATAATTATGAATGTTAATTTATTTAAATGTAGATATCATAAAAATGAGCATAAATGAGCGATAGTGTTTACAAAGCGTCGGATGGATTTCTTAATTTTTCGTCTCTTTCGGTTACAGTTGTTTGCAGCTGAAGATATCATAAGCTTCACACTAGAGACACATTTCACTTTGTTGAATGAAAGTGACAAGGATCACACTTCTAGTTTGGCAAGTGTGGCATGACGGGGCCCTGTTGTTAGTTGCAATGTTCTCAAAATCATTACATTGTTTGCCTCAGGCAGAGGGGTACACTTCATTTCAACGGCACATCAATATCGATAAAACCTAGGTAAAAGTTACCTTTAGAACGATGCTATATGACACCACTCGGAGTTTATCTGTACCTATGCAATAGCAACAATGCTTTAGTGAATAGGTTACCTGTCCTACTCACAGTTACTGTGTAGTAAGTTGTAATACTTGTTTTAGAATTATCACAAGTATTATCACCAGAGGGTCTGAGATTACCGATAAGCTCAGACCCTCGAGTGATATTTATTAACACTATTTCACGAATAAAATAAGAATTTAAATATAATTTCTCTAAATTTGGCTTACATAATTGTATATGTATACTTAACCTTTTAAAGCGATCTTGCGACAGAAGAATGTCGATTATCAGTAATGCCAAGAGCAAAATACGGGTTTAGGAATATTTCATGAATAAATAAGAGTAAGAGTAATATATATTTGAAATTCGCTCATAGAATGTTAACACTTTTAAATTTATGAATATCTATTAAGAAACCGTGAGAATGAAAGGACAAAAGTCGACTATTACAATCGCTACCGTTCGATTTTTTAATACTATTTGAAGGAAACGATCACATACATGTCTCTATTTTTCTTTGTATTCTGTGGTTTGGAATTCCTATGATAAGGTTAATTTACACATATGACGCATTACCTAAAAGCTTCCCCCCCATTATGATTGCCGATTGTCCATGCATTTGTTGCTATCAATAGCTCCCCACCGCCTGTAGCAAAAGTGGTCAGCGATGCGTGTTCAGGAATTATATAGTTAAGGTATAGTTTTGGCTACATTCATTAGTCTCGTGATAAAACGACTTTCATAATTTTTTTCTCGATAATTTCACTCCGTAATCCGGCTGTGATTGGTGAAAATTCAAAATTATGCTTCGTTTCATTGGTCGATTTTAAGATGACGTCACCTAAGTGAAACAGTCATATTAAAAACAATCTCTTTCATTTTTATTTTGCTTTTTTTTTATAGGAAGAGGCTTGAAATAGTCGATAATGCAGCGGCGAAAGAAGATGCCGAGGAAATCAGGCAACAGGTGACAATCTCAACATTCAGAAGATTGTTGCCACAGGTGCGTTCATTCTCTTGTACTGCATAAATACATTACAGATACTCCAGGTTTAAAAAAAATGTAAATCAGCGGTTCTCAAACTGTGGTTCGCGAAGTGTTTCCAGGGAGCCCACGAAGCATTAGGGTATTAACAGCAGATGATTAGACACGAATAACGAATTATCAAACGAAAAATACAAATTTACGATCTGTATTTATTTAAGTAAAGTAAATTAGAATAACATTTAAAGGCGACCTCAATGCTCTTAGGAAATCGCAACGACCAGTGTCCTGTTTCACGAAACTCATAACCTTGTAAAACTAGCTTTCATTGTAGTATTACTTGTTTGTTTTACACGCGCGTGTTTACCGAACTTAACGAGCGAACTACTAGCTACTAGTGCGGTAGGCTGATATTATCAGCGTGCGACTTTGTTTATCAGTGTACTGTTTACCAAACATTTCATCATGTAATATCGCATATTGTTAACCAGTGAAGTTCTAAACGTGAATCACGAAAGCTAAATTTACATACAAATGTACATATTTTAGGTTAGGTATTGGTTCTTTCAATTTAGGTTCACAAATATTAATTATACAGCCTATTAAGAAATATTTATGAAATATACGGTCTCAAATCCACCAATCATTCCGTACTTCTTGTCTGATCTATTTTCATCTGAAAAAATACCATGGAAACTGCGCTACTTACATCATTATTTGTAGATAACAATATGAATGGCGAATATGAATGTAAAATAAAAGCACTTTCTTGGTGATTGTCCAAATATGTCCCTCACATACACGTAATCTTTCGCCAATGTAATTAAGCGCAACAATTATTATTTTCACGTTTTTTTTTTTTTTTTTTTAAATTTTGTAGAAGAATTGCCCAAATAGTAAGTACTTCCTTATGCTCGTTAATTAAATGCAGCACTGTTACTTTATTTTGAATACTAGAGATTACTTTCCATGTGGTAGACATAATGCTATTTCTTGGCTTTGATTTTGTTTACATGCCGCGTAAACAAAATCGCATCAACAAACAATCCACGGAGTAATCTATATACCCAAAACAGCCTTCTCGACTCTCGACAGTACAGTCGCTACTAGTAATTTTGACAAGTGGCTAATGACAATCATTGTGGGATAAATGTTCGTGAAACGAGTTTTATTAGAACTGTTGGAATTATGGCTAGTAACTAGTAGACTAGTTGCTACGTGAAACAGGGCCCAATACTTACATTCTTGTGTGCAGATGCTGGCTAACCCAGTTATAAACGATATTCTGTGCAGAAATTCTGGACCACATAACTCATCTAAACGTATATGAATTTTTGCAGATTTGGCGCCTTCCTTCCACAAAAACCATGTAGTCCACGATAGTCTTCCATCTTGTCCGCCTCTTTTCTTACGTCTCTACAAATGAACACCCTGCTTTCACGACACACACTGCTTACAACCGTCATCTATCATCTGCATGACGTACTAGTATAGCCTGTTTGCTGGAATGGTAGACGTTGCCATCAAAGAAGTCACCGGCTCGAGGATTTCTTGCTACAAATAAACATAATAAGGGAACGCCTATATACCAGTATATACCAGTACCATAGTGAGGTTTCTTTGTAGCATATAATACACACACGATTTTTTTTACTTGCTTTATTAACATCTCAGGTCATCAGCGTCCCATTCAATTCAGGGCGTGAAACGGCCGACAAATTTTGCTCAGAGGTCTCTTCTTTCAGGCTTGAGGTTCTTTCTCGTGCCGTAAATGTACGACATACCACCAGGACCGACACAAACATGATAATAACAAAGGAATGGGAGTTAAATGTGTTTTTGGTTTTAACAGTCAGTTTGCTGCGAGGGTGTTCAGACAATGGGAAAGAGGTTGAAGTGCAAGTTCTGGTATCGAATTGGAAGTTGAACCGGGGCCGAGTGGTAGCAGTTTGGAACTTGAACACGAAACAGAGCGTGAACAAGGATCAAAGCTAAAGTGACAGGTTCTTTAAGTAAACAAAGCCAAATAAGAGTGTGTAATGCCTATGAGCGTGTTTTGAAAAACAAATTAGCTAAACGAGCAATTACAGAGAAGGCGAAAATTTTTAAACTTATATGGTGCACGTTTCGAAGGGCGATGCAAAAGGGACCCAAAATGCTGAAAGAACAAGGAAATAAGAAAGAAAAAGTATTCTTGATTTCCTATGCGATCTGATCCGCCATGAAATATGTCGTTTTCACGACAAGGGTCACTCAACAACCCTTCAGGAACTGTTAGTTCGTCTCAAGTGTTAGCAATTTTTCTTATGAGAATACAAATTTAAGGGGACTTTTGAAGCCTCTGGGGTTTCGTTACCATACACTCGACAAAAGAAGTGTTCATGGAATCTGCAAGAATCGTTTCTTGGAGATATGAGTACTTAGAACGATTTGAACAATTACGCTCTGAAAGTCGCTCTGGTGGTGTAATGGTTACCATACTTGCCTCCTACGCCCAAAACGCGGGTTCGAACCCGGCCAGGATCGATGGATTTTTTCGGGCGTAAAAATCCTAAGTATGGCATCCTTCGGAAGGGAAGTAAAGCTGTGGGTCCCGTGTCGTACATTTACGGCATGTAAAAGAACCTCAAGCCTGAAAGAGAGGCCTCTTAGCAAAATTTATCGGCCGTTTCACGCCCTGAGTTGAATGGGACGCTGATGACCTGAGATGTTAAAGAGCGTCCATAAATAAATCAATCAAAAAAAAAAAAAAAAAACGCTCTGAAGGATGCATGACGTCATAAGCAAGGGCGACGGTACATGTGCCTGTGTCCTAAAAGCTCCGATGTCCAGAGAAAAGCGCTAATGGTGGCGGAAGTGAAGGCTGGGCCCCTAATAGTTTATATCTGTCTGCCAAAAACATCGGAGACGCTAGAGCTGATTATCATGACATATGAACGCTTGCTCCCGAATCTTCATAAAGATAGGAAATGTGTTATTATATTACACAACGCACCTTATCACTCCAGACAAATAGTCGAAATTCCTGAAATATTACATAAACTTTATGCAATACCACAATTTCCTGTACCTAATCCCATACTACCCAAAGCAGTAATGTTCAACCGGTTCAAAGCAGCGAACGTAACAAAACAGTTGGCAGTTGATGATGTTGACAAATCTAAAGGTCACAAAGTGCTTAGACTCCCACCATATCACTGCCTGTTTAACCCCACTTAATTAGTTTGGGCTCAATTGAAAGCTGATGTGAGAAGAAAAAAATAATATGACGCCGACACTTAGTGCAAGTGTGTTAGGTGCGTAGGGAAGGGGTATCTGAAACAGGTGATGAGTTGTGGTCTTGTATCCAGCATACAACGAAGCCACATCGGCGTTGGAGAGAACGAGGATGAGGGTCAATGAAGATAAGAATAGTTTGTACAATTACAACTTAGTAGAAACACTTAAGATGCATGTATCATCGGGTAGGCCGGTTGTTTAATACTCGATATATTGTGCATGAATATTAAACATGACAACACAGCACTCGTTCTCATGAAGGTACGTGCCAAAGGGTGCAGGTAGAACAGCTGTTATCTATACAGAGATTGCGCTACAGGGCAAAGCTTACGGACGACAGCGAACAGGCTATACCACTCCTTGGCCCTACCAATAAATTACGCGCTATTAGTAAAACACTTTTATTATATATCATTTATGAAATAAGGTTTTTATTCTTGGATAAATATACACATATATATATAAATATAAATATACAAATACATTTTAATGTGCATATGCAAATTGCCATAGAGAGATAAATAACTGGAAAAGTATTTAAATTCACGGACAAAATTTACCCGACCACTACTTGTATTTTGGGCATTATGAGACGAATGAAGGATGTGTAATTTGAAACATGTTCATATTTGTTTTGAGGCCTTAGTAGGGATAATTTTTGAAGATGTGTGTTTAAAGATTCTTCTTGTTGTTCATTTTCCTTTAGGTTATTGCTAGTCTGTCTTGCAGCCTCATGATAATGCTCTCCAGTCTCTCTTTTGCGTTTCCTGCTCTGGCCATCGGAAGCCTGCTTTATTCCGATGCAGAACTTACTTTGGACAACGATCAGGCTTCATGGTTAGGTACGCAATCATGGTATTTGTGTGTTTTCCTAGATTTTTCATGGTCAATATTTTCACTAGTTTAAGTAGTCTGCTTTCCTTTCAGGCAGCATTGTTTACATTTGTCAGCCACTTGGAGGTATTGCCTCTGGTATAATTGTGGAGATATTGGGACGAAGGAAGTTTATGCTGCTTTTGAACGTGCCGTTTTTGGCTGGTTTTATACTCCTCGCTGTGGCTAACACCTACACAGTCCTCGTGCTCGGCATTGCTCTTTTGGGAATAACAACTGGACTCGTCTGTGCACCGATAAGTGGTTACATGGGTGAAATGTCGCAGCCAGAGATTCGGGGCATACTGTCGGCTTCTACAGGTAACATAGTTCAACATTTTTTAACAGTTGGTCTTCGCTTACATAAAATACACTGAGAATGAGTTTTAAAAGATCGTTTTTGTATGGATTTTCTGAAATTGTTACCAAATTTCGCTCAAATTGAATAAACAATTTGCTAATTATAAATTATTTCACAAATTTTATTATGTAAATATGTAGTATAATCAAAATGACCCGAGTTGAGGAAATTGGTTGACATTTTTGCAATTGGAACTTTGAACTACATAAAAAATTGTGTAGAAAGAACATTTAAATAAAATTGATGAGTGAACTGTGATGATTTTTTTTTAAATCTGTAAGAAATTTCTATCTTTAAAATCAACCACATTATTTCATAGAATTTTTTAAAAACTATTATTGGTGTTATCATATATTTTGTCCTATAGAATATTACATTGCACATCCTAGAAAAATTTAATTTAACTTAAACCAAAACTGAGCCGCATGGAATAGCTAATGTAGGAAAATAAAATTTAAACATGTAGGTTGGAAAACAGCGAATTGTGCGCTTTACATATCAGAACCCTTCTGATTTATAGCTATGTGTGTCTGTACATCCCTTTGTGTCCTTCTGTGCTGCTGTTGTGCTACTTTTGCCAGCTGCTGATCTTTGAAGCAGCCGCCGAACATTCCTCACCCCTTATCACGAACTCGGCTCCTGAGAAGCTGAACAACCCATATTAAAAGCAGAAATACCATTTAGGGCCCCAATTTCTAGCCCCTTCTTAGATATAAATATTTCTTTGGGATAGTTTTTTTTTTTCCAAATGAACGAATCAACACTTTTATTTTAATTTTGTGTTCCGCCACGAGCACAGCGTGTCAGTAGTTCAGTGCAAGCTAGTCACTGGTAGATGGGAAGAATTCTCCTAACCAGGCTATCATCAAACTGAACTGAGTTATGCGGAGTCTCACCAAGAGTTATGCTGCTATTATACAAACAGCAAGAGTCTGTTCCTGTGGGGTACTTCTTGTCTGTTGACCTGCAATGGTAGTGTGTAGATATATGAAAATTTTCATGCCGGATGCTTCTGAATAGCCATTTTGTAGTAGCTGGTTAGTCATTTTATAGTTTCTAACTTCAGCTTATCATGACCACACAAGCCAATTTAGTGTTTTTTTATTTATTTTATTATTATTAGCAACTTTGGTAAGATTGAGCCACCCCACTCTCTTTAAAACATTTAATTTTTTTTTCAGCAATTTTCTTCTATTTGGGCTGGCTGCTGGAATATCTCTTAGGGGCTCTCACAACTTGGCGCAAAGCAATCGCCATATGTGCTGGGTTTCCCGTCATCTCATTCGTCATTTTAGCTTTGGTAAGCGTCTTTTAATACTTTGCAGTGGAATTTCCCCACCACTCAAGGAGGATATATATATATAGTCTAAAATAAAGTATTTTGCATTTTGATAGTATTGTGTTGTTACTGAATCCAAATTTATCATTTCATTTCATGTATCATCAGTGTCACCGCCTGTGATGCCTCAGCAGTAAAAAGGGGCGTTAAACCCCATTAAAAAAAACATTGTTACTGAATGTATGCATAGGGAGATATTCACTCAGACCTTAGGTTATTTCTTTAATTATCTCATGATTGCGAAATATATTAATGTAAAATATACGTTGACAGAAGTTTCCATCGAGAAAATCTAGCACCGTGTGAGTTAATTCTCTAAAAAAGGAGGCAAGCAAAATTTATAAGCATAACTATTTGACATTGTTTTAACTTTAACAACACAGTCATTCTTTGCACTGAGTATTAAGAAATGCCTTTTGTTATGAAAGATGTCTAAGTGATTTTGGGGGGAAATTCCCCAAGCGATGACCTATACTTCGGCGAGAACCCCTACATTGTATGTCAAATTTCTTAGACTGAGCAATACCCTTGGCCTTAAATTCACTATAAAGATAATGTATTGGTTGTCCAACCTGCAGCATTTACACCTGAGATTCTATCTTCGAGTCGTGTTTGAACTTGTGAGTTGAATGAGTTATCACATATGAATACATGTTTTACAGTAGAAACATGTTTAATTGAATTGAATCACTTATGTCCTATTCATGGCTAAGGCCTGACTGAGCAAGTGGGAAACTCATTGATTTCTCATAAGGTGAGCTAGTCCATATAAGCGTTTGTCCCTATGAATTTTTTAAGTCTATAATGTTTCTTATTTCACAAGTTTAACACAATTTAACTAGAAGGTTCAAGTGCTGAATCTATTAAGTTTTGTATTGATATCACTTTCACTATTGACTTCAGTTGTTTTCTTCTTTTGGCAGCTCTGTTCCTAGACTCTTCCAGGTACTGTCGTTCCGTACTAAGCTGGTCCAGTGTGTCCTGACTGCTTTCCTGAAGGAATCTGCCCACCTCGTTTTCGGTCTCCCTCTTCCTCTCCTACTGATACATAGAACCCATGTGGTAGTTATATGTCCCCAACTGCTGCTTGGTAGCCTTGCTACACGTCCGCCCCAAATCCACTTCAGGTTCAGGCTGTTGGCACGTCGATCCACGTCGTTTAGTTCCGACATTTTATCCATTAGGGCTATTCCTAGCACTTTCTGCTCCATTAGCAGGTGGTAATATTATTCTTTTTCACTTCTGTTAGGCTCGAAGTTTGGCATCCATAATATAGTGTTGGATGAGTCCAGCAAGTCTAACCTCAGATTTCGGCTATATGTATTATCCATCAGTATGCCTGACCTTGTTACAGTCAACAGCGGGAAAACAAATCCATTTATAGCTCAATGGATTGCTCCGTGTATATGTATTAAGTTTAGTTGCATAATATTTTATTCAAGACTATAGAGAGTGTAGACACCAGAAATGTAGCGAAAGAATTTATGTTTACAGGAACCTGAATCACCAACGTGGCTTGTATCTAAGAACCGTTTGAAGGATGCAGAGAGAGCGTTGTGCTGGATACGAGGATGGGTGAAACCTGAAGCGATACATGAGGAACTAGAAAATCTGGTGCGCTACCATTGTGAATCCAAAGCTCAAAAACGGTCATTCCATAACAACATCTTACTGAAACCGCAACTGCACAGTTGTTCTGCAACTGATGAGATCAGCTACACTAACAATGATGGTAAGAATGGCGAAACATTTTATTCTTATTTTTATAGTACAGTAACAGACGTTGATATACTTTCATTTGGTTATAGTACATATTTAATACAGTTCTCTTTACGGCTGAAAATAGATGTCCAAATTTAGTTCAACAGCAGCCTGGACCTAAGGGTACCGGTATGTACGATTTTACTACCGCTACTGCTGAATGTACGCAACAGGAAGAGAAAGAGAATTCAATATAAATATAGTAATAGTACCTATTTAAAACAATTCTCCTCCTTTTCATTGAACAAAATAATGCATAACCCTATGATTCAAGTCTATCTCTACAGGAAACATTGTCTACCTCCTAGGTTTCGAAATTACAGAATATAAAGTCTTAGAATGTAGCTTTGTGTAGTATTCATTTTCCTTATTGTTAAAGTCGGTCCTGATGGTCTAGTGGTAACCATACTTGCTTGCTAAACCCAGGATCGATAGATTTTTTCGGGCGTAAAAATCCTAAGTATGGGCCCCGTGCCGTACATTTACGGCACGTAAAACAACTTCAAGCCTGAAAGATGAGACCTCTGAGCAAAATTTGTCAGCCGTTTCACGCCCTGAATTGAATGGGACGATGATGACCTGAGCTGTTAAAGAGCGTCCATAAATAAAACAAATCAACAAATTTACATTGTTAACATAAAACAAAATAAAGCAAGTACTTCACTAATTCACATGTAGCTTCACTAGGCTGCCATCAGAACAATTTACTACTAGTAACTCATACTGTACTGTTATAATGTGACCAAGCGGGTGATTATAATCAAAATATTGCTACGGATGAGAAATACAGCACATTTTCCCAATTACGAGGTGGTATCAAAATTTTCCAGGACTGGTTCTCTAGCGCGCCCACAGATTGCGTGAGCAGTGCTAGGGAGCTGTAACCTTGAACTAGCAATGCGCCAAGCTACACCGCAGCTGCAATCGGTATTTTTGTCATCATGTGCATGTATTAGCCTGCGAATTTGTCATTGTTGAAACAAAGTGCCAACATGAAATTTGCATTAGAATTGGAAAATCGGCCACAGAGACATGCTTCGGCAAGCTTACGGCTATAAGGCGTATGCAATGTTTCTAGTGTTACGGCAGCTTTCAACACCGTTGAGATGACACAGCGTTAACCGCAGAAGGTTCCAGTCCCATTTTAATTCACAAGTTACGAAATTGCATCGACTAAATTATAACATATCTTTTGAAATAGTTTCCCTGGGCAGCAATAAAACGGTCTCATTGCTACAGTTACTTGAGGAATGTGGCTTCGAATTCGTTGATTATAAATGAGTTAGAACTTTCAAGATGTTTTTATATTGATTATCTAGTAGATAAATGAAAAATGATAAATATGAATTAATAATATCCGTAATATGTAGCTCGAGTTGTATTTTTTTTTTTTTTTTACTAGCGAGTAAAAATCAAATAATTAGTCTATAAATGGTGCCTGCATTGTGAATGTCTCATACACTCATTGTTTTTCCTTTTATCTCTTACGGAAACACACACACACACACACACACACACACACACACACACACACACACACACACACACACACACTACGCATTATTTACAGGAAATTATGAATTGACATTTTTTGGACATAAAATGCCCCTACAGTTATGACTGTTCCGTCCAGCATTTTATTTCGCTAACAGGCGAAGAATGAAGGTCGAAACTAAAACGATTTACCTGATATATTGCTTTTTTCTTTTATTTAAAATCTTTGGTAACAACTGAAGAAAATTTAAGCAGCGGGAATGAAAACGAATGCTCTTCTAATTCCTCATAATTTATTTTCATACGATAATAGGGAAGGGTAAAAAACTTTTGTTACACCATATATATGCAATAAGAACTAGTATTTAGTTGACGAATTCGCAGAAAAGTAATGTATGATCATAAGACAATATAAAAAGTGCACCATGCAGGAGCTGCGTAAACTAAGCGAATTCCTCAACCGAGTTGAATAACGTTTAATAAAAATGAATATAAAATCCAAATTAGATTTTGTTAATTAGTGAAATGAAATAAGTTATGACATTACTGTGTGGTATTAAGAGAATAAAATTAGGATTCTTGCAATCTATAGGTACCACAAAAGAGAAACTAATTTGAATTATAATTATTATTGAGATTAAACCACAGAAATTAATGATATACTATTAATTAATTGAAATATATGACCACTAATAGACAAGCCTATACAATGTGTGGGTATTTGTAAAAATTTATAAATGTAACCATGTTTATGAACTGAGCCCTTGATATCACCTTTACATTCACTAAAATAGAGAGAAATAATTGAAAGTTTCGAGTTACATTGTGTATTTAAGAAAATGTTTATATGTTTCAATAAAACAAAAAATGTTAATATTTAAAACAATTACAATGTATTAAGAAAATATACACAACCATCGCAGGTTCCATCGATTTTCATTGGCTTTGAAATTTAATTTATATGTTATTGTAGAAAAAATGCAATGAAAAATGTTTTCTGAAGGCTATTACAGAGCACTTTTACATACAAATATAATTTTCAAACTCATGTTGCATTAATATTTCACATTTGCTATCTTCAACGATGCTTTTGTTAAATATAAAACATTATGCATCGTTATAAATACAGTTTATACTTAATTTAATCTTATTATTTTGAAACAATATAGAGAAAATTAAACGCAAGAGTGTTTATTAAATTTCCGTTATATCCCTACAAGTCAAGATCCGATTTCTCTAGTTTTCAGAAACTATTTTTCTTGTTTTATTTAAATTATATATATATATATATATACTAAGTTTGTTGGAAGAAACAAATATTATTGTCGCTAGAGCAAATTTTTAATTTTTGGTTTTCAGGTAAACCTCTACTCCTAAAGGCCTGATTTCTCTGATTTTCAGGAACTATTTCTCTTATTTTATTAAATGCTATATACAGAGTCTCGTTGCGAAAAAGCAAATATTGATGCTGCTAGAGCAATTTTTAAATGTTGGGTTTCAGGTAAAATTTCTTAATAATCTGAATTTATTAATTTTTCAGATTTTTTTTTTTATTTTATTTCAATAGCATATAGCAAGTTTTCTATAAAAAATCTAAATTGCGGCCGTTAGAATCATTTTTAAAATTTGCTTTCACCCCCACTAGGGTTTTGGGTAACCCCAGATTGCTCAGATTGTCAGAAACTATTTTTATTAAGTGCTTTAATGAAATATACCCAGTTTCGTTGAGAAAAAACAAAAATTGCGGCCGCTAGAGCGATAACAGACACACATAAACATATACATACGTATTTTTAATTGTCATTTTTGATGCGTAATAGGTAGGTTCGATGGAAATTTGAAGACAATTTTCAAAAATAATTTCATGGGTACAACTGCAATCGCTACATGCCTTCGGAATTCGCTAATATAGCGTAATATCATTGTACAACATATGGCAATTTATGAAATGTATTATGAGCTGTTTTCTTGTGTCGTAGTTGTTTAATAAATCTTGTGAAGGCAACAATATTTTGAAGAAAAATTTCCTAGTTATTTACAATAAAGTATAAACAACATTTAAAGGGTGAATTTATGCAAGTTTAATTATCATAAGTTTAAAATAAGTTTTAGTTACCAGTGATGGCGTGCAATCAATTTTTTGGCTGGCATTTTGTAACTTTTTATTGCGTGAACATTCAATATTTAATTACTGCTGATATTCTGTGTCAAGATTATTGCTTACGTTTTATATTAACTTACAATTTGTTTCAGACGAAGACATCGTTGAAACTCGGAAGATATCGCGAGTTGGGAATGTGGTAGCCCAATTTCGAGAAATAATTAAACCTCCTACTCTGAGGCCGCTGGTTCTGTTAATATCTCTAATGTTTGTCACTAACTGGGCCGGTCTGACGCCGATAAGGCCCTTCATGGTTCATGTCTGCAACGAGTTCCAGATGCCGATAACCGCCGAGTGGGTAATGGTGAGCTAGAACTTAGAATTCTGAAATATCTCCAAGCAATGTCATACCGAAATTTAATACTGGAGTGCTTTGCACAAAAGACGATTCTTAATGTTTATGACACACCTATTTCCGGTTAGAGGAAGGAACGGAATTATGCGCTACTGCATAATTGTCTATATCATGTCAATGTATTAATTGTTTTTAATGCTAAAATCTTGAGATGATTACAGCAGAAACACAAAAGGACAAAAAGTCAGTCAGGCGTAAACTACGGGATTCCTCCCCAAGTTGAATAGTTTTTAATAAAATTGAATATAAGATCCAAATTAAACCTTGTTAATAAATGAAATGAAATAACTTATGACATTATTGTGTGATATTAGCGGAATAAAACTAGAATTCTTGCAATCTATAAGTATAACAGAAGAGAAACCGCATTTTTAGAATTATTATTGTTACTGTTGAGATTAAAGAACCAAATTAATGATATATTGGTAATTAAATGAAATACTTGACTACCTATTGACAAAGTTATACTGTGTAGGTATTTTTAAAAGTAAGCATATTTATGAACCGAGCCCTTGAATCATCTTTAAATTCACTAAAATAGAGAGAAATAACAAAGTTTCGAGTTACGTTGTATATTTAAGATGCTCTTATGTTTCAATAAAACAAAAACATGTTACTATTCAGAAAAATTACAATATACTAAGCATTAATAAAAACAATGGAAAGTTACATTGATTTTCATTGTCTTTGAATGTTAATTTAAATGTTATTATAATTTACGCGTAACGCAAACTTTTTCTGAAGGTTTTTCAGAGCGCTCTTACATACAAATATAGTTCTCAAACACATATTAGATTAATATTTTAGACTTTCTATCTTCACGACAATACTTTTGTTATGTATAAAATATGTGCATCTTTATAAGTACAGTTTTGCTGAATTAATTTGTCCTTTTATTTTAAAATAATTCAGGGAATATTAAAACGTAGAGCGCCTTATAATTTCGGTTTTCAAGTCTATCTCTACTCCCAATGATCCCATTTTCCAAATTTTCAGAAACTGTTTTTATTATGGGTTTGAATGATATATTCCTAATTTTGTTGTGAAGAAAAAATAAATATTGGTGCCGACAGAGTCATTATTAAATTTTGGGTTTCAGGTAATGACCCGCTTTTCCAGATTTTTAGAAACTA
This sequence comes from Metallyticus violacea, assembly GCA_030762175.1. Classification (NCBI taxonomy): domain Eukaryota; kingdom Metazoa; phylum Arthropoda; class Insecta; order Mantodea; family Metallyticidae; genus Metallyticus; species Metallyticus violacea. Next base: position 19,719,467 of record CM060831.1, on the reverse strand, counting down.
TTTTTCCATTTTTATTTAAATGCTATATAAGGAGTTTCGTTGCAGAAAAAACAAATGAAAATACCGCTAGAGCCATTTTTTAATGTTTGGTTTCAAGTGAACCCCCCCCCCCCTCATTTCAATGACATATACTGAGTTCCCTTTAAATAATTTAAATATGCGGCACCAGAGCGATTTTTTAATTTCGCTTTAATCCCCAGTAGTTTTTCAGGTATATCCTCAATTTTCGTAAACTACTTTTAGAAATTTATTTTAAACAAATTTACTGACTTTCAGTGAGAATAAACAAAAATTGTGGTTTTTCAATTTTTTGTGTAAAAAAATTGCTTTAGGTTAACACTCACCCCAATGGTTCAATTTTGTTGGTTAACGAACTGACGGACCGTATGTTAACTGATGGTTATATGCCGAGTTTCGTTGAGAAAAAACAAAAATTGTAACCGTTAGAATGTTAACGGATACACCTCACATCAACAGTCACATACACACACTCACACACACACATATATTTTAATTGTACGTGCCTAGTAGACACGATCGATTCAGATCTGGTTACATTATTAAAAACACTATCCATGGGTACAACCGTAATAGCCTACAGCCCTTCAGAATTCGGGGAAAAAAAAAAAAAATCCGGGTCCAGCTGCAATAGCTTCTTCATTCCTTCTGAATTCACAGAATGATAGAATTCTGCGTTAAGTACAACAGTAACAGTGTCACAGTATCAGGTAGTTTCTCCATTCGTACAAGTGAAAGGAAAATCTCCATTCTGTCACCCCTACTATTTAATCCATTTATTGGCGACATAATCGAGGCATTGCTACAAAAAAAAAAAAAAAATCCCGCGACGTACGGAGGGAGATATACATATACCATCTCTGTTATACTCGGACGACATGACAATTGTCTCACTACAATAGACGACCTACAGTGTGGACTAAACAGACTACAGACCAACTGTGATACCTTGGTTACTTGCGGTGAATACAAGTAAAACAAAGATTATGAGCTTCAAGAACGGAAATATTTATGGCAAAGCAAATACATGAACATGTGCAGGACAGACGCTCGATAACGTGAAGTATTTCATGTATCTAGAACTAACTTTCACGATGAATGGAGGATGGGCGAATCTTAAAGCGATTATGAAAGCCGCAGAAACTTAACTTATACGAAACAGAATTCCAGATGTGTGGGTAGGGCTGGTAGAGACAGTTTGTGGGGCAGTTGTACAATCTACAATGATTTATGGGGCCGGAATTTGGGGTTATGAACAAACAGAGAACTTGGATCGGGTAAGGACGGATTTTCTAAAATATTTTTAAGAGTGGGGGGGAGGTATAGCAAATTACGGAATCCTTGGGGAAATTGGTGCTTATAGCGAGATTATAGAATGCAGGATCCGAACAGTGAAGTACTGGTCACGAATTGTTCACAGAGATCAGGCACTAATTAGAGCGATCTGCTACCAAGAGCAGCTGAGAATTGGGGGGAGGGGAAAAATAAGAGCTGGGTTTCAAAATTAAGAACGGATCTGAAAACTATAGAAAAAGGTAGCATTGGATCTCAAGTGAGGAAATAGGAAGGGAAGCGGGAAAATTAAGAAACGCCTGAGGGTCATTAACAGACAGTTGAATCTTTCAGTGTGTGCACAAAAAAATTCGCTGGAGAAATAATCGTAGCTAAAAATCGGGCGAGGGCTGGAGTGTTACATTCAAACAGAGGCCAAACTCTGCAATCAGGGTCTCGCTTGGTTTAGATTAGAGGCCTGGCGGATAACCAAATAACAGCCAAAGAGGATAGTAGAATCTGCCTATATGTGCGGAGAAAGAATCTTGGGAACCTATTCTGGCATACAGCAAGGGGACGGAAGAACGGTGAAAAATATCTACCTGGCCCGTTTGTTAACAGGGGAAAAAGTCAGCAGCTGGGCTTTGCTGGCAAATAGGAAAGAGGAGGAGGGAGTAAGTAGATTTTTAAACAAAGTGAGACAGTTCAAATAGGAGAAGGCACGCAACCGGGAAAGAAGGGGGAAAGGAATTTTAGGCACATTATTTTGGGAATATTTGTACATATATGCGAGGAGATGTAATTATTTATTTTTGCACTGTTTCTTTTCCACTTATTTTATTTATTTCTGGGTTCCTAGACGTGTTTGGGATTGAACATCTCCGGTTGACTTGCAAATCTTTGAGCTGCACTTCAAGCGGAATGGGAACTGATACGACGAGAGGAAATTGCTCATTTTATTCGGTACATTGCTGACCGAATCGCAGATTTAATTAAGGCAAGAGGTGGTCGTTACTGAGAACGAAAAACAGCTAGAAAACCATAGAGCCATTTAAAGTGTCAATTTTCAAAATTTATGTATTTCTAAAATTTTTCTAAATTTTAAATATATTTCATTAATTTTACTGTTTATTGTTTATTTCTTAAGAGTTACACTTCGGTTTGTGTAATTTCTTGTATTTCTTAGTATGTTGTTAACGCACGTACCAGTGTGACATGTATGAGTCATATTTGTAAATAAATGAACTACAGCTGCTACTAATTCTGACTTAATCTCTAGGTTAATATCGAACAATGAGATGAGACTTAGTTATGTTTTAGACTGTTGATTAGAGCGATAAATATAAACGTCGCTGAGTTTGCCTTCCGCACTTGTTTTGTTGATGTTAATAATGCAACTGGCATCACAAAGAAATGTCCGAATTCTTGCTTGAGGAGGGGAAAACAAACAATGACGTATTTCACATTGTGATGGCGATTGTAAACCAAGTTTTCTACAAATAATAACCGCAAATACAAAGATAGAAGTTCCCTACAGATGTTTTAACGCATGAAATATTCAGTAACAGCCATAGGAAATTAAAGTTGAAATATTTACGAGAAGCGCAAAATGCATCAACAAAGAGGAGCATGTGAATGATAAATAAAATAATTGTGAAAATTTGTTGCATTTTATTTCAAAACCTGTATACCTGCTAAGCGTTAAAAGCAGTTATCACATTTTTCTGATGCATTAATAGAGTGAATTTTCTGTGCAACAGGTGATATCAGCAGGTATGGGTGGTCTGGGGAGTATCGCTCTGATGCTTGTGGTACATTCGTGTGGAAAGAGACTGACGACATTGGTATGTACCGGAACTATGGCCATATTGGCATTACTCCTTGGTCTGTATGCCTATTTGCAAGTAAACCAGGACCAACCCAAAGAGAGTGCGTACAATTGGGTGCCTATGGTTCTGTTTACGGCTATGTTCTTCATCAACTGTATGGGGGGCGAGGTGCCCTGGATAATACTATCCGAGATTTTTCCCTTCAGGTGAGAGTTTTGCAATCTTTTTGTGTTTCTATAGATAAACTTAATCAAATATGACATTGGTATTTCATTTTTTGGATTAAATTGAGTAAAAGTATGTCACGCAGGAACTGCGTAAACTAGGCGAATTCCTCACCAAGTTGGATAAATTTAAAAATGAATATAAAATACAAATTAAACATTATTAATTAATGAAATTAAATAAATTGTGGCATTACTGTTGATATTAAGGGGAAAAAATTAAAATTCTGGCAATATATAAGAATTGCAAAAGAGAAACTACATTTTAGAATTATCATTATTTTTATTCTGATTAAACCACGAAAATTAATTAAATGAAATATGACCATTGATAGATAAAACTATGCTGTGTGGGTATTTTAAAATATTTTTAAATGTAACCATGTTTATGAACTGAGCTCTTCATATCATCTACACATTCACTAAAATAGAGAAAAATAACAGAAAGTTTCTAGTTACATTGTGTATTTAAGAAGATGCTCATATGTTTCAAAAAACAAAAACTTGTTACTATTCAGAAACAAATATACACTTCTGCTCATTTGGCACAACAGCCCGGGGTGAGCCTTGGCCTGCCGCGGCGACCTCTGTTTCCTCTACCTCCGTCTTAGGACTTTGTGGATAGAGGACAGTATTGCAGAAGAACAGTGATTAGCATGCCGCCATCCCGCCGGGCGCCTGTCACGTGGCTTGCGTAAAAGCTATCTCTACATAAGGCCGCTTCCCAATTGTTCTCTCGAAGCTGGGTGGATGCCATTCCTGACTTCCCTTACTTAGAGGAATTCCTAAGCAGATACCGGGAATCGAACCCGGGCCTCCTAGCCAGCTGTCGGCAACGCTAACCACTAGACAAAAGATTTGGCCACGAAATATGCACTATCAACAATTAACAATCGAAAGTTTCATAGATTTTCATTGGCTATGAAATTTAATTTAAATGCTATTGTGATGCAAACGTTTTCTGAAGGTGATTACTAAGCGCTCTTACATACAAATATAATTCTCAAACACATATTTTAGATTAATATGCTATTTTCACTACAATACTTTTGTTAAATGTAAAATAAATACAGTTTATATACTGAATTAATTTGTCCTTATATTTTGAAATTGTTGAGAGAAAATTAAAACCTAGAGTGTTTTTTAAACTTCGATTTTCAGATATATCCATGTTCATTAAGGTTCCATTTCTCTAATTTTCAGAAAATAATTTTATTGTTATACTTAAATGGTATATATTGAATTTCAGTTGTGGGAAAAAAAAATAAAAAACATCAAATTAATACTGGTGGGGTTAGAACGATTTTTAATTTATGCGTTTCATATAAACCCCCATTCCTAATGACACAATTTTTCTGATTTTTAGAAAGTATTTTTCTTATTTTATTTAAATGGTATATGCCGAGTTTCGTTGCGGAAAAAATATTGGTGCCGCTGGAGAGATTTTTAAATTTTGGGCTTCAGGTAAACCCCCACTCCTAACAGTCTGATTTCACTCATTTTCTGAAACTATTTTTATTCATTTATTTCAATAGCATATACGAATTTCGTTGAGGAAAAAAAAAAAAAAAAAAAAGAAACAAAAATTGCGATCTCTAACGCTTTAACAGACACACACATATAACATTATATAATTTCTTTTCTTTATCATTTGTCATTTCGATCTCTAGTAGGTAGGATCAAAGGAGATTTACAACAAAATTTCAAAAAATCAATTCATGGTTGCAACTCAAACAGTTTTATCCCACTCTGTAAATGTTTTGCAATAGTTTTACCCACGTTCGATAAAAATTGCATTCGCCGGAGCATCGGCATCTTCAGAAGTAGCACCAATTTGCTCCTTGGAGGATGCAAAACTTTTTTTTCCTTCAACTTTTGGAAATAAAATGAAATGTTTCAGTTAGCCAAATAAGAGTAGTTTACAAATATTGTTTCCTATATAGCGTGTTCACAAACACTGTCGTGGGAAACAAAAGTCTTGCAAAAGGGACTTTGATCTTCTTTCAGTACTGTACAGACTATTCAAGGGTAGAATACGAGGTTCACTATGAAAGCTTTGAGATAAGAAAAAGTGAATGTTGCCCCACTTAAAAGAAATGTGGTGGCATTTGATAGTCCCATACTTTACGAGTAAAACTGTACCAGGTAATGATCCTTCCCACTACCGCATTCCAAAGTATGAGGGTAAACACCCCTCTGGTGCACAGGCTGCCAGCCGTTACGAGAGAGGGGGGAAGGAGAGAAATCATTTTCGTGCTATGATTCTTCATGATTTCAAAAGTGATGTGAATGAATCCCAAAGCCTTGGGCTTTTGGGAACCTTGCTCCATCTAGGACAACAGTTTCTAGCTGTTTGCTGAGTTTGAAAGAGACCGAACTTCACTGCAAGCTGAAGAGAGATGTAGGCTTTCGGCAACGTCAGTGACAGGAAAAATCTGTCGCGGTGGAAAAAATAGTACGCGAAAACAAAAGCACAGCATTTAAGGCCATCAGATTGAGTCGCCAGCAGTATCAAAAATCCTGCACGATCATCTTTGTGTAAGAAAGGTTCCCTCTTTTGGGTGCCCTAAAATTTGACACAGACGAAAAAAAAAAAAACAAACAAACAAAAAAAAAAAAACTCATCGAATGGTATGAAGAAATGCTGCAGAAATTCGACGGAGGGTGCTCAAGGCGAGTTTCTGATGTCATCAGGGTTGGAACATGCCATTGGATTTACTAATTTGACTCGGAGACCAAGAGACAGTCGATAGTTTGGATCTTTCCAGATGATGATCCACCAACGAAAGTGAAGAGGGGTCGAAGTGTTGGGAAGGAAATGGTGGTCATGTGACCCTAATTCCTCTGGAGAAGCACAGAACTATTACTGCTTACACCAAATTCTGTTTACCAAAAGTTTTCGAAAAGCTCGGAGAGCGCCGCCCGAGGATAGGACTGAGGATGCTTCACCACTACAACGCTTCCGCTCACACGGCTAACATCACCATCCACTTCCTAGAGTCCACAGCGGGTAGACTCATGACTCATACTCCATACAGCCCTGATGTGGCTCAATGCTGTTATTTTCTCTTCTCAGTGGAAAAACATCGTATCCGAGGAAAGCGATTTTCCAACCCCAGCTAAATGTGAACATGAACTTTTCACCCTTAAGGAAAATTAGTGGCAGGGGTGGTTTGATAAGTGATTTTTGAGGATGAGAAAGTATTTTGAGAAGATACAACAATTGTGGTGAGTCTACCTATTCCCAATTGGATGTGTCTCAAAACTTTCGTAGTGACCTCGTATGGTATGTGAATGATTAAACCAACAAATATGCATTTTTCAATTAAAACTGAAAACAATGGTTATACGTATTTAAATAAGGTTTGTTATCTTAGGACGAGGGGAAAGGCTATTGGAATATCGGTAGCCTCGAGCTCCGTCATCATGTTTCTGGCGTCTAAGACCTACCTGGACATTGAGAAGACTTTCCGGTTACACGGCGCCTTCTGGTTCTACGGCTGTATCAGCGTCGTCGGATTTGTGTTCCTCTACTTCAGACTTCTGGAGACGGAAGGCAGGACCTTGGAGGAAATAGAAATACACTTTACAAAAGGCGAATATCCCAAAAATGTGAAAAGAACAAGACAATATTCTTAAATTGCAGCATATCATGCATTTTTAGGCAAAATATCCTATGTCCCACATGTTTGTGAGTTCGTTTTATCTTTAAATCGTGGCATGTAACTTGTCTGAAACAAAATGCTTATGGAGATAGTTAAGGGAACAAAAAATGCTAATCTGTGTTCTGTTATGTCTTTCAATATGCCTTGTATTCATTTCATATTTTAATTATAAGGCCATGAAAAGTGCAAAAAGCTTGTTTTGATTTTGTTAGAAATCATTTATAAGGTCTAAAAGGAATCTTATCATTTGTTTCTATATACTAAACCATTTTTTTCACTGATGACATCTATACCTCTACCACCCAGGATACTACCAGGGGTTAATAAAAAGTAATGGCAACACTGGCAGCTCGCAGCGGTCAGGTCCTTGTTAGTCATAGAGTTGTGTAGGTCCGATATTGGGATATTCGGAGACCTTCAGTAGCGAGCGACCGTTGTTCAGTTATTCAGTGACTACGGCGGTGTCTTGAAGTTGAGGTGGATAGTGCAAGCGCTCTACCAATGTTTTTGAAATTGGAACAATGTTCGTGGATCAAAATTTCACAAGGAGGTTGTCGTGCTCAAGTTTATTATCCGGGAAAAGGTGAAGCATGTGGTGTTGATGCAGTTTCCATATCGCACAGTGGCAAGATGTGTGATAGTGTTACGTGCGGGCAGGGATGCTGTTCAGGACAACCCTCATTCAGAACCCCCAAACTGACACCCACAAAATTCAGCTCCTTGCTCCCTTGTTGGATGTTGATCTTAATTAGCCGCAGGGGTAGTTGTGTGCCACAAAACCGTACGCCATATTCTGCAGGACTACTTGGGTTCCGCAAAATTGCACATTTGGGTACCCCAAGGAGGCGCAACAATGGTACCGTTATGCAATTGCACAGGATTTGCTGAACAGTAGGCAGAGAGGAGGCGACGACTTCCTTGGGAAAATGCTTACCTAAGCACCATGATTGAAAAGGCAATAAAATGAGTGGAAACATCCCGGGTCTCCTCGTCAAAGGTAGTGCGTTCTAAACATGGCTTTTAGGTGATGATCATTGTGATGTATGACATTAATACCGCACCATGCTGTACCAGAGGGGCAAATGGTAAAGGTAATTTCTTGGAACACTACCTTCGTCCCCACTAAGGGGAAAGCGACGACACTTGTCAGCAGTGTCAATGAAAACATAATTGAACCAATATATGCAGAAAGGCTGTTTGTTATTATTTTAAAAATTTGATTCCAATATTACAGTTAATAGTCTGATTTTTTCCAACATAAGTAGGCGAAAAGCTTACTTTCTTATGAAGAAGCATATCCAAAACTAATTTTATTTATTAGTTCCAAATTAATAAATTTGAAATTATGTACCTTTTTTAAAATGCCAAATTTTTATCATTAACTTTACAGAAATATAGTTATGAGCCATTGTTTATCATTTAAAGTTGGCACTAAAATAACTCAATTCAATATTAAATACTTCAAGCATATATATATTCATTCATTCCTGAAAGGGTACACAAGCACAAACAAATAAATAAAGCATTAATAAACAACAGGAATATCTAATTTTTTGAAAAATATAAGCCAAAACGGAATGCCAATTTTAAAAAAATATTATGCTCAAGAATGAAAAAAGTTTTTATTTAAAATGCCTTGTTCCTGAATGACAAGAAAATTAAAGAAATATATTTTTGTGTTAATTTAATTCAGAAAGTAAACAAAAATTGCAATAAAACTATGTAACGCCCTGAAAATTAAGAGAAAGAAAGAACAAGAAAAAGATAAGCCAAAAGGGAACCTCAATAATAATATAAATAAAAAAAATAGAACTGAAGACGTAATATTTAAGGACTCCCTAATTTCTGAATGACAGGAAAATATGAAGAAAAATATTTCTGTCATATTTTAAAGTGTAAAGCAAAAAATTATAATAAAAGCTCTGTAACGCCCGAAAGCTTGAAAGAAAGTATGAATAAGAGAAATGTTAGTGCAGCCACGTTGGTAACAACTCCAAGCTTCAGGTTATCTTTCAATCTTTTTTTTTTTGTGTTGAGGCCACTTAATGGAACATGATGTATCACGTGTCAGGTCCTGGTACGTAATTAAACGTTCATGTGCTCCAGAAAAAACATCTTTTGTCCATGTTAATAGCAGTGTTGACAACGTTATCATGGTGAAATGAAAGATGGTGAGGATTACGAGGTTCCGTTCAGAAGGGAAAAAGTGATCCATTACATTGGTGTAGCTACCAAGATGGCCTTTTGGCTTTATTAGAGTCACATGTTTACTTACTATCGTGGAATGACCAACAGTTTAAAATAAATACAAGAGGGACGGCAGCTCTGAAACTATACAAACAGTTAAACCTGGTAGCTTTCGAACCATTTTATAAAAGGTATGATATATATAAATCTTAATTGAGGTTAGTTGTGCACATATACCTTTCCAATGTCATGTAAATGTCACCTATGGGAAATCTGAAACTCCTATTTGGCAAGGTATTCTACTTCTGAGGCTGTCGAACATAGAGTAGGGTTACACCGCATGAGGGTTCTTAAACTAATTAAACTGAAGGTCAATCTATATGATATTCAAGTCATAGGGGTTCATGAATTAACCCCATCGGTGAAAAAAATCATATACACGACAATTTATCGTAAATGAATAAATTTATTGTTTTTGAATAAGAAAATTAGTGGATTCAAAAAATGCTATCACTTATATAGCTCTTAATTCTATTAATAACTTAGGAAATGATGATGACGATGATGTTGAGTCATTTTCGCAACGTTTGCACCCACAGGGAGCAGCAACTTAAAATTTCTCTTGTTAAGAATAGTTTGGAGATGACTACTATATGAGAATGTGGGCAATTCTGAAGTATGCAATTTAAAATATAATATAATGAGTGAATTATAGGTACAAAGCCATCTTGCTAAATTCGAGCACAATTGGAATAAACGTTCCCGGGTGTTAAATTTGTCAAAATAATCATATACTAGTTAATAACTTTCGGAAAATAGGAAATATAAATATAGCTCAGGATTCTCAGCCAGGAAATGTGTGATAAATTGGTAATTGCTGCAAAGTTCATTATTAGTTATGAATTAATTGTTGGTCAAATATTTCATGTTTGGATACATTAATGGCTATAAGCAATGCACGTAAATCGTGACTAAAAACAACAAAAATAATAAAATTGCTTATCCATGTGTTATTGTGCTAGCAGCATCGGCTTGTAACCTCGTGCTTATGAACCTAAGTTTAACAATGGCTTTCTCTACTGCAGTCATCGGTCAATTGCATCAGAGTAACGCTACACTTTCCTTGAATGATGAGCAGGCTTCCTGGCTTGGTGAGTAAATTTTCTACTGACGTTTCTATTTCCGAATGATATATGTGTTTTGGAACAACATTTAGAAACCATGTGCGAGAGCGTTTGCGGCGAAGAGAATGAAGAACAGAGAGAGATAAAACACTTGATAAATGTTTCTCCAGAAAGTGTAAAATAAGTTCATATGGGGTACTGTAGCGGATACCTAACATTCTTTTACAATCTGAGGTAGCATTACTGTCAAGTTTCTGCAACTGTTTGGGAATGCTGTATTCAAATCTGATTCATAGTACTAGCACAGTCTTATAGACGCCAATTAGAAAGTTACAAAGTATGCAACATAAATGTTTGCTGAACGGCAAGACACTCAAATTTTGTTATCTGAGTATGCTAACACCATGTGCTGGTCTTTCTGATGCTTAAAAACAAAAGAGGATGCTTTGAGGATATTTGAGGCTAAAAAAAAAGTGGCCCGGGAAGTTGTATTCTAACTACTGCTGGAAACAGGATTGAATAGCTTTGCAGTTTGCACGAATAACAAATGCCTGTTTTTCCTGTTCATGAGGACAGAAACATTTCTGGGATCAATGGAATACCTATACAGAAAGGGCAAAAGTCAAATCATTTTGTATATAAAGCATTCCATATTAAATTGCACAAATTTATAGAAAATTCTTCCTTTTTAACTCCGATTTTGTCAAAATTAAATTTAACGAAAAAATTAAAAGTGTGTGTGTGTGTGTGTGTTTTTCATTAGGCTCGCTTAAAGCGAGATCGATAAATAGGAAGCGATGAAATTCGTAAAATATTATGAGCATTTTCTATATATGTATATATTTATCTGGTATTTCTTATCAAGTAGATACGACTTTTGATTTATTTTTAAGAATTAAAATACGAATTTTGTTTACACGTAACACAAAACAACAGAATTTAAATTATAAAAGTAGCAACCTCCTTAAAATTCCAGTAAAATTCATATACTTGACCCTTGAAGATATTTGTACAATTTTAGAAAAGTTAAAAACTGTGTTATAAATAGTAACTGGGAAATAGTTATTATAAGTCAGGCGTAGTGGGTAGGCAGCTAACAATAGTACAAGGGGCACTCTGAAAGTTTGGAGAATTAAAGCAATAAAATATTTTAAAAATGCGATTTGATCATTGCAGCTTTTCAAAGTGTTCTCAATTACATTCTATATAACGTCTCATCCTTCCAAACCATTTTGTAAATGCTGAATGCCATGATTCTTTAGATAGAGTGCAGACACTGTGGCTTCATGTGATTCAAATATTTATAACGATTTTCTTCTTTTATTATGGGCTAGATATGGCCTATAGGGAGGATGGGGGAAAACATTTGATACTTGACTCCTGTAGAAACGAGTTGTTTCCTATGCAGTATGGGTAGAGACGTCGCGGTACAGCAGGATTCCACGCAGACAAGATTTACATTCTTCGTTCTGAGTACATTGAAACTGCATTTTGTGATCTACCATCTGGCAGTGACAATTTTTTGTCCCTCATGTGGAACTTTCACAATGTAGCCTGAAACAGCATATTTCCGTAATTTCGTCTCGGTGGACGATAGGGCCCGACGCTACTGTTTTGTGCCTGCTCTTGCACGGGAGAAGGATCGGAGATGAGTGGTCGCAAATTAATTAGCGATGATTCGTAGACTACTTAATAGTTTTATTTGGTCGATGCTCTCTGTCATGCTGCTTGGTGTGTGTTTGTCTGGACCACGAAAATCGTGTTGCTGGCGAGCAGACTTCATCGGAGACGGAAGCAAAACTGATTGTTGAAAACTGAATAAATCACTGAGAACAAATGTAGAATACTGGAGTGCTCGCGTGTTGAATTATCAACACCTCAATTAAGCGAATATTTTACCAAGTGCTTGCAGAGTGATTGCGAGTCTGCCTGAATCTTAATGTCAAAAATGTCGAATGCCTTCAGAATAATATAGCCGAATAGTGAATGCGGATGTGGCCGCGTAGATCTGTATCGCTGCGCATGTGCAGACGAGCAAGAGAAAACCCCCACTGTGAGAGAGAATGCCTTTTATATTAATTTCAAAAGTGGCAGCGTCGCTCTCTAAGCTCACACGGGGATGCTTCTTAACCTATAGCAGCTGAGTTTTCAAAATACTCGGCTGGTTACGAGAGTTTAAGCTCATTTTCCGGAGCTACTCTTAAACTTTCGAGCATAAATTCGTGTTATTGGCCACGCAAAAATTGATCGTTTAAACGATCGGTAGAGTTCATCACCTTCTTGTGGTATGTTGTTGGTATGTAACGGACCAACTCTTCGCTCCGCGACTGGGCAGACAATAGCCTTTTGTCCTAGGTAGTCGGCACCAGTGCTAATTGTTTCTTTTGTGCGGGGGCAGATCGGCCGCTCCAGGCAAGGAATGCTGAGGCGCATTCCTTACAAATATTTCTTCTTTCATGCATATAAAACTGCATCATAAAATTATCCAACATAATATACAGGCGTCATTAGCCATTAAATATTCACATAAAATCACATATGTATGTCCTGGTGGGAAGCGGGGTACAAGAAATGTTGCAAGCCTCTCACTGAGATGAAAGAACAGATCATCTTCTTGCCAATACTTTTCACTCGCCTCGTTTTTTGTTCGCGGATGCTCTCCTAGGAAGACCCAGACCGATGATTGCTGCTTAGTGTATGGATCATACTCGCGTGTCCATCTTTTGTCACCTATTATAATGTTAAATGTGATTTTTTATCTTCCTCCATAAAAAAATACAACATTTTCTGGTACCAATCCACATGTGCGTTTTCCCGCTCATCTTTGAGGTGGTTGGATATACAACTGCAAAGTACCCTGAAATGAGAAGTGATTTCACAGCTACCCATATAATATTCAGAGTTACTCAAATCCGAAAGTATGTATAGCTATGATCTTCCCGCAATATACGTTCTGCTTTCATCACGTTTTCATCTGTTGTTGCTAAAGCGGACCGTCCTGCGCAGTTTTCATCTTCAAGGGAGTCCCTTCTTCCCCTAAAATCTGCATCAGCGATAAATGGTGATTTGCGAAAGGCAAAGATCCTCAAATGCACGACGCAATGTTTTAAGGCACTCTCTCTCTCTCCCCTAAATCGACTTTAAAGTCGTAGGCGGAAATATTTTCACTTGAGATCCATTCTAACAACAGCTGCGTACCACATACACGGAAATGCTGACACCCTACATTATTGAAGCGCGCTCAGACTTACATATATTACTATCTAAACTTCAATCTAAAGGAGGAAAGTGTGTGCTAGCTTGTCAAAACATGTTCTTGTCCACCCTCAAACATTACAGATGACTTTAGTATCGCTCAATCATCCCACATGCTGTAAGATGTTGCGCCATAATATTTGCAAGATCGTGAGTGCGCAGAGATGTCATTGCTCGCTTTACAATTTGTCACGCTTAACACCTTTTCACTTAATTTATTTATTTTTTTCGGTGTTTAACGTGTTTTTACTACTGAAGCAGCACAGCGGTGGACACTGATGGCACACGAGATGAACAACTGGGAAAGGATTTTAAAGAAAGGAAGTGTTCCGGGCCTAAGTTTATGGTACCTACCCGGCATTTGCTCATATTTATGAGCACTGAGCAAAAATTGAAAAAAAAAAAAAAATCTCAGTCCAGGAGGGCGATCCTGGTGAGAGTCCAATCGCAGACCTCGCGTTCACAAATTTGAGCCTTAACGACCTCGCCACCGTATCTTCAGTAAGGTTGTCCTTAGTGGCAATATAAATTATTTTATGTTCATATGTTGGGCAATATTAGTGTTTTATAATCTTTATTTTAAACTATTTTTAAGTATCGGTATTATTTAAGTCTCCACATTTAAATTTCATTTGGCAAAGTTTACCAATATTGATAATGATTTCTGTCAATGCTATATGCATCCACCATCTTCCACCCAGTTGTCGCCAAATTTAGTTTCTCTTTCAGCATTTCTTCCACTTACTGGAATTTTCGCCATTCCTTTCCTTTTCAGCAGCAAACATGATTATATTTCTTTTCCAATTACTTTCTTTTGTCTTTCCCAAGCACTGTGCTCTCCGCTAATGTTCCAACAAATCAAATGGAATTTGTTTTTATTTGTTCCAATTTAGCGCTAGATCTTTCGTGGATTCACTTCTCCACATTCTTAACCTCTCAGCATTCTGATGATTTTACTATCTCCGATATGGAATTGAATTCTATTCCCTCAATTATTAACAGAACCGCCAATATTAGCGAAAACCAAAATAATGAGCATCTTCCGTTCTTTGTCCCCCTAAAATATTTTTCCTTTTTCCATTTTTTAATAGTGTTTAACGTCTGTTTTTACTATTGAGGTACCACAGGCGGTGAACGCTGATGATACCTGAGATTGATTGATGTATTGGGAAATGATTTTTTTTTTAAAGAAAGCAACATTCCAGGCTTAAGTTTAGGGTACCTCTCCAGCATTTTCCATTTATGAGAACTGAGTTAAATCTGGAAAACACTCAGAAAGGACGGTTCTGGTGAAAATCGAACCCCTTACACATCACTTTCAGCAGACCGTGACCTAATGACCTCGGTATGTATGCATAACGGCTTCTTTCTAACACTATACAATTTTTAAATAGTGTTTAAAGCGCGTTTTGACTGCTGAGGCATCACAGACGGTGGACGGGAAGAAATGAGAGATGAGATGAAATGATAAACTGAGAAAGGAGTTTTGTTTTAAGGAAGGAAACATTCCAGACCTAAATTTAGGGTACCTCTCTGGCATTTGTTATTCATGAGCACCGAGGAAAACCTAGATAAAACTCAGTCAGGGAGGACGATCGTGGTGTGATTCGAATTCCAGATTTCCTGCTCATTAGTCCGCGTCTCAACGACCGCGGTTACCCGTGGCAGTACTGCATTTAAAAGCATGCATTAATTAATTAATTACTTAATTTTTAAACAACTCAATTCTGTTCATTGCTAAGTGTTCTTAAATGCCAACAATGTTCATTCTTAGGTATGTTCTACGGTTTCTGGAATATCTGCTAGGGATGAACTCTGATTGGGGAATATCAGCAGCTACTCCTGTCTTCACAGCACTCTGCAAGTGTCTTTTGCTTTTAACAATGAGCGCTAACCTGGAGAAAATTCGAGGTCATCACGATAGGAACTTCGTTGCCTGGTGGCTCAAAACGTGTGTAGCGTGGGTAGCCACCTTGTGATGTCGAAATGTGTGGACAGCCTTTTTTGTGGGGGAGGGGAGAGGAAGGCAAATAAAAATTTTACTGAGAACATTAAACAGCAACACGGTTAAAAATCTGACGAAACAAATAAATCAAATTTGATTAACATAAATATTAATCCTTCACAATTTATTACTTATTATTTAGCTTTACTTTTTATGATGCAGCTGATGCACATTTGAAAGTGTATTCCTAAAAATTAAATCTTATTTTCCCAAGATAGGAAGTAGAATGGACAATCATTTTTCTATCATATAGCAGGACGTCATTCGTTCTTCTATGATTCCAGACATTTTTAACTGTGAATATCACTAGACTGAATGTTATCAACTCAGATGAATAAACTAAAACAAATCTCACGAGCTACTTCATCAAATGACATTAATCTAAACATTAGAAAAATTGAACCTTCATCGTTATTCCTGCCATGTTTTCAAATGATACAGAATACAGAGTTGAAAGCATTCTAATGATGCACGATTAGCTTCGATGTCGATACGTAGTGTTAGCGCTACAGAGAACTTCTCAGCCAGTTGTAAACATCTGGAAGTGACAGGTACTTCTCACCGTAAATGAACTAATGAATATTCTATGATTCCACAACTTTTTCCCACAAAAACCGCACAGCGGAGCGCGGCTCGAGGGTCGAGGGTCGTACATTCAATCAGAGGCGCCACCATCTTGCAACTGCCGCTTCGCTATTTAAACATCGATCATCTCATGTCAAATGTCACCAAATGGCACCGACTAACAATGCAATTTAGTGGCAACAGCTTAGGTGACTTCTTTCTATTTTTCTTTTTGTATGTATTTTTACATTTTTTAATTTTTTTCTTTTCTCCTCTAAAATTTTCGATTGTCATGTATGTTTTCATTCTTATGTTTGAATATGGGTTTGTTTTATAATTTATTGTGAAATATCTAATATAACGTACAGAGCCCTCGTTTGGACCGGTAGGTATTGCCTAGCGTGTAGCTATTTTCAGCTCCGATTATATCTCCAGCGAAACTTTTCCTACACACTCAGATAGAGTCAGCTGCCTATTAATGTCCCTCTAGCGTTTCTTAATTTTTCTCTAAACCCCTCTCCTGTTTCCCCGCTCTATGCTGTCTCCGCCGCGAAGTAAATTTAATAAGCTTGAAAGTAGGACAAGGTCATAATACCGAATACGGCTATTCTCAGAAACACCAGATGCTGTAAAAGAACGTTACGATCAATAAATCTCACCACATACAATGTTACGTCGTGTGATTATTATCACAACTAATACGGTCTTGCTGAGCGGCGGCTGAACTCACCACGAGATGTTGTTGAAGTGTAGGCAATCAACGCCATCAAAGACCACTTCAAAAGTGGCACCCAACCAGGCGGTGGTCGGTTGCAGGCGTCAAAACTGACTGACTGACTGACTGATCACGTGCGAAATGTCATAGTCTCAGTTACTTGCAAAAGAGTCGGTAGATAATAAACTGTATTAATGTACTAATAACAGTTGTAATATTAATAGCTAGAAGCAGTAAACCACTCATTACGAAATAAAGCACAAAAACGTCAAAGTAATAAGAAAACATAGCCTGCGCCCTGTTATTAAGTGGTCAGCTTGAACGATCGCATGTGGCCCACATAAATAACATAATTACACTATCTTAGCTTTTCATTTTGGTAGATAACACACCTAATCAGATGGGATGGGTTAAATCAAGACCATCAAGAATGCTAGCCAACACATTGGTTTGTATGTATGCAAACATGTGGTACTGGGTAATCATGTGTTAAGTACATACTTTTTACCTAAATGTGATAGTAATTCGGATAAATCCATATAGCTTTGCGTTTTTAAATATATAAAAAACGTGTATTATAAGAATGAATCGTTTGTGTTGTGCTCCTGGATTAAATAAAGCTACCGACACTTCAGCATTTAGATTTCCTAAAGATAAAGTACGGAGGGAGAAATGAACTATAATAAACACACTTATCTAATAGCCTCTATTAATATGCATTCACTGAAATAATTTGAACTGGTAAGTAGTAAGTAGTACTGGTAATAGTAGTAATAGCAGTAGTATTAGTAGTAGTAATAGTAGTATTAGTAGTAGTATTAGTAGTAATATTAGTAGTAGTAGAGTAGTAGTAATAGTATTAGTAGTAGAGTAGTAGTAATAGTAGTAGTAGTAGTAGTAGTAGTAGTAGTAGTAGTAGTAGTAGTAGTAGTAGCAGAAGTATTTACATTCTATATACATTTTACAATTATATTTTATGCATGGGTCGTACATGTACTTGCTTTTAAGTATAAAATTGTAGGAATAAAGTAGTATAATAATAGATAAATAAACATTAATATGAGAAGAACGATATTTGCAGTTATATAAAGGGAAACATATTACATATATTTACAATTACATAGTATATTGCGTTCTAACCAGAAAATAAATTGTTTATTGCTTCGTGCACTTTGACTAGGAAAATGCCCAACTCAAATAGTGTGGTTCGCCAACAGGTCCTAGCAAAACAACCGATCTCTAATTGCCTTAATTTTTTCAGGTAGCAGTCAATATATACACATTACATATAAACAAAGTATATACATAACCTTATCGAATATATAAAAGCAAAATGTTGAGTAAGAGCTCAGGTGATGTTTGCCGAAATTTGCTGTTTAGTTACAATTTTCTTCTTTATTTCCTTTGTAGGATATACGGTTTTTAATATTTATAAATATTTACTGATAGGAAAAGAATAACACACACTACACAAAATGTTGCTCAACAGCCCCGGTTGTGTTTGCCTAAAGTTTGTTTTTGATTTAGTAAAAAGTTAACGTATTTACTTATTTAAAAAAAAACATTCAGCTGTGATTTCTTTGTAGAAAATAAGATTTTAAATATTTATACACATTTAATGATAGGAAATGAATAATACACACATACGCACAAACATATACACACATACAAATCTTGCATACTGGCATTGAGTTAGAAAAATGTGTAAATATTTATTTATTTTTAAGCAGGTTTTTCTGTATTTCCTTTTTAGAAAATGAGCTTTAATTTTTATGCATATTTGTTAATGAGAAATTAATAATGTAATGCTGAATTTAAAAAAAAATGATAATGTAGTACAAATTGACTATCTCCAACCTACATTGCTGCCATATTTGTTTTGTATTAAGCTCTGATATATTATAGATGGTTTTGGCTCAGTTTCTTCCAGATCTGAAGGTTCTTTTTTTCTTTTGTCTTCTCACGAAGCGAGCAACAATGCAGTCAAAGGTCCGTCCGCTGCTTTCCCACCACGTGACGAACAAATGACCAGCATGTTTCCGGTGTAACCACCCTTATGAGTCTTCTTACTTCGGGAAGTTTAAAAGTTGTGCTATTTCTAGCAAAGTGGCCTTTCACTTGGTTCCACACTGACTCAGTAGCATATAGAAGAGCACAGTGATAAAGAAGTCTTAAGATTTGTGTCGCCAGCTTCCTCCGTCAAGTTTGTCATATCTCTTATGCAGGTCACAGAGTTTTGTTGATTTATTCACGGACGCTCTTTAATATCTAAAGTCACCAGCGTTCAATTCAATTCAGGGCGTGAAACGGTGGACAAATTTTGCTCAGAGGCCTCTTCTTTCAGGCTTGAGATTCTTTTATGTGCCGTAAATGTACGACATGGGACCCACGGCTTTACTTCCCTCCATACTTAGGAGGACATACCAGGATTTTTACGCCCGAAAAAAATCTAGTGGTCCTAGTCTGTATTGAAGCCGCGATCTTGGGTTTGAAGCAAGTATGGTTACCACTAAATTACCAGGACCGACTTTTTACAGAGTGATATAAGGCATTATCATTAATGTGCCATGATATTACTCGGTGAAAGCGAAGGCAAGATATTCTTGAACCAGCATTAAAAACATCACCGGCTATTTCCTTGTGAAAAAAATTAGTTTTCTTTGATTCTATAAGTAGTTCCCGACCCTCTAAAAACCGTCATCAGCAGAAAATAAGGCGTATTCCTTTTCCCAATCCGATTTTTTAGAGTCCAGTGCTTGATCATGTAAGGAACGCTTACTTTTTGTTTTTGACAGTGAAATCCACCCACACTTACTTTGGAGGTTGTGTGTCCCTCGTTCACCCAGGTCTCATCTACGAATATAATCGCCCTTGCTTCCTGCGCTCATAATTTTTCCTCAAATAATCCTGCGCCACAGGAAGAGAGGAAGGAAGAAAGAAAGAGAAAAAAACTCATGGTCAAAAAATTATTTTTTCTGTTATTTTTACAAACAGGAAGCCAATTTAGCGCAGGATTTTATAAAAACCTCATTCTCTGAAATTGGTCTGATAATTATAGGCGAAAGTTAACTTTCCATACAGTTGGCAGTTCATTCCTTTCTAAAAACTGATGTCCTTTTCGACATACTGAATTTCTAACACTGACTTTTGACGCTTCATTGTTTTCCAGATGTCGATAAATGCCCATTGTTGCATTGTTCACTTCTTGCAGAATTATCCGTAGCATTATCAACGGAGGGGGGATACCTTATGCCCATCTTCTGTATTTTTTTTAATTCTGTCTTTTAATTATTTTATTTGATACATGAAATTATTATAGTTATTGTCAAACATTGTCCCTGTTATTGAACTGCGTAATAGTTTCAAAGTTTTCATTGTTGGTCTTTTCATGAAACAATGATCCA
This sequence comes from Metallyticus violacea, assembly GCA_030762175.1. Taxonomy (NCBI): domain Eukaryota; kingdom Metazoa; phylum Arthropoda; class Insecta; order Mantodea; family Metallyticidae; genus Metallyticus; species Metallyticus violacea. Next base: position 19,699,205 of record CM060831.1, on the reverse strand, counting down.
TCAAGGTGGCCATACTATTTGTACCAACAATGGAGCTCGTCATATAATTTATTGTCATTCTTTATTGGTCTGGCAGTTTGTTCTCATATAACACTTCTACTTTTTTACTTATTCAGTATTCATTAATAGTAATTTACACGTGTAATTTAAAAAGTCATTTCAAAATGGCTCTAGTCTTTTTACTGACATAGAAATTATGGATATATTTGACAATGCAATCCTTTCTGATTTTGAATTTGATGATAGGGATGTGTGTGTGAGTGAAATAGAAAATCAAAATATTGTGCGTGAGCAAGTTGATCACCTTCTGATGATGACGATGAGAATCATAAAAATAGTATGATTGATGATAACATCAGTGCCAGGCATGTTGCAACTGGTGGAAGAAATTCACATCTAAGCTTTCTGGGTCTACAAGACGTATAGCACAAACTGTTGTAAAAGAACGGGGAATACTACGAAATGAAAGTGAAATGAAACTATTAGAAACTTCTTTATTCCAGAAGCTATAATCATCACCATAAAGACAACGAAGAAACAGTACAATACATATTCCAGAAACAAATATTTCTGAGTTTATGACATATATAGGGGAGTGGAAGGTGACAGATGTATCTGTATTTCATATCTGTGGTATATATTTCTGGCAGATTCAGATATACTGCAACTATGGAGTTTGACCAGGCATCTAAAATAAAGATTTGATTACAGAGAGACAGGAAATAGGGAACAAGGTAAAATTTGCACCAATATGACAGATATTTGGAAAAAAAAAAGTACCAATCATTACCAAGATTTTTATCTGCTGGGATTCAGCTGATGAAATGCTAAAATTATTATATGGAAGATGCCATTCAAAGTGTTCATGAAGAAACCTGGGAAATATGGTACATTCATGTGTATTTTCATTGATTCAAAAACAAGACATGAGCCATATGTTGAAAAGAAGAATGATGGAACTCAACAAGGAAGTTCAGCTACATCTGCTCGCTTGGTGCATCCTATAAATAATTCTGTGTGCAGTGTAACATCAGACAGGTATTATACTTCTGTTGGCTTGGCTGAAGAATCACAAGCGAGCACTTTTCAAAACACTTCATTCACACAGGAAACACATTGCTCAAGAGTTCAATGATATTTCTGAAGAGAACTGTATTGAGGTAAGTTTGCTTTCAGTGATCTAACACAGCAGAGACTCCAATCACAATTGTATCATATATCTGTCGTGTAAAACCTAATTGTACAACTTTTCTGCTTAAATACATATAAGTCGCATTAGGACATGGCCTAAATAGTTTCAGTCTAAATATATTATGTCATTAATGAAAACAAAAGCTAAATAAAGCTAAATATTACCTTTATAAGCACGGAATTATATAAAACTTAATTTTAAAAATTACACAACACTTTTTTTCCATTGGTGGTTATAAAGTACACCCTCTTTTTTTTTTTTTTTTTTTGAATGGAGTTTAACGCCCGTTTTTACTACTGAGACGCCACAGACGGTGAACACTAGTGATACATGAAATGAAATATTGGGAAAGGATTTTTTTAAGGAAGGAAACGTTCTAGGCCTAAGTTTAGGGTACCTCCCCGGCATTTGCCATTTATGAGGACTGAGGAAACCTGGAAGAAACCTCCGTCAGGGAGGACGATCCTGGCAGGATTCGAACCACAGACCACGAGTTCGCGCCTTAATGACCTCGGCCACCCGTGGCGGTCCCCCTCCCCCTAGTTGGTAAGTTCTGTAATGTGGGTTGGTATTGCTAGGGTTAACATTTGCCACTGAAACGCAGGTAAACTCGACTGTCTTTAATTGCCAATGTCGGATATTTTTCACAGAGTTTCACAAAAACTTTAAAACCAACCACTTTACGATCCTTTACTTAGAAAACAACTGAGATATTTGCCTTGCTATAGTATGCAGCTATAGCATATTTTATTTTCTGATATTAGTAGTGCCAACGCCCTCTATCATACATATCGAACCGAGCCTCATTAGCCGAAGCATAGATACCCCTCTCTCTTAATATTATATTAATATTAAATTATCTTGCTCACACAGAATATATTTTTTTTTCTGATGCGTCAAATGAAAGATTGTTTCAGACAAAAGATTTTTACATCAAGAGTAAGTTCTTAATATATGAAATACGACATGGAACCTTCTTTTTATAAATTATCATGTACATTTTATTCAAGAATGCACTTACCCTCTCCAAGCTATTCAGAAATATGTCACATTGTAACACTTTAATCAAGATGGATATGGACATCTTTTATTTAATAGCACTACAGTACATTTAACTAAATGTTTACCTTATTCAATAAAGTAATCGAATTATTATGTGCGAACTTACATTATTCACAGATTAGCAGCACTTATACTTTCTCTTCATGAGTGTGCGTCTTATAAGAAAAAGTATAGTCACAATAGCTCAGTGCAGTACTAACTTACTGTGATGAATGACTGCAGTACACTGTATGTAAGCTAAAACAACGAGAAGGTGAGGGGCTAGGGATATGGGTTACTTACCCCACCTCCCTCTCAGGGCACCTATGTTTAAATAACTAGGGAATCATAAACAAAAGCCCGAACTCTACTACAGTACTACATGGGGTAAGTAATTTGTACAACCAAAGCATTAAACAGTTCAGTTTGTTCAATAACTGTGCACTCCTTACCGTTTGCATATCTACTGATTTCTTGACAAAAATGGTACAGTGTGATACATTTCTTAATAGCTCTTAGAAAGGGTAAATGCATTCTTGAATAAAATGTACCTGGTGCCATTTAAAAAACGAAAGTTTTATCCCATATCTCCTACATTAATTGAGATACAAAAAATATACCCTCAGTAAGTCCCCATGATGTAAAAAAACCTCTGTTTGAAACATTTTTCATTTGACGCAGCAGAAAAAAAGTTATTTTGGGTGAACAAGATAAATGGGACACCATGTATAATCATGGTTAACAGAAAACAGTTTAATTTGATTTTATTTTTTAAACAATGGCTATAATTCACTACATCATATGATTGCATACAGTATTATATATTAGTTAGCGAAGTATTTTCCTCCTAAGTCGCAGAGACAGGTTATCACATAGTCGCACACTGCAAGTGGCAATGTTTATATCAGAGCGTCCAGTATAACAACATAAGTATAAGATTTTGATGTTGAAGCTGAAACTAATGCAGTAGGCAAACTGAAACATCAATTTATACTAAGCAATAAGCAGTGATGTACAAAGAGTAGAATATTTGTGATCTATTTATTTTAATATAGTACCTATAATTTATTTTACATAATAAATGCCCAAAATCAACGTTTTGATATTGGGGTGACGTTTTCTTAAAGAATATTCGAACAACAAGCAAAATTTAATAGAAGTAGGGGTTATAACCCTAATATATATTTGTTAAAGTTCATATATGAATGTAAACATACTAATAATATTCAATATATATTTATATATATTTCACCACAATTTCTACTTGGCTTAAATTTTAAAAATATGCAAAGTGGCCAAACATTTACCAAACTTTTCCCCTTTAAATAGAATGAAGTCCCTTACAATAATAATGAGCTCTCTGCCTAAACAAACGCATCAAAATTCGCCTATACCGAGAGAGAGAGAGAGAGTTTTCTCACGAATATTCCCGAAGAATATGACTCTTTAACTTTGAGAGTAGTGGCGGCTCGTGACCCCTGTAGAAGGGTGGGTCAGGGGCACATCAACACGACACCCAAATGGCGTGGGGGAAGGTATCTCTTACTCAGACTTATACTCCTCCCCGACAAACTGTAGCGCCATCATACGTTTGTGCTATAAACTTCTGATTTATATGAAACTCTTCTAATTCATCTATTAAAATACGCTTTAAGCCTTCTGCAGACAATTCAGAAACAACAATGACCCCGCTGATATATTGTAACATCACAACAAATTGTGACATGCATGTAAAATTTGTCGTTTCGTCGGCCTTTACTGAAATGAAATTTGCCCTTTATATTTCTTTTCTAAACTCATTCATATAGACAAGATACGTTTCTCACTTTACACGTTGTCAGCCAAGATGGTTTTTTAATTATATATAAATCCTTCATATTGTCATTTTGCCGAATAAGCTCCTATAGCTTTCGGTTGATGAGGTCCAAATCATTTCACTTATAACTAAACAGTGAAACTTAGACGTGAAAATGAAGTACTCGTTAATATATACCGCCACGAGTAGCCGAGGTCGTTAAGGCGTGGTATCGTGGGGGGGGGGGGAGTCTGGGGTTCGATTCCTGCTGGGACCGTCCTTCCTGACTGAGATTTTTTCCAGATTTTCCCCAGTCCTCGTAAAGGGCAAATGCCGGGAGGTACCCTAAACTTAGGCCTGGAACGCTTCCTTCCTTAAAAATAAACTCTTTCCTAATTTATCACTTCATCTCATGTACCATCAATGTACCATCAAATATGAGCGTTAAACACCGTTAAAAAGGTTCAGTAAAACGTTCACTTTACTCCTTGCCACAAAACAGATCCTTGTTTTTCTATAATTTAGAGCTAGCACTATGAAAGTCAACTTTTCACTAACAAAGAGTGAGGAAGCCACCCAATTTCAAATAAAGTGTGAAAACAACCTCTGGTCAGTTATGTGTGGCATCAGTAATCCCTCCCTCAACATCTTGTTCCTGAAAAGAGCGCCGGCCATTTTCCTGCTGGCCCATGAGAACGCAGAAATAAGCAGGAGAAAGGCTACCATCTTGGAGGAAGACAAATATAAGTCCTTGTAAATCTTTGCTATCTCATGAAGGTATAAGTTTAAAGCATAAAATTGTCCGGGCTGGCCCATGAGCTTCCCTCGCTAATGAATGACCGCCAATACATTAGAGAGGAAATGTACTTATTGCGTAAGATAAAATTAAAACTACTGGATTATATTCGCTGTGTTCATGCAGTTTTGGTTTTAAAAGTTCACTACGAGAAGAGCAATTGGTAAATAGTAGGGCCTTTTCTTTGGGGGGTCCGCCGGGCTTACATGGCCGTTATTGACGGGCCGCTCCTGAAGTGTATGAAAATCTCCGGTGTCTGTAAAAAGAGGTTAAGATGCAAATAGAAGACATGAGAGCGAAGGTAGATGTTATTTAGAAGAGAATAACTTTTTGCATAGTTGGTAACTGTGTATATGAAAGCAGGGAGAAGTACACGTAAAATTTCCCCTCTGTTGGTTTGATATCATGCCACAGAAATTTACCTCTATACACGCCGGTGGATCTATGACAAAGCCTTAGCGGCTTGTGAACATGTACAGATGTTGCATACAAACCATGAAGAAAGAATTAACCCAGAGATCGAGTCTACTATCACCGAACACGTAGGCTGCTTTCTACCAGGATGTACTCTACTCGAATAGCTAAGAAAATCAAAGGAGGGGATTTGTTTCATTTCTAAAATGAATAGTGAAATATTTTTCCAACAGAGTTTTATTTCTTGCAGAAGAAATATCTCCTGGGTAATTTAAATTTTTTTCCTAAAACAAAACCAGTGGCAAACTTTATTACGCTAACTTCTTTTGATATTGAACTAATGTTTGCAATATATTTTATTTATTGTATTTTAACTGCTACATCTATCTTTTTCCTTCCTTACTTTCCCTTTTTCACTTAAACTTTTTCTTGATCTTTGGCCAAGTTCGCCTAAGCGTTCTCTTCCATCGCTTCATTCTCCGGTTTATGACAAGAGGTTCTCAAACATTCTTTGATGGTAGATTCCTTTTATGATGCTCTCGCTATTGCGAATCCCTGGGATTTAACTCAACGGTTAAAATCCTAAATTTGCTTCCTTAAAGATGGGCAAACCGAAAAGGCTTTGTCCCTATTTGTTTCGGTCAGAAAATTAGTGTAATTGAGAAACCGTTATACACCTGTGGTGCAACAGGTTGTTGCTCTAAGGACGGCCCAGCATTAACATTTGGCTGCATGTCGCCGCTGTCAGCAAATGCTGGCTGGAGTACTCAACACGTTCGCGTCGTAGAAGTACAGAAGTGTCATTCGTTTTCTGTGGAGCAAGGGATAAATGCCTATCGAAATTCATGTAGAAATGCGGCCGAAGTATGAGGAAAAGTGTCTCACTTTGAGAAGTGTCGTCAACTGGATGGGCTACACCAACATCAGAGCCTTCATGGTTCACGTCTTTGAGGAGTATGATATGCCCATCAACGCCCAGAGGTCAACGGTAATTTTTAACTATAATCTGAAGGTCCATTATCTACTTTTTGTTTTATTCTTTTTCCGAAAGCTTTAAGTAACTTTACAATTATAGTAACAAAACTTGGCTTTATATGTTCTGTTTTTTGACAAACATATTGATAGCCACTGAAAATGAGATGGTATGACCTGAAACGAGTGGCGGCTCGTGCTACAGGGCACAAGGACATGTGCCCTGCCTTTAACTTTGAAACATAAATACCCTTAAATAATGTCTGCATAAATTGCCAACTCAAAAAATATTATAGAATTTCATAGACCCAAACCCTAAAAGTTTCTGCACCTGCATTGTAGTATACAAGACAAGCACGCGGTTTAAACGGCTTCAGTGAATGCAGACAGCTTGGTGTATGTATGAACAGAACGAGCCAGGGCACATTCTCCTTGTGTCCAGTCTTAGCAGGGCAGAATACTTTGATTTAAAAGCAATTATTATGAAGTTGGTATCAAGGGGGATGAGAGGGGTGTCACAGTGAAGCTCCACGAAGGGCAGCAGAATCTGCGGCCTTTTCACGTACAGGCATACTGAGCCCGTCCTCCTTATCTAAGCCCTGCATGAGGACCTTCCCTAAGCTTTTTATCGTGAGGTTACTTCCCATCAGCTGTTTGCTCTTTCTCGCCAGTGCCTTATGAGGAATGTAAACTATAAGAAACTCTTCCACTGTAAAGGACTCAACTAATATAACCTTAAATAACGTTAGATTTTAAAAAGAGCCAGCAATTATCATAAATAAGCAATTATAATAATTAGTCTAAAATATTCCTTAAATTACATTGTTTTATGTGAGGTATAGTTGAAAATTTCTCAGAACGACCCGCAGATTGCACTAGTTTTACAAACCAATTATACTTCTTGGCATGACTCCATTGGTAGAGATCAGTATTGCAGGGGGGCATGTGATCAGCATGCCCGCAACTCGCAGGTCGCCTATTACGGAGCTTTCAAGATCGACGAATGCCACTTTTCACCTTTTCTCCTCATTGTCCTCACGAGGCTGGGTGGACCCCGTTTCAGACCTCCCTATTCAGAAAAGTTCCTAAGTATGTACCGGGAATGGAAGCATTCAGCAACACTAACCACTATACTTCAAACCAATTACCTTCCCCAGAAACAATGTGCAATAATACTTCACTCGGTGATTAACAGTAGTATGTGCTACTTTTTGTTTAAGCGAAATGGAGAGAAAAAAAAAAAAAAGGCGAACTTTCCATTGTAGTAAATACTTTTTTATGAAGAAGCGTATAACAGTAAAATTCTCTTTAGAGGACCCTGTGCCATCATATTTCAGTGTTTTCAAGCTCAAATGCGGTTGTGAAAACTTGGAGGATGATCCATGTGGCCGACTGCCAAAACCTGCCGGAAACTGTGGAAAAAGTGAACGATATTGTATTGCAAGATAGCAGACTAAACGTGTCAGCTATTGGCATTTTAAAAGAACGAATATTCCATATTTTGACTCCATGAAAAAATTATCTGAAAGATGGGTGCTACATATGCTGACACCCATTCAAAACATATCAAAATGCAAATCTCTGAGGAAGCTTGGTGCGTTTTTATCGATCTTATCGATTCGTGGACTAGTAATGAAACATGGGTGGACTACTACATACTAGAAATAATAATAATAATAATAATAATAATAATAATAATAATAATAATAACAACAACAACAACATAAGAGAATCAAAATGTTAGCGACATATACCCTGTAATTAAAGAAATTAGAGGTTATAATTTTTTAATATATTTATTTTATTAGATTTTTATGGAAGTTATCTTTTTGTTTATTTAATGGAAGATTCATGATTCTATACTGTCCATGAAGAGCAAACATATGAAGTGGGCCGGTACCAGTTTTCTGGGATGCTATTGCTTTTGGACTGAAGAAAGAAATCTAGGCACCCATTTTGCACTAACCTTATTCATGTTTAAATATTTATGAATAATTCGAAGGACTGTTGTTTTAGAAAGGCCCAACCTTGCTGCTATTTCTGTAACTTTAAGCCGCCAGTCTTCCATAATTTCTCCTTCCACAAGAGCGATGTTTTCAGGAGTAAGCACCTCCAAGGGCCGACCTGCACGCTCTTCTTCTTCAATGCTTTCTAGACCCATTCGAAAACGCTTCGTCCATTTTTTTACAGTAGAATATGAGGGGGGATGCCTCCCCATATACACCGTGCACTCGCTGTTTAATTTCATTTGGAGTAAGTCCTTCTTTTGTGAAGAACTTAATAACAGCTCGAAACTCCATTTTGAACATGTCACAATCTTCTACACATAGCCTTCTTTATGCAACTATAGCTGAACAAATGAACACAGTGAAGCGGAATTACAACTGCAATTATTTACTTAACAGATAAGATATGACATCAGATAAGGGTTTTGTGAAGGCGATAATCCTTATCGGCGAGGCCTGAAACTTATGGATCTATCGTTGTAAAATCTGACGCACTGCAGTTTTAATTTTTTTTTCATGGCGTATTTAAACATATAACACGTGCATGTCGACGAGTAGTTTGAGATCTAATAACAAAAGGATGTATACATATGAATTTGGGGAAACGTTGGAGCAAGTAAAGTAAGCAAAGAGCTATGTCGAAAAATAATATAAGACTGAACTTAATCTATTTAATATCAAACTAAGCCACCTGTCAAACCAACCTCTCTCTGTAGTCCTGTTTAAAAACAGTACCAATTATGTTAAAATTAACAACCACTAGGTGCTTCGTGCAGTTTGTCTAACTAATTAGACATTTCCGTTCTCCCTCGCAAATTAACAACGACGCTTTTCCACCACTTCCTTGTCATTGCTACCCTGCAAACATCAGAATCCTAAAATAAAACACACACACACAAAGCAATCAATGAGACTCAAACTCAATAACTATGAGGGCACTTTTGCTTGACGCCTAGTATCATAACTATTGTATCGTAGAGACACGTTACACAATTTCCGCCAGTTATTGTGTGATATTATTTATAAACTTAAGGCATAATTTGAAAGTTTAACAATTTTCCAAAATTTACACTCTGAGACTCCTCTACAATGTTAGAAATTGTTATCCTGAATGTTAATTTCAGATCTTTACACCATTTTAGTTTTTGACTAAATTTTGATTTAATAATTTGATCCTACAGAACGAGAGGTTTGACTGGGAATATACGCGGCTACCACCTACATGTTCGTCTTCATTGCATCTAAGACATACCTGGATATCAGGCGGAGTTTTGGGCCGCACGGTGCCTTCTGGTTTTTTGGAACTGTCGCCATTCTGTCCTGCATCTTCCTGTACTAACGCCTCGTCGAAACCGAGGGCAAGACTCTACAGGAGATTGAGTTCCACTTCACACAAATGCGCGAAATTCCCAAAAAAGGAATTCTCTCAAAAGTGCAGTTAAATGTAATAGTATACGGTTGACAATCATTCAAAATGTTAGCCACAGAAGGGCATGATAAATATGAGTGCTTACTGAATATTTTCTGTATTAGTCTGTGTACAAGGTGTCTATCTGTATGCCAGCCTGTCCGTCCGTCCTTCCATCCATCTACAATTATGGTCTTGATGTGATAGACACTTACTGCCGTATGGAAAGCATTCCTTTTTGGATATTATTTGATTTCATACCATGTGAAGTGAATGGGATGGGACAACCTTCTAGGCAAACTTATTTTAGCAACAATGATGTTTATAATAACGAAACTGCAGTTGCAAGATGGCGGCGCTTCTGTGTGAATGTACAATCACAGAACGGTTAATGATTGTGTCATCACCACACTGAATGACAGTTTCGGAAGAAAGGTTTCCTTTCAAATTATGCATAAATATCAAGAAGAGCACTGGACCTAGAATTTAATACCTGCGGCACTCCGTTTTACCTATGATTAAATTAGTTTCCGTCTTCTCATACACGTGAACCCTATCAATTGTTGTTACCCATATAAATAGGAATTTAATCACTTAAAAGCATGCGCCCTTATACACTTTCTCATATTATATAACTTCAGATTTAACTTTGTTTATTTATTTAAGTACATGCTTTAACTTCTCTGGTTATTAGCATAAAACGGCCGATACATGTTGTTTAGAGGTTTGTTCTTCAGGCTTGAAGCTATTTTTCTGCCATAAATCTAGACACGGAGCCAACGAATTCACTGCTCTTCCGAAGGAAACCATATTAATGATTTTACCCCTAAAATGGTTTGAACCTGCGACCTTGGATCTACGAGGCAAGTATGGTTACCATTATACCACCATGGCCCACCTGGTTTAAAATGTCGAACTTTTCTGTCAAATACGTTAATACATTGTTCACTAAATAAATTAACGCAGTTTCATTTATTTTTCTTGAAAACATATTGTGTCTGATATTATTTTATTTGTTAATGAATTTAAAAGCATTGTTCAATTATTTTTTTTAAAAACCCGTCGTTAGTAAATTAATTTTATAGACACATTTTTATTAGTACTGTGGTAGGAGGAGGGGTAAAATTATCCTTAGGGTAGCTGCCTCCTACTACGTCAGCATCAAAGCATTGCCTACCACTAAACGAATGAGGATTGCCCCATTCATCACTTAAATTTTTTTCTCCTGGCTGGGAATCCCGCGCAGGCGCAGAAATCACCTGCTGCGGCGCTAGGCATCGCGGGCAGAACCGTCCATCAGTTCGGGAGAGCATCTCCCGCCGCGCACTTGTCGGTAGTCGGGTACCCAGCTATCCCGTGTTACCGCCGTTGTCCGAGTGTCGTGTGTGAACATTTCGTTAAAACTAGTAAGATGATCGCAGATATTTCACAAAGACCATGTTTTGCCTTGAAAATCTTTCAAATGACGGAACAATATGAAGGTAATGCTTTCTTTTCGCGCATTTTAAGTTAAACGTTCTCTATGCTATAGTAACTTAATCGAACAGAGGGATGTGCAGTCTAAGCGATATGTTTATGATATTCTATTCACTCTTTATGGGACCGCCACGGGTGGCCGAGGTCGTTAAGGCGCGGATTCGTGTGCGGGAGGTCTGGGGTTCGAATTCCCCCAGGACCGTCCTCCCTGACTGGGGTTTTTCCAGGTTTTCCTCAGTCCTCATAACTGGCAAATGTCGGGGAGGCACCCTAAACTTAGGCCTGGAATGTTACTTCCTTAAAAAATATCCTTTCCCAATATTTCATCTCATGTACCATGGGTGTCCACCGCCTATGGTACCTCTGTAGTAAAAACGGGCGTTATAAACACTACTCAAAAAAAACAAACTCTTTATGGGTTAGATAATTAATTCCACTTCCATCTTTATTGTTCCTTTTACGTCCCCTTCAGTCTATTTTTCCCCCTTCTTCTGGAAAAAAGAGATATATTTAGCCATTTCAGTTCTTTCTCATTGTTTGTCCGAACGGAAAGTATGAGGTTCCATTCCTGTCAAAATTGCCCCTTTGATTACATTTTTCCCTCAGTACTCATCAATGACAAATGATACCTAAAATTTAATCCTTGAAAAAAATTCCTTTTCCAGTTTATTATTTAATCTAATGTACATGAATGTCTACTGTCTACGACGATTTAGCGTTGTAAAGGAGCGTTACCAATTAAACAGTTTTAAATTCTTTGATACTTATTCTGTGTAATGCAATCGATTCTACATTTATTCTTATTGGATTTCTAAGTTTCGCATATGTTCCTGTTTTTATTCTACAGCCAAAAATAAGGTAAATATTATTTCTATAACTCAAAATACACCATTTAACTTATTCTAATGTTATATTTTCTTCTTCCAAACGAATCTCCCCAGATTGCATTTAAAGTCATAATTGGTCAATTTGTTTATTTCAATATTCCTTTCCCCCAATACATGTTGTATTATATTACAATTGACTTTCTTCGATTTCGATAGCCAAACATTCAGATTTCATATACTATATTGGAAAGCTTCATGACAGATAGAACATATAGAAAACATATTGTATATAAACAGTGAAATGAACAGCCGTCCCAATCCTTTTGAAATGAGACATCTTTTCTAAAGCGAGCAAATGCGTTGTATGATGGTGGCACTAAAAATACTTTTTAGTTCAGGCTACGACTAAGACAATGTTAGTTTCCAGGGTTCTACACCCAGTTGGGAAACGTTCGCAGATGAATTCTCTCCGTTTAATCTTATTTTTAAAAACAATATGTTAGGTAATTTCTGATTTGTTAGGTGATTTCAGACGGATTCCATAGATAAAACTTTTATTTCCCCCACCATTTTATTTATTGTCGTTTTGACTGCATTGATTTTATTGCGACTCTATAGATAGTTAACTTAAATAGCGTAGGTGTAGTTCTGTAGTATTGAATGAAATTAATTAACGATGACGCAAGTAAACTTGGATTCTTTGGCACCTTAAAGCTGTCTGTCATTCACCTTCTCAAGCTAAGGAATGAACTCCTAAAAATAGCTTCACTTAGATAGCTTGGTTGACTGGATTTGACCAAGAATCTTCGGGTCTGTTGTCACAAACGCTACCATGGAGGCGATCAACGTTGCACCCTAAAGGCATATAAGCTATGGTATATTTTATCATTTATTTTTTATGCATTTAAGTGCATAATCTCGTACATAATAGAAGATTACAATGAGAAAATTGTAATCCCAAAAGAGCAAAAATTCTTGTTATGGTGCAAATTCTGTTCTTTATATACTTACACATTGAAATTTTATATAGTAAATTAATAATGTAGACACAAAAAAACTTTAAAAAAATATTAAATACAGTCTGCAAAGTACTACCTCTGTGTCAAGTGATAAGAATATAAATTGAAAAATGTGGAGTAAAAGTTAAACATACAAACCAGATAAGCAAAGTGATTATTTCCAACTTACAGGTATTTAAAATAGGATTTAATGAGACATCTAAAGGAATATATATATATATATATATATATATATATATATATATTAACAGTAATTATAGAAGATTTAAAAGGATAAAACACTTAAGATAAAGTCACACTTGAAATCGCTATATTTCGAACTCGTTCAGTTCTTCTATGGCAAGAAGACAAGTAGAAGACAAAACGAGTTCGAAATATAGCGATTTCAAGTGTGACTCTATCTTAAGTGTTTTATCCTTTTAAAGCTTCTATAATTACTGTTAATTTGTTACATTTTTAATAGTGTTACCTTATTTTCTTTTTCTTTTATATATATATAAAAGAAAAAGAAAATAAGGTAAAATATATATATATATATATATATGTATGTATAATTAACTTGGAGTGAACGTGTGTATGTGGTAGAGTCTTACAAACATGCATAGGAAATTATCGTGAAAATTTATTACAGAAAATTCTTTTAGTTAATTCCGAAGGAATGTAGGCTATTTTGATTGTATTAACAGACTTCGTTTCGAATAATCTTTCGAAAATCCATTGATCTTACCTACTAGACACCGAAAATGGCAAAAGGCAATATACTCACTCACACACACACACACACACACACACACACACACACACATACATATGCACGCGCGTTTTAACGCTCTAGCAGTAGAACTTTTTGTTTTTTCTCAACGAAATCCAACATATAGCCATCAATTAACAAACGATTTGTCCAGGTCGTTTACCAGCAAAATTGGACTATTGGGGGTGGTGGGGGTGGTAAACCTAAAGCATATATTTTTAAATGTTTTTAAAAAAACACTCTAACGGTCACATTTTTTAGTTTATCTCTGCTAAACTCTGCAGTTTTCTTTAAAATTAACTGATAATTTTTTTCCCTAAAATAAGGGGAGTCGCGCCATTAGGAGTGAAGATATACCTGAAAAACAAATGGCAGTTAAAGCGAAATATAAAAATCGCTGAAAATGATGGAAATCGAGCTATTAATAGTGGAGTATTACCTGAAACTCAAAAGTTTAAACATCGCTCTAGCAGAACTAATATTTGTTTCTTTTCAACAAAATCCAAAATACACCATTTAAACAAAATAGGAAAAATAGTTACCGAAAATTGTGGAAAGTGGACCAACAGGGGTATTGCATCATTAAAAATTGAAATTTAAAAAGCTCTCTTGCGTTTAAACGTCTCTACAATGTTTTAAAATAAAAGGAGAAAAAAATTGAGCATATAAGCTGTATTTATAGTCATACATATGTTTTATTCATCGTCATGAAGATGTAAATACGAAATATTAATGTAATACGTGTGTCAGAATTATACTTGCACGAGTATGTAAGAGCGCTGTGTAATAACTTTCAGAAAACGCTTTCAAAACATGTTTTTACTACAATAACATTTAGCGACAGCGAACTTGAATACTGTAGGTGTAGTCAAATTAAATTTCGAAAAGAATGATAATCGACGTAACTTTCGATTGTTTTTATTTGCTTTGTACATTGTAATTTGTTCTAAATATTAAAATGTTTTTGATTTATTGAAACATAAAAATCTCTTCTTCTTTAATACGCAATATAACTCGAAACTTTCTTTTATATCTCTATTTTAATGAATGTATAGATGATACCAAAGGCTCAGTTCATAAACGTGGTTACATTTAAAAATGCATAAAAATGTCCACACAGTATAGCATTGTCTATCAGAGTCGGTCCTGGTGGTGTAGTGGTAACCAGACTTGCCTTCTAAACCCAAGATCGCGGGTTCGACGCGGCCAGGATCGATGGATTTTTTCGGGGCGTAAAAATACTAAGTATGGCTTCCTTCGGAAGGGAAGTAAAGCCATGGGTCCTGTATCGTACGGCACAATAAAGAACCTCAAGCCTGAAAGAAGAGACCTCTGAGCAAAATTTGTCGGCCGTTTCACGCCGACAAATGGGACGCTGATGAACCAAGATGTTAAAGAGCGTCCGTAAATGAATCAAATCAACAATTGTCTATTAGTGGCCAAATATTTCATTTAATTAATAGTATAGCATTGATTTTTGTGGTTTAATTTCAATAATAATAATAATAATAATAATAATAATAATAATAATTCTAAAAAAATTTGGTTTCTCTTTTATGACACTTATAGATTGCAAAAATTCTAATTTTGTTCCCAGTTATTCCATTTCATTAATTAATAAGGACTAATTTGGATTTTATATTAATTTTTTTAAAACGTTATTCAACTAGGTGAGGAATTAGCTTAGTTTACTCAGCTCCTGCAAGTTGAACTTATTTTTTAATCTATTTGAATTAAGATCACTCAATGCTGGATGAGTTTTAATTGGCGCATTCTATATCCTAACCCCAAAACATCTGCTATGCAAAGATCCTGCAGTAGTATGATATATGGGTTCAACAATTAGGACACGGCGGGGTAATCATGGTGTTTAGCTTTGAAATTGTTCCGATATTTATGAAAATAGGTAAGTATAGGATGTTTACGTGTTTGATGAATAATTAAAATGTTAAACTCTACAAAAATTTGATTCGTTTGGATAATCCTTAGGTTTACGCAAACAAACTTTAATAATATGCCCCTCTAACAACTCCTCCCCAGCCTAACTTTCCATTACTGAGTTACAGAGTGAAACAGAGCTAAATAAACTACACGAAGTACCTAATAAGATAAGAACGACCTAAGAGCGTAGGATTTTTAATTGTTTTTTCGCATTCTGTTGCACATGTAAGATCTTTAACTTTTGTCAGTAATAATACCCAAGTATTTCACAAGTTGAAACAATCAAAGACGGGCAAGTACAGCTAATGAAATTACAGTTATATATAATAACTTTGTCATAATTATTTAATATTTTTTCTGAACTCTGAAATGTTAATGCAACATTTTTCCTTTCTGAATTTGTGGTTTAATGTTCGCTAAATTTGTGAAGCATTATGTATCCTTATTTACAATTCCCTTATCTGGTTTACTTACTTCCTTTCATGTCGTACAGGAATATCGTTATCTTGATAACCTTTTGCACTAGAAAACATGACGGTAAGCTTTGTAGTATTTCCAAATTTATCTGGTATTTACTTCCATATACTGATATTATATTTAGTGATATTCAAAAACAAGTACATATATGCTGAAACTAACATTTCAATATTTTCCCTTATTCTGTATTTTTACCGACGGAGACTGAGGGACAAACTCGTGAACGGGAGGTTTGGGGTTGGATTCCTGCCTGGAGTGTATTTCAAGATCCAGGTTTTTCCGGTTTTCCTGTCCTCATCGGCAGCAAATGCCCTAGACAACTGATCTATATTGCTTTAGTTAAACAGCTCTTTCCACTATTTATTTACAAAACATTTTTAAAGGATTTCGTTCCTTTTTGGTTGTGTATATTATATACGAGTATATACCGAGGAGCCAAAAATGTATACACAATATCTATTTAATATATTTCAAAGTTGGATAAAAACAATAGTAATGCGTAGTATGATGTTCTGTAAACAGATGTGACACACATTGTGTTATATTAACTTTGCTACAACAAAATGGAGCCAAGATTATCGTTTGAACAGCTGAAATAATTTTGAAGGGGTATTAGAAAATCGAGATTGTTGTTGAAGTTCAAAGGCAATGCAGACGTGTGTACAGAACAGAACTGCCAACGCAAGTAACAATTGCACGCAACCGAGACAAATATGAGACTCATGGTACCGTATGCGATGTTCACAATGGCAGATATGGGAGACCTCGCACAGCAACAAGCACCGAGTCCTCGGCTATGGTTTTGGAACGTTTTGAGCACTTACCGCAGAAATCTACAAAGCAATGTGCACGTGATACTGGGATTAGCATTACCAGCGTAAGTCGTATTATTAAAACAGCAAAGTTGAAAGTTTTCATTCCAAGACTTTTGCATGCATTAAATGAAGATGACCCTGATTGGAGAATGCAATACTGTAAGTGGTTTCGGAGCACGGTGCAAGAGGCGTTCATAGGGAAAGTGGTTTGGTCCGATGAGGCACAATTTAAGTTGAACTGAACTGTTAACCGGCACAACCGTGTCTACTCGTGTGCAAACAATCCACATGTTATTTTGGAAAAGGCTGTTAATTTACATGGAATTAATGTTAGGTGTGGGGTTATCAACTAGGAGTCTAATTGGACCAATCTTTTTTGAAGGAACAGTAATTGGTCTAGTGTATCTGAACATGATACGCACATCCGTCTTACCCGCCATTCATACACTCCATGGAAATGGAGAATTTTACTTCCAACAGGATGGCGCACCACCACATTACCACCGAGATGTACATGCGTACTTTCATGACAATCTTCCAAGGCACTGGGTAGGACGTAGAGGTCCAATTGATTTTCCACCGCGTTCTCCGGATCAACTCCATTGGACTTCTACCTATGGAGAACTCTTAAGGATGTTGTATACCGTAGAAAGCCAGCTACATTGGCAGCACTTCGGGAAGAGAATATTTGGTACTGAGGCTTCTCTGCATTTTCTCTGACAAGTACGGGCGGCTGAGTGACTTTTTAATGCATTATCTTTTTATGTTCCTTATTGTAGAATTTTCATTTCAAAAAGTCCAAATTTAAATAAACCCCTATTTAAAACTAATTTAATTTGAACAAGTATATGTCAATTTATATTCTGAGGGTCAGGTTTAAAACCAACATTGGATGAATTTTAGGTTCCATCCTAGCCACCCCCACTTTTAGATGAAAGTCCTATCTAATTAGAGAATTCCGAGGAATGTAAGCTATTGGGGTTGTACCCATGAAATTATTTTTGAAAAATGTCTTCAAATCTTCATCGATCCTTTCTACCACACACCGTAAATGACAATGAAAAAAACCACACACATACCACACACACACACACACACACACACCACATTCGTTAACGCTCTAGCGGTTACAATTTCTGTTTTTTCTCCACGAAACTCCACATACAACCATCAATTAACAAACATTTCGTCGAGTTCATTAACAGCAAAATTGGGCAATTGGAAGGGAAGGGTTAACTTAAAGCGAACACTTGAAAGATAATTTAAAAATCGTACTAGCGGCCGCAATTTTAATTTTTCTCAGTGAAACTCAACATATTTCTCTAAAATAAATTCATAAAACTAATTTCTGAAAATCAGGGTAATCGGGTCATTAGGAAAGGGAGTCTATCTGAAAAGAGAGTTAAAACAAATTTTAAAAAGCGTTCTAGTGGTCGCAGTTTTATATTGTTTTAAACGAAACCAAAATATGTCATTGGTATAAAATAAAATAAAACCTGAAAATCAGTGACTTCGTGCTATTAGAAGGAGGTTTTTCCTGAAATATAAATTAAAAATTTAAAATAAATTTATATCTGTATTTTCTCAACATAGCTCCGTGTATACCATTTAAATAAAATAATAAAAATAGTTTTTGAAAACCAGAAAATTGGACCAATAGGACTGGGAGTTTACCTGAAACCCTGAATTTAAAAACCTCTCAAGCAGCACCATTATTTGTTTTTTTTTTTCACAACAAACCTTGGCATGTACCATTTAAATAAAACATGAAAACGATTTCTGAAAATTAGGTAAATCGAATGGGGATATGCTTGAAACCCAAAATTTTAAAATCGCTCTAGTGGTACTAATATTTGTGTCTTCACAACAACATTCGGCACACACCTTTAAATAAAAATGATTTCTGAAAAATTAGGGAAATTGAACCATTTAGAGTAGGAGTATACTTGAAAACCGAAATTAAAAAGGCGCCCTTGCACTCAGTTTTCCCTATATTGTTTTAAAATGAAATGAATTAATTCAGTTAAACTATATTTATAACGATGCATATGTTTTATATTTAACAAAAGCATCGTCGTGAATATAGAAAATGTGAAATATTACTCTATTATGTGTGTGTGTGTGTGTGTGTGTGTGTGTGTGTGTGTGTGTGTGTGTGTGAATTATATTTGTATATAAGGGAGCTCTGTAATAACCTTGTACTTTTACTACAATAACATTTAAATTTAATTTCAAAGCAATGAAAATCGACGACACTTTAGATTGCTTATTGTTGATTGCCTATATTTGCTTAGTACATTGTAATTATTGTTAAATAGTAAAGTGTTTTTTTTTATTGAAATATATGAACATCTTAAATACACAATGTAACTCTAAACTTTCTGTTATTTTGATCTATTTTAGTGAATGCAAAGATGATATCAAGTTAAGTTCATAAACATGGTTACATTTATAAATGGATAAAAATATCCTATGTCTAGCAATGGTCACATATTTCATTTAATTAAGAGTATACCTTTAATTTTTATGGTTTAATCTCAACAATAACAACAACAACAATAATAATAATAATAGTAATAATAATAATAATAATAATAATAATACCTTTAAATTGCTGTTTCTCTGTTGTGATACTTATAGATACTTATAATTTTGATCTGATAATACCACATAGTAATGCCATAACTTATTTCATCTTATTAATTAATAAGGCTATAATTTGGATTTTATGTTTACTGTACTACACGAGGAATTCGCTTAGTTTACGAAACTCTTGCGTGACGGATTTTTTCATTTCACCATGTAGTAAATGTTTCATATTCTTTTCCATTCAATTTATACAGGCTCTATGTGAACACTGTATGTCAAACACAAAAAAATTAATAAAGTGAAACAAAAACACGTAACATTTTGCCTTATTTTTAGAGCCCGCAACGAACCTCTGGGGAACATATATTTGTTATGTGTTACAAATTTCGTTAATTTACTCTCTACTATAGCTTTAGATCTCTCATTCGGCATTTAACGGTTATTTGAATGTTGTCTTTTGTTTGCTCGAAAGAGAACAAATCACTCCCATTTGCGTCTAGATATAACAATTTTTCCCCCGAGCAATACTACTACTCCAACCCTACAGCAGTAGATTTTAATCGAAATGGAATGAAAATGCATAACAATTACTCTTTTATTTGTCAAAACATATGATCCCTTCTGCTGTATAAAATACTGGAATAATATACGTCAGATACCAGTAAATATATGGATAGCTATGTAGACATCAATTTCTCTACATTTACCCCCACCACAAACGATTTTAAATATGCGAATAGCTGGATTTATTGGCTCAAAATATTATTCTGCGTCACCTATACTAGAAATGTAGAGAATATTTTAGAAAAAATCTTAATATTCTGTTTTGTAAGCTTATGACGGATGGGTGCTATTTTTTTTTTTTTTTGATAAAAATACCAGAAGCATAGCTGATATAATGAGGATGAATGTAGGTCAACTATGAAGTAAGAGGCCAAAACTTTGAGGTGGGAAAACACTGAAGAACTGCACCAGGAACAAACGCAGTTTCTGATATGGGTTCTCAGATAAGGTGGGCGGTACATACACGAAGAGTTGAATATCTATAAAAAAGTGTAATTTTAAAAATAAGAGCAATTAAGTATTGGTTAATAATTGTATGGGGGAGGAACAAGCGCTTAGACTGGTGTGTCTGAGGGAAAAAATAAGGGAAGGGTGAGGTATATGTTCGCCATCAAAAATAAGGCAAGGCTTAGAACACAGGACTGGCATATATTTATTTCATGAATTATATACAAGGAAACCTGAGCTGTATATGCCATTGCAGAGTCCTGTTCGAAAGTCGCGAACTTACATTCTTTCACAGTAAATTCACGGAAAATGAATTACAAAATATTCTTTTTTCCGAAAAAATTAACCCTATTATTTTCTCGACGCTAATGGCGCCTCACCCTCTTATCTTTTGATCATGCAAGGGTTCCTCGTGAAGCAGGTTAGTTTTTTTCTAAACTCCAGTATCGGTTCTGGAACCAAGATTCGTCAGTAAAGAAAAATGGATTAGGGTAAACTTTTCCATCGTGCAAGCTATTCAAAATCCATTTAAAAACCTACTCTGGATGCAGGGTCACCCGGTTAAAGTTCTTGCATCATAGTAATTTTATATCGTTTTAACTTCAGCATCTTTGTAGCCATTCGAACAGATGAATAGAAACTTCCAGTTTTCTGATAAAAAATGATTTTTAGAGAAACGTTCCAGAGCATGTTCAACGTTTCTTCTGTGGTACTATGAGTGGCTTTGTACGCTTTATATCAAGAATACTTCTCGTATCAATTTACCAATAAGTGAATCGAACTTCGATTTGGAAGTTGAATATCATGGAATCTCTTTTAAAGCAAGCTCTCTACTTCAAGCGTTTATTCTATACGCACGTACAAATCGTAAACTGGGGGGGGGGATAGAAAACCTGAATTGAGCCATATTAATGTAATTAATAAATACATTGTATTACGGCGCCTAATGAATATTTATCACACTGTCACCTAACACACAGGAACACGTTCGTACGTTCCTAGAGTTAAACTCCCTATGACCTCCCCTCCGGCTTCCCGGCAGGCTTTCAAGCGCAGGAACGAGACGAGAACTGCAGGTCTGGGTCTGTGTCTTTTAAAAAATTAACTTATAGCACTTTCTGAATAATAATATGCAATTTTAACAGCTTTCTTTATAAACTTTTTAACCCTACCACATTTGGGTACCAATTGAGTTATATATCAAAGATCTACGCTACAGCGATTACAAAATATATAATTTATGCTCCCTAACTGCAAAAACACTACTTATGAACTCAGTTACGTGGGGCCAGGCACTCCCCCTCTCCCTTCCAATTGTATTAAATGGTGCCACAAATGGTATGCAACTGATAATGAACTCGGTCACCCGTGTCAGTTAGGATATGATTTCCAATACTATATGAAAACAAACACACTTTTTAATAGCAAAGGAAGGTAGAAAAAATGTTTCAACAGCAAATACCCTTCTATATTTCTGTATTTATAGATCTTGCTTTCAAACATTTTAAATCGTTGATTAAATACGGTAAAAATTACGATAATTCATGCAAAACTTTTTTTTTTTAAAAAATCCCTGAAACACTTGTTAGGATTTTAATTTTAATTTACTTGTTAAGAGGCATATTCAGGAAGCTCAAATGAAAATCATTTTCGCAAGCTACAGAAACACGTTATCGAGTTCTATTTGCCACATGGAAAAGTGACAAACCACTCGAACCGACAACAGCAGAGGTTTACGTGACGTGACCCCATAGTGTGACCTTTGACCGCGTTCCCAAGCCTCACTTTCTCATCCCCTCCTGTGTTATTGTGAGCTTAGCCACAACGTTTTAAACGTTTGGCCTATTTCTAGAGATCGTGCGTGGAATTCTGTGAGCGCTACCACTTTGCAGAAACTTACACACTTGTTGAGCTCTCTTTAGAAGCTCAAATGTCCTAAACGAGAGTCAGCAAAGTCCTCATTACGCTCGGAACGGATTTTTATGATGATTTTCCTGTATACTTCCTACTGATTTTCTAAGTAGTGGTGGCTGGAACACTGTAGCTTTATAATCTGTAACCATAAACATCTGAATTACTGTTGAGACGTTATATATTTATTTAAAGAACTCTAAAGGAAAAATAATTCGAGGTTCTAAATTTCTTCGACACCATTTCAACAAGGTGATGCTACTGCCCATAATACAGGGTGTACACAAATGATTATAGGGTTCACAAACATATTTTTTTCTCTGTGATGTACAATATAATTTTGGATCAAAGCTTAAATTGAATAGTAACTGTGGAAATCTCAATTCTACGTGAGCAGATATTGTTTTGTTTTGTAACCATGTTAAAGAAATAAACAATCATGCAAAACATGGCAACTCGCGTGCTGCAAAAAACTTTTGTGTCTTACAATTCTCTACTTACAGATCAGCGGGCGTATAGGCGAAGATTTAGTCTTAACGCCCCTCCTAGTAACAACATTTATAGGTGGTACGATCAGATCCAAACGACGGGGTATCTCTGTAAAGGAAAGAGCCCCGGACGTCCGCGTATCAGTTGAGAGTGTGGAGAGAGAGTCAGATAGGCTTTCGCGAGCAGTCCAAAAATTATGTGCGGCGGGCGAGTGGAGAACTAGCAATTTCAACAATGGCAGTGTGGAAGGTATTAAGTAACGTTTCCAATAGAGACCACATCCTCTGCAATTGCTACAGGTCCTACATCCTGAAGATTTTGCGTCCGTAGAAACATCTGCACAGAAATTTTCGAGCAGGAAGATAATAACTTCCTTCATCGTGTAATTTTCAGTGACGAATGCACATTTCATCTTAATGGAAAAGTGAACAGACATAATGTTTGTATTTGGGGGTCGGAGGATCCACGGAAAACTATAGAGCATGTGCGGAATTTGCCGAAATTGAACGTTTTCTGTGCAATATTTCTAAAACAAATATATGGATATTTTTATCTACCTAGACATGCTTCAGAATTAGGTGTTTCCTCAACAAGATCAATAGAACAATAACAACATAATTTGGCAACAATATGGCGCTCTCCCTTACCTCCTAAACGATGTGCGGAAATGGTTGAATGCAAAATTTCCTCATCGTTGTATATGTCGTCATGGTCTCGACTATTTGGCTTTTTTCCATTGGCCTACAAGGCCTCCCGATATGAACCCGTGTGAATTTTTCCGTGACACGTATAAACGATTGTGTCAACCTGAGTTGAGACGGAGGATCATTGCAGCAGTTGGATCAGTTACACCAGACACACTAACATCAGTATGAGAAGAAATAGACTATCGACTGGATGTACGCCATGTTACAAATGGATCCCATATTGAGTACCTGTAATTTATGTTAAGGTAACTTCCACAGTTTTTGTTCAATTTATGTTATAATTCAAAATTACATTGTATACCGCAGAGAGATAATATAGGTAATAATTGCTATGATCATTTGTGTACACCCTGTATTTGTAAAATGGAAGACGATTAAGTTCTCAGTAAATATATATGGTTTCAACGAAACAGATACCAGAGACAAGTAATACCCTGCAAGGCTTAAAGTAACAACAAAGGAGAGCACAGTGTATATTGGGAATAAAATCCATAAGAAAGCACTTGCAGGCTGACAAACGAGCTTGATATATCAAAAGATGCAACACATTGACACACTGACTCTCCACAACTTCATATAGAAGCTTTAGGTGAACTGACAACAAACTAGCTAGTTCAGAGTGGATTTCTGCCGCCAGCTTAGCACTTATCCTATGGATGACAGATTTATCATGAGAGCTGTCACAGAAACCGACACATCAAAACAGTAGACCAGTCCTAGGGCTGTTAAACGTAAACAACAGCGGCTCCCGGCAGCATAAACACGTGGTGCATAATTTTGCTAAATATCATATCATCCTTAAAAGACATATTGAAGTCTCTCTCTATCGCATACATTATTGTATGGAAGTGAGGTGTGGGGATGGGGCAAAATAGACGATCTAAATAAATTACAATGCGATTTCTAGAAATGAATTTTTTAGGGATCGGAAAGGGCACATCGAACTATGGTATACTACGAGAGATGGGATGCTGTGAAGATGCGGTCTACAGCAAAATAAATGTAATTAGATACTGACTAAGAATAATTAAAGGACAACAAGCAAACAAGCAACCCTGAGGGTAATATGCTACCGGCACTATTAAACATTATGCATTATCTAAAATTCTGGGCGGCGGTCGTACAGCGGGAATTGTTAAAATTAGATTTAACCATATTTTGCAGAGGAATAGTGGAAAAAAGTATAGCGTAGTGAAAAAAGGCAAAAAGCCTGTCTGGCATAAACCGGCAGGAAATAGAAGCGCGATGCATGCAGATGTCATCTCTGGACCTGCAGAGCGAAATTAAAACTAGATGGGGTAAACAGATCTATATAATGGAGCTAGGCACGAAACACAGGTCGGGAATAGCATGGCTTAGACTGGAGTCTGGAAGGCACGTGAGGTTGGTTGTTGACGAGGACGGCAGAAGGATTTGCCCATTGTGCTCGGAACCGGAAGATTTTAGTGCACATTTTGGCTAAGTGTACACAGATAAAAGATGCAAGGGTGAAATTTCTCTCGAATATATTTTTGACTTCCAGTAGGGGGAGGCTGGCATGTTGAGACTTAATTGTAAATAGACAAAGCTTTCATTTTCTTAAATGAAACACGCAGTTTTGTGGGCCAAGAAAATCCTATAAATTTACATAAATAATACGAAAATTTATATGAATACCAGAATTATTATATGTACATCTGTTTCATATGTGTATGTGTGAGTGGTTCTTGTTTATATTGTTGTTTTCTTATGTTGGAATTAATTTCAGAAATGAAGTATTTTGCAAAAGCATGAACAATAATGCTACCTTTGCGACTGCTATGTGAAATATATGTATACCTAGTTTAACTGCAATAATAATTACTACTACTTACTACTACTGCTACTACTACTATTACTACTACTAATACTATTTATTACTACTACTACTGCTACTACTATTACTACTACTACTACTACTACTACTACTACTACTACTATTACTACTACTATTACTACTACTACTACTACTACTACTGCTACTACTGCTACTACTACTACTACTATTACTACTACTACTACTACTACTACTACTACTACTACTTCTACTACTACTACTACTGCTACTGCTACTGCTACTACTACTACTACTACTATTACTACTTCTACTACTATTACTACTACTACTACTACTACTACTACTGCTACTGCTACTGCTACTACTACTACTACTACTACTACTTCTACTACTACTACTACTACTACTACTATTACTACTACTACTACTACTACTACTACTTCTACTACTACTACTATTACTACTACTACTACTACTACTGCTACTACTACTACTACTACTACTACTACTACTACTACTATTACTACTACTACTACTACTATTACTACTGCTGCTGCAGCTGCTCATTAACTCCGTCCTTTTCTACTCTACCTCTAATGCCAAGTTGATTACAATTCGATGTAAATATTCAGTCACAATTTTCAGTTCTGAGAATATTATCCTAAGAATAGTTTTCTCTATCAATTATATCATTATTAGAGTCATTATAGATTCTTATATACCTACATTTCTAAAGAGAATATGTTTTTTAGTAAAAGTTCGATATTTGCTGGTTACAGTACCTAATAAAATAACTGTTAGCACACGGCAATATTTTTCTCTGAGTTAGAGTAAATATCATTACGATGCCTCTGCTTAATTTGAATTCTCTATCGTTAATAAGAAGAGTGTTGTTTTTAAATGTAAATGTTACACCTATGCAGGAGAAAATTTAGGCTGCGAGAAACTTTTTTTTTATTGAATTCACAACGGAGACCAAGGAGAAAAAATGTTGAAGAGAAGAAACCGGAATCCTGCATCTTTATTGCATTCATTGTTTATTGAAGAACAAAGGTCGCCCACCTATTTAACTAGCAGGCGCCAAACTGACTTTCAGGGATATGCAGCTAGATGTTTAATATTGTCAGTTTATAAGCAGTTTATGAATGTTTAGAACGTGTGGAATGCTGTGAAATGATGTGTGTGTTATTTATTTAATATTTTGCGTAAATATTTAGCTATGGAGATAGAAGCTGGGAAGAGCTTCTAAATTAATTAACATTTAAGGAACACAAAGTAAATTAATAAGTAAGGAACACAAATTAATAATGAATGTATTGGATTATTTTTCAAGCGAAATGAGCGTTAATAAGGCAGTAAAAGAAACGGCCAAGGTTGCCGGGTATTTAGAAGCAGTAGTTTATAGAATAAAAAACAAACGAACGGTAGGGCCTCTTAGAACATTATTAAAAAAGAAAGCAAAAAAACGGGAAAGAAAAAAAAGAACAAAACAAAAACAAAACGTTAAGTTAACGCAATATGATGGAATTGCGCAAAGCAGAGCGGCGTCTTGTTATTTCTTTGCAGCTTGAAAACATTGAATATAAATAGAAACGATACACCCTAAGTCCTCAATGGTTACTTTAAACCGATTTCCGCATGCTTTGGGAGTCGAACAAGTGCGTGTTAATAGAAAGACACGACATTAGCAAATGGCGACATAAATATTTAAAAGACATCAAAAAGTTCATTCACAAAACAATGGATGCCGCAGTTCAAAAGCATGATCAAAAGATAGGATTGTAGAGTAGCATTAGCGTCGAGTTTTTAAGAAACAATAGTGACAGATACGCGCAGAATATTTTGCAACCCTTTTAGCTTTAATTAACTGTGAGGGAACGTAGATTCGCGACTTTCCAACAGGATTCTGAAACGATACATGCCCTACCCATGTTTCCTTGAATGCAATTCATGAAGCATTCGGCGATGGAGTCGTTATTAACAGCATATGACCCTCTCCGTGCCCCGATTTTTATGTAAAGGTGGAATTAAAGGAAGAACACACAGAACATACCCGAATGCAAAAAATAGCATTTCTGAATCAACTTCTCAAAGGAAACTGAAGAGAGTAATGGCTAACTTTAAAAGTCGATATTATAAATGTACAGAAAATGAAGGAAGGCAGTTCCAGCATCTTCTTGCTTGATAATGGTAAGTGCTTGTAACAACTTACACGATAATCATAACTGCCATCTTTCTGACTCCCGGTACCAGCTTAACCGACAAACCGACCAGCCGGCCATTATGCGCGGAGCGGTACAGCGAAGGAAAAAATCATTAGGCAGGTTGCCGGTTCGAAGCATGGAGGAGGACAGCGTGGCCAGAAGGCTGAAGATCCATAGTTTGAATCTTCATTTTCAACGAGGTGGTAACTCTACCTCGTCGCAAATTACTATCAATCTTCATTCAGTTCCCTTTATTTTTCGAGAAAAAGCTTTATGGGAAGTTTTAAACTGCTGTGCCTCAAATTGCATTAAAATTTGCGTTATTCTTGATGACAATAGTAAAAATAATGAAGGTAGTAGTAATGAGCTTATTTAATTTGTCAACGTAGCCGCTCTTCTTTGCACACATTGGTCGAGGACCTTGTTCGTTTGCTACTAAATTTATTTACTTTTATTCCATTATCCCCCAGCATTTGTTCGCATGAACACCACTCGAAAACGTTGCAGGACTTCATTTTCCTCACAAAATTCTTTTAAGGTGGCAAATGACATTCTATAGGGCGAGAAATGGGCTGTACGGAGGATAAAGGAAAATATTCCACCTCAATTTCTGCACGATGTGCATCCAGTCAGCAGTGGAATGTGACTGAATATTGCACTGCATGAGGTAGAAAGAATTCTGCGCCTTCTTCTTTTTGTTGAAAGGCTTTTTTCACTGGGCTCTCGATGAAATTTAAGTAGTGCTCCGCATGCACGTCCGCAGTCTTCTAAGGAAATTTAAGTTCAAAACACCCCGCATAACCCCAAGAAAATAGTCATAATATTGTCCGCATATTCTTTAGTTGGGGATGACGTCCTTGCACTCTTTTTGTGTGCTTGACCCAATTCCTAATAACTGGAGCCAGATATATGTCAAAATGTATTTTAATGAGCATCAGAAAAGATTTAAGTGTACAGAAATTATATTCACGAACTATCAATTTCTGTCTTATTTGTAATTATTTAATTTTATTGTTTCATTGTTAGGAATAACAAGTAATTGTTTAATGCAAAGAAAGCTTTGCGGCGGATTTATTTTTATAATGGACATTTCTTATGGCTTATACCCTCATAGGAAGACATTCATAATATTTTTAATTTTAATTTTCTTTGTGCCTAAATTATATTTGTTTGTGAGCTGTCCATATCAGTTTGCTTTATTTACATGTAAAAATAATCACTTATACGAGGAGCATGCAAAAAGTTTGCAAGTGCTACCTTAAAGTTCAAGCTATGAACTGAATTCGTAAACTTGCCCTCGCAATCATTCAAAGTGCTCTCCATCTCTCTCCACACACGTTGTAGACGGTGCAACCACTTGTCAAAAGCACTACGGAATCCGGACTGAGATATTATCAACAGAGCTGAATTTGTAGCTTGAGCAAGGTCTTGCACTCGTTTAAAAGGTTTTCTAGCAATGCAAGATTTCACACGAGGAAACAACCAGGAGTCGCACAGTGCAAGGTCAGAACTGTAGGGTGGATTGTCAAGCAACTGGACCTTGCGACTTCCAGTTTCCTCAAGTTTGCAGCTGTTCTGTGACGAGATGCATTGTCGTGCAAAAGCAACAGCCTTGCAGTTCCTGTCTTTGAACGCCGCCGCATCAACTGTTCAATTAAAGGATCCAAAATATAGATGCCATAGCATTCTCCATTCATTGTCGTTCCTTCTGGCATACAGTCAATCACTAATGGTCCTTCATAGTTGAGGAAAACAGGGAACATTCGCTTCCGAGAACGGAAATCTTGTCGAAGAACAACTGGACTTGGGTCATTCTCATTTACCTGCACGCAGTTCTGAGCTTTATTTGGGGTGGTATAGTAATAAAATCAACTTTCATCACCAGTATATCTGTCAAACGTTGAAAACCATTTAGTGGAAACGTGTTCAGCAATTTCCTTCCACATTCCTTTCTCATCTTCTTCTCTTCATCGGTTAGGGAATGTGGAACCCATTTTGCACACATTTTTCGCAGCTCTAAATGTTCATAGAGTAAACTGTCAATGCTACCTACTTCCATACTTAGCATTTCAATAGTAATATGTCGATTTTCCTCCAAAGTTCCTCGCTCTTTGAATTGCTCTCTCGTTCACAGCTTCCCGAAGCCGGCCAGAGCGAGGTTTGTCTATTAAAGTCTCCCGCTCTTCTTCAAATGATCAAATCCATCTTACAATGGTATAAAATGAACACATTTGATCACCGTGAACAGCTACCAAGTCTTCGTGTCCCCCCTCCCTCCCCGCTCTTTCGCCTACCTTATAACGTGCGAAAATGTAAAAAGCAACGTTTTCTTTAAAAATATTCATGATTTTTCACTAGCTATTGATACAGAACTGAATTCAACAAACTGTACGACAGTGACTAAATAATTTAAACTGGAACTCATGCATATTTTGATAGCTTGAGGTTCATTGTTGCAAGTTGAATTTGTTACATTTTTGTAAACATTATTATTCAAGTGGATTGGCTTGTTGCAAAACTTTTTGAATTTCCAACGTACAGCAGTACGATTATGACTACAAAGTGTTAAATAGTTACAACGAAGAAATAATTTATTTTTTATGTCACTTGTTCGTGATAACAAAGAGATTGCGATGTCTGGTTGGCATTCATAAATTTCCATCGAGGTGCCAAATTATACTATTGAACATTTCTGCAGAATATAAAATTTTGCCACAGTTCTGGCTATTTGAAACTAGGAACTGACTTTAGAATAACCTTATACTGTGCCATTACTGAACCTTCTCATGTTATCTGACTCTTAATTGGCTTCTTTTTACTTGCTAGACACAAAGCAAACTCATACCTTCAGCGAATGGAGCACATGCCACATGATCGGTCGATACTTGTTCACTGACTAATTAAAGGACTACAAGGTAAACGAAAACAAATCTGTAACAGTCCAATGTTTAATTTTTATATTGGAAATAGAAACGTTGCTTCATAAACGTCTTTTTAACATCGTCCCGTCAATACAGTGCGTTTTCTACTTTGACGAATGCACCCTTTTCCTCGTTTCTTTAAACGGTTTGCAGAAACCTCCTCGTACCTTTTCTCAACTGGAAACTTTGATTTTTAATCTCATTTTCCACCAAATGCATTCATCCGTGAATGTCAGTGTGAATTTTCTTTTTCGTTATGCTTTTTTGGGTTGCAATGGTAGTTACTTATGATGAATTCAACTGAAGAAACACTGCCCAATCACTGGAAACATGATTGAATTTGCTCACTGACTCGCAGCTGACAGCTCTTCTATCGATACTCCCCACCAGTTTAGTGGGAGCGGCCTTTATTACTACTGTTCACTCCATAAGGAGTCCTCAAATGGCTTTCTGTTGTAGTTACTCCTGGTAATTTACTATTTGTCCCATTAACTCTTTATAGAGTTCCTCTGGAACAAAATAGGGGTAAAACACTTCCTGAGTAACCAAAACTTTCAATATATCAAGGCCTTTTAATGACGACTTATCATGTTGGGATCTGTTTGCTTTAGGAGGCAACGAGCCAAACGTTGGTTCTTTTGTATGCAAAGTGCATGGAATTAAAATATTTTATGCTCTTTAACTCTGAATGTTGTGCACGTGCGTATATATATATATATATATATATATATATATATATATATATATATATATTCTTTCTCACTTTTCAATAAAGTCTTCCCCACGTTCAATACAGGTGTTCGAGCCTAGATTCCACGAGAATAAAAGTGTTTTGACTTTGTAACCTCCATGAACCAGTGCGGAGCTTCTAGTCGTCTAGTGCCTCTTTTGAGTTCCCAAGGCATTATAATCAGAAAGTGCCAGATCCAGTGAATATTCAGGATGTGGTATATACTCAAAATGGAATCTGCAATTTTTTGTGCCATTGCATCAGCTGTGTGAGTTCTTGCATTATCATGCTGTAAGAGTACACCAGTTGTGAGCATACCTCGACGTTTCGACCTGATTGAAGGTTTCAAATGGTTTTCAAGTAGATCACAATATGACTCGCTGTTGACATTGCGTCCCCTGTGCATGCAATGTTCTATGATTGGATCTTTAGAGTCCCAGAAGAGCAAGGGCATCACTTTATCACCTGATGGTACTGGCTGGAAGTAGTGGACCCAACATTCATCACCAGTCGACTATACGCTTTAGGAAACCATCTCCTTCGGTTTTATAACGTCATAGCAGTGTTTCACAAACATCCATAAGCCGTTCTTTCTGTTCAGTGGTAAGTTGTTTTGGTACCCACGTAGTGGATATATTTGATAATGCAAAATGTCGTAGATAATTTGGTGCGCAAATCTTCAGTCCTGTAGCCACTTCACCAATTGTTACCGTTGATTGTCTCGTATCATTTCTAATACCGGAGCAATAGGACACTCTACTTTTAAACATTCTGTGCCACTGTTAACGTGACACACAGGACTCTGCATATTGCCTCTTCATTCTTCTATGTATATTTGTTGGTTTCTCGCCCTCACTAATCCGCCCCCTGCCCAAAAACGGATAATTGGTTGCTGCTCCTCGTTCGTGCATGTTTCTAAGGGCGCTGCCATCTTGTTACGGTCACTGACGTCACATTCCCCAAGATGCCGCGCCCGCTTGCTTCTTAAGCAGAATAGAATAGATATCCATTATTAGTTATTAATTATAAATGTAATACAAGGGGGGTAGGTATAGTAGAATTAGGAAGAGAAGGAAGGAAAGGAATAATAATGGTAAGAATCTTAAAATGTCCGTATAGATGTTTGAAACTAGACAATAAATATGTACTAAAAGAATGTCTTACGAACCAAAGAGATGTATTGGGGAGAGAGAATTGGCTTGGAGACGTGGGAAAATTATTAGAAGAAATTGAAATTGAAGATGTATGGCGACTGGGTGAAAATAATGTTCGTGGATTTTGGAAAGAAGTGCGGCAGAGGGTAGAAGACA
This sequence comes from Metallyticus violacea, assembly GCA_030762175.1. Classification (NCBI taxonomy): domain Eukaryota; kingdom Metazoa; phylum Arthropoda; class Insecta; order Mantodea; family Metallyticidae; genus Metallyticus; species Metallyticus violacea. The sequence continues at coordinate 19,666,587 of CM060831.1, read as the reverse complement.
TTGAGAGGCAAGAGACCTGGGCTAGCTTAGAGGATAAAAGTTCCTTAGAGTTATGTAAAGTAATTAAAAGAAATTGAGGAAGGGAGATATATATAGACATTGGTGACTAATTTGGAAGAAGAGGTTTTGCATGGATGCGTACCAGTTTTAAAAGGACCAAGGATAAATTGTAAAGAAGGATGAATTGTGTGTGGGGAAAGTGGAAAGTCGGTTCCATTGTTTAATTGAATGTGAATTGGTTAAATGGCGGAGGTGTAGTATCTGGGACGGAAAATAGGATAAATTACAAGATAGTAGCAACAAAAATGTTATCAGAAACGATAGTAGAGAAAATTAATAATATATGGGAATTTTTCGAAAAAATAAGGGATAAGTGGAGAAGAGTGATGAAAATTAGTGATTTATTTTAAGGATTCTTTACCATAAAAATAACCTTGTAGTTGGGACATGGGGGCGCCTCGGTTTTGGTGCTGCTGAACTTTTGGAGAGTTTGTGTTTATGTAAATTGTGTTACGTAAATTAAATTGTAATTGTAAATTTAATATTCTTGTAAACTATACTTGGCTTGATATTTGTAATATTGAATATTGAACATTTGTTTTTCAAGTAATACAACACTCTGCTGTTTGACTCAGCCTCTAGTTAAGTGTTCGTGATAATAATTGAAATTTTATTTGATTTAAAGAGCAAATTCTTTTTTAAGTACCTGTGTAAGAGCAACATGTATAGCGAAAATATCCATTCGAATGATGTTTAAATATGTTTGTAAAATAAGCAATTGAAACATATTACTGAAACGAGTAATCGCCAATTGCAAAATAGCGGCAACTATAAATTGCAAAGTAGTATAAGTACTTACATAGTTATTACCAATTTATATGACCCTAATTCGCCAAACTTAAACAGGAAGTTCTACAACATTTGCCAAATAGATCGATAAAGCATCATAATTATGTTAAATTTGGAGTGATGTACTATGTTCTGAATCGGAGCAAATGATCAACTGGCATCAACGTTATGTGAACTACTTCTTACGTCATTAATGGAAAATGTCATTCAACCAATAGAGACAACGTTTTAATGAGCTTCGGCATTTCCTTGTTGTATGCGATTATTTTTAATTTACTCCAGAGACAAGACCTTTATGCATATCCCATTTTGACAGGTTGGCCGAATCTGTCAATACAGAAGAATTACACATCAATACTATTTGACAAAAGAAATCATTTGTTGTATTTCAAAGTTAACAATCCTTTCCACGTAACAAACGTAACAAACGTACCTAACAAGTAAGAGTGGTAACATTGCCTGTTAAACAATCAGCATGTTTCTGTAGGCCGTGAAAGCAAAGGGGTTGATTATTGTATAGCTCATCTTCTCCATTGACAACAATACGTCAATAGCAATAGTACCGCCACGGGTGGCCGAGGTCGTTAAGCCGCGGACTAATGAGCGGGAGGTACGGTGTTCGATTTCCACCAGGACCGTCTTCCCTTACTGGGGTTTTGCTCAGTCTTATAAATGGCAAATGCCGGGGAGGTACCCTAAAAACTTAGACCTGGAACGTTTCCTTCCTTAAAAATATCCTTTCCCGATTTATCTTTTCACGTATCATCAGTGTCAACCGCCTGTGTTAAACACCATTAAAAAAAAAAAAAAGTAGCAATAGCAACAGTTGGAATGCCTTTAACTACGGCTATATGTCTCTTTTGCAGGAAACTTGGACATAAGCCAGTTGATAGTTTCAAGCTAAGACATTTTGCAACAATCAGGGCACCTCACTGCCTTCCTATCGAGAATAGAGCAAAAGCTTGTGATATTTGGCTTCTGAAAGAGGTATTGTGCTGTTTGTGCCTTGTTTAGAAAGGGCTTCACGCCTGTTATTCCAGCTGTGACTTCATGAAAACCCAATACATTTATCACACATCTGACAGAGCATAATTCCACTGCACTGGCAGTCCCATAACGTTCATCGATCACGTCACCTTCACCTTTAATTTTGTTACTACCTGTGCCACGGTAAAACACCTTTCAGGTCCTTAACATATGCATTCAGACATCAAGCACATAGGAATAAAGGCCAATTTCTATGCAATCTTGCAAGAAGTATATGTACTTATAATTTGTAACAGACTCTGATGAAAGGGAACATAATCCAATATACATTTTATTTACTGAAGAAAAAGGAAAAGTTTATATATGAGCATGCTAAATATTTGAATGAGGCAAATGAGTCTATTGCCATGCGACAGCATTAGTCCGGTCAAAATGGTGACATTCGACACGAAACAATCTATGTTTATAATAGTAAAACAGTAGTTGCAAGATGGCCGAGTCTCTGAGTAAGTGTACAACCACCGAACAGCGCTTCATTGTGCGATTTTTGTGAGCAAAAGTTTTGGAATAAAGAAATGCATCCCATCCACGTGAGAAGTACCTATCATGTCAAGGTGTTTACAACTGGGTGCACAAGTTCTTTGAAGGCGGGCATGTATTGGACGAAGATGAACACTACGTCGACCGGAAAACGGCGATTGCCACAAGAAGCGAGTTTGCAATATGTTGAAGACTTAATTCGAGCAGACAGAAGAGTAACTAAAGCCGCTGCTATTAGTTGCTCGTACGGTATGGTCTACCTCACAATGCATGGCAGGTTAGGTTTTCACCAAGTCTATGCCACGCATGCTGACCCCACAACACAAAATGCAGAGAATTACAGCAACTCATTCGCTATCCAGATGAAGAACACGCTATGCTAGCCAGAACTGTCACAGGTAATGAGTCTTGGGTACGCCATTACCAGCCTCAGACGAAGCGTGCGTAGTAGAAACATCCTGCGTCGTCTGCGGGGAAGGCGGGGGGGGGGGGGGGGAGTAACCGCCTGGTAAGTGACGCTCACAGTCTTCTGGGATTACGAAGGCATACTGCTAACCGCATTCCAGTTTCAAGGACAAACCCTAAACCCCGACTCCTACTGTAACACCCTCTGTAAAGCTTATAAGGCCATTCAACGGCAGCGACCAGAACTTCCCAACAGAGGCGTGTTGACGACGCACATCCGCATACTGACGCTGCGATAATTCAAATGGAAAGTTCTCCAGCATCCTCCGTATAGCCCAGGACGTCCAATTGTTTGGTTCTCTTGAACACAATCTTTCGGGTGAATGTTTTCCCTAACGATAAAGCTGTAGAAAGGAAAGTCACCGCCTGGTTCCGACAGCATCCCAACAATTTTAATTGTAAAATTTCAGAGGATTGGAAAACGATGGAACAAGTCCCTTAATGTACAGGTGGGTAGTATTTCTTATTTTTTTAAGTTCTAACTTATTTTATCAGAAAATTCATGTCCTTCTGCGCTGAAGAGGACTCTGTACAGGTCCGCACATCATCGCTTGTGGATTATGCTCACATTGAGGATGTAGGTATAAACAGCAAGCCACGAGCAAGTTGAAGCGCTGAAATGTCCTCCGGCTAAAATACCAAATCTAAGAACGTGTATGAATCCTGTAGAAAATAAATATGGGCAAGATGATGAAGTAAAGTCGTATTGGTCCTGAGTGGCCAATACGCGGGAAAGAAGGCAATTGTAATGAGAAATTTTGATAAAGGTACTGCGGACAAACAATATGGGTATACACTGGTGACTGGCATGGATAAATACTCACTGAACGTTCTCAAAATAAGGAAGGCAAAGAAAAATAAAACACCTAAGATTAAGCCATTTGTCAAGGTGCTGAACTATAATCATTTAATGCCAACATGATACATTGAAGATTTAACTTTGGAAAAAACTTCAGTGATGGATTTGAAAGAAGTCGAGGTTTCAGGTAAAAGTCAAGTTTAAAGAAAGGCACAACTCTGGCAAGAAAAGCGGTTCTTCCAAAATTACAAATATCATTTGTAATTATAAAGATTCAATAAAAGTTAAGTAATTTCTTATTAAAATTCCTAGGCGCACCTAAAATACCACTTTCAAGAATGACATACGAACTGTGTGGAGAATCTTTTCTATGAGTTGCAAATTCTATTTACACATAAGAAGAAAGAAAAGTGCAAACATCGATCCAGATTTATATTCCCTAGATGCTATGTTGAAGTGAAACTAGACAGGATCAAACAATCATGTATTAAGTACCATTATCATAAGTTTTATCGTTTTTCACCACATCCTACGAATGTGCATAGATTAAGAGTTGTATATGTCTATGCAAAAAAAAGTGCCCCCTCCCAAAAAATGAAATTATTATTAACCTCGAAAATAGATTGTCACTTGTGAGCTCATGCATCATTTCTCTTTATTATCTCATTGCAGGAAACTTCTAAAATTGAAAACATTAATCACAATGTTTAAACGTACATCTACGTTAATGAATTACTATCAACAATTGCAATCTGTTAATATTAATTCAGAGAGGCATTGACTTACGCTATAGTGTTTATTGCGCGGTTATGAAGATTTATAGTTGGAAAATTCTATTACAAAATAAAACAGGAATTGAATGCTTACGTTGTCAACTCCCAGCTACAGTGCTCTTAGCATACTGGTAATAGAATATTCCTATCGACACATATAATGACAACTTGTTATTCAAAGTAAAATAAAAAAAAGACATTTGATATATTTGTTGAAAATTAAAACATCTGCTAGATATATGAACTTAACCAATATCTGAATACAATGCTACTGCTATTGCCAAAATATGTTACAGAGTTACGAGGGTAAATTATAAGGGATATATAAAATGTTGTAAAGTTAAATTTACCAACTTCAGTTTCCATTTTCTCAAGGGCTGTTAGAGCTAATGAAATGAAACTTTTAGAGCATACAGATGCATATAATTGAAATGTATTGATCTATTTTCATTACTATATCATGACTATGAAGCAAATTATAAATTATCTTCAATTGTTTGCTTTCTTCTATTTTCCCCAACTTTTTATTTATTTTTTTACATTGTCACATTTTGTCCTAGCTCTGCCAGAATAGATCCACATAATTACAATAATATCACGAATAAATGATAAAAGGTATAAAGCGATAGCTTATACAGACCCTTAAAATTGGGAAACCTATGCAAAAAAATGTCGTTTTACAATAATTGCAGCCGCCCCCTAATGTTTTTACAGAAAGACTAACCTTTTGAGGGAGACACCCTCCAACATTGTAAAACAATAAAAGTTGATGTCATGGAAACAAACACTGCCAATTTATAAAATGCAACTTTTTCTACCATTCAAGATGAACCATGGCCTTCTAGAGCAAATAGTTCTGAGATATAGAAGTTTAAGTGAACAAGCTCTCGGGAAATTTAAAAAAAAATGGCTTCTGCATTGACATAATTAAAAATGTATTAAATGCTTATAACCAAGGAACATTAATGAAAATCATATCAAAATAAACAGAAAAGTACAAATAATAAAATGGTACAAAAACTAAAATATAATTTTTTGACACCTGCCTCCATTTTATACTTCCTTTAAGCATTTTTTTTCAATCTTAACTTTAAATAAACCATTTTTGAAAAAAAAAATAGCTCCTTGTAATTCTGATACTGCACATTTAGTACACAATTTAAAGTTTTTGTTACATATTTATGTACACTTTTTAGGATAGTATCCTATGATGCCTCATTAGTCAAACCGGTCGTTAAATACTATTTAAAACCAACAAATGAAAAGTGGGAATGTCTTAGGTTCAAAATGCAATTTTCTAAATTGGAAAGGATAAGTAAACTACCTACCCATCTCTGTTAGCATTTAACTTATTATACCCAAAATCATGATCAAGACGTTTTTACTACAAAATTTATTTTGTACAACAAATCATTTCCACAAATACAAGGTTAGGCAGAAAGTATAAATAACAATAAAAGATTCTGTACATCATACGATGAGAAAATCGTTTACAAGTGATATTCAAACTTTTGTTACATTTTATTTCATGTTTTAGAAGGAAATGTTTACAAAAATAATATTAATGATTAGCAGGAACATTTATTAAAATGTTATTAAAGGCAAAAAGTACAAAAATGTATTATGAAACATGTACAAGAATACCAATCTTCATATTTTCTCCTCACAACTGACAGGAACAGTTTAGTTCATCTTCTTACACAGGTTGAAATTGATGTCTCATAAAACTCTTCAGGAAGAAATGGTAACATAGACGAGAGGTTTTTCTTTTTTTTCAATCGATAAACGGGTTGATCTTTCAGACGAAGCACAGGTTGCTGTGTATCAACCACTGGCTTTCCTCTCTTTAAAACTTCAAAAACCCTCCAAACTTGTAATGTTCTTTTAATAACAATTTGAGATGGATGAGATCGAGATACTTTAAGCATTGTGCATTTTGAAATGTTTCACTTATTTAATGTTAACAGTGAATCAGCAACATTCTTCAAATCAAAGAAATCACTTGACTCCATTGGAACTAAATGAAAAAGCATTTATAGCTTTAGCTTAATCTACAGTCCAATGTAAATCTTGGAGAACTAAGACCTTACTTATCCTTCTTTTCTCTATAATAGTGAAATCTCTACATAACTCAAAAAGTTTTGACCACTTAGTAAATATTTTTGTACTATAAATAGCTCACTTAAAACTAATATTATCATGGCATGGCACGGCACTTAGAACACAGATGGCTGCTAAGCATTGCATTTAGAATTACGCTATCTGTATAACAAGTATTTGAATTACTTAATCCGCATATAGACACTTAGATCACCATAGGGATATTCACATAGAACGTACTTTTGAAATAAAACGATTAAATTTAAAAATGGCACTTAGAACGTTTAACATTTTCACTCTTGAAATAAGGAAAGTGATAGTTCACAAATATACATTAAGGTACCTCTATTCTCAATATTTTATGAAGGTTTTAAAAAGAATAATACTTCTCGAAAAAACAAAAACGTTAAAACAAATGACACTGTGATATCAAATGCCTTGAAACTTCTGAGAAACATACCACAGACCGTACCTTCCACTAGTTCAGACTCCAAATTAAATACGTTCGCTGTTCGAGTTTGTGCTGTAAATTAAATAACTGCTTACTAGCACTAGCATAAACTGTTTAAACTTTCTAACTTAGCAAACTTGTTTATGTGCAGGTTGTTTCGTGCAGTAAGCGGCTGGAGGTTGAACATTAAATACTCGCCAGCGTTCGCGGCTTATCTACAAATACAAATTAATTTTAAAGGTAGCTTCCAGCACAAAGGACGCTTGGGGAAACAAAAGCGAGTCAGAGATAGAACGTAATAAATATTTATATCTGTTCATGTGTTGCACTGATAAGGGATTTGCAGCTTGCCGACAAATATTGCACGTGGAAGTTCACTATGCTGTGGAAGAACAGGTCAAACATTCATAATGACTACATCAGCAGAAGTAACATTCTATTAATATTATATATGCCACAGATTCAAGATATATAAGAACCGATACATTTTTTGATAACATACCTTCTTTAATCATCCTCATAATTTTAATGCTCTTTCTCAAAGTAGGATATAATGTACCTGCCCCAGGTTTCTGCCAGTCTTCAAAGACCACGATGTAATCATTTTTGACAGGTGCTTCAGAATCGCCTTCGCAGCCTTCACTACTACTTCTGATGATGGAAAAAGTTTCTTCAATTTGACGAGAAATAAAAACCTCACTCGGGGCTAAATCTGAACTACAGGGAGGGTGACAGACACCCTCTATGAGATATTCAGCAACAACAGCAGCAACAGCGATGTGCGGCCGTGCATTATCATAGTGCTGCATCCAGCTTGTTTAACCGAAATGTGACTTTTGCGTTTGATATGGCTAATCACAGTTTTCAGGGCATCAATGTAGTGTTGCGCAGTTACAGTTGTGTGTGTAAATACTACATGCTGATAACTTGTTCCTTGCAATTCGGAAAAATGAGATGACCGTAACTTTCCCAGCAGAAGCAACCCCTTTTGCTTTTTTGCGTTGATGAGCACACAGAACAGATCGCGACGATGTAGCCAAGTTTCTTAGCAGTGATTCTTTTTGAAAGAAACTCCGCACCTTTCTGTAACGTCAGCCTCAACTGCATGCAAACCTGCACGACGACGTCAGCAGTCTTGAAAAACAACACGTGCAGGTGCAACTTTCTAGTGGGCAGCACTCAGTGAAATATTCTGAAAGTGTTCTTAATGTTATGCAACGATCCTCCCTGGCAATTACAGCAGTGGTGTTCATGTTTTCTTCCTTATTGTACAAACTGAAGCGCTGGGTCTGCTTTGAAATTAATTAATTACTTTCTTTAAAACTTTTAAACCATCTTCAAACCGAGCTACAGTGAGAAACAGACTCTACATAAGCCTCCTGCAATATTGCATAGGCCTAGGTAGAATTGTTGAGACGAAAGCAGAATTTCAGAGCAGCTTATTGTCCATCGTATGTTCCATATTGTTGTAGGCTGATCTGAACATGTCTCAACTTGCACGTCTCTCACAGGCGAGAACCAGAAGGGACAATGATGAAACTAGTACTACTGTATATTAAGCTAACACAATATTGTAAAATTTGGCGCGAGGTCTGTAATAAAAGTTGGTCATTCTTCGTAGGCTGCTTAAGGAAGAATAAAGAGGTACAAGCAAAACTTCCATACAAAATACAATTATTACTTACTAAAGGTGAGCGACTTCTCTAGGAGGTTTCTAGTGTGCACTGCCGCTAAACAAATTCATAGTTTAATTTCCTATTATTTTTATGCGTAAAAAGTCTGTATGGACTTTCTATGTTGCGTCGGATGCGTTGCACATACATTTAACTAGGCACAACACGTCATCTTGTAAATACATACCACATAATTAAATACATGTCCACTTAATTTTACACACATGAACTTAATGAATATATTTTCAATTAACTAAAATGTCAATCTAGTTAAATACATGTCAACTTAATTTTATTCATATTAATTTAAATAAATGCATTTCACCAAATAAAAACATAGTTAAAGCATAAAACTAATTAAATACATATCAACTTAATATTATACACATTATTTTAAGTAACGTTTCACGTAGCTAAAGAAAAGTCAATCTAGTCAAATACTTCACACTAATTTAATACATATCACCGTAATTTTATACATATTAACTTAATTACATATATTTAAGTTAACTAAAACATGTCAATCTAATTAAATGCACATCGACCTAGTTCAATACTTCAAACCAACGAAATACATTCAACTTAATTTCACATATCAGTTTAATTAAATACATTTATAAACCATTAACTTTATCAAATATAATTTAGCATATTTAGGCCTAAACACTTATCAGTTTGAATAATAATATAAATGTGATAAGCGAAGCTCGGAATTAAACAATATTTCAAGTATCCGGGAAAAAGCTTATATGTGAACATTAATTACATTCATATCTACTTATATCACTGCACGTACAGTTTTAGGTTAAATTTACATCTCGTCAGAGAAGGTCAACCCTCAAAGACAACTGAAGGCAATTCATTCCAATCATTTATGGTTTATTCACGAAAGAAAATTTACCTACATCCTTTTTCTGTTAGCTACAATTAATTTTGAAACTATGATCGTTCCTACAATAGTATGGTTATTTTTTCTAATCTATTTATGATATCGCTCCATGCATTTTGTTCTGTATATACTTTGTATAGGCTGACCATTAGCAAATATTTAGCGCATCTCTCCCTCTCCCACCTACATAAATTCACATACAAGAGAATTTATTCCTTATTTACGTTTCATTCGAAAGGAAATGATTAAAATAATTGCACCAATAAAGCAACATATTACAGTGTACATACTGAAAACTCAAAAAGTACAGAGAGAGAGAGAGGGGGGGAGAGAGGGAGGGAGGGAGCAGCGGCAAAGGAGAAAAGCGTATAGCCGATAAGTTATAAAAATTACAAAGCATGTGTGATAAATAAAAATATGCCGCAACAAGTAATAAAAATATTGATTGTTCTAGACGCTTTTATCTTCGAACTCTGGCTAATCTTAACCAGAACAGCGATGCGCAGCATATCAGTTGGAGATATTTTCCAACAGAAAAATGTGAAAAGTCGCTTTAAGGAACTCTCTCTAATCTGATCCAGGCCATACGTCATTCTGTCGGGTAACACTTGTGCCCACACTTCCTGCAGGGCTAACTTCACACCACATGGCCTGCTGACAACCCAGGTCAAAGAAAATGACTTTTGCAAGAGCAAGACGTGGCGTCAGAGAGCTAAGCATGTCCCAAAAAACAAATGAGCTGCGACGTAATGCACGCTTGCTTTGGCTAAGTGTACTTTATGGTATGTCGCTTTTCACGCAGTTAAACATGATAAACTGTATAGCTCCACAAAAATGTGTGCGTACAAACAAACCAAACGTCATAAATAAACGAATAGAAGGTTCGAGCTACATCCGGCTGGAAACAAGGCATGAAGACGCCACATCCTTTGCCCTCAGAACAAATTTAAAACCCGTTTTTCAAACGTGAATGTGTGAGATAGAGAGGACTGCACATGATAAATTGCTTACGAACCTGGACCATTATGACTTCAGCCTGCCCATAGATGAACAAATGCTATAAATATCGATTTCGCATGCACAAACAAGTAAACGAATTAGCCAACAGTAATTTCTACTTTGCTTTCCACAGGTGCTGCGCTTGCGCAAAAGAGAGAAAAAGAAAAAAGAAAAAAGAAAAGAAAGAAAAGAAAAAGAAAGAAAGAAAGAAAGAAAGATAGATAGATGGAATGAAATAAAGAAAAAAAACATTACTATAGATGTTTCCCCGATGCTGAAGTGTTGCAACAATTAAATGAACAACAAATAAAGTTAAGGCCAGAATGAATTGTTGACGAGAGATAGACTGTTATGCTGGTAGGTCAATTTTTTCCTAATGTTAGACCAAGACCGACTGTACCAGACCCCAGTGTAATATCGATAGTAGACAAAATGGTGGAAAATGTTGTCCATGCTTTTAAGTACATGGTTTTGATTATTTGGTTCGCTGCATTTATTTGCTTTATTACTTTGGTTTATAGTTGGTAGTAAATCAACAGTAGCATGTTACTTCTTTTGTTTTTATTGAGTTAATATAGATTTAGTTAAGTCACATCAGTACTTGTTTAATAGAAAGTGTTTAGTTCAACATGGGTTGCTCTTGTATGTCTTAATTACGCAGTGCATAGTCATAATACATTTACATTTCCTAAATAACAGTAATTAAAGTAGGAGTGGATAAACTTATATATCATATACATATTTTGAGGTTATTGAGGAAGCTGTAGTGTGTAGCACGTACTAAATATTTCGTACCAACAAAGGGAGGGCGCATCTTTTGTTCATTCGTCAGGACTATTCAAAACGACTTTACTTTGTTTCAATCAACATTTCCTCCGGAAAATTATGTGATAAAGAAATTGTCTTAAATACCTATTTTCATTAATAATGAGTGATATTACTCTCTGTTGTCACATTTAATAAATGTCTATTTTCAGTATTTTAAGTGCCTTTTTGCTTGCCTATTTTAACCGAAATAAATGCCTGAACTTCTGAGCTCTCTGGTTATGAGCATACAAAGAGCTTATCGTGCCAGATATCAAAAGGACCCACTTGTTTGTAGTAGCATAATGAAGGGGTACAGGAAATTTAAGAGGATGGCTGTTTATGTGACGTTCGGGGTGGTCTGGGTGTCAGAAGAGAAGATCGAAGAGGGTAGAGAGGCTTTTGTAAACAGTCCTACGAAGTCCATGCGAAGAGCAAGCCGGGAGCTCAACATTCCGTAAGCAACGGTGTGGAAAATCCTTCCCAAACGTTTACGAGTGAAGGCGTACATAGCAGATTCTGCAAGAAATAACATCCACAGATAAACAACTCCCCGCTGCATTCTACAATGAAATGGAAGACAGTTTCAGGAAGAAGTTAGTCTTCTGTGACGAGGCAGCCTTTGAAGCCGTTTCTCCTATACCACTCCAAGAAAATATAATTTTTATGTATTTTTTGCAGCCTTATAATCGTAATTTGGCAGTGAAATTAATAATATAAATATCATTAATATTTGTTCATAAGCTGTTACTAAAACATGAGAATTGTAAGTAGAAACTTGCTTTGGTGTCCTTTGTAGAAGATGCACTCATAATTACAGCCTAAAAACTTTTCAAAGACTTTATGACGGTGGCCTCGTTCAAGTTAAAGGGATAGATTTTCTATCGCTGGGAAAACAATTTTAGTGAAGGCCTTTTAAACCGCCCAGGGAAATAGGCACTGACCCCTATATAATGGTCCGTTAAACATTTAAAGGGATCCATTGATGATCTTATACACGTTCAAATATAGCGAATGAAGTGTGAGTTAGATAAAATTGAACCATTCAATGAAAAGATTTTATTCGAACTTTTAAGGGAAGGCTCGAAGATACGCGTTATTTCCCAGCGTCCCCTAGCTGAAACATTTCAATTCGAATTTAATGTATAAGCATGCGGTCATCTGCTGGGGCATTCAGCATTCAGCAGCCAGCTTTCAGAAATCACAGTTTTCAGTTTTTTGCAATTTTTCTATTTCGGAAGGCTGTGTACGCAGTTAGCATTCAGATCTTTGGAGCTACATCAGTTTTAAGAAGTTTAAGAAGTTCGCGCCGTGCAATCATTTCGTCTTAAGTTACTCAGTTCATTTCAGCGCGATTCGGTTAAACAGACCGCAGTAGTCGCCTGAAAATGTTATGTGCTAAATTTATACTCAGAATAGCCCAGCCTACCAAACGAGAGAACACCAAAGGACGCAATAAATTGGACTACGTAAACATATTATGTGGCATCGAGTGTTCGTTTGTGCCTTGAAATTCCCTCCCAGTCCTGTTGAGTCGCACTCAACGAAAAGCGAAATAACCCCGAGAAACTGTCGTCATTGAAACGTGGATGACAACACTGATGTAGCCCATAGCCAACCAAGAAAGTACTTTAGGCAATTTCAAACCGTTCCATAAATTTGTCGTCCAACGGGCCGTTACATCAAAGCCAGCTACCCCCATATAATGTTTCACACTTCGGGCCAGGCAAACGTCCATAATATCTATATATGGGGAACAGAAAACCCACGTGTCGTAGTCCAACATGTTAAAGACACACCGAAGTCAACGGGTTTTGTGTCAAGTCCACAAAGAAAGGTATATTGACCCTTTTTCTTCATAGAGCTAATGTCTTTTATGGGCTTCTTACAATAGAGGTTTATGCCACAACTAGTGACTGACAGTAGAGACTTCATCGTACAACTAGATGGTGATCAGTTCGTATGTATTTGAACGAGGAATTGCCGCAGCGTTGTATTGATTGAATGTCGGATACATGGTCACCCGACTAGACCCAATATGAATTCTTCTTGTGGGTTATGTGAAGGAAAGCGTTTACATACCACTTATAACTCAAGACCTCCAGGATCTGTGACACCGTATCACAGCTTCCATCGCCAGAGTAACCCTCATATGCTGACAAACTCGGTTATAGGTTACATGTGTGCCGAGGGACCAAGGAAATTACATTGAACATTTGTAAGGTCAGATATCAATAGTTGGTGAGTTAATTTTTCATTCTGCGAAATTTCAGCACATTTGAATGTTTTTTTTTTTGTAAAATATATGAATGAATTAATTTTATTTAAACAACCTACATTACATTAAATTTACACACACACAAAAAACAAAGAAACAAATATCTAAGAATTTAGCAATACCAATACTAAGGTTCTCAGGGTTGTCACAGTTTAATCCACTGTTTTGCTTGTATCTTTATTTCCACTTTCAGGATTTACGTAGGTTGATATATGTATAAATTGTAATTGCTGGTGCTTATTGTATATTATTGTTTTCTTGCTTATTTCTTCTTCTTAAGTTAATATTAATTCATTTTAATTATCAATATTTATGTATTAGCATTCATTTATTTATATACATATAATGTTTTACATTGATTTATGTGTGTACGAGTATTGTCAACTTTACTGTCAATGTTATTATTGTAATATTGTTGCTATAACTTCATGTAATTATTATTAGATTGGTAAAGCAGAAGAGGAGGCCTAATGGCCTTAGCTCAACCAGAATAAATAAATAAAGAAATACATTTCTCCTGTCTTCAATTTCTTTTAACTATTTCATATAAGCATAAAGAACCTTTATCCTCTAAGTTAGGCCATATCTCGTGCTTCTCTATATCTTCTACCCTCAGTCTCACTTCTTTCCAATATCCTCTGACGTTACTTTCACCCAGTCGCCATACATCTTCCATTCCAATTTCTTCTAATAGTCTCCCCATCTCTCCAAGTCAATTCTCTCTCCCAGTACATTACTTTGGTACTTAAGATATTTTTTAGCACGTTGATATTATTTAATTTTAAACATCTATTTCAATATTTCCAGATTCCCTCCACTATTATACCCTTCCTTCCTATTTTTCTTAATTCTATCAAACTCACCCCCTCGGCGAACTTATTGGTAAAATATACCTGAATGGAATGTTTCGCAGACTTTGCACACACCATATATATGGAAATATTCTCATTTATTATGCAATGTGGAGAATATCTCGTTATATTATAGTCCTCATATTTCCAATAGTTATTATAAATGATTCATGTCTGTGTATTTAATATTTGTTTACCGAACTATTTTAATAGAATAAAATTAAATAAACAGACGTGACAGAAATATTTTGTGACATAAATCAACAAACTAACTTCAGTCGTTTCCTATTTCCATGATAATAAGTGTATTTGAAACATAAATGCAGCCATAAGGTGAGTTATGAGTTCTGTCTTTTATATTGAAAACGAATCATTTACGGCTCTCCGTCGATTACAGAGTATAATAATTAATGATTGTAATTTTAGTATCAGCAACGCAGTAATTATGGGCAAGTGTGTTGTGCATTTTCTTTCAGTGGAGGATCTTTAATAACATAACTTGTATATGTAGAAATAATATTGTATAGTATTTAAATGTGTTCATAAAGTGTAGTTTTTTGTAATATTTAAGAGATAACAAGTAGTAATGTAGCAAAGTAAGGAAAAACTCACGTCTTTCTCCGAACACTATTAACTTGACAAAAGTCAGACAATGCAAGTTAATCCCTTCTGGTATGCAAGGAGGTTTGGAAATGCCCCCGCCTCAGGAGAGACACCGGCCTGTTTGGTGACAAAGTTGCAGGTGTCCCAGTAATTTTTTTTTTTTTTTTTGATTTGGTTTTTTTACATCTTTAACATCTGAAGTCATCAGCGTCCCATTCAATTCGGGGCATAGAATGGCCGATAAATTTTGCTCAGAGGCCTCTTCTTTCAGGCTTGAGGTTTTTTATCGTGCCGTATATGTATGACACGGGACCCACGGCTTTATTTCCCTTCCGAAGGAAGCCATTCTTCGGGTTTTTACACCCGAAAAAATCCTTCGGTCTTGGCCGGCACCTTGGATTTTTTTTTTTGAATGCTTTATTTATGGACGCTCTTTAACAGCTCAGGTCATCAGCGTCCCATTCAACTCAGGGCGTGAAACGGCCGACAAATTTTGCTCAGAGGCCTCTCTTTCAGGCTTGAGGTTCTTTATCGTGCCGTAAATGTACGACACGGGACCCACGGCTTTACTTCCCCTATCGAAGGAAGCCATACTTAGGATTTTTACGCCCCGAAAAAGTCCATCGGTCCTGGCCGGGATCGAACCCGCGTTCTTGGGTTTAGGAGGCAAGTATGGTAACCACTACACCACCAGGACCGACCCGGCACCTTGGGTTTAGGGTTTAGGAGGCAAGTATGGTAACCACTACACCACCAGGACCGACCGGGCACCTTGGGTTTAGGGTTTAGGAGGCAAGTATGGTTACCACTACACCACCAGGACCGACTGTGTCCGAGTAAAAGACTCAATGACAGTAACGTATGATTCATCTTATTGACGAATAGCGAAGCACTTGGCTTTACCAAAATTGTTCAGCGAATAGAAATGAAATTCAGCGAGGTAAGCACTGACCTACGAGGGACGGTAGCACAAAACTGGCTGGAATATTTCGCGCTGCTGCCCGTGGATAGCGTCATTTTATATTGAGTATAAAAGGGATAGATTTTGCCCCAAAGACGCGCATTCTCAGAATTTTACGGGCCCAAATAGTGTGGTTGCCATAGCCCGGAGATCAGTGGAAGAGCGGCCTAAGTACCAAGTACCAGTTACGGCAACGAAGCTTGAGTGTCAGTCACCACGCGAAATGTCGATACAACAACATTGAGCTGCAATAAGAATTTTATTGAATTAACATTCTCTTCGCTCTCGGCATCATTTGGTTAACGCAATAAACTTACGTGTTTGCCAAGCTTACTTACCTGTGGTTCAATATAAGACGCGAGTTTGTCTGAATATTAATGTTTAGGAGAATAAAGGACATCAGCAACTAAACAACGAAGCGTCATTTATCGTCACCATTTGCATCGGAATGCGTTCACTCAGAGTCGCCAAAAGCCAGCGAAAAGGCCTCGATAGAGTTTCACGGAAGAAGGATGGGGCGGTTGCAGCAGCCGTGGCGAAACCTGCCATCAGGCGGGCTTAAATTATTTACCGCAGCAACCATACAGCCCAATACCCATCCCCCAACAACAATCTTTTTATTACAGACACTACTGTAGTAAGATTTTTTCATGTCCTCTATTACATTCAGAACTTTAGGAATAGTTACTCCGATACACTCTGTATCTGTATTAATGACGTGTTGCTATTTATAATTTT
The DNA here is from genome assembly GCA_030762175.1 of Metallyticus violacea. NCBI lineage: Eukaryota > Metazoa > Arthropoda > Insecta > Mantodea > Metallyticidae > Metallyticus > Metallyticus violacea. The sequence continues at coordinate 19,649,827 of CM060831.1, read as the reverse complement.
TATTCAATTATTGCCATTAGTAATGATAATACTGATATTTTGTATAAGGCATTAGGGGCGGCTTACGGGAATGCTAATTTGTCAACGCAAATCTATGAAAAGCAACACCCTCAGCGTCATATTTAGTACCATTCAACATTTTCAAGACTGGAGCAACGTCTTTGAGATAGTGGCCAGTTCCAGGTAAAGAAAGTAAACAGAGGAGCGAATCGAACTATTTGAAGACGAGGTTTTGCAGAGGCTTGAAAATAATCCATTCGAGGTGTTGCCCATTCGATGAATACCAGTCATGTCTGTATTGAGAGTGTTAAGTGAGTATCAAAAACACTCATTTCACATTCAAAAAGTACAAACATTAATCCCAGATTATTGTCCTAACATACAACAATTTGCTGAATGTTATTTACATACCGTTAACAATGAGTCTGATTTTGCTTGACGCACATTTACGGATAGATGAGGCATGCTTTTCAAGAGATGGCTTTTTAATACACACAACAGTTACGTTTGGGGTGACACTAATCCTAAAGCAGTGGAGAATCTCCGAATTCAATATAAGTTTCTTGAAAATATTTAGGTTGGATTTGTTGATAACTTTCTAGTGGGGTCATATGTTATGCTTGCACGATTGAATGAACATGGTGTTTTTATTGCAAAAATGCTTCCAAAGCTTTCCAGACTATTATTCGGAAAAACACGATCTTTCAACATGAAGCATATTTCGCCTTGAAATTGTCGAGCTTTATTTAAATGCACATTTTCCGATAGCAGGTTCAGTAGCTTTGTCGCGGCACGTTCTCCAGATATGACTCCAGTTGATTTTTATGTTTGGGATCATATTAAATCAATTGTTAGCAAATACCCATCGAAACAGCAGAAGAATTACTTTTTAGAATTATCCTTCCTTTTGACGATCTTCGTAACCGACCACAGACATTCCGAAAGATTCATCGTTCAACACATACAGCGTTATACTTTGTGGTCAACAATGGCGATCACAATTTTGAACAGTTTGTCAACACCATTTTCTTATTGACTGATATTAGATAAAAAAAAATTACTGTGTAACCATGGAAAGAAACTAATATAACTTTCCGAGTTAAGATTCATCATTTTTTCCTTCATACCACTATAAGTTGAAAAGAAGCATTTTTGGACTTACTTTATTGGGAAATAAAATTTTTATTTTTATGTCCTCTATCACATCAGAAAATTAGGAATACTATATTTGAAAACGCTCAGGGTATTCAATGAGTTTGTAATTTCGTACAACCTTGCTTTAAAATTCTGGAGTAACATGGAAGGTTCGGGTTACGAATCTGATTGGCTTATGTACTCTCCACTTAGCCGTCAGTTTATTACAGCCGTAAAAAGATCAGAATGACAGCAACCGGTGCTGCCAACATAGACTGCTCCATCCATTTAACGACCTCAATATTTTGTTCAGATTAGCCAACCTTTCATTTTTACCCGCGAGTCTTTGAAGTGGTGTGAGAATTTAGTGCTGAATCCCCTCTTTGAATATTTGCTCTGGCCGTCAAAAGCATGTCAGAACGTCAACTTTCCAACCCGGTAATTACTGTCAACTAACATGGCTATGCTGCAAATCGATGCTCATAAATTCCTTACATTGGCGGTGACAACTATCCTCTTTCCTTTGATAAAGTGCTCAGACCTGGAGTACATTAGGAATTGCAACTAAATAAATAAAGAATATTGAGTTCAAAAAACTGAAATTGTGTTGGATAGTTAGGGTTGTAGGATGATATTTCGATACTTCGGTTTGTGACTGTGCCGCCATTAGCGGAACCTCCGTGAGAAAAGGTATTATGTGAAGGGAGACACCAAACAGCCAGAATCCAAGGTCACTGAGACCCGGAATAAAAAGGGGGTCTATGGTAGTGTTTCTAAATAGAACACTCCGGCACCGGCGGAGACCCCGTCAAGGAGTTCGAACTTCAAATGGGTCGCTTCCAAATCTTACGCCGGGGCAGAAACATTTCCAAAAAACAAGTAAACGAAATGCATAGAAGTATTCATTTACAGATACTGGAAATGTTCATCACATTAATCAGAACAAAACTCGTCATGGTTGAGTCAGCCCACAATGAAGATAAGGCAGGATTATAAATAGGGTAAACGTTTTTTATATTGATCAACGTTTTTTCTGAAGTTTTTTCTACTCATCAGTTCTTGTTTACTTGCCAAGCGGTGGTCATAGTCTGTGTTTGAGTGTATCTTACCTGAAGTTAAGTACTTTAAGAAACCAGATGCTATCTAATAACGCTAGTACACAAACTTCTAATTGAGTTGTATCTTACGTACAGAATAAAATATGATGTTGTTTAATGCCTCACATTTGACAATAAACCTGTTAGCACATTTCAATGTTTTCCAATATTTGTGCATTTTCTATAGATGATGCACTACAGGTTTAGTTTATTTTTATTTAACTTTTTTTCTTTTGAAGTGTTTAACGCCGATTTTTACTGCCGAGGCATCACAGACGGTGGACACTGATGACATATGAGATAAAATGATAAGTTGGAAAAGGATTTTTTTTTTAAAGGAAGGAAACGTTCTAGGCCTAAGTTTAGGGTACATTCCCGACATTTGCCTTTTATGAGAACTGAGGAAAACTTGGTATAAACCTCAATCAGGGAACGGATCTAGCAGAAATCGAATCTCAGACCTCCCGCTTACAAGTCCGTGCCTTAACAACCACGGCCACCCGTTTTCAGGTGACCTGCAAAGTCATGATTTTTAATGAGTCTAAAGTCTGCACTGCTGTTTTCATAGGATTTTATCCAGGTTGGAAAAGAGGAAATTTCATTTTGTTTGTATCCTGCACAAATTTCTATTTATTGTTTATAACGACGTGTCAGTTTTTATGTAATCAGGCGTTTTACTGTTGCAAAAGATGTCTCGTTTTTTTATTTGTATTGTGATATCTGTTCATGCGGGCATATCAGGTTGCCCATTTTCCGAAATGTGCTGGAATCCACTGTATGATGTACGAGGGAGTGTCAAAAGATTCCCGGACAGTCTCTGTAGCGCACCAACAGATGACAGTACAGGGTTGCGCGCACAGTACTAGGGAGCTAGCAGTGTGGCAAACAATATCACTCTATTTATATTGGGATTAATTTATATTGGGAGTAGTGCAATCGGTATTTGTCATCACATGCATCTACTAACCTTGTTTTGGTCATAGACACCAAGTTGGAACAAAGAGCTATGAAAATTGCTTTCAATTTGGGAAATTCAGCCACAGAGACATTAAACATGCTTCGGCAAGCTGAGGCCTTGATGCAATGTTTCGAGTGATACGGGTGTTTCAAAAGTAGAAGAATGTCCCTGGAATGTGAAAAAGTGTGGGGAAATTTTTCTTGAGGATCGTAGGAGAACAATCAACTCCTGCGGACTTCTTCCTTTCCCAGAAGATGAAGACCCATCTCAAAGGTAACCGTTTCAGAACCTTGAGGAGATAAGGTGTGAACAGCAGGCCGAAATCCGAAAGTGGCAGAAATGCTGGAACCGGCGTATTGCTGCCAAAGGAATTTATTTCGAAAGAGACGGGTTCAAAATTAGGTAAACGCAGCTTATTATTTATAGCAATAATCAGTCCGGGAACATTTTAATAGCACTACGTATATCGTATTATGAACTTTCTGTTACCGCTTTATTCTTTTTAGCACTTTGTAATTTGTGTTGATTTCCTTGTCATGTTAGATATATTGCTTGACAACCTTAGGGCCAGAGAAAATTGCTGCTCTAGTGAACTTGTTAGGTGGATGGTTGATTAATTCCTTCAGAGCTATATATATTGTCATTATCTCTCCATCATAATTAATTAGTGGTGTTTGCTCGCAAAAAGCGATAACACGAGAAGAGGGGACACATGACTCCAGCTCCAGCGTGATAATCTTTAGAATATTCAGCCATGTAAATGTGCAGTCATTGTTCAGGGAAATGCTTGGCATTAATTGCGCTTCCAGTATATAATTAGACATTTCTGACTTCTTTCATTAAATGTAAATTACAGTTAGCTTCTATGGATTCTCTCTTTCAGGTTTGTGTTTAGTTCTGCTATACAGAGTGATGCAAAATTCACGTGCCAGGGGACAATTCCATTACTAGTGAAGGGACCAAAAGTGAAAGAGGAGCAAATTGTTGTAAATCAGTAATTGCCGTTAACAGGATAACAATAAATTTGAACACTTCCTACATTAATGTGCAAGTGAAGCAGTTACAGAACAAGGCAGTTCAAGTGATTAAATGTTTCAATTTGGCATTGTGACTGTGTGAGTGTCATGCTTCTGTTTCGTTTATTTGTATTTTGAGGCTGAAACTGAAAGTTTCATTTCCATAAATTGGCAATATGCTTATAATTAACATTAATTTTTTATAAATTTATTCTGATTTACGTATATGATTTGTATTAAACCCGACGTCCATTTAAGTCAACGTATTTATTCTCATGTTTTGAAAGGGAACACTTGTGCAAGGACCATTTAGGGCATTACTATCAGAAATGTTTATTAAGGTAAGCGACCAGACCCATGTTTATTGTGAGTGCCTGTATTTATAGCAAGTGTTCGACTAGCCTTAAGGACGGGTGACATCTAGAAAACATACCATCATAAAAACAGGGAACTCAAGTGATCACTTTGTGTGAAAATGCCGAAAGATTCCTTTGTTAAAATAACTTAACCTTAAACTGACCTTTGACGCATATGTTGCGGGGATGAAAAACATTTCTTGGATTTTTGCCGACGGGAAAGATTATGTAAACAAAATAGTCCGTTTCCAATAAGAAGTTGAAGGGAGAGTTAAACTTGGGCTTTAACTAATAGAAAATCTCGTATCGGACAGAGAAATTCAAAGAAGTCATAATATAGAATATTTTTGTAACACCACGACTGAAGCGACTTTATAGTGATGAAAATTTACAAGATTTTGATATCGGGCAATGAGAAGTCATCGAGTAATGATTCAGTAATCAGTTGGTCGTCATCAGAGAGACAGTAGTCAATTACTTCGTTGTCATACTAGAGTAGTTCGTTGAGTCATCAGAGCAGTTCAATTCAGCCATCACTACACATAGTTGGTGTACAATGAACAATCGGCGGAGAATAATCCGAGCTAAAAAGTGACTAGAAATATTGAGTATTATGAAAAATGTATCTCGAATCTACTTCTATCGCGGTTAGCTTAGTTTAGACCGTGCAAGAGTGAACTAAAGAACGCCTAAAACAGTCCTCAAGATGCTACGGAAAAAAAAAAAATCTGGTTAAGAAACTGGGTCAATAGCAATTCTGTGAAATGTGTTAGATACCTTGTCCTTCCCGTTGACTTAAAGGAGTCACGAAACTCCAGACTCCCTGAGACCAAACTGGGAAGACAGCTGCGGCACAGGCGGCCAATTAGAGAGGATATTGGGAACAAGAGCCTTATTACGAATACAATCAAGAGCACCTAATTAATCCATCAATCAATACCTCCCCCTCCTTTCCTTATGAATAAAAATTGCCATAGATTTCCAGTAGACTATTGACAGTACCCTTTAATTGTATTTATTTGCTTTGATATGATCTGTCAAACTCTCAAAATACTCAATGTTGGCGATGAACATTGTATAAATCAAACCAAATTATCAAACTGAAGAATAGAAAGTTTACTCATTCCGGAAAATAGATTGGACTAGGAATCAATTCAAAGCTCAATTCATGCACTTTGGCCACTGTGACTGCCCTTTGGGCTGGAACATTATCCTAGTGAAAGAACGCTTTTTTTGTGTGCCAATTGTGGTCGTTTCTCATAAAATACACGTGTCGAACGACCCAGCAATGAAGCATTATGGGCCCCAGATCCGGTTTTGACTATTTTCAATAATCTATGAGAATTACAGCCTGTGAATCCCGGAAAACACTGACCACCACCCTTCCAACCGATAAAATAGTCCTCATCTACTTTGGCGCGCTCTCACCAGCCATTGTCCATTGTTTTGATTGCTGCTTTGATTCTGAAGTGTAATGGTGGCCAAAGTTTCATTCACAGTCACGAATTAGTGCAAGAAATTCTGCAGATTACGATTAAATAGTGGAGAGTTTTATGCTAATCTTTTAAATACATACGCGAAAAAAGAACGGATTTATCTTAGAAGAAAGTCATTTTGCATCAAGACAATGCTCGAAAATGACGAAAATGAATGAATTGTGATACGATTTACTGCTACACCCGCTTTATTACCCTGACTTGGCTCCATCGGACTCCTATCTGCTCCCTAAACCTAGAAAATTCCTGGTGGAATGACGCCTTCGTCCGGTGAAGAGTTTAAATCATTAGTTGAGGCGAATTTTTGTAGGCCTAGAGGAGTCTGATTTTCGTGATGCGATAAAGTCTTTGGAGTATCGATAGATAGGTATTAGTGTCAAGAGAGACTATGTTGGAAAATGAGAATAATTTAAAAAAACTATGCCATCATTTTATGCTTCAGTTCAGTGCTTCAGTTCAAAAACTTTTCAAATGCCCCCCCCTCCTCCGTACAATGTGGAAATGTGATAGAAAATCATATCACTTCTCTGCGAAAACTATTATACTCGCAATTTAAAAAAAAAAAAAATCAGTACTTGGTGTAAATGCTGCTCTCTGTACTATACTCACAAAAATGCAACCTTTTCTCTTCTGGAAACATTGCATACATTCCTCTGTATATCCCTGAACAATTAATCAAAGTGCGGAGCGCCACGCATGACGTAATGGAGACCACTGGCTGACAAGTCACCCGAGGTGCAATTCATCACCAACGCCCAGGAGCTGATTGTTTGCCGGCAGCCGAGTCACTCCGTAGCTCTTGCGGTTGGAATCAAAATATCGGGCGCCGGCTTGCGGTGAATGCACAAGAGACCTGTGCCTATAGCCACTCAAAATGTTTCCGTGTAATGTGGTTACTGGTTTATGTAGAACCGAGCTGGTTTTTCTCAGAACTGTATGGGGGAATTACTCACATTTATTTACGTGGTTATTCCGTTTCATCTTTATGGTCCTTTCCGTTATGAGTTGATTTTTACTCCCATCAGCAGTTCCTTTTCCGTTTATAACATTCTTCTCTTGCGTTATCTAATACAGGAACAGTGGAACTGAATACACACTAATGAAGCAAGCACCAATATACAAAGACTTGACTGCAACGAATTATTCATGGGAACAGAACTTTAAGTAGGGGATTGCTATCATGGATAGCTAGGGATGGGAGAGAATATAAACGGGCATCCAAATGAAGAAAGGGACTGGAAACAACAGGGCTGGGGTTCACTTGGTTAAGTTCAGGAGGTATAGAAAGGGCGTATTGAGGAAGATAAAGAGCAGCTTGAGGAATATGGGTATGCAGCATACAAATGCGCAATGCATGAAGATGATTTCGCTAGAAGTACAATGAAAGCTAAAATCTGATTGAGGGATAGAGCAGTGGATCAAAACAGGAATTAAAAGCACTACCAGAAACTCCTGTGGTTCACACTAGGGACATAGCGGATGACTGAGGCCACACATGAAAACGGGATGATAATTTACACCACCGTGTGAAGGGAAAATCATGCACACATATTATGTCCGAATGTACAGAAGAAAAGAGGGAAAGGTATCTACCATGACTCTTTTATTGGATGAAACAGAAGGTAACTATGCTGGATTCTGTGGTAGGAAAGGAAATGTATGATGGAATGAGATAGCGCAAGTCTAAAAAAATTGATCACAGGTAAGGAGGTGGGAAATAAAATAATTGAATCTAGGTGTGTGTAACATTTCTAAGGTTATTTATTTTTTATTTTATTGTTACATGTGTATATGTTTTAAAATTATATTTTATTAAGGAATATCTAATGTATATCAAATGTTTTGTATTAAATCAAACGGATCCATATAAACAAAGCATGCACAATCCATTTAACCAGATGTTCTGTTAAAACCAAGTCTCCCTTGCCGATTGCCCAACATGCCTTATCTCACTGTAAGGATTTTGATGATGCTTTTAATCCAACACTTATTGATGCGTTACCTACACATAGCTCTGAAAGTTTACTCAGAGATAGAGAAATGGCAGGTATATTTTTACATAAAGCGTGTTTACCATCGAGTTTAAATCTTACATATTATTTTTTTCCCCACACTTGTTGCTAGTTTCATCTGTTTCCATGCCTAACGTTACCTTCGATACTCAATATTTACTTTTATCACCTTCACTTGTTTTCTTACCATAGCAGATCTCCAGTAGTTCGAAATATAGCGATTACAATTGTGAATTTCTCTTAGTGTTTTATGCTTTTCTGCTTTTATAATTATTATATATATACACCAAACCGTGTCCACCGAAAGTTGATATGCTCTGTAAACAAATTTATTACCCTTCCGCACTTATGTTGAGGCGGAAGGGCGGAGATATAACACTATTACTGGTCATAGACGGTGGTGGAGGGAGTAAGGCGTGTACATTTTATTCCTTCATTCTACATATAACCACACCTTCTTGAACGCATAGAAAGCGCTGTAGAGGCGTACAAAGCAGTATAGCCTATCACCATGGCAACACACTTGCTATACTTCTGCGCTAAGAAAGCGAAGCGAGAAATTGCAAAATTGCAAGCTCCATATGATAAGGACATTAATGTGATATCAAAGGTGAGGAGACATTTTTCATTACAGCCGGGAATAATGAAAGGCAGCGGAGTCTACAATTTCTAACAGTGTCTGAAGCACTTCATTACATAACCGCCTTTCGAAGTAGCGTCATCGCTTTCATGCGAATTACAAAAGCTCTGGGTCTTTGCAAAGGGAAGAAGTGAAAAGACGTGGCAAGGTGCGGAGTTACTGAACTTGACAGTCACGCTTTATCGAACTGAACGTTAAAAACATAGCGTTGAGTGAGAAATAAGTCTGCGTAGGCATTATTCACGTTTGGAAGGGAGTATTTTAATATATGAGATGCAGAAAAAATCTTTAATAATGTACCCTTGATACTTTACACCCAGTGACTCCAGAAAGTATCGTATCACAATATTCACAGCGATAAACATTACTTTTCTAGAAATAAAAAGAAATTAGTGCATGTTGTCGCCTCGTAATAATTTTGGTGCGAGTTCTACCGAAACTTTAACCACAAATTGAGTTATAATAACTTATTATTAAGTCAGTTTTTCAATGTATCAATATCTTTGGACAGCCAATTACAAAATACAGCCTTTTCTCATTTATAATTATATAATTAATTATAATGACATGAACTGCTAAAAACCATTCCTCTCGGTACAGCCATTGTTCTTCCTTTAGGTGTCTATTCTCTATTTCTTCTTGCATGCCCTTCATCCACGTTGTCTGTGGCCTTCCTTGTGTCCGTCTTCTTAGTGGAATTGGCAATCTTTCTTCACCCATTTTATTTTTTTTAAAAGGTGCTTAACGTCCGTTTTTGCTACTGGGGCACCATAGATGTTGGACGCTGATGATACATGAAATTATTTTTTCTAGGAGTGAAACGTTTCAGGCCTATGTTTAGGGTACTTCCCAGGCATTTGCCATTTATGAGGACTGCCTGGAAAAAACCTCAGTCAGGGAGGGGTTAGAACCCCAGATGACAAGTCCGCGCCTTAACAACATCGACCACGCGTGGCGGTACCCATTCGCATTAAATGATTATACCATAACAATTTTCTGTTTCAAATGTCCTCCACACAATTATTTAATTCTCATTTTTTTTGTCTTATTGTATCATTTCTGATTCTATCTCTTCGTGAAACTATTGCTGATCATTTCCATTAATCCATTCCATTGCCCAAAATCTATTTTTCTATGTACTTTTTAAGTTGCCATGTTTCTGCACCATATAAAACTGTTTTTCTAGCAATCATTTTTTTTATTTCTTTATCATTTTTTCTGTCATCAGTAATTATAGTACATAAATATTTATATTTGCAACTCTAGTTAATCATTCCTTTATTTTCAATAATTAGTTTTTGGTTTTATCTTCCTGTTAGTAATATTATTAGAATTTTCAAAATTAAACTTTAGGCCCGTCTTTTCATACTCTTCATTTCTACTCATGTACTCTAGATCATCATGTTCTTCAGCCATTATTATTTGATCATCTGCAAATTGTAAAGTGTAAATACTTCTGTCATCAACCTCGATTCCCATACCTCCATATTTCTTCTTTCAGACCTTTAAAGCCTCTTCAAGATATATTTTGAACAATGTTGGAGGTAAACAACATTTCTGACTCAAGCTTTGGAAACATTAGTAACAATCTATTTTGTATTTTAATTTTTGCCAAAGAATTTTCATATAAATTTTGTATTGCTTTGATTAATTATTTTGATATGCCGACATTTTTAAATGCCCTCAAAGTTTAGTGCGTAGAGATATATCGTAGACTATCAATAACGGATCTTCTTGTTCTAAACCTTGTTTGTTCCTCCTCTTCCTTGTTCTTATATTCTTCCTCTATTAATTCTGTTAATATACGACTAATATTAGTTGTGACAGTCAACATTTATGTTTGGTTCTTTTGTATACTATTATATTAGATATAATAGTACTAATAATACTAAGACAAAATAATGCTCGCTCTTGTAAATCAAACCACCAATGACCACGCGTTTTACGGTGTTTTTCGACACTGTGGTAATAAAATGCGGATTCAGTAATTAAACAGTGTGAAACACTCTAAACATGTAAGCGACAAACTGATGAGCCATATAAGTATCGATCACTTGCTTTAACGCTCTACAGATATAATTCCGCTAACGCAAGGTCATGTCACTTACATGTCTGTTAGCAAGCAAGTCCTGTGTGAAAAGGTTCAATAACTACATAGTGTATGCATGCAAATTAAGTTACAGTTTAACATGATACATTTTCAAATATTCTCGGTGCAATTTATGCAGAAATGTTGCTCTTGTAGGCTAGGCAACACAACATCGCAGCTTCGTAATCTCTGCTTTTTTCCTTCGTCGCTTTATGCAACTGTTATCTTATGCTCTGCTATATTAAGTCAAGGAAATAACAGGATTGCCTTTTGCCGATGATCTCGTAGCAGGAGCAATAACTGTGATATGATTGCAGCATACCACCGAAGAGATTACTAGATATTGTGCAGAATGGGGTTTAAGGATAAATAGCACAAAACCAAAGATAATAGTATTTAAAAAACAGAAACAAAGTTAAGAAAAGATTAGGGATGGTTTGTAGATGGGGAATTAATAGAGACAGTGAAAGAATTTGATACTTTGGGGGTGAGATTTGCGAGTAATGGAAGGTGGGAGATAGAGTCTAAGTGTACGCAAGTTAAAGGCATAATAGCTATGAAAGACATGCTTGTATTAGTCCCAGCATTATCAACGAAAAATTATATGATGCTTTATCAGTAAAATTTTTGCTACCTGAATGAAATATTCATTAAGTAGGGTTGCTATTTGTTGACGATTTTTTATGGTAACTTGATTTGCTGTAATTTATAATTAAGTGATATTTACTACTATATTTTTATAATAATAATAATTCAAATGGTCTTTGGTTTATTGTGCGAGGATTGTATTTGTCTTTCATAGCTGTTTTAATAGTATTTATGATCTTTTTTTTAAATTTTGCAATAATTTTATAGTGCTGTCCACATCTAGGGGAGTTGTTTTATCATGTTGCTATGAAAGTTCTCTTTTGTGTTTGCAACATATTTTGATACTTTGTGTTAGTCAATAATTTCTGTAGATATTAATATTAATACTTTTCTTTGCACGAGATGAGAGAGATTTGGAGTATTTTAAGTACTTATAAAAGTACTTAAGGAGTTAAATTTGTCATTTACATTATTGGTCTTGTATATTTCTTCCCACGATTATTCTGTAAGCTGGTCATTAAAACGTTTTATTCTTTCTTTGTTGATGATTCTGTAGATGGTTATACGGTTCGCTATTCAGCAATTGGGGATAAAATAATTAATTTTAAGTAACGATACTTCATGATCTCGAAGTTCATTAATTACGGGTCATGGTACTCCATTATATATATATACAGAGGGTGCCAAAAATGTATACACACTTCAAGCAAATAGGAAACTTCGTTAACATAACAAAATTGAATTCACACAAACAGAAAATTATGAACTCTAAACATCTTAGACAGTTACAACAACTGATCAAAATGCCCACCATCGGCGTCGATACACTTCTGATTACGTTGAAGTACTGATTGAGCAACGTTTGCGAAAGCGTCCTCGGCGATTGCAGCACATGTCGTTTCAATTTCTTCCCGAAGTGCTGCCAGTGTAGCTGGTTTTCTACGGTATACAATTTCCTTAAGAGTTCCCCATAAGTAGAGGTCCAACGGAGGTAGATGCAGAGAACGCGGTGGAAACTCAATTGGACCTGTTCGTCCTAGATTTGTGGGTTTCTGCGGTGAGTGCTCAAAACGTTCCAAAACCATAGCCGAGGACGTGGGGCTTGTTGCTGTGCGAGCTCTCCCAGATCTGCCTTTGTGAACAATCGCATACGTTACCACGATTCTCAAATTTGTCTCGAATGCGGCAGTTGTTACTCGCGTTGGCGGTTCTGTTCTGTACACACGGCTCCATTATCTTTGAGCTTCAACAACAATCTCGGTTTTCTAACACCCCTTCAAAATCATTTCAGATGTTCAAACGATAATCTTGGCACCATTTTGTTGTAGCAAAGCAAATATAACGCAATGTGAGTCACATCTGTTTACAGAACATCATACGATAATCTTTGCTGCATTTGTTCCTTGTTGATTTACGATAATTTTGGCTTCATTTGTTCATTGTTGATATATCTGTCACTTAGCAACGCTATCATAATGTATGCGAGTCACATTTGTTTACAGGACGTCATACCACACCTTACAGTTGTTTTTTGGTCCAACTTTGAAATATATTGAATAGATATCTACCGTGAAAGTGTGAATACATTTTTGACACCCTCAGTATATATGAAAACCTATCAATAGCTGTATTGTAATTGTTTTGGATTCTAGTAGAGAAACTCGCTGAATGCATAATATTATATGTTCTGTATTGAACAAATTTGTGATTTCTGATTACGCTCTATCATGAAGTTTTATTTAAATCACCACAGAGAATAAATTCAATCTTTTAAGAGGATTTAAGACAGTATCTAGATTATATGTAAAGATCTCAACACTTACTGTAATTGCTCTATATTTTGTATTATTTATATTGATATGAACAACACAATACTCAAAAGTTAAAGAATTACTTTAAACTGTACAGTAGTATTTTGAAGTATGCTAACAAACCTTCACATTCGTGAAATAACCAGAGTACTTGCCTAATGTATAATATCAATTGAGCATACAAACGAATAAAAACTAACACTTTACCCAACATTCCAAACATGCTTTGCAGATTGTCTCTAGTTCAATGTTCTATATATTTCTGAAGCAAACTAGGCCGTTGAGGGAATGTGACTATTATTTGCACAGAAGTAATACTTACTTTAATATAAATTAGACAGCCAATCCACGCAGAGCAATGTGTTTCCATATCGACCCTACACTAATACTTTTTATTTATTTTATACATGGAAATATTCAACAGTGGTGCATATGGTGAAGGGTGGAATTACCGGAACTTTCCCGGTACAGGTTTCAGGCAGATGTTTCAGCTTTATCAAGTATTAACTTTTCTGATGCAAACATGAATAATTAATAGCTCTCAGCTGAGAGAGCATATTCGAGTTGAATAAAATTTGCATAGTATTACACACCTCCTCCACTGCGAGGGATGGTCTTACTCCTAAACTTCTTGTGAATACAGCTTTGCACTTCATTCAGTCTCTCAAGTCGGGGGAGGGGGTTTCTTTGGAGAAACAGAAGGACTTTGTGGCAATGGTGAAATTTCAGGGAAAGTTAGGTGAACATGCATTGTTGATACCAGTAAGAGAGGGGACATGTCTGTATGACTTTTACTGCGGATCAAACGTGCCACAGTTTATTCTTGAACGTTAATCTGGAAAAGACGAGAAGAGATGCAGTAGTAAGAGGTAGTGCATAAGAAAACGGAGAACAACGATAAAGCAAGATGCAAGATTGGTCTATAAGGAGAACGAGACTTGTAGAGATTGTTTGCTACTTCCTTCCTGCTTGAACATTTCTGAGAGCCGCACACATCCAAAGGAACAAAATCAGATTAGGATGCAACGAAGCAGAGAAATGCTGCAAAGATTACAGAATGGAACTCTCGCCGGTCTTCGTAGAACGTGACGAGACCTGCATTTATCAGTTCCACCCCAGTCTTCGGCCTGGATCTTTCCAGAATGACGAAGTGGTCAAGAGCATAATTAAAGGGTTCGGGCGTTAAATATGGTAGCCTGCATTGAGCATCTTAGGAAAAAATATCATATATTTTCCAAACTAATTCTAATTTATATTTAATATTTAAAGAAACATAAACATAAGTCATAAGAATACAATATTTTCTAAAAATAATGACATATTCAACTAAAACATATCAGATAGTAAGAAATATTAAGCAATAAAGTTGCACTAACTATTTTTAATCTAACTGATGAACATACACGGTGGCCTACCTACTACAAAAAAGTAATAAAAGGAAAAAAAAGCTATATAAATGTGAGGGTCACAATTTTTTTTCCCTCAACGAAACTCGGCATATAACCATTAACAAACAATTCGTTTAGTTGGTTAACCACTAAAATTGGACCAATGGGGATGGGGGATAGATAACTAAAGACATTTTTTAAAAAAATTGCAATCATTCTAGAGACCGGAATTTTTTTCCTCAACGAAACTTGCTATATTTTTTAAAAATACATTGATAAAAGCAGTTTCCGAAAACCAGGACAATCGCGCTAATAGGAGTGGGAGTATATTTGAAAAAAAGATGGGGGGTTAAAGCAAAATGTGAAAATCGCTCTATCGCCAGCAATTTTAAATTTTTTGAAGGAAAATCTGTATATACTATTCATATTAAACAATAAAATAATTTCTGAAAATCAGTGAAATTGAACTATTAGGAGGGGGGTTTTACTGAAACCCAAAAATTTAAAAAATCGTTCTCCGGCATTAATATTTGTTTTTTCGCAACGAAACTCCGTATAACCATTAAAATAAAAAAAAATTGTTTATGAAAATTAGGGAAACTAGACCATTAGGAGTAGGGGTATATCTGAAAGCCGAATTTTAAAAACCGATCTAGCCTTTAACTTTCTGTATATTGTTTTAAAATAAATGGACAAATTAATTCAGCATATAAACTGCGTTTATAACAATGCACATGCTTTATATTTAACGAAAGCATTGTCAAATGTGAAATATTAATCTAATATTGTTTGAAAATTATATTTGTACGAGTATGTAAGAACGTTACATTCAAAGACGTTTTCGTCACTACAGTAACATTTAAATTAAATATAAATTGTAAATATAATTGAAACGTTCTGTTATTTCCATTTAAGTAAATGTAAAGATGATATCAAGGGCTCAATTCATAAATATGGTTACATTTTAAATTTTTAAAAATACCCACGCAGTATAGTTTTGCCTATCAGTGGTCATATATTTCATTTAATTAATAGTATATAATTGATTTTGTCGTTTAATCTCAATAATAATAATAGTAATAATAATAATAATAACAATACTTCTAAAAATGTGGTTTCTCTTTTGTAATACTTATAGATTGCAAGAATTCTAATGTTGTTCCCTTTATACCACACAGTAATGCCATAACTTGTTTCATTTCATTAATTAATAAGGCCATTATTTAGGTCTTGTATTCATTTTTAAAGTTACTCTACTAGGTCAGGGATGCTCTTAGTTTATGCAGATCCTGCGTGACGGACTTTTCTTCTTCATTATCTTGAGTGATTAAAGGAACTAAACTACTGCACGAGGGATAAGTCATAGCAACAAACAAGGGACAACACGAAAAATTTAAGATATAAAATTGGAAATGTATGTATTTTCGAATGAAATCACTCGGAGCTACGTGACTCAGCTTGTCCCAAATTTAGTTGGTGGGCGACAGCAGTCGGAATGAAGTTCACGAAAACTGCACAACTTGCGTATGTGAAGCAAGTATTTATTTCATTTGATTATTAAAAAATCTAAGCGTATTAAAAATATACTATAGGATCACGTTAGCAATTCACATGCAGTAGATGGTATTCATGGCATCGCAAGATTGCTGACACCTGCTGATAGGAAGACGGTGCAACAACTTTAGCTAGCTCGCAAATCCGCGTTGCAGCAAGTCTCTTTCTGCACTACGTTTTTACTTGAATCAAAGAGGAAATTTCCTTTCAGACAAACATGATTAAAGAATGGCACTAGAAACTTTTAACGCTCCATTCTCACCTCTTATGCTTTCCAAAAGTTGTTATATGTGAATGTAAACATGCCAGAAACAGCTGATGAAACAACTGTTGTCCCCTTGCCCTACCGGGGCACTTTGCAACCCATCAAACACCCGCTTAGGATCCATCAGTGGGTAGGAACCCATAGGTTGAGAAATGCTGTTTTAGAAAACACCGTGAATATTATAATTGATATTTCTTATAGTCTACACTAGCAAAACGTGACTTTTTTTTTATTTACAAATTTGAAGAATCGTGTATGTTGCTGCTTTCAAAATTAGTTTCAGTTAAAGCTTATTTATTTTTCTTCTTAATGCTGGTCCTGTTCCCTGAACATCCCCCCGACGGGAGGCGGGGCCGCTCATAAGACGCAGCTACGTCGAATCAAAAGCAGTGATGTTGAAGATGATATGGTTATGGTATAGCAGGCAGTTTCTTAAATCTATGAGATTTAACTCAACCACACTTTAGGCGCCACGGGGATCGTTACAACGAAACGAAAAATAAAAAAATTCCCATGGAATATCTGGGAATCAAAAGCCGGACTCCAGGAAGTGTAGCCAGAAACGTCGACAATAGATCACAGGTGTTGTAGGTTCAGGTTTATGTAATATTATGATAGGTGTTATTATTTTTATGGCCGTCTTTCTGGTCTAGTGGTTCGATTCCCGGTACCTATTTAGGATTTTTTCTGAGTTGGGAGTAAGGGAGGTCTGGAACGGTGTCTACCCAGCCTCGTGAGGGTAGTTGATAAATTTCCTGATGAAGAGATGGCGTTCTCCGATCACGAAAGCCGCGAGATAGACGACCGGCGGGGAACCAACATGCTGGTCAAATGGACCCTCCTGCAGTACTGCCCTCAGTCAATGAAGTCGTAAGACGGCGGTAGAGTATGCAGAGGTCGCCGCGGCATGGCAAGGCTCACCCCAGGCTGTAGCTCCAAATGAGAAGAGAAGATTTTAATTTTTATACTGTAATCTTGTCTTCCCTTAGCATATTAACTTTTCCTAGTGCCTTTCTTATCTGAGGTGAATCGTTTGCTCTTGCCTTATCTTATCGCCAAGGAGTTAACGTCTTTAAACAGTGCAGTAGCTGTCAAAAATCCGGAAAAGCGTTGGATTGCGTGTCTGTAGTATGTACCTAGTAAATACAGATTGCCGCACTTGAGAAAGTATATCAACTTTACGGGTACCTGTGTAGGAAACTGTGGCCAGCAAAAGTGGTGCGGCGGTGTATTCGCTGCCATCCAATAACAGTGCACTACAAATTTACCCTTGTATTGACCGTACGCGCTTAATTGCGATACGCATTGGGAACGAGAGAGAGAGAGAGGGCGAGAGAGAGTACCATTATGAACGAAACAACAGCTCATATACCACTAATATTCAGAAATCTGGCTTTACAATGCAGTACTGCAGAACAGGAATGTTTGAACAATAGTAAACAAATGTATAAATGACACATTGTTCAGAGTGTGATATTGTGTCGAGCGGAAACATTGACATTAGGTAGACAAGATATGAATATAAGTTTCATAACGTATTTTACGAAGGGTGACAGAAAGTGTAAAACAGAAAATCGTTGTCAAACAGGTGTTGAAATGTCCTATTATGTGTTTTAATTCACAGTGAATAAGCGCTGCATTTCTCGCCTATGCTACTTTTTAAGAACAAATTTTCGAGCGGCACATATACACTCGTTTAGTTGGCATGAGTAAATGTAGTGTACTGGGTGATCAAATTTATTCACACTATACCTTGAATCAGTTTGAAAAGTTGGCGTAATTGATTGCACAGCTCCTCTTGATCTGTATCGGCGCGGAGAGTACGATACTCTGCAACCTTGCCACTGGTTTAAGAACAAACACGGCCTCGTTTTCTAAACAGTTGACTTAGAACTACGACTTGGCAACAGTGTTTGTCTTCCTCTTTTTCCCACCCTCCATTGGGAATTCTCGGAACTTAATTAGTTATTAATTTCTGTATTATGTACTTCTGCATACTTGGCGGCTTTCTATTATGATAGGATTTTTTTTATCTTTCTTCTCAGCGATTTCCTCCGTGGAGCTCTAAATTGGACGTGCCTCATATTCAGAAATAATGGACGATTTACGGGACCAACCCACAGGTAACAAGTACGTCCTTCAAGTTGGTACCGCGGTGTCATAAAGTCCATAGCTATGATTGTCACGTAAGTTATTACTAACGCTAAAACACTTAAAAAGTACATTCGCTCAAGCAAGAAGATGCTGAATCTTTCTCCCTTCACTTTTCTTTAATGATCCCCAGTATAAAAAACCCATTGTGTTAAATTGTCGGACCGACATGTTCTTAGTGATGACTCTTATCGTCATGTAAGAAAACATGGGCTGTATGTGTCATTGCAAAGTCCTGTTGGAAAGTAGCGAACCTCTTCTCTCACAGCCAATTCACGGAAAAGAATTGAAAAATATTCTGCACGTGGTCAATATTAATTGTTCCTTCAACAATACAAAAAATGAGGGTGTTATTTTGTCGCCCCCAATGGCGCATCACACTCCTTTTGATCATGCGGGAATCCTTGTGCAGTAGGTTAGGCTTTTTGAACTCCAGTACAGGTTGTTTTGTGAATTAACATACCCACTAGGTGGAACCAAAATTAGTCCGTAATGAAAATTAGATTACGGTCGATTTCTCCGTCATGCACACTGTTCAAAATCCATCCATAAATCTGGTTAAGGGTCACTTGATTTAATTTCTTACATTACAGTAGTTTTATAAAGTTTTAACTTCAGTAGGTTGTAGCCGTTCGAATAGAGGAATAGGACATTCCCGTTTGCTGAGAAAGAGGTCGTAATGTTTTTTGAGAAGAATGTTTCAGAGCAAGTCCAAAGTTATCTAACGTTTCGTCTGCCTGTGTACGCTTTTTTATCAAGAATACTTCCCTTTCACGAAATTTATTTACCAATCTCTGAATCGAACTTTGAATAGGAAGTTGAACATCAGGGAAATTCTCTTGAAACAATCTCTTTACATCAAGAGCCGATTCTGTATACATGTACAATAGTACTCTTTGGGGAATACAATATCTGAATTGAGTTATATTAATATAACTAATAATCTTCTTTACGCCGCCTAATGAATACTTAATACACTGTCACACAGTACACAAGAGTACGTCCGTACGTTCCTAGAGTTAAACTCGTACTGACCTCCCTTCCTGCTCCCCGGCAGACATTTAAGCGTAGGAACGAGACGATGTCAGTAGAGTTCAGCCAGGACATGGGGCGGTTCCGCGAAAGAAATGTATTTGTACTAAAATTATGCAGTAAACAAACCATTATTAGTCTAGTACCCTTCACTGATCAGTATACAGTTTCTCCTGATTTGGTCTATATTGATATCTAGAAGCAATTGCAAAATAATAATGCATTCCTAAGTAATATTTTGTTTATGGATGAACTTTCATTTACAAAACATGCTAATAAGAATATGAGGAGCATGCTTTACTGGTCCGTGCAAAATCCCACTGGCTTCGCGAGACTGCTCATCGACAGTGGAATGTATGTTTGGTGCGGTATCATTGGTAACCGCGTTGTAAGTCCCTATTTTATCAGAGAACATTAAACGGACAGCGAAACGCATCAT
Organism: Metallyticus violacea; assembly: GCA_030762175.1. NCBI lineage: Eukaryota > Metazoa > Arthropoda > Insecta > Mantodea > Metallyticidae > Metallyticus > Metallyticus violacea. The sequence goes on along the minus strand of CM060831.1, from coordinate 19,629,801 downwards.
TTCTGCATGACACTGCACCCCCTATGTAGTACCAGCATGATGGGTGTCCGCACACTTCGCCCAAGTCCTCAGAAAAGTTGTGGACGCAAAGTTTATAAATCGATGAATAGCCAGCTCAATGCCCCAATTAGACGCTATTAAATTACTTTATCTCAGTCACAGTGAAATATAAGGAACTGTCAACGACACTAGAGAATATGAAACAGCGTATTACTGCAGTGTGTGCGGCATTATCTATAGAAACGCTACAGTCTGTGCAACGCTCGCTTGTTCACCGTTTCCATAAGTGTATTTATACAAAAGGTGATCACTTTGAACATCTCCCGTCCCTTAGTGTGAATCAGTTTTGTTTTCTTACGACCTGTCATTTCATGCTTTAAATACGAAATTCACTGCGAAACTGTGAGTATTGAGTCAATGGTTTTATTATGCAGTTAACGCAATGGCAACAACGACAGCAGCAAAATGACTCAGTTACATACCCCTACCTTGCACCTAGCTCTCCGTGCTTGCTTCAATTAACTAATCTTTCCGCGATGACTGCACAGTGAGTCGGTCACCAGTAAAGTAACCTTTTTTTTTTTGAGTAGTGTTTAAGGCCCGTTTTTACTACTGAGGCACCACAGGCGGTGGACACTGATGATACATGAAATGAAATGATATATTGGGAAAGGATTTTTTTTTTAAGGAAGGAAGCGTTCCAGGCCTAAGTTTAGGTACCTCCCCGGCATTTGCCAGTTATGAAGACTGAGGAAAACCTGGAAAAAAACCCAGTCAGGGAGGACGGTCCTGGCGGGATTCGAACCGCAGACCTCCCGCTCACGAGTCCTTGCCTTAACGATCTCGGCCACTCGTGGCGGTTCTAAAGTAACCTGAAATGGGTAATTCCTGAAGCCCGGCAGCTGAGCAAACATGGCAGTGTTTATAATTCTCTCAAGTATGAACAAATAAACTGCAATCTAAAAAAAACGAAACGAGAAATCCATTGCCAGGTCCTTCAAGATATTGTGAGGAAACGCTTGGAACAAGGAAGTTTTCTATTTCCTGTCACTGACAATCCCTCTTCCATTAAAGGGCGTCAACGAGACTGGGAGTTTGTTTTCTGTATTCATTCAAGTGAAAACCCGACAACAGATCGGTTAAGAGACGTTTAACCAGAAGAAAGTACACAAGAGCTATTAGTTTCAGATGAAATATATTTAGGTTATTTACTTGTTTGAAACAGTAGAATAAAAAGTTGGAAATTAAAAAAATTACAGAAAAAAGTCCACAAAGGGTAAAAAGTGTTTTTATGTAAAAATAAGATTCAGCTTAATAAAAAATAGTTGAAATATACAGAGTGTTTAAAAATAGGTATATTATTTTAATAGTAGATAGTATTTGGCACAAGAAGAAAGTATGTTCATCTCAGACCTTAAAACAAACATCTACTCACTTAAAAATGACCGGTTTATAATGTCATTGCAGGAAGTGCTCTGTGTGGTTTCTAATCATTGTCACATCTGCGTGAGTATAGTCTAGTGGTAATCATACTTGTTCCGTAAAACCCAAGATCGCGGGTTCAATCCCGGTCAGGACCCGTGGACTTTTTCGTGCATAAAAATCTTAAATATGGCTTCCTTCGGAAGAGAAATAAAGTCGTGGGTCCCGTGTTATAGATTTACAGCACTTAAGAGAACTTCAAGCCTCAAAGAAGAGACCTCTGAGCAAAATTTACCGCCTTTTCACGCCCTGAATTGAATGGGGTGCTGATGACCTGTGATGTTAAACAACGTCCGTAAATAAAACAAACCAAATCAACATCAGCGTGTACAAATGTAAATCCTTTCACCTGACATTGATTTTCTATTACTGTGATATGTGGGAAAAATTATCCGTGAAATGACGTTGGACCTTGCCATCTACACAACAAATTAACAGGTGCAGCATTTGCTACCATTTGTTGTCTTATGAAGTACATGTCTTGCGAGTGCCACTAAGAAAGTGGACCGAGAAATCAATAAAAATCTCTGCGAAAAAAAAAAAAACAACAACAACAGAACACTTTAATACTTGACACAAGTTTTTGGATACTTTGCACCTTTCCAAAAAAATGTTTTTATTTGGTGTGCAAATTCAGAAGAGACCGTACATCTGTCAAAGATGAAGAGAAACACAGCAGTAATTGAGAAAACACTGAAACTGTAGACAGAATGGTAAGGGAATATTCTCGAATCACCTAATGAATTTTCCGTGACTTTGTCACCCGTCTCACGTCAGCTGGTGGGTCGGCAGTCAGAGCGGTACCTACCGGCCTAGCGAGTGTAATTTCCGTGCAACCGATGCAGCTTTTCGAAATTACCACTACAATTGCATACTTATGACAGGATATGTTTTCTTGATACTTCCACATATTTTTTACTTCTTTCTAGAAAAATATAATTCATAAGCATCAGTTCATCTTCAGAAAGTTAGTTTAAACTTGAAAGCATAAAGGTCACTTTGTCCCTGATTCGTAGGCAGACGATCCTGAAATTCGAGGAAATTTCTTTATTTTAATGTTACGGGACGTTAGTGATAAGAATTATAGATCCACGGTTAATATTCTCAACACTCGTAAAATTGATCATGTGACACCGGTACACAATCAACTTCAATGATATATAAAAGAACATAGAACTTTCCATTCCCTCACATCCCTGCTCTATATCCTCCGATCTCCACTCACATAACGCCTCTCGCTTCTTGTACCTGTCCCTATATTGTACGGAATATGACTACTGTCTATACCTCGTCACCAAAAACATTCAATCTCATTTAGCGTGTCAGTTCCCAGTTTGGAACTCCCTTCCTCCTGAAGTCAGATATTTTCAGACAATAAAGCAATTTAAACGTAAATTAAATAGTCATCATAATTTTAGGAATCATAACAGTTAGCCTCCTGCTTTTTCTTCTTCTTCCTCCTCCTTTTCTTTTCCTCTGCTTTCTCCTTCCTTTCCCCTTGTACTTGAGAAAAATTATTGAAGAACAAGTGAAATTCTAACATTAAACTTTATCAACTATATAATAACAAATATAATTATATAGCTATATTTAAAATATGTATTATCAACATGCAAAATATATCCTTAATTTAGCTTTTTTCCTGTATTTTGAATAACTATGTATATTGTATTCTACATTTTTGCTGTTTTTTCGCCTGATAGAGTAGAGGAGAGGACCCATTTGCCAGAATAAATAAATAAATAAATAAATAATTCCTACTTTGGGCCTTATCAGTCTTCCAATAAACAGGTACTACCTCTAGACGAGGTAGACGATATGGAGTTTTGAGAATTGCAGTAAGCAAGTTTTATTACGATTAGTGCATTTGTAAAATTAATTAATATTACGGTTGAGAGAATATATCTTGTAAGGTAAGTTATTGCGCTTTCAGTTGTCTTGGCTGTCCATAAACATATTTGTGGTCTTGGGGTTAACACCTACAGCACGAAAACAAACCGTCATCAAACATTTTTTTCTACTATTAAGGTGCCTATTTTGCAACCCCCTTTCTATTTGGTATATATTTCCTTGGTATATATATTTTCCCGCGTCCTATATATGTTGGCTATAGATCAGCGCGAATCGCAGACTGAAATAACGAATAAATAGCAATGCGTTCCCACAGGAGATATGAGAAAAGGCTGTTAAGCATGATTGGGCAAACTAGTGTTGATGCAATGGGACCCGTGTACGGAATTGTATGTTAAACCGCAGGATGAGCTGAATACCTCGATATATGCGCCTTCTCTAAACACTAACGACATGAATGTACACAATACGTCGTTTCCATAGTGAGGTCAGCATTATGCGTTTCAATGATTCTCAATAGAGCAGTTCTGCTATACTAACACTGCCTGCCAGATTTCCCTCAAGATTCTACATGTTATTTCAGCTGAGCAATATACCTTTATGGTGCTTTCCAGCTGGAGCCGAAGAATTTCGTTCCAGGAAGCAAACCATTTTTAAAGAAAATGCAATTCTAAGCGCCTATAAACTGCAGATTCGTTTGCATATTTATACAGGGTGTATGGAAAAAATTGATGAAAAGAAGTCATTGAGACTATGCTACAATCAACATGGTGATCAACGCAAATCCGCCCGGACGTATCTATTAATACAACCAATGCAATGAATTACAAACTAAATACAAATAAAAGAAACAACATTTCCGAAATAATAATAAGGGACGGTCTTAGGAGAAGAAGTTACCCTGGGATTCCTGCTGCACTAAGCGTCCGATACCGTCGAAAATGAAGGAATGATCGTGATTACTGTGCGAACCATTTCCGCAACGCAGCCATGACTTCACCTTTGTTTTATGTGTGTGTGAACCTCAAGCCTGAAAAATGAGATTTCTGAGAAAATTTGTCGGCCGTTCACGCCCTTGTTTGAATGGGACGCTGATGACCTGAGATGTTAAGGAGTGTCCGGTCCGTAAATAAAACAAATCAACAATCTTTGTTGTGGGAGCGTTTGTCTCCATATCTTTCTTGAGAGAATCCAACAAGAGATAGTCGCAAGATATAGGGCCAGGCCACCAGTAGTCGTAGTCGTAGTCGTAGTCGTAGTCGTAGTCGTAGTCGTAGTCGTAGTAGTAGTAGTAGTAGTAGTAGTAGTAGTAGTAGTAGTAGTAGTAGTAGTAATATTGTAATAGTAGTAATGGTAGTAATAGCAGTAGTAGTGTATTTATTTACAAAATATATTTGTTACAAATCTAATTTATCCATGTCGCAAGGGTCCTGGGACCCTATGTGCTTCCCATTAAATTAGGAAATACACGAAATTTCATAAACTAATATTTAACGCTTAAGAGAAAAACAGTACATACAATAAATAAACAAATAAACGAAAAAACATACATAATAGATTTTATCGAAATACGTAAATAAAATAAACAGAAAAATATAGTGCAACTTACACTCCCACAAGTATGTGTACAAATAATTGGAAAAATATTGTGACTTATGTTCCCCTATCCGTCTTCCTCGTTGTCTGCCTCTTACGATCTGAGCCGTTTCACTTTATTTAAAATGTTGCTACTCCCTCCCACTCCTTCCTATCTGCCTACAATTTGCAGCACTGCCACCGCCAAACGGGACCGATATATATATCTTTCTCCATTCTTCCGTCCTTTGGAATACGCCAGAATATGTTCTCAAAATTCTTTCTCCGCACATATAGGGCAGATTCTCGTAACCTCGCTCTCTATTACTTTGGTCATCCACCACGCGCCTAATTTAAACCAAGCGAGCCCCTTATTGCAGCGTTTGGTCCCGCAACGCTCCATTCCCCCTCCGATTCTCAGCTTCGACTGTGCTTCTAGCAAAACTTTTTCCACGTACTCCGAAAGAGTGAAAGAAAGAGAGAAGAAAGAATCAAACTTGAAAAATTCAGTTCATGGCCGGATTAATAAATCAACAATATAATATAATCAATTATTTTTCTTTGATTCAACTACGGATCTTTAGCCTTCCGTGGTTATGCTCTAACCAAATGAACAACCGTGTCCTCCGCCAAGCACTTAAGCACGAAACTGTTTCGTCTGATTCTGCATATCCAGGATATCTCTCGCATGGGAATATAGTTAATCTGTTATAAAAATTGTACATAGAATGTATTACGCTATAAATACAAAACAAAAATCAACATGCAATATCAGCTTTGCTAATATTTTCAAGTGTTATTGCCCGGCAGTCTTTCAGAAGATACTGGACTGGTTCTATAGCGTGTCAATAGATGGCACTACAGGGTTGCGCGTCCAGTGTTAAGGAGCTGTAACCTTGAGCTAGCAGTGTGCCAAGTGACATTGCTGTATTTATATTGGAAGTAGTGTATTTGAAATTTTTGTCATCACAAAAATAGACTACCCTGCGATTTCGTCATGGACAGCAAGTTGGACTAAAGAGTTAACGTAAAATTTTGCGTTAAACTTGGGAGATCGGTCACAGAGACATTAAACATGTATCAGCAAGCTTACGGCGATGATGCAATGGGCGCACGCAACGTTTTTAGTGGTCCAAGGAATTTTAAAAAGTGCGGGAAATTGTTCATGGGGATCGTAAGAGAACAATCAACTCATGTAGCGTTTTTCCTTTTAAAGAAAATTATATCCCCACCTCAAAGGTCGACGTTCATTGTTGACGAAATACAGCGTGAATTGCAGAAGGTTCTACACTCACTTACAAACAATGATTTTGAGGCAGAATTGCAAAAGTGGCATAAATGCTAAAACCGGTATATTGTAGCACAAGGAAACTATTTCGAAGGAGATTGTATTAAAAATTAGGTAAATAAAGTATTTTATTTCTAAAAGAATCAGTTCGGGAACTTATTGATAGCATTTCGTATAGCTAATATAACAAGAACTAGATAAAACATTTAAATAGTAATGCAAATATCACAAAATTTTGAACCGCAAGTGTTTTTCAAAGTTGGTAGAAAGTCTTTGGGAATATATTTAAGAGAACATGCTAAAATAGTTTTAATACGACTAAGTAATTTATAAAAGTGCAATTATTGTAAATACTGACAATTATTGAGAATAGTACACAGAATTTGATGGGAGATGTGAAACCTAAATAAATTAAACTGGCTATGAATGCTAGGAGCTCTAGCAGATAAAGGCAAATAAGCCCAATGTTCCGTTACGACAAACACCAGTAATAGGACAATAGGAAACATAGCCTGTATATTTAGCTATAAGTTTGGAATGTAATTTCATTTATTAAACCAAAATTCCATTGCGTTATCTTGAATAGTTTTTTTAATAGTGTTTAACTGCCGTTCTTACTACTGGAGCATCACAGACGGTGCACACTGATGATACATGAGATGAAACAATAAATTGAGAAAGGGTGTTTTTTAAGTGAAGGAAACGTTCCAGACCTAAGTTTATGGTACCTATTTGCCATTTATGAGGACTGAGGAAAAGCTGGAAAAAACGTCAGTCAGGCAGGGCGGTCCTGGTGGGATTCGAACCTGGACCTCCCGCTTACGAGTTCCCACCTTAACGACCTTGGCCAACCGCGGCGATCTCCTTGAATAGTGTGATACAAAAAGTAATGGAAAATGTAATTAGGGGAAATCTTACATATACTAAAAAAGTGTAATGAATACGCATAAAAAGAATATAGAAAAATAAAAATAGTATAGAAGTCAATAGCAAAACACTTGGAAAAGAAATCAAATCAACAAAGCCAATAAAGACAACACCAGAGATGAATATAATAAATATGAATATTAAAGCAATTCTTGGAACAACGTTACTAAAATAAAATGAACTAGAGAAGCAGAAATAGACAAAATACTTAAAAAAAAAAAAAAAAAACCACAATGTTTCGAACCGCTTGCGTTCCTCTTCATAGACAGAAGACAAGTGATGTGTATATACCGGGTGTTTCCGAGCTGATGATACAATCTTTCAAGGCTTTTTTTTATTGGTTTATTTATGGACGCTCTTTAACAGCTCAGGTCATCAGCGTCCCATTCAACTCAGGGCGTGAAACGGCCGACAAATTTTGCTCAGAGGCCTCTCTTTCAGGCTTGAGGTTCTTTTTCTTGCCGTAAATGTACGACACGGGACCCACGGCTTTACTTCCCTTCCGAAGGAAGCCATACTTAGGATTTTTACGCCCGAAAAATCCATCGGTCCTGGCCGGGTTCGAACCCGCGTTCTTGAGTGTAGGGGGCAAGTATGGTAACCACTATACACCACCAGGACCGACTCTTTCAAGGATGATGGAGAAGGCAAATGTACCAATTTTGAGATCAGGAACCCAGGTCCGGAAATGACGGCGCCAAAAGTTATAAGCAAAATTCATTGTGTGTAGATGTAATGCCTTTATTTATCCGTACAACTTTAACAAGGTGCTACACTCACAAAGGTGTTCAAAGTGGCTTCATTGCAGGCATGACATCATCGCCAGGTATAGTCTAGGTCATTAAAGCGCGGACTCTTGAGTGGGAAATCAGGAGTTTGACTCCCGTCATATCCATCCTCCCTGGCTTAAGTTTTCTTTTTCAGATTTTCCTCAGACTTCTTATATGGCAAATGCCGGAGAGGCACCCTGAATTTTGGCCTGGAACTTTTCCTTCCTTTAAAGAGAAAATTTTCATTTCATGTATCATTAGTGACCAACCTGTGTCTGTGATAATTCAGCAGTACAAATGGGCGTTAAGCACTAAAGCATCATCGAACAAAATTTCGTTGTACCCGTTGGAGCAGCACCGGTGTAGTTGGAATAATGTTACAGGCAGCGAGAAGTCTTGCCAGGAGATCCCCTTTGGTCTCGACAGGTACCTCGTACACAAGATTTTTCACAAAACGCAACAAGAAGAAATCAAGTGAACGAGCTGGCCATGAAACGTAACCTTCTCTTCCCATCCACTTTTAAGGGAACGTCTAAGGCACTTCAACTGGTAAACACACACTGCAGTCTACAAACCTTCACATCCGGACTGACCATATCCGACACACATGACGTCAACTGCATAGTTTTCTGTCCCCGCCCCTCATGATGAACGTCAACAGGTTGGTCTGGTTAGCAAGTACATGTCTTACAAACAATGCTTCGCAGGTTCTCGTGTTGGTATCCCACAACAACACTGACTTATAACTTTCGACTCCATTGTTTTTGGATCAGGCTTACTGATCTCAAATTGATACCTTTGTCTTTCTCCGTCATCCTGAAAGTCTGTATCATCAGCTGCGGAACACTCGGCATATACACATCTTTTGAGAAAGTTTTCATTCACACATTAATTTAACTCTGAAGTTTCTGTCATTATTTTCCTAATATTCTCTTTTAAGTTTTTTCAACGTATGCAGAATATAGATAAATATCACACAAGTACAATGCGCTAATAGTGGCCGTATATTTTTTTAATGTACTCAATTAAACCAGTATGGACTATAGCAGAATCTTGATTAAAAATACCGATTTTTTAATGTCAGATAAATGTTCGAAAGAGCTGCATGCATTTTCCCCTTTATCCCTTCTCCATTAATGGTCTTTTCATGCAACATACGCCCAATTATTCGGTATGCACGACATCTCAATTTTCTCGTCATGCAATGTCATTTCGTGTTCGGAATTTTCTGCACTCCCGTACTTATTTTCTGTGTTTGTACGTGGCCATGTAAATGGAACTATGTGTTATCAGTGAAGAAAATTAAACCCTGTATCAACTATGACGTCATAGGATGCGGATTTGAGAACGGTTTGTGTCTTTTTCTTATCTTATTTGGCGTGTGCTCTATTGAAAATAAACATGGTTCATAGCATTACAAGTGAAATAAAACATTTGTGCAAGGGCTGGCCAAATGAAAATGACGCTCATTTTTTTTTCTCTGTTTCTGGTTTATTTATTGGAATGTTAGGCATGAGAAATAAATCGTGATATGCGGTGCAGTCCATAAGTTTTCGAATATAGGCGACGTAGAATAAAATACACGTATAATTTTTCGTGTAATCTCCCTTTATTTCAATGCATTTCTCACATTTCAATTTTCCCCCAAAACAGTCTGAAACTAACTTTCTCTGCAAAAAACGTCCTTCAGCTCAATGCCGTTCTTGAATTTCCACCTTCGAAGATTAGATATCAGTTATGAAAAAAGTAATAGTCACTGGATGCAAAATCTGGGCTGTAGAGTGGATGATCCAACAACAACGTTAGCGACAACGACCATGTGGACTGGTGTGTTGCCGTGCAGTAGACTACTTCTCGACTATGCTACTGCGCAATTGATCAAGTAGCTCAGCATGATCATGATAAATAAACAGTTGCGTGTTACTTATTTAGTTTTTCATTCAGTTAATATTAATTCATGAAATCACCACAAGAACTTGTTTAATGGAAAGTGTTAGTACAAAATTGGTTGTTCACGTATATCTTAAATTATGGCTGTGCACCGCATAATGCCTTATTTAAAATTCCTAAATAGTAGTAATTAAATGAGGAGTGAATAAAGAGTATATATACATGCGCAAATTTTGAAGTTCATGTTCAAACTGTAGTGTGTAGTGTTATTAAACGTTTCGTAGCAAAATTTATGGTTAGGAAATACATTTTCCTGTGCAATTTTTCATAATTTATCATCATATGTGACGGTGTGGGTTAGCAATGAAAGGAAAGACCCGAAAGAACGTATGACGCGGGATTAGAATCGAGATGAACAGAGTTATAATGAATGGTGTGAGCAGGATGTTATCTTTTTTATTTGTACACCTACTTGTAACCATTGTCAAGGAAAATTATGCCCTTTTCATTAAAATAGACCTCTTAAATATGATGCTTACTTAACTAAGGTGTCCTTAATTTGGAAGTTAGCATTATAAAGATTTGTGCTTACCTGTGGAGAAGTTTACAATTATATTATTTTATATTTCGTTTACATACGAGAAATATTGTTAGCTAACAATTTTAGACTCTTAAAAATCATTTAAATATTATCTAATGGTAAATAACGTTATCTTGCAAACGTAATACTGCTTAAAATTTTCGTATTTGCTGCTGGCAGTAAAAGGGCGTCTTCGGTCGCCATTTTTTCCGCATTGGGGTCTGGTAAATGTATTCGGGATGCTTATGTTTATCCAGCTTCTCGGAATTTTCGCTAACACCAGAAATCAGCTAAACATTCTAACTTTCAGCAATAGTTCGTTTCGGTGTTTTGTATATTTAATTGTTGCCAACGTTAGAAATTTGATAGTCGCGAAAAAACCGACAGAACATTTTGGTTAGGTATAGTAACGACACTTTTGTACGCAGAGATCGGATATTGTTTGGTAGAATAGCTCTGATGTTAAAATGACAAAGTCATTTCATTTTCGCCAATCCAACCAATTTTTTCTCGCTTTGCAACCGTTCCCCCACTCCACTCAGTTCCCCTCTCGCAGTAACAGTAGTATTGTTGTGACAGTGGTAGCACCAGCAATATCTGTATTTTTGTTGAGTGAATATTGTATGTTTCGTAATGCACATGATTTCAAACATGAGTAGCACAAGACGACAGTCGAAAGCCAGTGACTAAATTCTTGTAAATACACAATGCTGCCCCACTTCTGCATAAACAGATTTTTCCATGGGAATGACAGTATCGTGTTTCCTCGGTTACACATACATCCATTTCTATTTTTTTAGAAGGGTTTAACGTCCGTATTTACTACCGAGGCACCACAGACAGTGGACACTGATAATACATGAGAAGAAATGATAAAACTGGAAAAGTTTTTTTTTTTTTTAAAGAAGGAAGCGTTCCAGGCCTAGTTTAGGATACCTCCATGGCATTTGCCATTTATGAGGACTGACGGAAACATGGAAAAAACCTCAGTCAGGGAGGACGGTCCTTTTGGGAATCGAACTCCAGACCTCCCGCTCACGAGTCCGCGCCTTAATGACCCTGGCCACGAGTGGCGGTTTCCGTTTCTAACCAAACACTATATAAATCTGTATGTTTATATCAAACTTCGAACGAAAGCTGTAATTGATGTTAGCGTCCCTTTTAAGTTGAGAAGCCCCTTTATATTCACATATTAATAAAACGACACGTAAACAAGTACTTTAAATATTACAGAGTATTTTGAATACATGTTTAAAGAAAGTTTCTCTTTGATTATAGCTTCACGGAATTCCAACCTAAGCTATGTAACTCTGATCTCAAGCAGTGAGAGAGGGATAGCGCTCCGTCAGGTGGAGGAACTGTGGAAAGAGACAGAGATACAGAGCGAGAGTGGGGATTTACATGTGTGACATTGATTGGACCGGCCAGAGAGAAACCACTACAATAATTCTTAGACACAAAATGTAAAGCATTAAATTTTAATTAAGACAGCTTAAATTCAAGAATGCTAAATATTGCAAAGAGAGATATAACTATTGTACAGAAGCTAAGGGAAGGTGACATTTTGCCAGTTTTTACTTCTGAGAGATCACAGGCGCTGGCCACTGCTCACGAGATGAATTGATAAAATGGGAAAGAGTTTATTTCTTTTAAGGAAGGAATCCTTTCAAGACTAAGTTTTAGGACACCTTTCTGGCATTTACCATTTATGAGGACTGGAGAAAACCTGAAAAAAAAAGAAAACTTAGTCAGGAAGGACGATCCTGTTGGGAATCGAACACCAAACTTCCGCTCATGACTCCGCATCTTAAAGGGGTACCTACCGAGCAGCAGTACCTTACAGGCGCAGGGGCGAATGCATGCCGAAGACAACTCGAAGAGGAGCTAAGAGAGATGAAGAATTATTTTCGCAAATAATCCTAATTTATAGGATCGTATGTGCCATACCAAGGAGAGTGTTTCTGGAATGTCTGCGTTCACATAATCATATTACCGCAAATCATTGTTGCCCATGTAACTATGTGAGGCACTGATTACTTTATAATGTCATTTAGCAGGAAACGTAAATATGGTTTTAACACAAGGCCGTATTTTTTCTATGATTTTAAAATGGAGTAAGGCATAGATAAATCGAGACTATAGACGTAACCTGAAACGCAAATCTTAAGCCATTTCGCAGTTTGGGGTGATAGCCAGACAGACACGGTACTCAATGGTTGGAGTATTGAAAGGTAAGCGGAAAATATGTTATTTTAATTTAGGCCTTAAAAATGCCCTAGCTCCAGTTGAACAAAAGTATAACCTGGTATTAACAAAGAAGTAATTCCATCTCATGAATTATCTAGAGCTTGGACAAAAATATATCTTGGACTATAGGTTTTTTATGTTTAGAACATACAGTGCAATTGTGATGCTTTCCCCCGGGGCGTGGGGTTTTTCATATAAGCGAGCCCTCACTTGTTTTATTGATCCGTGAAGGGGATACCAAGCCTGCTTGCTTACTTGTTTACCTTCTGCTGTAGCAGCCGTAGCGTAGCTGTTCCCATGTGTTGTTCGTTTCTTAATTGGACAGTATAAGACAGTAAAGTGTATTACACCTCATGTGTTTACAATAGATCTCCGTATATTTATGTAGATACGATTCATATGAGTTAAGTCAATTGTGAAAAAATCATAGTACTTTTTATTTTTTGAGCATATACTTGGTTATGTTACTTATGAAATACCACACTAACCTCCTTTTCAGAGAATTAACCGAAAGGAGCGTGACTAAGCATTTTTCAACAAGATTCTGCCACTGATCACACCGAATAATTTCATGAGCGCAATTCACAATGTAATTCCACAAGATAGTGTTATAATTAAAAATCGGGGGACCAGGGGGGACTTGTGGCCCCCTCGGTCCCCCGATTTAACAGTCTGCGATTATCTCTGGGGTTAATTAAAAAAAATCTTGTACAAGGCGAAAACTGCACACCATATAGGAATTCAAAGATAAGATTCGTTAGGAAATTATTCGGAATTCTCAAAACGAAAGAGAAGCCAAAAATATGCGGAGAATGAAGGTGGGCTGTTTCAACATCTATTGGTAAGTAAGGAGCCTCTTAATTTGGTGCTAGCCCATAGGCAAAACACTTAGGGGCGAAACAAAACAAATCGCAAGGTGGTAAATTGTGCTTAACCAATAAACAAAATTTCATTTCAAAATAATTTTTATTATTACTGAAAGCGAAAGTGAACCTTAGAATTCTGATCTTACTCTGGCCTATTTATGCATGTCATTTTTTTAGGGAAATTTTTTTCAGCTGCACGGATTACTTTTAAGCACATCGTTTAAATCTAAATATTTAATAAGTAACTTATGGCAAGGGAGATTAAATATACGGTAATTTATTATTTTGTTTCCCTCTATCGTGAAAATGATAAAAAAGACGTCATGTTAGGTTGACAAGTTAGCAACATGTTCTCTGTTTGTTTGCGTACGTATCGCTATTAATTAAATCCAACGCTTCGCAAACTCCACCGTCACATCTTTACTGAGGCAGGTCTGGCGGATTGCTGTCACAGTCTTCTGCGGGTCGTTACCGAGTAATTCCTTAACTATCGCAATTACTGCCAACTTCACCACATATAACACACGCTAATAAACATCGCACCCATGTATCTCTGAGCACTAATGGCCATATGCAAATGCTTGTTACTTAAGGGAAACATCAGCAAAGCTTGAATAAACCAAACTTTTTGATTATACAATCCCCTAGCTCCAAAACTCTTGGTTTAGAGCTAGCTGATGTCGCAAATTGAAGCACCTGCTCATCGCCATTTTGCGTACTAGCTATAGATGACATATGGTAGAAAATAATTAGAACCCGAGTTTTAATGACAAAGCAATTGCTAAATATATCACAAGAGGGTATGAGATTACCGATAAACTCAGACCCTCTAGTGATATTTATTGGAACTATTTCACGAATAAATTAAGAATTCAAATATAATTCCTCTAAACTTTACTTTCAAAATTATATTAATTGTATATTTGTACTTAACCTTTTCAAGCTATCTTGCGACAGGAGAATGCCGATTGTCAGTAATGCCAATATAGAAGAGCAAAATATAGATTTAGGAATGTTTCATGAATAGAATATAGGGGGAAAAATGATGTATACCAGTATATTTGAAATTCGCGCACAGAGTATTAACACTTGTTATATTCATGAATATCTATTATATTCAGAGACTGAAATGAACAAAAGTAGACTATTACAACCGTCCATTTTCTAATACCAACAGAGAAAAACAAACATGCAGTGTCTCTATTTTTCTTTGTATTCTATGATTTTGGAATTCCTAATGATAAGACAGTTTGCACATTAGACATATCACCTAAATGCTTTGAAGAACCCTACATTTTGAGTTATGATTGTCGATTATCCGTCCTTTTGTTGCTATCAATAGCTCCCCACCACCTCAAGAAAAAGGTAGTCAGTGATGCGTATTCGAGAATTATATAGTGGAGGTATAAAGCTGGTTACACTGGCCAAAGTCAAACGCAATTTGTGTGATAAAACGGCTTTGATATTTTTTTTTCGATAATTTCACTCCCTAATCCGGCTGTGATTGGTCAGAATTCAAAATTTTGTTTCGTTTCATTGGTCGATTTTAAGATGACTTCACATGAGTAAAATAGTCCCAAGTAGTATCACAGAGGGTCTGATGTTGCCGATAAATTCAAGAACATGCTGAGACACTCAGACCCTAGAGTGATATTTATTAGGACTATTTCACGAATAAAACAAGCATTTAAATATAATTCCCATAAAATTTACTTACAACATTGTAATAAATGTATATTTGTAGTATGAATACTTAACCTTTTGAAGCCATCTTACAACAGACGAATATCGATTGTCGATTTTTTCTTTTGAGTTTTTCTACATGCCTGTAAAGTTTTGTCATAATATATAAAAATATACTTAGAGCTAACTTTTCTGAAACCACTTTAATCATTTATAATGATCCTATATATTGCGCTACATTATATGGTTCCTGAGGAAATTTTAGTTAAAATCCGTCCATCCCCACCACAAACTTTAGACAACAGTTTTCTCCAATAGCGTTACAACCCGTAGTATAAACAAAATTCGCTCGTCATCTGTTTGTGGAAACAAAGTACAAAGAAGCAAAGGTGCATCACGACAAGAGAGTTCTTACCTGAAATGCTGCCAGTCGCTTTTTATCCAAACGCTAACTTAGATGTTGTTGACGCTTCCGGGGTCGTTTTTCTGTGAAGAAGGTCGTTTTTCTGTAAAAATGTAAGTGACGATAAATGTATACATAACACAAGTGGCTCATGTTTTCTCCCTTATAAATATTAAGTTACAGTTTCTTTTACAGTGCATGCCGAAGCCTTTTTGACAAAAGCTTCGTTTTATTGCCTATTTGCTTTTTCCAAATTGTAAAGACAATTATTGGATGTAGATACATAAAAATTAGACCCCAATACTTAATATAAGTATGACTAAATTAAAAGATAAGGTGAGTTGCACGTATATGCAGTAAGAACAAACAACGAAAATTATCATCATCATCATCATCATTAACACGACAATACTCGACTCTTCTGGGCCATATTCCACAAAAGTATGGTCCAATACGTATTAGTGAAAGTTCTTGTAAATTATGTTCTTGTAACTTCATGTTCCTCGAAAAAAGAGCAAAACTCGTAAAATATTGGTAAAAATTATAAGTGACGTCATATAAGAGCAAGATGAAGGAACAGCTGTTTGCCATATGTGGTCATACACTGAATTAGGTTATGTCCACTCCTTAGTGCTTTTTTATATACAGAGGGGATTATTGTCATTCCTGCTAAATGAGTCTTGTATTTTTTCTCGGATATAATGATAATTTAAATACTCTATTATGTATATATCGATATTCAAGCGTAATAAGACTACATTTAGGAGTATCAGGTCAGGAGTCGAGAGATGCAGAAGAATCAAGCTTCCCGATTGCTCTCTCTCTCTCTCTCTCTCTCTCTCTCTGTCTCTCATTTATTATAGTACTCCATTTTATCAGTTATATTTATTTATATTGTTAAACAATCACGTTCTCATAAGCAAAAAACTGAGAAAATTGTGTCAAAAGAGATTATTTTAAAAGAGAATGAAGAATGGAAATAAAATATTTTCGTGGCATGTAGCTTATATATACATTAACTAAGATGCTGGTCTGAAATATGCATAGGAAACGTCAAATAGTAGTAAGCCGTGTTTCATTGTACTTAACCTAAATTTATCATTGTACACAAATACTTGCTTATTCTTTCTATTCCCATTCATCATTATCATCACTTTCGCTAATACTTAGCACATTTGGGTCAACTGACTCCTAAAATCATGCCCCAGTATTTGAAGTTACTAATTTTCCTGCACTTGTAGAGAAATATAAACAAATTACCAGTGCCCGACTATTACTAATACTTCTGTGAGCAGAACAACGAAACAGCACTTGTGCAGTTGTAGTAAAGTACAAGTGTAGCAGAAAGCTTTGCACAACAGAATTTTACTAATAACTAAAAGTTACACTTGTAATGTATTAGACCACATTTTTGTGCGACCGCCACGGGTGGCCGAGGTCGTTAAGGCATGGACTCGTGAGCGGGAGGTCTGCGGTTCGAATCCCGCCAGGACCGTCCTCCCTGACTGGGGTTTTTTCCAGGTTTTCCTCAGTCTTCATAACTGGCAAATGCCGAGGAGGTACCTAAACTTAGGCCTGGAACGCTTCCTTCCTTTAAAAAAATATATATATCCTTTCCCAATTTATCATTTCATCTCATGTATCATCAGTGTCCACCGCCTGTGATGCCTCAGTAGTAAAAACACTACTCAAAAAAAAAAAAAAACATTTTTGTGGTACAGGATCCTGCACATACTCCACTTGGAGGCACTGAAAAAATCATCAATCACATATGATTTTCATTTGCATCTTTCATACATCATCTTGAACAAACTGGAGAAAAAAATATAGTTTGGTGCTGTTACACTCAAAGCGTTCTTTCAAGATTTAAAACTCTCTAAGTACGTTATATGCAATGCTGACAATTGCCTCGGAATCCAGGCCAATGATAACCTGAACTATATTGACCTTTAACACATTTTAGCACAATATACACGAACCAGAAATGTTCGTAATGGAACGAAAATGAGTTAGTTATATTTTTATATAGTTTTACAGGATTTTATTGATATCTGTGTTGGTTTTCAGTCAAAATTGAACATATCCCATAGAAAAATGCTGTTATAATACGAGTATTTTGCCTACCAAGTGTTTTTTCATTCACCTCATTTCTATTACTTACCCCTATCAACTTTTGACTTCCCAAACTTAAATTCTTATGTTGAATGAATAAGCCACCCACATCAGTGACCTTTTAGAGTTGGATAAAATTTATTTTTCCCACCGGATTAAAAAAATTAGAAATTGCTACAAGCTTAGAGCCTTTGATGAGAACAATGTGAAGAACGAAAACACATGCTTCACTTACATTTTACTTAATTTTTCAGACGACTTTTTGACAAAAAAATCAGAATTGTATTTTATATAAAATTAAATCAAAGATTGATTCATAACTAAAACTACTTTGTCACTAAACCACAGTCTTTCATTCAGTGCGATGCAAAAAGCCTCCTTCGATACGTTTGATGAGTACAAGACTATAAGGCGCTTTCGTAACATACACTAAATTGTACTTTGGAGTATGCACAGTTCCATGCTGCATCTAACAGTAGCTGCATTTGTAAGGTTCTCTGACCTGGCCCACGTTTCCTTCAACACAGACGAACAGACATTGATGATATTCAAGAGTACAAAAAGTCTTCTCCATATTCTTCGCCTTTATGTTTCAAACGTTTACATCAGGTCGCAACAACCGCAACTATTGAACGCCGCGTAGCAAAGAACGAAACTTTTAGAGTATCTCTCTCTATTCATCCGGGCAACGACAATATTGAATGTTCAATTCATTAACCATAAATAGCTTACAAACCTCCGACAATAATTTTGGAAAGCTCTGTATATATAAAATATAACCAAAGAAGCAGAAAAAGGATAAAACATTCCCTAACCTTAAAAGTATATTGCGCCCCATCCTAATTTCTTCCAATTTACCTCGCCGGTCGCCGGTTCATATCCTTGCCAACGCCTTAAATGTAAAGCCTGTCTGCTAATTATGTCATGTCATTCATTCCGCAGCCCCAATTTATCCAAATAATTTAATATTTCTTCATTTACTACCTGTTCTTCTACGAAGTTTTAAATATGTTATGTTGCAAACCTTTTTTTATCGGTTTAACTTCTACTGTTGTTTCACTCCATATATCATAGACGATCTTTAAAACCAAGTCTCCTTTGCCGGTTGTCTAACATTCTCTATCTAACTGTAAGGATTTCGACGATGCATTTAATTGAACTATTATTGATGCGTTACCGACTCATGTTAATAGAAATAGAGCGATGACAGTTATATTTTTGCATAAAGCGCTTGTATCACCGAGTTTAAATCTTAAAGTAATAATATATTTATATTCTATTTCTCTCTATCAGTTACTCTTGTTGTTTGTTTAATCTGTTTCCATGCATTACGTTACCTTCGATATTCAATATTTCATTTTACCACCTTCACTTGTCTTCTTGCCTTTGAAGAACACAAGAAGTTGGAAATATAGCGAACAATAATCTATGAATATCTAAGTGTTTTATCATTTTATTGCTTCTTTAGTTATCGTTATTTTAGTTACATTGTTCCAATATATAGCTTGTAAAATTTTATGATCAATGAACATCTGGGGATGTTGTAACCACTCTTAGTTCCTAGGTTTACCGTGGTTGTTGTGGTCATAGTCCACTGTTATGCTACTCACTACATTGCTTGACGTAGCACCGAACACGTAGTGTCAGTTCTGTGTGTTTACATACTTCGTTCTAGGTACAGTAAAATGAGGAATTCAAATGCGAAGTTGGCAGATACTCATATGGTCTATAGATTAACCGAAGGTGTAGAGAGTCTTCAGCTTGTATTCTACAAGGCTGCCAGACAATACGAGATACTTCAGAGATGCTCAGCGTATCAGGAAGCCCATGCGACGACGGGTTGATGGATGTATCCGTGCCAACGAGGACATTTAGAGTATTTCATATGATTTTCTATTTCCTGTTTTTTCTCCTGTATGGAAAATTTATAAAAAAGGGTTTTAATAAGGAAACAAAGAAATTCCGGATCTATGATCGTATTAAAAAGTTTATTCTGTATATATGAGGAATGTTTTCCCCAAGTTTTAACACACCTTTTGTTACGTCCTGTATATATTCAACATCTTTTATTTTACCGAATTAACCTTAATTATAATAAATATATATGTATTTATGTTTACAGATCAGAAACATGTGATGATCTACTTCTGGAAGTAAACGTGCAATGAAGATACGAGCATCAAAGAGGATGAAGAGTCAAAATGATTTTCCACGCCCGTGCGCCACACATTTTGACTTTTATCTTTCAGTATAGCATATAAAGTACGCTTTAAAAGCTAGGTTTTGTGATACATCTTTTTAAAATGCAAATGAGTGTTGAAATTACATAAATGAAGTAGACTATGCAAACGAGTAAAGAAAAACAGTTTTTTCAAGTTTCGAAACATGTAAAAAACTGATGAAATTATGAAAACATAGGATCTGAAATTATAGATACATTGTAGTGCAAATTTAGTGAATGGTAACGTGTGTTTAAACAAATAAGTGTCACAAAAACACAAGTGTAAATACAAAATAAGCATTTTACTGATACACTTTATACATTGTGAGACAATAATGATAATGTTATTGTAATAATAGTAAAACAAAGTTTGCCTAGAACAACAATAGCGCTGTGTTCTGTGCGTGAATTACTACAAAATGTTAAACGCATCCAAACTTGAAGATAACCTTACAATGCGTTACGGCGTTTTCAACGAGACACTAGACGAATACCTGCAGCGAATGCTGGGGCCTAAACACTTGCCACTAAGTATCGTACTGCCGATCACTGTTATTTACGTGATCATCTTTGTGTCGGGCGTTATCGGAAACGTGGCGGTGTGTGCGGTGATTGCGAGGAACACTTCCATGAGGACGGCCACTAATTACTACCTCTTCAGCCTAGCCGTGTCTGACATCACACTTCTAATTCTGGGTAAGTACAAGTTTATGTGCACTTTTAATAGTTTTTGAAAAATGTTGTAGTGCGTGAAATGTGAAAGTTGAATTTCAGTAAGCATGAATTATTTCTCGTCATTAGCAATTTCATAGCTTGCTTTTATGGAAAAAAGCCCAAATGCGAGATGACGAAGTGCATCTTTGTGGGAGCGTGCAGTAGTGGCCTAGGAGCTCTGCAAGAGTTCTACATTCATATTCTGGACTCCTATTGTTGCCAAGAAAGTTCTTGACTTCAATACGAACTTCATTTCCTCCATAATCTCATTGAATTTTGCATCTTTCATAAGCACCACGATCTGAGGGCCGTAAAAACACCTGACTTTACACAGTTTCGCCTCACTAATAGACGAAAACTTCTTATTTAGTATAGAAGCAAAAAAAAAAAAAAAAAAAAAGCCCGTGTCTGGATAAAGTTTCGCATTAGATCAAGTTTGCTGTGCAGCAGCTAAAGGAGAATTTTTCTAAGGACCTACAAGGTGTTTTCTCCAAACCATAGCACACCAAAATCTAAACTCTTCTGCTTCATTTCCGAAGACTTTCAACACACACACATTTCCATTTCATTAATTTTAACACCAAAGTTAAAGGAGTGATATATGTGTGGTTACTTTACCAAACATTTAAAAATCGGTCTGAGTGAATCTTGCCCTTTCTGTTTATTTTTTAAAACGTTACAAATCACTGCAAAGGTCAAGCCAGGTAAATCTACAATTGCAAGGAAAAAGGTCATCCCACCCCCTTTACTCCCTCCTTGTGTAGTTGTCATCAAAATATTAGGTTGTTTCATAAGAAACGTCAGTTTTAGCGAATTTAGAGGGAATGTTAATGTGTGTGTGTTAACACCGTAGAGGCGCAATTTTTGTTTTATCTAAACAAAAACTCGGCATATAACCACCAATTAATAAATTATTCATGAAGTTCATTAACCAGCAAAATTAGACATTATTGGGGTTGACCTAAAAATTTTAAAAATCGACCTAAGGGCCGTAATTTTTGTTTTATTCTCAACTAAATTCGGTACATTGCAATGAAATAAAGTAATAAAAACTTTTTCCCAAAATCTGAAAGATTAGACTATTACGAGTGAGGATTTACCTCAAACTCAAAATTAAAAAACCGCTCTATGGGCACCAATATTTGTTTTTTCGCAACGAAAATCTGTATGAACCATTTAAATAAAACTAAAAACATAACTTCTGAGAATCAGGGAAATCGGACCATTAGAAGGGGGAGAGTATTCTTGAAAACCGAAATTTAAAAGTGGGGGTTAACATAAAGCAAAAATTTAAAAATCTCCTTAGCAGCCGCAATTTAATTTTTTTCTCAACGAAATTCCACATATACAATTGAAATAAAGTAATAAAATAGTTTCTAAAAATAAGTGTAAGCAGGTTATAAGGAGCGGGATTAAGCATGAAACCCAAAATCTAAAAATCCCCCTAGTGGCACCAATATTTGTTTTTGCTGATTAACGTGCTGTTTTTTTTTTTTAATAATGTTTAACGCTCCTTTTTACTGCTGAGGCATCACAGGCGGTGAACACTAACGATACACAAAATGAAATTATATACTAGGAAAGGAATTTTTTTAAAGGAAGGAAACGTTCCAGGGCTAAGCTTAGGGTACCTCCCTGTCATTTTTGAAGGCTGATCGTGAGGAAAACCTGGAAAGAACCTCAGTCATGCAGGACTACCCTTGTGGGAATCGAATCCCAGACTTCCAGCTCAAGAGTCTGCGCCTTAAGACCTCAGCATCCGTGGCGGTGTGTGCTGTAGATAGTCATGGTTTTATTCAAGCCTTATTGATCAAATTGATTAATAACTTCAAAGAATTTGATGTGTATAAAAATTGTGTTTATGAACAAAGATAAGGTTTCATGAACTTTAGTTACAGACATTTCAAAGATCTTAATACAAAATCAAAACACTTGCATAATAATGTCAATTCATATGTTGAAGGCCAATGGTGCAATAAATTACGCATTTATAAATATCAAGCAAGTAGTCACTAAGCCCACACACATCTTAATAGTAATATCATGTAGACATTTCTTCCAATTCATCCGCTTTAAATTCACCCTCAAACTATTAAAAAAAAAAAATACTTCTCTGTAACGTAACAAATTACGTCGCTATATTTTTGCTAGTGTATTCCCTGCTAACTGCTCTTGCGCGCCCTAATTTGAACTCCCTTATTACGTCAACGCTTCTGTGCTGTAATAAAGGACGCGTGTTTTACGACACAGCGTCTGTTTAATTCTTTCATCGCTCGTACGCTGTTCCTTTGTCACTGATAATGTCATCTATAATAACAGAGTAGATTGCACAGAGGCACGTTTCCCTTGGGACGTCGCTGCCGACACAAATTGGGCTAGTCCATGTACCCGATTTCTTTGCGGAGTAAATTATGTACCTTGGGAAATACGGTGTTTACATCAATGCAATCCCAATCTCAATGACTAGTTTTGAAAGGCAATGCATTAGCTTTAGGTTCATTCTGTGTTTGAGAAATATTATTAAATAGCTTTCGGTTTTCATAAGTTGGTTTTGGATTGGGCTGGATTGCATTGCTAGGGGCAGAACAGGACATTTTGGTGCTTCAGCCTTGTTCGACGGCTGGCCATTTGTGACTACGCCCCCAAGAAACCGGGCAGGGTTCACGGGTGGTGAGGCACGCGCATGTTTTCTTATAAAGCTCCCCCTTCAATATTTAGAGGATCTCAGAAGATTTCACTAACATTCCAGACGATGGGACAGAAATCTATCCAAAGCGCAAGCGACCATCACACCACACCAGCCCGCCATTTTCTCACACTTTCGACCCTGTAACAGAACTAACGGATTGTAATCATATGAAATGGAAAATTCCTGGAAGGGAGAACCACCGCAGCGTTCACCTAAGTGACAAGGAGAAACCATAATAAAATCCAGGTCAGAATAGCCCACCCCAAGGGAATTGAACCCGAGATCTGCCAAGCGCAACCTCCTGAGCAAGCCCGCTAAGTATAGTTAGAGTTAACGAACGCCAGCATTTTTGTGAACATATCCATTAAAATAGCCGTCTGCATACAGTTTTGAAGGTCCACTACTAATTTTAAAGTCTGGTTTATTCACTTTTGTTTCTTATATATGAAGCACATATTCAGCGTTCTTTCTGTGCTCAGTGTTGGTAGCATTGCTTCAATGATGTGCAGAAGTTAGCTATAGTTTAGTTGAATCTATATTTCGAAACGTGACGTAACACCAACGATATCCGCTAGCAAGGTGTATAAATTGAAAGCAGTAAATGTTCCGTCACTTTTGCAATTCAATTTGTCACTGATGGGAAAGCAAAGTGAAGTGAAGAAAATTGTGTAGCTATATTAAACTTCGCAAAAAAAAAAAAAAAAAAAAAAAAAGTATTCATATATTTTCATATTGGATCGCACTGGGGTGTTTTGGCACAATATTTTACATTAGATATTCACAATAAGATATAAAACATAAATTCAACAACAACTAACAAATAAATAAAAGAAAACTAATAAATTTAAAAATAGACAACAGTAAGAAATATCAGCAAAATACATTTTAAAAATATCAAAACTACATATACAAATGTAAAGAAATCCCATTATGCATTACACACAACTGAATTCAGTCAATATGTTTACAGCAACCCCCTCCCCGGTTTTCAGCCTTTTCACGTCTGAGCTGTTTCACTTTCATCAGATATTTGCGTAATCTCTCCTCTCTTTCCTTGCATGCCGTCAAAGCCCAGCATGATCATCTACCTCTGTTCGATTCTGTGGAGTGCGGGAGATACGTTTCCTTCCATTCTTCCGTACCTTTACATAGTCAGAATATGTATTTATGATCTTCTTCCTCACAAATGAGACAAATTCTCCTCTCATATTCGACAGAGATCTTATTCATACACCATGCCCATAGTTTGAGCCACGCGAACCCCTGTCTAGTGAAATTAGTCCCTGTTTTGATGTATTGCTCCATCCCATATTCTGATTTTAGCTCAGAGTGTACTTCCATCGAGAACACCTTTCTACATTGTACAATTGTCTGCTGTCTATCCATATCCTTCCAGCGGCTCCTAATCCTCCTCCATGCGCTCTTTCCATTCTCCTGACTCGCTAACCAAATAAAGGCCATCCCTGTTGTTTCTAAACCCTTTCTTAATTTGGATGCCCATTTGATTAATGTATAGTAACAAGGAGCTGTTAAAAATAAATCTATTGAGAAATATATAAGAAATGTAAAGTTATACTAGAGAAGAGTATAATGTTTGAAATGCTTTGGGGAGGCAAAATGTGTGAGAGTTTTTAGATTACAGAATATGGCAATACTTTTGATAGATCGTTTGCAAATAAAGGTAGTTAATCAAATCTCCTTGATACATATATTAGCCATGAATTTTTTACCTACAGTTGCCGCAGAACATACTGCTAGAGGGAGCATTATGTTAAAGGAAGTTCATGAATTAACTGTAGGATTAGACTGGATTGATAGGTACGGAAAAATGCGAAATTATAGCCACATCAAAAACCAGTTATGCCTACGTCCGTCAAGGAGGATATCTTCGGGAGGAAGGGATGCGGTGATGGAAAAACCGGGCGACATTGATGAGATATAGATGATCGTTTTTAGATTGAGCTTCCAAAGCGGGCGGTGCTCCCCCTCCAAGAAAATTTAGCTTTTCAGAAGGCCACTTCCACACCAGAAGATTCATGGCATAGCAAGAAATCACAGTCACGTCGCACGCAACAACAGCCTGCACCACTTGGAACTTTCAACCGGTAGTCAGAATCAGCAAAATGAGAGAAATAGAAAAATGGAAATTCATGGAAAGGAAAGATTCACGAACAGGGAGAGATAGAGAGAAGAAAACATTAAAGGATGGACGGGTTCGAAGGATTTGAACCCAGGAACTCCCAAAAGCAACTACAAGAACAACCGCTTTCCGCTCATTTATTCGCTATAAGCAATGTCGCTTTTAAAGAAAATTTGTTTGTATAAAGTGTCTCAATAACTGATGAAGACCCCTGTACATCGATTCCTGCTTCTTGCGAACATTTTTTCTCTATCGTATAGTGGCCTCATTAAAATGGAGTAATAAATGAGACATGTTTATGCCTTTTTTAGGAGGCGGCTGGGACTCTGAAGAAAAATATCATGTCTGGTAATTAAAGCCAAGCATTAGACACCCTGCTCCAATGTGGTATATAACGTAATTAAAGTTTTAATTATACTGTTCTTTTAGCTTTTATATTCAGGGATGGAAAATAGACAAAATAATTTAATTTTAAGTCCGGAAGTTGATCCCTATTTTCTTTTCTACTGGCCTTTTTCTTGTTGATCTATAATGCCAATTCATAGCACAAAACTATCTGAAATACATTAACGCTCTTTGATAATGATAGATGCAACATGGGTTAATTTAAATAAATAAGCAATAACATAACATTTAATTCAGGCAATAAAAGTCGATATAAGCAAACAAGCCTCCTCGGACAAGTTGGTTAGCTTTGCTGACCTCTGGCCAGGAAGGGCCGGGTTCGATCCGTGATACCTGCGTAGAAATGTTTTTAAGTTCGGGAGGTCTGGAACGGGATCCACCAGGCTCGTGAGGACAATTAGTGAGCTATCTGACAATGAGGTGGCTATCTTCGATCTCGAAAGCTGCTTGAGGCCGACTGTCGGTGTGTCGATATGCTAATCATATGTTCAGATGCTCCTTTGCAATGTCATCATCTATCGATGAAGTCGAAAGACGGAGGTAGAGGACGCAGTTGTCGCTGCGTAAGGCCCTAAGCCCGCTTTGGGATATCGCCATGAGGAGATGGAGAAGGTGGGGGAGACAAAAGTTAAAATAAAATTGGTAGAAGAAATAAGTGCAAAATTCCTAATACAATAAATCTCTCTAGCCCGGACAGGTGTGGTTTAATAAAAAAAGACCCAATTTAACGAGGTGTCTCTGATAGAGAAAAGTAACTTTTCATAGTATGTACACAACTAAAAATAAATTACATAACGCATTAATATCCAATAAAATATCAACTTTCGTTTACTCATATTGCATACAAAATAAAACTAAACATTTGCACTTTTCATCTCAACAGTAACTGAGGACCATTTAAGTTATTTTAGACGTGAAATTGCTTGTTTCAATAAGTTATGTAAATGAACTTCCTGGTAGATATTTTTTAAGTTTTACATTTTGTAAAGAATTGAGGAAGCACAACAGAGAGTAAAAGTCAAAGAAATCCCCACCCTTTACACACTATTGTGCTTAATGACCCATTGCAAAGCAAAGAGAGAAATGAAGCTCAAACAAATAGAAGAAAGCCTTTCTATCAGTATGCAGGCGCGCCCTGCCGGCTCGTAAATCAAACAAACTCACCTTATACTACGAAATGATCATATCTGCCTTTTGATATTACACCCGTTTACTAGCTACTGCATATTCACACAGCAGCTTGAAGTTAATTGAGGGAGGCTATGTTAGCAAGTGGTTGTCCGTTCGTATATTATTTGGTGCTTTCATTGTTTGAGAATTGCGTTATTGTTCTGCATTATTTATGTATTGTTGAAGCACGGACTTTTATGTAATATATATAACATAAAAGTCACATGCGCGCGCGCGTGACCCCAGTTTCTCTCAAAACATTGTGTGGGAGTATGAGGACACCTTTAAGTAATCGGTTCATATAAACCGACATAAGGAAAACCGTCATGTTATTTTGGAGTAAGCGGCATAACTGTGTGGAGTGTAATATCGCCACTAGATGTAATTGGGCCGTACTTTATTAATGAAAATCTCGATGGTAACAGGTACTTAGCTCTATTTCAAGAGGTTACACCAGGAACCATCATAAATTCGGACAACTCTGATCAGCTCTACTTCCAGCATGATGGAGTTCCTGCGCATTATGCTACAGTTGTTCTAGAAGAGAAGTTGTCGTGCAGCAATTGAATTCCTACCACGATCCCCTGATCTTACTCCAATTAACTTCTTCCTTAGGGGTATGTTTAAAGAAGAAGTGTATGGAAGGAAGCCACAAAGTATTGAAGAACTGACTGTTTATATTGAGGACGCTTTCCAAAAATTTGGACAACATTCAGCTGTGTTTGCGTGCATGCCCGAGTGCTTCAGGTAGACTCCAACGGTGCATTAATGCAGAACGGAAACAGTTTGAAGATAAAAAGAAATGAAATCATTTGTTAACTGAATTTCACTGATTGTTTAGCTACTTTTGTACATAAAAAGAAATGCAATCTTTTGTTAACTGTCATTCAGTAAGTGTGTAGTTAACTTTTGCGCCACTATGTATATGTATTGTATATATTGTAATCGTAATTGTTCCTGTTGAAGATGAAGAGCGCATCTTATGGTGTTAATTTTGTCAGGTACAATAAATAAAGTGTTATTATTATTATTATTATTATTATTATTATTATTATTATTATTATTATCATCATCATCATCATCATCATCATCTATGTTTCTATGTCACGCTGGTGCTCAGTTTTGCCCTATGAGAGTTTAGCTCAGTTAACCGACAGAGCACTAAACGACTCTGAAGATCTGTGTACATAGAACTCTATTGTGTAGCATCTGCAGTGAAAGGATTGCGGTCTAATAAAAAGACCATGTCCTATATCGGCACACTCCGTTCACTGCTAATAATGGAACGGTTGTAAAGTGTTCCCTCCAAATAATCTGGTGGCTTTATTGTTGGGCTTTCTAAGTGGGTCGTTTCTCTTTCTGCATTAGCTACTTTTACTTGTTTCGTTTTTTATTTTCATTCCTTTTTCTTTCATCTATTGTACAGCCTGGGTCATGGAGTTCAACACATTTCATTTGTATATCGGGTGCTTTTAAGCTTAGAGTATAATAGTATATTATGCAACGATTATGTACTTATGGCTATTAGGACACCAGTAAGACGTTAAACGATGCGAGCCTTGGTAAGCGTCGTAAAATTCATGAGTGTATTAGCGTCATCATATGAAAGTTGCATGTGACGACCTTACATAAAAAATAGGTAAAAAAAACTGTACATTTATTTAGACAAATTGGAGTTAGTGATATGAACAAAATGGAACTATGAACACCATCTGAAATAGCAGAAACAAAACAATGTAAGTCGTGCTCCACGGAACATCTCCTAGTGCTCCTTGAATAAATTGGAAGAATAAACGAATGACCAGGTCTTAAAATTGAGAATTTTATTGTAACGCGGTGTGTCGGTAAAAATCAAGTAGAAATAAATGAGGTGCATACTTGAATTTACAGAAGTCATCCCATGGGATAATTGTGTCGATGTGTGCACAGAGTGAGCGAAAGCCATGACTGGAATGATGTCTGGCGTTATCCATAAAATTAAAGGAAAAGCGAAGAAGTGTCCTCCACCAGCAAGCCCTTTCTGAGACTCCCTAAAAGCAGTCCTGGACGAAAGCATGAAATTAATTAATTTTATCAAATCATGACCTATGAATACCAAGTCAATCAAAGCATTGTGTGATGACGCAAATCTCCTGTCCCCTACCGTATTTGCATATCGAATAAATTAAAGGTAATTAATATGTCTTAAATGACTCGTATATTGTAAATAGCTGAAGCATACTCTAGTACTAATATCTAGTAGACATAGTACATGAATTCAGAAGGGAGAGTGTATAATTATTTTCTATAAGTTAAATCATTTACATTCCTTGTAAAGAGCAAGTGTTTGCAAACTATTATGTAACTTGGTGTGGTTGCTAATTAAGTCTCCGGCGAGGGATATCAATAGAACTGTGTACCTGGTAAGGACAGGCTATAATAATAAGACGTTTGTATTTTAGAGAAGAGACTAATTCCGGAGGGGCGGTTGAATATTCCTAACGCAGGTGGATTCCCTTCATTTTTACAACGGATGACCACGAAATCGCCAATCAGAGACCAAAGAGTTGAAAAGTTTAAAGTGAGCGCGTAAGAGAGGATGAGAGCTCGCCAATAATATTTGAATATTTTGAAGGCTGAGGGAGATGCGAGCTCTCTTCTGTGAACCCCGTCGATCAAGTGAAGACATTTTGAAATTAGTACGAAAAGGAAAAACTTCTTTGCCAAGACACGCTTTTGATAGGTTGCAAGTCAGCAGTACAGGTGAGCCCGTGTAGGTAAAACGAGAGACACGCTATTACAGATTTCAAGTGAGTCAGGCGAGTTCGATTAACACGCAGTTAGCTAAGGCATTTCTAGATTCAGTTAAGGCAGAGCACGCATTTGTAGATCACAGTTTAGGCAGTTCCAGGCTTCAGTTCATAGTTCAGGCAGTCGCGTAGTTCACGCAGATGCTGTTCACATGGTATTACTCAGTGTGGCTTGCAGTTCACGCAGTCTTTGTAAGCCTGCAATGAAGTATACACTGAGAGTCATTCTGATAGTAACTTATTCACAACGTCAAGTGCACATCAACGTAATGTCCGTACATTCATGAACTTAAGAATCTCACGTGAGTTGTCGCATACTCAATTAACGTCGGTGGCCAGAGCAGCGCACCAACAGGCAGTCAAATAACCATGGTGAAAATAAACACAACGATCAGGGAATGCAGCAAAGAGTTGTCCTTTGCAAATATGTCCTACCTAGGGCTAGGACCTCCGTAAGCGGGGGCACATTGATTTCTCAGAAGGTGAGCTAGTCCATATAAGCTATTGTTCCCATGAGTTCGTTAAGTGTATGTTTCTTATTTTACAAGTTTAACACAATTTAACTAGCAGGTTCAAGTGTTCAGTCTATTAAGTTTTTGTATTATACGTTTGGTATCACTTTCACATTTGGCTTCAGTTGTTTTCTTCTTTCTGCAGCTCTGTTTCTAGACTCTTCCAGGTACTGCATTTCAGTGCTACGCTGGTCCAGTGTGTCCCGGCTGCTTTGCTGAAGGAGTCTACCCACCTCATTCTCGGTCTCCCTCTTCCTCTCCTACCGATACGTGGTAGCTATATGTCCCCATCTGATGCTCGGTAGCCTTGCTACATGACCGCCTCATTTCCACTTCAGGCTATTGGTACGTCGAACCACGTTATTTAGTCCCGACATCTTTCTTAATTCCACAGATGGTATTTAATCCATGAGGGATATCCCCAGTACTTTCCGCTCCATTGGAAGATGCTAATAGCATTCTTTCCCACTTCTTAGGCTCTAAGTTTCGAATCCATAATAATATTGTTGGGAAAACCTCAGTTTTCACCTCAAAGCATTGTCCATTTGTAAATCATTACAATATAAAATATGTGATACATGAGGTTCTCATTAATACATTTGGAAATATCGGCAAAGAAATACCTACCTGTCTTAAATTTTATCGCCCACATTTATAAACTGGCCACTGCTTCCGCAGCACTTTTGCAGCTGTTTTGGTTGATGTTGTTGGTGACATGGCATGGCGAGTGGGAAAACCAAAGCAGTAGCAGACTTCCATATAGATAAATCAGCTCAAAAAAAAAAAAAAAATCTATAATATAAAATTAAAACCATCAGAAAAATAAAACACAAAGATAAATATAAATACATAATCAATAACAACAACTAACGTTTACAATGATCATTACCAGATATTACGTATGCAAGTTGTAACATACACAATTTGTCACGAACATCTGAACACAGCTTGTAAATTGTTCAATTAAGTTTAATTGCAGATGGTGCTATATCGTCAATACCACTAACATGTAGCGGTTCTAAATAAATTAATCTGTGTCTAAATAAACCTCGATTAGATACAGATTGTGGACCGTGGACTATATTATGGAGGATGGGCGAAACACAGGACGAATATGAAAGCCGCAGAAATTCTCCCAATATGAAGTAGAATTCCGGACATACCGCGGTTGTATTGAATAGATATCTGGCGTTTCAGAAACCGGAACTAAATAACAAAACTTTAATCATATCTCTATTTATGTATAGTCTACTGTAAGGTTTCTTGGTGTCCGATTTCACAAATTCCTCATTAGATAGAGGTTAATCCTAATTGATTTAGAGTACTTCTTTCTTCTTCTTGCTATTTTACCCTCTATTTTGTGCGATTAACACACCAATGCCCGCGTCAATTGCCTTCGGGCGTTCTAAAAGTTCACGGTCTGATGAAGAAAACACAAGATTTAAGATAATTTATTTTTAATTTTCAAACAACCACATGATAAATCAATACATTTATTCCAACGACTTTCAACTTTTTAATACCCCCAGTAAAATAAAATCTGTCAAACTATGAAAAATAAGCATCTGTAAATAGCTAAAAATATCTTCCGGGCTGTTATGCCGTGGTCTGCTGGAGATAAGAGTTCCAGACGTTTCGTCTACAACTGCGGCGAACATGGGCGAAGTCTCCTTGGAGAAGGTATCACTGCGTATGACGTCCGCCGCCGTTATGATAACAGCCCGGAAGATACATCTGGTTATATCTACGACTCTGGCCGTGAAAGCGTCTGCCTCAGCTTCAACCTCATCATTTGATGTGAATCTTCAGCCAGCCATTTCTTCAGGTTTGGCAACAAAAAGTAACCGATGGAAGGCAAATCCGTTATATATGAAAGCATTTAGAAGCGAAGGTCGTACAATTTTACAGCAACAACCTTACAAATGTGTGAGAGTACATTATCGTGTTGAAAGAGAACTTTCTTTTGCGTAAGATGTGCACGTTTAGCCTCAATGTCATCCTTCAGTTGCTCCAGTAGTGAAGCGTAATACTCCCCGGTGATGGTTATGCCCTTCGGGAGTAGTCTAGGAGCACCACACCTTGAGAATCCCAGAAAACCGTAAGCATGACCTTTACTGCAGGTGTAACCGTTTTTTCCTTCCTTTGCTGCACTTTCACCTTTTGCCTCCTTCGGCATGAAGAGGGGAATTCGTGTTTCATCTACCGTTATGAAACATCGGAGAAACTCCCTGGAATTTCATTTAAATAAGTCTAAATACTTTTGGAAAATGTTCATCAGAATGCGGTTTGGTCCATGGTATACAAACATGGTATACATACAGCGGAAAACTTTCTCTACCCAAAACTTCAGTAAAATGTAGTGGATACGCCGTATCGAGGTCTTTCCAACTCACTTATCTTCAATCGGCGATCACTGAGTATGCCATTTGGAATTTTTGTCAAAATTTCGTAGTAGTTCGTAGCAATTTTGGGACACCCTAGGCGCTCAATCATCTTGAATCGACATAAGACCACGCTGAAATTCAGCAGCCCACTTTTTAACCGTCGAAAAAGAAAGGGAATATTATTATTAATGTGGAACCTAACTCTTTTTGTATTTCTGTTGGGGTTAAAAAAATGTTAACACTCGTTTGTTTACACGATCGTCACAAAAAAGTGGCTACACTTAGGCTCCTGAAACTTTTACAGCACCCCTCGTATTTATTCTAGACGCACATAGATTACACATACACAGTAGCCAGTAATTAATTGACTGAGAAATCCTATATCAGCGCTGTCTCGACGACACCACAGACACAGAAGACGCAAACACACAGAATAAATAGAATGAAGATGAATAACGAAATGAGGGTGAGTGCAGAGAAATAATAACTATGGAAAATTTCAGTACGGTGAGTCGGCCGAAGGATTTGAATCCATGACCAGCCGAATACGAGTTTAAAGCGTTTCTGCCTGAGTCACGCACTCGGTGGTTTAGAACACATCACAACAGTTTCGAAATTCATTTCAATTGAAGGTGATGTCTACTAGTACAGAAGTGGAGGTGTCCTCCGTGTTTAACCCTCATCATCCTGATTGCCACAGATAGCCAGGTGCTGATTAGTTAATTGTGTTTCTCTGCAGTTACGAGGCAGCTTGTGCCAAAAGAGGGGCAGGTGAAATTGACTTAAAGAGGAACAAATGCCCAGGAGTGCAGTTTCTTTTTATCCAGCAACAACAACTGACTTTTTTCTGTTACAGCGATGAGACTGTTACAATCACAGCTTTTTTCTCTCTCTCTCTTTCTCTTTGACTTCGTTTTCCTCCTTAATTTGTTAATGCGCCTATTATTTCGTTTTATCAAATATTCTCTCCCCTTTGTTAGTCATGCATTGTTCATTAATTTAATTGCAGTCATTCTCTTTTCTCTAGCTTAAAGAAAAGTCGTATTTTACTATTCCTTCAGTCTATGAACAGAGTTAATTTACACTAATGGAAGATAGCTGTGAAATTCAGAAATGCAATACTTTTTAAGATGCTCTTTAATAAAGTTGGTTAAAATATATAACTAATGCAAACTATTTTTTTTAATATCCTCAGTGCAACAATTAAAATGTCCCTCTCGCCGAAGCTGCGTATAAACTGAGCGAATTCCTCAGTAACTTGAATAACTTCAAAAATGAATATAAAGCCCAAGTTAAGGCCTTAGTAATTAATGAAATGAAATAATTTACGTGTGTATTAGGGAAACAAAATTAGAATTCTTGCAATTTATAAGTACTACTAAAGAAGAAACCACATTTTACAGTTATTATTATTATTATTATTATTATTATTATTATTATTATTATTATTGCTGTTGTTGAGCTTAATAAAAGTTTCAACTTATATTGTTTATTTATAAAAGATATATTTCAATTAAACAAAATCATATTGCTATTCAGAAACAACTACAATGTACTAAGCATATATACAGAATCAATAATTAACAATCGAAAGACCCATTTACTTTAAGTGGCTTTGAAATTTAATTTAAATGTTACTGTAGTAAAAACATGTAACGCAAATTTTTTCTGAACTTTATTACAGAGCACTCATACATACAAATATAATTCTCACACGCATATTTGATTAATATTTCACATTTGCTATCTTCACGACGGTGCTTTTGTTAAATATAAAACACATGTATGGTTATAAATACAGTTTATATGTTAATTTAATTTGTATTTTTACTTTGAAACAATAGAGGGAAAATTAAACGCTAGAGCGCTTTCAAAATTTCCCCTGCTCCTAATTTCCATTATTCTCAGATACTATTTTTCATATTTTATTTAAATGGTATGCACCAAGTTTCGATGTGAAAAAAACAAATATTGGTACCGCTAGAGCGAATTTTAATTTTTGGTTTTCATGTAAACGCCCACTCCTAATAGTCTGAATTTACTGATTTAAGGAAAGTTATTTTTATTAATTTATTGTAAAGGCATATACCGAGTTTCGTTGAGGAAAACAAAAACTGTGGCCACTAGAGCCACAAGTTTAACACAATTTAACTAATGTAGTTAATACTGGTTACTACTATGAATACTAGTATTCATTTTAATTGGAGTTAGTGCCTTCTGGAATTGCCGAAGGCACTCATTTTTTTGTTATACAGGGTGACCCGATAGAATATGGCGATTTTCAGAACGTTCTTGTGGGGCACTTGTATAGAATTAAAAAAAAAAATACTTTTTAAGGAACAAGCAGTGCATTGCAATTTATTAATCTGAACTTATTTTTTTAAAAATCACAAGTGACGCAATGGAATTTGATGGTTTCAGAACACTTCCGTTTCTAGCGTTTTTGCATTACAGTTATGTCATTGGTTGCTATGTAACTATGCAATTTATTCTGTTCATTTAGTAAACAGCAGTATTGATAATTGGACGGTTGAGAAACGTTATTCGTTGTTGTTATAAGATTTATTGAATGTAAGTCAATCTCCCACGTTCAAAGAAGATTTAGGACAGAATTTAATGTGTCAGAAATGCTGGCAACACTGGACTTTCAGATGGATGATAATGAAAAGGAATTTTGGTTCCAGCAGGATGATGCCACAGCTCACATCGCTCGTGAAACAATGAGCACTCTGCCTATCCTGTTTCCTGGATGCACAATTTCTCGGTTTGCTGATGTTGCGTGGCCAGCCCGATCTGAGGGCTGCAGACTATTTCTTATGGTGTGTAAAGTGTATTGACAGTTAAAAGAAAACATAATTCGTGAAATTAGGGACATTGATCACGTTTTATTGCAGCTATTTATGATAAACTTCCTGAGTCGATGACACAAATGTGTTCGTTGTCATGGAGCCCATTTAAAAATGGGATTTTTCAAAATAAGTTCAGATTAATAAAATGCATTGTGCTACTTGTTCCTTGAAAAAAAACATTTTTATTTAATTCTATACGAGTGTCCCAAAAGAACGTTCTGGAAACCGCCATATTCCATTGGGTCACTCCGTATTTTAATATTAATTGGTTTTGTGTTTATTTTGCTATAAATGTTTTGTGTTGATGCGAGTGAGAAATAAACGTTCATCCATACAGATGGATTAATTTAAGTATTGTGAGATATCTCTCATCTCTAGTGCTATGATGCTGGAATGAGTAAAGAACGATACATAAGCGAATAGGTATAAAGAAGGCCGTGACACCATGTTACAGTATGCTACTTTCTCTGTTCTCTGATATACATATGTTGACAAACGTGCAGGACTGCATCACTGCCTTCAGTGACTTATGTACAACAATATTAGTAACCTTCAGCATTATCATCATTACAACCGTAATGTAAAAGTTAATGTTGAACGGGAAAAGAGATAAACAAGCAAACAAACAGTAAAATCGTTAAGGGTCGTTTTTATTATCTATCAGTCCACAAACGCCGATATTGACATTTGGCGACATTTGCTAAATTTCCGCAACACTATGCCATGGTAGGCAAG
The DNA here is from genome assembly GCA_030762175.1 of Metallyticus violacea. Classification (NCBI taxonomy): domain Eukaryota; kingdom Metazoa; phylum Arthropoda; class Insecta; order Mantodea; family Metallyticidae; genus Metallyticus; species Metallyticus violacea. The sequence goes on along the minus strand of CM060831.1, from coordinate 19,593,519 downwards.
CAAACAAAGCTTAAAGTACATTAGATTTTGTTCCACCAATTATATTAACAAACCATTTATAACTGGTATGACGGTTATTTGCTTTTCCTTTAATCCATAGAGGTGGGCGGCATGGTCTGGCACCATAATTAACGAAATATTAATTTCCAGGGATTGCGACTATTTGCACGGTAAATCTATTTATTGAACTTTTTTGTGTACACCGAAACATTAACCGCTGGGAATGGGATATCAATCGTAAACCTACTACTGCACAGTAGATCAGAAAAATGTTCGAAATTAAAAGCTAAGCGTTCGCCAATGTGTTACTATGAATGGCGGTGTAATGATAACATTCGGGCTTTTCAAACGGCACGGTAGGATTGAATTCCTAATTGGGATTTTAAGAAGTATTTCCTGTGAATGCCTGTGAAATCAGCTCTGGGTTCGTTCTCAGGACACGGTCCATATTGTTCATATTTGCAAATATTTAAATTAAAAGCAGACAATGCGTGTGCGGTTTGTAACGTGATGGATATACGGGAACATGTTTCATTCCAGTGCTCTAAACACCAGGCAATCTTAGCTGAGGAAAGACGGCTACTTGCAGGAAAATCATGAGAGATCAAGATGATTTTAGGGCATTGAGTGGTTTAACAAATAAAATATCACGTAAAAAGACTGAAAGGTATATAAACAGTAAAAATAAATTAAGAGAAAATCCAACTCAGAAATCGTATATTGCCCTAGAAGATCCCAGAGAATCAAAGAAAGCTAAGAAAGATGTATACAAGTAGAGTCAGTTCAAAAACAAGAAGATGAAGGAGATAACATCCAAATTTAATAGGAAGAAGAGAGCAGAATTAACAGAAGAAGAGAATAATGGTAGTCTTCGGGCGGAAAGGAAGCAGCTGAGAGAAGAAAAAGTAGACCAAGAACAAAAGGAGCAAAATATGAGAAACAAATGGAAAAATATAAGAAATGAAGAAACATAGAAGTAAAAAACACAGATGACCAATCCAAATCTACGATTAAGGTTGGAAAGTAGAAGAAGGTGAAGGAAAAGGAGAAGAGAAGGAAACTGCACTGTCAACACAGCATGGCCTAGCACAACTGCTGAACCGGCAGCAATCTCATTGATATCCAGGTCCTGTTACCTGAAATTCTGGTGAGGGGAGCTGGACGGATACCGAGCGTCATCAGAAATGAAGATTTTACATAGTAAACATATGAAAGTTGTAAATTAATTCATTCTAAATGTAATTAATTGTAAAAGTTAAGACATCTAAAAATAAGTTATTCAAATATAAATGAAGTTAGAGTTGTACTCTGTAAAAATTATAAGTTTAATTATATATTATAACTAAAATAACTCTAGTACTGGTTTCCATTACCAATTTAGTTTTGGTTTTTTAAACTTTTTTGTTTGTTTAGTTTTTAGATGTTTCTTACCGTGGAAAGGTGAATGCCAGATAGTTTTAAGGCGCCAAGGACTCCGAGCTCATTTGCTCTATCATTAATTCATTTCATTTCATTCATTTACACAGACTTACACCTATAGTATTCAGTCCACAATCTACAGACGTCTCCTGTAGAACAATGCAGTCAAAGCGACAATAAATAAAACATTAAACAAAAAAGTCCTATCCAGAGCTGTTTAAGAAAACAATATGTATGTGGACAATGAGAAGGTACCTGCAAATCTGACATCTGCAACAGAAGCGAGACGCGACTAGTGACGTATTTAATATTCCTCTCTTGTTGAGTTAAATCAGACCTAAGCCAACATGCTTGGCAAAACAATTGACTACTGATGTAGCGCGCAAGCGGAAACGTGAAATGCCGTGTGAAATGACAAGGCAAATAAATTAAAATTACGGGCAGCTCAACTGTTGCATATGCATAAACGTAATGGGCATGAATTTTAAACTTAATGCACTGAAGTTAAACGTTTTCATTCACGTTCTGTGAGGCTTGCCTTATCAGAGAGTTTAATGTACCATAATGTTTGTAAAATATTGAGCGCCAGCTGTTATCATTTTATTTCAAAATACTTTTAAAATATAAATTAATGAGTAACAAAGTAACAAGAGAAGCAAAAACGTTAGTTAATGATAAATGCATTCAAACTTCAGCAAAAAAAGAAGAAAAAAACTGAAATGTATTTGGAAAATTATTTTAATACTGAAACAAATATGGATATTTCCAATGGAAACATAAAAAAAAAAAAAAAAATATGGACGTGTAATAAAGTCAAATAAAACAGAGCTAATGCTCAATGAACATTTCCCAATTATAATGAAAAGATCATCCCTTATAAACTACAGTTACAAATATTTGAACATTATTACTTCCACCATGTACCTAATAGATCAAAACAATTCTAAACACAATATCTGAACTCAAAACGAAATACTCTTCTGGTATTAATAACATCCCAGATGCTATTATTAAAAAGTATGCCCATTTCATAGCCAAACTTCTAGATAACGTATGTAATAACTGATTTGAACAAGTAGTTTTCCTAAGGAGCAAGAGGAAAACTTATTTTTAAAATAGGTGAAAATACAGACTTGAATAACTACAAGACAATCTCATTTAATCAGGTTTTTGGGGTGTGATAGAAAAAGTATTTTACAAAGGATTGCTTAACTATATTGAAAAGAATAACGTTATCAGAAACAGAGCATCGGTTTAGGAAGAACACGTCCACAGGAAGAGCGCTCTTTACTGTTGTGAATAAAATACTACAGATTCTAGATAACAAAAAGTTCGCCACTCAGAGAATGTGGTAAGAAACAAATAACACTAACTTTTAATCACAACTTTCAGGCTTCTCCCGTATTTTATTTAGTGTTACATTGTTAGGTTAACGTTTCTAATTTAACTGAGTTCTTTAACAACTAAATGTAATGTGATTAATATCTAAGCCACATAATTAATTTTAGGGGTACAATTGCTTGATTTTCTGTGTTCCGAAATGTTTATATTTCGGAAGGGAAGTAAAGCCGTGGGTCCCGTGTCGTACATTTACGGCACGTAAAAGAACCTCGAGCCTGAAAGAGAGGCCTCTGAGCAAAATTTGTCGGCCGTTTCACGCCCTGAATTGAATGGGACGCTGATGACCTGAGATGTTAAAGAGCGTCCTTAAATAAATCAATCAATCCGCCTGTCGGTCCTGGTGGTGTAGTGGTTACCATACTTGCCTCCTACACCCAAGAACGCGGGTTTCAACCCGACCAGGACCGATGGATTTATTCGGGCGTAAAAATCCTAAGTATGACTTCCTTCGGAAGGGGAGTAAAGCCGTGGTTCCCGTGTTGTACATTTACGGCACGGCAAAGAACCTCAAGCCTGAAAGAGAGGCCTCTGAGCAAAATTTGTCGGCCGTTTCACGCCCTGAGTTGAATGGAACGCTGATGACCTGAGATGTGAAAGAGCGTCCGTAAATAAATCAATAAAAAAAAAATCTCTCCGCCTGCACTTATTGCACACTTAACACTATGAAGATTGATAGAGTACCTACACTACCGCTTAAGATTTCTACATCGCTCCATATCGCTCCAGCATCCTTGGGATTCGACTTTTCTGTGCTTCGTTGGTACTGAAGTCGCAGGATGGTAGCTATCTGATTATTCTTCCATGCGCATGCGCAGACTATTTCCCCCATACTCTTTCAAATGCACCGAGTTTATCGCTTGGCGGTAATACTAATTGTTAATGATGATGATAACAATTTCCCCATACGCCACATATCTCCCTAGGCTATGTTTATCGACGTCCTTGGCTATTACAAAAATTAGGTTTTTAGATATACTGTCATTCCTAATGGTCGGATTTTCCTAATTTTCAGAAACTATTTTTCTTATTTTGTTTAAATGGAATATACCAAGATTCGTTGGAAAAAAAAAAAAAGCCTGGCCTCTAGAGCAATTTTTAAATTTCAGCATTAGGTTAACTCCAAACCCCAATGATCCAATTTTGCTGGTAAAAAAACTCGATGAATAATTTGTTAATTGGTCGATATATGCAGAGTTTCGTTGAGAAAAACAAAAATTGTATAAAATTAGAGTGTTAAAAGACACACCCACCCAAATACCGAGGGTGCCAAAAAATGTATACACACTTTCACAGTAGATATCTATTTATATATTTCAAAGTTGGACCGAAAAACAACAGTAAATGTATAGATATGTTCTGTAAACAGATATGACACGCATACATTATGATAGCCTTGCTACTTGAAAGGTAAATTAACAATGAACAAATAAAGTCAAGATCATCGTAAATCAACAATGAATAAATGAAGTCAAGATTATTGTATGATGTTATGTAAACAAATGACTCACATTGCTAGCTTAGCTACAACAAAATGGATCTAAGATTATCGTTTGAACCGGGTGGAAAACACAGCATGTTGTTGAAGATCAAAGGCAATAGGTTGAAGAAGTTTCCACCATGTTCTCCGGATCTAACTCCGTTGGACTTCTACCTATGGGGAACTCTTAAGGATGTTGCATACCATAGAAAATCAGCTACACTGGCAGCACTTCGGGAAGAAATTGAAACGGCCTATACTGCAATCACTGAGGATGGATACAACCGGCTACATTACTTCGAATTACCATACGAGTAAAGCATTACACCTAAGGAGAAACAAAATACTCGTATTGATAGGTTCGCTACAACTTCAATATTAACTGTCTGTTAACCATAGCAAAGCAATATCTAAACTGTTAGAACATGAACAATGCTGCTAACCTTTTCCGAATAAAATTCCCATATATGTCAACAAAATTTCACACATTTCACCAAAAATTACAAATTTTTATTATTTTGAAAATGAAAACAAAAAAAAGCCTATTACAAACGGTGGGGTCAGTTTTGATTTCCCCCTGAGTGTTTTTGTTTTGTCTATGAGAGAGCGCGTCGTTCGTTAGCCGAGACTTCGGTGTTTAGCGGAAGGGTACTACAATAAAACAAACCAACCAACCATAAACAATAAACAAACCAATTTAAGAAGCTCATTATATACCAAGTTATCAAATGAGGTTTTGTAGCTTCCCGCCTTCGTTACCCACATATTTTTTGTCATCTCTTCAGGAAATTATTCTTCCCTCTCTGTAGTCCATTTTGAAAAATCAGGGCAATTTTCTGATGAATATTATCTTTGAGTTCTTGTAAATGTGCTGGTTCGTCTTATACATGACATCTTTTAATTTACTCTAGAGGTAATAATCGCAGGCTGTTCAATCGGGGAGACCGGGGGGGACCACAAATCTCTATTATCTAACTCTGTCTTGTGGAAACACATTGAGAATTGTTCTCATGAAATGGTTTGGAGTGTGAGCGGTGACGGCATCCTGTTGGAAAATTGCATGATCACGCTCCCTGTCAGTTAATTCTCTGAAAAAAGGGTCAGTATGGTCACATAAATAAGAGAATCAATTGTATGCTAAAAAAAAAATTGCTCCTATGATTCACCACTGAGTTAACGCATATGAATCGTACATAAAGACACACTGTGCTTTGTATGCACTTTGCGCATAGTGTCGAATTAAGAAACGAATAACACAACACACACTCGGGAACAGCTGCGTTATACTGCTACAATCAGTAAGGTCAACAAGTAAGCAAGTAGGCAAATAAGTGGGGCTTGCTCATTGGAAACACCCCGCACCCCGAGGGAAAGCACCACTGATCAGTAAAGCGTATTATACAAAACAATGACTGTCATAAATACGCTATACCTGAAAGAAAGGTTTTGATTACATATTAGAATTCAGAATTAAAAAAAAACTGCACTAAAATCACAATTAAGTTTTCTAGTGAACGAAAAATTGTTTTTCAGTCCAATCAGTATAGGTAGAAAATTCCCTTCACATATTTTCATATTCAACTTAGAAGTTAGACATGGTTAACATACTTCTTTTGTAAACATTCCCGCTTACAGTTTGTTTTCGGATAGTCCTTAAGAAATTGTTTGTGTAAATCTTAATACATCAACCTAACTCATTTAAAAGGAATTACTGAAATGCAAGAACAGCTATATTTATCCGACCCACACAGAGCTTTAATAGGTAACAAGGAGAGAGAATAAGACGGATTACTTAGAGCTCCTGCTGTGTAAAAGCACTCACTCCCCGTCTGTTCATTAAAAACAAACATCTCTCAAATTCCTGCATCTGAAACACTTCAATGCGGGACTTGCTTTTGAAAACATCTCCAGCAATTTCCTTTTGTTTCTATTAAAAGAGAAATCTGAAGGACAAAGAAGGTGTTCCTCTTTTCCTACATGAAAGTGAGTAATATTTATGATTAGGCAACCCATTAGCTAAGTTGGCAACTGCACTGGATTACCACGACTGCGGACAGGGGTTCGATTCACTGGCGGCGAGATTTTTTTTTTTTTTGAGTAGTGTTTAACGCCCGTTTTTACTACTGAGGCACCACTGGCGATGGACACTGATGATACACGAGATGATATGATAAATTGGGAAAGGATATTTGTTTTTTAAGGAAGGAAGCGTTCCAGGCCTAAGTTTAGGTACCTCCCCGGCATTTGCCAGTTATGAAGACTGAAGAAAACCTGGAAAAAACCCCAGTCAGGGAGGACGGTCCTGGCGGGATTCGAACCGCAGAACACCCACTCACGAGTCCGTGCCTTAACGACTTCGGCCACCCGTGGCGGTTTGGCGGCGAGATGACATTTGTTGTCTACCTAGAGATTTTCGGACTTTTACTCGTGGTCTAGCTATTTTCGAATATTGGGTTTCAAGCAAACTGCCAGTCCTAATAGATGGATTTCCCTGCTATTGAAGAAATATTATTTATTTTATTTAATTATTTATTGATTTTATTTATTTATATATGGAGTATCGTTGCGAAAAAACAAATATTGGTGCCGCTAGAGTAATTTTTAAATTTTGGTTTGCAGGCAAACCCCCACTCCAATTACACTGGTTTTCAGAAACTACTTTTCTTGTTTGATTTAAATGTGCAGAGATTTTTTGTAAAAAAATAAATATTGGTGCTGCTAGAGCGATGTTTAAATTTTGGGTTTCAGTTCTGTACTCCTAATAGTCCGATTTCTCTGATTTCTAGAAACTATTTTTTGTCGTATTTAAATTATATACACCGAGTTTCGTTGCGAAAAAAATTATATAAATACCACTTGAGTTATTTATAAATTTAGAGTATTAGGTAAACCAAATTCTAACTGTCCGATTTCACTGATTTCCATAAACTATTTTTATTATTTAATTTCAAGGATATACCGAGTTTTATTTTAAAAAATGTAAAATTGCGGCCGCTAGAGTAATTTTTAAATTTAGCTTTAATTCCAATTAATTTTTCATGTACTCCCAATTCTAATAGCCCGATTGCCCTAATTTTCGGAAAATATATTTATCAATTTATTTTAAAGAAATTTACGTAGTTTCGTAGAGAACAGATAATAATTGCGGCCAGTGGGGCGATTTTTCATTTTTTTTTAAATGTTCTCTTTTGATTAACCCCCATCCTAGTAGTCCAATTTTGCTGGTTAACGAATTTGGGGAATGGTTTTTAGTTGATGGTTACATGCCAAGTTTCAATTAGAAAAAATGCGATCTCTAGGGGGGTTAACGGACACACACACATATTATATTTTTATAAGTTATTTTTTCATTATCCGTGCCTAGTAGATATGATCGATAGAGATTTGGAGAAATTATTCAAAAATCGTTCCATGGGTACAACTGCAATAGCTTAAATTCCTCCGGAGTTCGCTAAAAAGTCTAAAAATGCAAAAAGTAAACCCAAATCAAATTGCTCTATTTCACTTGTTATCTATTCCCAAAAGAGCTTCCTTCCAGTGTCATCACAAAAAGTTGCAAAGTTGTCGAAACTTGGACCTATTTCTTAGTTGTAATAGACGTAATGCATTCGTAAATTGGTTCGTATTACACCGAAATTATTAACTAGTCATTTATCAAACGTTTCAGTTGTTATTTTCACAGCATATTTCAAGTACTTGTATAGAAAGGAATAAAGGGAGGGAATAAAACAATAAAGGCCGCAAGCAAAGCTTTCGTTTAATATTCTGAACACGCGTTCGTGGCTCGCTAGATTCGTCCTCACTGCGGAATCCTTTCTATGACCTCCAATGCACTACAAAGAATTAATTTATCCAGAGCATGACATAAATTCGTAATTTCCTAGCAGGCAGGAAACAGACAGCGAAACACCGTGAGCTTGCTGTCCTCGCTGACAATAAACATTCATACTGATACCTTAGCAAAAGATTCTGTAATACACAGTTAGCTAAACGTTCCGGACCATCTAAATAGCTTCTGACGTGGTTCAATGACATGAAACTCGGCATTTGGGGCAAGGAATGTCTTGCACCCCTTCCTTATTCGGTACTCCAGATCTTGTAAGTTGTAGGGTCTTTCTCCTCAATATACAACCGACTTCAAATTACCCCACAAAAAGAAGTTCAAAAGTTGCTGGCCGTTCTGTGGTCTATCCTACCAATACACAGTTGTGGAAAAAGTCTGGTCTAAGGGCTGAAGAACTTTCTGTCCATAGTGAGCTGGAGCTTAATGGAAACAGATGGCATCTCTGGGTAGTACGATGTGCAAACAAATTTCAGAACTCGGTAATACGTGATTTCCAAGCAAATTCAAATATTTATTAGCGTTTAGCATTTCTTTAAAGAAGAAAAGATCACCAAAACATTACGTTTTTGTGGAATCTGGAATCTCCGTGTGGTTCTCCCCCTCCCCCCCATTGTGAATTTACGTCTGACCAGTATCGGCAGTACCGCCACGGGTGGCCGAGGTCGTTAAGGCACGGACTCGTGAGCGGGAGGTCTGCGGTTCGAATCCCGCCAGGACCGTCCTCCCTGACTGGGGTTTTTTCCAGGTTTTCCTCAGTCTTCATAACTGGCAAATGCCGGGGAGGTACCTAAACTTAGGCCTGGAACGCTTCCTTCCTTAAAAAAAAAAAAATCCTTTCCCAAATTATCATTTCATTTCATGTATCATCAGTGTCCACCGCCTGTGGTGCCTCAGTAGTAAAAACGGGCGTTAAACACTACTCCAAAAAAAGTATCGGCAGTCGTGTTCCTTGACAAATCCATTCAGACAGTATGTGGCTTCATTTGAGAATTAATTTATTTCAGAAAAACTGGATTGTTGTTAATGAGCTCCATCATTAATTCACAAAACTGCGTACTTCTACAGCAATCGTACTCCGAAAGTCCTGCAAAAGTTGAATTTTGTAAGGATGTTGGTTGGCTTTAAAGGATTTTCATCATAGAACTTTGACTTATATTTGATTGTAACGACAAGTTTGCAGTAAATTCTTTTAGATTTTCTTTCACACGGAGGAGACTATTGCACTGATCTTTTTATGTCCTTTACGACTCTAAATTCCTTTACGATCCTTGTCACTGTTGTATGTGTTAGGTTTTTGCTACTGAGGCACCAACGGCTAAATAGAATTGGATTGCCATACGGATGCATATTATTAAACAAATTCGCCGCTTCTCGATCAGATCGTTTGCCTGTTTCCATTGCCAACTATAATTAAAATTAGAATTCTCTCCCTTTCACTCAACATTACATGGAATTATATAACACACTAAAAGTCAGATTTAAATAAAGTCAATATTTATAATATTACTGACAAAACAGAGTAAACAAAAGTATTGTTTTATTATTCACTACGCTTTTTTGATTTTTTGACTTAGCAACAATAAGTACGGAAGTATCTACAGTGGATTTTTTCAAAAACTCTGAATAAACATTATTCGAAAAAGTTTAAAAAACATATTGGGTATTTCATTTAAAATAAAAGAGTTGGAGCTACATCCGGTTAAACCGGAGGTAGAAAAAGTCGGTAATTTCATTTTTGAGCCCTCACTATACAGCTATCCAAACACACCACAAGTTTTATGTTACTAAACTAAGTTATAAAGTTATTTAGGTGGTGCGAGCCTTTTAACTAAACTATTTTAAATGTGTACTTTTTTAACATTAGGTTAATGCATCAATCGTAGCTTTTGTTTTGTCATGACAACACTGCGGTGTTACAGTATTTTTAGTGTTTATTTGTCATTTGGAGTGATAATGTTGTGCTTGTGTATATGCCTTGACATTTTGCAAATTTATAGGAAGTTAGTGCTATTTGTGTGCTAAGAAAATATAGGTGTCAGGGTGGGAAAAAGAAAAAGCAAAACCTTTGACATATGCTTCTCTTTGAGTTTCACTGAGAAGCAAAGCCTGGCAGCGGTCGTGTCGCATGGAGAAGAAAAGCAGAGCAAGAAAATTGTTTTATAACTTTGTCGTTAGTGATTCTCCACGTTTAGTAAGATTGTTTAAGCATTTTAATCCACGTTAAGTCAGCTCGAATAGGCAAACGTGATGAATTGTTACTGCCCTACCCCTGGTTCAAAAAGTGGATTTTTTTTAATAGTGTTTAACGCCCGTTTTAATTACTGAGGCTTCACAGGTGGGGGACACTGATGATACATGACATGAAATGATAAACTGGGAAAGAATATGAAAGAAGAAGGAATTCCACCTGTGAATCTCGAATGGTGAATTTATATACTAGTCTACATTTTTAGGTTAGGTGTGGATTCTATTATTTAAACTAGACAAATTTTAATTATAATTCTCATTGAGGATTATTTATGTGCTATGTGGTCTCAAATCCATCACTCATTCTCTTACTTCTTAAATGATCTATTTTAAGCTAAAAATGCTGAACTATTTACACCATTACTTGTAGATAACAATTGAATGGCGAACATGAATGTAAAATAAAAACTCTTACCATTGTAGTTTTCTTGATACTTAGCGAAAATGTGTTCCTCACATATGCGTAATCTTTCTCCAATCATTAATTAAATGCAGCACTATTACTTTGTTTCGAATACTAAAGATTCTTTTCGATGCGGTAGACATAACGCTATTTCTTGGCTTGGATTTTGTTTACATATCGTGCAAGCAAAATCGCATTAACAAACAGTCCACAGAGTAATTAATATACTCGAAACACGGATAGTCACTACACTAGTAATTTTGACAAGTGACTAACGACAAAATTCCACCATCGTGTAGTAAATGTTCGTGAAACAAATTTTAGCGAATTCCGAAGGAATGTAAGCTATTGTGGTTGTCCCAATGGAAAGATTTTTTTACTAATCTATCCAAATCTGCATCGATCGTACCTATTAGGCACCGAAAAAAGACAAAAAAAGATATAAAATGCATAAATTTGTCTACATATACTTACGAACACATATGTGTGTGTATGTGTGTGTTTGAATGAATGGTGTTTAACGTCCGTTTTTACTACTGAGGCACCACAGGCGGTGGACACTGACGATACATGAGATGAAATGATAAACTGGGAAAGGGGTATTTTTTAAAGGAAGTAAATGTTCTAGGCCTACGTTTAGGGTACCTCCCTGGCATTTGCCATTTATGAGGACTCAGGAAAACCTGGAAAAAAACCTCATTCAGGGAGGAAAGTCCTGGTGGGAATCGAACCCCAGACCTCCCGCTTACGAGTCCGAGCCTTAATGACCTCGGCCACCCTCGCGGGTTCAATAAACTTCGAGCTAGTTGCTTTGATGACGAAAATATTCTTCAAGCTTGGCGTGAGGACTTCTTTAACAACAACAAACAAGCGTGCAATTGAAAAACTATGTAATGCATAGATAATGCAACCGATGCTGGACTAGCATTCTGAAGGTACTGACTTTTTCCCCCCATGTCATTTTGGGGAATACTGGGCTGGGTATTTACACTGTACGAATTTTCCGCTCTCCCAGTTCATATCACTTCATTCCGTTGGTTCTGATACAGGGCCTTAAGTGCCAGACGGAGTTGTGATGATGATTTGCGTTTGGATAGCATTCTGTTGCGACGTTTGTATAGAAGCGGACCTTAAGAGTGGCTCGAATTCCTTGGAGGGTGAGGGGCCGCTACCGCTGTTGGGGTGTTCTATCAGGAAATGTGTTAGGAGTCTGCTCTACGTCCGCGCAGTCAACGCCCGCGGTTCCCAGCCGCCCTCACGGCACTCCTTCCTTCCGGAGAAGCCCCCATAGACACAATGGTTCTAAAGTACCGAAATATTCTCCGCAGCCCCTAAAAATTCGATTCAATAGATAATGCATGAAAACACATGCATTATTAATTAGTTTCTGTCTTTTGTTCATCTCAAATGAGCACCGAATCAAACGTTTTCCACAGAGAGAAAAACCACTACGGACTTGCGCACCAGTCTGATGTATAGGCATATACAACACAGTCCATTAGATTCAGTTTACTGGGAGGGTAGTTTTTAATGAGTGTGGGTGTAATCCAAAGTGAATGAAAATCAGGCGTGATAATTTTAATTCCGCTGCTAGTGCATAACCTCGCGTTTGACTTTTGACTTGTGCAACATTCATAAATATCAATACTTTGATTCATGATGCGATAAGTTCGGTTGATGGTTCTGTGAATGTACAGAATGGCCAGATTAAAGTGGGTTAGGTTATACGGAAACTAATGACTGATTTATAGCATTCATTTTAAACTGTATACTGTATAAAATACACTTTGTAACAATTGTACTCTTTAAATAAGCGAGGCTATTTCAATAAAGAATGCTCTCCTTTTCCCAACATACCTCATCCTCATAATTTTGATGATATTTCACAAAGCAGTCTCCAATGAATGTAAAGCACCTGTCTCAGCGTTTCTGCCTGGTTACCAATATATATATATATATATATATATATATATATATATATATGAAAAATAAAAATAAAGAAACACTATTAACAATGTAACAAATTAACACTAATAATAAAAGTAGATAAAGATAAAACACCGAGAAAGAGTCACACTTGAAATATAGCAATTTCAAGTGTGACTCTTTCTCAGTGTTTTATCTTTATCTACTTTTATTATTAGTGTTAATTTATATATATATATATATATAATTGAAAAATAATAACAAAGAAAATATTAGCACGTAGCTGGTATGCTCTTTATGCCAAAACATAGCTTCTATCTCTCTGTCTTTGGGGTAACTTTCAGGTAGTAGATGAGTCGGTAACACACCAATAAGTGTTAAGTTAAATGCATCATCAAATATTTACTGTGAGACAGGGCACGTTGGAGAACAAGAAAAGGAGAATTCGTTTTAAGAGAATGTCAATGATTGTTCATTGGAGCGAAACAACAGCAGAAGTAGTCAATAAAAGGCTTTGTAAAGCTTGTAAGATAGCATACATACGACATTCTTACAAAGTTAGAAGTACAGTTAGCAAATGAAGTGATCTTAAATGCTCTGAATAAATTGGGGCTGTGGAACGAATGAAATTACATAATTAGCAGACAAGTTTTGTATTTAGGGCGTTGGCAAGGATATGAACCTGCAACAGGACAGGGTAATTTGATGGCGATAGTTTGCTGCAAAATATACTTTTAAGGGTAGGAGGTGTTCAAAAAGTAAAGTGAGGTTTAAATATTATATAATAAGAAAATGATTTTGTAATGTATTCGTAAACATTTTAATTATTAAGACAGTCACTATATTTTAAGCGATAATTAAAATAAAAAACAGTAAATATCAAAAGAAATTCCTGTTCCAGACTCACCCTAATATCTCTTTTGTATTAGAGCTCAATCCTTCATTTCTTACTCTGTGCATTAATATAAATCACACTTGAAATGAATTCTTGACTTTAACTGATTTTTTTACTACCAACCTTGATAATGTAAAGAGTACAATAAATGCAGGCAGAGAGAATACAAAGATTTCGAAACAGAAAAACAAGCAATCGTAGGCCTAAACTTTACTAAATGTTAGTCACATTCCGTTTTAGTAGTTATACTGGTAAGTGTAATTGAAAACATGAAGCTAACAATATAACAGGTAAATAAAATTATACAGGAAAAGCATATACTTTTAAGCCTGAAAGTTGTGTTTTTTTATTAAGTACATATTGTACGATTGTTTTGTGCACAGGGATCGGACATAGTTTGGAAGTGTAGCTCAGGCGTTAAAAGTATATGCGTGAGTTTATTTCACCTAGATATGAGTAAAGGGTTATTGTAAACACGAAACTTTAACGAAATCCAGGAATTCTCGCTCGGACAACGGAGAAGCAACTTCTTGCAGACAATTTTCGTGTGCTGGGAAACGGAATGCGGCTACCCTTAGGGGGGCACGCTGACAGAGACGTAAATGTGACACTTGGTGCTTGAAATTGAACTAAAGACGAATCATGGAGCAGATTCAATCAGTAAATTGAAATAAAGAATAGGAAAAAAATTCCGTGATGTCACCATGAGCCTATCAGAATGCATAATTCTGCAGTAGGGCGAAATTACCGCTTCTTCTGATCACGTGGTCAAGCGGACATTTTAAGATTTATAAAGACCGGCCGCCCACGTGAAAAGGTTGCTTCGAGCTTCTTCTGCGCTTGGACTACGACTTCTACACTAGCAGGATCGCCTGTGGACACCTTGGCAGTCAGAGCCAGAATGGCCTAAGCGCTCGACTGAAACACCTTAGCACGAACCTCACCATTTTATTTATTATCCTCTGGGGAAAAAAAAACGCACGCACGTACACACATACACACACACACACACACACACACACAATCACAACTGTTAATTGGTAATCAGTATGGACCCAAGTCTGCAAAGCGGTCGCTCTTCTGCGCTCCAACGAAAAACGCCCTGGTGACTATTGTTGGATAAATAAACAACGTCGACTAGCACAAAAAAGGTTTCTTAATTATCACACCCAACGTCTTTAAATTTCCCTCACTCAACCCGGCACAATCAAGTCCCAAAAACCAGAAACATATCTCAGTAATACTGAGGAGGAATCGGGTGGCGAATGTTAATCAGCCTTTTCCTCAACATCGAAAGCACCAACATAAACTCCTTCAAACTTTGGCCTACCCACATGGGGCATACTCAAAGCATTTAAAACAACATCCACGAGAGACACCTTCCCAAAACCACTTCAAAGGATTCAGGAAAGGAGAAACTCTAAACTGCCGAATTGTGAAATGAGAGATGTCTAACAACAGTACAGAAGCTGCCCAACAGGCAAGTAAGTACCTGCCGGAGCGAAGCGCAGATGAAATCAAATCGAAGAGAAGTTACCAGGCCCCAAGAGCTAAGAGCGCAACATAAACGTTATCGTATATGCCAAACCTCAGGGCAAAGTGATTTTGGAATGCTCTGCGTCCACCTAACCAATCACACTGCGGCACCTCATTCTCGCCCACATGCTCTAACTACTATGCACGGATTACTCTGTAATGTCATTCAGCAGGTGCCATATATTGCGACATCTGCCTTTATTTTGAACCTATTTTAATACAATTTTGTTAATATTTATATATCAGCTCATGTATACGTGACAATATGTATATATTCAGTTGGCGTTATTTGTTTTTTACTACATTCTGTGCTCTAGCGATCTTTACAAGTTCAACTTGCTGAGGAATTCGCTTAGTTTACGCCGCTTCTGCTTGACGGACTTTGTATTTCATCGTTATCCGTTCTCTCAAATTGGGGCCAGAGAGCCTCCTGCTCTACCCAATACAAAGTTAACTTATTTAATAACTAAATTCACGCATCATTAAGGTACCCTCATTACAAACAGCAAAACTTGCCAAGCTCATTATTGAAAGAGAACACGTAACACACAGTAATAATTTCCAAACACTGCACGTTGAATCAACAACGAAGAGATGAACAAATGAGATTGTTAATATTCACCCATTCATTGGAGCCTTCCTGTTGCAGTGTAATATGTGCGAAATGCAAAGTTCCACCATTGAATGTGCAAATCTATTATTTATCCAATTACGCTCTGCTGACTGGAACATCCAATAAGCCACACAATATCAAATACAACTAACTTTCTGACCAAAAGCTCAGATAGTGTATAATGTTTACAGCAAATATTAATTAATTAATTAATTAATGCCCAAAAGATTTGTAGAATATATCCAATGTAGAGTTCCGCAAGACATGAACTAAATTTATTTCAACTTACTTCTACCCTGGTTTTTTTACATAAATGTTTTTTGTGTTTCTTGAAAATTTTGAGATTAATATTAGGAAATTTATATACAGAGGTAAAAAATGTATAATTAATTTGACGGAAGCGTACATAAACAGCGGCCATAGAGGAGGACGCTATTCATTATCATTATCATTTTCGTTGTTACATTTTAAATAACACAGGTATTTACTTTGGTAATTATTTATTTTATTCTGTAATGTTTACATCCTGATAACTTGATTCTATATCAGAACGTAAAATTCCAGATTAAGTTTTTTTTTATTTCTCTTATCAATACAATACAATTACAATTTCAATTTCAATTCTACAGCATTAATACTATAACTAAACAAAACTAAAATTTCAATAAACTAAACCGATACTGGAATCCAGCACAACAGCTATTTTCTGTTACCATTTTTTTCAGGCATAAAAACTACTTTACACTTGAAAGTATCATCATTGAACGTTCTTCTTTGTTTACCTTCCATTTCGCGACTACCTACTATTCAAATGTTCTATGCAATAATAGGCCAACAATAAATATAACAACGTCCAGAATTGCAACAATGCATTATGACATAATAAACAGTAAATTTGAATGAAGTTACCGGCGAACTGCGGAATGGATTTACATTGTAATCTAATACGTCATCGAATCTAATGCGCACCACGATTTTGAACACTACATTTGAACAAAAAGTGCGGATTAGATTTGCGTAAATACAGTATGGTATAATTTTATGCTTTGCACTAAAAATATAAAGTATATATATATAGTAAAATAAAAATACTTAACTTAAGTTGCGACGACCCCTAGCTTTCTTTTTCTAGTTACGGCAGCTTTCAGGCTACCCGTAACTCAAATAACTTCACTGTATATTTCCTCGTTAATATTATTATACATTTAATTATTTTTAAATTATTTCAATTCTCTTTCAATTCGTTTTATTTTCTTTGCATTAGCAGTTAAAGCAATACATAACGCTGATCATTTTAATAGAATATCTTGTCTTCATTTTTTTAATATCGAGTTCACACTTCAATTTCAACATTTAAGTGACTGCACCGTTTTGCCATAGAAGATGTAAACAGACACATGATACCAGCGCTACGCTCTTCATAAATTTGTTTTGTGTATTTGATTTGCATTTTAATTAAATGCTTTTAGTTTATCTTTATATTGGAACATTCAGGCTATGTCTTGACTATTCTTTCCATTTTATTAGAAAATTCGGAAGCGGTTGTATCCAAGAAAATATTTTCGAAAAAATTCTTCAAATCTCCATCAATCCTACTTACTAGGCACTAAAATGGACAATGAAAAAGTTATATATATATATATATATATATATATATTCGAGTATGTGAGACCTTTTTTATGATTTTAAGTTTCTAATTTGGGGTGCGCATTACATTACATTAGATTGACGTAAATACGCTATTTAAAATAGTTATAATAACCACTAACCTATGTTAGAAAAGATATTGAAAATGATGTCGCTCAGCGGAAATACTTTGTCGGCATTTTATCTAACTTTTCTTCCATAAGAACACGAGGCAGCGATTTGTTACACGTTTCTTGCCATTGAGAGATTCTGTCTCGTAGCTTTTAACAATGTGGCGAACAGTTTCCTTATCCGGAGTACCATTGTCAGCATATTTTCTTGTGAACTGCCTCGTCACTTCTCTACAAGAATACGTTTTTACACACATATCATACATAAAAACCGACGTTAAAGTATATTTATGTACTGGAATAAATGCACATAGTTTTCACACAATGAATCACCGAGCAATACATAATTGGACAATCACTTGCTGGCAAAAGCCTACCTTAGACAAACAAGCTTCTAACTGCACATGCATTAGACGTCCTTGACGAATGAATTTTCCCAGTATCAGCCGCGCTCTGCCGGACAATAAGTAAAATAACCTCACTGTATTTAAAGTTTTCTTTGCAAGATGCTACGCACCGCCATGGGTGGCCAAGGTCGTTAAGGCTCGGACTCGTGAGCGGTAGGTTTGGGGTTCATTTTCCACCAGTACCGTCCTCCCTGATTGAAGTTTTTCCAGGTTTCCCTCAGTCCTCGTAAATAGCAAATGCCGGGGAGGTACCCTAAAATTAGGCCTGGAATGCTTCCGTCCATAAAAATAAACCCTTTTCCAGTTTATCATTTCATCTCATGTATTATCGGTGTAAACCGCCTATGGCGCCTCAGTATTAAAAACGGGCGTTAAACACTATTAAAAAAATGAAGTTATGCTTTCCAAAGCTGATACTTTCCGTTTCGCTTGTTGTGCTTCATCTCGTTATGAATTCAAATTTCAGGGTATGAAAGTCAATAGAAAAACATTTATCGAATTGTTGAATTATTTTTTTTTTTCAAAGTGCGCTGTGAAAAGAAAGCTTATCGAAGACAATAAAAGGGGTATCCATTATATCGAATTCCAACAAAAACAACTGTCCAACTTGCAATTCACCTAATGAATAAAAACTCCATTACCGTTGTTTTTCTTCTGGATCGGAGCACCATTAGAACGTTTTTTAAAAGGTCAGGGTGTTAAAAACGCACTTAGCTACACTGCAAATGATAGGAACTGGGGAAGAGAAAACAGTAGCAATTTTAAAAGGTTAAAGTGACTGATAGCTCTGTTTACCACAGAGTTTTTGTCTCTACTGCCTGGTATTTCCACTACCGAAAAAAGTGGTGCGTAACAATTCCCATAATAGAGCGTTAATTAAGTCCATAAGAAAGTTTTTATATTTACTGTATGCTCCCTAATGCAACTAGTATAGAAAATTTCAAGTAGACAGGCAGGAAGAGCGATATTGTACAATATTTTGTGCAGAAATATTTATTTAAAGTTAGAAATTTCGATGTATTTCATAAAAGTGAAATTGGTTTTGAGTTTTGAATCCTAGTACATACTATTATTAGATTGCACCGTACATCACTTTACTCATCCTTCACCGTAACCACTGCCCGTCTTTGGAATGCATTGCCAAGGAACGTCAGAGACTGCCAAACTTTAGGAGCATTTCATAAGAAAATTTTAAATATTATTGGAAATAATAGATTACGCCAGATTTAGATTCATTTTGTTAAATTCCATGCATTTATTTGTTATTTACTGCTTTAGAATTATTCCTTCTATTATAATTATTATTACTATCATTAATGTTCCCATCTCAACCATCACTGTTAGGGTTTAATTTTATATTTTGCTTGTATCTTTATTTCCACTTTCAGGATATGCATACGTTGATAAATTGTCATTGCTGGTGCTTGTTGTATATTATTATTCTTTTATTTTCTTAAGTTAATTTTCATTATTCATATTTATGTATTAGCATACATTTATTTATACGTGCTCGAGAATTGTCAACTTTACTGTCAACGTTATGATTGTAATAATGTCGCTACAACTTTATGTAATTATTATTAAATTGGTAGAGCGGTAGAGAAAGCGCTATGGCCTTAGCTCTACCAGAATAAATAAATAGTTTTTAAGGTATGAAGCAATATTTACGGTTTCGCCCGTATTATGTTAGATATTATTGTAACCAATGTATCGCCCATAATATTATCACAATTGATGTATGTGTTTTATTTCCCTAAGTAGTATAATATGTATTACACATGAATAACGTGTATTAACAATTTAATATTCTTGTTTATCCATAGGTAACTGAAAATTCATGTAAGAAGGAAACTCTGTACTTTGCCTGCTGTAGAGAGAAAACCCTCCAGACAATAGCAGCATTGTAAAATCGAGATAGAAGTCTTTTGTATCTTTTCCGTATAAAAGACAAGTTTTCTTAGGAGAACTGCCGTTCCTTTGTAAGATTTAAACAACCTTAACTGCTGAAGTGACTGTTCTCCTTCAAATTACGTATCACGGAAGAAGTATTAACCCCCCCCAAATAAAGAACAAATCAGACGAGGCCAAGTAAAATTGAATCTAGACAGTGACAGAGCTTAGTTTTCAATTATGAAGTTAGAAGCGATGCTCTGGCAGTTTTCTTTGGACTTGAGCGTCCGAAAAAGACAGTTTTGGGCACCGAGCGAGTCACATTCACAATTTCGGTTTTAGATTCTTTCTCGCACTCACTACATAATAGATTCTCCGACTCTCAAGTCGCTTGCCGCTTCGGTCCTAGTCAGATCTTCAGATCCTTGTTCGTCGCTCAGCTGACTTTTAAGTTCTATTCAGTGTGGTCAGATAGTAGGAATACGAGAAACATATTTATATAAGAAATAAGTATCACGTATACGACTTTAGTAAATTAATCTCATCGGGACAAACAGATCATTCTACAAATGGCAGAATACTGAGGTTCACAGGAAAGTGCTGTTTAATAAATCATGGGTGAATGTTACTTCTAGACACCTATTTATTTAATATAGCGGTAGCCGTTCATATAAAATCGGCGAAATTTACCTGAGATCTACTTCTACTTGAGACAGAAGTAGCAAAGCAACACCATCAGCGAATCTACAACAGCACAGAGCACCTCTTTCGAATTCACAACGTGAGAGCCTAGAGCTGGGCCTATTGTTGTCGCGTATTTTGGCTTTCTAACGAGCCGCAATTTTGGAACCAAGGCCACGCTCACGATACAGTCCCAGATATTAACTAAGTTTTATATAAACTATACTGATTTAGCTGAAACATTATACAACAATTGTTTAGATTCGGCATGAAACGCAGCTAGAAAGTAACTTGTATAACAGGACTAGTCAAAAAAAAAAAAATGACAATGTTTCTTTTACCATGGAATACACTACGCTCGATCCAGTTTGGTGTGGTCTTTTTCAAAGTATTCTCTATTAAGTTGAATACACTTTGCCCAACGCGTCTGCCAGCCCTGGAACACGTGCTGAAAGCCATCTTTTGACGTCTTCTTCAAAACAGCCTGCCTTTTTCACGACGGCCTCGGAAGTACCAAAACGCTCCCCCTTAGCTCCTTTTTCAGACAGGGAAAGAGATAAAAGTCATAGGGGCTAAGTCTGAGGAGTATGGAGGATGGGGGACACATTCGAAGTTCCCTACACGCTTCCACTCGCACCATCTTCTGTACAGGAGTCAGCAATTTTGAAACTCACTTAACACAAATGCGTCTCATGTTCAAGTGATCATACAGAATCGAAAATGTACTGCTATGGGAAACGTGTAACATGTCTGCAGATCTGTCAATTGTTATTTGTCGGTCTTCATGAACAATGACGCTGTGTTAATCATGGTTTCATTTACTGCTGTTGCTGGAGCACCTGAACCGCCCTGCTTTATTGTTGAAACACGGCCCTCCTTAAATTCCTTGAACCGTCGAAGTGCTGTGTATTGTGGCAGAACATCACCATATGCCTGCTGCAACAATCTGTAAGCTTCCATGCCGGATTTCTGCAAACGAAAGCATAACTACAACGCAGCACATTGCTCTTCACGAATCAACTCCATTTTGTATGTAGGCGACTGGTGAACTGACGTTAGTTTGATCGTCCTCTATTTACAGATGCATGCGTGAGCGAACTTTTGTTTTTGTCCACCAATCAGGGCTGTTTTCATCGTACAATATTGTTTCAACAATGCTTCTTTGCTGTGTGAGATAAAAAAAATAACTCTGTCTTTGTTGACTTGCCCTCGTACACTAACTCTAGAAAAACACTATTTCGGATGGGGTGAGTAAGTAATAGCGAAAAAATAACAGATCTAAACTTCCAGAATATTGCCAGCATATAAATGAGTCAAGGTCAGACAATGAGGTGATAGATAGCACAAAATGTAAACAATTGAGGGTGAAATTATAAAACGCGTCCCTGTTTCAGTCCATTATCGCTCTAGAAACGAAAGGGAAGAACCAGGATGCAAGAACATATGAAAGGTGTTTGGAATGTTGATGTAGTTCGGGATTCTTATCTGTTTGGGTGTTCGTTTCACAACATGCATTAGGCAAGTGCAGTTGTTATTTTATGAATATGAAGGTTTGTTGACATACGAGTAGAACATTTTCTTTCACGCACATAAGTTGAATTTCCGGAATATCGTTAATATCTCTCCTAATTTTGCCTTTCAGTTCTTCTAATATGTGGGGATTTCACAAAACATTTAATTTTTCAAGTTTCTTCCTAAATAAAAAATCACATGACGTTTGACGTGAAGGTCAACCCCGTTACTAATTATTCTATCTTCAAATGAAATTTAATGACTCTGCAGCTGTATGCGCAGTAGAGACTTTGCTGAAAGTACCCAGACCGCCATTCATGCAGTTATTTAAAGCATAGGGTGAGTATGTCATTCCAGTAAACTTCTGAATGTACTGTATATGCAACAAAATATTGGTC
This sequence comes from Metallyticus violacea, assembly GCA_030762175.1. NCBI lineage: Eukaryota > Metazoa > Arthropoda > Insecta > Mantodea > Metallyticidae > Metallyticus > Metallyticus violacea. The sequence goes on along the minus strand of CM060831.1, from coordinate 19,571,113 downwards.
TGTACAAATACCCCGACTTTCTCTTCCAAGTAATGGATTTGCTATACTAAATCGGGTTTCTCTGAAGTCCAATATGGTAACATGAACCTGTAAATGGAACTATGCGTCGTCAGAGAAGATTATTAAATTTAGATAAATTATCCCCCATAAACATTCCTGGAAAAGCAATTACAGAAATGCATCCGCCGCTCATTATCACAAAATAGCAATTTCAGGATAGCAGTAATCTTGTATGGTTTAAATTTTAAGAGTTTGGTAACATGCCAAGCAGAACTCTTTAAAATTGCTGTTTCCTGTGCAAGCCGTTACAGAGATTTTAGAGGAGAATGCTCTTATCGTTCTCCAACTTCGTCATTTTCTCCTCAGCAAGCACGTGCCGCTTTGCCCTGTTCTTCCCATCGAGAATCGAACCCGTCTACCTAAATTTACTTACGTTAGTTTTCCAACAGTTTCTCTGCTTGGGGGATACACGTCTGAATGTTCTGTTAAAAATCGCCATCTAACTTCCCTGCAAGATGATGTAATGATGCTTGAAAATCCGTTGCTGTAATACCTAGCATTAATATAACAAAATCCAAAACATTTGTAACACGTAAACGCTCAAATTACTTCCGAACTTGTCAAAAGTTTCGATAAGACTGAGAAACAAATAAAGAAAGCCAAGGTCGCAAGGTGCGCGAAGTTACAAGCCGGACCACCACTGTGCCGTAGCGCACCGAACATACCATTCGTTTGTGAAAGACATTACCTCAAATAGAGAAGCAGTGTTTTCATCGAGAGAAGTGTTTGATTTTAGTTCCCCGTTGCAACCCCGATATTGTTATCTCCGCCAGTGCTATTGTAGGCCATATTGAGTGACCAATGCCTGAGAATACCGCTAATACCATTTACTCATCATTTATAAAAATTTGTGTCCATTCATTGTCAATAAACACCTCTCTAAAAAAATGAAAATACTATGTTGGGACAGAGGCAGAAAGCCAGAGGTAGTGATAAGCAGAAAGTGGAAAATTTATATGAAATCTATATAATAAAATATGAACAAATACAAATTAAACTATTAACTAATCCAAATTTTAACAATATTAAGATTTAATATCTTTATATTTGCATATATTAAACTTTTACAATATGTTATTTATGTAAACCATACAGTATACTATTTTGAAAGTAAATTTGAAGCATTTTCTCCAGGTTTTCTGGCTAGAAACAGCGCTGTATATCAGTGAAAAAGTTTTACATAATAAAAAGCTGCGCTTTACTGATGTTATTTAAGGCACTCTGATTTATGAGCAGTTCTCGATAAAATCTTCGTACATTTCCACGAAACGCAATACACTAGCAGAAAGTATGTATTGTTCAAATGTTTTAAATCTGCGTAATATTGGGTTCTAGAGTTTTGCACTAACAGAAAGAGTTCCTGAAGATTCCTGCGGTCCTAACTCTTCGATCTATTACATATTTATAAGTTTATTTGCGACATCAATATTCTAGGTGCGAACTTCTTCTTCTTCACATGCAACTGACCTAGTAATTTCATTGCTCGTGCAGCTCCTTCTGAAACTACGAAAGAGTCCGTCTTCCAGATGGTTTAGAAAGGCTGATGAAACAGAATGGAGCAAAAAGAAAAGCTCGAGGATTCGCAGCTAAGGAAAACCAATGACACAAGAAAAGTCGACGGAACAAGAAATAAAATATTTTATCCAAGTTGGGGATGTTTAGTGTAATGGCCAAAGAAGAAAATTGTCGCTGTAGAAGCTGTTTCAAGAACCATCGTCTCGTGTATAGCTCCAACATAGAAGAGTGTTCCCGGATTTTCTTACACAAAAGTGGTTCTCTAAAGCATTACTTTTATTTATAGCAAAGTTTTATCTGTTTTGAGGAATACAGTTGTTGACTGTGGTTAAGAGGAGGCATATAACAGGGCAAGCTTTCCCAAAACACTCAGACCCTTTAATATACACCTAAATGGGAATTATATGCGCCTAACTATGCTAATAAAACATTGAAATAAAAGTGTACATTGTGGAGAGAAGAATCTTCAAGGTTTTGCAGGCTCCGGCTAAGTGACTCAGGTTGGCCACTAATTTTGAAGCGATTTGCTGTGAATGTCGAGTTGAGTGCCCTCACGACGCAATTTATAAGCAATAATCAAATGATGAATGATCGCTTCAGTGTTGTTGCCTACGCTTCAGTGACAACAATTTCTCAGGGTGAATTTGCTATTTTGTTGATTTGTACTCAATAGCACTGGGAGAGGAGTTCAGTAGTGAAAATAAGCATGCGATGCGACATAATATGTATTGTTACTTTATATTGTTCAACAGCTTTCGCGTCCTCTGGTGTTTTGCACTTAGACTTAGCTACTTCGAATACAAATTATTTGCCGCGTGTGAAACTTACAGATAAATACCGCGGCGTGTTCAACTGAAAACTGCTCAAATGATGTATCAGAACTGCGTGCCTGCGCCCGAAGTAGAGCTTGTTATCTGCGGCTGAACTCATTCTGTAAAATACGTGCCTCAGCAACGTCGAACTTATAATGAATGCCCTAGCGGAGCAACGCTTCCTTATATATTAAATTCAAATCAAGTAACCGTTGGCTTAAGGACGCCAAGGGGTCAAACAGGTTAGAGCATGTTGTGCGCCTATCTTTAAAAGTTCAAACATACATTTACCATTGGCTGGTTTAAGTTTACCTTCCACACCTTTCATTCACTCGTCTTTAAAGTTTAAAACATTTTGTTGACACTGGTTAGTTAAAGAAGGGTTCGAATGCGGAGGCGTAATTTCAAAAGTTTGAATGAGTTATTGTAGCAGTTTGTTGTTACAATGCCCCACGTTGGTGCTCCGTTTGATGGGGTTTTTGTTTGCTATACTGGATGTTTTGTGACCCTTTAAGACCAGCGGGATGAGAATTCGAACACTATTCACAGAGAACACACCATATGCTGTACCTTACTATGTATATTTTCTCATTATAGGTCGGACTGTCCATGGAGACCTGAGTTCTAGCTATCGCTTTTTCTAGCTTCTGACTATTTGACAACTCTTGAGCCCATTTAGTGCCTCTTACTGGCTCCTACTGCCTGACTTCGGGTTCTTACTTCTTCTTGCTGCCTGATTTCGAATTCTTACCTCTCCTTACTGCCTGACTTCGACTTCTTATTTCTTTCTGAATGCCCTAATATTTGATTTTTTTTAATTCCTAAGCCCCTCCTTATGGGAATTTTAATTTTATATTATCCTGAAAACAGATTGAATTCCGGGCTTCCTTATTGGATATCCCCTAATATTTATTATTGTACAGACCGGCTCCGATTCGTGCTATTTTAGACAACATCGATTACTTTTCTCAGCTACGTTCCCATGATTTCTACGGCCTGCTATTTTCCCTTTTAAATTGCTTGTGTCATAAATTTCGGCATATGCCTTTCAAGCTGGACCTCTAATGGCTCTTTCCTCCTTTAGTCACTTTTTGATCATCAAATGATCATCTCATAGATAACGCACGTTTTACCCATTTGTTTGCTATTTGTATTTCCTGGGAAAATGTTATTTTTGCGACGAGGCCCTTTAATGTGCTCTATACTATTTCATATCTGTCAGCTATCACACAGCTCGTCAAACAATTGATTACTTGAAGGATAAAAACATCTAATTAATGTCTCATTGCCCGTATTCCTCCGATTTATCGCCTAACAGCTTCTTTTGTTCCCGAACGTCAAACAAAAATGCATGGACAGCCATTTTCAACGCTCAAGAAACTGTTGAAGCCTTTAAAAACCATGTTTTGAGACACCAACTTCAGAGTGGAAAAAATGTTTCGAGAATTGGTTTGAACGCATGCAAAAGTGCATAAATCTTAAATGCAAATATTTTGATAAAAATAAAATAGTTGGTTCCAAAAAACTTTCCTAATTTTGAAAAAAAAAAAAAACTTAAAAGTTAACCCTAGTATACTGTAATTATCATCTGAGAGTTTTACTAAACTCTCACACAACTCCCCAGCGGAAAGGAACTGATGGCTGCACCCCGAGTAAAAACATTTCATATATATATATATATATACTCCAGAACCAAGCAACTTTTTGCTCCAGTCCAATAGAAATCCTCTCACTGTGCAATTTAAGAACTGCAAAGTTATCGATTCTGCGGGATTGGCCGCAAAATCTCAAAACTGTCCAGAAAGTTACCAGTGTGCCATAATGTCATGGTTTCCCTAAATGGTAACCAGGACAACGGCATGTAACAGATGCCGACAATTAGCTAAGTGTATCTGTTTTGTGTTAATGGCTCTACGATCAACAAAGCTGTAATAACATCTAGATAAAGTATATGGAGATCCGCAGCTGACTGAGACAGTATAATTTACAATATTTTTCTAAATAGATTAAAGAGATCGACGTAACTATTTTATGCAGAGTCAACACTTATACTGCGCACGAAAAATACACAATAAAGATAAATACCTTATAAAATACTTAAGAGAAGTGTGCGTAAAGAAACATTTTAATACTCATTACTTGGTAATAAAAATCTAAAACTGTAAGATCTGGGAATTATTTAAATAGCGTTTAAGGTCTGTTTTAACTACTGAGGCATCACAGGCGGTGAACACTGGCGCTATATGAGATGAAATGGCCGAATGGGAAAGTATTCTATTACACTAGTAGTTGCATTCTAACCAGAAAACAAATAGCTTCTTGCTTAGCGCACTTTTGGCTAAGAAAATGCTCATAACCCATTAGCGTGGTTTACTAAACGGCCCCCCATGCCAGTGAACCTCTAATTGCTTTAAAAAGTTTTCTGGAAATAGAGTTTTCTCAGGTGTTGTCAGTGGATACATTCAGTCAGAATGTGTACGCATTCCTCACCCCCTCCACAAAATGGGCAGATTCTCCTACCGGAACTATTCATTATTTTTAGGCCTTCTAACCTCCCAGTCTAAACCACGCCATATCTGATATCACCTTTCTCCCTAGAATGAGCTCCTATACCTCGTTAATTTCATTTCGTCAGAAGGCTCAAGGAGACTTTCGTGTTACATTCTGCAATAACCACTTCTTGTCAGGACAGGGGAAGAGCGCTTCAATTCTCTCAATACAAAGGTAATATCAAGATAAAATTGGTGGATCAATACAACTAATAATCCATTTCCGTCGTCTACGTGACCAAGTACTTAATTTGTATGAGTCCCACTTTCTTACCACAATTGCGTATAAAAGCAGACCTCTTTGGTGTAAGCAGTAAATAATATGGCAATGGAAAGGTGAAATTGGTTTTATATGACGCGTCAATGTCTATAGTCAAAATTCTATAAGCTCTAGAGATCTTAATATTTTAGTTAAGCTATTATTATTTCTATTGTTCTTGCGATATCGAAATGTAAACGTGTTTAAACTACGATCTGGTTTATATTTAATATTTCTGCTTTTGTCCAATGAAGGGACCCAGGCGGGAAACAGCAATCAGCCTGCATTTAGGTAAATATGTAAACAATGAAGTCATAATGACGAAATTCCTTTACTGGCAGAAAAAAAAAAAAACGATTCTTCTCCAAGTTCGAATAACGTCAATGGCACTCGATGAAATTGGATTAAATTTGGATGAAATTTGCTTTCGTTTTCACGTTTCCAATGAATATAATGCGCGTCATATATCTGTTACCTGTTGCCCCTTTATTTTAACAAGGAAACTGCCACAAAACAATATCAACTTCACCATTTCCGTCTAGACGAACTGAATATGTTTTATATTACAGTAGACGAAAAAATAAAATCTACCAAGCAATGGAAATAAACTGCAACATAGAGAGAATTCCATATTCGTAAAAAAGGGAAATTAAATTAAGTAAACAGAACACAGGGGATCGAACATGCATCTCTGGTCCCTACAATAGCATTGAGGTACTCCTAACTTCGTGTCCGCAAAATGTTACTCTAGCTTACTGGAAAAGATTGGTAGTTTTGTATGGGAACAAAGCTCCGTGCCAAACAGAACTGAAATATTTAAGCTTCAAGATTAGCACTTTTTTAGTCCTAAAGTGTACACCATGAGATTGCAGCGCTTTGTCCCAGCTGATCAGTGCAGTGCAGTACAGTACAGTGATGGTGTCTTGTAGTACAACTTACCTTAGAGCCAAGCGGCATTTTTCCGAGGACTCTACTATCGAGGAGAAGGGCTTATGAATTTTTTCAGGAATTTAAACAGAAGACTAATAACAATTTATAATAATAGTGAATGACTTTGGGGGACGTTTCGGAAAACCGTCAGGCAGGATGACAGTCGGCTTGATTGTTATTTGAATAGTGGAAATGTCAAACGTTCTGTGCGCCATTTTTTAATTTAACCACTTTATTTCAAAAGTACGTTCTATGTGCCCAGATGCACATTCCTAGCCGTGTTCTAAGTGCCTATACATAGATGATATAGTTCAAACACTCGTTAACAAATAGTATAGTTTTAAATACCATGCTATACTATCATCTGGTGTTCTAAGTGCCATGCCATGATAATATTAGTTTTTAGGGAAAATATTTATAGTACAGAAATATTTAGTAAGTGCCCATAACTTCTTTATTTCCGATATAGATTTCGCTATTATAAAGAAAAGAAGAAGGGTAGGTAAGACCTTCATTACCCAAAATTTACATAGGATTGTAAATACTTTTTATATAATTCCAATGGAGTCAAGTGATTGTTTTGATTTTAAGAATGTTGCTGATTCACTGTTACATTAAACAAGTGCAACATTTTCAAATGCATAATACTTAAAGTATTTCATCTTATCCATCTCATATAGCTATTAAAAGAACTTATCATTAGAAGTGTGGAGGATTTTTGAAGTTTTAAAGAGAGGAGAATCGTTGGTTGATATACAGCATTCTGTGCTTTGTTTTAAAGATCAACCCGTTTATCGGTTGAAAAAGTGAAAGACCTCTCGTCCATGTTATCATTCCTTCTTGAAGAGTACAGAGAGACATCAATTTTAACCTGTGTAAGAATGAAAAACTAAACTCTTCCTGTAGGGAGAAAATATGAAGATTGATATTCTTGTACATGCTTCATAATACATTTTTGTATACGTTTTTCCTTAATAACATATTTTGTTCTTACTAATGTTATTAGCTTCTGCTAATCATTAGTATTATTTCCTTCTAAAACCTGAAATCAAATGTAACAAATGTTTGAATAGCAATTGTAACTGACTCTTCCGTCATATGATACATAGAACTTTCTTATTGTTATTCATTATTTTCTCCCTAACCATTATATTTTAGGTCACGATTTGTTATACAAAATAATGTTGTTGTAAAAATGAATATATATATTTTTGCTTTATCCTGTAAAATTTAGAACGTTTGACATTTACATTCTTCATTTATTTGATGTAGTTGTTAATCAGCACAGTTATCTGAAAAGATCGACAGTGCATCCTTCCGGAAGTGAAGGCAAAAGGAATGGCTGACACAATTTGGCTTAAATAAGATGGTGCGACGTACCAGACCCATTTCACGCGATAGTCCGCAGACGCCTGGACGAAAGTTTCCCAAATCGTTGGATTGTACTTGCGTCAGAACATTCTCCGACTGCCTGTCATGGCCTACAAGAAGACCAAATTATATATTAATTTGACACCTAAATGCTGTTTCCTTCGAAAAATTGAAGTCATCTTCTGACAAACATTGTTTTAATTCTTCCATTGCATAGGGGTTTATCCTTTACAAGGGTTTCTTTTAATTTACCCAAAATATGCAACTCTTGATTACCGAAAAAATGTTTACTATTTTTGAGGTTTGATAGACCCAAAAATGCGTTGTAGCGTTAAGGGCATGTACCTGAAAACAGATAAAAACTTAGTATTTATCGAAATTACTGGAAAGTTTGGGATTGTTTTAACCATTTAGATGTAGTATACCTACCAAATTTAATTCTTCTATTTATAGTGGTTTGGAAAAAAAAAGTTGTTGCTCTTTTTGTTGTATTTTTAATGTATTATAAGAAACACTTCAAGCATTATAATTTTTATTATACAGGGGAAAATTTTGAGCCTTTATTCCATTGGGATGTAGCTATAAACATGGCATGTTTCGGTTGTCTGTGACAAATCATTTTGAAGAAACAAACTTTGATGCAAATATGTACATTTCTTTCAATTTATTCCTAAGTAGCAAATTTGAAAATTTGTAACAACTAATGTATATCATCTAAAAGATTAAATTATGTACTCTTTCATTAAGCATTTATCTTAAAATCTGTGCGAAACATTTCCTAGAAATCTTTTGAAAAACATATTGCTTGGAGTATTTTGAATATTCAACAATATGAAAAAAAATTAAACGTGAAAAAAGTTAAATTAAAGATATAGGAAACAGACTTTTACTTTCTTTAGAATTCCTTTACCCCTTATAAAGGTCCTTCAGCTGCCTTTTTGACTTTTCTGTAAGTTTTATATCTTTAACTTCCTCTTTGATCGGTTCTGATGGTGTAGTGGTAACCATATTTGCCTCACAGACCCAAGATTGCGGGTTCAATCCCGGAAGGGTTGAGGAATTTTTTCAGGTATAAAAATCCTAAGTATAACTTCCTTTGGAAGGGAAGTAAAGTCGTGGGTCCCATGTGGTAGATTTACGACAAAATTTATAGGCAATTGCACGCCCTGAATTGAATGTGACGCTGATGACTGAGATGTTAAATATACCAAATCAACAACTTCCTCTTTACTAATTTATGTACAATTTTAGAATTCAAGGTTCTTTGTTTTGTTACCCATCCCTAAAATTACTCTTTTTTTTTTTTTTTTTTTTTTTTTTTTTTTTTTTTTTTTTTTTTTTACATACTGCACATATTTTGTCATCAGTGACTTTCTCCCTAACATTTAATGTGGGCTTAAACTCACTAACCCCTGTTGTCATTGAAATTTGCAATGTTTTTCTTAAAATTTCTTTAGGAATCCGTTACAACTTACGATATGTAAATGTTTATAGCGAATCTGTATTGTGCCTTCAGTACACCTTTCTAATAAACAATTATTAGCTAAACGTTGGTAAACATGCACTATTGCACAAACAACACTAGGTAAAAAAAAGTTGTACTGTACTGTACTCTTATGTTTTGGGGGTTTATCACTTTTGGCAATGACTCAATTATATACATAACAATAAATAGAAAAGCAGAAAGGGACAAAACACTTAGAAAAAGTCACAGATTCACTATATATCGAACTGTTTGAGTTTTCTATGACAAAAAAAAATCACTCCCTGGGTATTTCATATGCATTTTCCCGGTATCTGCAAGTTTCCTAAAATCCCAAAAGATGCCTTTGTGCCTTCACACTCATAATTTCAAGCCTACAATCAAGCTATGCAGCTTTAAACGTGAAAAGTTTACTATGTTTTGCAGCAGAAAAAAATAGAAGCCATTTAAAGAGACACTCCAACTCATACAAGGACATTTAAATTGCGACAAAGCGACCATTTAAATCAATGAGGAGGCATTATAAAAGTGGAATACATAAATACTAATTTAATATAACAAAATAAAATTTTCATCATTTTTGCCCAAATTACTCAGATGCAACCCCACAGTATAGTTCCTTTGGCGGTAAAGTGGTGTAAAAACACTTTGTACCGGTAGTGGCTTGACCTGGCTTCAAGCAATAACCTCGTAATTTTCGGGCGTAAAAATCGCAAGTGTGGCTTTCTTCGGAGGGAAGCCATGGATCCCGTGTCGTAGATTTACGGCACGTAAAGAACCTCAAGTCTGAAAGAAGAGGCCTCTGAGAAAAAATTATCGGCCGTTTCACACCCTGAATTGAATGGGACGCTGATGATCTGAGATTTTAAAGAGGGTCTATAAATACACTAAATCAACAAAAACAACCGACCTTATCCTTGTCAATGAGAGAATTTAGTAATAATTTAAGTTAACTGTTTTACCTTCGAATTTATTCGGAATATTCTTCACTTTATCTCAGTAAGCTCTGGTGAAACGAGATACTCCTAACTGGAGCAGCGCACAGAAATTACCTTTCCACTTGAAGCAACGCTGAGTGTAAGTTGTATTACTGTCAAAAGCATCTCAGTAGTGACTCTCTCTAATCAGGTCAAACGTCGTACATACTTGTGGGTTCTCTGTTGACATGCTTTCATGTCTACTGTGAGCCCCTTAAATAATGTAGACTGCCACGTCTCCTTCATTTCCTTAAATTGTACGCTTTGTCTTGTGAGCTTTAACTTGGGATATATACACAGAAGAAGTAAGAAGATGGAATTTATTAAATCTTCTAATTTGGGTTTTTTCTGTTACTCTAGAAACCTCACAGGCTCCCAGTTAACGTCTGTAATATATGTCTTCACAATGTCTGTCTGTCCTTCCTGTCTTCTTTATCTTTCCTTTTTATTTCTTTCCTCTACATTTCCGTTGTTCCGAAGCTTTACTTGCGTTCTTGCATTCTTTCATTCCTTGCTTTTTCCAATATTATTCATTCTTTTTCACCATATCTCGTATGTAACACAACTCGCTGCACGACTGTCTAATACGCTGTGTCGGTTGCGTTTCTCTACGGAAGTGCTGCCTTGAGGAGCTGCTGTCATAGAGAAGAAAATTGGAGAAAGGATCACAAATTTAACATACAGAAAGTTTATGGTATTTTCATAACCTTTGTTCATTTTTTTGTATAGAACAATGTTGGGCTAGAAAATAAAATTAATGCCACCTCTTGGTCTGCTGGTTAGCGTTCCTGACTGCTGGCCCGGAGGCCTGGGTTTCATTCCCGTTACCTACTTAGGACTTTTTCTAAGTTAGGGAGGTCTGGAAGGGGGTCCACCCAGCCTCGTGAGAACGATTGGGAAACTGATGGAGAGATGGCGTTCTTCGGTCACGAAATCAGCTTATATCAGCGGGGCGATTTGCGGGGCACTGACCTGTCACCCTGCAATACTGCCCTTTATCAATGAAGTCGTAAGACGGAGGTAGAGGAAGCAGAGGCCGCCGCGGCAGGCCAAGGCTTACCTAGCGCAAAATGAGAAGAAAAATAAATAAATAAATTAGAATAATCAGCCATCTACTGCAAACAAATATCGAAGAATTGCCCCACAATTATTAACTACAGGTATTTCACTGCCTCTCGGATTGCCAAGGGTGACCGAGGTTGCTAAGGTGCTCACTAGGGTTCGAATCCCACCAGGACCGGCCTCCCTGACTGGGGATTTTTCCAGGTTTTCCTCAGTCCTCATAACTGGCAAATGCAGGGGAGGTGCCCTAAAATTAGGCTTGGAACGTTTCCTTCCTTAAAAAAAAATCTTTCCCAATTTATCATTTCATCTCATGTATCACCAGTGTCCACCGCCTGTGGTACCTCAGTCGTAAAAAAGGGCGTTAAACAAAAAATGTATAGGTACGGAAGAATTGAGGGTAAAGTTCCATCACACTGCTTTATGGTATCGAACAAAGGGAGATGGTTATCCTGTATCTGCTGACAGGCAAGGAAAAAGAGGGGGAATTAGGTAACTTTCTGATGAAAGTAAGACAGTCAGGTCTGAAAAGATTGACATATAATCGGGGAAACAGTTAGGGGAGAAACAAATTGATGGACATTTATAATAGTATTTTTTATATTTATAGGTATTTTTAATATTTTTAAAAACTAATATTTTTATTTGTTTTATTTCTTAATTTATATTTATTTGTTTATTTATTTAGATTTTTACATTATTTTATAGCTTATTGTGAAATATCTAATCTAATATCCTGTACCAAATCAAACAAACATTATATTATAAAAAGCACGTTGACTCATGCGCCTGTTGAAGCTGTATTGTAATGTATGTACTACTACTATTACTACTACTACAAAACATTTGAAATTACTTTTTGACTTACCGACGTACCTCTAAAATTCAATCAGAACAGGACAAGACAAGTTGAAGCAATTTCACTGGAGAGGTCCAAATCCAGTTGCATTTGGAAAGACCGTAGCTCTCCACGTTCTAACACCCCCGCCCCCACCTCGGCTAGCTCATCTGCCGGCCTAACTTCAAGTTAACTATCTTGATATAAATCATTGCCTTTGCATTATCCGATTGGCTGTAGCTGCATCGGGATAGATGATCTAGGATCACGTATTCTTATCAGAAGTGTAATTACGGAAGTTGCTCTAGGGAATATCCGTACCTTGAGGTGATAATAACATCTCCTCATGAACTTCCTCCCCAGTGAGTTACCAAACATTGCGGTACAAGATTTGTCTATATGAAAGGTAATTACAGCGGATCTCCCTTGCTGTATCAACGACCAGATATAAATTGGCATATCACAGTATTAAATGCTGACGGATTAAAAGAATTGTCAAATACCTTAAGAAAAAGAAAAGCTCTTGGAGTTTACAACCTATTAGATATACACATATTAATTTTATGATTCCGTCTTTATAATTTTTAAAAGCTATACTATGTGGGTGTTTGTTTAAATTTTAAATGTAGCCATGTTTATGAACTGAGCCCTTGATATCCTCTTTACATTCACTAAAATAGAGAAAAAGTTTCGAGTTACATTGTGTATTTAAGATGTTCATATGTTTCAATAAAACAAAAACATGCTAATATTTAAAAACGATTACAATGTACTATGCAAACATACACAATCAATAATGAACAATCGAAAGTTCCATCGATTTTCGTTGCTTTGAAATTTAATTTAAATATTATTGTAGTAAAAACATGTAACGCGAACGTTTTCTGTACAGAGCGCTCTTACACACAAATGTAATTCTCAAACGCTATTAAATTAATATTTCACATTTACTATCTTCACGACGACGCTTTTGTTAGATATAGGGCATCGTTATAAATACAGTTTTAAAAACTGAATTAATTTGTGCTTTTATTTTAAAACAATATAGAAAAAATTATAAACATTAGAGCGCTTTTTAAATTTCAAATTTCAAGAATATTCTTGCCCCTAAAGGTCGGATTTCCCAATTTTTCAGCTATTTTTCTTATTTTGTTTAAATGGAATATACCGAATTCAGATATGAAGAAATAAATGTTTGTGCCGCTAGAGCGGTTTTTAAATTTTGAATCCCCTCATATCTACTTGCACATTAAATAATTTTTCACTTATGGGGTAATCACCCTTTAGCAACTAAGATATTTATTCTAAAAAAAGGCTGTTAGACAAATATGCGGAGTTTATTCCAAACATAACTGTAAACCACTTTTCATTGACTTTGTCATCGATGTATGTGCTTAATTGTTTACTGTATGTCAAATATTATAAAAAGTTTTATAGTTTGTACAAATATTCATAAGTACTCTACACGCAATGGTTTAAATCTTGACATTAATAAAGTCAAATATTATAAAATTCAGAATAGTTTTTTCAGCCCTTGCATCCAACCTGTTTAATAACTTTCACAAAAACTTAGAGAATTAACTTATTTAACATTTAAGAGGACTATACTATACTATATTATACTATTTTAATGTAATATGATATTTCTTTTATGTTCTTTTAGCGAATCCCAAAAGAATTAAGGTTTTTGAGGTTGTAATGTGTCCGGAGTTGCTTTATTTCGTTGTTAGATCCCCTTTTCTACACCTTTACCACAAAATATAATATACAAAAACACAACTGTGGGGAAACAGTAAAGAACACGAAATGTTCAAAATGTCCTCCGTTAGCAGGATATATCATTCAACCCGCCGTCGCATGGACTCCCTGATGCACTGAAGTATCCTTGCAGTATTTCGTATGGCAGCGTTGCACAATTGGAGCACTCTCTACACCTTCGGCTAATCTATAGATCATATAAGAATCTGCTATCGATACCTCGAACGAGGTCTGTAAATACACAGAACTAACACTACGTGCTCGGTGCTACGTCAGGCAATGAAGTGAGTAGTATAACAAGCGGACTACGTGATTCAGAACGATCACAACAACGGTGAACCTAGGAACTAAGAGTAGTTACAACACCCTCACCCCCTTTTAACCAGATGTAAAAGCGAATGTTTACCTACTTTATGTATTAATCAACTATTCTGTTGTGGGGCTATTGCCACCTGCCATTCTAACTTGTATATCGCACCGTGTAAGCGGAGTTGTAGACAAAGGTCTCTAACAAAGAAATAAAGCATTTCCGGACCATGTTTATATAACATTTGCACCCTCTATATGCAAGTAATGTTTCCCCAAAGTTTTGACATACCTTTTTGTTACACCATGTATAACTTCAGTTAAGCCCTTCTGGATATTAGTCTATTTCTGAATAAGTCTAAATTTGCACAATGTGCTCTGTTTCCAAATAGAATTCTGGTTTAGATTTCTTCTTTCATTATATTACTATCCTTCTCTATTGAACCAAGATATTTACAGAAGGCAATCCTCTCAATATAATTTCTATTTATGCACAAGTCAACAGGGGTACCTTTGTTTCTCGTACATTTTAGATGTTTTGTTTTTTGTGTGTTTACTATTAGTCTATATTTGATTGACTCCTATTTTAGTTGTTCATAACGATTTTATTACTGTTATATTGTTAAAAAAGGCTAAGCATTGTTTCAGTCTTATGGACATATTATCTCTTAAATATAATTGATTTACCACAGTATCCATTATCATCAAAACATGGTAGAAGATGATAATGGGTCTCCTTGTTTGACACCTGATTCGATTTTTAAATTCCTTGGCAATATCGTTGGAGAATGAAGTGACTTTTGCTATGGGATGTACAAAATTTTAAATATTTTTTGCCCAAAAAGAGACTGCGGTGCACTTAATCTTCAATATTTCGCTTACTATGAACAGAAAACAATTGTTTGCAAAAATTAAATAGCAGTTCATAGATGTCTGCAAGTTACGAGTATATTTAAGCATTGTAACACATCCGAGTTGCACTTTTCTAAGTGTCTCTTTTTGTTCTTTCCACTTAACAATCTTTGTGGTCTGTTTTTGTGTATTTCCCTTTTAATTCGCAATTGCTTTCATTATTTTGTTAGTGTGTTGCTCACTTGCACACTTTTTCCCCACGTTTTGTAGAAAGCCTTTTACAATCCACTTTGTTTCAGAGTCAATTTACTCTTTTGTCCCTTTTCTCAAAGTTCGTCATCCAACTAACAACTGCTGCATGTCTAAGCTGCAAGAAAACCAACAAAAAATACTACAGCTCCCTTGTCTTAGTGCAATACCGACTGCAGACAACTGGCTGTTAGCCAAAGAGCTGGTTATTGCCGCATTACATCCCTATCACAATATTCACGGCCTTAACCAGTAATGTCATACATAAGATTGTCAAAAGCAATGCCAACCGCCCTAGCCCAACCGCACAGACATCTACCGCATGGGAAAAAAAGAATATGCTACTCAAAGAATAGATATAGATACAGAGATAGATATGGAGAATTCTTTACTACTTAGTTCTATGGTTCCCCGGCAGCTTTCCTATGGTGGCATTAAAAAAAACCACTCATCAAGAGTGCTTATAGTTCGGATCCACCAAAACCTAATATTTAAATTGAATACGTTTTAATTTTCAGCGTCAAATTACCAAACAATATTTTTAATAATAAATTCTCATTTAACATGAGTTCAATATCTACATTGGCAATGCTGAACGCACTTTCCCCTTCGAGCATGACATGCGACACAAACGCGTCTGGTTAATGGTGGAATGAACTGCAAATAAGGAACCAAATACTCTCATTTGCGTGAAGAAGGTTTGGCCCCAACGATGACCAGGCACACGAGTGCCAGTCTCATCTGCGGCATATCTCGTAACACACTTCACTTCGCTGTGGCTTCGGTCGTCAAGGCAACTGCGAAATAATTGAATAGCAAGAAGATGTGGTTCAATCTGTTTTCGCACCTGCTATCAAATTAGTAAATAAACAGCAGAAAAGATAAGATTTATTTAAAATTAAATTAAAAGTAAAAAATTATATGAAGTAAATGATAACATTTCTATTGTTTTTATTTATTTAATTGTCCACTAATAAAATGCGAGATTACTCATTTTATTGAAAATGTAATTAATTATAGTGTAGTGGTGTAGTGGTTACCATACTTGCCTCCTAAACCCAAGATTGCGGGTTCGAACCCGGCCAGGACCGATGGATTTTTTCGGGGCGTAAAAATCCTAAGTATGGCTTCCTTCGGAAGGGAAGTAAAGCCGTGGGTCCCGTGTCGTACATTTAGGGCACGAAAAAGAACCTCAAGCCTGAAAGAGAGGCCTCTGAGCAAAATTTATCGGCCGTTTCACGTCCTGAGTTGAATGGGACTCTGACGACCTGTGATGTTAAAGAGCGTCCTTAAATAAATCAATCAAAACTAAAAAGTAATTAGTTATAGAAAATGTCTTCACTAAGTTCTCGTTGCTCATTACTAGAGAGCATTTCACGGTTTTCAAGGTAAGTAATCACCATTACATCCTGTCATTATTAAACAAAGTTCTCTCCCTTATCTCCTACATTAATGGCGAGATAAAAAGTATACCCTCGGTGAGAACTATCCCATGATGTTAAAAACTTTTGTTTGAAACATTTTTCATTTGACGCATTAGAAAAAGGCCTTTCCGGTGAGCAAGATAAATGGGATATCTGTATATATATATATACGAATTGCAATATAGGTAGATTTGGTTAAAATATAATGGAAACTTATGTAAAAATTAAAAGTCCATCGTTTGAAAGGGTAGACTAATTTTCTGTAAAGAAGTTTAAGCTTTGACAGACGCGGGGCAAGACCACGGTTTAGTGGTTAGCGTCGCTGGTCCACGTTCCGCGGTACGTACTTAAGAATTTTTCTAAGTTAGGGAAGTTTGGAACGGGGTCCACCCAGCCTTGTGAGTACAATTGAGAAACTGCCTGATGAAGAAGTGGCATTCGTTCTTCGATCACGAAAACCGCGTGATAGGCGACCTGCGGAGTGCAGACATGTCCACCTGCAATACTGATCTCTATTAATGAAGTCATAAGACGGAGATAGAGGATACAGAGGTCGCCGCGGCAGGCCAAGGCTCACCATGGGCTGTAGCCCCAAATGAGAAGAGAAGAAGTGGGGCGGGGTCAAATTGTGTGGTGAGAAAATAGTTCGGCAGTTTTTGTGATACAATGTTTTTTAAAATCATGGGTATAAATTCTGGTTAGGCTTACTAAGGGAGGCAGACACAAAGTTCAAATTCATTTGGTATTAGAAGCAATTGAAAAGCCTGGAAACTAGAACAGGACATCTACCTTAAAAAGGGGCTTGGAAAAATTAGAATAGAATGGATATGGGAGATGGGAGTTACAAATAGAAGAAATATTTGGAGCAAATTTAGAAGGAGATTAATTGATAATGGCAGGCAGGCAGGGGAAGCTGAGTGTTGTAACAAAATATCATTGGAATTACAATCAAAACTAAAAGGGGCATAGAGGAGGGAGGCATGTATACTGCAATCGCCTGGCTGTATCTCGCGAGGTGGAAAGAATATATCCTGTGTGGGGTAAAAAGGAAAATTGGGTTAATATTATTGCAGAATGTGAAGCTACAGAGTGCTGGAGGTCGCAGATTCTGTCCGAAAACTTTGTGAGACCGAGAAGGAGTAGGGCGGCAATGTATAATTTTATATTGGATAAAAATAATTAGCAGAGGGTATGTAAATTTATTAGGAAGATAAGATGGGCAAGAGAAAATATCTGGTTAGAGAGGACAGAGCTAATAATATGTGTATATATTTTAAATATTTATTAATGTTTTATATTTAGTATTTATATACATATGTATTGAACTATGTATTTCTCTTGTTTAGTGTAATGATATATTTAAGAAGCTTAATAATTCCACAAATTTTCCATCATGGCTGGTAGAGGGGTTATTTCCTAAACATTTTAGTGTGTATTTATGCACTTCTGTGAGTTTCTGTGAATGTATTTTTTTCAACATTTCTTATGTCTAAATAAGAACACGGACGGTCTGGCTAGATCCGTGCGCTATATGAGAATTTAATTTATTTAATAAACCATTATTAAAATAAATACATCAACTACTTCTACAATTATATAAAGAACAGTATGAGTAATAAAAGCATTTCAGATGAAAGTACCTACATGTTTTTTGTTGCTTTTTACAGAACCAAATTAAAGTGTTATTTTTACATCTATGTTAACATTTACGTGAAACATATCTCTATTGTAGAGTTGCAATATTCTTTTAACAAACGAGTACGTGTTCATATTTATCACTCATTATTTTTGAAAACTTTAAAGCTAAAACGCAATTTTTACCTGCAACAATAATTTCAAAGCCATAATCTAAGGCCTGTTTAATAATTTATAAACAACATTTAAATTCTGGAACTGTTAACATGTAGAAAACAAATCGAATTGGTTGAGAAAAGTGCGGAATAACCATCAGACAGTGATATAGCTTTTAATTAAGAGCCGCGCGTAATAACCCGCAGACTGTTGTGCTTAATTGAGGTTGAGAGCATTAAGATTTCTTGTGATAAAGAAATGTAGTCATTTAATTTGTCGATAACTCGAAAGATTCATATTCTACACTTCAAATAATGGAGAAGTTCTATTCCTAACAAATTATCGCTGCTGGAGAACGTCTGAACAAGAGAATTTTTACTTCAAATATAATATTGTTTGATATTTATATAACTAAATAATTAAATTATGTGGAGAAGGTTTGTAAGAGAATTTCGTTGTGAGTTGAGCACTCATTGGCAGGATAGTGCTTGGCTTCCAATTACTGATATAATATGTACGTTAAATGTTAGTATTTCATTGATATACATTTTGAGTTAACTATATTAAAATGTATATTCGCATTGTCAATAAGTTATTTAAATGCAAATTGTTATTAACTTGAAATTGATGACTGATGTTTTTATTATTTCCTATAGAGTTTGTGTCCTTAAATTTTTTTTAACTAACGTATCGTAATGTGACAAATATCTATCTAATTTCAAAACTGAAAGTAGCAATCAGGCGGCACTGGAATAAAACAACATGCAAAGTAACTTTGTACCACTATTTTCTAAATTACAGCTGAAAGTAGCAGTCTTACTATATCACACAATTTAATAGAATAAATTTACGAAATTGTTCAAGCATTGCAAACCCTTGCTATTAATATGGATAGCCATACTGTACTAGGTACACAGGATAAAATTAATTCCTGGCACTTTATTAGTTAACAATAGCATTCTTCTTAAAATATTCTGATTAGGACCTTCCACCAAAAATTTACTTTCTCTCTTGTGATTATGACTTTTTTGTTACTTATTCAACAGATTTTCTTTTCAAAAAAGCGATCAAACTACCAAACTTAAGATATATCAACACTATAACTCAGGTATAACAAAGACTTTAACATGGAGTATATAGATCATAATGTTGAAGATTTCATTACCTTCGATTTCTCCAGAAAATACACCAACACAGCATTCTCACTAATGGTCCTGACAATATTCTTTTTGCACCAATTCGTGAATACATCCCGTTCTCGATCAATCAACCTTCATACCGTCGAGAGATTAAATGTTTCAATAAAATCAACAATAACTAACAAAACACTAACGCGAAACTACACAAACATATGAAAAAGTACTAATCGATACTAACAAAATACTAACGCGTACATATGAAATAGTACTAATCGATACTAACAAAACACTAACGCGTAACACAAACATATGAACAAATTTTAATCGATACTAACAAAACACTAACACGTAACCATACCAATATATGAACAAATAGTATTCGGTTCGATATTTCTAGTTTCCATTATTTATAACTTTAAACATTATAATAAATTATAATTCATTACAAATAAGTTACATTATGATATTGGTAGTATGAAAATGCTGTTAACATACTTGTTGAAAGGCTCACTGCGATCCTCAAGTGAAATGCAACCCGAGGGAACGGGAATACGTGCCTTTCAAATTATATTACAATATAGTATATTAAAACGTTAAATATTACATTCAAATTTGCATTTGTTTAAAATACTTTACAGTTAAAATCAATCATTAAAGAACCGTTCACATGTTGTTTGTCCAATTCCGTTTCAAATAAACCTCCTATCGAATGTAGCAAAAAACCAAAAAATGTACTAGAAAAAAGAAGTAAATGAATATTTTAAAATTATATTGATTAAACTAAATGAAATAAACGATAGCTGCATTTTAATTATAAATTTACATTATAAAACAAGTGAAACTAATACTGGAAGATTTAAATTCTCAAAAGGGTGGAAAGCACGAATGGTATCATTTTTAACACTCTCGAAGTTAAGAACACCTTCCTTCTCCAGTAGAATCTGGACATGGTCTTGTAGATTGCGTGTCACTCTAGATATATCTTTAGATGACCCTCTATGCCGTATCGGATTCCGGGTCACGGAAAAGTTAGTGGAAAAAGAACAACTTAATTTGTGGGTTCCGCTCACCAAGGAAATAGTTGGGTTCATTGCTTGAGGGGAATTCTAATGTAGTGTCATATATAACACCTAACGTTATCTACAACAAAAATACTGCACGTGGAGTACAAGTTTAATCCTAGTCTTACATAAGAGTCTTTCCTAGTACCAGGAGAAAGCACTGGTGTATTAGTGTACTGTTGCTTCAAATGCAATTAGGTAATGAGCCATATTTCTGCAGAAAATAAACATTTGTGCCCAATTAAAACATTGTAATACTCCTGGTGTATTTGTGAAATTAAATAGTGCCAAATCTGCACTTTGAGAGAATAAAGAAGAATATTTGGTAGACAGAAGCATAACAGGATCTATATTCATGACTATTTCACTTAAGTGGAGTCATCATAAAATCGACCAATTAAAATAAGAACAAATTCCATTTTGACCAATCACTGTCCTATATCGCAGTGAAAGCATCATAGTTTTATTAAATTCCTTTACCAAGCGAAGTGCACTTATCTTCTAGTGAACTTTATACCCTCACTATAATTCCTGAGCATCATACAGATTAATCAAGAGCATCATGCGACAATACTAAACAAAGTGTAGAATTTTGTTCCACATCTCCATCTATTAATTAACAATTTCGTTCATATCTAACGTTCAAATTGATAACTGTGTTTTCAATAATTGTACATTTATCAAACAATTGTTTTGCATCTTCAGCCAAACAGTCTGAAATAATTTTGTAAATTGTGTAATAATACCTGCCTAAGCAGCCATACATTTTAATAAACACGTTGATCACAATGGTAAAATGTTATATTTGTTTTATTTTTCTCTGTTGGTATTAGTAAATCAAACGATAGCGATTGTAACAGTCGACTTTCGTTTATTTCGGTCTCACGGTTTCCGAATTGGGAGCTATTCATAAGTATAACGTTTTATATCATTATTAATATTCTATGTGCGAGTTTCAAATATATATATATTACTTTTATTTTCCTTCTATTCATGAAATAATCCTAAACATATTCATCTCTTCTCTATTGGCATTACTGACAATCGATATCGTCTGTTGCAAGATGACTTGAAAAGTTAAGTATTCATAGCAAAAATATACAATTACCACAATTTTTTAAGTCAAGTTTAGGGGAATTATATTTAAATGCTAATTTTATTCGTGAAATAGTTCTAATAAATATCACTCACTGCGTTCGTGAAGTTATCATTCATCTCAAAACCCTCTTGTGATACCGGCAGTTTTTGTTCCAGTTTTTGTTTTGTTTTTGTGTTCCAGATGAAATGCAGCTTATTTAAAACTAGGATGATATACTTTTAATGTTTTCTTCCAGGAAATGTTGGTTTTAGAACAATATATATATATATATATATATATATATTTAAAATTACGAAATACATATTTTTACAATACCTATAAGAATTTTAGTCTATCTTCCACATACTCTAGTTGGCTCAGATAAAATATGTTAAGACGGAAAGATACAAATGATTGTAAACCAAAATTCAGCCTAATAACAGCCCTGTATTTTCTACAAGAAACACATCCAAATATCCGTAAATGGTACTTTTATAAGGAACCGTTTGCAAAAATTTTCTCAAAAACCGCTTCGAAAAGAACAAAATGACACTTAACATTTAATTTTATTCATTATAGAAAATCATGCACACAGGTCAAGTCATAGGTCTTTTCCATTCTGTATAATATCATGCGATCAGCTTTGTTTATTTCCTATGGCCGCTAGCTTACCGTTCGTTAGCTGGTTAGCCGGCCAGCCGGGTCTCGCTGATTAGCAAAAGGAGAAAACAATAAAACAAACCAACCTTACAATACGCAAACCATTTAAGAGGCCCGTTGCTTACCAAATTATCAAATTTAGATGCTGAAAATGCCCGCCTTCATTCTGCACACACATTTTTGGCATCTCTTTTATAAATTATTCTTTATCGCTGTAGTTCATTTTGAGAAATCTGGATAATTTCTTGACGAATATTATCTTTGAGTTCTTTTATGATGTGCTGGTTTGTCTTTTACACGACATTTTTCCATTTGCCCCAGAGATAATAATCGCAGGCAGTTAAATTGGGAGACCGAAAAGATCACAAATCCCTATTAGTAAATCTGTCTTTTGGAAACACATTGTGAGTTGCTCTCATGGAATTATTTGCAGTGTGAGCAGTAGCAGAGTCCTGTTGAAAAAAGGCATGATCACGCTTTCTTTCGGTTAATTCTCTGAAAAAAGGGGTTAATATGGTATTCACATAAGTAACAGAATCAACTGTATGCTGAAAAAAATTGGTCCTATGATTCTTTCACCATTGATGGCGCATCATATATTTTCATCATGGAGGGACACTTATGTACTGTGCTCAAATTTTAATGTCGTAACTGTATGGTATACATTGTAATCGTATTTGTCTCTTGTGAAGTGGAGGAGAGGACCTTACGATCTTAACTTCGCCAGGAAAAAGTATTATTATTGTAATATATTATTATTATTATTATTATTATTATTATTATTAACTAATAGATTAACAAATACATTACAAATTCTAACAATGCTACCACTTCTACCTACGCGGTACATCAAATTACAAAACGCACTCAATTAATGTGCAGCACGGTACGCCTGACAAGGTTTCCTTTCCAGTCTTGGCAAGACTAAACTTAAAAATTCTCTTATTCTTTTATTTCTTCTCTTCGCAGAAGCATTTGTCTTTAAGGAGGTCCAAGTTATTTCTCACAAGCAGTAAATCTCCTTTAGATGTTACAAAAAGCATGACCAGAAAATGAGTCAAGGGCTAACAAGCGAAATGTCTCATTCCCATTTAAAGAATTCCAGCAGCATTCAAAGTTCTCGCTTTAAAACTGGGGCTCTTATATAAGCCACTTAAAGCAATGCATGCATCGAAAAGTTTTATAAGCGGTTAACTATAACTATATGTTAACTTAAACAATTTATTGCCTGATACAGAGTAATACCTCACTGAATCCCATTAATTGAAGCTCAAATGGTTCATAATATTTACCTGCTGTAATTGACAAAACACATTACTTCATGGGAAAAATGCATACTCTGTGACCATGCGTGACTTGTATTTAGGCTAAGATGCAGTCTGCATATAAATGCATTTTCATCAATCACACTGCTGTACATTTGAATCACGCCTCACATCGCAAAGTAGCTATGACGTTGATATATATCGATGTCTGTACTATATATTTGCTCCCACTGTCAAAATACTTGGTGTCAAGCCCTCCATCTACTAGTAAGCCCTTTGTATATTACGTTTTTGCATCCCAAACACTTCAGAAGTTCTGAGAGAGGCATAATACGCAATCAAGCTACAAATGCTATCATAGCTTTGAAGAGTAACGGAAGAAAAAATGAACAACCTTCGAGGTATTTTTAATAACATTTAAGAGGACTATTTAATAAAGAATGATTATAATTTTTAAAGGCATGCTTTGTCGCCCTAAACTTTTAATTTGCATTTTATTAGCGTAATGCACAATTTGTATTAATTTCAATATTGACACTTCCGATTCCCGCCAGTGATAGTTGTACAATTTGGAGGTCACACACAGTGCAGCTCTGACATTCCTATGGAGAGTTTGTTTTTCCCTATAGCACAACTCGAAGATGGTTTAAAAGGGAGGTGGACCCAAAGCGGAAGAAAACATTAACACCAATGCTGTTATCGTGAGAGAGGACTTGGAATATCATTACAGAAATATTGTAAATTTCCCCGGGTGCTACTCAAGCGTTGGTAACTGAAAAGGTGCACATGGGGACATATTTCTGCATGGTGGGTCCCAAGACTGCTAATTCCCGAGCAAAAAGACGTTCGCGTGCAAATATGTACACAGTTGAAGATCCAGTGTTTCTTTCAATGACAATCATTGCTGATGAAACTTGGCTACATCATCTCGATCCTGAAGGCAAACAGAAAAGCTCTATGTAGAACTCTCCATCATCAAGCAAAAGAGAGAGAAGAACAAAACTGGTTTCTTCTGCTGGGAAAGTTAGGATCAGCTCATTTTTCGACATTCAAGGAATCTCGTTCTTGCACACACAACTGTAACTGAACAAAACTACAAAGATGTCCTGAAAACTCTGCAAGTAACACACCGTACATAATGTTGCTGAATAGCTCACAAAAATCAATGTGAAGTGTGTCTCTCACCTTCCCTATAACGCCACGGGTGGCCGAGGACGTTAAGGCGCAGACTCGCTGGGGTTCGAATCCCGCGGACCGTCCTCCCTGACTGAGGTTTTTTCCAGATTTTCCTCAGTCATAGCCAATGCCGAGGAGGTACTCTAAACTTACACCTGGAACGTTTCCTTCCTTAAAGAAAACCCTTTCCCAATTTATCATTTCATCTCACGTATCATCAGTGTTCACCGCCTGTGATGCCTCAGTAGTAAAAACGGGCGTTAAACACCATTTAAAAAAACGTCTCTATAGTTTAGATTTAGCCCTGTGTGACTTTTTTCTTTTTCTCAAATTGAAGAAACACCTTAGTGAGTGACATTTTCCCTCCCCAGAAACAATGATGAAGGCTGCAGAGGTGATTCTGAAGGACTGTCAATAATTGTTTACAGAATATCTTTGAAGAACTGGCAGAAACTTTGGGGACAGGTTCATTGCATACACGGGGACTACTTTAAGTAAGTTGTCAAAAATATTATGATAATTATTTATTGAAAAGCCCTAAAATAAAACATTTCTTGACATTACCACTTGATTGCCAGCCGCATGTATGACGATAATATTAAATAGGCTACAACTAGTCCACAGGGATTTTTGTCTTGTATGACAGAAAAGTAGTCTTAATCTCCAAAATACCCCCCGAGTGGGAGGTTATATTTATGATTGATGAACTCCGGTACTCTGTCCGTGAGTCACTCTTGCAGCTGGGGCAGATTTTTAACGGAAGATTAAGGGTTATTGTTGAACATTGTTTAATTAGCGCGATTTGCAATTCTCTCCATGACACCCTGTTTGTATACTGTACAGCCTTGCTGTAATTTTGAGTACTTTTTAACTAACATTATTCAAAATCTCATCTGAAGCAGCATGTATAGTAATGTGGGATATTGCAAATCTATTATAATATTTAGCGGCGAATTTCTCTTCAATCGTGAATATTTTCTTTTAATATTTGAAGAATGTTTCTTTTCTTTTTGGGGAACCTTTGAAGTCCTCTCTAGCCTATTCACTGGAGACAAGAAGTAAGGAAATGACTATAGCTTAAAGTTAAGTTCTGAATTAAAGGTTTTCGTTTAACACTCTAGACATGGTTGATATTCATGTCTAAAACTGCTGTGACTGATAATTTCGTTTTACGTCAAAATTTCTCCTTAAACTCTCTCTCATAAATGCTGAAAAGTATGTCCATTTGTTTAAAGCAGAGTTAACTCTTCTAAAAAGATTTATAAGTCTCCTTGCAGCCCTGATGCAGTGTTTTTACTAAATTTCTGAGAAATTAACCATCGCCAAAATGGAATCAATTACTTGAATGTAATTTAACATAGCTGGAGCCTCATCTTGCTGAAAGAAACAAATTGTATTTTTTTCCTAGTCAACAGGTCAATAAGATTTCACAAATTCTTTTAATTATTTTCATGATTTTTTTTTTCAAATATTCTTTGTTCACCAAATTCACGTACAACCTGCATATCATAAAGAGGAACCTCATGTACCAAGTGTTGATTTTCAATGTCCTAATGACTTAAAAGATGAGCCAATGCATCGAAGCAAAAATATATGTTAATATTGTTGTAGTTAACGCCCCATATCCCTTTAGTGCTTGACGTAAATCTCTCTGGCATTTTTGAGGTCTAGTCCCGTCATGTCGAGGGCTATTATTAAAATGCTGCACACCGACAATGTGGGTTTATGACTGATGGAATTTTTAAGTGAATGGGGTAGAAGCCTCTACAGTTAGAGCGTTTCCTGGTGGGAGAGATGAGTTTGTGGTGAGAAACACATACCCAAGGTATACAAAGACATTGTTACTGCTATATCTTTCCCAGGAGTAGTTGATGATACGTCAAAAATTGAACCACATACCGCATGGCAATCTTACAACATCATGTAGTTGTATGGGATGATAAAAGAGATTGCCAAACAATGCAGCATGTGCGCGGAATATAACAAAACTGCAGCGAAGTAATCCTGTGATTATGAGTAATTTCATTGTGAACAAATGAGGGTAGTTATTTAATTTCCGGGATTATATTTAGTAGATTGTCCTAACCAAATCCTGGAAATTCAGGCGTTTATTTGAGTTAAAATAGGCAAGCAAAAGCACTTAAAATACTGAAAATAGTCAGTAATGTCATTAAAATAGAACTTTTTAAAAATGAAAATAGAGAGTATATCACTCATTGTTAATGGAAAGAGGTATTTAAGATACTTAATAATTTATTTATCACACAATTTAAGTACTTAAGTTTACTTTTTTGGTTACTAGCAACAAGATGTTTTTTTTTAACGCATCACCTTGTCAGAGTGAACATTTTTCATCATGGAAAAAGAACTGTAATCTAACTAGAACAATAATATGCCTTGAAAAATTGCCACACTCTGCATCTATATCCACAAAAATCTATACCTGGTTTACCGCATTTAGATGAGGAAGAACAAACAGCCTTGGTAACAGGGGGTAAATGGAAACATGGCTCATAAAGAAGCCATTGTGAAGAACGATCTGTTCATTTATCGATTTGGTTTATTTAGGGACGCTCTTTCAGCCTCCCATTCAATTCAGGGCGTGAAGCCGCCGACAAGTTTTGCTCAGATGCCTCTGAGTTTCTTTTACCTGCCGTAAATCTACTACACGAATCTCTCTTTACTTCCTTTTCGAATGAAGCCATACTTACGATTTTTACGCCCGAAAAAATCCATAGGTCGTGACCGGGATCGAGCCCGCGACCTTGGGATTAGGAGGCAAGTATGGTTACCACTACACCACCAGGATCGACATTTTATCAATGCGTTCGCTTGTCAGTCGCATCAATCCCTTCGCTTCGATTCTCAATATTCATCTCAGTTGAGCTTGATAGTAGAATCTCAGGTTCTTACGCGCTCGGCAGTCGCGCCACTCCATTTTAAGTTTTAATTCGATTCTCAAACCAAACTCGTTAACAAACTTGCCAGTATCTGGTGTTCGAACTCTTGAGTGCAAAGAGAGGAAGTTTCGACACAGATGGGCCTGAGGTTGCCAACCACGTCCGGCAAACACCTGTGTAATGAAATAGTAATGCATGTTAAGTTGCATAGCATGTCACTCCACAGCAACGAACCACGTCCCACAGCATATCGACTCGAGCTGCATCTGCAATTCATGCCGGGACTACATTACTGAAGTTACAACTGCATGCTCACGACTTGTAAACAAAGTCACCTGCCATCTCTGAGGTGGACATGTTATCTATCACACTGTTGTACGCGGTATGACCTGAGGCCAGACACGTTAGTCAATAAGGGTGCAGCTTTCGTCATTGAAACTAACCTGAAAAGGGGGAGAGTTGGGATTCAAATAGTGTTTGCTCAAACTGCTTAATGAAAGTTTTGGCAGGAAGGTTTCTCTCTCGTAGTTTGTGAAAGCCGTTGCAGTGATAAACAAACCCAATACCTTTTAACTATTACAAGGGGCGTTCTGAAATGATTTACAATAGCGGTGTTTTGAGCATACCGCGCAATCTATGGACCTGTTCATTCGTATGGCGATAGATTGACAATAATATGCCATGCAGACGCTAGATGGCAGCTGCATGCAGATAGTGTAGCGAAAGGGTAATGCTCGTTTGTTACCAAATAGAGAAATATGTGAACAAGATGGAAGGCGACTATCATGCACAAAGATGAACTGCGTAGTTTGTGTGGAAGAAAGGTGTCAAAACTGCAGAAATTCATACACGTTTAACTGCGGGTAAAGAGGCTCCTACATTGAAGACAGTTTACAATTGGGTTAATAGGTTCCCCAGCAGCAGGGAATCTGCACACAAGAATGTGAATACCGGTCATCAACACCGTGGTCTCCCACGAACATTGAGATTGTGTCTTAATTGATTACGTCTGAGAGGGGCAGATTTTTGATCAACTGAAATGTCAGTCTGTAACCCTACACATCATTATTCACGACAATTTGAATATCAAAAAGGTTCCAGGGGACCTGACACTGGCACAGACAAAAAGGTTGAAGTCTGTCGTCAGCTACTGGAACTGCTTAATGAAAATGCAGGGTTTTTTTTTTTTTTTTTTTTTTTTGGGGTGAAGCTGGTGATTGTGGACGAGTCATGGTGTCACTATCAGAGAAGAAATTTTGCAATTGAAACAGGAGTCCCCTGTTTCGTGCTACTCTATCTGCGGGCAGCTAATGGACTGACTTCGTCAAGGAATGACTGTCAACAGTGAGGAGTATTGCCAGACCTTCGACAGGGATGCTCCTTTAACATGACAATGCCCAGTCCCACATCTGGGTGTAGTCGACAGGGGTGCTCCTTTAACAGAACAATGTACAGTCCCACACCAGAAACACTACGAACGCAAAATTGGCATCACTAGGGTTCATTGTTCCCATTGATTTTTGTGAGATATTCAACACCATTTGCCATATGTGATCGCGCATTATCATCATCCAGCTTGTTGCACGGAAATATGACCTTAAGCATGTGATATGGCATCTCTGTAGTATTGCTCAGTTACGATTGTGACTGCAGGTGGGACATGCTGGTAAACCATTCCTTGAATATCGAAAAATGAGCTAACCGTAACTTTCCCAGCAGAAGAAACCACTTTTGCTTTTTTAGCTGTTGATGACCACACAGAGTTTCGCTGTTGTATCTAAGTTTCATATTACCTTTGAGAGAAACTCCACATCATCTTCAACTGTGTGCAAACTGCACACAAATGTTCGGGAATCAGCAGTCTTGGAACCCACCGTGCACATACACGTCTCATGTGCAACTTTTCGGTTACCAAAGTGTGGGTGGCACCCAGTAAATTTTTCAGAGTTTTTTGAAGTGTTCTTAATATTATAGAATGATCCACTCTCACAATGACACCAGCGGATTTAAGGTTTACTTCCATTAGAGCACAAACTGGTGCTCGGGGACCACTTTCCTATGAAATCGATTATTTCCCCTCTTTAAACATTTTAAACAATTTTCTAGTTGAACTGTACAGAAGAACAAACTCTATATGGACCTCAGCTGAAGACTTGTTGAGACGAAAGCACAGTTTCAGAGCAGCACATTATTCTAGAATTCTAAATTATGCCTTAAGGTAACAAAATGTTGTCAGAAATTATGTATATAAAACTATATGATACTTCTTTATTGACATCTCTTGTATAAAGAGTAATTAGTAACAAAAATTAAAGATTAGAACGTAAAACTGCAAACAAGAGAAAAAAAAATCATTCACGATTATTGTATTAAATGCAAAAGGCAGCTTAATTTTCTTTAAAGTTATCTAAATTAACTAATTTTGTTCTTGCTTTTGATTTGTTTTACATTAAAAGAATTGAATATAGTTTACACTACAGCTCTATTTAACACTACCTTGCTCTAACTTTCCTCTTCTGAAAAAGAAAAAAACTTTATCTGCCTTGTCACATTTTACTAAATTTGTCGACTATCAGTACTCTCCTCCCGTAACGAGAAAAGCCTGAAATTACAGCTGCCACTATTTCTGGACTCTATGGAGGCTGCCAGTTCTGGGTAATGAGATATTTTGCTATAAAATTATGCTGACTGAGAGGACCTATAGGAACTAGACTGTTCACACAAGCGCATTGAGATTTGCTGTAACAGGTATTCAAGTTTTATTGAATGAATTTATATCCACAACCAACAATTATTTTTCCTAAGAATTCCCCAATCTTGTTTTTTTTCTCTATTGTCATATATGATAACATTTTGATTGCCACTATATCATATAGTTTGTCCCATTTTTCATCCCAGATACTACTATCCCTCCACTTTTTACCATTACACATTCAAACAACGGGATCGACTTTCCACTTACCCACACATAATACATCCTTATTTAAATTTTATTCTTTATCCTTTTAGAAATATACCCTGTATAGATTCATGTAAGAACTATTCTTCTGAATTGATCACAACTAGCTGTATAATTCCCCCGTTCCCAGTTTCTTTTAACTATTCTATATAAATCTAAGGAGCTTTTATCCTCAAAACTAGCGCAAATCTCTGGCTTCTGTTTCTGTACATCTTCTACCTCTATATCTCTTCTTTACAAAATCCACTTACATTACTTTCACCCAGTTGCCACATATTCCCCATTTCAATTCCTGCTAATAGTTTTCCCACCTCTTCAAACCAACTCTCTCTTCCCAGTACATCTCATTGGTACTTAAGACATTCTTTTAGTACATTTTTATTATCTGTGCCAATATTTCAATATTATTTTCCTTATTATGCGTTTACTTTCTACTCTTCCTAGTTCTGCCAAACACAAATTCTCGCGAATTTTCTGGTATTCCCCAGAACTTCTCTACAAAACATTCTTAGTGCCGCAACAATCTTTGTCCACTCGCCAAATTTCTACTGCATGCATTAACTTTGACTCATAATCTTTCTAGCCATTTCATTGACAATGTGTGAACGTTATATAAACTTATTCTGATAGATAATTTACCTTTTACTCGTGCACATTTAGACTGTATCTCCCATCTTCCGTTACTCGCAAATCTCACCCACAAATAGAATTCTTTCACTATCTCTATTGAGTCTCTATCTTCCAACTTTTCTTCATTTTAAACCTTTTTTTTAAATGTTATTATCTTTGAGTTTTACTACTTATCCTAAACCCCATTCTACACCAAGTCCATTCATTTCATCCATGGTATGTTGTAATCCTTTCACGGTTTCTACTCCCGTTATGAGATCATCTGCGAAGAGCAATTCTGGTACTTTCTTCTTTCCAATTATTGGACAGTGTCTTATTTTTGCACATCCTATCTAAAATGTCATTATAAAGAAATAAAATAATATTTGACTCAATTTACATCCTTGTCTCAAACCCAAACTTAGGCTCATATAATCTATGGTTCTATTACCTTCTCATCTAACACAAAACCTGATTCCTTCGTATAATTTTGGAAGTTCTAGAATAAATGTAGTGACTCCCTTGCACTTCAATTAAGTTTTATTAAGAAAACGTAATCAGTGATAATCAAAATAGATTATAATAGCCTTGATATACCCACCTGTATCCTACAGTAATTCATATTACTTTGGGATTTAGTTGAAAAACAAACAAAAAATGTTTTATTTAAAGTAATAGCTCTGGACGATCTGAAGGCACATAAAGATATTGATTTTGTTCTGTAAAACATCAGGTAATATTAGCACATCGATAAAAGCTAACCCCATTTCTTCTTTTTCCGCGAGGTATATTTACATCCTATGTCTTACAACAACCCAAAATTATCATATGAAATATTCTAGAAAAATACAAAGAGCAGATATTACATATTCCTCTAAATAAATATATGTTTTTGGTATTTCGACGAAAAGTTATACTTTGTTCTTCCAAGATAAAAGTGGGTTAGAAATAGAAACCAGGTATGAATATTTCATAAGGTCAGATCGAGTGAATGGTCAGAACAGCCGTTCGTCCGCATTAGAGAACAAAACGTACTTTTTTCTTGCGCAGATTTTCAAAATGTCGGCTTATTACACGGTTACTTGTTTTAATTGATCTTTTTATCGTTTTTAACAACCGCGTGCACTTTTAACTTCTTCCTCTCTTTGGTTTCTGCATTCCAACAATATGTAAAACCCCATGTGTTCCAGAATACGAGGATAACTTAACTATTCATTTTCGGGAAATTTGTAGTTTAATTTTATTAATTGGTAGCGACTACACGAGAGCAGATTTAGTGTTTTGTCTGTTTGCTGGGAAAAACAAAATGACGGATGCAAAGCTATGGTTCGAAGAACGAAGGCAGTTTTAAAATTGTTCTTTAAGTCTGAATGCATTATGTAAGTACAACGACAATGGCAGAACGATTGTCGAACACTCACCGACAAGTCTAACATTTCGGGCCAAATTTGAAGTCTGCGGCATGCACAAAGGACAATCCGGGCAACCTATAACGGGAACAACTTTTTTTTTTTTTTTGAGTAGTGTTTAACGCCCGTTTTTACTACTGAGGCACCACAGGCGATGGACATTGATGATACATGAGATGAAATGATAAATTGGGAAAGGATATTTTTTTTTTTTTTTTTTAAAGGAAGGAAGCGTTCCAGGCCTAAGTTTAGGTACCTCCCCGGCATTTACCAGTTATGAAGACTGAGGAAAACCTGGAAAAAACCCCAGTCAGGGAGGACGGTCCTGGCGGGATTCGAACCGCAGACCTCCCGCTCACGAGTCCGTGCCTTAACGACCTCGGCCACCCGTGGCGGTTAACGGGAACAACTGCAATCCTTCACAACAATTATAAACACAGCCGGTATCAAAAGAGGCGGTAAACTTTTGATATGGCTGTTACTAGATATTTCAACAATAACATTGATAAACTCTCTCGCAGTTGTAGAGTTATCTGTTGTTAATTCTAGACTGCTTTTGACTGAAACTATTACATCGCTCACGTGGAGTTTGTCTGCTATCGAATTCTGAACGCTATTGGCTGGAGTTCAGATATTATTGGTGCATTAAGACAGAGAATCTCTTACTTACCCTTAAACCGCGAGAAGACACCGTGGAGCTCTGTAACGAGAAGCAATGGAGAGAGCCGAACTCCTGTCCCGAACAATGGGAAGTGAAGCAAACACAGAATAAATGTAAAAAAAAAAAAAAAAAAAAAAATACAATTAGAATAAATCAACAGTTCCTAAACTGTGCTCCGCGAAACATCTACTAGTGCTCCTTGAATAAACTGGAAGTATAAAGAAATAACCAGGTTTTAAAATTGTGAGTTTTGTGTTGCCATGAGTCCTGTCAGTAAAAACCGAATAGGCTAATTGAGGTGCATACTTGACCTTCCGCAGGTAACACTGGATGACATCCCACTGGTTAATTGTATCGGCGCGATGGCCATGACTGGAACGACGTCTGCTGTCAGCTATTGCGCCCTCCATCGCCAAGCCCCTTGCTGTGAAGAAGATGCCCCCTTCCCTGCAAGGAGTTTTGCACGAAAGTGGAAAATCACGACCTAAGATATCGGGTCATTCAGTGTTGTGTGATGACATGGGGAGTTTATACACATCCATACTTCTTCACACAGAAATAAGGCGACTCTCTAGAGGCAAAGGATTGACTCGGCTCTTTGAAATAAGGGCTGGAGTCAGAATCTATCTGACTGTCAATGACTTCCTTTGGGATACAGGTTCTGTGACGAACGCTGCAATAAAATTGACTTATATTAGGTGATCTATTTAAAAAAAATATATAATTTAAACCTCTCACTTCAAATATAAGGAACAACAGTGTTTGGCGCCAGCGATAAAGTTCAAGGGTTCAAAAAGAAAATAAAGTTTTGGGCAGAAACAATGAACACCTACAACTTCCCATTGGTAAAAGAATTATAGAAGAACAAGATTTAGACATGCCAGGGAATATCTAAAATGAGATTCAAGTTCATATACTAAGTTTGCTTCATAATTTCAACAGTTATTTTCCGGAAGAACTCCGTGAAATAAAAAAATTGTGTTTTAAATCAATTCTGTATTGTGTCAGACAACGCAGCAATATGAATGCTTGATTGTTTTGACATCTATGATAAACGACAATTTTTTTCAAATTAGATGGCCCTCTCTGAATTCTGGTGTCAGTTAAAAGACGATTTAGAATTTTTAATGGTAAAGCTAAAACCACCCTTTTGCCCTTTGCAGTCATTTATTTATGCGAATCGCTGTTTATGCAGGTATTGAAATAAAACACAGTTGTCATTTCAAATGCGGAGCCAGATATTCGGCTTCAGCTGTCCCAAATTCATTCAGATATAGCCAAGTTATGTAAATCATTTCTGTTTTATCCCTCTCGTTAGAATAATTATTTTACGATCCCGTTTTTTATTTTGAAGCATTAAAAATGGTTTTATGCGCCAGATCTATGAGAATATTTGATATATTTACAATAATTGTCTTTTAGATCGTTTTAAAATGTGTTTGTTTGTTTGGTAATGTATGCAGTGAAATTAGAGTTGAAAGAGTTTTTATTATTATTATTATTATTATTATTATTATATACATATATATATATATATATATATATATTACTAAAGCATGTTTCACGTGTTTAAAGTTCTAAATTCTGAATGTTTACTTTCTATCCTAAAATAATATTGTCATATGAGTGCTAAGTGAAAAATTGTGCTAGGTACGTGATGAAAGTTTCTACTGAAAAATTTGGTGACTACTGGATTTGAGTAAAGGGTATTGAACTGCTTTGAACATGGACAATGGAAAAAGCGAGCTGACCGAAATATCAATGGAAATAAAAGCGAGGCAGTGACAGGATGAATGGAATAAAGAGAAAATACTTTCGACATATGAAAAATAAAATGTCGATACCTGAGTCCCGGTGAAGATTTACTAACAAGAGATTTCTCATTTGTGGAGCACATCAGAAAAAGAAGTCTCTTATACTTTCAAAACCTGGGAGCATAAGTTTTTTTTTTTATGTTTCCGTGTTTTCTTTCACTTAATATAAACCTAAATAAATCCTATCTCAAAGTTAGCAGCCTTTCCGGAAACGAATGGGGTTGAAAACTGGATTTCGTTGCAACCGGAAAGCTGAAAGTTTGGGGCAGAGGAGGTGAATGAAGAGGGTTGGGACGGAGCAGTAACGTATACTTCCGGTAGATGTAGTTCCGGCCGAAAGATCGGCTGAGTAATACATACAGAGTGCCTCTTTAGATTCGACTTTAGGTTGTAAATTGGAAATGGTGTGCACCAGATTTTACGACAGCGTGTCTTTTGCATAAGGAGATAACCCGAGTTTATTTAAGTAGGTGCATTTGGAGTTTTCCACGCCATGGATTATGGTAATCCTCTGATAAAGTCTTGTTAGTTATTTTTATTACTTTGTTTAAGACATTTTTTCACCGCATCTCTAATAAAGTGTTTTTCTTTCAAGAGTTCTTAAAACTTCTTGCACTTAGATTTGATAATTATTTCTGAAGAAACCCATGATCACCTGCGGACATGACAACCCAATGTATGCCCGAATTTTTTGCATAGTCCCCAGATTAAATTAAATATATATGAAAAAGTTATTGAACTATTTATGAATTTAAATACTTAGAGTGTATTTAAAGCTATAATTAGGGCTCGGATACCTCTAAAAATGCGAGGGATAAGTCATAAGTCATGACAACTATTTTTTTCTCTAGCAAACTAGGGATTTATTTGCACTGCAAAAAAAAAAAAAAAAATTGCAATAACTTTTGAATCTTTGCATATGTTAAGCTGAGCTTATACTTAATATTTTATATCACACAAAAACGCACATGTCTTTAAAATATATGCAAATAAATACTTTTAATTTTCATAAAATGCACAATATTCAATTTTAGTTAAATGAATTTTAACAAAAACCTAATTACAGACTAATTATAACAGTAATTACGATTTTCCTTGTGTTTCTTAGCATGTGGTTGGCTAACACAGAGCAGTAAAGATGATAACAACATCGCTACGAGTATTTTGATTATTAGAATGTGCTCTACCGATCATGTAGTGCTCTGTTTATACTTTCAAGACGTTAGCACTGTCTATCTTGGTTTTCAAGCACACTAATATTCCTGCCGGAAAAAAATATGGGCAAATACTTTCCGATTTGTCCTAGTATTGTGCCAACATGTGATTTAATTCAAATTTCAGTAGTTAAAGGGTGTTGGTTGTAGATTTACCATTAAATATTATAAAAAAACTAAACTATTTAGTCTAAACTCTATAAAAGATTATTCTATGACAAAAAGACTGAGATATCGTTTAGAAAAATCTTTAAATATGAGCCTTACTCATTACAAAGGAATTTACACCTCCTAAGAAAGTCAATAAACCCCATCAAAAGATAAGGCTATGCTTTTTGTTTCTGTAGGGCTATTATGTGATTAGTTGTTTGCAAAGAGAAGTCATAATGAAGGGTCAATATTGTGCAAATTTAATTACAAAATAAATGAAGGAACATTGCGGCTCTTTCTTCAGGACATTGCTTCAAGTAGTTTAGTGTTTTGATAACGGACTTTGAACTGCACAAACACCCTCCTTACTCTCCAAATTTAGCTCCTAGCGACTTCAGGCTGCTTCCAAACTTTTAGAGGGAGTAAACTATTATCATATAATGAAGTCATGTAAGTTGTAAATCAATATCAATTGCATTAATTGAACAATTCTCCTTTCAGGATACAGGAACATTAGAAATGTCAGAGAAGTGAATACCGTGCTTATGCGAATCTAATGCGCCATCGAATGTAACGCGCACTCCAAATTTGAAACTTAAAATAAAAAAAAAATATCATATTGTTTTACGGCGTCTTAGAGATCAGCCCATCCGCTTCATAATACGATCAGAACATAAAATTTATAAGTGAACTATTGTTACATCTTGATGGAGCACGTAGGACAAAAGCCGTCACTCGTGCTGTTATCAGGACGTTGATGTAGGTCAAAGAAGAAAAAGTTATTTCTTAAGGTGGTACTAGTCACAGGTTGCCTTCTTTCTCTTTTCATGTACAAATTCCAAAACTTTTTCTTCAATCTCAAGATGTCTTCCTTTGCGAGGACCAGTGAGTTTCTTCCTACCAGCTTTAGTTGCAAATAATGTCAATTTCTGTTACCGCCACAAGCAAACGTTCCTCTCAGCTGCATTGAACTCTCTTCCTGCCTTTCTGTTACCATTTTTTCAGCATAAAGAATTACTTTACGCTTAAAAGTAGCATCATAAAATGTTCTTCACTCTTTGTCCTCCATTTCGCGACTACCTACTATTGAAACGATCTATGCAATTGTAGGCCAACAATAAATGAAACGAAATCTAGAATTGAAGCAATGCATTATGACGTAATAAACGAAAAATTTGAATGAAGTTGCTGGTGAACTACGGGAGGACTGGACTCGAATCTAATGCGCACCACAATTTTGATACATTTGGACAAAAAGGTGCGCATTATATTCGCGCAAATACGACACATTCTAGGAAAGTTAGTTGAAAAATGAGCTAAAATAAAAAAGTAGTTCATCTAGAAGAGTATCAAGGGTCGAGTATAGGGATCAACTCTAGTCAAACCAATTTTATCCTGATTGCTTGAGCATTCGAAGCGCAACTTGTACTTTTCTTATTCCGGGAGATGAAGTTAGGAAAGGGAGTGGTTTGCCCAAAGTTTAAGTTTAACCTATAGAAAACAACCCACGTGTTCCGCATTCCCAATATCCGCAGAAATAAACTTTTATTGAAAGATAGGAAAACATGGCATTTTCCCACCCCTTTCTGTGCGTTTCCACTCACTTAGATGAAGCATAGAAAAGCAGGCGATGTGACGCACAACCAAATTATCCACATATTTCTGAAAGGCAATTCTGACACTAGGTTCCTTATTGACTAAATACAAAAAGTAAACATTCAATTTTTACTCTTTACACTTTTAGATAGCTCTATTAACTAACTTTATAGTCTGCGGCTTTGAAGGGCACTGTTGCATAATTTCATACAGATTTAATAATAAAATGTTTACAATTGAAGGACACAAGGGGAAAGCAATCAAAGTTCACTTTTTTATTTTTACAGGGATATAATTTGAAGTTTAAAAACGTTACAAAATTAAACAAATTATATACGAATAGAAATTGTTATTTATAGAACAATTCTTAAGGTATTTTTCTAACATACCCTCCTTTTAAAAGCAGTGACATGCGTTATTTGTGCATGTTAATGAACAATAAAAAGTCAAAGTGTACATGTTTGTAGATAAAAACAATCAAAGTTCACTAACTATATTATGGAATGTACCTAATTGCGGTAGATATGTGCTGGGGAAATATAAACATTAATTAAACACTGTTGAAATAATCATTCAATCAAAATTATTCATTGTCTATTACAGGTAACCTTGAAAAATAGAGATGAGCATCTCTTCAGACATTGTAAATCATCATATTTGGCATTGGAAAATTCAATTATACTTGGATAGGAAGGGCAGGCTGCTCATCATTCTGTTATGTCAACAATAACATGGGACTCCCAGGAGTCATTGTAGTTGTTTGAGTGATTATAGTTCTAGAAGATGTTCCGTCAGCTACAATTTCTTGTATTTGTCTTATTTTCATTAGACATGTCTTTCTGTATAAGAAATAAGAAATAATAAATAAGAAATGAAGACCACGATTTAAAAATATTTTTGGGAA
The DNA here is from genome assembly GCA_030762175.1 of Metallyticus violacea. Lineage (NCBI taxonomy): Eukaryota > Metazoa > Arthropoda > Insecta > Mantodea > Metallyticidae > Metallyticus > Metallyticus violacea. The sequence continues at coordinate 19,532,282 of CM060831.1, read as the reverse complement.
CACTCAACGATATAAAAGGGAGATGGTTTTGCGCGGCATCTTCTGATGTGCTCATTCCAATCACTGGCTGTTTCAGCGTGGGTTTTTGATTTATTAAACCCATATCTTTGTTACATTTCATATAAATGGGGCCTTTGCTGGAGGATCAAAGTAGTGTGTTTAAAGTGGTGTGTTTTTTATTATAATAAATATGCTGTAAAAATGTTTCAAAAGAATGAGTAGTGTAATCATACAAAGTATCACGCACTGAAAAAGCGGAATAAGCCATTTATAATTTTTGCTAAAACTATGCAGCCTGATCTCTTATTTAATAAGCCTTTCCCATATATATTTTACATTTTCTAAAGCTTTAAATTTACAATTATAAACTTTAAAACGATTCAGTGAAGGTTGCCATGAATTTAATGTTATAATGTTGAAAGTACCTTCACAAAATGGACGTGTACTTGTGATAGATAGTGAACCTTGTAAGCATAATATGAGTGTTACAGGGAAATATAAACTATGGTGAGAGGAAAAAAGGGAGGGGGTTAAAATTCAAGAGGGGATAAAGTAGAGCCTGAAAAAGACAGGAGAAATAATAAAATGTAATAAGGATAAGTGGAAGGTCCTTTCTTTCTGCTCTCTCCCTTCCTCAATACGGATCAGGAGCGCTTTTTTCTTCCGCAGGTCGTTAGAAAACCCCCCACTGCTTCGTTATTGCATACAGAATGTCGATAACATACCCGCAAGGTTATATAGAGGGAAAGGCGATAGAAAAATGTAATGGGAAAATAAATTATGTTAGTGACTTTCTAATGCTATGGACGTACGGAACACTGGCTGTTAATAAATTCAATTTACGAGAGAGATTGACAATCACATGCCTTAATAACTTTATAATTTCATTTAAACCAATAATAGTTAAAGCACAGATCCTCTACCCTTTTAAAGCTATGAGCACCTTACGAATTTCGGCTTAAATGTGAGAGCAAATTTAAAATGAATGATAACAATTGTAACATTACCAAAAACGATATTTTAATTATAAATAAAATCACTGCCTAGGTTAATGAGATCCTTGAGTCTGAATATTAATTAACATTTCACTAATATCCAGGAGGAAGTTGGTTCTGAAACTCGACATGATACGTGAACAAAACACAAATCATTTCTATGTTGACATCATCGTTTACCACGAGTATGAGTGAATTGACAATACTACAGAGCATTGTGTATATAATATTAAAGCAATGTCAATGCATTATTGCTGTATATTGTTAGCCTAGATAGTTGGAGAGACAGGTAAAGCAGAGTTTGTCTGATAAGATGGGTAATGGCAGAGAGGGGGAAAGTCAGAATGACTGTTGGGAAATAGAGATAGTTTTTTTTAATGGTGTTTAACGCCCGTTTTTACTACTAAGGCACCACAGGCGGCGGACACTGATGATACATGCGATGAAATGATATATTGGGAAAGGACATTTTTAAGGAAGGAACCGTTCCAGGCCTAAGTTAAGGGTACCTCCCCGGCATTTGCCAGTTATGAGGACTGAGGAAAACCTGGATAAAAACCCAATCAGGGAGGACGATGCTGGTGAGATTCGAACCACAGACCTCCCGCTCACGAGTCCACGCCTTAACGACCTCGGCCACACATGGCCGTGTAATAGAGTTAGCGAGGCATGACGTCTGTCAGGAGAAAGAAGTGAGTAGGGAAAGATATGATTCAAGACACCAGCTCCGGGAAGCCATTAACAAAGAAGCTGCAATTTGTAGTTTATTGTGAAATACTTTGAAAGAATAAATAATTGTCGGTATGCCTTACTCATAAATATGTTTGTTTCGTGCTTGATCCCGTTAAGCCCTTTACTGTTAGGGTGTTTTAAATTTTTACGGATTTAATAAGGAATAGTCTTAGCGTCGCAATCCTCCCTCCCAAGTAGTTAAGAAGTTTTAGGTAATGTAGTGAGTGGCTTTATTTGGTTTGCGAAGGTATTTTTTTTTCTTTTCTTTTATTATGAGGGATGTTTGGAAATTTACAATAGTAGATTTTTGTACCTTATTTATTACGCATTTGATTCAATATGCACCATTTCCATCTTGTCGGTCCTGGTGGTGTAGTGGTAACCATACTTGCCTTCTAAATCCAAGATCGCGGGTTCAAACCCGACCAGGATCGATGGATTTTTCGGGCGTAAAAATCCTAAGTATGGTTTCCTTCGGAAGGGAAGTAAAGCCCCGGGTCCCATGTCGTACATTTACAGCACGTAAAAGAACCTCAAGCCTGAAAGAAGAGGCCTCTGAACAAAATTTATTGACCGTTTCATGCCCTGAATAGAATGGGACGCTGATGACCTGAGATGTTAAAGAGCGTCCGTAAATAAACAAAATCAACAACAACATTTCCATCTCCCTAGTAACTTCATTAAGGTGCCCGTGGACAGCTGCCTGAATTTCCTCCTTGTTGCATAGTTATTTACCTCGCAGAAGAAAACGACATAATCATACGGAGCGAGATTCGGTGGTGGGTACGGCATAACAATGAACCCCAACGATGTCTACTTTGCGGTCGTAGTGTTGCTGGTGTGTGACCATGCCTCGTCATGTTGGAGAAACACACTTATTAACCATTTCCCCTTTCGCCATTGCTGAATCCTGTGTCTAAGCCGTTAAGAGTCAAGCATTACACCTCACTGTTGAGGAAACTCCCAAAAGATGTGGCTACCCGTGGCGATATTGGTCCATGATTCGTCACCAGTCACCAGCTTCTCTAAAAAACCTGGGTTATTATTAAGCATTTCCAGTAGTCGACGATATACCTCAATCCTTTTATCGTTCTCCTGTATCAATTACCATGGAACACGATGTGCACACACTTTTAAATACTATTACAAACGAGGAACACTAATTATGCAGGTAGCAAAATAAGCCTATATAAATGCATATTTCAAGAACATTTGTTTAACATATCTATTTTCCATTTTTTAACGCTCTAATATATAACGATTTGTCTGAGGGAAAGCATACAACGTGCATAAATGAAAATAGAGAATGTGCGGAAGTTCAAACGAAACGTTGACACACTCTCTAAATAACAGGACTAAATATAATCGAATGTGGTGTGGTAATATATCACTAGCATCACGTTTTAAATTTAGTGATAGCACAAAGGTATATTTCACACAAAGAAGGTAACAATAACAACGAATGGCGTGCATTGTTTGCGAATACAAAAGAAATTGATTACAATGAGCGATATTTTATTTCAAGAATCTCAGTTTAAACTTCTGTCAGGTAATTATTTAAATGTAAAACCAGGGGCTTAACATCTCTGTTTCAACCAAGTGGTTTAGCAAATGTAATGATCGTCATGGGTGGCCGAGCTCTCGTTAAGACGCGAACTCGTGAGCGGGAGGTCCGGGGTTCAGCTCGTCATAAGTGGCAAATATCGGGGAGATGCCATAAACTTAGATATGAAACGCTTTCTGCCTTAAAAATCCTTTCCCAAATATCATTTCCTCTCATGTAGTGCGGCCGTTAAAGACTACTCAAAAATAAATATAACGATGGAGAAGAAAAACTTATTAAACGTGTCTTCTTTTAAAAACCTTTCAATGACGTTTTTATTTTATAATTACGAAAAATTTTGTATCTAGGTAATACGCTACTTAATTTTGAATTTTCAGAATTCATTTTCTCTCTTTGGCCTTGTGTCTATCAACTAAGGGTAGCTTTTCTTTGCTACCTCCGCCGAAAGCTGCAAGATGAAGTTTAAGGTCTAGTTTAGTCCTTTTTGAGGTAATTTCCGCTATTATTCCGCCTCAATATTCTCCAAAGAATGTACGTAATCTTGTCTATAGAATGCTTGATCCAAATTTTCAACATTGCCTGCTACAAGCCGTGTAACGATTATTCGTGATTTACAGCCTGGGGCATATGCTGGAAAACAAATGGAAATAAATAATTCTTCCCTTCATAAACCGTTTTACATTCTACTTTCTTTGTGTTATCTCTACGTGTCTTTCTTCTTCTGCAGCACATTATATTGATCTTTAACTTTTCCCCTGCTCGCGCTTCTGGTCAACAGACACTCTTTCAAACTTTCAGTCTGGAACTTCAGAATGAGTTCTAGAGGAATCCCACGTGACAGCAGACCGTGCAAGATTCGAAACAGCATCTGTCTTTCGCTATGAAGTTAGAAATAGGAGGCACTGGGGAAGATCCTATAGCAAACTTTCTTACAGCTGTTCTTCTCTAATTTATTGGAAGATATTGCTGCTTAGCCATTTCGTTTAAGGATTTCAACGACTTGTCTTCTTTTCTTTCTCTATCGCTTTTCCAAAGAATATAGCTTTTGATAACGCTTCAGTAAATTAAATTTGTTTCCAACGCTTTATTCTACTTCCTACTTTAAGAACAAATGTTTTTGGAAAGGAACCAAAAAAATCTTCTATGAATAAAATTTGTTCACAAAATTTCTCTCTCTCTTCTTCTTCTTCTTCTTCTTCTTCTTCTTCTTCTTCTTCTTCTTCTTCTATTACTGGTTAGGTCGTGCCTGTTTCGATCTCACAATTTTTGTTTCTATCGACTTTATTTTTCCAATTGATCTTCTTCCTTTCGGGTTAATGTCAACATATGTTTTGGTATTCTATTTTCTGTATTCTTTTTAAGTGTTGAATTTATCCTTGTCTATAATTCCCTAATTGTTGAAATATTGGTTGCACCTGTAAGTCTTTTCTTATATCGTAATTTCTTATACGATCTTCTTATGTGCAACCTTTGTTAAACCGTAAAAAAATCCGTCTTTACTGCTTGATTTGTATTCTCTTCCTTTATTTTAAAATTCAAGCCTCACTTCCGTAAAAATAACTTGTAAGGCTATGGCTGTGTACAATCTTAATTGTGTTTTTTTCCCTCACTTTGCTTTGAAAATTATTTCTGATGGTTCCACATATAGCTTGGAATTTTTGTATTTTTTAACATATTATAATAACATATGATCATATTCTTAAGTGGCATCACAATCTAATCATTGAAAGTGTGGTATTTGTTCTATTATTTTTCTTCTTTCACATTTTTTATTCTTATTGGGTATTTACCTCATTACTTTTCTTTTAGTCTTTCAAGTTGTATATTATATTCTTTATTTATTTTATTTAGTTAGTATTTTGTATTTCTTTATCAAAATTATCACTATACCATCTGCAAATAGCAAAATATTTACTGATTTATGGAGTCCTAACTCTATTCATTTGTACACAATCTTTTTCCATTCTTTAAGAAAGTCGTGCATATATATATATATATATATATATATATATATATACAGAGGGTGCCAAAAATGTATACACACTTCGAGCAAAGAAAAAACTGTGTTAATATAAAAAAACTGAAATCACACAAACAGAAAATAATGAGCATTAATCATCTCAGACTTTTACCGTTACAATAGTTGCTCAAAAAGCTCACCATCGGTGCCGATACACTTTTGAGTACGTTGAACTACTGATTGAGCAACGTTTGCGAAAGTATACTCGGCGATTACAGCACTTACGGTTTCAATGTCTTCCCGAAGGGCTGCTCGTGTAGCTGGTTTTCTACGGTATACAACATCCTTAAGAGTTCCCCATATGTAGAAGTCCAGGGGAGTTACATTTGGAGAACGCGGTGGAAACCCAATCGAACCTTTTCGTCCTAACCAGAGCCTTGGAAGATTGTCATCAAAGTGCACACGTTTTTCCCTAATGGTAATGTGGTGGGAAGTAAAATTTCTGTTGGAAGTAAAATTTCTCATTTCCATAGAGTGTATGACTGGCGGAGAAAACGGGTGTGCATATCATTTTCAGGTACACTGGGCCAGTAGATAATCTTGGCTTCATTTGTTCATTGTTGATTTAACTGTCACGTAGCAACGCTAGCATAACGTAATGAGTCACATCTGTTTACAGAACATCATACTATATATATATATATATGTTACTGTTGCTTCTCGGTCCAACTTTGAAATCTATTAAATAGATATCTAATGTGAAAGTGGTATATATTTTTTACACCCTCGGTATATGTGTGCGTGCGTTTTGTGTGCGCGTGTGTGTGTGTTTAATATTCGAGGGAGGGTTACATCTTTGTTTTAGACCACAGTTTGATTTTATTTCTTCTGTTAACTTCCCGTTTACATGTATAATAATAATAATAATAATAATAATAATAATAATAATAATAATAATAATAATAATTATTATTATTATTATTATTATTATTATTATTATTATTTTGTTTTTGTTGATGTAATATTCATATATACACTCTTTGTAGTTTTATTACATGTATAATATGTCCTGTTTGATATAATATTTTACATACTAATAAACGGTCTACTCTAACAAAGGCTTTTTCTAGGTGAGAAGGAGGCATATTTGTTTTCAAGTTATATTCTTTTAGTTTTGCTTTAATTTGTTTTATTAAAAAAATTGATCCATATACAATCTTCCAGTTGTAAATATTGAGAGCTCTACTGCGAGGGAAACTAGAGAACTATTCTAGTGAATAGACACAAAACACTGGGAGGATTGTCGATGAGAATACTGAAATATATCAAATCATTTCCACAACCCATGAAATACAATGCGATGTGTACTTGCTAAATGTACAAGAAGAAACGTTGAAACTTTTAACCCAATGTGTACACAGGCTTAAATTTTACAGATTAGGTACTCCCATTGGAATTGGGCAGCTTTAAATGAGAGGATTAGTTCATCTGCTTCATTAATGTATAGCTCTTCCATAGAAAGCCCACATTCACAAACGAGTAAATCTTCCAAATTGGAACACCAGAAACTACTGCATAATAGATCGAAAATAGTTCAAAGTGGCATAGAAAAATGAAAAACGCACTAAAGGTTTAAAAGCGCTTTATGGTCTGTTCTCGTCTTTTGAAATAATATAATTATAAGGCGCGGTCAAGTGAAACGATTGTAAAAACCATTCCCCAGTTGTAAACAAAAAAAAAAACTTTTATATGTACTTAATGTTTAATGCACATGCAATCTCTTTGTTGTGTGACATCACAAGCCCCTCTATAAGAGAGGTTTCTTGCAATTGCCTTTAGTTGTATTAGATCTTAGAGATTATGATTGAGTTCTTCGATCCTGTTATACCGTCAGCGCCTCGGTGTGCTGTCAACTGTCATAAAAGGATCAGTTTTTGATAAACTCTGGTGCTATATTATAACAATATTGATCATTCCCACACTCAAATGAAAAGTTTCTTTGAGAAATACTGACAAATATGAACAGAGGGGCATTCAAAAAGTTTTGCAACCAGCTTATCCATTGCTGGACAACAGTATCCACAAAAACGTAACTAATGCAGTTGACAACAATGAATCTTGAGTTATCAAAATATGCATAAATGTAAGTTTAACTTGCATAGTCACGTCGTACAGTCTTTGGGTTCAGTCTGTGCCAACAGCTGGTGAAAAATCATGAATATTTCTAAACAAAACTTGAGATTCTACATTTTCACACGCTATAAACTAGGTGAAACAGCGAAAAAAATCGCGAGGATTTGGTAGCTGTTCATGGTGATCAAGTGTATTCAATTGGTACCATTGCAAGATGGGTTCGTCCATTTGAACAAAGGCGAGAAACTTTGAAAGACAACTCCCGCTCTGGCCAGTCTCGGGAAGCTTTGAACGAGAGACATATTACTATTGAAATGTTAAGTATGGAAGTGGGTATCAGTGTTTGACAGTATACTCCAGCTACACAAAATCTGTGCAAAATGGGTTTCGCATCCCCATGAAGAGAAGAGGAGGAGAAAGGAATGTGCTAGGAAACTACTGAGCATGTTTCCACCAAATAGTCCTAAACATTTGACAAATATTTGCGCTGGTGATAAAAGTTGGTTTTATTATACACCACCCCCAAATAAAGCTCAGAACTGCGTGTCGGGTAAATGAGAACGATCCACAAATTTTCGTTATGGAAAGCGAATGTTCACTGTTTTCTTCAACTAAGAAAGACATTAGTGATTGACTCTATGCCAGAAGGAATGCCAATGAATGAACAATTTGGCTGTGCGTCACATCGCCTGCTTTTCCATGTTTCATCTAAGTGAGTGGAAATGCGCAGTTTGCACAGAAAGGGGTGGGAAAATCCCATGTCTCCCCAATATCCGCAGAAATAAACTTTTATTGAAAGAGAGGAATGAGTTCAGGACCTTGCTCAAGCTATAAATTCAGCTCTGTTGACAATGTCTCAGTAAGTACCGTAGTGTTTTTGACAAGTGGTTGCACTGTCTATAACTTTGTGTATAGATGTGTGAAGAGATGGAGAGACATTAAAGGATTGTGAGGAAAAGTTTTTGAATTCAGTTGTTAACTTGGCCTTTAAGACACTTTCAAAACTTTAATGAATGCCTCTCATAGTCGACGATTTACACCGGAAGCTGAGGTAAAGAATAAAGCGACGAATCGGTCACAGTCCAAAACCATCTTTGAGAAGTACAAACAACGGGTTCTGCAACATGCGGTAGAGGTCTCTGAGGCGTGCATTGTTTCACTCAATAGCCCTTCTTGCATTTACTCCTGTTTACCCTTGTACTTACTACCCTCTTCACTTCTTTTACTTATTCTCGTGCCCACGCTAGAAGCCTTTGTTAACGCTCTCTTGTTCCTGTTTGCCGCGTCAAGCGAGGTAACTTCTAAAGCTAACGTGACATCAGTGTTTCTAGTGTGTGCCGCTCTCCTCCTGGCGGCTTCATCGGGGTTTATTCGTTTGACATATTATTCTAAATTATTAGAACCGCTGCTCTCTCCACTAGCCTGTCCAAATGACGGAGGTAGTATATAGATTTGTAACTTTTGAAAGGAACTGTAAGAAATTGGTAATTTTAAATAATTATTAATTTTATGGTAACTGTAGTTGTTTTGTATATAGCTTTCAGGTTTTTGTTGAAGCAGACTAGCATTAATATTTTTGAAAAAAGTTTTGTGAATAAATTTTGTTTTAAAAATGTTGTAAAGTTCTCGGCCTGACTCGGAGATACCTTGAACATGGCCAAATTACTATAATATTTGTGAAGTATCATCCTTTAGCTGGCGTGCTGTACAGTTTCAGTGCGTAAACTTAATTACATGTTTGTGACGATCGTGTAAACCAAGTAGTGTTAACATTTTCTACAAAATGGATAAAATTGAAATAAGAGCTATGATAAAGTACTTCATTTTGAAGGGTTCACTCCCAAAAGAAATACAAAACGAGGTAGATTCCACATTGAAGGATTCTTACCTTGCGTTTTCAATGGATGAAACTGGGCTGTTGAATTTAAGTGTGGTCGTACATCCATTCAACATGATGAGCGCTCAGAACGTCCCAAAACTGCTACGATAGATGAGATTGTGACAAAAATTCACTATGCCGTACTCATTAATTGCTGATTAAAGATAGTAATTTGATTTGCGAAAATATTTACAAAATCAAATTATGGTGATGAGTGCAAGGTTTGTGAGCTATTTAAAATTAAACTATATACACGTAAATTGACTTTATTCGTTCTTTAATAAATCACAATAGTTGGAAACTCTGCTATTCTGTAAGTAAAAAATACCTTTTCCCCACCATATCCTGAGAGTTTTGTTTCTAGTTCACTTCATAAGTTAACACGTCCACGCATCAGTGGGAGGGTATCCTACTGAATATTATATAGAACTGAAAAAATGCATATAGCAGTCATAGACCACACCTTATAAGTTCTGAATTTGCTGAAAATTTAACAGAAAAACCAGGTTCTCTACTACATTACTTTATTCTTGTCTGCTATTTTGGAATTCTCAAGTATTTAATTGCAGCTATAGCTATTATTTCTTGTATAAAGTTGCAATCACAATTTGGTCTGGTCTCAAACAAATTCGTAATACGATTAATTAAAATATAGTATTAAATTTAATGGTAATAAGCATGTTGCCATAAAAACGATATCATTATAAATAATAGAAAAATGGCTGGAGCAGCACTGTATAATTAGCTAGTCGTTGTCTTTTGCGATTTTTCTTGTGCTAGTATCAGTTTTGTGATGCCTATGTGTTTCGCCCAGCTCCCGTTCATATCTAAAGTGACCCCCAGTGAATTTACTCATATTTTCTAATGCATTACCTGCATACTTCCACCTCTCTTTCCCGCTTTACACCGTACCGCTCTTGAACCGAGGAACTTAACCGGATACAAACGCAGTTTCTAAAACGGACACTACAAGTAGAGACGGGTACTGCTAAATTGCGGAGCTCTTAAAGAGTTTGGTATCTTTAACGAAAGTGTAAAGTTAATAATAAAAATAATTTAGTATTGGTTAACAATAATACAGGAGATTTTAGAACCTCTTCGAGCAGTTTGTCTGAGGTCGCAAATAAGGGAAGGGAGGAGTATGTGTGTGTTGGGCATCAAAAATAATGAAAGGCTTAGATAAAATTGGTCCGGAGTGTATTTAGTTAAGGGAAGAGGATATTGCCACATTAGTTGAAAAATAATTAATTGCGAAATCTAATAGGTTAAATATTGACATTAAATGCGCAGAAAAATGTGGCTTAACTTAAAGTTCAGGTAGATAAGGTGTGGGGACTATATCTCTGTGGGAGAGAAGAAACATGTGGTCATGCTTGGCGCAGTTCATGGGCTTAGAAAGGAAATACAATAAATAATTAATGCTTTCGCGGAAAGACTTTGCCCATTGAGTGGAGAAAGCGATAACTGATGGCATATTCTGTCATAATGCAGGGAAATACAGATTTTAAGAAATGAGTATTTAGCATCATAATTTCTAAATAGACGTTTGCCTGGAAGTGTTGATGCATGAGACAAATCGGGAATGTTTCTAGCAAAGATCCGACAAAGAAGGTTAACGACTATAGAAAAGAGAGAGGAGTTGAGGAGACTGAAAAAGGAAGACGGATGTTTATATATATGTATATGAAATTATTCATAGAAAAAATTTAATGTAAGTATATCGGTATATATGTACGTAGGTTTGTGCATATGTATGTATACGAAGGTAATCATAACAATTAGTGTTATCGTTTTTTGGATATTGTGTATTCTGATCCTTAAACGGACGGTATTAGCAGGTACGGTCGTAAGGCCCTTGCGACAGTTGTACTTAACATTTGTGTACTTTAAACCTGGCACAATAATAGTCTATTACTAGCTCTAATGTACGAATAGGGGTGAAACTCTAATAAGTATCCGTTTAGAAACAAAGTGATAAAACCTATTCATGTAATAAATAGTTTTAATGCATTAGAGCAGCGGTCGACAATCTATGAATATGTATGAGCTGCTTAGGCTAGCTACTGATGATCTACTGCTATATACGAAGTATTAAAAATGGATCATTTATTTTTTGTACAAATATTAATTATTATACTTGAAAAGTTTTATTTTCTCAATGAGAACATACCATACGGTCTATCACATATTTAAAACCTTCAACTTACTTGCAGTGCACTTTGAGAGAAAACCATGGTCATGTTAAAGTGATGTTTGGCAATCCATTTAAACGCTTCGGGAAAATTTTAACGCTCTTAGTTCTAAAAAAAATTGAATTTATAATCTTCTGTCACGTTGGCAGAAACCGCCATGGGTGACCGAGGTCGTTAAGGCAGAACTCGTGAGAGAGAGGTCTGGGATTCGATTCCCAAAAAGACAGTCCACCGTGACTGAGGTTTTCTCCAAATTTTCCCATCTACATAAATGGCAAATGACGGGGAGGTACCTTAAACTTAGGCCTTGAGCACTTCTGTCATTTAAAAAATTCCTTTTCCAATTTATCATTTCAGCCATGAGTCTTGTCCACCTTCTGTGATGCATCAGCAGTAAAAACGGGCGTTAAACACTGTTTTAATAATGTTGGCAAAAGGTGCTAGATAGTAATGGCGAATGCATTTAATACTTAAGATGTTTTGTTCAGAAATGTCTGACAGAACATTTTGGTCACATAATTAATATAGACATTATTCTCGATATATTAATTTCATTATATTATTCTGATATAAACGCACAGTAAATAATATTTGTCCTCCTCAACTTTTCGTTTTAATTTTAAAGTTGGATGAATGTGAATCCACTAATTTTAGTCAGTTTGAGACCCTTTCAAGTCCAGTTTTATTTCCAAGGCCTTCTCCCTCTACGAGGAATATTTCACATGTGCTGTTTTATAAACGTACTAACAGCCCCTAAGAGCTTAGCTGTGTTTTGCCAACTTTCTCTTTATTTCACAGCTGAAGTCATTACGCCATATTTCTGAAGCTACGACGGTTTACGGCTCGTTTAGTTTAGCAGCATTTGTCTCCGCACTGCAGCAATTTACCTCATTTCCTCAGGTTATCTGCATTACCTTTCTCTCTAATATATTCCTTAAGCCTTTGTACTGAGAAGCTAAAGTCTTATTTTTGTGTCTTTTTAAGGGATATATAAAACTCTAACATTTATTACATTAACTCTGCGTAATATAATTAACAACGGAACGTTCTCTGTAATTCTGCGGGAAGCATAGTACTTGTGTAAATACTTCATTAATTTAACATTTAATTCACTCCTTTTCATTTCTCTAAGAGAACTTTTATTGTATGATCTTATATACTAACTACCTAGGTTGGTGATATATTAAAACTATAACAGGGATTAAGAATAAACGTATTGATCATTAATATCTTTACAGAAACAATTTAAATGTTCTTTAACTCTTATCTAATTAACTACTTAACTCTTGTTTTCATCTTCAGTTCAGTTTTAGAATATCCCCAAGGATTTGGCTCAGCTATACTTAAATACTTAAACTCCCCACAATAGCTGGAAGATAATTAACACACCTTTCCGGGATATATATATATATATATATATATACGTAAAATACTGAGACTCAATGCGCAGAAAAAGTATCGCTTAACCTGCAGGCTCAAATAAATAGGTGTGGGGAAGGGGGGGATATATAGATATGTGTGGGCGAGAAGAAAGAAGTGGTATCGCATGGCTCAGATTAGGGGCTTGGAAATGAAATAAAATAGTTAATGCTTTTGTGGAAAGTTAGCCACTGTGCGCAGAAAAAGACACCTGGAGGCAATGGCAGGAAAACACAGATTTTAAGAATAAATATTTACCACAATTTCTGAATTCCAGCAGAAGTTTGAATGTCTATTTGGAAGTGTTGGAGCATGGGTGACACACACACACACAGATCGGTCGGGAGTATTTCTAGCGAAGACTCCACGAAAAAAGTTAATGGCTATAGAGAAGAGAGGGGAGTTGGGGAGTTTGTGGATATTGGGAAGCGGGCTCAGTGGTAATGGTTCTATTCATATTTGTATATATGTATATAAAACCATTCATGGAAAATGTATTATGTTAGCATATCGTTATGTTTGTACATATGTATGAAGTTGTATGTATGTATGTATGTATGTATGTATGTATGTATGTATGTATGTATGTGAGTATGCATATATACAAAGTCAACCATAGAAATTAATATTACCGTTTTTAGGTATTATATATTTTGGTTGTTAAAAAGACAGCAGTAGCATTGAAGCTGCAAGACCATATTCCTCCCGAATTCGCTAAAACATAAGTAAACATTTAAAGAAATTATGAGCTTAGAAGTAACAGTGATCATAAATATCGGAGATTTAAAGCACTGAGCATCTGTCATTTTAATGTCATATAGAAGTTTAAAAATTGCAGAAAATGAAAAATTATTAAGTGCATTTTATATTTAACGCTCACATATATATATATATATATATATATTAATGTAAAGTTTATAAATTTTGTCATTTTAAGTAAAAAAAAAATTAGTCCCCGTGCCTCTAACACTAGAGGATTATCTGATTCATTTCTGTCAGAATTTTTTGTAAGCAACAGGAGCAGACAAAATAAGCGTCGTTTTTATTTACAAATATAATGTAAAATCATCTGTATTAACCTAAAAGAGGTTATGTTTTATTACTGTGTTAGGCCTGAAGACTCCGTTTTTTATTTTTCCCTCGTAAAATATTCTGATCGCTGCTGTTAGCATGCCAGAGTTTGCAAAACTGACTCGGACTGGAAATATTTACCAAGAAAAATAGAAAAACTAAGCGGCTGAACATAAAATCAATTGTAGTGTCATCTGTCAAGCTTCATGTCCGACAGAATAAAATAATGCCAGTATTACGTCAAAACCGACCTCGATGTTCGTTTATCAGTTACAACACAATGCTACGCTCTGAAGTGTGGCAGAATGCTGACAGTGATGTGAGCTTATCGATATGTTTTTGTCCTTATAAATCTAAAATGCAAATATTTTGAAAAATTTCTAACATAAACAATGAAAGAGAAGGGCTAATACCCACAAACTTGTCTGTTACACACTGAAGAAATAGCATTAAGTTAAATGTGAATTAAGCCATTTCTAGGGTTTAAACACGTAAGACTCATCACTTGACAATGGTAGCAAAAGTATTGTTGTGATCACTTTAAACCAGAGGACATACGAGGGTAGGTGCATAAGTTTCCGGCCTAACCATTTTCTAGGCCAGATAAAGACAAAAACTATATTTCTCTTTTCAGTATAGTTACCCTTTATTGCAGAGCACTTCTCATCTTTGAATTAACATTTCAACCCGTCCTAAAAACAACCAGAAGTCTTGTCTGCAAAATAGGCATAAACAGCATTCATCACTTCTTCGTCAAACATAAATTTCCTTCTTCGAATGCCCTTCTGGAGCTTTAAGAAGAGTCACTAGGAGCTAGTTCTGGGCTATAGGATTGATGGCTTCAAGTAAGAAGTGGGAAAAAAGTAGTGGAAAAGACGAAAAGTGTGCTAGAGAATGCGTGGAAAGAAGAAGGCATTCTAGAAGAAGTAATGGAACGTTTTATAATAAAGTTGGGTGACTCCAGTGATCCCAGTGACAGTGACAATGACAGTGATAACACTGAAATGGAAATGGAAGCCGACAGCAAAGAGGAGCAGGAAGAAGAAGATGATGTTCTTGGAGTGCAGCCGTTGCAGGCGGACAGCGAGTGGCGCGGCCACGTGGCAGTAGAAACGTCAATCACAAGGTAATTTCTCGCCTACTGTAGGTGTGTGCGTACAGAAACGGTTCGAACTGTCAGGAGAAAACTCGAAGAAAAATTCTCTGATGATGGAACTCCAAATATTGCTGCATTTCATTAATTAGACTCTGCGACAGCACATGCAACCAACGTTTAAATGAGAGCAAAAGAGAAAGTGTCTGACGATAAAATTAACAGAAAGAATATTTGGCCCGTTCGCACTGTACTATACAACGTCTCCGGTAGAATCACTACCGATAAGAAATGTGAATATCTCCTCACTCAGTTAAGTTATAAATATGATTTTCATCTTTTCTTATGTAGAAACTCTCCAAGTTTTGTAATATTGAAAAGTATAACGCTAGTGCGCCTGCGCGTGGTATGAAAACACATAGAGTTAAAATGACAGAGTTTACAGTTCACAGTAAGTGCAATGTTGTTATTGGTTAGCGGAATTAAAGTTCTCAATTGCAGTGCAAAGAAGATTCAGGCAGGAATATGGTGCAAATGCTCCAGAGCATCATCTCATTGTGATGGCACAACCAGCTGTTAGAAGCAAGTTCTGTGTTAAGAAAGAAGGAAGCGGCAAACAGTGCCTGCAATTAAAGTTGAAGATTTAGCAAGTGTTTCAGCGCAGCCCGCAGAAATCAATTCCACAGGTCAGTTCAGATCTGGGTATTTCAAAGTCCACTGTTCACGATATTGTCCATCAAAGATTGTGACTGAGTACATACCAAATCCAAATTGTGCAGATGCTGCAGCCAAATGATAAACACAGAGGGGCCGAGTTCCCTAATTCAATGTTATCTCACATTGATGGGGACAAAGGATTCCTCACATAAAGTCACCTTTCACATGTCTGGTAAAATGCACTGGCATAACTGCAGTACATGGGGAGAAGAAAACCCGCACTGGTAATGGAATACGAACGTGATAGCTCTAAAGTTTATCTGTGGTGCGCTTTGACTTGTGATTCTGTGATCGGGTACTGAAACTTGGTGAATTTTTCTAACATAAAATGTACGTCCGGTTATTCTGGCGCTATTAGTGCAGGAGATATTAACATTTCTTATTGGCAGACACTGTTTATTTATTTATTTATTTATTTCCCTTCTTTCTTAACACAGAACCTGTTTCTAACAGCTTATTATGCCATTTCACAAAATTCTGTTTGTTGCCATACCACGCGCAGACGCACTAGCGTCATAATTTCCGTTGTTACAAAACTTCGAGTGTTTTTACACAAGATAATATTAAATTTTAACTTCACTGAGTGAGGAGATATTCACATTTCTTATTGGAAGTGATTCTATCGGACACACTGTATATGGGATTCAATAAAAGATAAAGTGTATAGGACAAATTATACACACCTTAAAGATGTTCCTAATCCTGTGTATGGCTTTGTAGCCGGAATCTGACGCGCTGTAAGTGCAGTTATTCTTTTACAAGTAAATAATGGAAAGATGTAGACAATACATTTCATGCGATCTGTGGAACAACCTGAAGAACATTTAAAAGTAAAACAACAAAAGATACCCGTGAAAACTATACAAAACAATGGCAGCATCAGTTTTCTGTTCTGGAAGTGAAAACTGGACAGTAAGCAGGCAGGACAGAAGAAGAATAAAAATTCAGAAATGGAATGATATATACAAAAAAAGGGAAGAAATACAGATCTACAATCTGAATGAACAAATAAAGAAATCAAGAACCGAATGGTACCAACATAGATGGAGAATGCCAGAATATAGATTTTTGAAAATAATACTTTTGTACCCTACGGTTACAGAAATAGAGGCAGACCGCTTTTAAAATGACAAGACCAATTTAACTTTCTTGACAGTTTACAAACGAATACCGCTCGCCCGCAATGAAAATGAAATAAATATAGGGACCGGCTTTAAAAAGTTTTATGAAGGTTTCTCCACAAGGGATGAGCACTTTGTTAGTCATAGAACTTCTCCTAAATTAAATCTACCGCAAAATGTTGTTTACAACAGATGAGTTGGGATAAACAGTTGCTTCCTATCCCTGCTAATGAAGCACTGAAGTTTGATAAAAGAAAAATACAAGCATACGAAAATACTTAAAAAAACAACAGGCAGAAATAGACAGAATAGTACAAAATAACAAAAGTGCCTCTCCCCTAATGTTTGATAGTTCACGAATGTAATTTCTGTACAATTGTATACACACAGGGACAAAAAACTCGAACACTTTTACATTTGATTATATCTTGTTTTTAATTCTTATATTTTGAATTTAATAATTTTAAAATGGAACATTAAAACGAAATATTGTTTTATTAACTATCTGAAATTACAAAATAGAAACAAAAGCTTAACTCTGGTGAGAAAAGTTACAAAGTGCGTAAAACAATGACAAGTTTTGTTTTAATTTTACATTTTTCGATGCTTGAAACAATAACAGCATATTTTAATAACGGGGTCACCCCTTCTGTCTTGAATAACTGTATTCATACGTCTTGGCATGCTTTCCATCAGGTTAGCTATGGTTTCTTGAGGAATATGCTCCCATTCTTCAAGCAGTGCTCGCCTCAACTCCTGTAAAGTTTCTGGCAGCGGTCGTCTTGTCTTAACACACGTGTTCAAGCGGATTCATGGCGAGACTCCATACTGGCCATAATGAAACATGGATTCCTACTTCTTGGAGATAATCTCTGACCACGTGGACAATATTCGGGCGTGCATTATAAGAATATTATTGCCTGTAAATGGACCCAATGCTACAACATGATTAACCAAACATTGATTTATGTATCTATCAGCTGTTATACTCCCATTTTCTACTCAAACTAACTCAGCACGAGCACCCATAGACACTCCTGCCCAAACCCCACCTCCTCCAAATGAAAACTGTTCGGAAATGCAGCATTGTGCAAATCGTTCTCTTCTAATTCTCCAAACCTTTTCACGTTAATCAGATGAGCGCAGATTGAAACAGGACTCTTCTGTGAACAGAACACAGCCATACTGTTCATTTCTCCAACCTCCATGATCATTTGTAAAACAAAATCGTTCGAATCGTTTGCATTTTGAGCAAACTGGGACCAGATGCAAATCTTGATATCAGTTCACTTGCTTTCAACCCTCTTGTATCCTTTTTGGCCGAAATCGGGCGTCCAATGCATGTAAACAAATTGTTGGGCTGCAGTCATAGCTGACAGGTTGCGCTCCCCAAGAACTGTCAACACCATGTACCTGTCTTCATTTTGATTTGTAGCTCCCAGACGATCCGAACCTGATCATCTGGTACATTCTAAACGTTCTATGGTATAATCGAATGCGCTTCTAGCCATATTCTTTACATTTGAAATGTAATGTACACCGTGTCCATCGTGGTTTAGGGCTACATCTCGAGTCATATTTTCAGGTCGCATTTTTAAAGTGATATTTACAACATGAAAAAATAAAGGAATAATGATAATGAATGGAAGATGGTCAAGTCAAGTCAAGTTCTGTATCTGAGACTTTGTGCACATAATTGGAATATTCCGTTACAATGGCTTGTTTATAAAACAAAAAATAAAAAAATTCATTCAGCATAGCATACACGTCTGCATGACAACAAATGCCTACCATAATATTTTATGACATACAAGTACCTATATCGTAATATACAAGCAAATATAAAAATGTCTGTTTATTGTGGTTTTTGTTTTGTTTTTTTGTTTTTTTTGTTTTGTTTTTTTTTGTTTGTTTTTGTTTTTTGTTTTTTTGCCCTGAGTTTATTCCCTGACAGTCACCAACAGAAATCTTCAGTTTACCATAAAGTTGGGCTCTGCCATTACAGCATGTTTTCATCTTCTTTTTCTTCTACCTGTACCGTTTTTACAGCAAATGTGCTTTAAATCTCTAGAAACCACCCTGCACTTCTTTGTATTCTATCGCTAGTTTTGGAAATCTAGAGTTATCCATTCTGTTATTATGATGTATTCAATTATTTTCATATCTTTCTATTTTGTCATTAATGGAAATTACATTTAATTTTTTTCTGATTCTTTCGTTGAGTATGTGATCAAATTTTGTACAGGATTTAGTTTTTTCTTAGAAAGTGAATTTCATAACCCCTGTATCATGCTTTATATTTTCTCACGTTTGACAACAGTAAATTAAGGCATTACAGCATTATCTCTTTGCACATATTTATAAGTGTTTAACATTATTACAATGCGATATTCCATTCAATAAACTTATAAAGGATTTTTCGGGTTTTAAGTTGTTTATGAATGAATTAAACACTTTTATTTCAACAAAAAACATTACAATTAAATTTACAAATTATTCTTAATTCATAAATCTCCTAATACTTACATCGATTGTTTTATTTTAAATGATTAAATTAAAAAATTTCCAATTTGATTGCCTCAGACCCCAGTCCCCGTTTCATCAGCAGCTGCCTACTGTGATATCCAAGAGACCAGAGTCCTATTATTATTATTATTATTATTATTATCATCATCATCATCATCATCATCATCATAATCATTATTATTATTATTATTATTATTATTATTATTATTATTATTATTATTATTTGCGGAAGTGTACCGCCCGGGTGGCAAGGTCGTTAAGATGTGGACTCGTGAGCGGGAGATCTGAGGTTCAATTTCCATCATGACCATTTTTCTTTGCAAGGAATTTGTCCAGGCTTTTCTCAGTCCTCATAAATGGAAAATGCAGGGGAGACATCCTAACTTAGGCCTGAAACACTTCCTTTAAAAATAATCCTTTCCCAGTTAATCATTTCATCTCATGTATCATCAGCGTGTACCGCCTGTGATGCCTCAGTGATTCAAACGGGCGTTAAACATCATTAAACAAAAATACGGACGCTGTTTAACATCTCAGGTCATCAGCGTCCTATTCAATTCAGGACGTGAAACGGCCGATAAAATTTGATCATGTCAGGTTTGTTTATTTGCAGTAAATCTACGACACGGAACCCACGGCTTTACTTTCGTTCCAAAGGAAGCCATACTTTGGATTTTTACGCTCGATCCAACCAAAGTACCATTATCTTAATATCTCTACATACTACCAAAACTAAGATTCCCCGTACCTTAACCTAGTTATATGTTAATTTGGATTACAAAATGTATGTAAACTTATTAGTATTGCCACGTTTATATTTTTCAAATTATAACTCTCATTTTACGGAATTATATTTCTTCCTTACTACTTTATAATTAACACCAGGTTGAGTACATAATGGGAGTAAAAATACAACGCTAAATAGTGCCATTATCAATATATTGTATTCTACTGTATTGCTCACCTCTCATGGCCATTTTTTATCTCATCTTACCAATGTATTTTTCAATTCGTTTATATTTTCGTCTGCTCTTAACTTTAAAATCCTTCTGCCTCTTATACCATTCTGTCGGTTTCGCACTTTCGTAAAAGAAAATATTACCTCCAAAACTTTGTTTGTTTACGTTCCAAAAGCCATGTACTATCTGGTTCTTCACTCATTGAACATTTTCCCTTAATATATCCATTCCTTATTTCACATAGGCACATCACTTCTATTCTAAACCATGCCAGTCCTGCCCTTCCTGGCTTAACACAAATTTATACACATTTTCCCTTCTCCAGTCATTTTTAAATGTTTAAAATTGTTTCAGGGTGTTTTAACATGAAAACTAGCCCATATTTCTTATTTTTCAATATTTTCAATATATTTTTAATCTTTTTCCAAAAGCCCTCCCCCATTTTTTCCCTCTCGTACTACATTGATCCCTGCGGAATATTTTGAAGTTTATACATCCACGTTGCGTTACCAACACTGTTTATGATAGTCTTCCCTTCTAACTTCCGTATTCTATACTACTGTTTCAATGCTCCTTCCATTACCTTGCTTTTGTTACATAGATTTCCTAATTCCATTAAAGACTCTTTAGGTGAAGATCTAGGACAAGTCTACAAATTAATCTTATCGCATATATTGTTTTCCATCCTCCATCTGGCCCCCAAATTTCTATACCTTACATAATTATGCTCTGTACAATTGAACCATAATAACCATTGTACTGCATATTCATACAAGCTTTAATTACACTCAAAGTCTTTTTCCCCTGCTAATGCCTCCCGATTTTGATCGCTCTATTTTCCATTACTAGACAAACTAACCCGAAGGTAATAACTTTTCTTTACAACCTTAATTTATTTAAGTTGTTTATAGGGTAACATGGTACAAAACGTTTTCCGTTTCATTCTCACATTCTCCCTACTGTTTATACAACTGCGATCTCTTTCAGCTTTACGACAAAT
Organism: Metallyticus violacea; assembly: GCA_030762175.1. Taxonomy (NCBI): domain Eukaryota; kingdom Metazoa; phylum Arthropoda; class Insecta; order Mantodea; family Metallyticidae; genus Metallyticus; species Metallyticus violacea. Next base: position 19,510,921 of record CM060831.1, on the reverse strand, counting down.
TTGTCCACTGCATACGCCCACTACACTAGAAACGAGCCGGGAGCACGGGCGAGAAACACAAAAGAGAAGAGAGTATTATGGCATTACCAACTTTTGCCTTCGCCACAAGGGGCACAAAATAGGGCAGTGAACTTTATGGCATATGCCTGTACCTGAATTAAAATGTCCTCTGCAAGTGGTCCGCATGAGTAAATCAGTGACCAACAGTGTACAATCGCAAAAAACCACCGTGCCTTCTATTTACAAGAAGCATGCCATAAATGTTTATCAATAATTAGTGGAAACTAAAATGATATTTTTGGGAAAGTTTTTTTAACGAAAGATTCCAGGCCTCAGTTTATTTGCCATTTTAAAGTAGAGTCCAAATGTTTATGTAATTACATACTTTAAAATATTATTTTAAATTGAGAGTTGTCAGTAAGTAATGGGATACATAACTAAATTTTTACGATCCACACTCGAGTCTAGTAATTCCTTGTTTAACCTGTTCATCTTGCACTTCCTTCTTAACCCTGTAAAAGCCAGCTGATGGACAAGTCTCACTACATAATGAATACCTCACTCTACCGCCTGAAGATAGCTGAATTTGTGCATAAGCACCGTCTTTTGTCACATGCAGAGTTTCTTTCAAAGGTAATCATTGCTGGTAAACAACAAAGCTAAATGCAGAAATATCCCTCATCACCAACACAAAAAGCAAAGGTTTACTTCTACTCATTTTTCGGTATTCAAGGAAAGCTTTTCCCGCATGTTGTACCTGCAACTGTTACTGGGAAATGCCAGAGAAATGTCCTGGAAACTCTGCAAGACAAGCACGCGCAAAAAGACACATTTGTGTACAACAAATTGCATACTGCACCACGATAATACGCGACTGCACATTGCAAATTGTTTGTTGAATAGTTCACAAAAATAAAAGTGAAGCATGTCCCTCATCCTCCCTACAGTCCAGATTTAGCCCCGCGTGACTTTGTCCTTTACCTCAAATTGAAGAAACATTTCTGTGGAAGACATTTTGCATTGGTGAAAGCTGCGGAGGCGATTATGAAGAACCGGTCAAAATGATTTCGTCATGTATTTGAATAGCGGGAGAAACGCTGGGACAGTGCTTTGTATCTACCAGGGACTACTTTGAGAAATATCATCAAATTATAAGATGAGTAAGGGTATGTTGAACAAAAAGTATGATCATTGTTTATTGAACCACCTTGTATTTCAACTGTCCCACGTTCACTTATGGTATGATGGACATCATCTGTGACGTGAAAAGTAAGTTTATTTCTGTCCGTGGGCAAGTAGATAGGCAAGTCGTGACAAAATTCCGTATAGTTTTCGAAACAGGGTTAGTGCAGTTAATATACGTTACCTGATTCTGAGCAAAGATACGCGAGAACCTCCAGAATATATTTGGTTTAAGTATGCACCAGTAACGTCATATGATATGCAATCCACTTTTTGAGGCCATGAGCACCATTAAGTTCCTTTCAGTCCGGTTCGATTCGATTCCGTTACATGGGAGCGGCAGAATGCGTTTCGGTTCCGCAAGATGGAGCCGGCCCTTAGCTGACACATTGCAGCATGATGAAACAGGAGGCACTTCTTTTAGAATATCCATTTTTAACAGCGTTAAAAGCGTTGGAGGGCGGGAAAGACAACATTCAGTTTTCATTCGTCGTTCTTCAGGAAAATTCGGCACTGGATTCACTCAATCGATCGGTATTAAGACACACGTTCACTCTTCATTCAGATTCAGACACACACGTTCATTCGTCATCTTGGTCTAAGGTCATCCAGTATTCTTACGACAAACGGCAGAGTACTTAGGCATTTTGAAGCGAGTTATCCAGTAAATTATCAGCAGAACTTACTTTTCGACGCCTATTTATTTGCATCAGCGACCCAATGACTCAGTAACATAAAACAGATGATGAAACTTCATCAACGAGTCAACATACTTCAGCAGTCGCTACTTGAGGTCATCTACTGGCCCAACTCGGCCCACGCTGCGACAATACCACCCCATTATTTGTGCTTCTGGTAGCTATTGACTGTTCCATCTATTTTAATCGGGGTTTGAGCCCCGTTTGAAATTAATTGTGTCTTCAGTTTGTTTAGTGACACTCCTGCATTTTTTGCTATGCTCACATAATTGTTCCAGCATAATTTGCAGTGCTTTCGGTGTTTGGGGAACAAGACCACATCGGCAAATCTTAGATTTGTTCGTCGACTGCCGTTTATGTTGATTCCGATTTTATTATGCCAGTTCATTTTCCTGAATATGTGCTCCATTTCACAGGTAAAGCGTTTTGGAGAGATTGGATCGCCTTGGCGAACTCCTCTTTCTAGTCGGAATGGTTGTCCTTCTTCTGTTTTTAATTTCGCGAAACTTTGACTATAGCTTTTCGTAGGGTACGAATGCACTTTGTTCCTTGAGCTGCCAGAGAAGGTAATATGCTTGTAGTTGGACTGAGTCGAAGGTCTTGGTACAGCCAATAAAGGCGAGATATAGTGTTAGATGGAATTAATAATACACTAGGTCTGTTTGAATTGATGCCAGTGTTAGTTTAGATATTTGATATTAAGTATAGGCTTATAGAATTCCATCTATAATTTTATACACTGGTATCAACTCAGGGTATTATTAAAGCAGTTACTAATTGGATCAATGCTCCTGTTGAAGCTTCATTGTAATGGTACCACTGGCATAAACACACTACTCAGGAAGTTAGCACCTAACAAACTGCAGACCTTAACTGCGTTAACGGTGGTGACTGTAAAACTTTCTGTTACGCCATTAAAATGCATGAATGGTAATTTCCACTTCACAACATTTTCTAACACAAGTCTTCCTGTCTCAAAACTGGATTAGTGACCCTCTCAAAAAGAATTAAAGGTTTCATAAGTAGCTCGATCCAATATCGTAAAATGTGTACCGTCAGAGATAGGCTGCTCTAACGTCTCCAAAGGGGGCGGGGTTATTGGGTGTGGCATCGCCGTGTCATCAGCAGATGACATAACACCAACCGGCTAGCACAGAACAAGTGATTGATTTTGGAGAGCAAATATTGGGCGGCAGTTCAAGTTAATAAATAAAGGGATTAACTGTGTGGTTTAGAGGCAATTACATGTATTAATCATGGTGCTGGAGAGAAAATGAATAGGGTTTTGTTCACTAGTTTAGTGAAGGCGGCATTTAATTTTAACACGTCACTTGGATAATTGTATAGTGACAGTGATGAACAGAGTCCATGGTTTGTTCGAGCAATTAGCAACAAGGGACACAACACAATGGGATGACACCTACAGGGGATTTATGATGCTACCTGGCTCTCACTTAGAGTAACTACACACCTTTAGTGCACCTTTACAGGAATTTCAAATTGAAACAATTAGAATTTCACATGAGTGCAAAATCACAATATTGTGAAAACAGATGAATGTACTAAAAGTATGGGCTAAAACGAATAGTTATAAAAGAGCAAACACTCAACGTACATAGCGAAAATTCTGAACGTTCCCTAGCAAAATCATTTCAAAAATTAGCATAATTGGAAGTTTCAGGATGTAAGTAAAAATTAGTTTTTAATAGTGTAAATGAATATAATTTCCCGATAAAGTACCTTTTTAATCGAGGAAGAATGACAATAATCCAGTGCGGACCAACATTTAAGAATGTATACACCTTTTATAAAGCACAGACAAAACATGGACTCTGTCCACCATGGCACATTATTTTTACAACATTGTTCGCATAGCTCTGTTAACCATACACGCTGTCCATCACACAGACACTTATAGAAAAAGAATTTGCACTCTAAATCAAATACATGTTCAGTTATTATTACCTAAGCACAAAGACTTACATATGCGAGCACGCTGGAGATACGATCGGAGCTGAAAATCGGATGGAGGATGGAGCGTTACATCCCATCAGGGGCCAAACTCTGCAATCAGGGGGCTCTCTTGGTTTAGGTTAGGCGCGTGGCGGATGACCAAAGTAACAGACAGAGAGGGTACGAGAATCTGCCCTGTATGTGCGGAAAAAGAATCATGGGAACATATTCTGGCTTACTGCAAGGGGACGGAATAATGGAGAAAGTTTGTTAAAGGGGTGAGAGGGCAGTGGCAGTGTTGGACTTTACTAGCAGATAGGAAGGAGGAGGAGGGAATAAGTAACTTTTTAAACAAAGTGAGACAGCTCAGTTTGGAAGAGGCAGACAACCGGGAAGAGGGTAGCGAAATATGATTCACAAAATGTTTACATACATGTGAGGTAGTTTAAGTTATTTACTTTTGTATTGTTTTCCTTTCTGCTTATTTTATTTAGGTATTACATTTGTTCTATTATATATTGCTTCTATTTCAATTTATTTCAGAATATATATTGTTTGTCACTTAATAGTAAAATATTGGTTTCCGCAGTTTCATGTATTTTCTCATGTATTGGGAAAGTACGTACGGTCGCAGTATCACCGCGAAATGAAATAAATACACTACTAATACTACAACTATTATATTATTGCTACTATTACTACTATCACTACTATGACTACTACCACTACTACTACTACTACTACTACTACTACTACTACTACTACTACTACTACTACTACTTCTACTACTATATTATTACTATTATTACTAATATGAACTACTACTACCACTACTATCACTATTACTGTTATTACTATCATTACCATTGCAACTATTATTACCACTATTAGTATTACTATTCCTACTACTACCCCTACTCTGTTATTATTACTACTATTACTATTACCATTACTACTATTATTACTACTACCACTACCTATTAGAACTAGTACTATTATTACTATTACTACTATTAGTATTACTACTAGTACTATTACTTCCACCATTACTACTATTAATAATATTATTTTACTACTATTACTATTATTCTACTGCTACTATTGTTACTACTGCTACCACTACTACTATTACTAAAACTATTATTACTACTATTACTATTACCACTACTACTATTATTACTATACATACATACACTCATTTGTTCGCTAACACACACATTTAGACTCAAAGAGTCCGTCTACTCTAATGAGCGCTTCCAATTCCACACTCCTTGTATAGAAAAGACCCAAGCTTTGACCAGTTGCCCTCCTATGTACAAATGTCTCAACATGCTAACCTATCCCCATTCGACTTAGCAAGCCTAGCCAACCTCCAGTGTTCGGTGCTTGGGCTGTTCATTAGAATATGCTGCCAGTTTTCTCTGTCTCCACAAAAAAAAAAAAACAACAACAACAACAACATATTCTCTGCCAAGTCTCGTCTGTTATTTCAGTTCTATTGCATTCCCCAATCTAATTCACGCTAAACCCGACCTATTTGAGGACTCATAGAACTCTTCACCACTTCAGAACTCTTTCACTGTGCGGTCCGTGCACATTCTATACAAAGAAAGCTCAAATATCCAGTTGATTTAGTAGCTAATCTCTCTATTTGATTGTGTTTGTGTTTTTGCACTCCTAGTTCTCTACCATGCCAAACGTTCAGAAGGCAAAATTGTGCGCCCTTTCACAAGAATTAAATGGATAATTAATAGAAACTGTCTTTCCAATCCTTCGATGTAAATACTGCGAGAAGCATCAATAAACTAGCAGATCCAGTGCGGCAAGCATACAAACAATGTTGAGCTCCACCAGTTGCAACCTAAACAAATTATTGATACGTGTCTTCACTTTGTAAAGCATAGCGCAGCCAGCTCTTTGCAGATATTACCATGGCATTAGTTCAGTAAGGAATTCCATTCCACAAGGTCAACAACCTTGCATTCAAATAATTCCTCGAGGTCAATACCGGATGAGAACACGCTGAGAAATTTATATATCACCAATTTATGAGAATGTTTTCGAGAAAATAAAACAGGTAGCCGGCAAACTTGAAGTGAGATTCATGTTAAATAAAATTAATGATGCGCTGGAAAAATATCAGTGAATGTGCTCGTGTTTCCGTTATCTGGTGAAAAAGTGAAACCCATACGCTTTGAAATATTCCAAATCCAGATGCCAATCTAGTAATGCAGTCATGCATGAAACTGCGGTCGGAGGGCAAAGTCAGGCTTATAGTAACTGATTAAGCATGTTGCATGCTTTCGGCTTTCCAACAACTAAATATCATGTATCCAAACCTCAACCATGTAACAAGTATTGCACGTAGAGTACGCCGTGTTTGTGAAAGAATCAGGGAGTATAAAGTACCCCATTGCTACTAAGAAGAAGATTCTTGTAAAGGCCCCAAACTGTCAACTTTTGTACCGAGAAGTTACTGTGCTTCACCTTTCATAATCAGGTGGGGGCACTTGGATAATATGCGCAGCTTTCTTGTGCAACATCCTCGAAAAAAAAAAAAAACCAAACACTTCATATGTGCTCTAGATTCAAAAGGCGCGACAGACGTCAAGCATTTCCAACATTTGCTCAACGAGAAAAACTTTGAGTTGGAAGGTTTCGCAATACATAGTTACAGATATTTAACTTACATGTATCAGGGTTTTGAAAAAGTAGACGTGGCGAAAAAGGAACAAAGGAAGAAGTTTACAACTGCGAAGAAGGTATGGAAAATAAGGAACAGTAGAAGAAATTGACAACTGCAAAGAGGATATGGAGAAAAATGAACAGTAGCAGAAGTTGACAGCTGCGAAGGACACCTGACGCTGAGGACTTTATCTATTTGCCTTTAGGAAACTCCGTGCAATATAAACTTAAATCTCTTCTAGAGAAGACGAAGAAGCAAAGAAGCAAATAAATAAAAGGTAGAAGTCACTTAAGAAGATGACAAAAGAGGTAAAACAAACTCAGTCTTTAAAGGATGCAAACCAGTACACACAGTGAACAGAGATAATTCTAACAAACCAAGTCGACACGAAAACCACTCTATCCAAGCCCAAAGGAGACATCGATCTCTGGACTGCAAGTACAGAGACAGAGCGAAGCGTTGTGAAGTGTAAGAGGGTTTAGAAACTTCAACTGATATCCTGGGAGGATACGCCAGTTTTTCTTTTTTCCCGTGCTGTCTTATCTCTTGTGGCAGCGAAGACAACCTAACTTATCTCTTCCTTGCGGGGCAAAATGGGGGCTGTAAATTACGACTCAAGTTAAAGGCAAATGGCACGGTGTCGCAAGGAGAGATTCTGGTATTGGCACAATGTGAACAGCGAATGACGTCAAACTTAATGGAAAAACAAACGCTTGTTTTTAGGAACGGATTTTTTCCCTTCAAGATTAATATTTTGACAATAGACGAGAAATATGTGCAAAGATTGTAAATAATTGTGCGAACTTGGAGAAACGTTCTTTATAAACATCGAAAGCAAAAATGGAAGACATATCAGCGATAGCTTGCATGTGATATGAACGTTCAGTAATTATTGATAACAAAAAATTAAATGTGCTAGTTATTTAAACCAACAGTAAACGATAAATAAACACTTTACACGCCAAAGTGCTATCAGGTTGTAACACGGTCTCCAAAGAAACGTCATAAGGAGAAATGAAGAGTGAAAATGTCAAACGTTCTACGTGCCATTTTCTATGTACAGAATAAGCAAAAAAAAAAAAAAAAAAAAAAAATACAGTACTCATCTGTGTTAGCAATTAACTTATTACAGAAAAATCATTATAAGATATTTTATTATTATAAAATTATTTAGTATAGGGGGAGACAAAAATTAATAAAATAGGAAGGTTTTGTGAGCCATATGATGGAACAATTGCAAGTGCCATTTAAAATTTTGTTACATTTTATTTCAGGTTTTAGAGGGATATAATTACAAATATAACATTAATGATTAGCAGCAACATATATCATAATGTTATTAAACACAAACTATGTTATTAAAAGGAAAAGTAAAAAGTATGCATTCAAGGATAAAAAAAAAGCCGGACATTTTTACATTTGTTTATATTTTGTTTTTAATTTTAAAATGCAAAAATACTCATTTAAATAAAAATATTTATTAAACACATTAAATTACAACAAAAGAAATAAAAGCTTAACTCTGAGAAAAGTTACAAAGGACGTAAAACAACGACAAGTATTGTTTTAACTTTACATTTTCCGATGCTTGAAACAATAACAGTATATTTTAATAACGGGTGTCACCCCTTCTGGCTTGAATAACTGTATTCATACGTCTTGGCAAGCTTTCGACTAGGTTAGCTATGGCTTCTTGAGGAATATGCTCCCATTCTTCAAGAAGTGCTCGCCTCAACTTCTGTAAAGTTTCTGGCAGCGGTCTTCTTGTCTTAACACGCCGTTTCAACGTATCGCACACTGTTCAAGCGGATTCATGACGGAACTCCATACTGGCCATGGTAAAACATGGATTCCCGCTTCTTGGAAATAATCTTTGACCACGTGGGCAATATTCGGGCGTGCATTGTCGTGCATTATAAGAATATATAAATGTAAATGGGTCAAATGCTACAACATGATGAACCAAACATTGATTTATGTACCTATCAGCTGTAAGACTCCCATTTTGTACTAAAACTAACTCAGCACGAGCACCCATAGACACTCCTGCTCAAACTCCACCTCCTCCAAATGGAAACTGTTCGGAAATGCAGCATTGTGCAAATCGTTCTCCCCTCCTTCTCCAAACTCTTTCATGTTAATCAGGTGAGCGCAGATTGAAACAGGACTCGTCTGTGAACAGAACATAGTTTTACTGTTCATTTCTCCAACGCTTATGATCATTTGTGAAATGCAATCGTTCGAGCGGTGCATTCTGCGCAAACTGTGACCAGTTGCAGGTATACTTGATAAAAGTTCACTTGCTTTCAACCTTCTTCTAACCTTTTTGGCCGAAATCAGGCGTCCTCGTATGTTCGTAAATTGCTGGACTACAGTCATAGCTGGCAGGTTGCGCCATGTATCTGTCTTCATTTTGATTAGTAGCTTCGGACGATCCAAACCTGGTCCTCTGGTATATTCTAGGGTTTCTCTAAACAGTTTTTTGGCATCACGGAATATGTTTATAGCCATATTCAATACATTTGTAATGTAACGTACACTGCGTCCATCATCGTTTAGGGCTACAGCTCGAGCCCATCTTCAGGTCGAATTTTTAAGTTGAAATTTGGCAAACCTACGTACATTTACAACATGTAAAAATAAAGAAATAATGATAAATGAAGCATAAAATGATTAAGACAAAGTTGTTGTATCTGAGACTTTATACACATAATTGTAATATTCGGTTACAATGACTTGTTTATTGAACAACACATTCAACATGACCTACATGACTCCATGACAACAAATGGCTACTATTATATGATGTGACCAGCAAATATGAATGTTTTCCGGTTTTTGTCCCTGAAAGTATTATAAAACATATACAAGAATACCAATCGTCATATTTTCTCCTCTCAGCTGACAAGAACAGTTCAGTTTTTCATTCTTATAGCAACATGAACGAGAGGTCTTTCTTTTTTTCAACCGATAAACGTGGTTGATGTTTCAGACGAAGCACAGGTTGCTGTATATCAACCACTCATTCTCCTCTCTTTAAAACTTAAAAAAATCCTCCACCCTTCTAATGGCGAGTAAGTTCTTTTAATAGTTGCTTGAAATGGACGAGATCGAGAGATACTTCAAGCATTGTGCCTTTTGAAATGTTGCATTTATTTAATTTTAACAGTGAATCAGCAACATTCTTAAAATTAAATAAATATCTTGACTCCATTGGAACTACATGATCTATAACTTTAGCTTAATCTACAATCGAATGGAACTACATGATCTATAACTTTAGCTTAATCTACAATCGAATGTAAATCTTGGGAATGAAGGCCTTAATTACCCTTCTTCTTTTCTGTACAGTAACGAAATCTCTATCGCAACTCAAAAAGCTATGGCCACTTACTGTGTATATATATATTATTATTATTTTCTCTTAAAAACTAATATTATCATGGCATGGCACTTAGAACACCAGATGATAGTATAGCATGGTATTTAAAACTATACTATTTGTTAACAAGTATTTGAACTACTTATCCATGTATAGGCACTTAGAATACGACTAGGAATATGCACAGAACGTACTTTTGTAATAAAATGATTACATTTAAAATGACAGAACTGCTTGACATTTCCACTCCTAAAATATTGATCCCACTTTAAAGATCCAGTCAAGAGTTTCCAAATTCTAAAAGCTTGCTCTAAGCTTCCACTTTGGGAACTGAAACCTAAAATGCGGTACGTACTGGGTGAGTCTGGATAAAAAGAAGCATTCGCAATATTTATTTGCATATTTTAAATATACATAAGAGCTTAATGTAAGGCCAAGGGAATCTTAGTGGACCTGAACACGATACAGCACAGAAAATCCTTTGTAACTGCCGGAGATTAAACCGGATTTGTAGTTTGTAGTCAAGAGCATTTTTACCTTGTCTACCCTGATAAAACTTTGTAAAAAAAAAAAAAATAAAATAGAACAGCAATTTTTAAAACACATGCTATAATTTAAGTACAAACTTGTGTTAGAGAAGAAACAATTTACACCTGAAAAATAGACCCAGTACCAAAAACTTAAATTTATTAATGTATTTCAGCATAAATGTGATTTCTGAAGCATCATCATAAAGATCTGTTTTCTATATATGAAAAAGTAACGATAAGAATGTAATGTCTTAACATATTTAATTTCAGGGTGAATACTGTGCAACACACAATGATTATAATTTTGTTTAACAAAATAACTTAACTCATTCTCATAATTTTGATAATCTGACTCATTATAATCCCCATTGTATACAATGCACCTATACCAGCGTTTCTGCCAGTCTTCAAAGACATGCAGGGAATCGTTTTTAAACAGGTCCTTGCAATACAGAACCACCTTGTCGCCTTTGCTTCTGATGATAAACGGGCCTCCCATGAAGACTTTCTTCAATTTGGGGAAAAGGAAAATGTCACACGGGACTAAATCTGGGCTATACGGAGGGTGAGGGTCATGATATATCGTGGTGCAATATACAGCTTGATGCATGAAAATATGGTCTTTTGCGTGTGATATGACCTTGTAGAGTTTTCAGGAATCTCTGTAGTATTGCCTAGTTGCAGTTTGAGTTGTATTGAGATAATCACTTCTTTCACCATTTTTGCTGCTGGTGATGATGGAAATTTCCACATAGCTCTGCTGTTTGCTCTCAGAATCGAAATGATAAAACGTTTCATCAGCAGGTTTGAAAGAAACCTCAGTGGGTTTTAAACTTTAACATAAATTTTTCTCTAAGGTTTTGTTATTTGGGCTCTCATCATTCTTCGCGCCAACCCTTCATTTATCAATGTTATTAAAATGTGTATAGGAACATAAAGATTTCAATATTCGAGTATTATTTAGTATGTTAGCATAGACATTGTAAATTTAAGACAGTATTTTTTAATCTTTTGTGGAATATTTGAGCAGTTTTGAGGAAATATTTAGACATTTCTCATGTTTTTTCAAACATTAAATTCTCATTATTATTAATAACAAATACCTGTGGTGGAAAATTGTTTGTACAGTAAAAGTTGATTGTTACAATCTGTGTGCTGATTTTAGAAAATAATACTTAACAGTTTTCATCAACCACCATTTTTTGACAAATTAATATTTTATTTTTGATATCTATGGAACCATTAAATTTTACTGACATAATACTGGCGTCTCTTAATCCTCATTTTTCGCTCAACAATGAAAGAATTCTGACTGTATATGACGAGTTGTTATTTTTACGATCAAAATTCCATTGTTCCTTCCTTATGAGTTCAGTTGTAACTGGGTACTGTGTGAGATGGTTGTTATTCCAGTGTAGATTTCTAAATTTTGCAAGAAGTTTAATTTTTCTAAACTTTTCAGTTAATTTAGTTTATTCACAACCGAATATCACTTTTTCATTACTACTACTATGTGGGTTCATTTATTTATTTACTAATATCAGAATGTTTCAAAAGGTGCCATAATTTGCCTATTTTGTTACATTTGTGGAGACTTTGTTGTATAGAAACAGAAAAGAAGCATATTTTGAGATAAAACTTGGTGATTTGGACAAGCCATCGGCTCCACATAAGGCATGCTGAATTTGTGGGGAAGAATTCCGACAATGGCCTGAAGGCAAGAAAAAACTACAAAGGGATTCAATATTATGAATGTTATGGATGGAACCAACAAATCACAGTATTGACTGTTACTTCTGTTCCTGTAATATAGCAGGGTATGGTCTTAAAAGTAAGAAAGAAATTGTTTATCCGAAGGTCTACCTGTACCTTCCTCCCGGATAAACTAGAAAAAAAAAAAAACACCTGATGACTCTGAGAAAGAATCTGGGAAATGAAATGAATTCTTCGCAGTTTCAGGCAATAGAGAGCCCAAACTTTATTTATAGCCTTATTAGAGACTTAAGTCTTCCTAAAGATTCAGCAGAACTGTTAGGTTAGGTTAGGTTAGGTCTCCCCAAAGATTCAGTAGAACCATTAGACTCTAGATTGAAGGAAAAGAATTTATTTATTTCTGGTATATCTTTCGCGTGATTCTTATATATAGAAATAAATTTCGTATCTTACATTTCACACGAAAATGAGCTGGTTTACTGTAGTGATGTTGTTGGACCGTTTAAGGAATGTAACATTCTGTATGTCAATGAGAGACACCTTTTTGTTGATTCATCTAAAAGCAGCATCAAAGCAGTACTTCTTCACAATAGCAGCAAGTACGCCTCAGTGCCAGTAGGACATTCTGTGCATATGAAAGAACTTGGCATTAATTCTCTCCAAAGTGAAACATAACGATCATGAATGGACGATATGCAGTGATTTACAAAAAATTACAGTGAATCTTAGAAAATAGGGAGGCTACAATAAATTCCCCTGTTTCGTGTATACATGGGACAGTAGAGACAGAAACAGCACTGGATCAAAAGAGAGTGGATGCCTAGAATAAATTTACAATCTGGAAGCAAAAATATATTAGGAGAAAGTTTGGCTGATCGACGAAAAGTTCTCCTTACACCGCTTCATATAAAACTTGGAATAATGAAAGAGGTTGCATTGGCACACAAAGGAGGTGTTTTGAATACTTGCGCAGTAAATTCTACTTTCAGCAGCAAAAGTGAAAGAAGGTGTTTTCGTAGGTCCAGATATTCAGAAACTCTTTTGAGATGAAATATTAGAAACAAAAACAGAAACTGTTCTAAAAGAAGCTTGGACAGCTTTCAAAGAAGTTGCACAAAAATTTCTTGGAAACTGCCAGCACCAAAATTTTAAGTGGGCAGTGGAAAACGTGTTAATGAAATTCAAGGATTTGGGTTGTTCAATGAATATGAAGGCACACTTACCACATTCTCATAGGGTTACTTCCCCGAAAATCTGGGGCTCTAAGTGAAGAACAGGGTGAGATATTCCATCAAGATGTAAAAAAAATAGAACAGGGTAGATGGAACCCTGCGGACTATTGTTGGATATTGCACAGGGAATGCCGAAAGCAACTTACAGGAGGAGAGAGCTTTGAAGGAAAATAAAAATGGCATTACCAGGATCTATAAACATTGGGAATGATTTTATGATTATGAAGTTGAATACAATGAGATTTTAATTATATTTTCAAAACACATGAATTGATCATAATGTGAATTAATCTACTCTTTTTCCCATATTTTAAAATTAACTTTGCGAAAAGACCTTACGTGATGGATGAAAAATGGAGGTTATATTTCAATTCAGCACACCAAATTATATAAAAATCAGATCAAATTTTACAAATAATTTGCAAATACTCAAATTTTGCAGACCTGAGTAATCTAACATTTAATACTTTTACGACTTAAAAACAGGTTATTAATACTTGTAGTAAAAATAAGCAACACCGTGTTCTAGGGCTCTTGAATAAACATTAAAAAGTTATAAATACGAAATTATATTAAAAGACGGCGGTGTTTATTACACATGCAAGATCGGATGTGGAATCTCCCAAAGTTTTTTTTTTTTTTTTTTTTTTTTTTTTTGTAATGCAAGCAGAGAGAGCAGTGTGTGTGTAACGTGACGCAAAGAGCAAATTTACAGAGGTAAGGAATCCCCCAGACTCTCATGAGATACTGTGAAAATAGCAGCATTATAATTATGATACATTTTATCCTGTAAATAATAATTTTCAGGAAATATTTACCCATTTGCTGTGCTGTTGACTTTCGGTCCTCATCTGGCTTCCGCTTCAAGCAGCATGGTTCTGAAAATGGAGATAAAAAACGTTACAGTAGCTTGAAGATTACAGGCAAAGTCATTATGCATTTTATTTATATCATTCATATATATTTTGTCGCGCATTGAAGTATATATTTTTTCGATGGAGATTTGAAGAAATTTTTCAAGAGTACAACCTCAATAACTACATTCCTTCGAAACTCGCTAAAATAAAACCTAATATTACAGAGAGATTTAAAGAAAATATCAGGGTAGTAATTGGAAGAATTACGAAAGAAAAGCTTTTGCGGATGAATGCAAATTTCGTTAAAAGATTTAAGAAACAATCGTCACTGCAGACAGACACTAATTCGAATGTATCTAACCACAGAGTAGTACTTACTATATAATAAAAGTAATATTGTGTGTATTTACCAAACTTTCACGAATAGAAATACGAATAAATCGACTATGCAATGAATAAAATACACTAGAATTAAAACTTGCAGAAACCACGACTGCAACTGGTGTCATGTTAAAGTAAACATATGATCAAGAATGCATTAAATTATTCAGTGGGAAAGAGAGTTAAATGTGAATTCATAAATTCGCTGTAGTTAATGTTGAGAACAACGATCCTTATTTTGTGCAAAATGCCGGCCATTTCTGAAAGAAATTAAGCGGAGTGTCATTTGACAGATTTCGACATTTTGGCAAGTGTCCAACAACACATTTTGAGTAAAACAAACAACTGCAGAACTCTGTTAATGAAGATTGATTTTCCGTTACGATGAAAGGAAAGTAAACTTAGCCGTCTGTTTTTATAGAGTGTCTATCAATAACAAGGTTCTCTTAAAGCTTGCTCCCGCATCGTTTTCTGATACCGCCTTCTTTATGTCAAGCGGTTATCTAAACAATGATAAATTCCTTAAACATAAAGCTACAAACTCGGAACATTAGAAATGAAGCATTTTCCGATAAACGAACAAAAAAAAACTTTCTAGAACATTTCGATCTGAAACCAATGTTACAGAAAATAAACACATTCGTCATTCTACAGGCTTAGCTGGTTTACTAAAGCAAAAGGGACTGAACATTTCAGATTTATGGGAAACGATTTAACTAGAGAAATAGTTAAGGCATTTTCTTAACTATTTTCATTTTCTCTTCTGCTAGACCTTACTAGACCCCAACTTTTAAAACAAAAAATGCATTAAAACAGCGATGTATAACCGATTAATTGTATCTTACGCAATACCTGCATTTCCTCTCTACTGTAGTTCGGTAGCATGCGGGTCGTGCGTTAGCGAGGGCAGCTCATAGGCCAGCCCCGGGCTTTAAATTTATACTTTTTTGTACAGGGATGTACAGGGACTTAAATTTGTCTTCCTCCAAGATGGATTAACCCTTCTGCTGCTTATTTCTGCGTTCTCTTGGGCCAACAGAAAGAAGGTCCATGGCCAGCGCTCGGTATTCTCTCTTTTCTTAGGAACCAGGTGTTGAGAGGTTACTGACACCATGCATAGCGGTTGTTTTCGCACTTTGTTTGAAATTTGGGGGTTTCCTCACTGTTTATCAGTGGAAAGTTGACTGTCATGGTGTTAACTGTAAAGTAGCAAAAAAGTGTATCTGTTTTGTAGCAATGAATAAAGTGGACGTTTTATTGAAGACTCCATTTTTGTGTCTAAGTTTAATTGTTAAGTTGGAAGTGAAACGATTTGGACCTCACGAACCGAAAGCTAAAGGAGCTTACTCAGCAAGACGCCACAAAATTAAGATTTTTTTTTTTTTGGTTTGAAAAAACACCTTGAAAGCGTGTATTGTCTACAGGAATAAGATTAAAAAAGAAATAAAAAGGGCAAATTTCATTTTTATATAGACCGACGAAACGACAGATATTACACGCTTATCACAAGTTGTTGTGACGTTACGATACATCAATGGGAGTAAACCGGTTGAAAGATTCATAAAATTAATTGTTGTTTCTGAACTAACTGCACAAGGCTTAAGGCGTACTTTAACAGCTAATTAGAAGAGTTTCATATAAACCAGAAGTTTATAGGACAAACGTACGAGGTGCTGGAGTTATGAAAGAGTATTGGGGAGGAATATAAGTCTTGGTAAGAAACCTTCACCTACCCATTTGGGTGTCATTTAGTTATGTCCCTAGCCCACCCTTCTACAGGGACCCAGCCGCCACTGGTTTTAGCATTACTTTCGATATTTCACTTTTTATTCTATAATCTGTAAGTCTTCTTGGGTTTAACCGCTAAGATGCATAATATTAGAGAATTCGCTTTGAAAACGAGATTTCAGTTTTATATAAGTACAATATTGCATTTATAACGAAATTGCTTTTTAAGCTTTGAGGATTCTCAAAAGCCCAGCAAACATTGTTTATTTCTTAGTTTTAGTTATTTTTTGTCTATAGTGACTATTATTTCTCTTTATATTCGAAAGCCAAAACGCACAAAACCGATTCTTCCGAAGATGAATTAGTTAAATTTGATTTAATATTAAACCCTACTTCTAAAGAAGAAATCTTGAACCCTTTTTAATAGTTACTTACCAAATGATTTCCAAAAAAAAAATTGTGGACATGATCAAAGATTTTTGATAATGAAGAAATAAAATTAATAGAAATATTGTAATAACTTTGAACAAACATAGCGAATTATATTTAAACAAAATGTAAGCACATAATTGGGTTAAATGTAATGGTCGTTCAAATGAATAATGAATTATTACGCGATTCAAGCCTCTTTGATGTTTGAGGCGTGTCCACTCATAAAGTTACTATCGAATAGTAGTAGTGCTGTGTTGTCTCATATTTCTCGCCTCTTGTAAAACTAAAAATGAAATACCACGCATGCTCGGGCAAATTTTAATTGATAGAAAGGTCAAAAACAATTATGATAAAATGCAAAAAAGTCATGAGTATATGCAAACGAAACCACATTTCCACACCAAGTGGTTCGTATGTTATGGCTTATTTGATCACTCCCACCAACTTTCCCAAGGGTTCCTGTAACATTTAAACCCGTGTTTACTGTTAAATTAATATATTTTATGCCATGCGATCTGATATTAATCTCGCTTTATGTGTACTCTTTATTATCATTATAGATATTGTTTAGAGGAATTCGCTTGTGACTACCAGATAATTACAATATATTTTTACAGTAAAACCTCTGCCTGATGTGTGTGGGGTTTACATTTTGACTACTCTGTACGACAGAAAAAAAAAAAAACACTGGCATATAAGTTGATCATGAAAGATGCAACTTACAAACGGAAATTATATTAGATATTTAGTATCAAACATTTTCTTACTGATTGATATTTCTGTCAAATTTCCTTTATAGCACTCAAGGGTTTCTCTAAAACTTAATTCAAAAATAGGCTTAATATAATTTTATAAAAGCTCGAAAACTTAATTACCAATGAATATATGATTCAAAAAATATTCTGTAACTGTCCGATCTAATTTGTGTCTACATGGCGTCTCTGATATTATATGAAGGAAAACATAGAATATATAATATTAATTCAGGCGTAATTGTAAATAAAAGAACGTACATATTAAGTCATATTTATATTACTTGATTATATTTAGTATTTAAATATTATTAAGCTTTTGTTGTTGTTAACATAAGGATTAAATTGAAATTATAAGATTTCTATTAAAGTATTATTCATATTACCTTCATAGCAGTGACTTAAAAATACAAAAAACACAAATAGCAAATATCAAACTTATTTGTAATGAATATAGTGTTTATGTTGTAAAATTCAAGCGGGAGGTATAAACAAAACTTAATTTATTATCAATACAGAGGTAACAAAAAGAATGTCAAAACTTTGAGGATACACTCTTCACTTATGCAGGATAAAAGTGTAATATGGACATGGGCCTGGAATTGGTTTATTTCCTTGTTAGATCCCTTTTTCCTACACTTGTATATGATATTCAAAAACAGAACTGTGGGAAACAGAAAATCATATGAAGTGTTAAAATGTCCTGCGTTAGCACAAATACATTCAACTCGCCATCGCATGGACTCCCTGGTGCGCTGATGTATCCTTGAAGTATCTCGTATTGTCTGGCAGTATTGCAGAATACGAGCACGAAGACTCTCTACAACTTCGACTAATCCATAGATCATATGCATTTGAATTCCTCACTTTACCGTACCTGGAAGGAGGTCCGTAAACATACAGAACTGACACCACATGCTCGGTGCTCCATCAGATAATGAAGTGAGTAGCATAACAAGCGGACCACGTGGTACAGAACTACCACAACAACGGTGAACCTAGGAACTAAGAGTAATTAAAACACACCATCCCATTTAACCAGAGATAAAAGCGAATGTTTATTTGCTGTACATATTATGCAAATGCTCTGTTGTGGGGTTATTGCAACAGGATAGATACGCTGACATCCTAGCTTGCAATCACAAGTGTAAGCGGAGTTGTAGACAAAGGGCTCTAAAGAGAAAATGAAGCATTTCCGGACCATGTTCATTTAAAATATTTGCACATTCTACATGCAAGAAATGTTTCCCCAAAGTTTTGACATAACTTTTTGTTAACAAAGCAAGAAGAGCTTCACTGCTGCATATTACCGACAATGAGTTCAACCTGTCAATCTGCTGAAATAAACAACAAACTACAGAGGTAAACGTATTCCAAGAGCGCAAATGAATTATATCCACACTCCTACATCAATTCTCGTAGATTACATTATACTGCAAGTACTCTAAACGAAACAAGCTTTAAATGTACACAGGTACATTGATGTTATCTAAACTGATTTTTTCCCACTTGTTAACCTGTGATTAAGTTTATCTGAGTGTTCATTTGAAATTTGTTAGTATACATACCCAACACTCTAACATAATAAATTCAACATAATATTTGAAAATTTTCAAGATATTTCTTTGCTTCACCAAAGTCATTATTGAATACCACCTGAACGCTAAAGTTGATTCTCGGAGTGAACAAATATAATATTTGAGCCTATGAAATCCCTGATGATGTTCAAAAGGACCAATATCAACAAAATTCAGTTTGGGATGGAACCCACAATCACATTTTTGATCCCTATTTCTTTCCTCGCGTCTTCACAGGAGGCAATTGTCTTCAGTTTATCACTTTTTAATTCACTATTTGCATCTGAATGTCATCCGATGTTGGGTTTATGTGAAACAGCTCATTTTGGTCCGAGAGTTCATAATAACTTGCGTGACCGCTTTCCGCAAAGTGGATTGCTCGATCGGTATTTGA
The DNA here is from genome assembly GCA_030762175.1 of Metallyticus violacea. Classification (NCBI taxonomy): domain Eukaryota; kingdom Metazoa; phylum Arthropoda; class Insecta; order Mantodea; family Metallyticidae; genus Metallyticus; species Metallyticus violacea. Next base: position 19,491,424 of record CM060831.1, on the reverse strand, counting down.
ATTCAATGTATTTTTTGTATGTGGTGGCATTTAAAATTATTTCTTTGCATAAAATTTAAATGGGAAGGTGGCCGAGAGAATTCGGAATTATGAGGATTTAAGATAAGATTCTGTTTAATCTCTATGTTGATGACATTTTAGAAGAAATTAGCAAACATGCCTTAAATATAAATTACAGAGAAATACAAGGTTCGCTTTTTACTGGTGATCTGGTAGCAGGTTCAGTAGCAAGCATAGGAATTTTAGAAACCATGGATAGATTTTGTAAAAAGTGGAATGTAAATATAAACAAAAATATAAGATGATGTTATTTAAAAGAATATGCATTGAAAAAAGAGGAGAAATGATGATGAGAAGGAGTAGAAATTGAAGTGGTTACGAAAATGCATTATCTTGGGTCTAATTTTTCAGTAACGGAAGTTGGAATAAATGCGGCAACAGATGAAAAATTGGCTATGAAAATTCTGAGATTTTGTTAAAATAAAATAACCAATATGAAAATAAAATGTTTGGAATAAGCATAAGGCTTAATATAGAGCATAGTCTGGGGACTAATATAAGATTCAAATCCGCAAATTTTATGCACAGATCATTTTGTAGACTGTTTGCTTAGAATATTCTCCAAATTAAGTTGTCATATCAAAGTAGAAGGATTAAGATATAAAAACAAAATAATAGTAATAGCTCTGAAATTCTGCTAAGGAATTTGAAGGTTTGACAATAACAATAATTTCACGCAATGTTTGATAACTCAAGAGAAAATCAAAGGGAAATAACGCAAATAAATAAAATTCAGAAAAACCTTCAGGAAATTGGAACAGGGAACATTATGGGAGGATAGAGACAGAATGAGGGTATATTTTGGAATGAGAATAAAACTGGAGTGGAGGACATTGAAAAACAAGAATAATGTGCCAATCGTAATAGTAAAAATGCTTAAAATCATTCAAAACAATAAAATGTGATCGGGAGAGTGAAAAATATATTGAAAGCTGTGACAGAATAAAGTATGAAGGAATAGCATGATTCAGAACCGAAGTGATATGTTTAAGTGGGATAAGAAAGGAATCTATAAAAGAAAAATGTCCAAAGTGTCGTGAATTGGATAATATTTGGTTTTGTGTCTTGGAATATGAGCAAACAAAATAATGGAGAGAAGAGTTTCTTTTACCGAAGTGTGCTAAGAAATGAATATTTTAAATTGAAGGTCATATACCAATATAAAAGAGATTGAAAATTAAAAAAACTTTATCTTCAATTTCCAAAAATTATGTCTTAAAATTTAAAAAAAAAAAAGTGCTATAAAATCCATAATAAAATACCTAGTTTCCAGCCAAAATTATGACAACACAAAACCAAAATCTCAATAAAATTAATTCAAAAGATAATCATAACCAAAACTATATTTTAAATTTTACCAACAAAAATTAATTTTATTCATAAATACAAATAAAATTAAAATAATATATTCTAAGTTAATAATTACAGTTTTTCATTAAAACATAAAAGGATTAAAAAGTAAAAAATAACATAAATAAACCCAGTGCTTCGTTACTAATAGAAAAAAAAAAAACAAAAAACAGCGAAAACAATTCACTTCTTATCATTAAAACATAATAATGCAAAATGATAAATAATTCAAAAAGAATAAAATACAATCTAAATTAAGTCACTTTTAAGTGTTTACGTCTAGGTCCATAACTCCACAAAAACCAAATACAAAATATATTAACATAAGTTTTAATATTTTAAAATAAAGTATTTGCAAAAAGTGAGACAAAATGACTAAGAGTGATATTAAAACTTAAAATTGTTTAGGATGAGAATTATATGCATTAATCAAAACTTGAATATTTGTTAAATACTCATTCAAAACCTCGGTGTAAAATGTAAAGGGCAAAGGAAGAAATTCAGCTCTATACATGCTAATATTAAATTTGTTGGTTCAGTTTTAATAAAAATTATTATTACTATTATTGTTATTACTACTATTACAGATCTACGCAACTGCTGCACCTTAGTTGACGTTCTGAGACAGAGTATCTAAAAGGGAGTGAGCAAATCCACGACTTGTCAACAGAGTGCGCTAACGAATGAAACGCAGGTTCAGGGAATTTATCGAAAGGGGAGGAGGGCGTTTTGAACAATTTTTTAACGTTTGTTGTTTAATTTATCAAAGCATCAACAGTAAGCTTATATAACACTTACCCGAAACATTTTTAGATCCAAGTTTATATAAACTCTTTTCATGTTTTGTCGTTAGTAACTTGTCTCTAAAATGTGTGAAACTAATACTCACGTATGATTTTCTCGTTTCGGTATTAAAGCTGATTTTCTGGAAGTTCGTTTCTATTAATAGTGATTGAATTTTCTTTATCAAATATTTTTACTGATATTTTGAAAATTATCGATTTACTTTTATTAATTAATATTTTTATTTCAATTATATATTTTTATAATTTGCTACTTCTTCTAGTATTAATTTTTAATTTTACAAGCATGCTTTACATGTTTACTTTCATGTTTGACAGTGTTTTTAAATACTTTCAGGCATTTTTATTTTTCATCTTAACATGTATTCGCAAAGACGCTACTGAAGTTTTACCGGAATGATAATAATGGTTGGAGATTAAGCATTACTTGGAACCAAAGAAAAATATGATCAGTTAATAGTAAAGTGTCAAAAGGAAACCTTCTCTTAAAACAGCAATGTCCTAAAAAGTTCAAGATTTCTCATGGTAAAATTTGAGAGGACTTTCTAACAGCCAATCAAGAACCTTAAAACTCTCGCAAAAACAGATAAATTTAAAATGAAAATACTCAAAGTTAAAAAGCGATTGTATGACATTAGAATGCCATTGGTGTCCCCTCTCAAACGCGTAAAATATGAATCATACACTTTACCAAAAACACTAAACTGACTTAGTGCGGCAACTTCTCCAACATGGCTATTAAGCGGGGTAGTCTGCCTACCATACTGCAGGCGTTGTTGTGTTGAGGTAAAAGAGCTATTTACTCTGCATTGTACAGGCGTGTTGGACAAACATCTGAATAGTCCAATATCTATAGCATCGCGCATCGAACATTTTCGTTTTTGTATTGTTGTAATTTAATGCTAAAACTGGAATTTTTGTAAGCACATAAATTTATTAAACTAATAAAGGCTTTGAAAGTTACTCTTGGTACAAGAAAACCCGGTCAATTGAGACACTTTTATTAAGAAAAGTTTTTAATAAAGATAAAATTAATATTAAAATCTTAAAGGATGGCCGGATTATCCGTTATCAGTACAAAAAAAATCCGCAGAGAAAAAGTCGGGGTGGAAAAAGCTAATACGCCGGTCTAAAGGAATCAGCGCCTGCAAACTGCTCCGCTTTAAAGCTATGTAGTAGAAGTTGCCGAGAAACAAGGCGAACTATCTTTTGCTTTCGACAGCAATGATTCTTGTTTTATTTCCACATGCTTTCCCTATGCCATTTTAATTTGTATGATTGTTTATTAATTTCAATTTCTCAATTCGTTTCTGTCTTTCAAGTTTTAATAATATTATCTGTTTCTGAGTTTTCTCTACTTTTCTTGTAGATAGGAACATATTTTTAAATTCTTCGTTGGTGGCCCATTTTCATTCAGTCTTTTGCTGTACCCAAAATATTTTAATTCTTTAGTTGTATTGCCATTAACATAAACATAAACTTTGAAGTTAATCTTCACTCTGGTCTTTCACTATTAATAATATATAATTTAGTGTATCGAAACAAAGGGAGGAAAACACATACATAACGCCAAGTGTCGTAGTGACAAGATCTGAATTTAAAATTGAAAACATTCCCTTACACAAAAAAGTGTTTATAGATATTCAGTGAAAAGATTTTTCAATCCAAGCATTGTGCTTAAAGTAATTTCTAGGGTTTCAAAAGACAACTACAAGCTGTTGCGTTATTCTGCTGAAAATAAACCATCAGGCCGTTCATATTACAAAGCCATCCTAGTCGGAGTTGAGCTTCTTGTGATAAACATTGGAGAATACCTGACAATGAAGTGCGCAGCTCATCCTCACATACTGGAAGAATTTCAACAAAGCTTTGGAACAAAAGTTATGTCTGTCAATTCAGAGATATTGGTAAGTATAAACGATACTTTTATAAGATGGAGATTATGATTTCAGAAAATGGATAACACTACCAACGCCTACTCTAAGAAAGAGATCGAACATGCTATTTACTAAACCATCTCCTTGGTGTAGCGGTTAGCGCTGCTAATTGCTGGCCAGGAGACCTGGGTTCCATTCTGGTTATCTGCATGGACTTTTTCTAAGTTAGGTAGGTCAGGATAATTGGAAAGCAGCCTAATGTAGCGGTGACCTTCTTTGATCTAGGGAGCCGCATGTTGATTACATGCAACACTACCTCTGATCAATGAAGTTATGAGACGGAGATAGAGCAAGCAGAGGTTGCTGCGGCAGGTCAAATCACACCCTGGGCTATAGCAGCAATAAGAAGGAAAGAAAATTTGTAATTCAGAAAAATTTAACTGGCGAAACGTTTGCCCGAATTATGTCTATATAGTTGCATTTAGTTGCTTTTAATTCTGCGGGAAAATTAGGGTATTCATATCTAACAACTTTTTATTTTCTATTTTCTTCCTCTCTTCTAATAGCTCATCGTCCATTATAGACATAAGTGCTATTCTCCTCCGTAGTCCCCATTTGTCTTTATGGTGCTCCAATATACTACCATATTAAGTTGCACAGGAAACTCATGATCCGCAAACCTTTTAGGGAAGAAATCTTTCCCACATCTTCCCACAGACACTGACCCATAAAAACGCACAAAAACCTGACAATAAGTACTGAACTGTAGGAACTATTGGATGTAGATAGGGATATTTTTATTAGTTTGATTTATTTACGGATGCTCTTTAACATCTCAGGTCATCACCTCCCATTCAATTCAGGGCGTGAAACGGCCCATAAATTTTGCTTAAAGGCCTCTTCTTTCAGACTTGAGGTTTTTTACGCCCTGTAAAACTACGACACGGTACCCATGTCTTTACTTCCCTTCCGAATGAAGCCATACTTAATATTTTTATGCCTGAAAAAATGCCGATATTGAACCCGCGATATTGCGTCTGCGAGGCAAGTATGGTTACCATTAGACCACCAGGACCAACAGTTAGTGAAGGCACTATCAATATTTTCACAAAAAAATCCTCTGGTGTCCACCCATAGAATTAAAAATATTTATATAAAAGTTTTTTAGAAAAGAAAATTTATTTTAAAATAGCAGAATCTTTTTTTTAATAAGCTCAGTAAATTCTCTCGCAGTTTTCGAGTGAAGGAAAACTAAAGCCCGAGAGCTGCCCGTCCACAATGCGTTCTACCTACTGTCTTATGCTGAACTTGAGAAAAAGGGTCATACAAGCCCCCCTTCCTTTGGTTTACTCTTTTCCACTGTAGGCTCGGAGTTTCTTAGCCCAGCATGGGACGGCAAAGCAGCAGCATCGTCACTCACGATTTGTTATTTTACACGGGGACTGTTGTGTGCTATTCGTAAGGTCTTTTGACTATTATAGCAGTGACGATTTAATTTTATTTCGCATGCCCAAATAAAGTATGATATACAAAGAGTGCATACCAATATTTATATTATAGTCTGGAAACTTTCCCCCTTCATATCTTCAGAATATGAAGAGTTCTTTTCCTAACAGTGTTTAAAGACCATTTTCACTACTGAGGCATTACAGGCGTTGAACATTGGTGATCCTTAACATGAATGATAAACTGGAAAACATTTTTTGAACGAAGCGTTGCAGGCCAAATATGATATCTCACTGACATTTACCATTGATTACAGCTGAGGAAAAACTCAGGGCAAGGGAACCCAATACCAGACCTCCCGTTTGAGTTCGTGCCTTAGCAACCTCAGACACCTGTCTCGCTGAAATGCTAGGAACTTCTCCGCTGATATTTTCTTTCAATCCGTCCAGGGTATGCATATTACATAACTGCACTTTGCCTTTAACTTTCCCTATAGATAAATATTGCGTACACATATCGTGGGGTGGGATCTAGGAGGCTCAAACTATTTGAATATGGAAATTATTCTTCACACTAGCCGCTGTGTAAGACATAAGTTGGAAATGAAGAATCAGACTTGAAAAATTCGAGTGGCGGCCGGAATTCAAACCATGGATCTTCAGCTTTCAGGTTTGACACTCTTTTAAGTATAATTCTTAATTTATAACTTGTGTCCTACATACAACTCGTGTGAAAGAACAATGTTCATATATAGTTGGTGGTTAAACAATTCTGGGTAATAAATGTTCACACCATTACAAATCGCCTCTTAAGGAATTAATTTCTCATGGTAGAGAAACCTTAGAGAAGTCTGTGCTGTATGTACAGCCTTGTGCGAGTAATGTGAACAAGCAGGTAAATTTAGTTTATAAGTTATTCAATGCTGATTCCCTCGCATTTTACACCGCATTATTCATACCCATTTTTGAGATAGTTAATTTTATTTATTACTTTTATTGATTGTACAAGAAGTTAAGCAATTTGCTTGTGTTTCTAGCTGTTTAACACATTTGTTTTATAATGGATATCATACCTAAGAAGAGAAGTAAGTCATAACTGTCTATTAATTTAGTAATAAGACTCAGCTCTAAGTTTGAAACTGTTAATGATACAATTAGAAGGGAAATGAGAGTGGATCAATTTCACCTCAAAGGAAAGGATGATATGGCTGAAAACGAAAAACGTTCAGGAAATATGTTACCTATCTAATCAGAATCAGCAAAATTCAAAATTAATTCTGAAGAGAACATTTTTATTGATTTACAAAAAAAAAAAAAAAAAAAATGCAGGGTAAATGGGTAAAAATCGGTGCTTTAACAGTGTGTAGGCGACTTCTAGAAGCTGGAAGGAAAGCTCGAAGACCGGTCAGAAAACAGCTATTGACGTGTTCTCCAAAGAAAAAGAGATTGGCATGTGCTAGAAAATATCAGAATTGGACACAAGAAAAGTGGAGAAGGGTTCTATTTTCTGATGAAAGTAATTTTGAAGTGCATTGGGTTGATGTCTCGTATGTAAAGAGAAACAATAGGTAGGAAATCTCGCCGAAGCACATCGAACAGACAATAAAGTTTCCACAAAAAAAAAAAAAAAATGTTTTGGGACTATTTTGCATTCACAAACACTAAATGTTTGATTCCTATTGACGGAATGATGAACATCGAAAGTACATCCCAATTTTAGAGAGAGGAGTCGCCCAAGAACTGAAGAGATTGGCAGAGGTACTGAATATTGAAAAGGGGATTTTCCAGCAAGACCTTCTTAGCAAAAAATGGTTTTCAGTGTTTGGGCTGGCCTGGAAATTCACAGGATCTCAACCTTATAGAGAATCTTTGGGTGGTGTCAAGAAACGAATGGGGAAAATAAACTGCACTACTAAAGCAAAGATTATTTGTGCTATGATAAAATTGTGGTTTCATGACTCAGAAACAATTGAAATATGTAAGAAACTCATTGATTGCCCAAACGAGTGAGCATGGTAATTAAGGCCAAGGATGGACACATTAAATAATAAAATAACTGTTTTGAATTTTTGGCGAAATAATTTTAATAAATATAACAATATCTTTGTTCACATTAGTGTGTATAGGATCAGACGAGAGAGATTCGTGGTGCCATGCTTGGAGGCCCAGTTGGTTAGTGTATTGACATGAAAGTCTGAAGATACGTGGTTCGAATTCCGGCTGTAACCCGAATTTTTCAAGTTGGCTTCTTCATTTTCTACTCACTATTCGAGTAGCCAACAAATCCCTGTCATTAAAAGAGACCGAGTGCATTTGGCGTCTATTTTTCTGAGTTTATTATGCTGTAAAAGAAAAATAGCGCATTTGTTGCTCGTCATACATCTATTATTAATTCAAGTACAGAGAATTGGAATATTTGCTACATAAAAGTCGATTATATAAACCTGATATAAAAACTGGCTATTAGAAATATCCCACTACTTATTAAAGCGCCTATAGATCCAATAAAGGTGCAGATAAGTTTTAATTGCCTTTATTTCATAAAAAAATGTAATTGTATGTAAGTTGACATCCTTTTTGAATGAAAAACTAACACCTTCAGAGATTATTAATGTTTAATGAACTAAGAAATGTTTCACCATTCTTAATTCACAACAAGTATTTATTGTATTTTATCATAATAATATCTTTTACATAATTTGATTCTTTAACAATTTTAAGCGTCGCAACACAAAATATAGATATATTCATATAGAAGTGTAACAGTTTTCCTTTCAAAGCACAAAACATTTTGAAGTATCTTTAGATTTAAGGAATATTTTCACACTCTACAAAACACCCCAGTCCCAAGCTCTTCGCTACCCTCTCCACTGAAGCCATCCTCTTTGTCTCCAAGCCGCACATAACACGTCACGCGTAGTGCAAGTGATAAATTATGTCACGGGAATTAATGGAATGCCTCTCACAACTTTAGGGCTCGCAATTTACACCGCTAGGGTTACAAGATAGGCTTAATAAAGGAGTTTCGTAAAGCAAAGATCTGATTTCTCTTTCATAGTCACCAGGCTGTTTAAAATTAATACCTCAAGCAGTTTACAAAGCAGTGCATTTCTACCTTTATATCTCAAGCGGCTCTTAATTGCGCACCAAAGCTTGTTGCTATGGAAACAGACATGAAATAATGAAATACGTCTTGTTATATTCCTAGAAAATATCGATCCGCTTGCACCATGTCTATCCTGAGTTCGAAACCCTCCCGTTGATGTCAGCTCTCTTTTCTTTGGGAGTTTACTGGGCAGATCGACAGATTATAACGCGTTCATAATGCCTGTGCTCATTTAGCCTTCAACACTCATAAATCTGATCACATTACACGCCTATGCAATCAACTGTCATGGCTATCTCTAAAAGAATGCAGGACTCTCCATTCCCTTACGCTCCTGTTCAAAATCTTCACTCCTCAATATGTCGCCTCTCGCTTCATATACCTGTACCTACTTCGAACCTTGAATATGACTTTACTGTCTATCCCTCGTCACCGAACACATTTCTACTCAAACCTCAATCAGCATGTCAGTTCCCAGAATCCGGAACTCCATTCCTCCTGAAGTCAGAGATTGTCTGACAATAAAACAATTTCATTGTCATTTCAACGCTATGAATAACAATAGTTAGTCTTTCGCCTCTTTCTTCTTCCCCCTTTTCTTCTTCTCTTCCCCCTCCTCCCTCCCCTTTTGAGTTGAGAAAAATTATTGAAGAACAAGTGGAATTGCAGCACTGTCTTTTACCGCCACGTTTGGCCGAGGTCGTTAAGGCGCGGATTCTTGAGCAGGAGGTCTGGGGTTCAAATTCTGCCAGGACTGTCCTCCCTGATTGAGGTTTTTTACAGGTTTTCCTCAGTCCTAATTAATGGCAAATTCCGGGGAGGTACCCTAAACTTAGGACTGGAACGCTTCCTTTCTTTAAAGGAAAAAAAAAATCTTTCCAAATTCATCTCATGTATCATCAATGTCCACAAGTGGCGCCTCGTTGGTAAAAACGGGCGTTAAACACTAATAAAAAATATCTTTATTAACTTTCTAGCTCCATTAAAATATGTCATATTTACACGCATGCAATAACTACATGTATCATCAATGTGGCTTTTTATGTATTTTATATAACTATGTATATAGTACTTTGTATTTTTGCTCGTTCTTCGGCTGGTAAGAGTGGAAGAAAAATAAGCCCAAGGTCTTATCTCTTGTTAGGATAAATAAATAAATATGTTGGAAGAAAATCCTCCAGGATACAGACATAGAAAGTAATTATGCCATACGGGAGAAAAAGAAAAATCTATAAATTCTAACACTGGAAAGTCAATATGGGTATAACACGTGTAAAATAGATTTGAACAATAACAAATTTTAATAAAATAGTAAAGAATTTTAACATATAATTTGTGTAAACTTAATTCACCATTAAACGAAACTGTTATTAAACAATTGTAATAATAAAATTTGGACTGCTTAAACTTATTAGTCCTTGCTAGCGCCCTGCTTATTGAAGATCTTCCATTTGCCGTCGGATGACAGTAGCGTAGTCCATATGAATGGACACACCGAGAACTCAGCGGAATGCATAATGCTAGACAACGGTGAAAATGAAGATGAGTATAAGGTGAAGATGGGGCAACAGCCACAAATCCCACTTCAGCTACTGCAAATGAACCCGGGTCATCTCGGTGGGAGGCGAGCAGCATAACAACTCGGAAACGGCACCGCCTCTTTAAATCTTTAAACTGTAAATTTTTACATAATTGAACTCTAATAAACGTTTGCTACAATTACCACATATTGTTCAATCCAATCATATGCAAATAAGTATTAAGGTACGAGCATATCATAAAATTTCCTGCTTTAACAAAGAATAAAAGAACTTAAATTCTGTTTCGTAATCAGGATAATTTAATATGTTAATTCCTTGCGGCAACTTTATAAGAATGGAAACAAAACCAATATATAAAATAATAATAATAATAATAATAATAATACAATCAACTTTGCAATAGAATATTTTATAGGTTTATTATATCTTGGTCACTGGGAGTAAGTTACGAAGAAGGTCCCGGGCCTAACAATTTAGAATTGAAGAACTGAACATTTCTGCATCCCACCCGGACCGAGTTTTCCTTGTGTGTCTATAGCTCGGAAAAAGAAAATGGCACGTGCTTCAGTTTTAAACAAAACAAAAAATGTTAAAATTATCACAAGTTCTTTTATGCCATTAGGCTGCGAAGACTAGCATGGGGACTGAGGTCGTTAATTACAAACTAGTGAACGGGAGGTATGCGACTCGAATCCCGTTAGAGCCGTTCTCTCTGACTGAGGTTATTGTCAGTATTCTTTACTGGTAAATCGTACGGAAATTCTAAAGTAAGGCCTACGATATTTTTTTCCTTTACAATTAAAAATATGCCCTAAATAAGGGAGTGCACCCGTATACATTTGTTAGACACCTACGCTTAAAAATGAACGATACGCTACCAGAACAGGAATGACGTTTTAACAGTTAAAAGGAAATAAAAAAAATACATAAGCTCTGAGGTTCAGTAACTTTCATAAAATTAAAAACATCCGTCAATACTCAGAATTTTTTACTATGTGGCCAGTTATGCTAAAAGTATATAATCATTTAGGTTTTTTATTCCCCCCAATTTTATTGCTTTAAGAACGCTGACGCATAATGACAATTTTCGTGCTGGGGACCTCACAGAATTCAAGCTTAGATTTCTAAAAAAAATTAAATTTTACCACTTATTAAGCAATTATTTCTTCTAATAAACTGTTTTATATTTTGGCTAACACCAATTGTTATTATTTTATAATTATTTTAATAAACCAGAAAAAATAACACTTTTGGTGCTTTAGGAGCTGTTTCCCCCTAAATTATTAATTTCAGCATCCCCAGTTTTTAAAATCAGTTACTTAACATTGCGAGTCAAGTAACATATAATTTCAAGAAAAGTTTAATTTTTGAAAATATTTGCATATATTGTCATTGTTTTATGCAAATTTCTAACTATATTTTTTCAGCACTCTCATGCATGTAAAAATTAAAAGCTTTGTTTAATTATATACTGCACAAAGTAATTCATAGCTCTATTTAACATAGGTTTTAAGAAAAGTGCACCTAAAGTTTAAAATATGCAACTTATGGTAAATGACTAAAAAGATAAGCGCGTTGTGTAACAGCAGGGTTACTATATTTAAACTGCCATTTAAACAATTTAAATTGCCCAAGAAAACAAAAACATATATGGGTGTAATATCTGCACACTATGCAGTTTGTCGGTCCTGGTGGTGTAGTGGTTACCATACTTGCCTTCTAAACCCTAAACGCGAGTTCGAACCCGGCCAGGACCGATAGATTTTTTCGGGCGTAAAAATCCTAAGTATGGCTTCCTTCGGAAGGGAAGAAGGGAAGTAAAGCCGTGGGTCCCGTGCGGCACGAAAAAGAACCTCAAGCCTGAAAGAGAGGCCTCTGAGCAAAATTTGTTGGCCGTTTCACGCTCTGAATTGGATAGGACGCTGATAACCTGAGATGTTAAAGATCGTCCATAAATAAATCATTAAAAAAAAACTATGCAGTTTCATGAAATGCATAAAACAAAATTAATTTTTTAACCCAAAATCTGAAAGTTGTGGAAAAAGGTGACAGCCAGGCCGTCATAAGTAAATGTCCATTTAAATACATTTAAATTCCTCAAAAACACAGAAGCGATATATGGGCATAATGTGCAAATTATATAGTTTCATATATGCATAAAGCCAAATATCGCCAAAATCTCAATAACACATTTCTTTTCTTCCAATGCAATATTATAAAATATCACTTTTATATAATAACTGTTATGTTATAAAATATCAACATTTAGATAAAGTATATATATTTCAAGTTCTAAGAAAATTGTGGCTAAAATTCCCGCCACTGAAATTCTATAATGGAACTGAGATCGACCTGGATGGGAGAGGATTTATTTACAAAGAAAGACCCATTGCTCCTCTTTGAGAAAAAAGATCATTAAGGGTGAGAGAGGCTGGCTGCATCACTGGCTTCCTACGCCAACAAAAAGGAACTAGGGTACGCAGCTGGAAGAATCGACTACACGATTTTACGCCCGGCTCCCCAACTTTTTGTTATCTTAAAGACCTGGAAGTAGCTGGCAAAGTCAAAACACGTTTTACCGAACAGTTCAACATTTCCGCACTGAACTCCTTTGAGATAATAATTGAAACTTTGGCAGGCTACGTTCCTAAAATAGCCATTAGTGCATTAAAACAGGAAATTTGAACCCGAGTTCGAACCTCGTGCTGCAGAAGGCAATTTGTAGCGGATAAAGCTCAGTTTTAGCTTATTCAGAAGAATGTACGTTATTGCGGTTGTACCCATGATAAGATAATTGAACTATTTATTTAAATCTCCATTGATCCTTGGCACTAGGTAATGTAAATGACAAGTGTGTGTGTGTGTGTGTGTGTGTGTGTGTGTGTGTGTGTGTGTGTCCTTAACGCTCCAGCGGTCGCAATTTTTTGTTTTTTTCTCAACGAAGCTCGGCATATAACTAATTAATAAAACGATTCGTTGAGTTTGTTAACAGCAAACTTGGACCATAGGGAGTTAGGTTTATATTAAAGCAAAATTTTTAAAAGTAAATAAAAATTGCTTTAGCGAACTCAAATTTTTGCTGTTTCATAAACATGTTTACCTTTAAACACTCTAAAAATACTCGTTTGGTAGAGTTTTAGCTATTAAAGGTCATATATTTCATTCATTTAATAGTATACCATTAATTTTGCGGTTTAATCTCAATAATAATAATAATAATAATAATAAAAATAATAATACAATTCCCCTTTTGTAATACTTAAAGATTGCAAGAATTCTAATTTTGTTCCGCTAATACCTGTTAGTAATGTCATAGGTTATTTCAATTCATTAATTATAAAGGCCATAATGTGGAATATATATACTTTTTTTTTAAAAAAAAAAGTTTCTATTATAGATGAGAAATTCGTTTCTGCGTGATGAACTTCTTTTGCTGTTGTTATTTTAAATGTGATATTTTTCTCACAAAGCATGTGTTAAACTAAAGTTTAGTTAGTAATATTAAGGCTACAGTTAGAAATGTAACTTCGGTTAGCCGTGCCATGCCTGCGTTCTTATGTATAAGTTTTACGCTCGTTTTCCGAATAAGGGTAACAGAAGGTAGACAATGATGGTACAAACGAGTAAAATTATTACTTGGGCAAGAATTTTTATTTTTGGGAAAGAAAGCATTCCAGACATAGGCGCCTACCCGGCATTTGCCACTGATGAGGTCTGAGTGAAACCTGAAAAAAAAAAATACCTGTCAGGATGCACAGTCCTGGTGAGATTCAAACCTCAGATTTCCCATTCAAAAATCCTTGACTTTACCACCTAGACCACCCATGAAAAACTATTTAATAAGGGTAAATTAATTTATTAATTATATTTGGGTAGTGCTAAAGCATGACTTACTGTCCCAAGGCAATCTATCACACTAATTTCTGAATTACAGTGGCGGGAAAATGGGAATCTACATGACCTGCGAGGCACCCAATCATGTTCATGCACTGTTGCCATGCTGTATTCTCGCAGCAAGGCTTTAACACTTCGCACAGTTGACTAAAATTCAAAAAGTTCGTTAAGCAGGGGCTGCGTAAACTTAGTGAATTCCTCACTGAGTTGAATAACTTACAATAAAAATTAATATAAAACACAAAATAGGCCATATTGATTAATAAATTAATTAAGTTATGGCAATATTGTGTGGTATTCGGGGAACAAAATTAGAATTCATGCAATCTATAAATATTACGATATAGAAACCATATTTTTAAAATTATCATTTTTATTGAGATTAAATTGGAAATTAATTGTATACTATTAATTAAATGAAATATATGACCACTGATAGACAAAGCTTTACTGTGTGAGTGTTTATAGAATGTTTAAAGGTAAATATGTTTATGAACTAGCCATTACAATAATTAAATGGAGAAAAATAACAAAGTTTCGAGTTACATTGTGTATTTAAAAACATGTCTATATGTTTAAAAAAACAATATTATTCATTAACAACTACAATGTACAAAGCAAATAAAAACAATGGAGGGTTATTTCCATTTCCATTGACTTTGAAATTTAATTTAAATGTTATTGTAAGAAAAATATATAACGAAAACGTTTTCTGAAGGTTATTACAGAGCGCTCTTACATACAAATATGGTTCCGAAACACATATTAAATTTATAATTCACATTTGCTATCTTCACAACGATGCCTCGTTAGTTTAGATGTTGAATTAATTTGTCCTTTTATTTTAACACAATATACAGATATTTTAAACACAAGAGAGCTTTTTTTCAAATGTCTGCTTTCAAGTATAGCCATATTCCAAATTATCCAATTTCCCCTAATTTTCGGTAACTATTTTTCTTATTTTACTTAAATGATGTATGCCGACTTTGTTGTGGAGAAACAAACAAATTGGTGCCGCTAGAGCAATTTTTCAGTTTTGAGTTTCAGGTAAACTCACACTCCCAAAGGCTCGATATCCCTCATTTTTAGAAATTATAGTTTTTATTGTATTTAAATGGGTACAACGGAGCTACGTTATGAAAAAACAAATATAATGCCGCCAGAGGGATTTTTAAATTTTGGGTTTCAGGATAAACTCCCCTCTTAGTGGTTCGATTTCATGATTTCCATATTTTTCTTATTTTATTTCAGTGATATAAACCGAATTTCTTTTAAAAAACATTTAATGTTCAGGCCGCAAGAGCTATTTTTAAATTTCGCTTTAACCTGCACTTGTTTTTCAGGCATAACCCGGCCGGTCCTGGTAGACTTAATTAGTTTAACCAGACTTGTCTCCTAAACCCAAGATCGTGGGCTCAGTCCCCGCCAGCGTCGATAGATTTTTTTTCGGCGTTTAAATCCTAAGTATGGTTTCCTTCGGAAAGGAACTAAAGCCGTAGGTCCCTTGTCGTAGATTTACGGCAAGTAAAAGAACCTCAAGCCTGAAAGAAGAAGCCTCTAAGTAAAATATGTCGGCCATTTCATGCCCTGAATTGAATGGGACGCTGATGACCTGAGATGTTAAAGAGAGTTCATAAATAAACCAAGCCAACAAATCAACAGGTATACCCCCACTCCCAGCGGCTAGTTGTCCTGATTTTCGGAAACCACTTTTATCAATTAATTTTAAAGAAATCTGCAAGGATTCGTTAAGATAAAGAAAAATTGCGGCTTCTAGGGCGATTTTTCAATTTTTTAAACATTTTTCCTTGAGGTTAACCTCTTCCCCAATGGTCAAATTTTACTAGTCAACGAACTGTACCAATCGTTTGTTAATTGATGGTTATATGCCAAGTTTCATTGAGAAAAAAACAAATTTGTGACCGCTAGAGAATTAACACACACACACACACACACACACACACACACACACACACACATATACAGAGAGTTTTTTTAAAATATTTATGCATGAGCTTCAGTATTTTTCATTCTGTAATTAATATAGAGGATAGTACTATTGTGGTTTTCAGTTATTTTAACTGATAGAGGGCTTGTTTATCTCATATAAGAATATGAACATATTTTCAAATCATCTTTTTACCTTAGATTGCCTTCATCATCAAGCCTGGTTTTCCATAGCCCTGTGTGGGCCTTCGACTTAGCGCGACGACCGCTGCGTCCTCTACCTCCATCACGTGATATCATTGGTAAAATGCAGTATTGCATTCCGCCGGTTGCTATATCGCGGTTTACTAGATGGAAGATCGCCACATCTCCATCAGGAAGCTTTCCAATTGTCATCA